>OY728147.1:447560778-449056294 GCA_963277665.1 Viscum album
ATATTTATCTTTATGTTATTTAATGACTAATTTTGTTTTTATTTAGTCATTGGGGATATGACCCAAAAGTTTCAATAATTGTAAGGATTTATTTTTTAAAATATTTTCTATATTCAGTATTGATTATGTTTATATCTCTAATGGGGTAAAATATGGCCATATTAAATAAAAAAATTTCTCTATTCAACTATTAGATATATAAATTTCCATGTAATAGTAACACATTCCTCTCTTTGTTTCTTAACAATATTGATAAATTATTTTAAGTTAAACTAACTTTATTAATCTCTTCTATCAAAAACCCTTTCACTTTTATATCCATACCTTCCTTAAAATTTGTATCAAAAAATTATTAATAGAATTACAATGTGGTTTGAAGTATTGTTTACAGATTTTGACATTCTAAAAAAATAGTATAAATTGTATCATCTTGATTATTTCTTTACAATGTTCTTTTCAAGATTTTTTACTAAAGTGGGAAAGGAAATAATTTTTAACTTATACAAAAGGTATTGAAATACCAACATCCATGGAAATTATTTTTTTGAAGGATATTTAAAAAAATTCCATTGTTGTTTCAAAAAAATATTTTCACTATAAATTTTTAATTCATTTTCATTAAAATGTGATTTCCAATGAAGAAATGATATTTTAATAATAATTTTTTCTAATATATTTAAAATTATTTATATTTATTGATGAAAAAAATCGCTACTGATATATAATGATCTGAAATTATGTATAATTTCCTCTTACAAATATACATCGATCTTTATCCATTCATTTTATAGGATAATACATGCCATTGGATGATTTATTGACTATTTTTTCTAAGAAATATCTTTTTATTGCGATATGAGGAAACATAATGAAACCTATTTTCTTTCCATGGGAAATTATTATGTTTACAATATATTATGGACTTTCATATATGAAAAACATATGAATTTATAAGATATAAATGTGATGGGTGGTCCCATAATTACATATCCCTATAATTATTTGGGTAATATTTTACTCTAATGAAAAATAATGTATGGGATTATAGAGCAAAGATATTCTATTATAGTACTATATACACCATGTGATGTTGTAAGGTTCCAAATTTAGAAAAACATTTACCTTCTTTTTTCCATGTTACAATTTATTCTACAGGGTGTGAGGATTAATTTCATCTAGTTCTTATATGTTACCTTAATGTAGTGCATGGGTTAGACATGTGGGCAGTTGGAATAATCAGTTGATTGTTCATGTGGTACATAGATTTGTTATGCGATTAGATATAATGGTAGGTGGTTTCTTATCACAGCCAATCAAATCAGTTACGTGAATTGGTTATGAGGATGAAACACTTACAAGGATAAATCTATTACATGGATGAGTTTTTTTAGGATGAATCTTCTACATGTGTGCTTCAATATGTGAATCGACTAAAATGATGAGTCAAAAATATGAGCGATCGGCTATGTGGATGAATAAGTTATGTGGGATAGGAACTATGTGAATAATCATAGGGAATGGATCACCTATGTGAATATTTTATGTGGTTGGATTGTCAACATGGATAGTATACATGAATGATGGGTTTCATTGACTGGTTTCATGAATCGACTATGTGAATACTCCTATATGGGATTTTGGGTACATGTGGATCCTGGGTATGAGAAAATACCTACATCAATTTCTCCCTCAGAATTCCAAAAATGGAAATTCATCTATTTCAATTACATGAATCAAGAAAAAATATGTATTATTTTTTCCGGATTATTATTTCCATTATATTCTATGATAATAGAGTCAATAAATGAGGAATTCAATGTAGATTTTAATGATTTATTCAAAAAATGGTACATAAAATATTTTTGAATAATAATTATGATCATCCCATATCAGATGACATGGTAATGACAATATTTTCTTTTACACTTCCTAAGATTCCATCACATGGGAATGTGAATCACATGTTTTTACAAGAATTATATTTTTTTATTTTGTGACTTAATAAGCATAATTACATTTTAAAATTTGTGTTCATTGGTATTTTTTTCATCATTGTAGATTTGATGTTATGGAATAACTAATTTGTGGATTTGTTTTATATCACCCAAAATGGTATTGTCTAATCATTTATATTATTTAAATTAAATGGTTTCACCAAGATATTTGGATTTTATGAGAAGACCCCTAAAATGAATTTAAATTTACAGAGAGCCACTTTGTGAAATATGAAAATGATTTTTTGTTTGGAGTTTTTTTTGTGACGTGCTTATGTGTGATGAATTAATATTATAACATGTTGTGTGGGTAATGCTGCAGATTTTTCATATCAGATGTGTTTTTGGGATATGAGTTGTGGATGTGATTTTTGAATGTTGTATTTGTCGATGTGATATGGTTTGTAAGGTAGTGTTGTGGGGTATTTCTGTAGGAAGGTTCTCATGATGTGGTTTCTATTGTGCTATCTAGTAGGGAATCTGTTATTGGTGAATGATTTTATATGAAAAATGAGAGATGGAATGTTTTATTGTACTGGTAATTGTGTCTTTTGTAAAGCTTTTAGTTTTATAGGATGTAATCGAATAATTTGGTTAATAATGAATTAATATAGAGAGTATTGAAAGGGATGATTCATTTAAATGGGAATATGATTTAAATGGTTAATTTTTACATAAGGAATGGTGGTATTTTCAATATAAATTAATTGGTTGTAATCATTTAAACCAATGGGATATTAATTTATAATTAATTTCTAATATGAATATGAAAAATTGGTTTAAGTTTTAATTGAATGTGGAATGTGATATATGATGTGTGGCTTGTTTATGTGGAGTTTGTGGTTAGTAATGGAAACAAGGTAAGGGGAGTATGTGAAGTAATTTAATAATGTTGTGAGTTAGATGGTGATCTAGTTGTAAACCCCTAGATTGGGACTGTGTTTCATGAAAAAATATACCATTTATGTTTATTTGGATTTATTTTATGTGCAATACCAAAGTCAATAGACTATTTCCAACAACTAATATTTTTGGGGGGTTTTAAAATACATCATTGTGGTAATGATAGATGGTTTTCTACATTCTTTTACTTCACCCCCCTTCCCTGTGATGATGACATGTAGAGTATTTCATGGATACAAGTAATAAAGTTCAATTTTTTATATGTCTTGTGATGTGATGAGATGGACCAGTTGTCTTTGGGTGAGGTATGACGTTCTGAGATGAACCAGGTGTCTTTGAAGGAGGTCATATGTGATTACCCTAGTGTTTTCGGGTGAGATAACAAGATTTCATGTGGGTTTTGTTGTTCATGGTTAGAGGAGGACACATGGTTGATATCTTACATGTCTATGAAACCACACTACTTTGATAATGAATGTTTTTATGATATGATAGACCAGGTTTCTATGGTATTGGTGACATGTGAGTGTAAAATGGGGTTGTGACTGAGAAGTCTTCATGAGTTTTGTTATGTGACTATACTATGGGGAGGTTTTATATATAATAATGAAGAGGAGGGATATCCATGTGTATGATGTTGGGGGTGGGAGTGGATAATAATTGGGAAAGTTGTGCGGGGTTCCCTATAAATATATGCTTTATAACAAGTTGTTACATTTGGCATGAGTTATCTATTGAAACTTCAATTATGAGGTTGGGATGGATACTTTACCTATTTTGGTGCATGTGGTTCTCATGTTTTCTGATAGGTTCATTAGTATTCTATTTCAGATGTACACGAGCGTCTTTGGTATTCCTACTGAGTCTAATTTTATGCTCACCCTATGTATATAAAACTCATTTCATGTTTCAAGGACGATTATGTGGTCCATGATGCATATTTTAAGTTCAAAACCATTCTATTGTTGATTGTGACATTGACATAGCTTTATTTTTTGTATTTACATTGAATACTTTTACATATATCAGTCTTATATGTACAAGAATTGTGGGATTTTTTTGATTTTATTTTTTATTTTGTCAAGGATTTTTTTGGTTGATTAATATTTTATCATAATTTGAGATTATTATATAGGGTAACTACTCACATTCCATGATTTTTTTATACCCATGTTGTATGTCGCCAACCAGAGGACTACTGGAGATGGGACCCAGGTGGTCATTGTCTCTCTCCCTTAATTTCCATATATTTTGAGGGAAGGATTCGGGGATGAGTGGTATCAATGGTGATGGTTGGGATGTTGGATGGAGTTTGGAGTTAGTGAAATTAAGGGTATCATGGGTTGGTATGGGAATAGTGCAAGTAGTCCTTTTTTCATGATAGAGCCTAGAGGGTCTCGCTAGAACATGATGTTTTAGTCCCCTCGTGATCTTGTTCACAAAATCATATATTATTAATCCATCATGTGATGTGGTCCTATTTGTAGGGTAGAGACCTAGGAAAGGTACATACATGATGACTAACTGTGTTTAGTTTTATTTTGGTTGTTTTGTTTTGTGTAATATATTAAATAAATAAAAACTTATTAAGATATAACCCAATGAAATTCCATTGCTTCTACACCTAGGAATTACTTATTTTCCATTTCTATATTTATCAATGACATTTTCATAATGTGGTAAAATAATTAGAGGTTCTTTATCCTGGCCTAATTAATTGATACAGGGATGATCTAGTCGCGAAAGATGATTAGTGGTAGTAGACATTGCATATTTTCCAATTGAGGGATTTTGGAAAGTAAATTTTTTGAAACTATGACACCTAGACATAGAACTAGTCATAGGATCGGGTGATTGATTTTCGGTTGATATAGTCTATTATAGAGTACTGGGTCGCAATGGTAGTCAGTCATATGTGGGTATCATCATGTCAGTGGAGGATACTATTTTTATGTCAACATAAAGAGGAATAATTTGGATTTGAACAAAAATGGACGTGTATCATCACTTAAGATACCAATCATCATAACTATATTATATATGAAAGATAGAAATACCAATAATAAAAATCTAATCTCTACATGCACATAAACTTGAAAATAATTTTCGCATATGCAATCATAATAACTACACAAATGTCCTCTTGCTATGGTATATCTAAAAATAGAACATAATTATCAGTAAATATTTATTCAAGGACCAGAATAAAATTATAACTTAATGAAGTTACTTACATGAATTGTTATAGAAAATGGGAGAAGAATAAGTTTTTTCAAAACAAAGAATTTCCCTTTTGCAAAAACAGACCATAAATTATAGATCATATGTTGAAAAACAAAAGATATTATATCCCTTAAAGAATTATTTTCACAAGAGTCGGAAGTCTCAATCACCCTAAACTTTGTCACATGAGGTGCACAACACCAAAAAAGTGGGATGATCATCTCAAACAGGGAATGTTTATCCTCATATAAGGTGTTCTATAGAGGAAAAATAGAACACAAAAAATAAACTGCGAGGAATAAGAATAATAATTCCATATATGATCTCCAAAAATCACAATTCATATAGCTTGTGGTACAAGATGTGAACATTGTGGTAGAAAACAATGATATAAAATATATTTTATATTTTCTAAAACAGTACCCTTGGGAGAAACTAGGTCAAATAATGACAGCAATGATTAAAAAACCAAATAATTATTCGGATAAAATATGACAATAATTTTATCAAATAGAATGATGGGAAAGCGATTATGATAGAAGAAGACAAAAAATTACACAATTAAGAAAATAAATATTTAGATATATTGGTCCCAAAATATGATAAAATGTAGATACAAAAATTAAAAAAAATGAAAATGATGCACAGGCTAAATCTAAACAGATTTTTCCTCTCATAGATGTGATGACTAATAACAAACAACTGAAATCGAAAACCTAAGGAGCTCAGATCTGTATCAGTGATGCTCGATCAACATCTGCCATTGCCTTTACTAATCCATGATCAAGGCATCTAGGGTTTGGATCAAGGATTTTCAAATATAAATCTCTTGGTGGAAGGTGATCCCCAAGTGGAGGGGGTTAGGTCTTAGAATGAGACTGAACCACTTGTTTTATCCAACATTTCTTTCAATTTAGCGTTTATATATATTAATTTATAGTTTAGAAAACAAAATTATAATTTGATAGTTAGTATTGGATAGTAGTTAAAACCTTTTTGACTTATAAGATTAGTTTCAAAATTTGTATCAATACATTATATTGATATTACTGATAATTAGTCAATCTTTTGACAAACTATTTAAATAGTTAAAAAATTATAATATGACTACCTGGGTTAATAGGCGTATTTTATTATGAATTGGTGGAATATTATAAATAAACTTTGTAACATTAATTTTTAGTGGAAAAATATTAAACCCCCCTGATTATGCTACTCAGACTAACATTTACAACGTTCAAGTACTATATTTTCTGAAAAAAATTTAAACTTCCTTTGCTGATATATAATTTCACTGGAATTTTTAATTTTAAAAAAATGTCAATGAATTAGAATACACATTCACAATTATATTTATATCAATTTTTTTGCAAACAAAAATATATGAACACTCATTATATATCACTTGTGAGGTAGGATAAAACCAAAATGTCTCACATATGACTTTGTATGCTCTTCCATGCATTCAAACTTCCTTTTATGGAATACCTTTTCTATTTTTATGAATATTTTATATTCCACACATTAAAGAAAAATTTTCAATAAAACATTTATATTCATGATTAAATCCTTCTACTAAATAATTTTGGAACTATACCATAAAATTTAAGATGAAATAAAAAAATTATTATGAATGAAACCGATGTGGAGGACATGCATAACGCTTGGCCACAATTATATGCAGATGCAATTTCCTTAATTTTAATATAACATGTTGACATGTTATGCGTAGTTTTTAGAAACGTGACATTAAAATGAATAACACGTCAATAGACATTTCAACCTTATATATGTTTATTAAATATATACAATTTATAGTACTCATAAACATGGAATAAATTTTTGTTTAATAAAAAAAATTACATAAAAGTCCTCATATTTTACAACAATTAAAAAATAGTTTTAATTATCATTTATATATACAAATTATGGATATTTTCTTACCTCACAAAAATTTAAATTAAAAATAAAAGTGGGAAAATAATTTTTTTAATTATAAGTAAAATACAAACACTAGAAAAAATTATATAATCTCCCTTACAATAAAAACTTAAATCATAAATTGATAATCTGAAATAACTCATACCACTGGTTCTCTTAAAATATCATAACATAATAAAATTAGAAAATAAGAAAACCATAATATTAAACATGATTTTTAAAAAATTATCTTACTCTCTTTTAAATCAACAATTAGGATTCTAACACAAATAGACACATATCAACCTTTAAGATACCCTTCTTTATATGTAGATTATTTATGAAGGATTGAAACCCCATAAAAATATATAAACATCTACATACACAAAAAGTTGAAAATAATTTATACATACACAGTAATAATAAATACACCGAAGTCCTATTACTATATATTATCTAAAAATAGAAAACAATTGTGAGAAAATGATTATTTCATAAGCATCACAAATTTATAATGTAATGAAATCACTTAATTGAATTTTAGATGGAAAGGGGGATCAAAATATTTTTTCCAAAAAAAACAATTTCCCTTATGCAAAACCAGAGCATAAATTATATATCATAAGTTGAAAAACAGAAGTCAATATATCCATTAATTAATTCATTATAGAAGAGGAAAAAGACCCAATCACCCTGAACTCCTTCACATGAGGTGTCAAAAACCGAGGAAAGTAGGAAGAGAATCTCAAACTGGGTATGTTGCTCCTCAAATAAGGAGCACAATAGTGGAAAAGTAGAACACAAAATATAGATGGTAGAGAATCAGAATAACATCAGCATTCATAATCTCCAAAAATCAAAATTCATAGAGCTTGTGGTGAATACTGAGAGCAATGAGGTAGATTGAAATGATATAAAATACATTTTATATTTTCTAAAACATTATCACCAATGAGAAAGTGGCTAAAAGAAAGACACCACTGATTAAAAATACCGAATAATGATTGAGATAAAATATGACAAAATGTTGATCCAACCAAAAAAATGGGTTGGAGATTGTGATGGGAGAAGCCCAGAAATTACACAATTATTCAATTAAATATTCAAATCTAGTGGTCCAAAAATATGATAAATAGAAGATATATAAATTGAAAAAAAATGAAAATGATACACAAATTAAATCTAAATAGATTCGACCTCGCATAGATGTGAATAATAAGCACAAAATCCAACCTCATAGTAGGTCTGGAAAAGAACTGAAATCGAATCCCTAACTGACTCTAATCTATATCATCATTGATCGATCGACTTACACTAGTATATTTTTCCTTCCACAATCGTGACATCTCACTAATACCACATTGCTAGGAGTTTCCACGATCATACTAGGCCTCTTTTCGAAGGAGCTCAGACATAGTGGCTCAAGATCCCTAAATAATTTCTAGGCTTCGACCTCTGCTTGGCTATGACCTCTCACTCGACATTGAATTCATGAATCCCTCACGTGAGGCTTCCCCCTTTCCCTAATTGATACCTACATTAATTTTGTCCCTAAACCAAATCGATTCCCTGAGAACCCTATTTTGATTTATATTTTTATTACAATTATTAAATCATTTTTTATATATTCAATTTATTTAATAAAATTTATTTATATAATGATTATATTTATATTATTTTATGTTTAATAAAATATATAATTTAATATTTATAAAAAATATTTTTTTTAATGTAATATTATATCCCAAATTGAAACCAATAATTATAGCATATTTATTTAAACTAATTTTTCATTATTCAAATTTTATAAAATTAATAACTATATAAAAATAATTTAATCATCATTCATAATTCAAAAATAATAATTTTAATTACATATAAATATATATATGTAAATATATGTAATATTTTCTTGGAAAATAAAAAATAATAAAACAAAATTATGTAGATCTATCAAGATAATTATAATACTAAAAATATATATATATATCTACTAAAATAATTAAATTTACCTATTCAATATATTTTATTAAATATCATTTAATAAAAACTTTTTTATTTTAATGAAATAAAAATAATAATCAAATAATATTTCAATGAATAATAATATAATACAGTGTTTGATTTTAATTTAAAAATAAATTGAAAATTATAAATAATAGCTATAATTAATTATAAGTAATATAATTAAATTAATTAAAAAACTTAATTTTCAATTATTATTTTCAAGGAAATGTGGCTCAATAATACTCTTAGTTGGTTTTAATTATAAATAAATTCATTCAATAAAATGAATATTTAATAAAACCATGTTTAGAATTTCTAGGTTATTACAGAATCGATACTAAAAGGACAGACTGGTCTCGGAGAGACATCATGATCCGGTCAACGATGCATACTGGAGATCCCTCAATGGTAGCATCAATATCTAATTAAACATCAGCAGGGTCAGAATTATGAGATATGTTGATATGATATTAGTGAAGATGTAAATCATGGAAGACGCCATCCATGGAACGGTACCTCTAGGGTAATAAAAACGAATAACCTAACAACCTGACCGATTCCATATTTTCAAAAAACCCTATATAACTGGTTGAAAGCATCGCTTGATTTTTTATATGTCTATGCCCTAACCTAGTAGATACACGAAGAAAGACATGATCCCTATCCTCAAACTCTGGAGGCCATTGACGACGACCAACATAAAATTCTATCTCAACTAAGTCGTAGACATACACATTCTTATCAGTACATCCTGATTCGATGTCTATAGAACAAGAGGAGGACGGAGTAGGGAATCTTCACCTACATCTATCCAGTATAGGGGTAAACTACATGAGGTTACATTCATGTCCTCAATGGGAGCCATCTGAATTGTTTCCCCAATTATATTATAATAGAATAACTCAGAAAGAGGGATATGCTTTTATGGAAAAATACCTATATCAAGGTCACTTGATCGATGCATGTCCTATGGGACCTATATCATCCATTATTACATCCCGTTTGTTTGAGGGTGAAAAAAATGTGCATAGAGGCACTCTTGTACCCATTGTTTTGGCAATACCATCCAGAACATTGATGTGAAATGAGATTCCCTATCTGAAATGATAGTACGTGGTACCCCGTGTAGTCTTATGATCTCACATACATTAGTCATCCCAGAACATCAACTAAAAAATTCACTTCAATAGGAACGAAGTGAGACACATTCATCATTATTTTTATGAAAATCCATTCATAATCTCTACCTTTAGGTGACCTAGGTATCTTGACTGCAACTTCCATGGAAAAACAATCCCATTTCCATTCCATGATTGTAAGTGATTTTAACAATCCTTTAGGTATCTGGTTCTCCATATCCACCTACTGATAGGTGTAACACCTAGTGATAAAGCTTTATATCTTACATTTAATCCAAGGCCACGAATAATAGTGTCTAATATCTTGATAAATCCCAACGATATGTCGATAAAATCACCTCTAAGAATAATGGGACACACACATCAACTCCTATTTCATATCAATAGAAACCCAAACATTCCCATGAATACATAGTATTTTGTCTCCTTCTATAATCCAATAGATAGGTGGGTTATAACATGATATACTCTCATTAAGAACCAATCCCTCATGAATTAAAATTGTATACCCTTCACCTTATCAAGGAGGGAAGATGAAACTATCAAATATGAGAGGTAAGAATACTCATTATTAAGTTGAATCTCCAGATGAATCAAAGACAATAGTTCCATTGACATCCATTAATCAATAGCTTCCAGTATATCCTCTGCTTGATTTTTTTGACTTAGAAAATCAGTGACGACATATCTCATTCCTATCATTTAAGAAATCTCAAAATCAAATTATTGCACATAATCAACCCATCTGCACTGTCTGAGGATCTTGTCCCACTTTGAGAAGATATATTTGAAGTTCTTGTGATCAATTTACACCAAAAAATAACTAAACTAATAGATTATGTCTCCAAAAACATAAGGTATCAACTACTATTACTTCCTCAAGAGTATCTGTTGAGTAATTTCTCTTATGAGGCCTCAACTGTTGAGATTTCTACAAGACGAGTCTACCAAATTACTTTAGAAAACTCCTAGGCCGATTCCTGATTCACCATAGAAGATATAATAACATATCCCATGTTCTAGAAGGAAAAGGAATATGTGTCGATATAGTCATCCCTTTTAGCTGCTAAAATTATTTCACACATGCTTATGACCACGGGAACATTACACTATCCTTTTAAGGGCAGTGAGAGATTAATCTAGGAGGAAAAACTTTTGTATTTAATTCCTTTAATATATATCCAACCCTAAGAATCTATATATATCAAACACAGTTTTGGGAATCTCCCATGAATCTATAGAACTAACCTTTTCTATGTCAACAGATACACTTGATTACGATATGATATGACCCAAGAAGTGGACTTTTTCAATATATAAGTGGAAATTAGAAATATTGGCCCAAAAAATGATGCTCTCTCATTGTACTCTGAATAATCTAAAGTTGTTTGGAATCATTTATATGACTGGTAGAATACATCAATTTATCCACCAAAGAGACTATGAAAAAGGAATTCAAATAGTGGTGGAACACCCTATCCATCAAAGCCATGAAAATAGAAGTTGAATTTGTAAGATAAAAAGACATAACTAGGTACTCATAAAGAACATAACTACTATAGAAAGTTGTACGAGTTATTTGTGATGGCTAGAATCACACCTGATGATAAAACTATCAATTTTTGATCTCAAAGATGATCTTGGATCATCATATTTGGTCGAAGAGATCATCTATTCAAGGAAGTGGGTACCAGTTCTTGATCTTATGGTGGTTCTACCATCTATAATCCACATATAGAAATAAGGTTTCATCAGCCTACAAAAAGAAAATCACAGGCAATCCCGACGAGGATGTATTAGTCCATATGAAACCATTTCTCTATACATCCAATAACTGTCGATTAATCTCATGGAGCTCTATTGGTGCCATTGTATATGGATGAATGGATAATGGAGTTTCTCTTGGAACAAGCTCGTTCTAAAACTCTACATATCATTAGGGTGTTAATCACTAAAAGTCATCTGTAAATACAACCCTTTGATGATAAACTACTGGGATAAAATTATATTGATGTAAACTTTATTCCTATGTGAATAGATTTCAAATATGTATAGTTACTCTACCTAGACCATGATGGTCTGGTCTGTCTCTATGAACCTAGAAATCTCTCTCATCATTATATAGATAACTGCAACCCTATGGCATGGTAAGTGATACCTTGCGGTGATACCAGTCTTTATAATCATGGTACCAAACTATTTAATCCATCCAGAGAATATCATCTAATAGATTCATCTCGAGAACTAAGAGGTTCAATATGAAATGGTGACCTCCTACATCAAGGGGCAGTCCCAACATTGGTGTATTCATTTTTACATCACTCCAATCTATGTATCTAGAGACATTACACCCTAGAAATACTAATTCTCCAGTCTAATACATTGCACGATACATATAGAGATAAAAGAGTTTAGTGAAACTATAAAAATTAATGTAGATACAATTTTAGATTCTATTAGAATCGTACCTCGTACTATAGATGGTCTCAAACCCTAATCCTTGGGTATTAGCTGTAATAATTTAAATGGGCCTGATCGATGAAGCTATGAAACAACTAGACTACCATGATCATATCAACTCTATTGGTGTTTTCGGTGATTATTGGTTCGGCTACCACAACCTTAACCTCCTCCTCGGCCAGACATATCAGTCTTACTCCAACTCACTGCCTCACACGATGCAAAATAACTAGCTCCAAAATATGAAGCTAGTGTTTCTCCATTTCCTCTCAATGATTTTTGAACAGCCCAACCAAATATCTTAAGATTCCCCCAAACATCCACATTCTCAGCACTCCAGTTGGTCATGATCATAATGAGGATTTAGGTTCCCCAATTTTCCACACTGATGGCACACTATAGAGCTACCAAAATAGGTACTGTAGCTGAATCTTTTCTAATGAGAAACATCTAGGGAATTTTTACTTCCCCTAATAGAATTAATGGATAGTCATGGGACTGATATTCTATGCTTGATTATATTTCAACCCTTTTTTTGGGCTCAGTGATAAGTGAGTGATTTTATATTTTATAAAAAATGGAGTGGAAAAATACATTCACATGGGTTCATATCTCGTACACAAGCCCAACCTCGAAGCCTCTAGATCGATAAATCTCATCACTAGCTAGAATAAGTGAAAGGCATTATAACTCAGTAAACTATGTTGAATATTACAGAATTGATAGATAAACCTACTCAATATGAATGAAATCAATGGATCAGTTATCTCTTACTGTCTAATGGAAGAACTGATCACAGAAGGCATTCTAGAAATCTACCCATAACATGCCATGGTGATTACATTTCCAGGAGATCACATCTCACCAATGGGTTAGATGAATCCCACAATCATTACATAGCAGGTTCGACCCTTCATTATGAAGGAATATCTAGATTCTCAGTAAAATACCTGGTGGTTTCCAACTAAGACTCGGCATCCTGTGTACCTCTTTCCCTGGAAAAGGTGGGTTGATGTGGCAGTTGGAACTCATAAGTCAGATCAAGAATTGTATGTGCTAGCTGTGAGGCACCATTCATGGACTGCATCAAACATATGAAACTATAACGAAATTTGTTTTCATTCCCAAAATCATGTACATAAAGTGGTTCCTTACGTGGCACTCCTAGAGCTAAGACTAGTGGCTCATGGACCACCGCGTCTGGAGTATGGTCATCACCACCCTCATGGAATGCGATATGAGGACATCGTTGAGTAGTTCAATAAATTCCAAGTACACACCTCAAAATTATCATTAAGAAGATAGACAGAAACAGATATGGATGTTAAACAAAAAAATGCTCACTAACCATGTAATACTACCCTGAATACAGACATAGACGACTACATTCTGGTAAGTTCTCATGTATAAGTTTCAATTCATTTTAAATTTAATTATATGTTCACAATTTTACATATTAAAAACATGAAATGTTGGGATAAATAAGAATAACCAATCATTTTAGATTTCATTTTTTACATTATAATGGTTATCCATTACCATTGAATCATTTCCCATACACATTATCTCTAAAAATGAAGTTGATTTTTTTATAACTTAATGGATCGAATCAGTTAAATACTTATACCAATCCATGTGGGCCTATATACCACAGGTCCTAGGATCAAAACATAACTCTGATCCAAAATTATGACATCTCAATACTAGATTCAACAAAATCAGTGCCCCGAGCCCGATGGGCCACATATATTCAAGCACTTCTCCCTGAATTCTAGAGGCTACCATCTATAAGAATGGGAGTATGGTGTGTCCATAGTGAATCTATGACCTCTTTAATATAGTGTAGCACAATGAATAAATATAAAAAAAATTAAATATCATTTGAAATATAAGAAAATATAATGCACAACGGAAAGATAAAGGGTTTTACAATAACTGAATCAACTAGAATAAATGATGATGAATGATCATGTATCTATAATAATGGAAAATATGTATACAAGACACTAGGAATAACATGTTCCACAAAAGTATAATGTATGTAAAAAGACTATCCCAAGAATCTCGATCCCTCACTCATTCATCTACTATTAATCTACTTCCAAAATGGAAATAAATCAAGTGTTTGAAGTCGTATGCTTCCCTTCATCAATAAATACATTCATGTAATCTATCAGGGGTGCCAAACTGCACCCAGAGAGTGACTGAGATAAAAATCAGTAGGCCACCACTAATGGTTTCTATAACATCTGTCCCATGTAATGGAAATATAACAATTTTTATCCATTCATATATAATGTAAATTAGAACAATATAATTAAATACCCAAGTACCTATGTCATCCCTCGAATGGGATCTGATTTTGTAACCAATTCATTATTTAATAATTACTAGTTTATAAATAGGACACATGATATAAATAGTATAGGATCCATGATGGGACCAGGAATCCTATAATGGTATCTAATAGTGATGTTTTAGAGTAGTAACGATGGAAAAAAGGCATAAATGGTCACCAAGTTAGTAATAACTATAGTCTGACTAAGGGTAAGAATGTAATACAAGAATCATAGTCTAAGGAATTCAACTACAATATGCCTACCGAGTCCAAGAATTTCATCTAAGGTAAAAGGGGCTAAGGAATGAGTGGGAACAATGGGCATTAACCATGATGCCTACTTGTGAATGTAGAATCCAA
The DNA here is from genome assembly GCA_963277665.1 of Viscum album. NCBI lineage: Eukaryota > Viridiplantae > Streptophyta > Magnoliopsida > Santalales > Viscaceae > Viscum > Viscum album. Next base: position 447,576,123 of record OY728147.1, read on the forward strand.
GAAGCATATCCATGTAAGCCTATAATAATATTGAAGGGATCCTATATTGTCATATTAGGCATTCAATGTTATAAAACGATAGGATTCTAGGTGGGTCTCAACCAAAAAAATCGGCATCCTGGGATCAAAACGGGATTCCTAAGTGCACAAGACAATCCATATGGAATCCATGGTGAGATCATGTGAATCCACTTCTATTTTAATAATTTTTTCATATATAATTCATAAGGTTAATTCCATTACCTTTCATCAGTGTGAGAAGGATAATTTATCATGAAACAATTTAATCAAGTCATAATTAATCAATAAATACATTTGGTTCATCCCAAGACTTTCATTGTCTGATAAGGACAAGTAGCATGAATCCCTTCATTCAATCCATTTTAGTCATTCTCACAACTGAAGTTCCACTAGGATACCTTATATTAACATGGTAGAGGTTCTATGGACATGGAACTTGTTATTCAATTACATTTAAAATGACGAAGTCATATACTTTGTAGTCTTTCCAACTTCCATTTCACATTTAATTAACAAATTGAATAACATGCCATAGACAAGTAATGGGTTGAGAAAACATGATAGTTACAGTTATGAAATTCACAAATTAAATCAAGACATTTAATTAATCAGATATTTCTGTTATAAAGGTCAATCCACAAACACATAAAAGGAGACTCCAGTCTGTCAAAACTCTAAATTGATTATTATGGGGAAAATCCTACCTGGGTTTGAATATGTAAAGGTTGATACCACTAGAAAATAATTATATAAACTAAAATATCACAACAAAGAGTTTCTAATGATAATAATATTGTAATATAAATTAAATAAAAGGAACAAGGTGAAATCGGCGAACCCCAGACATTAATTCCAATATCAATGAAATTGAGGGATGAGTTATAGCCCAACCTCCTTTTCCTTGTATGAATAACCTCATCCAGTATTACCCTATAATTTATATTTTAATTGAGTAGAAATGATATAATGTTAAATACTCTTACACATCAATAAATAGGTCGAAAAAATAAATAAGAAAAATGACTCAAATAGACTTGAGTGTGTACTATTGCACATCCAATGTGATGAACAGAATCTCGAACAGATCTTGGATGAAGGAGATCACTTAATCCCTATGTTAGGCCTTGAAAATTACTAAAATGAGTGAAAATGGAGTATATGTCCACTGGAAATTGTATTTGGGAAGAAGTAATGGTTAATAAGATCATTAAGGGTAAAAATGTGAAATTACAAAAAATTTAGCCTATGCATGGTTTGGCTACATGGTTTTCCAAACTGCACAAAAATCATCAATGGGTAAGAAAAAATGGTGAATTAACACAGTTTTTCTACATGGATATTAAACACTGCACCAACCATGCGAGATGGATTTGCACGAAAATGAAGACCATATGAAAGGTTATATATAACTATGCAGCCTAACCGTAGGGATTCCTCTAATAATGAGAGAGGCCCAATTTTCCCCAAAATATGTGTTCTGGGATATAAAAAAAGCAACAAACACACTCAATACCTTCTCTAACTTATTATGCATCCATATTTGGTCCAAATTAATTAGTTAGAACAAAATTTAAAGGATCCATACATAAACAAATAGGGTTCTTACAACTATGTGGATGGATTGACTATGTGGATCAGCTACTTGAGTGATCGACTCCATTGACTGGATACATGAATTGGTATGTGAAAATGGATGTGTGGGTTTTTTCTTGGTGATTCTGATGACAAAAAAATTTTCTATGTGGATTTCCTCTTCTAATTTTATGAAAACATCAATGTGGATCTTCTAAAAGAGTGAATCAACATCATTCAATGGGAAATTGGTCATGGATAATTATATTCATTATTTTATATGATTATAAAATCTTTAAATGTGTCCTTAATTATGTTTAATGAGATTCATAATAATTGGTGTATCAAATAATTTTTTATTTTTGTTTTAGTCATCCATGATATGTTTACTCAAAAAGAAGATATTTTCTTTGTTCGTACCTATATACCTTTTCTCGATAACATTCATTCACGAACCATTCCCAGGGAGTTTTGGTTCCCTTATAGTAAATTACTGAGTATTGTAGATGATATTACATCTTAAATGTTCCCATAGTTTTTATTATTGTGAGTCAAGTTAGGATTATTTCTTATTTATAGGTAATTATCCTTCATTTCTTGTTATTTGTATCATGTAGGGAACGATACATTTTTTTATCCTTCTAGAGATGGTAGCATCTAAATTAATAATAATAAATTTATCTGTTAAATTAATTTTAAATAGAGTAGAAAAATGTGAATGAGTAGTTTTCTAAAATACCTTTTATCGATATTTTTATTTAATATGAATAATTCCATGAAAAAAACCCATGTTCATTGGTGTCACTTTTTCACTATCGATGTTACGTTATGGAATTTTTCTTACATAACCCTTAATTTAAATCAGTAAACAATTATAGTCGTCTAATGAAAGTATTCCCCTAGATATTTTTATTGTTTCTTAACACCCCAAAATAATTAATTGAATGTGATAATGATCCCATCTAAAAAAATTTGAAAATGATTTTTTATGTTGTATTTGATTTTGGAATAGATTGTTTGGAATGGATTATAGATTTAATTTTTTTAGTGGTCAGTGCTTCTAATTTGGGGGACGATATGAGATCTTTTCATATGAGGTGTGGATGTCATTTTTGGACTCAATGTGGTATGGGGTGAAGAGTGGTGGTTTGTGAGGTCACAATGTGTAGATTGTTTTTGGAATGTGGTGGTGTTGTGGTGGTTGTTGTGATATGTTGTTTGGAATGTAGACATATTGTGTGGGTTTGTTTAAAATATGGTATACGACATGTTTTTTCCCTAGTTTTAATGTGTGATGGTGATGTGTTAGTTTCCATGGTAGTAATATAATAAAGGGTATAAAAATTAATTGATTATGAAAGAGATGAAATGGATAATGAACTAAAATGGGAATGTTATTTAAATTAATGGTATTTACATATGGAATGTTGGGATGTTAAATGTAAATTAATGGGATGAATTCTTATAAACCAATTGGGTATTAAATTGGAATTCATTAGAAAAGATAATCAATAAAATTGGTTAACAATATATTAATAGTGGATTATGATCTTTAATTTGTTCCTTTTTTATGTGGTGTTTTCATTTAACATTGGTATCTAGGGTGGAAGAGGTTGTGGTGTGTTTTCGGAATTTTTGGAAATGGTTTGTGATCTGGTTATAAACTCATATTATATTATTTTATTTTGGGATATAAAATACCAAGCATATTCCATAGGATTTTCAATATACTTCCCACCATATTTGAGCACCTTATGCCGAGAGGAAAATGTTTTGCGGTTGTTTTATGCAACAACTTGGTGGTATGGATGGATAGATAATTATATTCTCTTCACCAATCCCTCATCTGGTTGAAGATGTAATGTATGGAATGTGATGAATAAAAGTCAAATGTTTCAATTCCAAGATGTGTATTGATGTGATGATATGGCTCAGTTGAGTTTCGGGGAGGTGTGATGTGATTAAATGGATCAGGTGAGTTCAAGAAGGCGAGATTTTGTGATATATGTGTTTTCATGTGAGATGATGAAGTGGTTATGGAGGGTTTCATACATGGTAAGTGTAGAAAATGAGTTTTATTTCATACATGTTCATGGTACCCTATTACTGATGTTATGGTAGTCGTTTTAATGGGATGCTCTTGGTGTCTACAAGCAAGGTGAAATGTGACTGTTCTATGGGATGGAGGCCCCAAAATCCATGGGTAGGGTGTGATTTGATCAGCACATGAGGAGTTGGTATATGTTATACTTAATATTGGTGAGCACCATAACATATGAAGTTGGGTGTGAGAGAGGAAGTCATTGGTAATGTTGTGTGGTGTACCCTATTACAATATACTTCACATTATTTTATTTCACCTGGCTCATGATATTTGGTGAGCGTGCACCCATGATGTTAGGATGGATAGTTTACCGATTTAGATGATGTTGGTTATGTTGTTTACCCATTGGTGCAATAGTTTTCTCCTTTTAAATGTTCTTGAGAGACTTTTTTTATTACTAATTATACATGTATGCTCACCCTATTTAGGTATCCAGGGCGATTAGGTGAATCATAATTGAAATTACTAGTTTGAACCATCAGTTGGTTGTTGTGTTTTTACATTATATTTTCTTTAGGTGTTTACATTTAAGACATATATATGTATATTAATTATTTTTTCATTAATTTGGGGATGATTTTGTATTTCTTTTATATTATTCCACGTCGATCCTTAAATTTTATTCATATTATCTCTAGATACTACATAATTATAGAGGAAAGTGAATACCATTTTGGAATATTTTTATACTCATTGTGATAGAACCTAACTGTAGAACCCCCAGTTTGAGGTAAGTAGCCTTTTTATGCTTCTTTATGTGTTTAAAGTGCATGGGATGAGTTGGGAAGAGGTTGAGAGAGTTTGGAATGGTTTTGGATAAGAATGGAGTCTTTTCTTAGGGATCACAGTTTGATCACGGTTAGGGGAAACCGTGCGGGTTCTCCAGGAAACCGTGCAGGGGGAGATAGTAGTTTTTTCACAACCTGCGCACAGTTTTCCAAACCGTGTGAGGAAACCGTGCAGACCCATGTTCTCAATGAAGTAGCGTGCACATGGTTAGCGCACGGTTTTCCAAACCATGCGGGCTAACCGTGCAGCCACTTTAAAATAGGTTTTTAAAACCCAAATTCACTTGTGGTTGCCTTATTTCTCTCCAAATTCTCTCCCACTCGTGCCTCACTCGGGATTTTGGTTTCTCAGGGGTTGAGGGTGCTCTACCACTCGTTTTGGAAGCAAATCAAAGGGGTTTCATTGTGATTTGAAGGCTGTTCTTCTCCGGAAAGTCTCCTCTCATGGTTCTTAGTGGTTTCCTCTAGATATACATCTCCATATCTCTCTATTTTCTTGATCTACACCTGTTTTGTGTAGATCCAGGGTTGTGGTTTCCTTGGATGTTAATTTTATGGATTGTGGTTGTTAGGGAGGGAGATCTGGATACAGTTTGGTGGTGTGTTCGCCGGATTGGAAGAGTGGTTGCTTGTGGGTCGATTTTACTGGAACCCTAAAGCTATGTGGCTTCTCTCTCGACTCCACTTGGTTTGAGCTAATGATTTTGGTTACAATTAATTTTGTTTTCTTGAAAATAATTAAATTTTGATGGGTGAAAATGGTTAGAAATCACTTGGGTGATGTTTTGGGGGTTTTTGGGAAAAAGTGGGTTTTGTGGTGAATTGTTTCTAGTTGTCGAATTTTAAATGAAGATTTTAAAACGGTTTTTTGTAAATGATTTGTGGAAATGGATGATGAAAATGGTTTTCAATAAATATGGTGTTTTATTGAAATGTTTATTTTTATGGAAATTTTCTTTAGGGTGGTTTCACTAAATGGGTGATTTATTAAAGTGGTTGACATGTAATGGAAGTGGTTGATTGATTTTTGTTGTGGCCTTTGTGGGTTATGTTCTTGGTTATGGCTTGATTGGAATGTTGTGTGGAAGTGGGCGAGAAGTAACAGTATAAAAATGGGATGGATAGTGGAAGGATGGGCCACCATCAAAAGATAAGTGGTCAGGAAGTACCGCTAGCTGTGAATTGGTGAACGGGTTGGACAGAAGTTCCACCGTTATGGTTTCTTTGTGTGCATTTCTTTTCCAGATGAAAATTTTTCTTCTAATGTATAAATGATGAAATGGATTGTGGCATGTTCGTTTTTGGATTTTCATTGGTTTCTTGGTTTGGGAATGATAGCATGGTAAAGGTTTGTTTGGCTTATGGTAAAGAAGGCACTAGTGATTATTTTATTTAAACTATTTTATATAAATGTGCTAACGATTTTATCCTAGTGGCATGTGTAGGGAAGTAATTTGGTGAAATCTTATTTATTAGTTGTACTCAAACCCTATTTTGGATTGTTGGTGTCTTGGAAGATGTTGTGTATTGTGATGTGGTCAAAGGTAAGGCATCATCCTCTTTTAGTGGTGCATCGTGATGCCTTGGTTGAGCTTGGATCATGGAGCTTGGTGTGGAGCTATGAAGTGTGTCTTGGATTATTTTGGGTCTTTTGTTTATTTTTCCACATAGTACTCTGATATGGTTTTGGTTTCATTGGTTTTGGGTTGTATTGTGGAACAACTTGGTTTTCCATTGGGAATACATGCTTGAATGTTTTGATTGACATGCATCATATAGTGGTTGATATTGGATGGTTTGGTTGGTTTTGTATTAAAGGAAAATCGTTCCCCAATTTTTTCTCGAAGCCCTCAGCATTTATTTATAGCCTTTGGCACCTTGGGAACGTTGCTTATGTCCAATTAACCCTCACTGCTTCTTCAATCCAATGATGTAGGGGCGGGGTGTTACAAGTGGTATTATCTTGTTTGGTCCGTTAGAGTTGATTCTCAGATTTGGATATGACATTCGTTGTGGTACATTCCTTTAGTCGGGAAGGTAGCAAGGCGTAGGAATGTCAGAACATGAAATGTATAGAATAAAAGGACATAGCTAACACTTTTATGCTGAACTTCATGTTACAAGGCAGTTGGGTACATAAGGGTTTTGGAGACACTTATATGAATTGGATATCATATTGTCCTTGGTATATCCAATGAGATGATAATGACATGCACGGTAGAAATGACTTCCCTCTAGGATGCATATTTCATTGGGGTATAATGATTTATTTTGTGATATGAATGTGTGGATTTAGAAAAATCTGAATTCAGTTTCAAAATGGAAGGACTTGAAACATGAAATCTGGTGGTATTTAGAAAATGGTTTTATTTTAAAAAATTGTGAAACATGGAAAATGTGAAAAAAGGTGGAAAGCCTCATTGTGATAGTTTTGTGTAATTCGATGTGAAATGGGAATTCTTTATGTCTATGGAAGTGAGACTCATGGTTTTTTGTTTTCTGTTTATAGAAATGGCACCAGGTAGGCATCGTAGATACCAACTAAAAGCGGCCGATAAGAACGTGGTTGCACCTGAGCCCGAGGTGAACTAGCTGTTAGTCTAGAGCATAATGCAAGCTTTCCAAGATGTAGGGTCTGTGAATAGAACAGAAGAGCCAAAGAATATTGATTATGTGGCTTAGTTTCAAAGGCAGGATCCACCCGTCTTTAGGGGTGATTCAGACACAGAAAGGGCAGAGGCATGGCCGTCTAGAAAGAAGATAATTTTCAAATTCTTGGGGATATCAGTAGAGCTAAAAGTTAATCTAGCGACAAATTAGAAAGATTATCTTACTCTTCAGTGGTGGGATTTGGTATTCCAAACGGGGAAAGACTAGGGTATGACGTGGGAAGGCTTGGAAGAATTGTTTAATATAAAATTCTACCCACACACGTTCATAATTCAGCGCACACCTGATTTCTTCATTCTAAAGCAAAATCATATGTCTATAACGGAGTATGCAACAATGTTTACGAGCTTAGTGCGATTTTCACCTGAAGTGGCGGGTAGCATGTTATTAAAGGAAAGGATCTTCGAAGCAGGGTTAAGGCAAGAGATCAATTCAAAAATAGTAGTCTTTTGTATTAGTGATTACACAGAGATGGTGAATCGATCATCGGTGGCTGAGCATGATCTGTTGGGAGCTCCGGGCGGAGGAAGCATGGTGGTACCCATGGGTAATATTGGGAACTATAACACTGGGATCAAGCGGAGGAGGGACACTTATTCCCTGGGCAGGATTATGGCACATAATCTGAAGATAGGATTAGTAAATCTTCCTCTGAAGCCCCAGAGAATGAAATAATGTTTTCAGTGTGGTTCTACAAGCCACATCAAGAGGGATTGTACGACACAACCTCGAGCATGTCAAAATTGAAAGAAGATGGGGCATCTTCAGTGCTATTTTCAGAATTCTCCAAGGTCGGGTGCACGTGACATTCCTCAAGGATCACAGTGGTCATATGTATTTATTGGAAGGGGAGAGCAGTATACCCCTCGTCAGCAAAGTAAAGTCAGTTATAGTGATCCTCGGGACACCAAAACTCCTCATCAAGGAAATAAAGAGCAGAGTGTGGAAACCAAGGCATTTTTTGAAGCCAAGATGGTTGTAGTGGATGATCATTTGGGACCATCCACGGTGCGAGGTAATATTCTTTTAAATTCTACCATGATGCAAGTGTTGTTTGATACTGGGGACTCACACTCTTTTATTGCTTCACGTGTGGTTGAGTTGCTGGGTTTAAGGGTAGAACTGATGCCTTCAGTTTTGAAACATTAAACATTTCTGTGTTAAAGAGAGTGTCGAGCCTTCTTGTGTAGAGCATGTTGTATCGTTGTTGGCGAGGTGAATTTAATGTGGAATTTATTAGTGCTTGAGATGGATGGGTATGATGTAATCCTAGGAATGGATTGGCAGGTAGCGTTTATGGCCTTCATTGACAGTAATGCGCGGACAATGGCTTTTACGACACACGATGTCATTAGACATCTCTTTAGAGGAGAGAGGCATGAAAGGCAGCGTGGAACGGGTTTGTTAGTACCAATAGTGGCCACGTTATCGTATTATTTGGCAGTGTTATCGTTGGAATCGGTAGAGGGTGTTGAGTAGAGGGTTCTTTCGGTAGTGGTGGATTAGTTCATTGATGTTTTTTCCGGAGAATTATCTAGGTTACCTCCAGTAAGATAATTGGAGTTTACGATTGATCTCCTTCTGAGGATCAATACTATCTCACTTCTATCTTACCGAATGACAGCTACTAAATTGTGGGAATTGAAATACTAGTTGGAGGAGTTAGAAAACAAAGGGTTTATTTAGCCTAGGACATCTCTGTGGGCAGCGCCTGTGTTGTTTGTGAAAAAAGAAGGATGGAACTTTGAGACTATGTGTTGATTATCATCGACATAACCAAGTTATGATAATGAACAGATATCAACTTCCATGAATTGATGATTTTTTCGACCAGTTGAGGGGATCCCAGTGGTTCTCCAATATCGATCTGAGGTTGGGATATCATCAATTGTGGATGAGTAAGGACGATATTCATAAAACATCTTTCAGAAGTAGATATGGCCATTATGAATATGTTGTTGTGCCCTTTGGTATAACGAATGCTCCAGCGGTGTTCAATTCATTAATGAATCATATATTTAAGAGATATCTGGATTCCATTGTGGTGGTGTTTGTGGATGATATTCAAGTGTAATCAAAGACAATGGTGGAGCATGTGCAGCACTTGGCGACAGTGATGGATATCTTGAGGGATCATAGGTTGTATTCCAAATTTTCAAAGTTTGACTTTTGGATACATGATGTCCATTTTCTGGGCCATGTGATTTCTGAAAGGGGAATTTCAGTGGATCCGAATAAGATAGAGGTTGTTATCTTGTGGCATCCGCCAAAGAATGTGTTTGAGGTATTGATTTTCCTCAGTCTAGTTGGGTATTATCAGCGTTTTGTTCGTGATTTTTCATGTTTGTCTTCACCAATGACAGCTTTGAAAAGAAAGAATGTCCCATTATAGTGGAATGAACAGTTTTAGTAGTGTTTCAATGAGCTAAAGTGTCTCCTTACATCAGCACCAATATTGGTTTTTCCATAAATAGGAAGAGGGAACATGGTTAATTGTGATGCATCGGGATCAGGTTTGCGGTGCACTTTCATGCAAGGGAATCATGTGGTTGTGTATGGATCATGACAGTTGAGGGTGCATGAGAAAAACTACCCAACTCATGAATTGGAATTGGCAGTAGTGGTCCGTGCTTTGAAAGTGTGGTGTCATTGTCTCTTCGGTGGGAAATTCATGGTATATATAGATCATAAGAGCATGATGCACAATTTCTCACAAAGGGATTTGAATTTGAGGCAATGAAGATGGATGGAATATCACCAGATGTTTGATTTTGACTTAATGTACACATCGGGTAAGGGAAATTTGATGGCAGATGCATTAAGTATAAAATCATATGCCCAGGTGGTGAAACTGGCATCATACCAGTGGTAGTTGATGTCGGTTATAGCTGACATTCGGTTGGAATGTGAGGAACAGGGTGATAGAGTGGTCTTCTTTCTGGTTTTGATGATTCCTGACTTGGTTGGCCTGGTTAAAGAGGTATAGATATATGATTCTGAGTTTGTGACCATGAGGTCGAAACTCAATGGTGGGGAGACCATTGAGGGTTGGGAACTGAATGGAGATTCAATTTTGTGCTTTTAGAATTAGATGGTTGTACTAGTTTCTGGTCATTAGGATCTTCCCAGGGTGTATCATCATTCCAGGTGGTCTGTTCATCCTAGAATTCACAAAATTTATAAAGCATTGAAAGCGAAGTTCTGGTGGGCTGGTATGAAAAGAAGAGTGGATGAGTTTGTTTCGAGATGATTGACTTGTTAGCAAGTCAAGGCAGAGCATCAGAGACCAGCTGGAATGTTGCAGTCTTTACCAATACCTATTTGGACATTCGAGCAAATAGAGGTGGATTTTATCACCGGTCTCCCAAGAACGGTCAGAAAGCATGATGCCATTTGGGTGACAGTGGATCAGATAACGAAGTCAGCCCATTTCATCCAGATTCTTGAATCTCATATGGTAGAGGATCTTTCCAAAATATGTATCTAGGAGGTGGTAAAGAAGAAAGGTGTTTTAGTATCGATTGTATCAGATAGATATATGAGGTTTACATCTATTTTTTAGAAATCCTTGCAGCAATCCCTTAGGACACAGTTGACAATGAGTATGGTGTATCACCCTCAAATGGATGGTCAATCCGAGAGGAAGAGACAAACCTTGGAGGATATGTTTCGGACTTGTGTCATGGATTTTGTTGGCACGTGGTAGGATCAATTTTTATTGGTTGAGTTCCCATACAGTAACAATTATCAGGAATCCACACATATTGCTCCATTTGAAGTGTTGTATAGGCGTCCATGTCATTCTCCACTATGCTGGGTGGAAATGGGAGAGTCCTTGACAGTTGGAATGAGCCTTGTCCAGGAGACTATGGTGAAGATCAAGTTAATCTAGAAGAGAATGGAGATGGCTCAGAGTTGTCAGAAATTGTAAAAGGATCATCGTCGATGGCCTTTGTCTTTCTAGGTGAGTGATCATGTTTTCTTGAGGATCTCTCCTTGTTGGGACATCATCAGTTTGGGAAGTTGGGAAAGTTATCTCCGAGGAATATTATACCTTTTGAGATTATTGATGAGGTTGGTGAGATGGCTTATCATTTGGGTTTTCCACTTAGGTTCAGTGCAGTGAACAATGTGTTTCATGTGTCACAGTTGAAATAGTATCGTCTGAATCGTGACCATGTGATTCGATGGGATCATGTTGAGCTAGAGCTGGATGCTTCATTGGTGCGCGTGCCATTGCGGGTTGTGGATAGGCAACAGAAAGTCTTTCAAGGTAAAATCATCAGTCTCGTTCCGGTTTTGTGGCAGTATGGACAGATCCAAGAGGAGGCTTGGGAGTGGGAGAAAGAAATGGTCGAGCGGTGGCCCAAAATCTTTCGGCAATGGGCGGGTTCACTACTTTCTGAGGATGGAAATTCCAATGGTGGGGAGAATGTAGTACCCTCGGTTTGATGTATGTAGTGTTTTTTATTATTCTATATTTTTTTAAATTGTATGGGATGAGTTGTGAAATGGTTGGGGGAGTTTAGAATGGTTTTGGATAAGTTTGGAGGCTTTTCTTAGGGAGCACGGTGAGGTGAAACCGTGCGGGTTCTCCAAGAAACCATGTAGGGGGAGACAGCAGGCTTCGCAAGACCTATACATGGTTTTCCAAACTGTTCGAGGAAACCATGTGGATGATTTCTCTTGAGGTAGTAGCATGTGCACAGTTAGCGCACGGTTTTCCAAACCATGCGGGCAAACCATGTGGCCACATAAAAATAGGTTTCTAAAACACGAGTTCACTAGAGGTTTCCTCATTTCTCTCCAAATTCTCTCCCACTCAATCCTCACTCAGGATTTCAGATTCTCAAGGGTTGAGGGTGCTCTCCCAATCATTTTGGAAGCGAATCAAAGGGGTTTCGTGGTGATTTTAATGTGGTGCCTCTTGTGTAAGTCTTCTCTCGTGGTTCTTGGTGGTTTCCTCAAGATCTAAATATCCCTCTCTCTCGATTTTATTGATATACACTCATTGTGTGTAGACCTAGGGTTTTGGTTTCCATGGATGTTAATTTTAAGGCTTGTGGATGTTAGGGAAGAATATCTAGAGAGGTTTCGGTGGTGCGTTCACTAGATTTGAAGAGTGGTTGCTTTTAGGTCGATTTATCCAGAACCCTAATAGTAGGTGGCTTCTCTCTCGACTCCACTTGGTTAGAGCTAATGGTTTTGGTTACAATTAATTTGGTTGGCTTGAAATTAATTTCATTTTGATGTGAAAAAATGGAAAGAAATCCCTTGGGTGATGTTTTGGGGATTTTTGGGAAAAAGTGTATTTTGTGGTGAAGTGTTTCTGGTTGTGGATTTTAAAATGATGATTTTAAAATGGGTTTCTATGAATGATTTTTTAAATGGTTAATGAAAATGCTTTTCAATAATGATGTTGTTTTATTGAGATGTGTAATTTCATGGAAAATGGTTTTAGGTTGGTTTCAATAAACGGGTGATTTATTGAAGTGGTTGACATGTAATAGAAGTGGTTGATTGCATGTTGTTGTGGCCTTCGTGGTTTATGTGCTTGGTTATGGCTTGATTGGAATGTTCTGTGGAAGTGGGAGAGAAGTACCACTATAAAAAGGGGATGTATAGTGAATGGAAGGTCCACCATCAAAATATAATTGGTTGGGAAGTACCGCTAGTTGTGAATGGGTGAACGAGTTGGACGGAAGTTCCACCATTATAGTTGCTTTGTGTGCATTTCTTTTCAAGATGTAAAATGTTGTGCTAATGTGTAAATATTGAAATGGCTTTTGGAATGTTCGTTTTGGATTTACCTTGGTTGCTTGGTTTGGGAAAGATGGCTTGGTAAGGGTGTGTGTGGCTTATTGTAATGAATGCACTTGTGATTATTTTATATAAATTATTTTATATAAATTTTCTAACAGTTTTTTCCTAGTGATGTGTGTTGGGAAGTCATTTAGGGAAATCCTACTGAGTAGTTGTACTCACCCCCAAATTTGACACGTTGGTGTCTTTGAAGATGTTTTTTATCATGACATGGGAAAAGGTAAGGAATCACCCTCCTTTAGTAGTGCATCGTGCTGTTTGGTTAGAGCTTGGAGCATGGAGCATGCTGTAGTGCCATGGAGTGTGTCTTGGATTATTTTAGTTCATTTGTTGAGTCTTCATCATAGTACTCTGATATGGTGTTGGTTTCATTAGTTTTTTTTTATTGTTGAAAAAATTGGTTGTCCTTTGGGAATACATTCTTAAATGTTTTGATTGACATGCATCATATAGTGGTTGATAGTGGATGGTTTGGTTGGTTTTGTCTTAAGGGAGAATTGTTCCCAAATTTTTTCTCGAAGCCCTTAGCAGTAATTGACAGCCTTTGTCCCCTTGGGAATGTCTCTTAAGGCCAATTAACCCTCACCACCTTCTCAAGACAATGAGTTAGGGGCGGGGTGTTACACTAACCTAGGGACAACTGGACGTGAAACTCGAGGATAATTATCTATCCCAATTCATTGTGGTATATTTGGTGGGTGTTTTTATTTCTGGATTTTTTATTTGCGGGTTTCCTTGAATTATTATATTTCATGTTTTATGGTTATTCCACATTTCTTATGATGTTATGATCCTATGATATCATATTAATTTGTTTATAATACCATTTAATTGCATATATTTCTTCTATTATATGATATCATGATATTCCATTGGCTCACACATTATGTTTTCTTATTTGTTTTATTCACTTACTAGGATTTATTGATTGTAAACTTCATTCAAGTATTCCCATCTTAAAAAATGTAGTCTCAGGAGCTCAAATGAATTTTCAAAAAATATTATGGAATACTAAATAAGGATGAAATTTTTTAGATTACGTTTATTTATTATGATCCTATTCATCCAAAGACACGGATCCTTTTTAAACATTTTTTATGAATGGATATTCTTGTTATAAATCATGTATAAATATTAGTAAAAAATTTTGGGTCTATATAGTTGGTATAAAAAAATTATAGTTATAATTTTCGATATTGAATATAATACATTAGTGATAACTATAAGGATTTTTTTAACTGTATGAAAATATCCTATAATTTTGGTGAAGGATAAATGCAATGGTTTCCATGAAGATATTTCACTATCCAGATTCTATAAGTGAATGTTTCTATATCATAGATATTTGTTGGGGAAATATAACTAAAATTTATGAATTGGTATTGAATTTTTCATCACCTGGTTCATGCCCAAAATTAATTATACACACCTAGCTGGAAAAACCTCAGGATTATGAATCCACAAAAGTTTTATTAACCATTATCAAGTACTCTAAAAAATGGTTATGAGAAGAACTTAGAGGAAAACTTAAAAATAGAGTACCTAGATTTAATAAAAAAATCTCATCTGTTAAGATATACATACAATTTATAATGTACTCATTCCTGTTTCATAATATTTTATTTTTTATTTTAATTAATAATTTTCTTATTTGTTTTCTTCATTATTTTATTTCATGGTGGGAAAAAGGAGAAATAACTCCAACAATAACTGTGATTGGAATTGTAATGACATCCCTGAAAAGATACTTATGTTAATGGTAATTAAATTAATACATATTATGACCATTACATGTAATCCAACTATACCTATAAATAAGAACTATACTATGATTAAATTTCTAAACACTTCATAGAAGAGATGGATCATGGATCATGGATGTTAAAGTGATAAATATTATAAATAAAATAAGATCAAATTTCAATCATGTAAAATATATAGTTTGGTTCAATACATAAAATTACTTAAAGGAATTGGAATATTCCTTATGGGAGGAATAAGAGGGTATAAATCTTCTAATTTGTTATGAAAATTGAAGAGACTAATGAATTGTACATATGGAAATAATGATCAATGTAAAGAAAACCTAATTGTTTCATATCATTGGTGTGGGGAACATTCTAATTATCTATCTCAATGTAATAATATAAGGATTAATTTCTAAATCCCTTCTTCATGAAAATCTTCAAAGAGGAATTATTTTATTGTTTATATCATAAAACTGAAGAATTATTTTGTTGATCTGTTTCTATTTATTATATTCTTTTTATATGAATCGTGATTCTTATATAGATCTTTTTGAAGTATATTTCTCTAATAATTTGAATTAATATCAGACTGGTACTACTGAACTATAATGGTTATTTAATTTTCAGGTGATATTTTTTGGAAAATAGAATATTTATAGCATTATAAGATCATTGTGAATTACTAATATGAATATCAATATTTTCATATTCTTAGAAAAAGGTCAACCAGCAATCTGAGTGACAACCTTTCACATCTACCATGGTCGCACTGCTAAAAACCATAAACAAAGGCACACAATATATCATTATCTATAAATGGACTATGTGGCATATTAGTTAGAGGGATTTTTTATATGATTTTATGGATAAAAATTATGTTGATTTTCTGAAAAATATTTTATAATGTAATATTTTTTGAAATTTTAATATTTTGATGTAATTACGGATATTATAAAAGATGATTTTTTGGAATAGGGTATATTTAACACTTAGTTATGGATATTTTTTGAAATATATATATTTTAAAAAAAACACAAATAAATGTTTTAATATTAATGTTATTTGTTAGGTATTGTTATTTATTTATTAATGATTTATGATGAAATTTGTATTTACATATTAATATTGATGTTTATTAATTTTGTAAAATATTATAATATAGGATAAAAAAATTATTTTTTTTGTTAATGTATAATGACAAGAGGAATATCATAATATCATTTTATTCTATCATATGATCTGTTAGATGTAAATTGTAGGTATTTAAGAAAGGAAAATTCAACTTGATTACTCATTGTTTGGAGAAAAAAAATGAGATTGTGGTAGAAGTTGATCAATAGATGAAATTATAATTTTCAAATATTTATATTTTCAGATAGTTTAAATATATATGGTAATGTAATTCCATAACTCCAGGTAAAGTTAAAGGAATGAAAAATGATATCATATTAGTATTATTTCTGATTAAATTTATAGACTTTTTCACACCTTATTGGTTTATGGTTTTGTTTATGATGACTTTTCATGATCATTCACTTTATTATTATCAAGGATTTATATAAATATCTATAATTTTTATTTTTTCATTTTTATATATATTTTTACTTCAAAATAATATTTTCAAAATTAGATACCTAGCTATGTGTTATTGTAGATGATATGTGTACTTCCCTTTCTCTCTTATTAAGACATTTTTTTTGAAATCCTTTTTACGATGTGGGTTCTTCAAAATTGAATTATCAATTGAAAAGCCATTGGTGATCAAAATGATTTTAAAATTTTAAGGCTGTAATTTAATGAAGGAGAAATAATGTAACTCATTGAGAATTGTTTTAATGATTACATTATTTAGTAGTGTATTCGATATTTAGCACAAAGACTTAATAAACCATTAAATATTATTTAAATATGACTGTTATATCATAAACATTAAATTCAATATATGAATTAGATTAAATAATTTATGATATATATATTTCTTAGAAATTTAAATAAAATTTATAAATAAATAGTAAATAATAATTCAATTATTCTTGAAGCCAATTTTGTTCTTCAACAATTTAGTTTTCTTTAGAAATGGTTTTTATTTATTTTTTTTGGAATATAATATATTAAATTTAATTAATATTTAAAGAAATTATATTTTAAAATTAAATCATGTATATGTAAGAATATAAATAATATACTATTGGTGATATTTTTGTTTTTTTCAAAAAATATTAGTTTTCTAGTGAATATTGAGAGATACCGATTTTTAAAACATCACCAAGATTTATTAAATTCAGTAATAATGATGTACCATTATTTTTATAATTTTATTCAATTTAATAAAATTATATAATTTTTTATGTATATTCTAATTAATATATTTAATACATATTTCTAGCATTATTTAGTTTTAGTTTACTTTTCGGCTAAAAACCCAACTTTTGAGAAACTGTGAAAAATTGAATAATTGTTGTCTACATTAATAAATTAAAATATACCCTGATGGGGAATGTTATAAATAAATTTTTCTATTAAATATCTAAGAATATTAATTTATATTCATATTATTATTTTTATTGGACATATAGTTAATATAAGATACTTCATTCCTATTAACATACATATTCTGAAAAAACCTTTTTTCTACACGTTTCATGGGTTCATTTTTCATTTATAATATAAAACTTATATGAATATAATTTGTAAAATTTTATTTTATATTTATTCAGAATAATTTATATTCTATATTATTTTAAAATTAATTTATGGGCCTAATGAATAGTAAAACAATTAATATATTTTTTTCATAGTTATATTTAAAACGTGTTTACAAGAGGTGTGTCATTAGAGATATGGGTTAAATTGAACTATAAAATTTTATAAAGTATATGGGATAAATAATCTTACATCTTATATCACCTAAATTTATAAAATTAACCATTTTGGATGCTTTTAGTGTGTGTAAAACAAATTTAAATATCATTATTTTAAAAAATTCATTATTTTTCATCTTTCCCACTTATAAAAGGACACCTCCAATCGTTCGCACATCAAACATCCCAATCCTTCTAGTTTGAAATATTTTGTCCCAAATACATTCCTCACATCCCTCCCCATGTCCTATAACACATTTTTGGATTATAAAACAATATATAGATTGATTTCGGTAAAAACGTAACGAAGTTGTCTGGGGAAGATGTATTTTTTCTTAAGAAAGCATTTTGCTTTATTTATTCTTCCACCTACTTAAAATATTAATACTCCATGATGTTATAATAATAATAATAATAGAATAAAAATATAGTTTTTTTATTATTATTTAATTATAATAACCAACATCCATGTAATGTTCCAGATCCTAGAGGCCCTCCCCTTTGTGAGTTTTTTCATGTTGATTTCATCGAGATGAGGTTTCATTGTGTTTCAATGGTGTTTGAGGGAAATGAGTGGTGCCACATCCACATTAGGTTGTAATATTCCATATATCCTTAAACTTGACCATTTTATTAGTTGTAGTGGTGTAGTGGGTATTTCTAGATCCTAGTCTGGTGAACCATTGTTGTTTTATAGTGTAGAGAACCATGATTGAGAAACACAGATATTAAATCATTTTGGATGAATATCCAACACATTAAAAAATTATATTCACAAGGATCATAATTGTTTAGGGTCTTTTGAAACATGAAAGCATAATCTTCTATCATGGTGAAATAACTTCAATATCTCCCACATGGATCATACCCATTAGTACTACAACATTATAACATTCATAATAAGCAATTTAAAGAATACATAAAAAAGGGATGAATTCATATTGTCAGTAATGGTAAAGAATGGATATATGTATGAATTACCTGAAAATAAGGGTATGAGAATATGATCATAACATTAAATTATTGTACCCTATATATCAAAGATAAAATATCATGAATCATAGAATAAATATTTGTAGCTCATATGATAACATTTAGAGTGGAATAAAAAACATAATAAATGATAGTATAACATTGGATCAATACATAGAATTTTTAGCATATAGGTTAGCATATAAAAAAATTACCTATAATTCAAGGCTTATTTCTAAATGTATCAAAGTACATCATAAGGATACACTTACTTGGAAGTACACACCCACATCCCATGTAATAGCTCTATCCTTTTTATTGGAATGGGTTCACTCCCAAAACCATATTAATAATCAAGGTTCACTCCCAAAACCATATTAAAATTAAAGGTTCACTCCCAAGGCAATTATGGTGGAAAAAGTGATTTACGAAATTGAGATCACTAACTGATCAATCTATGATTATTAAATGATAAGAAAATCATTACCCAATGCTTTTGAAGGAGATATTGGTTTCTCCTTGGACCCTAATTAAATCATACATTTGAGTTCCACAATATAATAAAACCTTCATTATATCCTTTCCCATAAAAGGATATTTATTCCATAAACATCATAACATAAAGCTGAAAATGAAATGGGTATCATAATAATGTCATTATATCCCAACCTATTGAAAAAAGATAGGTTTTATAATTATTTCATCAAATAATAAGCAATGATAAGAAGTGGGTTGTATAATCCTATAACCTATAGAAGATAAATAGATCCCCAAAACATATAACCCATAAAATGGAATGGGATTCATAACCATCATGTTATCAAATAATAAACCATTCATAGAATGAATCTGAATGATTCACGTGCGTCATATCTCTATAAATTCATTAGTAACACCAATATTTGTGATCTTATATGGAAAATTATTTTGAATGGTATTTAAAAAAATAATATCATGATTAAAATATTATTAATTCTTTTAAAATTAATTTTTCAAAAATATAAACCTTTTGGAAATCATTTTTTTTAAATATCCTTAAAAACATATATTGGCCGATTGAAATTTTTTGGAAAACATTTTCATCAAAAACATTTTGAAAACATTTTTCATTGAAAATAATTTTAAAACACATAACAAAATTATAAATACATTTCAAAAAAATTATTTCAATGAAAATTATTTTTCAAATGATAACTAATTATTTATATCATTTTAAAATGTTTTTTTAAATACATTGAAAAATAATAATGAACTGATGAAAACAATTTGATAAATTTTTTCTTTGAAAGCACAATGAAACATTATAATGAAATACTTAAAATAATTCAATAAAATCTCATTGAAAATACATATAAGACATATAATCAAATGGTCAAAACATTTGGAAAACTTATTTTATTAAAAATACTTTGGAAACATATAAAACAATCATGAAATCATTTTGAAAACAATTTCATTCAAACTTATTTAAAAAAATATAATTAAATAATCAACACATTTTTTTAAAAAAATTACATTGAAAACATATAAAGTTATCTTGAAATATTTTTGAAAATAATTTCATTAGAAATAAAAATTAAGAGTTATAATGTAATCATTGAATATATTTTTGACACATACTGAACGTAAAACATTTTTTATAACCATTTTAATTTAAAATAACTTTAAAAATAATGAATTTCCATAATGTTATTAAAATATTTCTTCATAAAAATAAATATATTAAACATTCAAATGAATCTTTATTTGAAGTACTTTCATGATGTAGGATAAATATGTACATCCCAAACATTCATTTTTCACAGTAAAAAATTAGAAAATTACGTTGATCATAAAACCACAATAAGATTTTTTAAACCCCATTTTTATAAAAAAGGTTAAATATTGGGAAAAAAATATCTTTTAAATTAGAAGGGATAATAGAATAAAATTATTTAAAAAAAATTTAGAAAAAAAATTCAGACAACATAATTCCAACTAAAAATATTATTGAAGTGATATTTTCATAAAAATTGTTTTCTTATTATCATAAGTACAATACAATGGTAATATAGAACCAATTATAAAATATATCATAAATAAACATAGGAGAAGAAAATTAATAAGTTTTCATAGAGATAGATCATAAAAACTCATTATTTGAAGCCTAACCATAATAAATCCTGATAAATGATGAGATTATAAAAATATACTATTTCTGCATTGGTGCCTTTTAATGATAAATACCATCAAAGAATAACATTACATGAAGTATAAAATATCATGAAAATAACGAATAATAGAAAATTTCATATGTAATTATATACCCATCAAATAATAAAATAGGTTCATAGCATGAAATGTATCTCAAAAAAGGCACATTGAGATAAAATTACATTACTGGTTTGGTAGATTTCAAACTACAAACCCTGTGAAAGACATATCTTAAAATGGATATGAAAATAAAATTATATTTATGATTCATAATCATAGAATAAATAAATGGTAATTATATACACCACACATAAAAAATTAGCTGTGAATAATGCATCAGTCTCATAGAAATAAAAGTGATATAAGTAAACCCTTTCCTTATGTCTTGACATTATTCGCACACATTCAAATGCCCTGCATAATAAATATATGTTTATTATAAATCATCCATATAACTATATTCCTATATCTAATAACAAATATGTTTTTATTATTACATTATATTACACATTTATAAATAATTTCTTGTTAATGCAACATTTTGGGTAATAACTTCTTTTGTATGTTTTTAATTATTATTCTGGGTAATGATAATTTGATCATAATTTACTTATTAAATGAATTTAAACCATGAAAAAATATAATGTATATTCATAATATAAATAATAATATTAATCTATAAAATACATAAATATAAAATCGAATACAACATTCATATATATGGTAGTCTGTATGTACACATGGATGTTGTTTCTGTTTTCATGACATATTGAATGAAAGAATGTAATTGAGAAATGGGTATATACATGTAGATATTTTTATTCAATTATAATTCATATTTTATATATATATTATTATTTTTAATAAACCCATCCTTAATAAGTTTCATGAAATGGGGGAACAAATCACTTTTCTTTGAGGAGGTGGTAGTCCACACGTCCACAGATAAATTTATCATATATAAAAAAAATGAAAATAATGAAGGTATGTGATATATAATAATTAAATAGGTATATATGCATCATATATATAGTTTATATCATACTGAAATATTATTTTTATCATAATTCCAAATAACATGTGGTGTTATTGGAAAGATAGATGACATCATTTCCCAAGTTAGTAGTCTGCCATACACATGAGAAAATGGTTTGTTATCCATTTGATGGAAGTGTTTGTAGGTGTTGGTATATCCAATATAAATAAATATTATTATATTTAGGATAATTTCATCACATTATAATCATTTAATAATAATAATTTATGGGATAAATTAGAAAATTAAACAAAAGATCATGTTGAAGGATGTTACCAATTATTTAAGAAACTCCTCTTTGATTGGACCAAAGGGACTCATTGGTTGTATTTATTCCCAAAGAGATGATTAAATAATTATTGTAGAGATATAGAGAGGATATTTGGTTAGGGTTTTTCCAATAAAAATTTCTTGATATGTGTGAAGAAGAGAGGGAGTGGGGTGATTTCTTATTTATATTGGATGAGGAGTGGGATTCTTGAAAATAGGAAATGGTAAACACTATTGAGAGGTTTCCCTTACATATAGTGCATCCAAAAACTATTATTATTCAATACATGGGGTGATATAGTTTAAATATGTCCATAACTGGGATAATTATATGTGTATACATAATTAGGCCCCTTGCGTTAATGTTTAACCACTAAATAATGTTTTTTTACCGTAATCATTGTAGTTAATTTTGATTACATTCACTAATAACATTGCTTAATAATTAAGATGACATTATGATACATTATAATTTTTTTCCAAATATGGATTTTTTTCCAAATTATAATCACATGAGTGGGAGAATTTAATCTAAAATAAATCCCACAAAAGAGATGAGACAATTGGTTTTTGATGTGAAATGGTACAAAAGTTTAAAATGATTATATATCCATTTTCAATGTGAAATTTGTTTTGATGTCCTAAATTGGAATAATTTATGTATAATAAATATAATTATATATTAAAACAAAATTTTAAATATGATTTATCAATATAATTATGTAAGATGAAAATGTGGTTTCGAATTTATATTCACTATTTTTCAATATTAATGAAAAAATGAAACTTCTCTGAAATTTACACAAAATTCACCCAATGTCAATTTTTATATTCTAGTTTCAAAAATTTTGTTTATTTTTTTCGATAATAATTATAATATTTTAAAAAATATATTTAAAATATATGCTACCTTTAAAGACTATAAAATACCATTTTTAAAAAAATATAACTTTTTATTCATAATATTATAATTATTCTTATATTATTCATATCAAATATATACAATGATTGTAATAAAATATTATTTAGTGTATAATATAGAAATATTATCAAAATAATTCCTCGAATGTGGTTTTTTATTTTATTAATTTAAAATTGTGTTTGTATATAGAGGACAAGTTTTTCTAGAAGATGAATTTCTTTATTCTAAAAATTTTCATACATTGGATTATAACACTATTGATAACTAAAGGATTATTTTTATATACATGTGTTAACCATAGTTTAATAATCTATTTTATCTCATTCATATCTTCCATTCTAATGGATAGGTGATATTTATAATAATATTTTATAAATAATATTAATTTTACCTTGTAGTTCGATAAAACGTGGTGGTGTATGTAATATAAGATATCAAAGGAACTCATCATTGGGTATAACAGAAGGCAAACAATGTATTGCATTTAAAAAATCTAATTTATGTTTTATTTATAGTGGCTATTTGACTTGGTGTTTTGTGAAATGAATGTAAATCAATGTGTATCCATATAACGCATTATATATTCTGTGTTGTGTGAAATTCAAAATATTAAAAATATAAGATTTATTTAAAAAAATATACATTTAAAAAATCTCAAGGTCTAACATTATATCCACGTTGAATTGAATTTCTCCGTCAATATTCATCTTGATTATAAATTATTTAATACTAGAATGTTCATTTAATTGAAACCCACATTGAAAAAATTAATACTAAATCATTTATTTGAATAGGATGGTTAGAAATATAACAATTAACCAATGTAACTCATAACTAGGTTTCCACATAAGAGAACATAGGTGAAAAGTTATAACATGAACATGAAATAGAAATAAAACTGTCATGTTCTGATAGAGATTTATAGATAACATGGTTAGGATAATGTTAGTGATCACAAATACATAACAATAAATTCATTGAAAGGGTCTTTGATATAATAAAAATGAAGATAAGTTGACAAAATTTTAGTTCAAGACCCTTATCTTAATATTGAAAAATTTAATGAGAATATGTACTTACATGGTTTCTTTCCATTTCATAAGAATAATCGGTCATTTTTTGTTTCACCTCGATCAATATACATATCATCTCTTAATCCATGAAATTAAGGAGACGTTTTTAAAACTGAATTATTAAAATATCTTATAATACAAAATACAATTATAGGTGATTCCATTTCTCTTTAGTTATCAAAAAAACAGGTTAGGACTTGTTTTCCAATAAGCTTAAATCCCCTTAAAGATATATAATACATCATTCTCAAAAAACTCAACGAATTTTTAATGTAATCAATTCCATAAATATTTAACCTTATAAACCTTATAAAATATAGAATTATGAATATTTATAGACATGATCATTAAATTTCTCAAAATTAGATTACCATTGATCCCCTATATATCATAATGTATAAATTTTGTGTCACATACTAAACATGTGAATGTTTTAATCTTATATTATTATATAACATAGTAATAACCCGAATAACAAGAAATATTTGTTGAAAACATGCAATATTACTTATACCAATGTTTATTGTGTATATTCCCTAAATACATAAATGTTTTAATATTTATCATTAATAAAATAAACAAATTTTTAAAAAATACTTAACTAGATCCAATATAATCAACACCATCTAATTCACTTATTTATATCCAACATATCTTTATCCAAACATCGTTATCCTATCGTAATTAATATATTAAATGTTATATTTTCCATAATATTTTTTCCTATGAACATCACAATACCATTTAATCACATTTCATGTCCATCCGAACTATTCAAAAAAAATTTCATCTTTATCCGAAATAATAAACCAAATAGTCATTATATGTTTCACATTTAAAAATTCCTGAATCTAAATAATTAAACACTTTTAATATTCTACTTCATATTTAATCCATTAATATGGATACCTAATCATATTTCTTAAAACTTTTTTCCTTTAACATCTCATCAGTAGTCTCATCATCAAATGCAATGTAACCATCACTTAGCTGATTCTCTTTAGGACCATTCCTATTAAGACATCAATTTTCATAATGCCCAGTAATTCCACATATAAAACATTAAATTATTAATTATTCCATAAGTAGGACAATACATCCACCCATTCTATTAACTAAAATTCTCATTTTCCCTTCACAGTGACTTGTTTTGTATCCTTTTTTCATTCAAAACAACATCAAGTTACTCTAAGACATTCAAATCAGTGTTTCTTACCACATTATTGACATGAATAAAAATAAATATTCTTTACTCTAGGGTATTCGATACAGAAATTCTCATAAAACTCTTTCTTTCTCTTATTTGTTGAGTCTTATAGTTCATTAAGGCACATGTTGATAATTCTGTTCAGTGAGAATTTAATAGGAACGATCACTACATCCTTCACTTAAATTATAATCAAAATTTATAGTTCATTATAAATTGTGCCATCACATTCAATGATTACCCACTTTATTCTGTTTAATGTCTCTGGCTAAATCTAGAAATCATACTATGAGAAATAGTCATCATACTTCAAAACCACATATTCATGAAAAATAACTTATATAATGTCCATTTTATGACAAATTCATTAATCTATGATTCCATAGTCTTATCCTTACAGAAATACCTTTCCATGTACTTATAAATATCCCTAGGGATAACACTAACAATTTAACATCCTATATTCAGAATCATAAAAAACCTCCCTTTTGTACCAACTATAGTGACCCAGTCATAACATACATGGATATGAAATCCTATTAGATTAATACTCATCACATTAATAATGTACATGACCATGTAAAATTTTAATTTAGTATATTTGGAATCATGAAAATGTAATCATATATATTGATAAAGATCTATTATAATATCCAAAAATGTTCTTCTCCATTAGTATTCTTACTTAAAACCTTTCTTCATAACCTGAGGGAATGAAACATAAGGATGGGGTGGGATAATAATCTCATTATTGATAAACGTGGGACATATGTAAGCATAAAATGAGAATATGGATTTGAGAAGATGATCATAATATTAGAATATCATGACCTAAATATTACTGATCATAAATAGGAATCATGTCATCAATATTGGCCATTAAAAATACATGAATCATAAGGTAATCAGGATCATAATCCTTGAAATCATAACATAGTAAAAAGACATAGAATTCTTGTAATTCACATATGAATATAAAATAATTCTTTATTTTTTGAGCCTTATTAAAAAAACATTTCATGGAACTTCTTGGGGGTTACATCTACTAGGTGGGGCACACTACCATACCCAGTCATAGACCTTTATTTATAGTTGAATGGGTTTATTGAAAAAAAATTGTAGTCATTTTTCTCAACTATTACCATCTTAGTAGTCATGTTTCACTCTCAATACCATCTTAGATGAAAATTTTATTTACTGAACCGAGGTCTGTCAATGCTCTATAAATGTCTATCTCATGAGATATAAATACATACCCAATGCATTGGAGGGATATATTGGTCACACCCACAGATAATTATAACATAAATATGTGTTCTACAAGGTAAAAATATTCATCATATCATAAAACAATAAAATATATGGTTTTTATAAAAATCGAAACAAAAACCATTATATGAAATCGGTATTATAAACATTTCCTCATATCAAAATATATGGAAAGATATATTATTAATAATCATCTCATCAAAGAATAACTCATAAAAATAAGAGGTTCTCATAATAATATTACATTTCAATGATAAAAGAATCTCATAAACATATATCCCATGAAAAAGAAACGGGTTCAAAACAATCTTTTCATCAAAACATAATCCATTTAGATAATGAATCTGAACAAGAAACTTGGATCATATCTCTATAATGTCTTGAGTGACACAAAAATATTTCATATTATATGTTATATTATTTTTAAATTTCTATTAAAATCATTTATTAAAGAATATATACTTTCATATTTGAAACTTATTTTTTAAAATAAGTTTTTATAAGAATTTTAATTGAAAATAACATTGAAAACATATAAAGGAAGCATAAGATCTATTTTAAATACTTTTCATTGAATATCATATTAAATAATATTATTAACGATTTAACTTATTTTCAATAACATTTTATTTTAATATATTGTTAAAAATTATAAATAAATCCTTAAAACAATTCCAAAAGCTATTTTACTAAAAATACTCTGTAAAGAAAAAAACAAATCATGAAAAAAATTGAAAAACTGTTTTATATGAAAACACTTTAAAACATATAATTAATGATTGAAAACATTTTAAAATTTATTATTTAAATTTTCATTGAAACATATAAAAAATTATTGAAAACATTCCAAATAGAAAATTCATTTAAAATAATTTGAAAACTAATAATGAAATTTAGAAAACATTTTGAAATTAATTTATTTGAAAATACATTAAAAATTTATAATGAAATCATGATTTTTATTGAAACTGTTGTATTAAATAACACATTGAAATCATCTAATTAAATCATATAACCCTTTTGAAAAAATATATTTAGAAATTATATTGAAATGATATAATTTAATCCTGAGAATTATTTTAAAACTATTTCACTTAACATAGCATTAAAATATTATAATAGATGTTTTGAAAACATTTCGAACATTTCATGAATTGAAATCATTTTTGAAAATTTCATTCATTTAAAATATAATTAAATAAAATTAATTTATATAGTAATAGGAAAATATTTTTTCATACAAATACATCTTATAAACATTCAAATGAAACTTCTAATGATGGTTGTGATGGTGGATAAATAAATATATCGCATACATTCATTTCATAGCATAAATATTTTTGAAATAAGCCTCGATAGAAAAAAAATAGAATATTACTTAAATATTTCTGATAAAAATGTAATATATTTATAAAAAATATTTTAATGAAAAATTGATATCATTAAGAATGTTTTAAATTTTTTTTGAGAACATGAATTTTGATGAACACGGATTTCTGATCAAAAAAATAAATAATGTTGGATTTGACTGAAAATTATTTATTAATTATTTTATATACTAATGAGTGAAAATTGTATCAATAATCCGTGATATCATGAATAAAAACTGTAAAATAAAATTCATGATATTTATTGAGATATGGATCATAATATTACATCACTACAAGCATAATAATAAACAATCTTGATAAACGACGAGAGTATATGGATAAAATATTTCCACTTTGGTAAATTTGAATCATAATCCTCAATAAAAATAAAATTACATAAAGCATAAATTTAATGAAAATAATTATATTCACGAAATAACATGTCAAAATGATTTATGTACACTTAGTATAATAATATAGGTTCATAACATGGGATGTAACCCAAAGAAAGAAAATTGAGAAATAATTTCATTATCGATTTGGTTACATTTGAAACATAAAACCCATGATATATATATAATAAAATCGATATTTCATTACACATAAATTTATGTATTATAATCATAGAATAAATTGAGGGGAAGTATATACACCACACAAAACAATTCAGTGCTGAATAAGAAAATTGCCACTTATAAATAATTTGGATACTATAAAAACAATACCTTAAGACACAACATTATTCGTACACGTTCAGACCACCTGTATAATAAATATAAGTTTATTATTTTATTAACATAAAAACATATCATTATATCTTATACCATATATTATTTTATTATGAATTTTTATTACCAATTTATAAACAATAAAATGTTAATGTCACATTTTATTCAATTTATGCTTTGTTTTTACATAAGTTTTGACATTTTATTCCAAGTCCTCTTGCATATATCATGATTTACATATATCTAGATTTTAAAACAAAAAATAAGTCTCATATATATTCTTTATAAATATTTTTATAATAATCTATAAAATTTATAAATATGAAATGGAATACACCATTCATTGAGACGGTATTCCATATTCACACATGAATGTTGTATTCTTTTTCTTATCATATTAAAAGAACGAAATTAAATGACACATGTGTTTTTGTGTATTACCATTCCAGTATAATTATTATTTAATATATGTAATATATTATTACTAAACACATTCTTAATACATTACATATTAAGTATGAAAAAATCGCATCGCTTTGAGGAGGCGGTAGTCCACACAACCCAAATTGAATATATTATAATTACAAAAAATGAAAAGAATAAAGGTATGTGTTATATAATAACTAAAGAAGAATAAAGTCATCCTAAAAATATTTTATATCATAAAATATAATAATTTTTATTATAATTATTAGCCATTTGATGTGGTAATTGAATAATTAATGACATCATTTCATGATGAGGTAAACTACTGTAAACTATAACGAGAGGTTCATTTAGTTTTCTAACTTTCATTTGTTTTAAGTTTTAATATAAATATGAAACCGTATTTAATTTTCAATATAATGTTCTTACATTTGACAGTAGAAAGTGGTGATGAAGGTGTCGAGGGTGACCATGCATCATCGGACCCTGAGTAGTCGTATTGTTCTTCTGTTGAACAAATATGGGAATAGTTGGTTTGTATATGTAACATTTTTGGCACATAGTTTCCACCAAACATTTTCATGTCATAAAATTTCCTTTATTTATCATGTTTCCTTTTGTGAGTTTTGTTGATTTCTGTTATTTCTTTTTATGTCTTGATTTATTGAGTGTGGTATACATCATTCCATTTAGGCCTGTGTTTGAATTGGTAGTCGAGATTTTGGATGAATAGTAGTTAAACCCACTATTGATGTGTTGATCAAATTGGTTCATTTCATAGTGATCAAGGGGATAGTGTTGTGGACACTTTGGTGAGGCCCTTGTAATTTTTCTTACTGGGAGGCACTTGTGAGTGGTAATTGACCGCCTCTAAACGGCATGTCTCTTATAGTGAATCATGTCTTTTTTCTAGGGAACCAAACATTGCGACACATTGGGATTAAAAACACCTAATATACTTATATAGATCCTCCATTATATCGAATATCAATAAGATGGAGGTTCCAAATATGGGTGGTATAGGATTTGGATCCACACACTCAAAATATGAATTCCAATAAGGTTGTACTCATTCACATCAAAAATCAATGGAATCCATTTGAGAAGTGAAGGAATCCACCTACTCCTAAGATATTACATCCTAAAATACCATTGGTATAATTTCCTTATATTGATTGAGATATATACCCCATGAAGGTAACTATAGATAAAACATTAATGTTGTGGTAATTTACATCAATTAATTACATCCTAATCAAGTTGGACATCTCAGATCAACGTTTATTGATTGATTAATCTACTATTATTATATAATATTAGATAAATGAGTTATGATAACATCACCCAAATCACCATACATAATGGGTTTTTTCCTTATAGAAATTTAATATTTATTTTCATATGTTATACTATTTTGAATTTGAACTAAGTAATATTCTCTTATATTGAGATGGTTTTAATATTTTTTAGTGGTGAGGGGGTAGTGGATTCATCCACACATGTTTCATACTCAATAGAATCATGTTTCCCAACATCAATTGGGTTAACATTGAAGAAATATACTAATGTATTGCCACCAATAGGAAACACATATTTACATTATAAGGGGGATATCATTAATTTGGGTGTGATCCCATAGGATGAATTATACTAAAGATGACCATGAGGAAAAAATGATAAAAAATTCCCCCACCCATGTGGGTTATGTTTTCCATTGTAATTTTATAGTCACAAAGGCCACTTAGGATGATGCTTTTAGATATTAGAGCATTATAACCATCCCTAGTATATTATCTAGATATTCTAATGGGACTCAAGGGTGTTTAAACTACTAGGGTAATAAATATACTCTGGAGTGTTAGTGGTTAGATATCCCTAGTGGGATAAACTTTTAGATTCTTTAGTATAGAAAATTGGGAAAAATGCCCTATACATATTCTTGAGTACTCAAGGTCATATGTTAATAAAAATTACTATAGTGAACATGATACTCATAATGATGTTCTAAGGTGATTTCTACTTTATGGTGGACATATTTATCCAAATAAATATGATAAGAGAAGAACGTGTTCTCATGTTCTATTAAAAGGATACAAAAAGGTTGGATGTGAAATTAGGGACCAATGGTTTGGACATAGAATATTTTTAGTTGGACAACCTGTGGGGAATTATTCCCTATAGATTACCATGGGTGTAAAATAATTTCAGGATAGATCCATTTAGATGGTATTCCTGAAATAAGGTGTGAACCATCATGTAATCATTTTACAAGGGTTGGATACAATGTATGTCGGGGTATGGGGATCATATATTCATAGAAATTGAGTCCTATGTATGACATAACAATTGTTTTCATGCCTCAGCATTGTGTTCCTTATGGTTACTATCTTCTTGTTTTTGGTATTGAACATAATTGATGTATTTGGTGATTCAATTTTAATTTAAGGATGTGATGAAGGTATTGAAAAGGAAACACAATGAAGAAACCCATCAATACATCATCAAATGTAAGAGTTCACAGTTTATCAATCCAATTCCATGTTAATGTATTCAAATTAGGTTATCCATTTTTTGATGAGAATCTCCAATGGGCTTCCATGTATATGAATATTTGGTATGGATCTCCTTTTAGAACTAAATTACAATGAAAGGTGTTCACTAGTGATTCATACTATAGATTCTTCAAAATAGGTATTGGTAAAAGGTGTGAGATTTTGGGATCATCAAATATTATTTGGGTGGAATCATTTTAATTATTGGATTCCCTTATAGATTTATGATTTTTTAATGAATAATATCAAAATACCAGTGTTTAACGATTTACCCCTATTCCTATGATCTCTCTGAGTCTATGTAGATATAAAAATATATGCCTTTTAGGTTAATCATACAAATAATACATGTTTAGGATTCACTTGTTTAAGGCCACATAGTTAGGAAATTATTCATTTTTCAGCATATAAAGAGGTCGTCGGTGTTTACATTATTGGGATCAGGCCCATGCGATGAGCATCATATGAATCGCTATAAATAGAATCATAACACAAATAGTTTATTAATGATTAGTGGGATACATCATAACATTTATGTTAAATTTAAAAATAAATATTTCAAGAATCTAAACTTTTTGTGAAGGGGAACACTTTGTGAAAGGTACCTAGAACTAGATAGTGTTCTAATTTATCATGACTTTCCATTACAGTTTCATCTTGGTCTTCAATGACTAATTTATAGAAGGTATGGTTGTGTATTACACATATTATAGGGCCCATATATTGTTTTCAATATCATATATGTTGGTATGATGATAATGGATGAATGCTTAAGAGGCTGGGGCATACAACTTGAAGGTGGATATGATATTGTGATACTAGGAGGGGTATCTAAAATTAGGGACTATATAAAGAATCTAATACTAGAGTCTTTAACTATGGTATTTTGTAAAAGTTTTTCATATTATTGTTATCGCATAAGTATAATAGCATGTTTCTTGATGTTGGGATTGAACCTCATAGGGGAATATATTGTATCCTAGTTAAGAGGAATAAAATACAATATGGTTCATTCTTATAAAGCATGTAAATGTTTTATGTTGGTATGTGCAATATGGTTCATTCTTATATATCATGTCAATGTTTACTTATTTTTTTCAATTTATTCTATACCAATTTTCTAGGTTGATGTTTCGTGCTTTCTATTGGTATGACCAATATGGTATTGCTGGTTTGATCTGTCTTTCAGGGCAGTGGTGCAGCGGAAGCAATTTTTTTTCCGGTCTGCTTTTCGTGGCGGTTTAAACCGCCATGAAATATACATTGGCGGTGGTTTAAACCACCGCTAAATGGTGAAAACCGCTGCGAAATATAAAAAAAATTACGTTTCGCGGCAGTTTTAACCACCTCTAAATAGTCTCAGCATAATGGCTCATTCCGCAATGGTTCTCGTTTCTCCTTTAGAAGTTTTATGACTGCTGGATTTGAGTTTATTCGCGGTGGTTATAACCGCCACGAATAAAATAATGTCAAGGGCGTGTAAAAACCACCTCGAAACTCTGTCAAACCCATCACGAAATGAGGTAGCTAAGATGCTTTCCTTAAACCGCCACGAAAAGGAAATAACCATCGCTAATAGATTGGTGACACCGTATTAGGGGAGGTTTACATAAACTGCTGCTAAACCATATAGTGGCGGTTTAAACCGCCGCGAAACGCAAAACAAACCATCGCTAAACGACGTTTTTGTTGTAGTGTATGACGCAACGTTGAATCACATCAGATTGTGACAGGAGACATAAATGAAGAAAACATTTCCATCATGGTAATTCTTGTCAATTAATTAAATTAATTATAAACAAAAAATGATGATCCTTTCTTTATGGTTTACAGACTCCCTCTTTCTTTTTCAGTTTTTTGTTCTATTCCGACGATCTGGTGTTTTATTATTGTGAAAGATCTCGGATTGATCGTTGTTAACGCCAAAATTAATGTTGTGAAAACCCACCAACATGCTTCCGCTGCACCAAGAGCCTACAAGTGGTATCAGAGGGGTCATATCATTTATTATAATTATTTAGTTTTTCCTTGGTAATTTGGGCATTTAATATTTTAGTTGTTTCGATTCAAGTTAATCATTCTTTAAAATATGAATCTTGAGATCTGTTCCTCCACTCTTGTTTCTCGTTCACCATACAAAAAATAATTTTTCTTTTAATTTTGATTAAAATAAAATAGAGGAACTCATCCAAAGGTGTGAAACGTTCCTAGTCATACAACACCAGAATACACAGCATGTATTCGGAAGTACACGTAGTGTAGTCTAGTTTCAATTTATTGGACTGGTCCGCCAAACCAGGCTATGTATTGGATCCTATCTAATTCATTTATGACACCGTGTGTTGACCAGGAACAGGTGTCACATGGTTTTTGTATTAAACGTTCTGTGGTCCACTGAACATGACATGTAGTTCCTTTGGGCTGGGATTAGACCGTGTACACTGTACACGGCTTACTCGGCTGGAAAATGTGTAACACCGATACTACAAGTTGTGTGTCCAATTTAACATGCCATGTACTCTGAAAATTTCTTAAGTACATCAATATACCATGTCCCTAGTTGTGTACTTCGAATGGACGATGAAGAAAAGTACATGCTGTGTAGTCGGAACTGCACATCGTGTACTCACTGAAATTACGCAGATTTTTTAAAAGTTATTATTATATTATACAAACCCTTGAGATGTGTACCATAGTACAGGAATAAAGATGAGGCACAACACGTGATAGGTGTTTTATATATTTGTATTTAATTTAACACCTGCGTAATGAACGGGAATTCACCGGGTTTCCTCCAAGGTAAAAGTTACGTAAAAATGTAATTTAAAATGAAATTATTTGTTTAAAATTATGAGGGATGAGAATCTCAAGGTAATTTAGATAAGGTTTTAAGATAAAAGGATTGATTAATTAAAGATAATTAAATTATTAGAGTGTGATTTATCTAAAATAAGAATGATTAATGAATTTAATGCTAGTTTGATATATGTGTAAGTATCATTTCATATTTGGAGATCATGAGTTAGAACAATACCTTTGTATGTGAATGGTTCGTTCAATTTATTTATTTTAATTATTTTTTTTGGCCTGCGAGCCTTCTCCTCATAAATATGTAGGGTCTGCCCACCCAGGGTTTCATTTATGTAAAAACCTCTTTTACCCCTCACCTGCATGTGAGATAAATGCATATGTAATAGATGGTGCTCCCAAGCTAGTAGAGGTGACTCAAGTTAAGAGCCAAGGTGAAACCAATCCAAGTAGATTCAAAGGTGGATAGGTGGAAAACTGTAAACACGAACCGGAAAGGTTCATGGTGTGTCTCCCCTAAGTCTTGGGTTATTTTATCAACCACTGGCTACAATAACTAATATAAAAATCTCATGATCATACAATTTATTTTATTTCTGTCAGATGCATGGTTTCATTATTGTGGGTGTGTTGTCACTTTCACACAATTAATGAATTAAACAACAATACAAGATGGAACTAATATAAGACCGTCTTATGCATAAATATTATCTTAAACATGGTTAATAACTTAATTATATCCCACATAATATTAACAAGAATGTAATCAAAGAAAATAAAATTGAAATTTACAAATAAAGATAAAATCCCTCATAGAAGTTTTAAGTCGGTATAGCCTTCCATAATCTGGGATAGAATCGAACCATAGTTCAAAGTGCTTGACCAACCCTTGTTGGGGTACATTCTATTATCGGGGAATTCTAATTCATGGTAAGGGTTGAATTAAATTGGTTCACATCAATGGTTTACTGCCATGGCAGGACTTGGTGTGACCTAGATGCAAAGGTTAATGAAATCCAAAATAAAAGGATTTTAGGATTGGGGTGTCCACTCAGCGGATCAAGGAGCTGCGAGTTAGTGCAGTTGGCATTTGGAATGACTACATAAAACACTTTAAGTTGCTTTACCAAACCTAGTTGGGGTAATCAAAAGAGCAATATGGATCCTTGACACTAGAATATTTAGGCAACAGAATATTCTGAAGTCAATGGTGAGGGCTATTGGATTTCGATAAAATAGTGGGAGACTAATAAGTATTAATTAATTTATTTGTATCAGTTTTGTAAAAAATTACTGAACCTTTTCTCATCTTAATTTTTAGATATGTCAAAAAAATTACATCAAACATATCATCGTGAACCATACTCGAGAAGTAAAACCTTCTCACAGGAACCAATTTCCAAGAGTGGCAGAGGTGTTTACGCATCATCCTTCTCCACGAGAGGAAGTTGTATGTTCTGGAAGATCCTATTCCAGTTGAACCTGGAAAATATTTCAGTGATGAGGAACTATCTCTCTAGTTGAAACACATGGATGATGCCAGAGATGTCTAGTGTTTCATGCTATCAGCCATGTCTAGTGAGCTCTTGAATCAACATAAAAACATGGACGTGTATAGCATGATGTGTCACCTTAAGGATATCTGCTATGATAAGGAAATACAAGAGTGATATGAGATCTTTAATGCTTTTTTACAACTATTCCTGGAGAGTTTGTGCCAGCTGGGCCTCATGTAGTAAAGCTTATTGGATATATCAAACGCCTGGACATCTTAGGGATTAAATTCCCAGATGAGTTGCATATAGATCTAATCCTATCATCACTGCCCAAGACCTTCTCAAACATTATTGTCAACTACAACATGAGAAATAATGAGAAGAGTCTATCGGAACTTCTGACCTTGATTCGATAGGTAGATAAGGACATGGGGCGTGACAAACCCACAGTCCTTATGGTGAATAAGAAAAGGAAGGAAAAGGCAAAGGGTCTAAAGGCTTATAAACGGCATGAAGCCCCCAAGAATAGCCCCTCCAAGAAACGGAATATCTAAAGCCATGGAAAGGAATGGGAGGCAGTATGTTTTACATGTGGTAAGAAAGGCCACTAGAAGTGGAATTTCACTCAGAAGTGTGGGGACGTAAAATGTGTGATCGTTATCGTGTGTAATCATTCCATTTTTACACATTGGATATTAGATATAGCTTGTAGGGATCACATCTTTATTCAAATTGATGAACCAAGTAGATTTAGATAGATTTCCTGAGGAGAGGTGGATAGTCAAGCTGCTAATGGAATAAGGCTGGCTACGTTGGCTATTGGTGATTACAACCTTTCATTGCCAACTAGGATGATTTTGGTTTTACATAACTGTTATTATGTTCCTAGTGTAACCAAGAACATAATTTATGTATCTTGGTTGGATATGGATGGATTTATTTTAAAGTTTTGAAATAAAGGATGTCTCTTTTATAATAACAACGTATGTTATTATATGGAACATTTAAATAATAGTTTTTATGTATTAAATTAAGAAAACCCAGTGTTGAAAATCGATAACGAAACAAAATCACATGACTCAAACATCACCAAGTTGTGGCATCACCATCTCGGTCATTTAAACGAGATGTGCTTGAAAAAGATCTTCCAAGATGGTTATTTGGACTCTAATGAGATAAAACCACTGGATAGATGTCACGCTTGTTTATAAGGAATAATGACCAATCCGCCCTTAGGTGGACAAGGTGATAGGGCCACAGAGCTTCTAGTATTGGTGCACACAGATGTGTGTGGACCATTTCTTGTAGAAGATATAAGTGGATATTTTTATATCATTACTTTTACTGATTATTTGAGTATATATGGATGTGTCAACTTAATGAGGCATTAATGTAGAAGCCTTATAGAAATTTAAGGAATTCATGATTGAAGTAGAGAATCATCTTTGTAAGATGATAAAGAATCTTCTATCAGAACGAGGTAGAGAATATCTAAACCAAGAGTTCATCTATCTTCTACAGGAGTCTGAGATTATATCACATCTCACTCCTCTTTATACACCACAATGGAATGGTGTTAGTGAAAGGAGTAACCACACCTTGTTAGACAAGGTGAGGATGGTGATGAGTCATGCAGATCTTCTATTATCCTTTTGGGGATATGCATTACAAACTGCAACATACACATTAAACCGAGTACCATCTAAGGTGGAAAATGGAATTCCCTCTTAGTTATGGAATGGAAAGAAATCCATTTTTTTGCATACACGTGTATGGGGATACGATGCATTTGTTAAGGCCATTTCAGGCAACAAACTATCAACCCAGGGCATGAGGTGTATCTTTATAGGATATCTCAAGGAATCAAATGGATATTACCTATATAACCCTCAAGACAAGAAAGTGATTGTCTCTAGAAAAGTTGTCTTTCATAAGAGGGAGCACATCCTCAAAATGGATAGTAGGAGCAAGATTGACTTCAATGAAGTTGATGATCAAGATACACAGGAGTTGGTATAGGAACAAGATCCATAGGTCCCCGTAGAAGAGGTTCTAGAAACACAAGTACTACGTAGGAGCTCACGATATGTATGGGAACTAGAGAGATTTGGATTCCTATTCACCGAGGATGGTGAATCATTATTGTTGGACAATGATGAACATCTCTCCTAAAAAGAAGTAGTAGAAAGCTCATAAGCTACAAGATGGCTAGAAGCTATGAATTCTAAGATGGATTCCATGTATCAGAACGAAGTCTGGGTTTTTTTCAATGGGCCGGATGAGGTAAATCCTATTGGATGCAAATGGGTATTCAATAGAAAACTAGACATGGAAGGTCAAGTTAGCACCTATAAAGCAAGTCTAGTGTCTAAAGGATTCAGACAACATCAAGGAATTGACTATGATGAAACATTCTCGTTGGTTTCCATGTTTAAATCCATAAGAATCATACTTTCCATAGCATCATTCCATGACTACTAGATTTGTAAAATAGATGTCAAAACATAATTCTTTAACAGGAACCTTCAAGAAGATGTCTATATGAAACAACCAGAAGGGTTTGTGACACCAGGTGAAGCCAAACGGGTTTGCAAGTTGCAAAAATCAATTAATATATTAATGAAAGCATCCATGTCATGGAATATTCGATTTGATGAAGGAATAATGAAATTTGGTTTCATTAAGAACGAAAGTGATCCATGTGTTTATAATAGGTTTAATGGGAATGTGATAGTTGTCCTAGTAGTATATGTTGATGACATATTGCATATTGAAAATGATGTACCAGTCTTATAGTCAGTTAAGGACTGGTTGAAAAAGTGTTTTTCACAAAGGACATGGGTGAAACAACCTATATTATGGGGATCATGATCATTCATGATAGATCCAACAGGATTCTTGGACTATGTCAGGGTACATATATTGACAAGACACTAAAGAGATTTAGTATGGAACAATCCAAGAGGGGATTGGTTCCAGTGTCACATGGTCTTCATCTTTCTAAGAAAATGTTTCCTCAGACACAAAAAGAGAAAGATATAATGAGTAATATCTCATACACTTCGACTATATGATCCACCATATATTCCATGTTATGTATCAGGCTTGATGTTGCCTATGCGCTGAGCATGGTAGGCAGATATCAAGCTGATCCAGGAGAACAGCATTGGACAGCTGTTAATACTATCATTAATTATCTGAGAAGAACTAAGGATATGTTCCTGTTGAATGGAGGAGATGAAGAAATTGTCATCAGAGGATATGCTAATGCTGGCTTTCAGACATATCAGAACGATCTGATGTCACAATCTGGATATGTTTTCTATCTCAATAGAGGAGTTATGAGTTGGAAGAGTTCAAAGAAACTAGTTGTCACCGATTCTATAGCAAATTACGAATATATAGCGGCTTTTGATACAGCCAAGGAAACCGTCTGGATTCAAATATTTTTCCAGGATCTTGATGTGGTTCCTAGAAGTAATGATCCTATCATGATGTATTGTGATAATACTCCAGCGGTGGGTCTTGCAAAAGAACCAAGGTCTCATCAACAGTCAAAGCACATACTCCGGAAGTATCATCTCTTGAGGGATTTCTATCAAAGGGGTGAAGATGTAGTGAGCATAGTATCCATAGAGGAGAACATGGAAGACCCCATGACTAAAGGCTTATCTCAGTAAAAGCATGAATATCATGTGAGAGCTAGTAGGTTAAAAGGTGTTAGCAGTTGGATTTAGTCCAAGTGGGAGTCTGTTGGTGTTAGTGGCCTAGAACCAACTACTTGGTAGTTTATTAATTAAATAAACACCTTATCACATCTTGATTGTTATTATGAGTGATAATGCATGTGATAATGTCCCAAGGATTGCTGTTTCATTAAAGGGTCATAGAGGATTCCTACTATGATGAGAACCCGGAAGTGTCATAACATTGTTCTTGAATATATGTTCTATGTCCGGATGATGTTATTTGTGGGACACAAATAATAAAGTCCATTATGGGTGAGGACACATAAAACATTGAGGAATCTTCTCATGGTGTGCACCCTTAGTAATATTCAGCAGAATATTATGAGAACAAGACTCTCCAGTAGGAAATCCACATTCATATTGTCATTGGATGTTCCTATCTATGGACGTGTGTATTGGTCCTTGTACTTTAAAATTATTATTAATGGGTATTACAACTCATGCACTTAGTTGTATTGATGAAAACTGTAACGACACACTGTTCGCAGTGAGGTAGGATATGTTGGGTACATCACGACTAATACTACATTAATATATAATGAGAGAGAGGATTTTTCCCTTATGTTTCATAATGGAAGTAGATATCGCAGGACCTTTGATGGAATTGATATAGCCTTAATAAATCAATGGCCACGGTATGGAATGGGTGAGTTAAATTACGGAAAGTCAAAGAAATAATAATCTAGCACATGGGTTGATGGAACTAGCATTCAATCCGCTTGATTAAAGATATCGTGATAAAGGTATTATATTACATGGAAAGTGTTCATATGAGGTGACACATCATTGCAGTGTTAACTTCTTTCCCTATTGGTTCCTTGGCGTGTTGTTAGGCGCTAACCATGGAATTTAGGAAGGCTCCACCTAATGCCACTGAGAAATATTCCTTGAGGGTCACACACTAAGTTTGTCCTTGTATCTCAGTTAAATATTAATTTAACAAGTTAAATAAAGATTATTTCCGATTGTGGATTAATAATTATTTAAGGATGAATGATCACATTTATTTTGACACATGTTATTCGAGAGAATATATTGTAGGCAAAATAATATATATTTATTAGCTAGTAATGCAGTTACAATTATTTAATAAATAAGTAGCCATTAATCAAGGTCTAATAAAAGTGGTGGAGGAAATAAAGATAAATGAAAACAAGATAAACACGCCGTGTACATTGAATGTACACGCCATGTAGTTTTCATGGAAAATGAGTACACGCCATGTATGAATGATTACACACTGTGTATTTTTTCCAGTCGGGATTTTGACAAAATAATATCATTTTATTAAATGTTATTTATTATAATCAGCATGGGCACATGTAAATGAATTAATAATTCCCAATGGTGCGTTTAAATAAGAGTTAATGAAATAAATTAAAATGAGTAACACATTTATTTAGTGTTATAACTCTATAACCACAAATCTGATTATAAATATCTTTAAAACCCGAACACTTTTCCCAATTGAATCATTGTTCATAACAATTATGGATAATTCTCTCAAGGACAAAAGAACTCCTTCCTCCAAGAACGCTCTCAAGACCGAGAGATATCCTCCACCATCGAATCAAGGAGATCGAAGGCAGACAACGCAAGCAAGGTCTTCTCCATGCTAGTACCTAGAGATTCTTTTGGCAATGTCCAGAGATATGTGGTGCATGTGTGGATCACCGCTAGAGAAATTCTACACTTGGCTTCTGCGACGCAATGATGAATCACATCGGTTTGTGACCGGAGACATCAATGAAAAAAGAATTCCCATCAAGGTAATTCTTTTCAATTAATTAAATCTATTATAACCAATATATGAAGATCTTGTCTTTATGGTTTCAGGACTCCCTATTTCATTTTCCATTCTTCATTCTATTATGATGATCCAACATTTTATTATCATGATGGATCTCGGATTGATCATTGTTAACGCCAAAATTAATTTTGGGCAAACCCACCAACGCGCTTCAGCTGTGCCTGGAACCTACAACATGATGGTTCCATACTCAAGTATGGTATTAAATGAGGTCTATCTCATATTTATATTTGTTTTAAAAAAAATTTACATCCTTAACCCTAATGCATTATTCATTTATATTGATTGATTATTTTTATTAAAATTCTGAGTACCTAAAAGGGATGTTGGATATCACCTAGTAAAATTTTTTCTTGTTGTGGGAGTTCATTTTTAGGTTTTAACGAAGCTTCTAAACTTCTGTAGGGATTTTTTCTTGTTTCAAATAGATATGATTTATATTATGGTTCTTGGATGTTATATATCCATGAGCATAACTATGACACCCATGGTATTGATATAGTGGAAGTATTTATTGGTTGATTTTTGTGTGACATTAACTCATTGGTGTCCAATTAATATTTTTACCAGTCATAGGAGACTAAGTTATATACTCTCCGAGTGTGACTTGAACTTTTGTTAGCATTTATGAATGAAATTTTATAGTAGTTTTACTTTGATATCTCATATATTCTAGGAATGAGAAATGTTTCCTCTGATTTTTTGTGTAGAAAGTCACGTTGTGATTACGTGAATAAATCTAGAGTTTCTAGGATCCTGATAAAAAACTCTTACTGAGGAAACTTGATATGGGTGTGGTTGGAGGAAGAGTTATCATTTTCTAGATAAAGTTGTAGTCATCTTTGGGGTAGTACAGGGATGATC
This sequence comes from Viscum album, assembly GCA_963277665.1. Classification (NCBI taxonomy): domain Eukaryota; kingdom Viridiplantae; phylum Streptophyta; class Magnoliopsida; order Santalales; family Viscaceae; genus Viscum; species Viscum album. The sequence goes on from OY728147.1 coordinate 447,618,455, forward strand.
CCCAATAGGGGAATTCTATGGTGGAGGTCTAGAGAGATTGTGTTTTTATGCCAATGATTGTTCTTATATGGATCAAAAACACCAAGTATTGTTTATGGGAAGGATTTTATTCTATTAGGAGAAGATTGTTATGGATCATCATGATTTATGTATCACTCATTTTGCATTACATCATATTATTAAAAAGATGTTCCGAGCCTTGATAGGTATATTTTATTTAGATCTTTTGAATCATGCAGTTGTAGAGTACGATTCTTGTTGTTTGGCCTGCAAGAAGGTGAAATAAAAGCATCATGTTCTCGGTTGTTTTCTCTATTTGATTTATGTTCTCAAGTTGAAGTGGGAGTACATATATATAGACATAATTATAGTTTTTCCTTGATCTCAGGGAGTCTATAAGGATATATGGGTGGTAGTGTAAAAGTTTATGAAATCATCTCTACTTATTGAAATAATGGAGTCGAAACAATTTGATGCTTTTTGAGGATGTATCTAGAGAACATGATGATCCTTTATGGAGTACCAAGGAAGAACATATTGACCGATATCCTAATATAATATAAATGTTTAGTAGAGTTCTATAGAATGATTTTGGATCTCAGTTATGCCTTATCAATTCTTATAATCTGCAGATTAATGATAAGATAGAGCGGATCATCCTAACTCATGAAGACATGTCATTCTATTATGTCTTAGATTGTGGTGATTTATGCATGGGGAACCTTGTATTTTTTGATTTTAGTAACAATAATAGTTTCCACTCCACCAATGGTATGAAACTATTTGAAGTTCTGTATAATTTACCTTTTTATTCTCAATTGTATAGGTATGAGTTTGGTGTGACATCGATTATACGGTCTTAACTAGTATAGAATGTGAATACTATGGTTCCTATAATTCCTGAGAGGATGGTGGAAGGGTAGTATAATCATAAATATTATATTTATTTTGGAGGTGACATATGGAGTTCAACAGTGAAGATCCAATGTCCTTAATGGTCACTACTTATCACGGTAATAAAAGGTTTGGTAATGGGAGTAATCTTTACCTTTCATTTGTTGGTCCTTTTGAGGTATTGGCTTGTAACAAACCAAAGTGTTATCAATGGATTACCCTTCTAATAATTATTAATTATTGTATAATCCCTATAATAAGTACAATGACATATTATGAGACAACATATTATGTGATCTTTAAACATAATTTTTCCACTTCTATATTTTGAATTTCGAATATCTGACATACATGGTAGTTATCAGTAAGATGTTTGGAGTCTGATAGGAAAGGCATAATTTTGGGAGAATAGTAACCTACCCTTATGAATAGTAATATATCCTTATGAATAGAAATATGACCTTTATGAATAGTAATTCATCAAAAATAATAGTAACCTTACCCGTGAATAACTAAATAAAATTTATGCATCTTATAAGTTACAATTTGACCATAGTAAAAGTATTGGTAGTTTTCTAAATTCATAAATAATTAATTAAAATTAATTAATTAATTTAAAAGAACATTTATTTCAATAAAATTTGTTCATAAATTAACAAATATATGTATTCATGATTTAATATAATTTTAGAAGACCTTACGTAATTTTTGATAGAATTATAAAATCCGTTTTAATATTTAAAAACATTATTTTTCAAGTAAATTATGATTTTAACTAAAAATTAAATTAATCATATTTAGAAAATTATTTTGTAAATATGGACTACATTTAATGGATACTACATGTCAAAAAATGGTTTGGGTGAATTTTTGGGATTTTTCTGAAATACTTGAATTTTTTATGAATAGTGCAATACCATAATTTAAAAAAAATAGGCTAAATATGATAATTATAGAGTCATGATTGATGTTATACTAATGTAAGCCAAATTTTTTAGTGTTTACATGATTAAATTAATATTATTGGTCTTTTAAGACTCAATATTCCTTGTCTTTTATGTAAATAATAAATTAATGAATTTTATTTTGAGAAATCCCCCTCCCCTCAACTATAAATACCACCCTTCACACCCTCATTTCCTCACACCTCTCAAGATTCAATACTTGCCTAAACTCTCCCCAAAAATATTCCCTAGCCCCTCCCCCACGTCTATGAGCTTCTGGTATCATCAAAATATCAATCCTATCTTTCTAAAAATGGATTTCAAGAGGAGGATTCAAGAGGTAATTCCTCTCTATCTCTTTTTCCATTAAATTCCTTTCAATATTGAGAACATTTCTTAATATCTCCCCACCTATCTCCATCCACATGGTATGTTTATGAGATTATTATTAATATAATGGAAATTTTTGTATACTAATGTGATATTATATCATCCAAACCATTATCTCTTCTTCTTTTTTTATAAAAGAGAACGTCGTTCGTGAGGTGTTAATTTATCACCTTCAAGAAAGACATGTTTTTGATATCCTTTACAGATTTTAGATCTGGTTATGAAACAATTTTTATGGTTTAACCAGATTATATTATATATATTATATCAAATTTCATGTTTGGGAACAATATTTGGTACACATTACTAAATTATTAAATAAAATAAGTATATTGTGGTAGAAAAACCACCCAAATTACCCCAAACATTAATCATTTAATTTTTATCTAATGATTCATCCACAAGGTATATAATTTAATTATTTATAAATCATTTAAACTTATGTAATATTATTAATAAAATTAAAAATCATTTATGTATGTTTACCAATGTTCAACAAGAACTACCACTTATGAATACAAGTGAACAGCTTAAGAAAACCATTAAATGAATAATCCCAATCATTGTTTTTTAAACTCTATAACTCATCCAATGGCCCATAAAATTACTTAATGAAACCATAATTAACTATATTCATGTAAAAAAGGTTTTTTAATAGTCAATTAACGTATATAATGTTGTTATAAATGGTATTACAGTGAAGAAATCATTCGGATACAAGGTGAGGGGAAAATCTCGAACCCAACATTCTTTCTTCGGGTTCTTCCTCTTTCACTCCATTTATTGTATGGTCACTCATTAAAAATAATTTTTTCATCATTTTCTTACATTTTATGGGATATATATTTTTTCAACTAAAGTTTATGTAAAACAATTTTTTTCCAAAAGAACTCTTCTTTCAAAAAATGAAACTTTTACCTCTCACTCTAGGTTGATTGATTTTGTATCAGGTATGTTATTCCCACAATATTTTAGGAACCTAATGTTTATGAATGTGTTATTATGAGATGAAACCCATTCCTTTAAATTGTATAGTTATGTTAATTTTTATCTTTTCGATGTGCCATGCATGATAATAATAATTTTATGATGTGACGGGTGCACCTGGAATTATATACCACAAAATGAATGTTATGATAAGACTGGTGCACCCAGAATTATGCGTCCCTCACATGCATTGTGTAATGTGATGAATATCATGAGTTAAATTGAAGTTATGTGTGAACAAGATTATTTCTTCTTTCACAACTATATGAGGTAGTTGTCCACTAAGACTTGATATTTCATTTTTATGAATTTCCACATTTCAAGTCTTTATTAATGTTTCCTCTCATTATTTTGATGATGATGTTATGATTATGCTAGAAAAATTCTATATTGTTCTTATCTATACTCTTACATTTCATTTACCTCACCCCTTTTTGATGTATATCCGCTATTGAATACATGTTATAAGGAGAGTCCAAGTTACAATATGAAGCTAGAGTAGAAGGAATTAAATAAATTTTTATGCTTGATATTGTAATTGTTATGTATGGTCCAAGTTTTCCCAAGGATGCATAAATTTATATCCTATTTGTGTAATAATATTATGTTTATTATCTTTCAAATTATGTAATAGTATTTTATGAAATGACTAGGTGGCTATAATTGGTATAAGAGGCAAGGTTTAGTTAATTTGGGAATTAGGATTAGTGAACCCTATAGGAAACCTCTAGCATGAGTCACAGTAAAAATATGCACACAAGATCATTTATATAGGGATCCCATATGTTATTCTTTTAGTATAAATAGTAATAATTAATATGGTATTCATGACTTTTTAACATATATTTTTTTCTATGCTTTTTTATTTTAGAAAATGGTGGGAACCTGGAAAAACCATGACAAAAACTCCTACAAGGCCCAATGCAATGATTTCCTGATGGACATCCCGAATGATTTGGGTGGTGGAGTTCAAAACATTATGAAGATGCGTACCCAACTAAATTAGGTTATGGACAATAACAATAATAATGGATAACGTCCTCCTTCACCAAAGAGGGAGAAACTGGCTATTGAGTGTTTTACGGGCAATAACCAATGACGTTTAGTAGATCTTCTGATCCACTAGTTGTGGAGCAGTAGGTCAACTCCATGGCGAAGATCCTTTCTATGATTCAATATTATGATACCTATAAGGTGATGTTAACAGTTTATCATCTAGAGAGAGGGTGATCAATGGTGGGATTTGATTAAGAACACAAAGCCAAGAGACAAAATTGAAGATATATAATTGGAAGACTTTAATATAATGTTTCTTAACGAGTATTTCCCAGGAAAACTTCATACAAATATGGAGAAGGAATTTGTAGAGATCAAGAAAAAACAAGAAGAATCATTCACAACATATGATGAGAATTCCACAAGGCTTGTAAGGTACGCTTTGGGTTTTGTTAACAAAATATATAGGAAAATTGATATATTCTCTATTCGACTAAAACCACACCATCAAAAGGCTCTTTAAATTTGAGACTTTTAGAGTTATGAATATGTTGTTTGGTGTGCTCTCAAATTAGAGATGGTGTTTGAAAAATGGTCACATGGCTATAGTGATAAGAAATGAGTGATGGAGTTTCAAGCAGGAGGATCTAATGGCAATGGTGGGAAGAAAACACATGGTCCCACATGAAAAAAATGTGTGATGATTTACCATGGTAACTGCCTCAAAAGGATGGTGAAGTTCATCAAGTGTGGGAATGAATGGAACCATGCCCAATAGATTCTAAAATACATGTAAGGGAAGGATAATGTGGTGTAATAAAAGAGAGAACCACCCATGGTTCAATGCTACAATTGTTGGGAGTGAGGGAACTATTCAAGCCAGTGCACTAAACCTCATGTTCTTGAGGGTAATCAGCATTAGTAGCCACCAAATCCCAGGGAACAAGAGAAGGCTTGTGTTATCACTGTTGTGGAAGTGGATCAAGATAATGAAGTCGTACAAGGTACACTTCTTATTAACTTATTAATGGAAAAAATATTCTTTGTTTCTTGTTCTACACATTCCTTTATATCTTGAAAGTTTTCTAGAACTATAGAATCGATGCCCCAAAACCTTGAACTACAAATATCATTAAAAACACTAGGTGGTGACATCATTGCAACCCAAGTGTTTGACTCTTCTCCTATTGGAATATGTTGAAATATTCTTCTAGAAAATCTTGTAATACATACCTTGGTCGAATTTGAAACTATAATGGGAATGTATTTTCTCTCATTATATAGATCATGTATCAACTGTTGAGAAAAGGATATATACTTTTATATTCCAAACCATCCCATGATCCTCTAAAAATTCAAGGAAGATCAAGAATCTCCTTTGAAAAATATTTCAACGAATTTGGTGTTGATTCCCTATGAATAAGCATTCCTCTTTCAAATGGTTGAGTCAAAGGATAGTACCAACCTTGCCGGATTTCCCATCGTGAGTGAATATGGTGATGTATTTCTTGAAGAGTTACCCAGAATTCCCCCAGATCATTAGGTAGAGTACTCAATAGAAGTCATACCTAGAGATACTCCTATTTCAAATTGTCCATATAGGATGGATCCTATCAAACTTGAGGAGTTAAAGAAGTAGTTTCATGAGCATCTGGACAAAGGGTTCATACACCCTAGTTCATCACCTTGGGGTGCACTAGTGTTCATTATAAAGAAGAAGGATGGAACAATGTGGCAGTGTATTGGTTATTGGGAACTCAAAAAGATCACCATAAAGAAAATGTATCCTCTTCCAAGTATTGATGACTTGTTTGATAAGTTAAGAGGAGGTCAATAATTCTAAAAGTTGGATCTTTTTTCAAGATATCATGAGATAAAGGTGATGAAGGAAGACACTCATAAGACCACCTTCCATATAATTTATGGCCACTATGAGTTTCTAGTAATGCCCTTAGGACATACTAATTCTCCTGAAATCTTCATGGACTTGACGAATAGAGTCTTTAGAGATTACCTCGACAAATTTTTTGTAGTGTCTAATGATGATATTATAATCCACTCCATGAGAAAGGAGGAAAATGAATAACATCTAAGACCTGTGTTGGGTACATTGATAGAGGAGTAGTTATATGCCAAGTTCATCAAGTGTGACTAATAGATGAATAAATTCATGTTATTGGGACATGTGATCACAAGTGAGGGAATTTATATAACCCTTGAAAAAAAGGCGATTGAGGAATGGCACAGGCCATCTAGTGTCACAGAAATCCAAAGTTTTCTTTAAATATATCGGTACTACTGACGTTTTTTTGAGAAATTTCACATGATTTTCAAGCCTTAGAACTACGTTAACAAAGAAAAGGGTAATGTATTTATGGACAGAGGAAGGCGAGGGAAGCTTTATGGAGTAATAGGGAAGGCAAATCATTGCACCTGCACTCACACTACCAAAAAGTGGAGAATGTTTTTTGATATACAGTGATGCTTTAAAGAAATAATTGGGTTGTGTACTCATGAAGAATTATAATGTGATATCAAACGACTCACGGTAGTTGAATATCCCTGATAATAACTACCCAATGCATGTTCTAGAAAGGGAAACCATGCTTTTTTCCTTTGAATCTAGCATCATTGCCTTTATGGTGAAAATTGTGACATATACACCGACCATAATAGCCTAAAGTATATATTCAAACCAAATGAGCTCAACATGCGTCAAAAGAGATGGTTAGAGGTAATCAAGGAATATGATTGCTCTATTCACTATCATCCTGGAAATGTGAACAAGGTAACTGATGCTCTAAGAAGAAAAGAACATGCTACTCAATCCATGTTACAGATTGAGAAAGACCCTATTTTCTTGGATATACAATAGATGGATTTAGAAATCATTAGGGCAGGGGATAAATCCTACCTTGCCCAAATGATTGTGCAACCATCCATAAAAAATAATATTTATAAAGAAAAAAGGGATGATGTCACGACCCGTCATCGGGGCCCGTGCCGTGACTACCCCATGCCCACCTTCCATAGGCCAGGGGCTAGCGACTAGCACCAAGGCATAATTCTCGGTAAAAAGGGAAGGCATTGCCTTTCTAATGTAAACAAAGGCACAGAGTAAGCAAGCAGAAGTAATCACTAAGTAAAACTGGGTACAGTAGAAAGTGTGGAAAAGTAAGTGGGCCAAAATACAAACCCAAACTGAAAGAAAAGTACAACTAAAAGGGGAAAACAACAACTAAAAGTAAAGCTGCAACGCCAACCCATCCACTAGAAGTCCCACATGATGGGTGGTTACAGATTGCCTCCACAGATCCTCGGGTCCAGCCGTCCGCTCCGAGTACGTCTCGTCCAGTGGTCCACCTCCAGGTACCGACCTGCTTCACATGCCTCAACCACGATCAGCGTTGTCCGTCGTCTGCAACCAACACAACGTAGTGCGGGAATAGCCTGTGCAGGGGTGAGTATAAGCTACTGAGTAGGGACCCCGAGACCCCCGAAGGTCTCCCGGAATCCACAAAGGATAATCCACCAAGGAAAGATACAATCACGAAGTAACATCCAACCCTTCTTAGGTATATTCACATATATATAACTAAGTCCTCAATCCCATTTCAGCTCCAACATCTGAGCCCAAGTACAACCAGTCCACACAGGAAAAAGTAACCCGTTCCACATAGGAAATCACAACCCAAATTCACACAGGAAAGCATAACTTAATCCCCATAGGATATCAAGTCAATCTTATCGAAGATAAGGATTGAAATTCGAGATTCAGCTCACACCGGTATACTTCTTTGTAAGACGATAGGGATGATCAGATATAGCCACTAATTCATCTAAGCCATTGGACCCACACAGGATCGATAGTTACTAAACCCCTCAATGACCCACAAAGGATAGATAGATAACTAACCCCCGCAATGACCCACACAGGATCAGACCCACATATGATCTGTAGGCGTTGGTCCACACAGGACCACTGAGCGCTGACCCACACAGGATATGACCCACACAGGATCGGTAGCACTGATCCACATAGGATCGCTTTGTGTTGTAGTCTTCGTCGTCAAATCCACGGAGGATTTCTGTACAGTCATCATCGTTGTTGCAGTCGCAGCCAGCTCTGGGTTTCCCGCACACATCAAGCTCGTTCGGGAGGGTCCGCTCAATGAGCCGAGGGGCTGATACATCAATTGACACATAGTCCGGAGTTGATGTATCCAAAAGTTTCGTATCATCAACTGGAACTCAACGTCACAGACGGCGCGTCAATCGGACGCCCGGTCTGAGAGTTATTGGCTTTTTTGTCCCAGGGGCCCGGTTGGTTTTTAGGTCAAAACCAATCCAAATGTACTCCAACTGAATCCAAACCTCGAGCGGAGTAATCCAAAAGGTCTGTCTCACTTAGAGGAATCCAACTAAGTCGACGGGATGTCAATCGGACGTCCGGAGCTCAAGTAATAAGTGTTTCCGCTCCGAGGGCCCAGTTGGTTTCGTGAATGAACCAACCCGGCCGAACCCAAAGTACTCTGAAACATTGAGTGCGATATATCGAAACGGCCATCTCGTTCCAAGGATCGGATCCCCACTGACGGTGCATCGATCGGAGGTCTGCAGCCCCATTTATGCACAAAATATCGAGAGGGGTCCGGAAGTGGGGGTTTCGGGCCTGGGCCGACCCGGACCGAGACCCCCTAGGTCGGCCCGATCCGGGTCGACCCGACCTGGGTCCGGGTCCGGCCCGCTTGGGTGTGGCCCAGCCCGACCTGGGCAGCTGGTCCGGCGCGCTGGCCAGAGCCAAGTGGCTCGGCCATTTCAGCCGAGCGGACAGGGGTGCACGGGGGCGCGCTGGACCCCGCCAGTTTGTAACCATAGGCCCCATGTGGGGGTCCTCTCATGTTTGTCCATCCAGGGGTTTCAATCCCACGAATCATCCTCTAACCGGTCGGCCCGCTCCCGCTGGCCGGTTGTTGCCGCAATGGGACTGGCATGGCTGATCCCCCTGCTACGACGTCGGCGGCTCGGAACCGGCCACCGGTCTTCCTGTTCCGCCGCGGCCTTGGTTCGCCCAGCTCGGCACGATGGCGTCGTGCCCCTCTGTCGCGGCCCCGCTCCGGCCGCGGCGCCTTCGGAATTCTCCGACGCGGCGCGACGACACCGCGACCTTGTTTGATTCAACGGCGCGGCAGGATGGCGCCACACATTTCTTTCTGCAAGACCCCACATGGTGCAACGACACCGCGCCATCCCTGTTCCAATCCACCACAAGGTAGACAAGAGAAAAATGGGAAGAGAGTCGGTCGTGTTTGTGCTGTCCGGCCCCCTCCCATTAACTGATAACAAATGGTCGAATTGTACGAGGAAAGATGACGGAAGAAAATCACAAATAGAAACACATAAAACCCATACCTCGTCGAATTCAATGAGCAAGGGTTCGTCACGGAAATATCCGTCACGGAAGAAGGCGTTGCGGAAGGAGAATCGTCGCGTCGTCGATCTCCTGAGGATTAGGCGTTCTTGTCGACCTTCATTGGAGGTCAGAATTCTTCGTGTTCTTCGCATTCTTCATCAAAGAAGAAAAAGAACATCAATCTCCTTAGATTATCTACAAAATCCTCCCCAAACCAACAAGTTCCAACCCAAATAAAATAAGTACTACACTTATTTTATTAACATTACATAAGTACTACACTTATTTTATTAACATTACATAAGTATTTGAATTTCAAAAATTCAAATTAAAATCACCTATTTAATTAACTTATGTTATCAAAAGTAATGTTGAGTTGAAGGAGTTAGGGAATATGAAGGGGTGGGGTTCGTGTGGGCCCCACCACCCTCATAACCTCCCATGGGAAGTTGGTTGGTATCCCCCAACTTCCACTCAAAGGTTTTAACCACTTAGAAATAAAAATTGTAGCTAAATTTTTATTTTAACTTATACAACTTTTAACAACTTCTCTCATGAAAACGCAACTCCAGAAAAGGTGTGCCTAAGAAATTACTGGCGCTGCAAATCAATCGATGCCCTCATAATTCAATTCCAGGAACCGCTTCAAATGTTAGAAAAACCCGCTCGTTCATTCACTGAACGTACCCGAGCTGAACTTCAGATTGAAATTCCGGGCACACCGGGCCTCGGAATCAAGTGCCGTCTGAAACCGCGTTCTTATAAAATCCCAAAGAAAATTAAGAAAAAATTTCCTTTGAATTTTATGGGTCTTTACATTACTCCCACCTTAGGGCTTTACATCCCCGTAAAGATACATCATAAACTAGGGAAACAAATGTGGGTACTGAGCACGCATCTGAGCCTCTTGCTCCCAAGTGCTCTCCTGGAGGTTCCCGTGCTGCCATCTGATTCGCACTAGAGGAATCAACCATCCACGTAGGAACCACTCCCGTCGATCCTCAATCTTCACTGGGACCTTTTCAAAAGTCGCCCCATTGTCTATGTTCATCTCCCCTTGGTCAACGATATGCATCGGGTCATGCATGTATCTCCATAGCTGGGATATGTGGAAAACGTCGTGCACCCGGTGCAACTGAGGTGGTAGAGCCAGGTGATAAGCCACCTCGCCAATCCTGATGAAGACCTGAAATGGTCCGATGAAGCGTGGAGACAACTTGCTGCCTCAGCCGAATCTTCGTAATCCACGTCGAGGTGAGACCCGCAAGAAGACGTGGTCGCCATCCTCGAACTCTAGTGGCCTCCGCCTCCTGTCAGCATTAGACTTCTACCAGCTCTGAGCTGTCCTCATCCACTCTTGGATGACCTGGACCTTCTCTGTCATGGCCTGGACCATCTCTAGTCCCACCAGTGCTGACTCCCCAGGGTATGTCCAGCACAGAGGTGACCTGCAAGGTCGGCCGTACAACTCCTCGTATGGTGTCATCCCGATGGTGGAGTGGTAGCTATTGTTGTATGTGAACTCCACCAAGGGTAGGTGGTCCTCCCAGCTGCGACCAAAGTCGAGGACACATGCACGGAGCATGTCCTCGAGAGTCTGAATGTTCCTCTCCATCTGACCATCTGTCTGAACGAGAAAGGTGGTGCTCAGACGTAGCTGTGTCCCAAATGCCTCCTACAATGCCTTCCAAAACCGGGATGTAAAGAGAGAATCGCGATCGGAGAAGATAGATGATGGCACACCATGAATCCATACAATATCCTGAACGTAGAGTCATCCCATGCTCTCTACTAAGCCCTGCTCTCTGATGGGTACGATGTAACATCCCAAGGTTTTCTAAAAATAAATTGAAAATGCTTGAAATTTTGTTTAAGGTATATATTTATAAGTATCCTTTAAACATAATTTTATTTCTTCTATGTTTTGAATTTCAAGAAACTGTCATCTATAATTGTGTTCGGTATGTTATTTAGAGTCTGATGGAACAAACTTGTTTTTTTGGTGAATAGTAACATGCCCTTATGAATAGTAATATGAATAGTAATATGACCTCATGAATAGTAAATAATAATAATATTATATTTTCCCAAGGCAATAGGATAATGGGATCTTATTTAATTTTCCAATGTCACATAAAACTAATTGCACTTCAATATTGTTATTTTTCGAATTAACTGTGACCTTATTTAAAAATTAAATTAATAATATTTAGAAAATTATTTTTGAAAAATGGAGTTCATTTTTGAATTCTACACATCGAAAAATGGTTGGGGTAAATTTTTGGTATTTTTCTGAAACTCTTGAATTTTCGGTGAATAGTGAAATACGGTAAAATACCGCATAATCAATTTATCAGTAAAAATGCACTATTTATGACATCATAAGTGATGCAAGGCCACTTTCTTCGAAATCTCATGATATTATCACTATTTAGGGCCACTTGTTTTGAGATTATTCATAGTCTTGATAAAAATATTATAATAATGATTAAAATAATCTAAAAAACCTCCCCTCCTCCACTATAAATACCACCCTCACTCCCCTCTTCCTCCCACACCTCTCAAGCCTTGAGAATTGTCTAATTTCTGCCAAATTCCCTCCACAATCTTCTTCCCCACGTCCTAGAGCTTCTGGTCTCACCAAAAGACCAAAATCAAAGCCCTTAAGAAGGATCTCAAGGAGAAGAGATCAAGAGGTAAACATCCTCTTTCATTTTCATTCTTTCCTTCCATTTTATGTTATTCTCTTCCTTTACCATTGTATTTTGTTGGGATATTTCATTTAATATTTCCCCTTACTGTCCAAATTTTGTATGAATGATGAGATATTCCATTCCTCTCATCAATCTTATTTTTATGAAATTTTAAGAGACGTCGTTAGGCTGCCGAATTTTTGTAAGAAATTTCTCATGTTTTCTTCATTTCAAGATTCCCTTCTCTTCGTTCTTCACCCCCTCTTATCCAAGAGGCATGAAATCTCCAGAATAATGTATATTCTGGATGTTGTCATGTTTATGGAAAATTACAAATCATTATTCCTCTCCTCTCTCACTTATTTAAAGAATCAAAAAAACATTGTCCATTTGTGTCGAATTACCAATATCGTGGACGATGTATTTTCAATCTCCATTAATTATTTAAAGTCTGGTCATGAAACCATTTATATGGTTGAACCAGGTTATAATATATGTTTTATGAATCATATAAGGTTCTGTAATTCTTTTGTACTCATGATTCAAATTTACAAGACTAAATGAAGTTGTAATTATCAAAGAACCACATAAATTATCTAAACGAACATAATTAATGTTTAACTTATAAATCATCATCATATAAAGAAGCAAAGTGATAAATGGTATAATTTATGGTACTGGAATTATGTAAATACTACTCCATTCCAATTCTGGAGTTTCACTTCCAATCAACAAGAAAGATTCATCATGAACCGATTGTGAAAATCACAAAAAAACTCACCCAAAATAATGCAAGGAACAAAATCCTAACAATTAAGGGGTGAAATGAGGTTATGAAATGACCATATAAGATGTTATAAACATGAAAATGTTTCTGTAATGTACTAATAACACTCTTTTAACCATTATACAGGAGGTTTAAACAATTTTGAAGTAATACAAGCCCAAGGTAAGGGAATTCTTAACCCGATTTCCATTCTTTGGGTTAACCTTCTACTTTTTAATTTATGTGCTATTTAAATTGTTTGTGTGATGGGTTATGTTTATATTATGTTTAATTATGTGAGTATATACATATTCCATCCACTCAATTAAGTCTCACTTCAAGTATATGATGTTTATAAGGGACTTTTCTTCTAAAATCCTCTTTTAAAATTTTTTTTATAAGATTCAAAGGCAATGTTTTTATGCTGTTGTTTATATTGTATGATTATGTTTTTGTTATTGGGAATTTTTTATGATGAAGGGTGGGACCTATATTTCCCTCCAATGCATTGGGTATGAGTAAGTTGGAGGTCGGCCGTATGGTTACTCAAAGTGTAACTGTGATGGTTATACAAAGTAAGGTAGCCGTGAGGGTTGCAAATTTTAAGGTAGCAAAGATGGTTACAAGATTATGTAAGTAATTCCCCAATATACCTCTATGATTATAATTATTTTTGTGTGGATCTTTTATAAATCTCATGTTATGCTAAGTAAGATTTTATGAGTGGAAAGCATGTCTTTTGAAAATGTTTTCATACGTCATGCGTATTCATGGACTAATGTGATTTTTCCCTCTTTTTCATACCTTACTGAGCTTTTGTGCTCATCCCAAGTTTTTAAATGATTTTTCACAGGTTAATGATGAGTAATACAAGGAAGGATGACATGTTAAATGTTGAAGAATTGTCAAGGAGTCTTGTTTTATGTTTTAATGTTTTATATTCTGAGTAAAATGGAAATTGATTTTATGGTATCCACTATGTAACAATGTGTAATGTTATGAATGTTTTGTCTTAATTCTCTAAAGCTCTAAACTTGCAAAGATCCTCAATGTAAAATGAAGTGTTTTCTTGAATAAATTCAAGATTATGTATGAAATAAGTGCGGGTCCTTATAGTTGGTATCAAAGGATGGTTTAGATAACTTTAGGGGTTAAGGTGATGCTAATAGAATACCATTAATAATTCTCACCCTATGTTTAATTTGTTATAGCATTTAAAGATTACCATGTTGCTTCATCTAAGAAATGTTTGTTTAGAATGGTTGTCCGCAGAAGGAACATGGATGCTGAAGAGGATAGGCACCGACAGAATGACATCCTTCCTGATCAACATCCCGGAATGGTAGGGATTGGAACCGAGCAGTTTGTGACAGTAATGGATCAGCTAACATAGGCAATAAATGGTGGTGGAATCCATGCAAGAGGACAAATAGAAGTACCCCAACGGAACATGACAGTGGTGGAACATTTTATGAGACAACATCCTCCTGCATTCAGTGGATCTTCTGACCTAGTGGCAGCAGAAGGATGGATTAAAGCCCTTGAAAAGATATTTGATGTTATGGGATGTTCAGACAATCAAAAGGTAAGTCTTTCCATTTATCGTTTTGAAGGGGAAGCTGATCAGTGGTGGTCAATGATAAGGAATATCAGGGGTAGAGAGGATTTTGATGCCTTAGTATGGGATGAATTTAAAAGTCTTTTTCTTGAAAAATATTTTCCTAAGGTGGTGCGACTTAGAATGGAGAAACAATTCCTTGAACTGAAACAAAAGGAGGAAGATTCAGTGGCTATGTATGAGGAGAACTTCACCCGACTGGCGAGGTATGCTGCAAATCTTATTCTGGATCTTGATAGAAAAATCAACCGCTTTTACTCAGGATTGAATCCAAGGTATCGAAGGGCGTTGGCCTCCCGTGAATTCAAAAGTTACGAGAAACTTGTCCGATGTGCTGAGAGGGTAGAGATGGAGTTTGCTGACGATCACATGCAATTTGGAAACAAAGAGAAGAAGAGGTCAAATTGGAAAGCAATGGGTAAGAATCAACCAATGAAATCTGATGGTAAGAAAATACAGTTTCCAGTTTGTGAAAAGTGTGGAAAGAAGCACCCTGGGGAATGTCTTATCAAAACGGGGAAGTGTTTTAAATGTGGTAAGTTTGGACACATGGCCCGAGATTGCAATGAAAATGATCCAAAGGCTAATCCTGATAAGCAAACTGTAAAGTGTTTTAAATGTGGTGAGATGGGTCACTATGAAAATGTCTGTCCAAAGAGGGATCCAAATGATGCAAAGAAGCCATACTACAAGCAGAAAGGTGTAGTGAGATACTTTGCGACTACGTCAACAGATGTTGGTCCATCTAATGAAGTTGTATCAGGTACTTTGTTTGTTCACTCAGATTTTGTTAAAGTTTTTTTTGATACGGGGTCTACACATTCCTTCATCTCTGAGAAATTTTCTAGTGACTTGGAAATATCACCTCAACAAATGATACCTGAACTTGTTGTTAAAACACCAGGGGGAAATGTTATAGCAAAGAGGAATTATAAGAATATTTCTATTGTGGTATGTGGAAAGACTTTACCTGCAAACCTTGTTGTTTTACCCTTAGTCGAGTTTGAAGTTATTCTGGGGATGGACTGGCTTTCTGATTATCATGCTAAGATTGACTGTAGAGCTAAAGAAGTTGTTTTTCAGAAATAGTTTCAGTTTGTATACAAGAATGAACCCATACAACTGATAACATATCAAGAAGCCGAGAAACTACTGAAGGACGGAAATGAAAGTTATCTGGCTCATATTGTTGAAAACAAGGGAACTATTCAAATCAATGATGTGCCAGTGGTAAATGAATAGCTTGATGTTTTTCCTGAGGAGTTACCTAGTGTCATACCTAAACGAGAAGTCGAATTCACAATTGACTTAGTTCCTGATGCTAAGCCAATTTCAAAACCTCCATATCGTATGTCTCCAATAGAACTTCTTGAATTGAAAACTCAGTTGCAGGATTTGCATGTCAAAGGCTTCATTCGTCCCAGTACTTCACCATGGGGAGCCCCTTTTTTGTTTGTTAAAAAGAAAGATGGTTCCATGAGACTTTGTATTGATTATAGAGCTTTGAATAACATCACTGTTAAAAACAAGTATCCTTTGCCTCATATTGATGACTTGTTTGATCAGCTCCAGGGAGCACAGTACTTTTCCTAGATTGACTTGAGATCCGGATACCATCAGCTGAAGGTGAAGGAGGATGACATCCCGAAAACAGCCTTTCGTACTAGATATGGGCATTATGAATTTGTTGTTATGCCATTTGGGTTAACTAATGCACCTGATGTATTCATGAATCTTATGAATAGAGTATTTCATGAGTTCTTGGATAAGTTTGTGGTTGTATTTATTGATGACATTTTGGTTTTTTCTAAAAATAAAGAGGAGCATGAAAAACATCTAAGGGTTGTTTTACAAACCTTAAAAGAAAAGAAACTATATGGAAAATTCAGCAAGTGTGATTTTTGGTTGCAACAGATTTCTTTTCCTGGGCACATTGTAAATAAGGATGGAATAACAGTTGATCCTGCCAAAACAAAAGTAGTTGATGAATGGCCAAGACCCACAAATGTTACAGAGATTCGTAGTTTTCTGGGCTTAGCATGTTATTACCGATGCTTTGTTAAGAACTTTGCACGGTTATCTACCCCAATAACTAAGTTAACACGGAAAGGGGTTAAATTTGTTTGGACAGAAGAATGTGATGTTTGTTTTCAGGAACTAAAGAAGAGATTGGTGAATGATCCAGTTTTGGCCTTACCTTCCCGGAATGGTGAGTTTGTCATCTACAGTGATGCTTCTTTGAAGGGACTTGGTTGTGTTTTGATGCAGAATGATCAGGTAATTGCCTATGCTTCGAGACAACTTAAACCTCATGATCTGAATTATCCCACACATGATTTGGAATTGGCAGCTGTGGTTTTTGCTTTGAAAATATGGAGGCATCATCTATACGGAACCAAATGCCAAATATATACTGACCATAAAAGTCTCAAGTATATATTCACTCAGATGGAATTAAACATGAGGCAGAGAAGATGGCTAGAACTGATAAAGGATTATGACTGCACGATTAATTACCATCCTGGAAAAGCAAACAAAGTAGTGGATTCCTTAAGTCAGAAAAATCATGCATAATTAACCATGCTACGTTTGGAATGTGATCCCTTGATTAATGATTTGATAAATTTTGGCTTAGAAGTTGTTGGTGCAGGGAATATATCTATTTTGTTTCAGGTTTTAGTGCAGTCTTCGTTGTCAGACAGAATTATGAAAGCGCAGAGGGAAGACCGTGAGCTACAGAAAAAGGTAGAATTGGTTAAAATGGGTAAGTTTCCAGAATTTAATCTTGATAAAGATTGTGTTTTAAGGCTTGGAAAAAGGTTGTGTGTGCCTTGTGATTCCCAGCTGAAGAACGAATTATTGTGTGAAGCTCATAGTTCTCCATTTTCTCTTCATCCTAGAAGTACTAAGATGTACAGAGACCTTCGGGAGTATTACTGGTGGAATGGGATGAAAAGAGATATTGCTGATTTTACAACGAAATGTTTGACATGTCAGCAGGTTAAAGCAGAGCCACAGTTACCGAAGGGGATGCTTCAGCCTTTGCCGGTGCCAGAATGGAAATGGGAGAATATATCCATGGATTTTGTGGTGGGACTACCAAAGACTTCTCGAGGTAACAATGCGATATGGGTTATTGTTGATCGGCTAACAAAGTCTGCTCATTTTCTTTCTATTCGAGATACGATGACATTAGATCAGCTTTCTCGATTGTACCTCAAAGAGATTGTCAGGTTACATGGAGTTCCTCTTTCCATTGTGTCTGACAGAGATCCCAGGTTCACTTCTTGGAAGGGACTTCAGAAGTCTTTGGGCACAGAGTTGAATTTCAGTACAGCTTTTCATCCTCAATCAGATGGGCAGTCAGAACGAATGATTCAAACTTTGGAGGATATGCTTCGAGCTTGTTCAATGGACTATCAGGGAAGTTGGGATCAACATCTTTCACTAGTTGAGTTTTCTTATAATAACAGTTTCCATTCCAGTATTCAGATGGCACCTTTTGAGGCCTTGTATGGAAAGCGGTGTCGGACTCCTGAATTTTGGGATGAAGTCGGTGAAAGAAAGTTGATGGGGCCAGAATTAGTAGAAGAAGTGGCTGAGAAAGTGAAGATGATCCAGTAACACATGAGGACAGCTCAGAGCGGGTAGAAAATTTATGCAGATAACAGAAGGAAAGACTTCTCTTTCAAGGTAGGTGACCATGTTTTCCTTAAAATATCTCCTTGGAAAAGTGTGATGTGTTTTGGTAAGAAAGGGAAACTAAGTCAACGGTTCATCGGTCCTTTTGAAACTTGGATAAAGTTGGAACAGTTGCGTACCGCGTAGCTTTACCTCCGAGCTTGTTTCAGGTACACAATATTTTTCATGTTTCGATGTTGAGAAAGTATGTTCCAGATTCATCACATGTCTTGAGGCCGGAAGAAGTTCAGCTAAAAGAGAACCTTTCTTATGAAGAAAACCCGGTTCGGATTCTTGATCGAAGAGAACAGGTATTGCGGAATAAGGTAATCCACCAGGTAAAGGTTTTGTGGAGAAACCACATGGTTGAAGAAGCAACATGGGAGTCTGAAAATGCTATGAGGGGAAAATACCCTCAGTTGTTTAATAAGTAAATAAAATTGCGAGGACGCAATTTCAAGAAGGTGGGGATAATGTAACATCCCAAGGTTTTCTAAAAATAAATTGAAAATTCTTGAAATTTTGTTTAAGGTATATATTTATAAGTATCCTTTAAACATAATTTTATTTCTTCTATGTTTTGAATTTCAAGAAACTGTCATCTATAATTGTGTTCGGTATGTTATTTAGAGTCTGATGGAACAAACTTGTTTTTTTGGTGAATAGTAACATGCCCTTATGAATAGTAATATGAATAGTAATATGACCTCATGAATAGTAAATAATATTATTATTATATTTTCCCATGGCAATAGGATAATGGGATCTTAATTAATTTTCCAATGTCACATAAAACTAATTGCACTTCAATATTGTTATTTTTCGAATTAACTGTGACCTTATTTAAAAATTAAATTAATAATATTTAGAAAATTATTTTTGAAAAATGGAGTTCATTTTTGAATTCTACACATCGAAAAATGGTTGGGGTAAATTTTTGGTATTTTTCTGAAACTCTTGAATTTTCGGTGAATAGTGAAATACAGTAAAATACCGCATAATCAATTTATCAGTAAAAATGCACTATTTATGACATCATAAGTGATGCAAGGCCACTTTCATCAAAATCACATGATATTATCACTATTTAGGGCCACTTGTTTTGAGATTATTCATAGTCTTGATAAAAATATTATAATAATGATTAAAATAATCTAAAAAACCTCCCCTCCTCCACTATAAATACCACCCTCACTCCCCTCTTCCTCCCACACCTCTTAATCCTTGAGCATTGTCTAATTTCTACCAAATTCCCTCCCCAATCTTCTTCCCCACGTCCTAGAGCTGCTGGTATTACCAAAAGACCAAAATCAAAGCCCTTAAGAAGGATCTCAAGGAGAAGAGATCAAGAGGTAAACATCCTCTTTCATTTTCATTCTTTCCTTCCATTTTATGTTATTCTCTTCCTTTCCCTTTTTCTTTTGTTGGGATATCTCATTTAATATTTCCCATTACTGTCCAAATTTTTTATGAATTATGAGATATTCCATTCCTCTCATCAATCTTATTTTTATGAAATTTTAAGAGACGCCGTTAGGCTGCCGAATTTTTGTAAGAAATTTCTCATGTTTTCTTCATTTCAAGATTCCCTTCTCTTCGTTCTTCACCCCCTCTTATCCAAGAGGCATGAAAATCTCCTGAATCATGTATATTCTGGATGTTTTCATGTTTATGGAAAATTAAAAATCATTATTCCTCTCCTATCTCACTTATTTAAAGAATCAAAAAAACATTGTCCATTTGTGTCGAATTACCGATATCGTGGACGATGTATTTTCAATATCCATTAATTCTTTCAAGTCTGGTCATGAAACCATTTATATGGTTGAACCAGGTTATAATATATGTTTTATGAATCATATAAGGTTCTGGATTTCTTTTGTACTCCTGATTCAAATTTACAAGACTAAATGAAGTAGTAATTATCCAAGAACCACATAAATTATCTAAACGAACATAATTAATGTTTAACTTATAAATCATCATCATATAAAGCACCAAAGTGATTTCCGTCATCTGCAACCAACACAACCTAGTGCGGGCATAGCCAGTGCAGGGGTGAGTATAAGATACTCAGTAGGGACCCCGAGACCCTTGAAGGTCTCCCAGAATCCACAATGTATAATCCACAAAGGAAATATACAATCACGAAGTAACATCCGACACTGCTTAGGTATATGCCCATACATATACCTAAGTCCTCAATTCCATTTCATCTCCAACATTCGAGACCAAGTACAACCAGTCCACATAGGAAAACGTAACCCGTTCCACATAGTAAATCAACCCAAATCCACATAGGAATGCATAATGTAATCCACACAGGTTATCAAGTCAATCTTATCGAAGATAAGGGTTGAAATTCAAGATTCAGCTCACACAGGTATACTTCATCGTAAGACGATAGAGATGATCAGATGTAGCCAGTGATTCGTCTAAGCCGTCTGACCCACACCGAATCGATAGGTACTAACCCCTGCAATGACCCACAAAGGATCGATAGGTAAATGACCCCCAAAATGACCCACACAGGATCTGACCCACACAGGATCGATAGGTAACTAACCCCCGCAATGACCCACACAGGATCAGACCCACACAGGATCTGTAAGCGCTGGCCCACACACGACCGCTGAGCGCTGACCCACATAGGATCTGACCCACACAAGATCAGTATCACTGATCCACGTAGGATTGCTGAGGTCTGTAGTCTTCACCGTCGAATCCACGGAGGATTTATGTACAGTCGTCATCGTCGTTGCAGTCGCAGCCGGCTCTAGGGTTCCCGCACATAGCAAGATTATTCGGGAGGGTCCGCTCCACGAGCGGAGGGGATGATACATCAACTGACACATAGTCCTGAGTTGATGTATCCAAAAGTTCTGTATTGTCAACAGGAAGTCAACATCACATACGGCGTGTCAATCAGACGCCCGGTCTGAGAGTTATTAGCTTTTTCGTCCCAAGGGCCCGGTTGGCTTTTAAGTCAAAACCAATCCGACCGTACTCCAACTGCATTCAATCCTCGAGCTGAGTAATACAAAAGGTCTGTCTCACTTATAGGAATCCAAAAAAGTCTACGAAACATCAATCGGACGTCCGGAGCTCAAGTTATAAGTGTTTCTGCTCCGAGGACACGGATAGTTTCGTGAACGAAGCAACCCGGCTGAACCCAAAGTACTCCAAAACCTTGAGTGTGATATATCAAAATGCCCATATCGTTCCAAGGGTCGCATCTCTGTTAACGGTGTGTCGATCAAAGGTCCTCAACCCATGTTATGGGAAAAAGACCATGAGAGGTCCGGAAGTGGGGGGGTTTGGGCCCGGACGGACCCGGCCCGCTTCGGCGCAGCCCGGCCCGGCCTGGGCAGCCGGTCCGGCGTGCTGACGCACTGGCGAGAGCCAGGTGGCTCTGCCATTTCGGCTGAGCGGACAGGGGTGCGGGGGGGGGGGGGGGGGGCACTGTCCCACGGCAGTTTGTAACCGCGGCCCCCATGTGGGGGTCCGCTCATGTCCGGCCAGCCGGGGGTTTCGAACCCCCAGCTCCCCCTATAACCGGCCGGCCCACTCCGGCCGGCCATCTATTTCCGCCACGGGACCAGCATGTCTGGTCCCCCTACTTTGATGTCGGCGTCCCGGAACCGGCCGCCGGTCGTTCTGTTCCGCCGCGGCCTTGGTTTTCCCGGCGCGGCACGATGGTGTCGCGCCCCTCCGCCGCGGCCCCGCTCCGGCCGCGGTGCCTTCGAAATTCTCCGACGTGGCATGACGGCGCCGCGACCTTGTTTGATTCAACATTGCTGCACGAAGGCGCCACACATTTCTTGCCGTAAGACCCCGCGCGGTGCGATGACATCGCTCTATCCCCGTTCCAATCCACCATAAGGTAGACAAGAGAAAAAGGGGAGGAGGGTCGGCCGATTTTGTGCGGTCTGGCCCCCTCCCGTTAACGGATAACAAATGGTAAAATTGTACGAGGAAAGATGACGGAAGAAAATTTTGAATAGAACCACATAAAACCCCTACCTCGTCAAATTCTTTGAGCGAGGGTTCATCGCGGAAATAACTGTCACGGTAGAAGGCGTTGCGGAAGGAGAATCGTCAGGTTGTCGATCTCCTGAGGATCTGGCGTTCTTGTCGACCTTCATCAGAGGTCGGCGTTCTTCGCGTTCTTCATGTTCTTCATCGAAGAAGAAGAATAACTTCAAGCTCCTTAGATTTTCTCCCAAATCCTCCCCAAAGCAACAAGTTACAACCCAAATAAAATAAGTACTACACTTATTTTATTAACATAACTTATGTATTTGAATTTCAAACATTCAAATTAAACTCACCTATTTAATTAACTTAAGTTATCAAAATTAATGGTGAGTTGAAGGAGTTAGGGAATATGAAGGGGTGGGGTTCATGTGGGCCCCGCCACCCTCATTACCTCCCATGGGATGTTGGGTGGTTTCCCCCAACTTCCACTCAAAGGTTTTAACCATATAGAAATAAAAATAGTAGCTATATTTTTATTTTAACTTCCACAATTATTAAAAAACTTCTCTTGTGAAAACGCAACTCCGGAAAAGGTGTGCCTAAGCAATTATCGGCGCTGTGAATCCATCGGTGCCCTCAGAATTCATTTCCGAGCACCGGTTCAAAAGTTAGAAAACCCCGCTCATTCGTTCACTGAACGTACCTGAGCTAAACTTTGGATAGAAATTCCGGGCACAACGGGCCTCGGAATCAAGTGCCTTCAGAAACCGCATTCTTGTAAAATCCCAATGAAAATTAAGAAAAAATTTCCCTTGAATTTTACAGGTCTGTACAGATGATGTGGAGTTACAAAAGACGGTGAATGCAGTAATGTAAGGGAAGATGCAAGTCTTCCATATCGATGATGATGATGTGATTCAATTTGGAACGTGTCTTTGTGTGCCTTCATAACCTAGGATAAATAATCGGCTATTGGACAATGAACATAGCTCAACATTCTCTATCCATCCTTGGAGTACCATGATGTACCGTGATCTCTGAGAACACTTTTGGTGCGATAACAAGAAGAAGGGGATTGTAGAATATATATAAAGGTTCTTTTTATGTCATAATGTTAACGAAGAGTGAAAAAAGTCCCAAGGGATTATATAAACATTGCCTATAACCATGTGGAAATGGTAGAATGTTATTATGGACATTTTCACGGGTCTCCTGAAGAAATTGAAGGGAAATAATGCAATATGGGTTGTGGTTAACCGGTACACCATGAATGACCAATTTATAGCAATTAGGGAAGTTATCTCGCTTGAAAAACTTTCAATGATCAATGAGAAGTAGGTGGTCAGACTGCATGTTGTTGCAATCTCGATTGACTCTGATCTTGATCCAAGGTTCACATTTAAATTCTGGAGGAGTCTTCGACATGTTTTGAGTACTGAATTAAATTTCAACACCTCCTATAACCCACAAACTAATATCCAATCTGAAAGGACTATTTAGATGCTTGAAGATATACTAAAAGGCTTCTCTCTAGAATTCAAAGGTGGATGGGATCATCATCCCCCGTTGGTTGAGTTCTCATAAAACAATATCTTCCGATCGAATATTTAGATGGATCCATATGAAGATTTGTATGGAAAGCAATGTTGAACTCCAACCTGTTGGGATGATGTTGGAGAAAGAATTCTACTTGGATTTGATCCTCTATAAGAGATGACAGAGAAGGTTCAAGTCATCCAGAAACACATCAATGATGCTTAGATTCGAAAAAAGAGCTATTCTAACAACCATAAAAGGGACTTGGAGTACAACATTTGAGATAAATTCTTCCTTTGGGTATCACAATGGAAGAGAGTCATGTGGTTTGGAAGGAAAGGAAAGCAAATCCCAAGGTACATTGTCCCCTTTGAGATCCTTGACACATAAGATCCATGGGATATTGGATTTAACATCCACAAAATGTGGATCAAGTTCAATATGTGTTTCACATATCACTCTTGAGGAAGTACATACCAGATCCCATATATGTACTGAACTCAGAGGTGGTACAACATAAAGATGATCTCTCATATGAGGAGCATCCAGTAGAGATTATAGACTGGAGAGATAATGTTCTACGCAACAAGACAACCCACCTTGTCAAGTGTTTTGGAAGAACCAAATGTTTGAAGAAGCTACTTGGAAACCAGAGGAGGCGGTGAAAGATAAGTAACCTCACCTGTTTGTGTAAAGTGAACATTCGATGATGATATTACATAAGGGGGGAAGAATGTAACAACCTAATGTTTTATAAATTGAATTCCCTTCTAATAGTTATTCTTTATAGTATAATCTCTTTAGGAAGCACAATGACATTTTATGATAATAAATACTATGTGATCATTAAACATAATTTTTCCACTTCTATGTTTTGAATTCCAAAAATATAACATAAATGGTTTTGATCAATAAGATGTTTGCAGTCCGATAGGGAAAACATAATTTTTGGTGAATAGTAAACTAACATTATGAATAGTATCATGCCCCGATGATTTTTTATATGACTCTTAAGAATATTAAATAGGCCAAAATAATAGGAAACTTACCCATGAATAATTCAATAAAATTTAGACATCTTATAAGTAACAATTTGACCATAGTAAAAGTTTTGGTTTTTATGTAACTCATTAATAATTAATTATAATTAATTATATAATTTAAAAGAAAATCTATTTTATAAAAACGTGTTCAAAAATTAACAAATCTATGTATTTTAGATTTATTATAATTTTATAATACCTTACATAATTTTTGAAAGCATTATAAAATCAGTTTAAATTTAAAAAAACTGTATTTTTCAAGTAAATTATGATTATAATTAAAAATTAAATTAAACATATTTGGAAAATTATTTTTCAAAAATGGACTTCATTTTTTTATTCTAAAAATTAAAAAATGGTTGGGGTTTTTATAGAGTCATGCATGATGTTCTGCAGACGTAAGCTCAATTTTTTTGGGTTGAAATGATTAAATTGATATTCTTGTTCGTCTAAGACACAATATTCCTTGACTTGTGGTGAAATAATAAATTGATAAATTTTATATTAGGAAATCCCCTCTCCGCTCAACTATAAATACCAACCTTCACACCCTCATTACCTCACATCTCTCAAGCATCATGAATTTTATAAACTCTACCGAAACATCATCCATAGCCCATCCTCCCTGTACAAGATCTTCTGGTATCATCAAAATACAAATCCTATCTTCTTTAAGGAGGATCTCAAGAGTAATATTCTAGAGGCAATTCCTCTCTCTCCCTCTATATATCCTTTAAATTCCTTTCAATTTCATGTTACTTTCTTAATATCTCCCCTTCTATATTCATCCACATGGTATGTTAACTCCATTATTATACAAATATTTTAATTTTATGATACTAATGGTATATTATATCATACAACCCCCTAATCCTCTTCTTTTTTTTAGAAAAGAGAACATTGGTTGTGAGGTGTTAATTTATCTCTTTCAAGAAAAACATGTTTTCAATTTCCTTTAATGATTTGAGATCTAGTCATTAAACCATTTTAATGGTTGAAATAGATTATATTATATTTATTTTATCCTATTTCATGTTCTGGAACTATCTTATCTACATATTACTATGTGATTAAACAAAACAAGTTTGTTGCGGTCGAAGAACCGCCCAAATTAACCTAAACAATCCTTATTTAATTCATATCTAATGATTCATCCAAATGGTGTATAATATAATTTATTATAAGCTCATTTGAGCTTCTGGATTATTATAAATAACATGAAATATTATTGATATATTTATACCCATTTTTTACACGACCTATCATTTATGAATAAATGTGAACCGCTCAAGAAAACCATAAAAACAATCATTCTCGAACAATGTTTTTTTAAACTCTATAACTCATCAAAAGGCCCATAAAATTACATAATGTATCCATAATGAATCATATTCATGTACACAAGGTTTTATAATTTTCAATTAATGAATATAATGTGGTAATATAGGACATTAATGTGAAGAAAGCATTTGCATACAAGGTAAGGGTAAAATCTCCAACCCAACATTCTTTCTTTGGGTTCTTCCCCTTTCAATCCAGTTTTGGTACGGTCACCAATTAAAAATCATTTTTTCATATTTATCATAACATTTATGGGATATTCATGTTTTCCACTATATTTTATTTTAATCAAATCTTTTCTAAAAGAACACTTCTTTCAAAAAACACACCATTTACTTCTCACTCTTGGTTGATTGATTTTGTTTCAAGTATGTTATTTCCACATTATTTTGGGAACCCAGTAATTATGAATTTGTTCCTAAGAGATGAAACCCATTCATTTCCATGGGTTATTTATGTTCATTTTTATATGTTCTATGTGGCATGCATGACAACGATAATGTAATGATGTGACTGGTGCTCCCAGAATTATATAGTGCAAAACGAATGTTATGATGCGATGGGGGCGCCTAGAATTATAAAGTGCTCCAATGCATTGGGTAAAGTGATGAATCTCAATAGTTTAAGAGAAATTTTGTGTAAAATGTATTCTACGTTTGTTCACAACTATGTGTGGTAGTTAACCATTGAGACATGATGTTTCATTTTTATGCATTTCCACATTTCAAGTCTTTTATTAATGATTCCTCTCATGATTTTGATGATGATGTTTTGATTTTTCTATCCCCATGCTATATTGTTATTCTCTATCCTATTACTGGACTTTTAGGTCACATTTTTTGATGTATAACCTCAGGTGACTACGAGTTCTATGAAGGCATCAAGTTCCAATAAGAATCTTGAGAATAAAGAATTAAATAAATGTTTATGCTTGATGTTGTAATTGTTATGTATGCTCCTAGTTTTCACAGGACACTAAACCTTTGGATCCTATTTATGTAAAACTATAATGTTTTTTATCATTAAAATTATGTAATAGTTTTGTAGGAAAGGGATGGGTCTCTATCTGGATCATGGTGAAATAATAGCATATATGATAGTACATCCCCCATAGATTACCAGATCAATGAAATTTATAAAACATCATAGCTCTTTCATTACAATAAACATGAACCTTATCTAAATGATGGAGGTTAGATCAATGTTGAAAATTATACTTCATTCAAGGAGTGGAATAAAGAGACCCAGGAACTCCAGGATAAGTAGTTTCATAGGCATTATATTCACATGCTTCATTTCCTATGGCTGAACGATGGCATAGAGGAGAGTAACTGGGAATGTGAGTCGCAGATGCATAATTGGTACTCCAATGTTTTTTATATCTATCTCGTATCATTTAATGTTTTTTAGTTTATGGATGTTGGAAATTCTAGTTAATGATATGGTTTCCTCTAATTTATCGTTGTATCATTACAATAGATTAATAGTTTTCTCTCCTATGTGTGTATTTATAATCATCGTTATTAATCTTGTACATTTTTTCACTGTTTTCCCTTGAGTGATGTGGTTGAGCTCATATTAATGAGAGATCCTTGTGAGGGGTCTAGTGAGGTGGTTTCGTAGAAAACCCTTATCCCTTATAAACTTTTCAGGTTGGTTTTAGATTCTTATGTATGATATTTTTATGGGAGGTATGTAATATATGGTCCTGGATCCTAATGACACATCCCTTTATGGGGTTCTAATTTTGAAGGTTCCTAGATGTGGTTTCAAGGGGTTCCAATGGTTTTTGGTTGAAAATTTATGATATACATACATTTTTTAGGGAGTTTCCATGGAGGCATATGCTACATCATAGTAATAGTGTCCACAATATAGTGGGTGTAGCTATGAAGTAGCAGTGTAAACTATTATGGTAAATAAGAACTGGATATAGTGTGGGGAAGCCTGGGTGGATTGCAATGATAATTACATTTAAGGGGAAACTATTTCATGGGTAGTGGGATAAAATATTTTTACTTCCTCAGAAAAAGGTGTTACTATAGTGTAGTTCTTTACGCTAGGTAATAGCCCCCAAATCATACAAAATATGATCTACCCTATATTTTTAGTATGGGTTTTTTATTAGGACATCCTATAGCTAGATACCTTGTGCTAATTCATAGAATCCACTAGGTCATCTAATTCTTCAAAATTGTCAACGAGACTATTTTGATTTCTTATGTATTTCAGCGGGACTATAAATAACCCGAGACCCCCAAAACCCCATTAATTCCAACATCTCTCCCAATTACTATATGTGACCAAATGTGATTTTTAAGGCCCCTTGAATCCCCTTTCAATAAGGATTATTCTCAACTAACTGTTATCAATTCATGGTGACTAGAGGTATGTCCTTTGTTATGTAAGCGATTTCACTCTGAACAATATCTTTTCTTTCATTTTTTTCTAATGATGAATTAATGCTTGGCCGTGTTGTTCTTAAAGAGATTAATTTTCACTTTTAATTGTATTTGTGGTAGTATTTTAAACAACATGGGTACTGATCGAGAAATTAGTTTCAATTTTTTTATTATTTTATTAAATATTTATATTCTTTATAAATATGTTATATAGTTATTAAAATAAATAAAATAATGGATTTAGAAAACACATATCGTATAAAGATATATTTAAAAGAATAATTTTATAATTTTAAAATTTTAATTTGATAAAAAGAATTTTATTTTTGAATGTAACATGTCAAAAATATCTTAGGATAATTTTTTTGGATTTTTTTAAATTACTTAGTATTCATTGAATATTAAAAAATATTCACTATTTTCCAAATCATATTTTATTTTAAATTATTTACAAGTTAATACTTTGTTTTTTTGTTATTATTAAATTCTAATTAGTTAAATATTATTTATAGTAATCTAATTTTTTATTTATGTGGAATTTTTAGATGAATTTCTTATAAAAAAAATTTATATTGAAAATGAGATGTTTTTGGGAAACAAAACTAGTTTTCATTTCATTTTGGAAGTTCAGTTTTAAATTAATTTCTACAAATAATGTGATTTGAATATTCAAATATCTATATAGTATATGAAGTTAGTACATCCAAATTTCATAAATACATTACATTTATTTTTTTTAACTATTAATAGTTTCTTTAGTAATTTTGGTTACCACAGTAAAGGATAAATTATGTAAGTTAAGACAGTTATAAAAAGTAAACTATAATAAAAGTAACCAAAAAAATACCTAAATATTATTCAATTTTTATATCCTGGCCATAATCGTCTATTCCAAAAAAATTAACCATTTAGGGACACATGGATAAGATTATGACCATTAATGTATTTTACATAATAAAATTTCAAACATGTCATGTTCTTATTTTTAATAATTGTAATATTTGTAATATGTTTTCTTATATAGGTTATTTTTTTATTAAAAATACTATTTTTAAATTTAAAATATTTTTCTTCATTTTGATAATTTTTCTAATATTTCATTGAATTTATTTACCTTAAATTTTTACACAACATTGACACATTAATTATTTAGTTAATTTAAAAAATAAATCAATGATATTAAACATATTAAAGTAAGTATAATTTGAGATAAATAATTTTTTCAATGAATTTTCAAGATCATCATGACATGATAAAGATATAATAAAATGTTGTTTTTCAATTATAAATACTATGTTGATATTATTAAATTAAATGTAATGAATTGTTATAAAAATTGAAATTATTGATATTTTATAAATAATATTGAGTTATTTAGTGATATAGAATAACTAAGACAATTATTGTGCCACATTTTTATGATTTTGACTAACATATAATCCTTGTTCCATTAACATATCTTTTTATAATATTTTAGCTAATATATTAAAGTATAATGAGTATAATATATATGTTTTCATGGTAAGAGTTTAAGGGTAAAATATAGGATAAAATAAAATTATAATTGTATAAATATAATAAAAACACAAGTTATTTTTATACGATTAATGAATTTATGCCAATAATAATATTATATTTTAAACTAATCACATTTTATAAATTTTTAATTTAATTTTAATTTATATTAGTATTATATTTTTGGAAATGGCAAGAGTGCCCCTACCCTCTCTTATAAAATGGAAACTACTCTTTTCATTTATTCAAAATAAAAAAACATTTTTATTAATCCAATACCTAAGAAACATTAATTAATATAATACCCCCCAAAAATATAGAAGACTTTTTTATTCATAATACCATAATATTGGTTCTATGGTGTTAATGAAAGGATGTTTTCCAAAAAAAGGTATTGTTTTCTACTACAAAATGTTAGTTTTGTTACTTGTCCTCCCTCTATATAAACTTATTATACTAGTTTATAAATAAAATTATACAATAATATACATAATTATATTTAATTATGTTTTTATCATGAAGCATATACATATTCTATTCCATTAAATTGAAATATAATCCATAACTCTTTTGTAAATAAGACTACCACCTCTTGAACCGATGTAATACGTTACCAATCATTTTATCTAAGGGGTGGTTATAATAATGGAATTAATATTGACATATTATATTAATGAAATAGTTATAATTATTAAAACATTATATATCACTTAAATTATTACCTTTCATATGAAAAAATATTGATATCATCGAAAATTCTTACGTGTGGACTACCACCTCCACGAAGTGATGTGATTCGTTTGTCGTCAACAAATCACATGGATAATATATATAATTATATTAAATAAATTTGAATGATACATATAATATTATGATCATTATTCAAAATTAAAATAACACTTAACTTAATTATATAGTGGTTTTTGAACAAATATATTTATTACCCAAGTGTACGCATGGCATACCGTCTCCATGATGGAAATGTAGTATATTTTTTTAACCATATAAAATGGTTGAATTTAAAATTATAATTTATATATAAAAAATAATTCCTCTGTGATTATTATTCTTGAGAAATTTTAATAATAATATAGTTTTCAATAATCACCAACCCGAGGTCATTTTGGAGTGAAGTACCAAATATAATAAAATCATTGAACGTATAATTAATGTATTATTTAATTTAAAGAAACAAATTAACAAGTGATATATAATAATAACAAACTTGGAAATGGATCATATGAAATAATAATATTATCATATGTTAATTAATCGTGAATAAGTATAACTAATGTTTTTATTTCAGACTCAAGGTATAGACCTTATTTTAAAGTTCCTTTTTACCTTTTTTACAAATATATAATGGAATATTCTTTGAAACTCTATGTAATTATAAAATTTTACTTCCAACATGAGACCAAAATTTTTTATTTCTATATTATAATATTCCATGGTTATTTAAAATGAAAATGGTTTCTTTATTATGTGCAAAACTAATGGATTTTAATAGTTATATTTACGAAAAATAGTACATTGATATAAAATAGTGTTTTATACATGAGTTTAAAAGAGTTTTTAAACTATTTTATTCATGATATTGTCATTAAAAATTCATTATGATGGTTTCATCCCCATTATTTCTCAATGGCGATCCTATAAAATATTTTAATGTTCTTATGTTTTGATCCAATGCATTGGTTAATGATTTTTCTCCCTAGATAATTACATTGGTAGCCTATTTTATGGTTATTTAAAATTGTAATGGGTTTTTCAAGGGTTATTGTAAGAGATTTGTAAAGGTTATAAGTTAATTATATCTAAAATAACCAACATGAATTTTTTTCTTTATAAATATTTTTCATTTAAATCATTTGATCTCAACATGAATGATAATTATTTCTTTAATGGAAAATTGATAATCTATTCGGATCAAAATGTATTATTTTTGGGAAGGTATTTAATGGGTTTCATTTTTTCAATGGTTTCATCGATTTATTTTTTTATGTCCTTTACTGAAATTTTTATAATCACTCTATATTTTAAAAAATCACACTATTTATGGCTTCATATAAACAATGAATAATTGTTGTTGAAATTAGTGATGATTTTTCTTGAAATGAAATTATATTTATTTTTAAGACATTTATATTATTGAAAAATTGGATACCCATTAAAAGTGCCTAATTTTTAATATATTGGTTTTTAATTTAAGATTTATTTCTAAGTTACCTAAATTCTAAACCTGAAATATATCTCAAATGTATGAGACTGTAATCTTGACTTTAAAAAATGAATTTTTTTATTAATTGGTCATTACGGTTGGTATCATATGATAGTTTAGATAAATTTAAGTGTTAGTCTAATGTAATATAATTACCTTAATTGTTTTTTCATAATCATTCATTCTAAATTATATTTCATTTGATTATTTCCATGTTTATTTCTATAAACTATGCTTGTTAATAATTTTTTTTGTACAAAAAATAGGAATGATGTAGTAAGAAGGCATCAAGAGGAGAACATCCCCACAAATCAAAAAACAATTTTAGTATTGGAACTATTTAGCATTTTTCCATGATGGATTATTTTCTTAAATATATAAATGGTGGTTGAATCCTTGTTATATAGCATCCATACCTTCTACATAAGATCATGATAATGGTATAAAATGTAATGAGAAAATAACCTATAGTATTTTGTGAATCATTTAACCTAGTGGTGTCTAAATGATAGATAAATGGACCGGAAAAGATATTTTACGTCATGTGGTGTTCATAAAATCAAATGGAAACCCTATCCATTTTTCATTTTGAAGGTGAAGTTGAATGATGGTAGGAACGTTTTATGAAAATCCTAGAGAAATTTGATATTGGTGACATATAAAGGTATTTATTTAATGATATTTTCATGGAAAAATATTTTTATAAGTTAGATACACTATATATGGAAAATAAATTCATGGTATTTAAGAAAATGGATGACCATTTTGTATTCTGGTAGGAATCCAATTTTACATGATTGGATAGATACATAACATATTTTATTTTAGACAATGATAGATAAATTAAGGGATTTTAATCAGTGTTGAATCCCTGTATCTATAGAAAGTTTTCATCAAAAAATTTAAATTTCATGATGAAGTTTTCAGTTGTGATGAATGAATTGATATCAGTTTTTCTAATACATACATTCTTCATGATGATGAATGTAAGAATTAGTTAGTACGGAATGAAATGGGTAAAAATATATCAATGAAATATGGAAGCATGAAAATGAAATTCCTATCTTTTTGTATCATTGGTAAGATTAACTATAGAGAGTAATTTAAAAAACAGGGATGTGTTACCAGTGTTCTCATCATTATTATAGGGATCATTAATGTAATGAAAATAATAATGCACAACCAATGCATTGGGTAACCGTTATCGGTATAATAGTGAGGTGTTTTAATTGAAATGATCTATGAAATTATGCTAACATGTGTCTGATGTTTTTTATATAGAATGGAAATCATCATGATGAGAAATAGAAAGGTTTATAAATTCTATTTTATTCGACTAATGTTGATGTTGCTCCATGAAATTAATTGGTGATGGGTATATTTATTCTGTATTCAAATAATGCTAATATAATTTTTTATTCTAGATCTTCTCATTATTTAATTTCTAAGATACATGAATAAAATATTGGATTATCACATCATGAAATCATGGTAATTATTTTTCTCAAACCCAAGGTGGAAATATTAAGGCAACTAAGATATATAAAATTTTTCCTATTATTAATAGGGAAATAGTCTTTCATCTGAATATAGATGAACTACCCATTGTTGTGTCTGATATTATTTTGGGTATGGATTGGATTGCAGTTTATCATTATTTATTAGATTAAAGAATGAATAATGTGTTTCTAAATGGTTTTATACCTTGAATAAACTACCAATAAGTATCTAAATTGATTATTAGTGTAAATGGAAGTTACATATAACACATCATTGAAAATAATGAAAATTTTCCGGTTAGTGATGGGCCTGTAGTTAATGAATATATTGATGTTTTTTTAATTTATTTCTTAGTGATATTCTACATTTGAAGCTTGAATTTATTATTTATGGTGTTTCTTATGATGAACCTATTTCTGAACAACATTATAAAATGAATCATGTATTATTTTTAAAACTAAAAATTAAATTTCATAATTTACTTGATGACAGATTTATTCAACCATGAACTTCACCATGGGGTGATTCTATTCTATTTTTAAAAATGATAGATGGTTAAATAAGTATTTTAATTGATTATTGGGGATTTAATAACATCAATATGAAACAATTAACATCAATGTTTAAAACATGTTCATTTTTCCTCATATGGATGATTATTTTGATCACCTCCCTATTGCAATTTACTTTTCGAAGATTGATCTCAGGTATAGGTACCATTATTTCAAAGTGAGGGAGGTTGATATTATGAATATAGTTTATTGATTAGATATGTGCACTGTAAAGTGGTATTTATTCCCTTTTGGTTGTCCAATTAACTATTTATATTAATAGAACTTATGAATAGTTTTTTTCCTAATTTTTTTGGATAATTGTTTGGTTTTTTTCATTAATGATAAAATTGTATATTCTAAAAATATTGAGGAACATTAATGACACCTATGGAATATTTTTAAAACCCAACATGAAAATAAACTCTTTGGAAAACTTTTTAACATTTAATTTTTCTAGAAAAATATTTCATTCTATATAATCATTAATTATAAATATATAATTAATATCGAACCTACTAAAAATTTAATTTAAGTACTTAAATGTGTAAAACATTTCATAGATATTCGTAGTTTAATTTGGTTAGTGGGTAACTGCCATTTGTTTTTTGATAACATGGATCGAATGTCAATCCCACCAACAATGATAACATAAAATAATGTTAAATTTCTTTTGATAAATAATTTGATGATTTTTTTTCATGAATTTAAAAACAATAATAGAAGATTCGCAGATTTTTACCCTACCTATATGAAATTGTGATTATTTTAACTATTGGGATGCTTCACTGAAGGGACTGGATTCTGTTCTAATATAGAATATTTATAAAAAATTTTAATCTTCATAGAAACTGAATCCTCATGAGTTAAATTGTCCTACACATTATTTGGAATTATCTTCTATGGGTTTTTCATCAAATATATAGAGGCACCAATAATATTGAACTTGCGTTAAAAATATATCGATCATACAAATTTTTTTTATATTTTCTCTCCGAAAGAGTTGAACACGAGGGAGATAATATGGAGGGATTTGATTAAGGATTATGATTTCATTATTCTTTACCATCCTAGAAAATAAAATATAATGGAAGACTCTTTTTGTTATAAAAATAATATTATATTATCCATGTTTTTTTTGGAACATGACCCTTAAGATAAAGACTTGATGAATTTTTTCCTCTAAGTTATCAGGGAAGGAAATTCCTCTTTTTTAATTTAGGTGTCAATGAAATATTATTTTTTAGACATAAATATGAAATCACATAAGGAATACCAGAAGTTATAAAAGATGGTATTATTGGTTAATAATATTATACTTCCAAAATTCAATTTTGACAAAGAATGTGTTTTGATATTTTTATTGAGAATTTGTGTCCCTTGTTAGTCCCAATTGAAGTGGGAGTTTCAAATTGAATCTAATTGTTCCCCATTGTTAATTAATCATGGTATCACTAAGATGATTAAGTACCATTAAGAGAATTACAAGTATGATCGAATTAAAATATATATTTCTAATATTACTAAGAAATGTTTGGCTTGTCAAAAGGTTGAAGAAAAATGAAAATTACCAAGGGTAATTTTTCATCCTTTTCATGTTTTGGAGTCGAATTGAAAAACTATATACTTGGATTTCATGGTTGGACTACCAAATACATCCAAATTTAGTAATAAAATTTGGGTTATTGTTAATTGACTGACTAAATCAATAAGTTTTCTTCCCATTCAAGATTCTATAACATTAGATAAAATTTTATAGCTATATAAAAAGTTTATAGTTAAGTTACATATATTTCATCTCTCTATTGGGTTTTATTGTGATCCCTGGTTCATTTCTAATTTCTCGAATGGCCTTCTGATTTCATTAGGCATAAAATTAAATATCATCACTTCCTCTCATCCTATGTCTAATGGATAGTCAAAATGAATAATTTGGAAACTATAATACATGCTTCTTTCTT
Organism: Viscum album; assembly: GCA_963277665.1. Taxonomy (NCBI): domain Eukaryota; kingdom Viridiplantae; phylum Streptophyta; class Magnoliopsida; order Santalales; family Viscaceae; genus Viscum; species Viscum album. The sequence goes on from OY728147.1 coordinate 447,654,885, forward strand.
TTTAAATGGATTACTAGGGAAGATCATATCAACATATATCTTTTTTTATTACTATAATAATATTTTTCATTCAAATATATCGATTGAATCTTTTGTGGAATTATATGGAAAGAGGTGTCCAACTCTCTAATTTTTGGTGAATTGGGTGAAAAGAAATTTATGGGACCATAATTTGTAGAGTAACTGGATGAGAAGGTGAAAATGATTTAGCGACACATGAGGAAAACACATAGTATATTGAAATGTTAGGTAAATAATAGTAGGAAAGAAAATTAATTTGAGGTTGGTGATCATTCTATCTTTAAAATATCCACATTAAAATGTGTTTTGAGTTTTATAAATAAGGTAATGTTAGTCTCAAGTTTGTTTAAACCATATGAAATTCTAGAGAATGTTGTATTTGTTTCCTAACAAGTATCGTTTCTTGGGAGAATATCCTAAGAACATAATGTTTTTTATTTTTTGATGTTAAATAAATATGTGTCAAATTCATATCATGTTTTGAGACTTGTGGTTCTTCAGATAGAATATATAAATTAGTACGAGGAAAACCCTATTCATATTCATTAGTATATAAAGAATATTTTAAGGATTAAAGAAAATTTTCAAGTTAATTTTCTATAGAGAAAATATATAGTTGAAGATACAACATGGTAATTTGAAAATGTTAGGAGGAAAATATATCACCCCTTGCATAATAAGTGAATAAAATTGTGAGCACATAATTTCCAAAAAAAATTCATTATTTACAATCCCAGGTACATATAGAATAAATTAATTTCATATTAATTAGTATTCTTCTATTAAATAGTTAAATTCATTATAAATAAGTTCTACAATTCATAAAATCGAAAAGGAAACTGTTTATTAAACTATTTCCTTATAAATTTACATTTAAATGTTTAGTTTTTAAAATTAAATAACTAAATTTCATAAAAATAATTTCATCATGAATTAAAAAAGTTAATTTTTTCTTATGATTAGTTTTTTGGATTTTCAGGAAATGTTGATTTCCCATAGAATAGTGAAAAATGCTAAATTTTATAAAAAAAATATTTTATATTAATGTAATTACATGGAAAAATATTTTCCAAATCATTATTATATTTTCATTTGTTAAATTTTGTTTATTTTAATTATATAATGATTTTAAAAATTGAATTAAATGTTTACTTTTTTATGAAAAAATTACATTTAAAAATGATATGATCCTGGAAAGAAATTCATTATATTTATCTAGTTTAAATTTATATTAAGTACTTAGACATATTTTTTTGTTTTGAAAAATAGAATAAAAATTTGTAATTAGTGGGTCTAATTTTTTAAAATAGGTTGATTTTTTTGGTAAATATTAATAGTTACAATTTTAATTTCTGTTACAATGTTAAAGGGATAATGGATAATTTTGGGTAGAAATAAAATTATAATAGCCATAAAATTACCAATAAAATACCTAAATATTATATTATGTATATATCATGAAAATAATAATCCAAGGATCCTATTTACGACATTTTCAAGCAACATGTATAAGATTGTGACATTTAAATTATTTTATTTAAATAAATGTGAAAAATGTCAGATTTATGTTTTTGATAAGTTTAAAATCTTTCATATAGTGGTATTTGGAGGATATGATTAGCTAAATAAATTATTTGGAAAAATAAAATATTTATCTTTATCATGTTAGTTTATTTTTAATTTTCTGTGATGACGAAATCATAAGTTTTTACTCAATGCTATTACAATAATTATTCAATTATTGTAAAAATGAAATAAATTATATTAATTTTATTAAATGAAATTAAAATTTTCATAAATCAAGAGATAATAAAAATTTATATATTACTATAAAATATTTGGGACATACTAAAAAATTTTATTTGAATTATATATTTTACCATGATATTACTACTGTTAGTGTAATTAATAATTCTACAAATTGACAATATTGATATTTTATAATAAATATTTTTTAAAATAATGATTTCAATTTCCTAAAAATAAAATAGTCTACCATTTTATAAGGATAATATATTAAATATAAACCATGTTCCATTTATGGTTTGTTTTTCATTTTTATGTAACTATATTAACCCTCAATGAGTAAAATGTTCATATTGTCACATTAAGACTTAATGGGGTCGACTACGGGTTAAGAATAAAATATAAGGGCTTTTATGTAGTCAAAAATTATCTAATTATTATTAATGAATGTATTTCAAATCATAATCATGTCATATTCAATTCAAACAATATGGATCCATTTCCAATTGAAAATAAATTTATATTAATTTAATTTTTTGAAAATTCCAAGAGTGCCCCTCCGCTCCATTATAAAAAGGGAACATATTCATCTCATTTATTCATAATTAAAAAACATTATCAATGGGAAAATACATACCCAAATCCATTCTTGGATACCCTCCCTATATTATATATTTTTTATATTAGGTATAATACCAAACATATATGGTTTAAGATGTTAATCAAATGAGGGTTTCCAAAATGTTTTATAGTTTTCAAATGCATGTTTTTGTTTCATTTTTTCTTACACATATTACAAATATTCTTAAACCATTGTAAAATAATTATTCCAAAATAAAATTTCATGAAACCTCCATTAATAAATTCCCCTCCTAAGATGTAAATAGAGAATAGTAGATAATGACCTCTTAGTCAGGCTTCCATTAGGCCCCGGGATAGCGACTGGAACCATGGGTATAGAAATATCACAACATTAGAGGAATTATCCTTTTTGTAGTAACCAATATCAGTAGATATGATGTATCACCATAAAGAAAAATATAATACATATTTATAAAGGAAAACCAAAATCCATCCCATTTGAATTTTTAAAGTAAAACTGCAAGAAATACAGTGAAAATATCCAATGTAAATACCAAAAGATTAAACATAAGTAGTGACCTGGAAATATGTCCAAACATCTGAGATAGTAATTCCCAAAATGGTTCCTTTAGTCCTCCTGGAAACCAAAAAACTATTTTATATAAGTAGGGTGACAATACAAGAATACTAAGTAGGAAAACCCAAGTGTCTTGTGCACAGGTGGAGAAGCATACTAATGCCCTCTGAGAATAAACAGAAACAAAAAGATCCAAACAAGGTATACTAGCCACCCCAACCACAAAAATGGCATAAAAACCAAATAATGAAAGTAATTTAATGTAATATAGTAATCACATCGATGATAGGGTACCTCGAACTGGGATCCCATTGATTAGCTGTTATCATTCCCTAAAGGAAAACATTTGGGTGATCCCACCTCTTCTGAAAGAACCATGTCACAAACCACTTGAAAACACCTAGAAAACATACCAAATGGAATCCCACCCACACACACCTAGTCCATCCAACTACATCTCATCCCGCTTGAAAAAACATGGGCCAAAAACCACACCATATCCTGAAAACACCTGGGAAACTATAGCACATCTCATCCTGAAGACACCAAAGAAAACACAACTCGCTGGCACACACCAAGGAAAAAAACCACAACCTACCCGATTAGTCTTGGGATATCCCCACCTAGATGTTTGAGCGTGGAATAGAGGGTGGCCATCCTTCCATCCTACCGCTGGGGTGATCGGGAAAGACACCCTCACAAGTAAAAATGGGGGTATTCGACACAAATTTCTCAATTAGGGTTGGGTTCATATAGTATCACATGAAATAATAAGTATATAAATAGGTACGAAACACTCACCCAAACCTATGGGTTCTCAAGAAAAAAAATCCCACCATAACATTTCATCTGTTGATGCTACCTATAAATACACATATCATAATGAATGACAGTCACTTCTGAATTCGATAAGAGAAATCTGTTTAACACCCAATAATTTTTATTTTATTAAGAATTTACCATCAATTCCATCCCAACTCAGGAAACTAATAACTAGAGCACACCACCGGCCTCACAATTAATCCCAATATAGGAAGAAAATGAAAATAAAACACTTCACTTCACACTTCCTCCCCACTTAACACCCAAGACAACCACTACCATTATCATTCTTCAATTTCATGATTCCATGTACTTTATCTAAACATTCAAACCCCCAAAATACATCCAAACCCCAAAACACACTTAATCACAACTATACGTGGTATACCCACTTTATTACAACACAAAACCAAGTAACATAAATACAGCAGATCCCAAAACAGTACCACTATGCCCAACCACTACCCATCCATTCCAAATTCAATCAATCTCTCATCCTAAGATAGAATTTCACCCTAAAACCATCTACTCAAATTTTCATTCTCTCAACAACAGCACCACAAAACCCAAAACAACAATGCAAAACAATTATGAAGCACAAGATAGAAAAAACCATCACACAACAAAAATCTATACCAAGAAAGGCAAGGTGTATTCAGATATAACACACTCTTTCATTAATTCCACTTTGATGAAATAGGGGTTATCAAATAAGAAGATTAGTCATGGGGAATCCATTTACATGACAATATATATATATATATATTGATATAATAAATTTTTAATGTTCATGGATGTTCAAAATAATATTAACAACAATTATGCATTTTTCCAATGTGAAAATAGGGACCACCAATGAAAATGATTTTCATAAGGCATATGAACAACACAATTCACATCATGGATCAAAGATAATAGATAAAATAAAATAATCAAAATAATAATCTTCCACCCCTCATTTATTACATTTATTAAAAATGGCCCAACCATTTTCACAATCAAATGCCAGTACACCCATAACACATATACACAATTACAGAGAAATGAATGATCCTCTACCTCGAAAAATAGATGTTCAACAAATTCTCATTATGCTAAAAATAGGGGTACACGAGCATTATTAAAAACTCCAAGGGAAAATTGGTCCAAAGGAAACATAAAAACTTATTAATCCAAGGGAAAGAAAGGCTTTGAGACACCAAGTGAAAAAATACACATGGAAAAGAAGATTTCATCTTTGAAGAGACAAATCTTATAACAACTGAAGGAAATAAAGTCATATTATGTTCATTACCACACAGTTTTACTATTTCAAATCCCCCTGATCCATAAGAATTTATGATATGATTTATATCATTTGAAATGGATTTAAAATGAATTAAATATGATAGGTAACTCATTTAACATTAATAAAACATAAGGGGGAAATCATGTAAAAAACTACGTAAAATTGGAAATGACTCACCGATGGGTGAGTCACCGACTTGAGTCGCCAATGGTTGAGTCACATTTTGGAGACACGCCATTGAATAATTCACTGATTTGACCCATAAATGCCACTAACCAATAGTGATTCACTGACATGACCCACCGACATGAGTCACCAATATGAGTCCCCGACACGACCCACCAATGTGACCCACCAATAGTGAGTCACTAAAGCAACCCACAGATGTGTGTCACCAACGCCACCCACTGTTAACACTCGATGATTCCACTCATTGACACAACTCACTAATGTCAGTCACTGACACAACACACTCACACAAGTCATATATGCCCAACCTACCAATACTCGACCTTCCAATACCTGTCCTACCAATTTCCAACCCACCATTCAAAAACTATATTCTTACTCAAACTCTTGGAATGAGTCACTATGACTCCCTAGAATACCTCAAACACTGTATTATAAAAAAATTGATGGATCTGGGATGTCTAGGTCATTGTATCAGATACCTATAAAACAATTCTCATCCTATATAATTCAAAACCAAACCCATAAGAAACAGTGGTATGAACAACCACCTACTGAGATACCTATCATAGATCATTCTAAACATGAAACACTAACACTATCATAAAATTTATCTGATAACCCGCCATGGGTTGGTTGAAAGATGTAGAGAAATCTCAACATCCATGAACACATTCTCCGACATCTACGACCCCAAACTGACCAGAAGACACACCACGTAAGAACCAAATCCACACTGTACGGACACATGAATCAATGGATTCATCTGTCCAAGTCAGGATACTATCTGACATTGGCATCTCTAAATCACCAGCACAGGTTTAATCACATATCAATTAATGTGACTTGATTAGGAACTAGGTCCTCCCATTTCCAATGTTCAGTACTTCATCACATATTATAGAAAAAAGAAGAAACTCATCTCATAGAAAACAAGGTTCAAGCATTACATAACAATGAAAAACTCTAAATAACACTGAGTACTCGGCAAGCATCTGCGCTTCTCACTCTGATGTACATTCCTCCAGGCCACCATGCCTCCACAACACACGAATGAAAGGAATGGTCTATCCATGCATCTCCTTCTCTTGATGATCCAAGATATCCATTAGCCACTCCAACAATGTTGTGACGCCATCAATATCAAACTCTAAACAGTCAATGTAATGTGATTCATCATGAATATAACGATTCATATAGGAGAAATGAGAGTCATCATGGATCCACTCCAACTATGGCGGAAATTCTAACTGGTACTCCACTTTTCCAACTCACTGGAACACCTCAAAGGGTCCAATCAACCTAAGATAAATCTGAATCCCTCTACCAAACCATCGTTGTCCACGTCGAGATGAAACCTTCAAAAAACACATGGTCACCAACCATGAAATATAAGGGACTCCACCTATAAACAGAATGAGATTTCTACCAGTCTTATGCTACCTTCATCCTCTCACAGACAAGCTGCACCTTCATGGTTGTACTCTACACCATGTGTAGTCCAAGAACAGCTTCAGCCCCAACTTCTATCCATCAAAAATATGAATGACCCTATCTCTTGTAAATTTCTTCAAATAGAGCCATAAAAATGGAAGACTGATATATATTATTTTAAGAAAACTCCACCATGGAATGGTTTCATGCCCAGGATCCACCAAAGTCCCAAAAAAATGCTTGTAACATGTCCTCCAATTTCATGATTTTTCTCTCGGTCTACCCATCTATCTGAGCGTGGAATGAAGTGCTACGGTGAAATATAGTTCCAAAATAATGCTAAAATAAATTCTATATTCATGAGGTAAAATGTTTTTCCCAAACTGTGATAATTTATCTCATATCTCCTTGCAACCACACTACCTCATCTACGTGCCTCTGTGCCAAGGCATCCACCATGCTCGACCACTTGATTGGTAAGAACTGTGCTTATTTCGTCATCCAATCCACATCTAACCATATTTCATCATAGCCTCCATGAGAAATGGGTAATCCTATGATGAAATCCAACTAAATTTTATCCCACTTCCACTTGAGGACATCTATGGTCTATAACAAACCACTAGGAACATGATGCTCAGCCCTCACTTGCTGGAACAATATGCACATCACAACAAACTCTACCACATGTCTCTTCATCCCAAGCCACCAAAAATGATCCCTGAAGCCACGATATACCTTGGAAATTATTTGGTGTACCTATAAATGATATCATTGAAGATCACAAATAACTTCCTCCGGCATTTCCATTGGATCAAACAGCTTCCTATGAAACATCATCTGATTATGACAATCCTCAGACCATCCTTCTGAAGCTTCACCATGGTTGACACGATAGTGGATCACCTATACCTCTGAGTCTCCCCATTGAGACTCCTCCATATGTTGTGACAAGGTAGACTGAATTTTCATCTAAAATATAAATCCTCATCCACCATCCATTCCTACATCTTAGTGCAATGCATCCAACTCCTCCATTCCCTTACAAGCATTTGCAGATTCCTGAACAACCACCTTCTAAAACTTCCTTCTAAAATATTTAACAAAAAAATTCCCTTTATCTATGGTTTACATGATTAGGAACTCATAATATTGAAGAAAACTCCATCCACCACCGTTTTCTTATGTTCATATCTCCTTGGGAAAATATCTTATTATATGTGAAGACCACAAAGTGATCCCCAATAAGGTAATTTCACCACACCTTCAGTGTGAACAAGACGACTACAAGATCCATATAATTGGTGGCATAGTTATATTCAAGGGAAAGAAACAACCTATATCCATAAAATATCTCTCCCTGTTGTTTCATCAAAATGTATTGTAAGTAAAAATTAGAAGCATCACAAAACACTTCAAACATAACCCCTTCGTATGGAAACCAGAACACGGGAAAATGGAATAACATCATATTTAGGTAGATGAAAGCTTCCTGACACTACCCACTTCACAAAAAAGGCCTAGTCCTTCTTGGTCAGATCCATCAATGGAGATGAAACTCGATAGAAATTAGGAACAAATATATGGTAATATCCTACATGATAGATAAACCTTTGAACCCCTTCAACATTCATTAGTGCATCCCAAGAAACAAATGTTGCCACCACTGATGGGTCCACTACTACACCTTATTTACAACACCATAGGTATATGGAAATGAAACCCTCACATGCATAAAATACACTTTTATAACTCTTCATTGAGATTGTGGCATCGAAGGACATCCATTACAGTTTTGAGATGCATGGTATGAACCTCCACGGATGTATAGTAGATTAGGATATCATCGATGAAAACAATGATGAACCAATCCAGTAACTCATGAAAGACAGAGTACATGTTCCCCATGAACCTAGATGGTGTGTTCATAACACCAAATTGCATAACCACGAACTCGAAGTTCCCATAACTACAACTAAAAACAGTCTTCGGGATTCTACCATCTTTCACCCTCAACAAGAGATAACCAAACCGCATATCAATTTCAGAACTCCAACATTCTCCCCTATACTGGTCAAAAAGATCTTATTTCCTTGGGAGAGGGTAACAGTTCTTGATCGTCACCTGATTCAACCTCTCGTAGTCTATGAAAACCCTTTAACCACTATCTTCCATATTTACAAACAAGAACTGAGAACCCCATGGAGACACATTGGGTTAAATAATGACATTACCCATCATGTCCTTAATCTGAATTCACAACACCCATAACTCTAAAGGTTCCATTTGATAAGGATCCATCATAATCAGAAAAAACAGGGTTGAAAGTTTATCCTAAGCTCAACAACACATCGAGGGGGTAGCTTCCACAAACTCATCATGGAGGAAATCCATGAATTCCCAAAAAAACACTAGGATCCTCCTCCATAGTAGGATACACTAATTCCACTTACATCTCAACCAATAGGGAAAGAAGACTTCCCACATACATGATGCTAATCAAGAAAATCCACTCACAAAATAATGACACAAAATGTCCATCCTTGTTTAAAACACGAACCTTCCCTGCAATAATTTTATAATATCATGCACAGCGTATTAATTCCAATTTCATGGATGACTTTATATGGTTTCATCTGCAATAGGAAAAGATACCCACATGAATAATGTGTCCCCAACATCATTTTTCATCCTCATCACACGTCAAACAAGCTTTCCTAACCTCCAAATGGTGTAACCAACATTGGGGGAATGAAAAATATCCTTCTATCCAGTCCCAGGACATGGGATAGACCAAATGAATCAATGTAGTGTGAAGATCCTGAATCAAAAAAGGTGGAAAATAGTAATAAACAATATGATTTTACATCGAATGATCTCTACCCCCAATGAAACTAATTCCTCTATGGCATGCAACTTACCACACCCAACTCCACATCCCATTCACTGATGACAGCCTCCTACACCACATCTGGGATGAGGTCCCGGGAGAACACCTTGATCACGGCCCCTAACTACCCTATATCCCCTCATAAGATCATAAGTATAATTTCCCTATAGTTAAAATAGTCTGACCAACAACTGCTAGTAAGGCGGGCGCAAAACCTTCTCACCTCCACCATACAGAGCTCGAATAGCCATCAGTCACGGACTTTGATGGTTCCCAAAAACAGAATAAATAAAAAATAGTGTCCCCATTCTTACAAGATATACACAAGGACTAGATGGTGGAAATGGAAAATACTGAGGTTGACTCCCTTACATGTGAAGCCTCAATATCCCTGGTTATTGAGATCTTCCACTAGTAGAAATTCCCTTTGATGAACCAATCTACATTCCCTCTTATGGTATTCATCCTCATGAGTGCGTTCTCTCAACTACCTCGAACTTCTAATGGACTTTTAGGAATGTCAGCTTGGTGATGGGTGTGATTTCATACTTGAGGGAAGGATAAAGTCCCTCCTCTTTGCGTCTCAGCTGATAAATATCATCCGGAATGATATCCAGAGTTAGAAGAATGAGATCCTAGAACTTGATACCCAACTTGTGTACCGATATTCATCCATGCTAGAGAGAGATTAGCTCTTGTATCTTCTCAGTATTCATGTTTGATGAATGAAATTCTTCCTGAAACACCTTCTTGAAATCAACCAATTGAATATCAACATCTTTCTCCCCATGGAAAAGTGTCCACCACTTAAACGTATCTCCATTCATCTAACTAGCCTCCAATGCAACCCAGCACTAGATTAGATCCTTGTTTAGGATGAATGTGATATCAACCTCCTTGAGGTAGCTCTCTGTCCCTATATCTGATACACTTCTCTTGTACATTCATAAGGACATACACTATAAATGTTCTGACATTATCTTCCAATGGTTTTCCACCTCCTCTACATCAACCCTCTGTTGATCATCTGGATTGTCCTTATGAGACTCCAATGCTTGATCCACTCATGGATGGTGACTGGTTTCCATAGATTAAAAGTAAACAAGGAACTACTATTCCTAAGTATTATCAAATTTTATTTAATATTCGTTTTAAATTTTCATTATATAAAATTCCTAAAACACTCAATTGAAACAAGAACACCAGTCATCGTGATGTATTTACCTATCTTAGGATATCCACCCAATAAAAAGTGTAGCATTTCTTGGTCATTCAGTTGACTCAGATTTCATGCATCAAATCAGGGGGCCCAAAAATATAATGTCCTAGCCAGTCTTCCCTGACCAATTTCACGCACCAGTGTCACCTAACATTGTTTCCTTCCAAACCATGAAATCCCCACTATTCCTAACTCCACACTTCATTGTATCTATCTACTATCAACATTGATACCATTCTGTCATGAACCCCACCATCCAAGGATGCCCCTCCTGAGATGGAAATGGAGAAAGGGAGATAATGACCCATGATTCCATCCTCCAGTAGACCCCGCGGTGGTGACCGGAACCAATGGTATAGAAATATCACAACATGGGAGGCATTACCATTTTTATTGTAACCAATATCAGGAAATATGATGGATCATACTAAATAAACCTCTGAGATAAATATTCAAAATAATGACAATATTCATCCCACATGAATGTTAAAAGTAAAACTACTATAAATATAATGAAAAGATCCAAAGTAAATACCAAAAGAACAAAGCTAATAAGAGGAACGAAAACTATCCCAACGTCTGAGATAATAATTCCCAGAATGTTCCCCATATTCCTCCTATAAACCTCAAAATAATTTTATATATCTATTGTGAACATAAAATTATAGAAAAAAAACCAAAGTCTATTATGCACAGTGGAGATGAATATTAGTGCCCATGTTAGAAAAATTATAAACCAAAATCACCTAACAAGCTATACTAGCCGCCAAAACCTCAACAATGTCATGATCACCAAATAATGCAACTCATATAAAGTAATATAGTAATCTCATCGATGATAGGGTACCTCACACCACTTTCCCACTGATTACCCTCTCAAACACCCTAATGGAAAATGCAAGGGCACACCCACCACTCTTAAAAGAACCATATCACAAACCGCTTGTGCACACTTAGGCCACATACCACATCACATCCAACCCACACACACCTATTAATCACAACTAAATATCATCCCACTTATGAGAACCTAGGATAAAACACACACTTCACCCATAAAACACCTGGGAAACCACAACACATCTCATCCTGAAGACACATGAGAAATCCCAACTCTCCCACACACTCCTGGGCATCACAAACCATACCTACCCAAGGAGTCTTGGCGGATCACCACTAGAAATAGGGAGTAGGGAATATTAGGTGGCCATCCATACATCCTCCCACTAGGATGATTGGAAAATATATCCTCCCCCATAACGGTGTGGGTGTTTGGAACGTGGTTCTCAACTAGGGTGGGTGCATATAGAATCATAAGAAAGTAAAATTATATATATATATATATATATATATATATATATATATATATGTACCGGACACTCAGACCAACCTATGGGTTATCAAGAAAAAAACTGCCCCATTAAACTGCCACCATTGGTGCAACATCTAAATGCACGTATTAGAATGATCAACGGTCACATCCAAATTTGATAAGTGAAATCCTCAAAAAAACCCAATAATTTTGACGTTATTCAGAATTTACCAGTTATTACAATGCTACCCGAGCATATAACAACCATAGAAAAAAATCATCATCGCAATGAAGCCCAACAGAAAAAGAAAGCTATGATAAGACACCCCAATTCACACTTCCTCCCCACATAGAGCCCAAAAAAACCAATTCCATTTCCATTATTCAAAGTCATGTCCCCCTGTCCTTTACCTAAACATGAAATCCCCAAAATTACAGACATACCTCGGAACACACCTATTCACAACCATAATCGGAATCCCTTCTACATAACAACCCCAAAACCAGTAACATAAATATATAACAACCTGAAACGTTATCCCTTCTTCCCAACCACTACCTATCCATTCCATCATCAATCAATCTATCAACCTGGTATACCATTTCACCATCGAACCATCTCCATGAACCACTGGGATCTCCACATTATCACCACACAACCCACAACAGCACCACACTACTCTTTCAAAGCACAAGATAAAAAATATCGACACAGAGCACACAACCATACCAAACAAAGAAAGCTGTATTCAGATTTTACACACTCATTCATTAATTCAACATTGATGAATAATGGGTTTTTACAGAACAAATTTGATGATGGAGAATCCATTTAATTAACTAGATATACACGATTAATAAATTATTCATGTTCACAACTATTTAACATATGATTAACAAATGTATTCATGTGCTTGGTGCACAAATATGGAACACCAAAGACCATGATTTTTAGATGGCATATGAACAACACAATTCACACATGGATCAAAGATAATAAATAATATAAAAAACATAATCATCAACTTTGACCCCTCATTTCTAACTTTGTTTAGAAGAAGGATCGAACTGTATTCTAATGAAATTATCAGTACAACCACCCCACACAATACACAATTAAAGATAGATGAAGGAACCCCGACCTTAATGAAAAGACAATAAAAATCCTCTATGGTACAAAAATTGGGAGAATGTAAGCAGTATGAATGAATCTAATGGGAATGGGATCTGAAGGGCACAACACAACACACACAACCTGATGGAGAAGAAAAGATTTGGGTGCACAAACTGAAACTGAAAACACATAGTGATGAGAATATCTCATCATAGAATATCTAAATCCTATTAAAATGGATGAAAATCATTTCAAGGGCCACTAATTATTGATCATGGTCCAGACCACATGGTTTGACTATTACAAACCCCTCTAAACTATAGGGATTTAAAATATAATTTATACACTTTGTAACAAATTAAAGACCTCTTAATTATTATAGGTAACTCATTTAACATCAAAAAAATGTAAGAGGGATAAAACTGAAAAAAACTAAGAAATACAAGAAATAATTCACCGATAGGTGAGTCACCAACGTTATTCACTGATGGCTGAGCCGCCATCGAGTGAGTCACTATTGAAAAAGTCACCAATGCGAACCACAGACACCACTCACCAATAGCGACTCTCCAACATTAACCATTAAAAAGAGTCACCAAAATTGAGTCACCTAAATGACCGACCAACACGACCAACTAACAGTGAGTCATCGACCCAACCCACCAACATGAGTAATATATTCCACCCACTGACACCACTCTCGGATGACACTCACAGAGACCACTCACCGATGTGACTCACCACGCCACTCACATATGCCTGACCTACTGATGTCCAACGCACTATTTCCTGAGTTATTGACATCAGACCTACTGATTCCTGATCTAGAGACTCCTGACTTATCGATGCCCGACCTACCATTTAGAAAATAAATATTTGGAAAACTGTTGAAATGAGTCAGCGTGACTCTCCAGAATAACTCAAACACTAAATTTTGAAAATGTAATGGACCAGGGATGTTGAGGTAATTTCATAAAAATTCTAATATAATTTTTTTATTATTATGTATTGACATAAATATATCTCCTTTTCTCTCAATAGAAAATGGAATTCATTGTATGTGTGTATTGAGTATTTCAGCCTCAAGATCATGTGTAATTCTTTTTCCATCACCATATCACATGTCGGGTTGTAATGATAGAATTAATGTATGTATATGATATTGATGAAATATATATGACTCTTAAAATATAATATAGCCCCTAAACTATTACTATTTATTAATAATAAATGATAACTTCATTCGTTCATATGTATGGACTACCACCTCCATGAAATGATCTGATATGTTTTTCATCACCACATCACATGAATCTTATTAAAAAATATATTTAATAATTAGTTTGATATATATGAAATTTTTATCATTATATAAAAGAACAATAATACTAATCTTATTACCATAAGGATCATTGAAAAATTGAAATGTTAATCTTACATACAAATGGCACATCATCTCTGTGATTGTAACATTCATCATTATTCATAACTATAACAAATAGATGAATTTAAACATACAATTTATGTATAAAAAATAAATATATCATGATTATAACTACAGAGGCGATGGAATAATATCCACTCTAACCATATTCAATCGACAAAATCCATTTTTGAAATTTAGAATCGAATATCTTCAAAACAACCAACATAATCATAGGTGATTATTTAATTGTACGTAACATGGTAATAAGAGATATAAAAGGATTAAAAAACTATAGAATGGTTATTAATAATGTATAAAATTAACAATAGTTTATTATTTAGAATGAAAAATAACATATGTGTCATGTCTGACTCAAATTAATGGAATTTCGTTAAAACAAATCTAGTATAGTTCATATTTCAACTATTTTTAATTATATAAAGGAAGATATTTTTAACTAATATGAAATGAGTTTATTTTACCTCCATAATTATGTATCAATAATTTTATTCTCCCCTTTTAATATTCTGTTTTTATATTCAATTAAAATGTTTTTTTAGTTATGGGTGCAGTTTATGGATTTTAAAATTGATTTTTAAGAAAAATTGTATTTTGATATCTAAAAGTGTTTAATACATCTGTTGAAAAGTGTTTTTAAATTTCTAAATTCAAGATTTGTTCCATTAATATTTTTTAGGAGAGATTTAGAACCATTATTACTAATGGGTGAGTCTTTAATCACTTTTGGATTTCCCAGATAGTACATCAATGTATTGGATAATGATTTTGATCTTCAGAGAATTACATTAGAAGTCGTTCGTATGGTTATTCCATTTTTAAGGGTATTTTCGGGGTGATTGTAAGGGTTCTGTAAGGTTTCAATGATGATTATGTCCCTAGAAACCTAAATCCATTTTTTATTTGTGGTATTTTGTTTTCATGGAAATATTTTGATCACAAAAGTATAGATAATGATTAATTTTAAGAAAAATTGATTCTATGTTAAGATTAAATTGTATGTTTTTAATAAAGGATTTTAATGGGATTTTAGTTTTCCAATGGAAATAATATTTTATTCTTTTATGGTCAATATTAATCTTTTCATGCTCATACAGATTCTTTAAATTATTTTCACAAGTATTAAGTATGGGTTTCAGTAAATATAATTCATATTCAAATTGTAAAATATTTTTCATGAAGTAAATAAATGTTTTTTTTCAATGATTTACATTCTGGAGAAATTAAATTCTAAGTAGAAGTGTCTTTTTGGTAATATATAGGATTCTTATATTAGAGTTTTGAGTTAATTATCTAGAAATATAAGCAAGAAAAGATCAAAAAATTTATGGTAAATAGTTATTGACCTACAATTCATGATTATGTATTTTGTAATGCTAGGTATTTACTAGATGTTCCATGGATAACACAGTTTCTCATGGGAGAGGTGATCGAAGATCTGTAATTTTTTTTTCTTATCGTATAAAGAACATTGAGGAATTTAAGGTAGGTGATTAGTTTATTCTAATAATTATATACAAGAAATTGTAATTTTATCATAGATTATCTATTTGGATTTAAATAAAATTATCAAAATAATTAATGATCTGGATTTATAATGAATTTTTTATAGTTACTTCTACTAGATTCTTTTTACAGGGATAATGGTATGCCTTTTTATTTTATTGATAGTGTGTTCTCTCTGTTTTTATTGATAAAATATCCCTTTATTCAATGAATTATCATGTTTCTCTTGATAGAAAATGATAAATATTTTAAATCCAGTAATTGTTAATTGGTTGGGTAAGAATTAATGAATATGTATACCAAATGAGTCAATTGATTTCTGTTATTTTATTATAATTGAATTTGATGAATACTACATTAAAAATTAAATTTCATCTTCCATGATAATGGATTATTATAAATTAATGAATCATGAAAATTCTTATTGATGTTTAAATATATATTAAGGTTAATGAGAATTGTAATTTGTTAATTTTTTTGAAACATATTTTTATTTTTATATATTTCTATAACATGGTGTTGTAAGTTTCCCATATTTGGAATGCATTAATAATTAATTAGTTAATTTGATGTGGAATTCAAAGTAGTACTTTGATAAAGATAATATCTAGTGACCGTGTTTCCCAATTTTATGAGAAGTCTGAGAACATTCTATTTGGATCCATGAGAGTAAATTTTTTGTGTGATGGATGGATTCCTTTTCAAAGTCCATATTTTTCCAATTTTATGTTCATGTTTTTTCTTCATTCCTTCCGAATTTGATCTATATGTGAGAATTTTTACATTATGTGATAGGAGCCTAGGATGGATGATCCTTGGATAGATGATGTCTTATGGGTGGTGTGGCCTTGATGATGTGATAGTAGAAACACCTTTTTTAGAATTATGCATTTGGATTTCCAAGTGGGTGTCAGTAATGGAACTGCAGATAATAGAATGAGTTGAATTTGTTCTTACCTACTAAATTGTAAAATCTATATGAATGAATGAAATAATTTTTTTAAATTGATGATGGTGGGAATTTTTGAAATAATTACATTCCTCTTCCCTCTAGCTGGGGAAGATGGATGTGTGTGGTTGCTTGTTTTTTCATGGTGGTTTCTTAGGATAGATTTCATTGAGTATTGTGTTTATAGAATGTTATTAATAATGAATAATAAATGAAAGTCTCTTTCTATTGTTTTTTATTGAATGAAAATAATACAAAGATGTTAATTTTGAGAAATTGATAACTTTGTTTAGATTATTCTTATAGGACATGGGCCTCATGATGTTGGTAAAGGAATATAACCTGAATTTTGTTTAATTGATACTTTCATGGATAATAAATAAATAACCTAATTGAAATAATAAGAAGAAAATTCGAAATTAATGTAACTCCAAAAATTCTTTTGAGAACATTTGATTTATTATCCCTAGTAATGGGAAATAAGTGTCAAGAGATGATAGCTACAGTTGAGATTATGGTTATGTTACTCCCATAGTGTGGTTATGACATATATTTTGTCTCTAATATTATTTGATATCATATGCTACCCCACTGATTTTAGTTATTGAGAACGAAACCTAGTGTACTCCATTGGGGTGTTTCCCCTAATATCTAGATGAGAGGATATATGGGTGAATACCCCCTCTAGCATCATTCACTTTTCTTTGAAGTTAATCATTCCATAATGAATGGTGGATATATTATCCATGCATGACTATAGAGTGATGTAATGGCTTGTTTTAATTTTACACACATCTATCTCAGGATATAGTTTATGAATGGTGATTATATGTTTGATTTATATTGGATATGATGGATTGATTTTTATTACGCAATGTATGGGTTGTGCTAGTTTGAGGAATAATACTCAATGTATGATACAAGTCATCTATGTTATAGTTCCTCCATGATCCTTCTCTGTTACCATATACATATATGTAGGTGATAGGATTTATTTATGTGATTCATGTGGTGCATGTTGTGATGACTTTCCTTATTGTTTTCGGGATAGATTATTTTTGAGGGGGATGGATCAAGATGTGTAAAGTTGGGGAGGAGATGAAACATAATGGGGGTGTAGCATCCCCAACCCGAGATCCACTAAACTAGTTCCCCAAGCCATGTTGACACATTACCTCAAGCGCTCATCCCCATATGCTAGAGGTTTCAGACTAGTAGCGACGGTCTAATAGGTCATGTGGGTAGGCTATACCCTCCTTACTAGAGTAATCCATAGTATAAAAAAAATTTAAATACAGGAAAAAATATGTAACAATTAGTAACATGCATAAATAACTAAATTCAAAACTGGTTACAACCAAATAGAATATTAAAAATGTCAAGCTAGGATATAGTGCCAAGTGGAAAAAACCCTAAAAGATAGACAAACAGTAGAGTCCAAAAAATGGTCTAGACTCCAAATATAGAACCTCACCCATACATATCCCATTTCCAACTCAACTCCCTCTCATAGGTCCCTTTCCCTTGTCCTCTCATGAAAGCAGGAAATCTTCTCGGGTACCCAATGGAGGCCCAAGCAGGGTGTGTGTGTATAACTCAGTAGGAAACCACCAACGGTGTCTACAAAATATCTTGTAAAACAAGATAGTGCATTAAAGTGAAAAATAATAGAACTTAAAGGTAAATAGTTCAATAGACCATTATAGACTCTGTTCCTTTTAATTATACTACCATTGAATCTAGGTTCACTCCTTAGGAATCCCTTGTTTTAATCTACCTTTTTATAGTGTTTAATGGTTATGGAATGTTCAATATTCTCATGAATATGGGAATAAAAATATAGTCCTATCTCATTTGACATCACATCATAATAACCTCATAATCCACACCTCAAATCCTTATTCCGAGTGGAATTCCACCATTAGGGGAATAGAACTCTCTCCCATTCTCTAACCCATGTATTTAGGGGTGGATCGAGAACCTCAATCTAACATGACCTGTGGATGTAGAGCCTCTGGTCTATACCCCACATTACCATGCCATGTGCACATGCTTACTTATCATTCCCCAAAATTAACAACATTACAAAAAATCATATCCAATATCATTTTAAACATAAAAAAGTATATGTAAATGTAAAATTAACATTATTCCTCAACCCATTAACACATTAATCATTTATATCACTTAACCCTTTCACCCCATTTCCATTTCCCATTCCTTTCTCACTAAGCATATTCATGTGTAATCATAATTCCTTATCATATTCCCATTCAGCCCATTTAACCTATTTAATGGTCAACCAAACAATCCCTCATACTTTAACCACATTAGACACAACTAGCCACAATCCATTATAACTTATTACATAAACCAATTAACCTAATCTCTCGGTCTCTACATCATTATGAGTCAATTTCACACCTTACATTTATGTTAGCCTAATCGGGAGGGCTGGCACACCCAATGGGTGGCCCTGATATGATCAAGTAATCCTCCATCCATCCCTCTGGGATAATGAGGGGTTCAATTGGTTGATTTGACACAAACTATGTTAAACCATTCTAAGGAAACCAATAACACAGTAATGTAAAATCAGTAACAAAACACTAAATAGACAAATCCAATTATAAACTGTGGGATAACACATGTACACCACCTACCATGAATCTGTTAGTGAATGCACTCTTAATCGAGGTCTTATCTTTTAATTCAACCACACATGGATGCCTCATCCAAAATCTCACCGAAAATAAGGGTTTTACAGTTTCGTATGGATTAAATGAAGAGATGAAAACCCTAAACTAAAATGAGAAGAAAGAGTGGGATTAACCTTACCTAGATCTTTGTTTCACAATCGACGAAACTCTAAATGACCTAGAGGTGAGGGAGAACCATCATTTGAAGCTCTTGGGAGATTCGGTTCATTTCTCAGGTTGAAAAAGGGTAAAAGGAAAATCCACATTGGAACTCAAATTTTTGTAATGGCATTTTTTAAAATTTCATAACTTTTCTAGGTGGCACAGTTTACCCACATAGTTTTCCACATCTTCTGCAAACCGTGTAGATAATACTATTTGAAAATATTCCCCTTGAATGGTTATATAGTATTTCCACATGGCTTACACTAAGTGTGTGAAAACATAGGAACATGACAAGAAACACCCGTTTTCTTCCTCATTCATGTCCTGAACCCCAAGAACACCCCCCGGGTCTTAACATGAACATGTGAAAACACTTATTTAACCAATATAAGTAACTGAAGTAGAAAAAAACAAAAACATACATTAAGGGAGATCCAGGATCTTACAACCTCACCACCTTATGATGGATCGTCCTTGAGCCACCATTTCTGAGCATCATTGAGTCACCAATGAAAAGAGATCGGGCCACTGGGCCCGCATATTCAATTCCCACTCACAAGTTTCCCTTTGAACATTTCCATGATTCAAGAGAACTTAAACAAAATTCACAACCTTTCCCCACAAGACCTTCTCGACATTGTCCACAATATGAACAAGATTATCTTGAAAGGACCCTTCAACCACAAGCTTGAAATCATCAGTGTTGATCATATGAGAGGAATCAGGGTGATATTATCAGAGTTGGAAAACATGAAAATATCATGCATCCTACTACACCACTGTGAAAGAGAAAAGAAATATTCCAAAAGTAAGACCTTGTCCACAATTTCAAATGGCCACACATACCTAGGAACCCACTTCCCTTGTTTCCAGATATGGCGGTGAACCAATTTTGGCGACCCCCAAAGAAACACACTATCACCCACCAAAAACTCAAGTGGTCTACAACTCTGATCATAATATGACTTCTACCTACTCTAATCCATTTTCATAAATTTTTTAATCAAATGAAACTTCTCCAATGCATCATGAACAATACTCGGTCCTAACAGATTAGACTCCCCAGCCTCTAACCAACACAATAGAGATCTACATGATATCACATAGAGTGCCTCAAATATAGCCATCTATGTTATAACCTAATAAGAGTTTTTTTAGGAAAACTAAATTTTTGACAAGTGCCTTTCCCATAAAACACCAAATTATATAACACATTCTCTCCACATGTCTTCTAATACCATAATTGCGCACTCTCAATGGACGTCACTCTGCATGTGGTAGGCAGTACTCAAAAACAACTTGGTACCAAGAACGTTATGTAGTCCTTTCTAGAAGAACGGTGTGAAACATGGATCACGGTATGAATCTTTGGTTCTGGGAACACCATGAAACCATACTATTTCTCAAACATAAAATTCTACTTACTATTAGACAGTATAAGTCTCCAAGATCGATAAGAAATGAGACACTTTGGTCAGCTGATCTACCACCACCAAAATTGAATCATTATTTTGAGGCGTCATCCGAAGACCCACTATGAATACCATAGTTACGTCATCCCACATTCACTCTAAAATAGGCGATGATTTCAACAACCCACCCAGATGATGATGTTCACCCTCCACTTATTGAGAGGAAAGGCATAATGCCACAAAAATCGCAACTTCTTTCTTCATTCCCAGCCACCAAAACTCCCTACAAAGATCAAGACACATCTTAGTCAAGCCAGGATGCACTGTCCATTTTGATCTGTGAAACTCATGCATCAACACCTCCCATACACCTTACAACACCACAACACGTCCATTGACATAAGAAACACCATCTCTACTGAATTACCAACTAGAAGATTACTCTCTACCTTTAAGGATTTCCTTCATATCCAAACACTCCAGATCCACCAGCTGAATCTATTTAACATGGATCAAAATGCAGATTAAACTGATATAGATGCCACAATCATCTTCCCATGACATTTATGTACACCCAAATGAATCTTCACAAACAAGGCCATCATCTTCCAATTGGAACTGGATTCGAGAACAACCTAATTATAAGTCTTCCATATCAAAGAATTAGCCACACTAATCCCTTTCCCATGTGTATAGACCAACTCAAAATCAAAGGATTGAAGGTACTCGTCCCACATTAATTGTGTGAGATTCAAATCTAACTGTGATAATATGTACTTGACACTTTTGTGGTTAGTAAACTTCATGAAGGATTCTCCCAACAAGTAATTCCTCTAAAAATTCATGTCATAAACCACATCAGCTAGATCAAGGTCATTAGTAGGGTAATTTCATTCATGAGGCCTCAACCATCTCCCTCTATAAGCTACAACCTGGTCATCATGTGTAAAAACTACCACATGTGCAACAGCAAATGCATCGTAGCACAAGGTGTACTTCTTACCTTGTTTGGGTAACATCAAAATCAGTGTTGTGGTGAACTACTTCATAAGCTCCTAAAAATTATTCTCAAAATAATCTGACCATTAAAACATGACCCACTTCATGGATAGGTCTATGAGAGGCACTTCCAAAATAGGGAAATCTTTAATAAACCTTCTCTAATAACAAGAAAAAACTAGAAAACTCCCAACATTAAATTTTTTGGGCTGATCCCAAGACACCACAGTGTGCACCTTCTCTGGATCCACCAAAACAGAAGACTCGTAAATGATGTGTCCCAGAAATTTCACCCCATAAATCCACAACAAACATTTTGATAGAATAGAGAAAATACTATGATCTCTAAGTGTACTACAAAATCCTATTACTATTTTTATGTATTCCAAAACACCCCGTGTGTTTGAGATTTTGTTGGGTTTCTTTGAGGTTCGTTCTAGTTGAATTTCAATGAATTATGGAGGTTTCTGGGTAGAGGCATGGTTTTCACATGGCCTACACATAGTTTGGGGAAACTGTGTGCCAGTTCCATTATTGAAAAGTAGGATCCACCCGACATGTGCATGGTTTGACCTAACCATGCGTAACGTTCCAGTAAAATGTGTAGATGGCTTTTTCAATATCCAAATTTTTCAATAAAATTTCTCAAGACCTCCTTTTTGTCATGAACAGACCTCCTTTGACCCTATCCTATTTCTCCCTTCCTCAGAGCTCCCATATGTGATTTTTGGTGGCTCTAACCCCTCTAGTATGAAATTCAATGAATGAGTAATGACCTTTGATCTTAATCTGGTTAGTTTCATCCTCCCATTCTCTACCTCACACAATATCTCTCTTTATAACTAATGTTCCATGGATATTAGAATCAATTTTTTTATCTAATACCACTATTTTTTATCTTAAAATGGGTTTGATTTTGAATTTTTTGATCTTCATTCTTTATGGAAAAAATGTTGATTTGGATTTGCTGTTGTGAGATCCATTGTTTTTTCTAGGTGGTTATATCACAATGCTCAAATGTTATTAAATAGAACTTATTTTTTTAAATTTAAATTGATTGAATAAATTTAAGTTGTTTTGTTTTTGAATAAAAAGGATTTTAATTGATTTTGATGTATAAAACCCATTTCTGATGAATTATGGTTTTCTAGGAAAAATTGGTTTGGGGATTAGAATTGGAATTTGGTGGGACTTAAATTGTTTAATTTTTATTTTTTTTATTTATTGGAATTGAATCCATTGAAATGTTTATTTTAATTATAGAAAAAAATTGAGGGAATGTTTGTGAAAAAAACATGATTCTAGTGATCTGGGGTTTTTGGATGAAAAAGATGGAATTGTTTAGAAATTGAATTATTGAATTCGAATGCGAAATGGATTGTGAAACTTCCTAATTTGATTTCAAATCATGATTTTGGTAAAAATGGATTAATGTGTTTTGGTGGAATCCTTACGGTATCATATTGGTGAAAATTCATGTTTTTTTTATTAAAAACTAATTATACTTTTTAAAGTGAAAATTGGTATATTTGAAATGAGGAATGGGATGAATTGCATTTTCTAATATAAAATGAATTGTACATCACTCATTTGTACATGAGAACATGCAAGCCTTAGTTAGTTAGTGAGTTGTTTTGGGTAACACATTGTGATTCTAGAATATTATAAAAGATCATATCATCACATCCCATTTCTTAGGGGATAGGGATGAGATCCCTTTACCTTAGGCCTAAAGGGGCGTATTTACATACAATGTCTTATTCACAGTTTTGGATCCATATATCCTGGAACTATCATACCTTTTTTTCAAATGGACATGTTTCTTTCATGTTTCCATTTATCTTGAATGCATATATATTCCATTATTATAAAAATTTTTACAAGCATTGAGAATTTGTATAAACTTTTTATATTGTGTTTATTTAGGACATTTGGGGAAATTGATGTTTTTGAAAAGTACACATCTATTGAAGAAAAATTCCATCATTGGAAATTTTTTCTATCATTGAAATGTATATAATGATTTTCTAATGGTATTTCCATCTTCTAAACTATAAAACATTATTTGTTTGAATATTATTTATTAATTCCAAACCTATTTGTTTAAAAATTGATGAAACATTTTGGTTAAATTGATATCTTCATCTGTTAGGAAATCCTTGGGTGAAATTCTACTAGTATTAGGGTCAAACCTTTCTTATACCATTAATTCTTTTTAGATTTTCTCCTTCTAGGATAGATCAAAAGAAAAGGATCTCTTGGAGGTGGATCTTACTGCTGATGATTGGTCTTTGTGAGTTGTGTCCTTAGGGACTTTGGGCAGTATTTCTCTTTTTTGTACTTTGGTTGTAGTAAATTTTATTTTGTTCCTATTTAACATATGCTACATTACTCGTAGTGGATTTTTCCTTTAGTATTAATAATGACTTCTTTTCATTTCTTTCATCATTATTAGTGGAAAATCATTCCCACTTTCAGTTTTCAAGATGCTATGTGCTAGTCACCGACCCGTGGGGATCTGGTATGCCATTTGGGATACGTTAGGACCGAAACCATTGTTATGAACATCCTTGGTTACCCTGGTAACCCATTAACTGAGTAAGTTCTGACATATCTAGAAAAGGATTTCCTGATTCCCATGGGTCAGAAATTAGCACCTGGTATCAGACTAACTAAAAGTGGATTGATTTTTCCACTAACAATGTGGAGAGAAAAGAAAAGAAGACAACATTCATATCAATGGAAAACTGCACTATGAGTAAAGTAATATAATTTAAATAGTCACAACTTCCAAATTACAACAACCCAATTTAATAGAACTGTAAAATAGACCAAAGTATCTAAGGAAAAAACTCACCAAGAACAAATCTCAGCAGTAGGATAAGACTCCAGGAGTTCCTTTTACTTTTCTCAAAAATGGAAAGATATCATATATAAACCCCAAAAGGAACATGTAAGGTGTGATCCAAATCATAGTATAATTTTACCCAAGGATTACATAACTGCTGTTGCCAAAAATTGAAAGGGAAAAGTGTAATAAAAAAGGCTATGAAGTTGCCTCATGAAGACCGTTCATGGAAGACCATGACTTCGCGAGCCCGCCGCGAAGCACAGTGGCGGGATTCTTCACGATCCCTTTTTATGTTTGTGAGACCCCCGCAAATCCATGAGGCAGGATACTCTGCAGACCCCATTGACATTTGCGAGCCCGCCACGAATCCAGGAGGTGAGATGCACCATGAACACCTTTGATGTTCGCGATCCCACCGTGAATCCAGGAGGTGGGATGCTCCGCGAGCCCCTGTGATGTTCGCGAGCCCGCCACGGAGTGGAATCCATCTTCACACCGAGCAAGCATTGCTCTGCTGCTCTTCTTACCTATTAATACTGGCCTCCCCCTAAGCATAAAACACGGATCATCCGATCATTCCTCTTCCTAGCTCTAAAATCACGAATCACTCTCTGCTCTGCGAACCATGAGCCGCTCAACGTAATTTTTCTCCCTGAAGTGCCTCCCATTTTCCTTGTTTTTACCCCCTATTTCAAGATGGATGCCTTTCGGGAAGCCAATGGGCCTTCATGATGGAATGAGATCATCACGGGGACTCGGGTCATGGCGGATCGTTTATGCTTCGCGAAGCACCCCCCATGCACACGTGACATAAATTCTAAGGCCGAGTCACTATGCCTCGTGAAGCACATTTCTTCACAAGACCTTGCTTCACGAGAAACCCATACTTTGTAGTGCTTTGCTTCATGAATAACCATCCAAGTGTCAAATCACCTCTTCTAAGAACCTATACCTTATGTCTAGGACAAGCCTCTTCACTTCGCGAAGCCCACACCTTCACGAAGCCCTTCCCTTTCTTAGAGCACCAGAGCTCTCTGAGGCATCAACTCGTAAACCCCTTTTCTCTCCAACTCCCTCTCCTGTGTAACCTCCTAGGTTCGCACGAAGTAACTTCAAAGTCACGTGGAAAACACTTCTTGTCATGTTGCTTCACCTCATTCTTCTTGGAATAGGCACGCTAACAACTATTTCCTCTTTGCATAGCCATGATAATGTGGACCCCCAATGGTTCGCTCCATAACATGCCCTAGACATGGAGTTTCCTATCCCTTCTCTTCACCAAGGTGTAGAGGGTGCTGGGTATGTAAGTCCTAGGGGTGCGGAGTGAACCTGCCCTATCCGATAAGTAGGACGTTAAACTGCCATGAACCATCGTCCTCAGCACATGACGTTAAACTGTGACTTCCCCCATGCATCCTAAGCAGGGAAAGGGAAACAATCCTGGTGCAAGCCCCTATCTTTTCTTGCAGGAGGCAGAATCCTTGATCCACCTATCTTCTTCGGTCCCAAGGACTAGAGGGGGGGGGGATGGACGTCGGACGCCTCATTTCATTGGTTCCAAATCCCTATCCCACTGGGCTTTGTCACCATCGGGCCTCCATCTTGGAGTAAGTCCCAGCTTCTTCATGCTGCTAACCATGCATAAGCCCCTGTTTCCTATTTGGGGTGCGATCATGTGTAAGCCCCACTTCACCTCCAACAGACACACCTTTCATGACGTGATCGTCAGGTCTCTGCTACTTCTTGTATCTCACACTGTGCATGACTCAAGCGGGCTTACAGAAAGCACCGATGATGACATCAACCCTAGTTATCCTAGAGTGTAAACCCCAAAAACCACCTAAACTACATGAACTTTGATCCATGCCAATGAAAGGTTCATAGGAAGCCTCCATAAGGTTCAATCCCACCACCCGGTCATTCTGACCATCTTCACATCAGTTCACCAAATCCTTGGGCATCCTAGAATGTAAGCCCCAAGCCACCACCTGAACTACATGGATTTTGATCCTTGAAAAAACAGGGTACGTAGGAAGCCTCCATGAGGTTCAAGCCCACAACCAGGTCATTCCGACCATCTTTACGTTATTTCACAAACTCCTTGGGCATCCTAGAGTGTAAGCCCCATGCCACCACCTGAACTATGATGACTTTTATCCTTGCTAAGCCAGGGTACGTAGGAAGCCTCTACATGGTTTGAGCCCACAACCCATTCGTTCTGACCATCTTCACATCAGTTCAACAAATACTTGGGCAACCTAGAGTATAAGCCCCATACAACCACCTGAAATACATGGTCTTTGATCATTTCCAAGGAAAGTTTCGTAGAAAGCCTCTATGAGGTTCAAGGTCACCATCCACCTTGACTCTGAGTCCTTATTCACGTCAGTTCACTGACTCATGCCCCATACCTGAGCTATATGGACATTGATCCCTGCCAAGGCAGGGTACATAGGAACCCTCCCTGTGGTTCAAGCACCACAACCAATGGTCACGACGACTCCACGTCGGTCCACCCCCATCCTGCATGACGTTAAACTGTATTCCTCTTTTTGTTCCCCATCCAGTGGTAATCCATTGTGACCCTATCCAGCTATAAGCCGTTGAAAACCTCAATCGACTGTAAGTCATCGTTAGATGAACTATATGGACTTTTATTCCCTTCCATGGGGATACGTATGAAACCTATTCAAGGCTCAATCCCAAAACCATCGTCATACTCATAATAGTTCCATCCCATTCACCATCCACTTCACAGAACCTCGCATCATCCATCTTGATTCTTACCCGGGCATCCATATTCCAGTGAGATCATGACACCCCATTCTCCGTTAAATTTAAAATCATTCAGAAATCCAACCACATGTTGGACCTAATATCGGTGTTCCCTCTAGGGGTTTTCACCGATATGATCCAATCTAGTCAGTGTTTTGATCAGTCCAATCTGCCTCCGTTGGATGTTAAACTGGCGGCATACCCTATGTTAAACATGAGAAGCTGGCGAAAACCTCAAATACATTCCCATGGAATATGATTCCCCATGTCTGATGTGGGATTCCTCAGGCATCCACGCCCTCGGGAAGTCCTATATCAAGGGACAAAATACATACACTTCAGTGTCGCAGTGCCTAGACACACCAGTGATGCCCTACATGACTAATACCCTAACTAAAGGTTTCTGCCCTAATTAGAATCCTTGGAATGTCCTGACAAAAGTTCTGTAATTAACTGGTGTCTATGAATATATGACGCATGGAAGGGTTTCACGAATAATGAATTAATCTTTAAGGGAGACCCGGACTAGGTATCGAGTTCCAAGGAGGAATCCAAGGAAGAAAGAACCAAAACCCCATCATCCTCTTTCGATGAAGAGAAAACATCCATGAAAAAGTGACGGATGTCGCCCGCCTTTTGAAAGTAGGAATGCGGGGAAACAAACTGTTGCACATCTTACACAGATAGATGTACGTGCCCCAGAGAATGTATTGGAAACAGAAATGATGAACCCGAAATGAAGATATTCTCCTCAATATGGGGATTATTAGCTTATGAGGCATTAGTGGATTGGCATGTCATCAGATCCAGTTATCTGATGCCAGGTCCCGCCATGGAAATAGAGGGCCTGGTGTGAAACTCACCAGATGTTGGTGGAGTAGAATGTTGGACATCCTATTCTGCGACGTTGTCAGCGTGGATCCTTCTTACTGGTTATGGAATGTGGGATGGAACTAGGGCATTTGTCTTCGATTCCTTTTTCTTTCAGCATTGATGAATTAATCTCCCTGCTTCTCAGGAATCAGGTTACTGCACTCAGAACGTGATCATCGCCTACACACCGACGTAGGGGCAGGGGTAGTTCCAACGTGTCAGTCTCGCACGGTTCCACCTCTTCCACAATGGCCTCTACACCTGTGGCCCTGGGGTGCTCACGACCCATCTCCCCATCCGAGGTCATCCAACAAAGGGTGATCAACTAACTCATGTGTCGTTATGAGGAGGAGGGTATAATCCCGACCTAGGATATATCCCGCCTAGATCTGGAGGCGTCTGTGCATCGTCTCCCACACCACCCTGAGGTCCAGGCAGGGAGTCGCTACTCCCCATGCCGATATATAACCATTTTTGGAGCCTATCCCCAGAATTCTTTGACGACTCCCTACCTTAAGCTAGAGAGGTAGGTGACATCCCACCCAGCCCGGTCAGAGTCCCATTCCATGGGCTCCCAAAAAGGGCTCCCACCCAGCCGTGTCAGCGCCACTGGCCATTATTTCTTGATGAAGAGTAGGTAAGCCACGTACCTGCACCACCGACCCCGGTTTGTCTGACCTGACACCAGTGTTGGGCGCAAGCTGAGGATGCCCGCCAAGGAGCATCAACGTCGACGGCTACTGTGGCCCGAGCCACTACAGACACATATCAGCAGTTCTCTAAATACACTGATCATGGGAACATATATGCCCAACCAGGGTCGAGGCCCCAACCTCCCCATGGGCAGGCTGGGTCGACTCCCTTGGTTGATGGCATAGAGAGTGGCTTCCACGAACTAACCCGCAAGTATTCCACCCAGTACTGAGGTCCTCCCCATACCATTACCATAGAGAGTGTGGGCCTTCCCCACTTCAAGGCTCGGTATGGAGGACTGCCCCATTATACCCTCAATCCTAATGAGGGCCTTCCTCTTGATGGTGACACTCAGTACAGAAGCTTATCCCATGCCCATTACACTGGGTATGGAGGCATTATTTCTACCACTGACCGCCGATATAGGGACAATTCCCACCTGGTCTCTCTTCAATGTGGGGATCCTCCCTATGTCCTCTTAGCAGCTGGTGAAGGTCCTCCTTGCCTCAAAAACCAGAGTGGTGAAGGCCAACCTCACCTCACTAGCATTCAACATGGAGGTCCTACCCGTGTTCAGTTAGACCGGTACAAGGACCCTCTTCATGTTAAGGTCACCAGGGGAAACAAGCATGGAGGTCCTCCTCATGCTTCTTCCGGTTCTAGTAGAGGTCTTTCCCTCTCCAGCGCTATCCATGGAGGTCCTCCCCATGTTCCCTTTGACATTTTTTCCAGTGCTCCTCATACCCAAGCTTACTCAGGTGGAGACCCTCTCTGCCTCAGCCCCAATGCAGCCGAAGGGCCTTGTGTCAGAAATAAGCCCTCTCCTGAGGAGTCACCCAGGGGAAGCAAGGTGGGTTGCTGCCGTCATAAGAAGAATTCTGGGATGGTCCATACAGAGATCAAACCAGTCCGCTTCTCATACTCTGATGTGGAATATGACTCGGCACAGGTACCCTCATCTCGCTCTGCCAAGTCAACAGATGGGGTAGGAATGAGGCACATCATCCAAGTACTCCCAGAATGTGTGGTCCATAGGATTCATTTCTCCCACTGTAGGTATATCAAGGAGGAAGAAAATATAGTAACCCCGTAGGTTACGGTCATGCAATCACCACTGTCGTCACCAGAAGCGCTCTCTACCTCGACATGAGATCACAGAGAACTATTCTGGGGACCGATGGCGGTCGAGCAGCAGTGTGGCCTATCACCAGTAGCCCTTTCCCCTTATCTAGGAACTACAGAAATTAGCCCATCCTATCGCGACATAGTGGCCAGGTCTCTACACTTTTCAGAAGATAGCCCAAGATTCGGTGGCCAGTAATCCTATTCGCCGTACTCTCCACCCGCCGGCCGGCCGTCCGAGCGGTCTGCCTCAGTATCACTTCCAGTTCCTCAGCGGCCTCCAGTTTACGAGGGGGTCAATCAAGGGCTAGAACTTGAATCCGAGCCGAGGAGCTGATGTAAAATCCTCTCAATGGACCACTTCCCCGAGATGTTCTGGCCTGTGGTAGCGCCTAATTTTAATGCACCATAATCCCTCACCACAGAGGAGTTTGAATGTTTCTGAAAAACCCTTTGGGTGATGCAATTCTACCTTCGTCATCCGAGAGTGGTTTATCCCGGTGATCCAAGAACATTTATAAGACATTAGCGAGCAATGTCTTCTAGTCAATCTGGATGCGCTCCTCTATGGCTCAGCGCCCCGAGTCACCAGGTTGTCGTAGGGTCCTCCAAGAGAAATTCTTTATGAATTTCAAGGTACTCCGCAAGATCATCAAGGAGGATTCCCCACAAGTGAATGTCTATGGCTAGGGGCAGTATGCTGCCCTCCACTTCAGTGCTATTCAGAGGCATCCCAACATTCTAGGCGATATCGAGGACATGCCCCCATGAAGGGACACGATCAACATTACTAACATAGTGGACGAGGAGGATGAATTAGAGATTATTGATTGGGACATACCCCCAAGGGTGTTACCCCACTATTGGACCCTTTGGGGAGGATTAATCTCCAGTAGTGGAACCTATTAGGTCTCCTCGCGCCCACTGAGGCATTAGTACTCAGCTGGAATGCCAGTAAGGGTAAAGAGAACGTCAGAGAAACCAAGCAGTCCGACCGATCTGCCTTAGTACAAAAGATAGAGGAAGACTCTGAGAAGGCCACATTGGGACAAACAACTTTCCGAGTAGAAGAAGTTGGACAATGACCTCTTGGATGAACGCACTGCCGAGTGACGGTCTGACTATGATGATCCCAGGCCCAGGCAGTAGGGGTAGGAACAACTTCCCCTCGGCGATCTGCCACCAGGAGACCCTGACCATCCTGTCCCCATAGACAGGGTTGAGGCTGGATCTTATTAAAGAGGGCACACCATGTCTTTATAAACCATCCTGAATGGTGTGAAAATCTACAGGACCCAGCTCGGGCTCCCCCAGCCGTCCCGAGGGTCGTGCTGCTAGCCGGTCCATGAGCCACTAGGCCTACATACCGTGTTGAAGAACCCGCCAACATGCTTGTGGTTTGGGATACCCACCTAGATGATCTAATGGAGACACTAATTTCCCACCTTGAGGCATTGGAAATACGTCAGGTGGAAATCCCGCCTGATGGAAAGCCATATCTAGCTTGGGTGGATGATATATCGGCACCTCCAGGTTTTGGGAATCCCACATTCTCTCCCTTTAATGAGAAGGGGGCCCCGCCGTAGCACCTGGACCACTTCAACTCACGGTTTGGGAAAATCTTAGGTACTCTAGCACAACAGAAGGCTGCCATGCTCTGCTGTTTTTTTCAGACATTGGAGGGGCCTACAGTCATCTGTTACAAACAGATTCTCGTCAGATCCGTAACCAGCTAGGAGGACCTTCGCAGGCAATTCCTCTACCAGTTCAGCTCCACCAAATGGAAAATGAGCATCATAGACCTCTTCAAAGTGCAAACAATTGCCTGATGAGCGTGTCGAAGACTGTTTCTCCCAGTGGAAATGGCTTACATATTACCTTGACATACCACTAACTCAAGAGAAATTACTGATGATGTATGTAGGGAACATCAAGACAGAACGGATTCCCACTCTAATAACCCAGAACTACCTTGGGTGATTGAAGACTTCTCTGATAAGGCCCATCACCTGAAGAAGCCCTCCAACAGTCCATCCAAACATGTATGTTCCCATCTTCAATTCCTGCAAGGAGGCCTTCCAGATCTGAGCCCGCCATGGTGGCCCAAATAGAGGGCCCCATGCAGCTAGAATTAATACCCATCGATCCACCTCCCCAGCCTCGTAGAGGCCCACCACCATAGGCACAACCTCTAGCCCAGCAGTGGCATCCTCAGAATCGGTAGGTGCCCCCGCAGAATGTGTCGCCACTACCTAGGCAGGACAACTAGGCTCCGCCTCCTCGAGAGGATCCTCTATCCCTTTTTTAAGGCCAAGCTCCAAGGCCCCCATTTTTGGAAAAAATAAACAAGACCAAATTGTTTAACGAGAATCTGGTCACCGGCTATTTCTGGAGTGCCTTTGAACAAGGGATTATGTGTGTGCCTGAATGCAAAATTCCAGAAGAGGCGAACCTCACTGATCACCCCAACTACTACCCCTATCATTGGATCTTGGGGAACACCATCGTGATGTTCTATGTGTTCAATGACTGGCTTCAATACCAGGTCGATAACAACATAGTACGGTGGGGATTATCCCTGACACACATGGCAGGTGTCTTCGTGAGGCTAGACAATAGTAGAAACTTTGAGGGCGAGTGGCAGTAGATTTCTAACTGAGGGTCCCAAAAGTATGATGACTGGATGTCTTGGAGACACGTTTCTCATTCCCATGGTATCATTCATGCACGCACGAATTATCTGGACCCTTTAGTGGCTGCAGCCGCCACTTCTGCATCGTCATCTCAGCCGACCCCTTCCAAGAAGAGAAAGAGTCAACGATGCAAGGGAAAGCAACTCACCATGCCAATTCCATCATCATCTTGCACCCTCAGCGACTTCAAGCCTCTAGAGATGGGGATTCCTCCTAGAATCTGACCAGTAATGTATGACTCTTCAAGTGATAGTCAATGGTACGCTTCTGTTAATACCATGGAGTGGGTAAATCCCTATACGACTCCCGACGAGGGGGAGTGCCAGGAGAACCTCCCCAACGTCCCCAGCCGACGCCAACATCGGCGGAGCTGCGACCATGTGGGTAATCGAGGCATATCAGTTGGAACCTCCAGCCAGGCTGTGCCTGCTACTGAGACCAGATAGCAGGCCCAATACAGATTTCAGC
Organism: Viscum album; assembly: GCA_963277665.1. Taxonomy (NCBI): domain Eukaryota; kingdom Viridiplantae; phylum Streptophyta; class Magnoliopsida; order Santalales; family Viscaceae; genus Viscum; species Viscum album. The sequence continues at coordinate 447,688,728 of OY728147.1, forward strand.
ACACGCAGCCTCTTTATTCATCGTCATCATGCATGCCTCCACCACCGTTTGTGTTGCTGGATTAGGAAGAGTCACATAAACCATGTTGCGACCAGCCTTGACCTGCTATAGGCTGATCTTAGCCATTCTACACTCATCTGGTAGCTACTATGCGGGATTCGACTAGTGAGTAGCTGGAAATGCCTAGCACCAGTCAACCATCGGCCCAGCCGGTAGGGCCCGCCATGCCCCCTTTCATAGAGCGGCCCCCTGCAAGTAGAAGTTCATGCCTGGCACAGATGTATGATGTTCTCAAGTACCATTCCAACATCCTAGCGAGGCTCTCCATTCTCAAGGCCCTTCTCCTGTCGTCAGATATGCGTGAGGCTCTCACTGATCCTTTAAGAAGCCCCATCCAGTTTGAGACTGAGGTAGCAGCTACATGAGCCTTTCATGCTGAAGTGGTTGAGAACGCTGAATGTTTGGTCATCATTTCATTCTTTGTAGAAGATGAAGGCTCTCCCATACAGGGGAACATCCACCCATTGTACATCACCGTTCGATTTAACAACGTGGAGGTTCGCCGCTGTCTTGTTGACACCGGCTCTGGGATTAACCTTATCTCGACACGGACACTGCAGAAGCTGGGGTTATCCGAAGATGTCCTGAGTACCTCTAATTTAAGAATCCAGGGATATGACAAGACAGAGCCGACCCTAGTCAGTATGATCCATTTGAAGTCCCAATTCAGTGTCCTAGTTTCCAGCACCGGTATTATGGTTGTCTCTCAGGACACCGCGTATAATTCATTGATGTACACACCATGGATCCACCTGCACGCGGTGGTCCCCTCATCATATCACCAATGCCTCAAGTACTCCATCAATCCTCGCGTAGGAATAATCCACGGTGACACGTATCATTTCACCTCATGTGAAGCCCACTATGTGGATGCTGATGATTATTAAGAGAAAGGATAAGTAGATTCAGGCTAGTGATGTTGAACCTGTCGTGGTTGCGAATGACACCTAGGAAAGTCTGTATGGAACCTACGTCTTCCTGATACATCGATTGGAGGCCAAACCCCCCGACATGGGGTAATGTTTTTTTGTCTCTGGTACAAGGTAGGGGCATATTCCCAAGTCCAAGAAACTGTAGAAAATCACCTCGTACATCTACAAAAATCAGGCTCACCTGATCTCGGAACCTCCTACCCCTGTATGGTATAGGGATGTCCACCACTTGGAAACATAAGTACGTCATACATGTCTGTTTTTCCGAGATGGAATTAACCATATCAAGCCGACACACCACTATTTATTTGATATCATCAAGTGTGGCCCCTTGGGCCGAATAATAGATGGGATTAGGTCAAAAGCCTTCATTTCTACGGTTTCAGCAGCACCAAAATCTCCCGATGTAGTGCCCACTACAACTCTGGCTGGTACCAGCCTCCCGGTGAAATATTTCGACACATAGGAAGCTTCTACCGGTGGGGATCCCTCCTCTGCATGAAAATTAGAGGATTTGAAGGATGCTCCCCCACATTTGAAGAGGGATTATCCACCATGGTCAATGAACTGGTACAGGTGAACCTTGATAGCGATACAGATCTGAGACCTACATAGATAAGTGCAGCCATGCCTCTCAAAGAGTAGCAGTGGTACGTGGACATCCATAAACAGAATTGTGATATGTTTTCTTGGTGTTATGATGAGATTCTAGGACTAGATCTTCAGGTATCCTTCCACCACCTCGGTCTTCCAGAAAATCATCATGGTTTCAAGCAGCCTCCCATAAAGATGCACCCTTCTCACGGTGCCATGGTTGTGGCCGAAGATGACAAGCTCATCAGAGAAAACTTTTTCAAGGAGGTCCAGTACCCCAAATGGCTAGCCAACATAGTGCTAGTCAGGAAGAAGAACAGACAGATTAGTGTCTGAATCAACTTCTGATATCTCAACTGTTAGTGCCCGAAGGATGGTTTTCCCCTCCCAGTGACAGAATTGTTGATCGATGATATGGCTGGGTTTCAATCCCTTTACTTCATGGATGGTTACTCCAGATATAATCAGATTCATATTGTCCCTGAGGATGAGGAGTCCACAGCTTTCAGGGAAACACAATGTATGTTCTGTTACAAGGTCATGCCCATCATCTTAAAAATGCAGGTGCCACCTATCAGCAGGCCATGCATCACATATTCAATCCAATCCTTAGAACATTCGTGGAATGCTATGTGGATGACTTGGTGGTAAAATCTCACCAATGTTAGGACAATATCAATGACTTCCATAAAGTGTTCAACTTCCTGCATTCCTGCCACCTAATGATGAACCTGTTGAAATGTGCCTACAGGGTCACCTCTGGTATGTTTCTTAGCATTGTTGTTAGGTACTTGAGCATCGAGATCGACCTAGAGAAGATCAAGTCCATTTGTCAGATGAATCCCCAAGCAATATTCGAGAGCTTTGAGGTTTCAAAGGCCACTTATTGTACATATGCCAATTCATTGAGAATATATCTGACAAGTGTAAGCCCTTCTCCCATATTATGAAGAAATGAACTACCCACGAATCGAACAAAGAGTGAAAGAACGCATTTGAGGAAATCAAGTAGTATCTACTCCAGCCTTCACTCTTAATGCCACCCATCTCTCGAAAGATGCTAATACTGTACATGACTGCTCTGGAATGATCTCTCGGCACCCTCCTCTCCCAGAAGAACAATGAGGGGAGAGAAACAACCTATACTACCTCAGTCATATTCCCATCTATATGCAGACCAGATACTCCCCCATCAAAAATAGCTGCCTTGCGCTGGTATTCACATTATAGAAATTGGGACACTACTTGCAATACCAAGAGATACAGTTGGTGTCTCCGATAGACCCGCTGAAGAACATTCTGAACTACCCCATGTTGACCAGCTATCTAGCATGGTGGAATGTAATCCTCCAAATGATTGAAGTCATGTTCATGCCTCAGAAGGCTATCAAGGGACAAGCATTGGAAGAATTTCTTTCTACCCATCCACCCCCCACGGACCAATCCCTGGACCTGGATTTTCCCTATGAGGCAATCATCTCAGTAGATCATGTCATCCCATGTTGGAAGATGAACTATGATGGCGCCTTCCAGAGCCCCACCGACAGGAGGCTCAATAATCCTAGACTCATCAGAGTAGGCCTGGATACTGTCTTCATCACCCCGGCGTAATCCATCCTACTGTACTCATTCCTTTTGTTAAAAGGATTCACCTACAATGAGGTTGAGTATCAGGCTCTTATCACTGGCCTCGAGGTGGCCCTTGAGATCGATGTGCCCCATTTTCATGTGAAAGGGGATTCCAAACTAGTCATCAAGAAAATCAATGGTGACTACGTCATCGTAAATACAGAGCTTGTACCATTATTGGAGCGCACACTTCAGCTAATGGCCCAGTTTCTATCTCAGATGGATGTTACTCATGTCACTCGATATCAAAACGGTCAATCTGATGCCCTTGTCGGCCTGGCTGTATCACTTACATAACCCAAGTAGGATGACCTTATTATACACGTGGCACATCGGAGAGTCATTTCTCCTATCACCCTAGATGATGATGATGGCTGGCGAGTAAGTCATCTTACCACTGGAGCCTCCACATTAGGACCCCCAGGTTCCTCAGATGTAGTGGTTGAAGTGAACCTTGACTGAAGAGCCCCCTTTGTTTAGTATCTCCAAAATGGTTTCCTCCTGGATGATCAGGCCTGGCACGAGTGAATACGATGATGCGCGCTACAGTTTACCCTACAGAGTAGTCCCAATATTGAGCAGATCCTCTACAAGAATGGGTTTGATGGTGTTCTCCTTCCTTGAATTCAAGGAGTCGATATTTCTATGTTCATGTAGGAGGTTTATTTCGGTTCCTGTGGGGCTCACTAGACTTGGCCGAAGCTATCTCATCAGATCCATAGACTAGGGTACTTCTGGCCCTCTGTGAGCCATTATTGAATCCAGTTCACCAATAGATGTCACGTGTTCCAAATTCATGATAAATTCATGCATCCGCCGCTAGAACCTCTCTACTCCACCAAGTACTCTTGGATGTTTGTGGTGTGGGGACTCGATTTCATGGGACCATATCCACCGGCGATAGCTCACAAGTGCAAGTTCATCCTGACCACCATAGATTTCATTTCCATGTGGGTAGAGGCAGTTCCACTCAAGGAGGTCAATGCCCATTATATCATTGACTTCGTGTTATCCAACATCATCTATCATTTTGGAGTCCCTCACACCATCTGAATAGAAAACGACACCAACTTCCGAGCATCCGAGCTGATGAATTTGTATTCCAAGTACAACATCTGTTCGAACCATACCTACTGCTATCATATGCAAGAAAATAAACATATAGAGGTGTTCAACAAAAACCTCTCTAACATTTTTAAAAAAATGGTTGGTCAGAACAAGAAGACTTGTCCAGAAAAGCTCCCCAATTCCCTCTAGATTATCGGGTGACGACTTGTAATTCCACCTAGGTGACCCCATATTCCCTGGTGTATGGATTTGAGGTCGTCCTACTCATCGAGATCCAACTGCCTTCTTTACTCATAGTTATCTATGACAAGACGGCACCAGATAAGGTAGCTGAAATTCTTCTTGATGAATTGGAAGCACTTGACGAGAACATGCTTCGTTCCCTGCACAATCTCGGAAGGCATTAGAATAAGATGGATAGAGCCTTCAACAATAAGGTTCACCTCTGCTCTTTCCTAGAAGGCCTCTTGGTATTGGCTCTCCGGACACTAATGATCCCTGGTAGGAAACCACCCAAGTTGGAACCCAAATGTGAAGGACCTTACATAACTCACATGGTTTACCCCAATGGTGCATACTCCCTGGTGACCATGGATGGTGAGCGTATAAATCCTCCCACCAATGCCAAGTTCATCAAGAAGTACTTTGCATGTGCCTGATGGTCCTTCATGACCTTAAACTGTCTGTTCTTGCATGACCCTAAACTTCATGCTGGTCCTGCACGACCGTAAACTATCTGGTCCTGCATGACCTTAAACTATTTGGTCCTGCATGAGCTTAAACTCTTTGGTCATGAACGACCTTAAACAGTGTGGTCCCGCATGACCCTAAACTGCATGATGGTCCTTAATGACCCTAATCTGCATGATGGTCCTGTATGACATTAAACTGTTTGGTCTCCTATGACCCTAAACTACATGATGGTCCTGCATGACCCTAAACTTATTCGTATCGCATGACGATAAACTGTATGTTGTCCTGGAATACATTAAATTGTACGCCTAGAACTACATGTGGCTTGATTCCCATATACATGGGATACGTAGGAACGCTCAAACATTTTTTCTTGAGCCCAGCCCCAAACTATTCTCTTTGAATATCCCCCCTTGGTATAGTTCTCTCAGAGGATCCTAGCATGATATGGTGTTGTATTTCTTAGCCCCACTCATGCGAGGATTACGATGGTCACACCATGTTCCCACTCCCCGTTCATCTATCCTCCCACATCCTCACCGTACGACGCTAAAATTCATGGCCTTCAAAGACTATGTACAGCTTGATTCCCATCCTTATGGGATACAGTGGAATGCCCAGACATTTTGTCTATTGGCCCAGCCCAAATTCCAGAATCTCCCCTCAGGTCAAGACATCTTGTGTGGTGTAGGCTTTTTCCCCAATTCACGTTGAGCTCATCTCGATCCCGCCATATGTCCCACTAGCTGGAGGTGTCTGCCTCTTTCACATATGAACACAACTATGCTTCACCCACTACTTTGATTGGGACTCCATCCTATATGACATCCATAATGGCCCTTGAATGGCAGGGATACTAGGACCAAGGGCTCTCCTACCACTTCGGGCCAATGCCCTCGAGGATGTTGAGAAAAAAATTGATACAAGTCCCACGTTGGGAATATGGTAAGCGGTCGATGCTCATTTGTTGTTCCCAGTCTTGGTCACTACAAGGAAGACGTGTTTTGAATATGGTCAACAACTTTCCTTTGTTTTCAGTGTCACCCCACGATATCCCAAACATTGAGTGTAGGGGTCCATTATGCCCCATTGTATCTCCATGCGACGAACTCCCATCAGGTGATGCCAACTACTAGACCCCTATATGGTAGTGGGATCCGAGTCTGACTCCTTGTTTCTCACACTGAGCACTGCTCACGTTGGATTAGGAACTGTGATGAGGCAGTAACCGCACAAGAGGTCGTATGGCTACCATTGGCTGGGATGCCCAACATCAGGCGCCTATGCCTTTTCCAATCCCTTTTCCTTTTATGGCCCTTAGCCCAAGTTCTCATTTAGGTTCATATGGTATGGAGCGGACTTATGTCCTCATTCACATGGGGCTATTTTTCCCTTCCACACAGATCACCCTGATACATCCCTCCCATCATGTATCGTCCATACCACGAGCGTAGGCTCGGCCTTGCTTCACGTGCCCAATCTCGGGCCCACATACCAAGTCTTAAACTCTTACGGGATTGTACATTGTGGTATGGGATTATGTCCTCATTCACATAGGGTTACTCATTGCACCATACACCTCCCTTGTTTGGGGTATCATACCCCTTTCTTCATCCGCACTGCAAGACGTTAAGCTGCAAACTGGTCAGGCCTTTCCTTCTGAGGCCCAACCTTAAGCCCCTCAACTATTTTAGGACCCCATCCTAGGTTCTCACTTAGGGTTGTAAGGAGTTGTGTGGGATTATGTGCTCATTCATGTCGGGTTACGCTCAGTGTCGTACACCTCTTGTAGGTGGGGTATCTTACCCATTTGCATCCCTACTGCATGACGATAAATTGCACATTACTCCCTTCAAGAACTATGTATGGATTTATTCCCATTCTCATAGGATATGTAGGACCGCCTGAACTTCTAGACTTCGGGACTAGACCCATATTTTAGAAATATCCCTCTCATCTTGGCCCCTTGGCCTGTATTCCCCCAGAGAGTGGAATATACGGTGTGGTATGGGACTATGTTCTCACTCACGTCGGGTGTTGTAACAACCACGACATTTACCTCCTCCTCCTGAGAGTTTTCCATCCCCTTGTGCTATCATCATCTTTTCAAATCATCCGTTCTCAAGATGAGCCCCTCGGTCCTCTTCAGAGATTCACCAATTCTCCCAAGGGTACTCTGGTTTAGCACCTGGAATGTCGGATTCTACCCGGACATGCTGTCACCGATTTTTTCCGGCTTTGTGTTCCCCTTTATTAGGGCTTACATCACCTTCCACATCCAATAGGACCCCCCCCCCCCGAATGGAATGGATGCTCGGCCCAAGGTCTCTCCTACCATTACGGGCCAACGTCCTCATGGGAACTGAGCAAAAAAATTGATACAAATCCCATGTTGCAAATATGGTCAGCGGTCGATGCTCATTTGTTGTTCCCATTATAGGAAAACGCGATATGGCTGCTATGTTTCGAACATGGTCAACAATTATCCTCCATCTTCATGACAAACCCATGAATCCCGAAATGTCGGTTACATGACTCACACCCATCTCCACCTTATCATGTCCATGTAGAATTTCGAGACTCTTGGTACTATTTATCATTGTGCATCCACTGGTTAGGAGGAAAAAGTCGTGATAAGGAAATCATTTAGGGCTCCACTGATTTCCCCTTTTTATGCATTTCATGTATTGAAAATACCTTATCCACCCTTTTTTCATACACTATGTTCAACTCACGTATGATTAGGGATCATATTTAGGTTTTCACTTACTTGGAATTGTTCCGCTTCTCCATGGGCGAAGTTCTAAGACCTTAATCTAAGATCTTTTCGTATTTCCCCTCTATTGAACTACATGCAGATTGGTTCCCATTCTATGGGATACATAAGAACACCTGCACACCTCATCTATGAGTCCATCTTAATTGAGATCCAGTCTCTCCTACATTCTTCTCTCTTACCTATTTTTGGCCAATTGGCCCGAGGTTTCATTATTGGAATCACACACAGTGTGGTATGGGATTATGTCTTCATTCATGTTGGGTATTCTTTGTTGCAGCATGTGCATTCCCCCTGTATCCTCATCTCTACTAATTCTGTGCCGCATGACGTTAAAGTTCATGGTTGGTCCCGTCACATGACCCTAAACTGTGACAGTATCATCCTGACCACATGACGAAAAACGGGGCAACATTGTGGTTCCCTTACTCAAGTGACATCATGTTTGGTATCAGTCAACAGCTGTACCATTTTTCAAATTCCTTCATTTGTCTTGATTCTTGTTTGGATGCTTGTATTCTCTATTCTAGGCCCATCGCCTCACAAAAAAAACTAAGAAACACCTCCATTCACCCTAAAGGACAAACAAGACTTATCAAATGTAGCTTCTTTTGGTGTAAGGGCCAGACCCACACACCCGTTTATCCTCGACATTGGTACCTTAACGTGACACCTCTAAAAACTATGCATGTATTGATTCCCATTCTCATGGGATATGTAAGAATGCCCAGACATTTTTTGACTCCGGGTCCAGCCCCAAGAATCCAAAATCATGTCACCTCTCTTATAGTCCCTCGACCCGAACTCTCTGAGGAACATGTGGTTTAGTGAGTACCTCATGGGTCCTCATTCATGTCGGGTTTTTGAAATGACCTCCCCATGTGCCACCATCATCTTTTTTCCAACGTGGTTCGAGCTCTATGACCATAAAATAAGATCTACCTATGTGAACTGTGAGTCACGTTTGGCTATTTCGCCACCCTGTACACATCCCATTAGATTAATCCCCCCTTAACAGTCCACCTTAGGACCTTAAGCAAGATGTGTGCGGCCCCTAGACACTTTTCCTTGGGAGGGGACTCAGATCCCTCTTTCTGATACGTTTTATAGCCTTGTTCAGATGTGTTTAGGCGAAGATCCCAAATTGTGGAAATTTCACGGGGACATTTCCCTTGTTCCATGTCCAAGTTTCATGTTCCCGTTATTTGGATCCTCGTCCTCATCCAAATCTGAAGGGACCACCTTCACGGCCTGGTCTCATACCACCTTGGCTCACCTACCGTTTCGGGCCAACGTCCCTAAAGATCCCAGAAGACATTTGCGACAGGTCCTGTGTTTCGAACATGGTCAACAATCGACCCACATTTGTTTGTCTCCATTCTAGGCTAACGAGATATGGATGATGTTTTTCAAAAATGGTCAACAATTATCCCCTATCATCATGCCACCATCATTGCGGTCTAGATTTCGAGCATCATGATTCACATGTTTCCACTCCCTTATGTTCAAGTGGAATTCCAACACACTCATCTTTACTATTCAACACATCTAATTTCATTATATAGGCTGGTCAACATCAGAGGGACGTCATTCATATAATTCCCCATCATCCCTAATGTGTGCCTCCATGTTCTAGTAAAGTCCCATCACTACATCTTGTTTCCTATATCGAGCACGACTCATGTGGGATTTGTAGTTCTAGTAGGACGTGTACTGGGGCAGCCACTGCCACACATGCCCTTCCTCATCCAGCATGACGTTAAACTACGCTCTCAGAACTACTTTTAGCATGATTCCCATTATCATGGGATACGTTGAAACCCCCAACATCCTACCTCCGAGTCCAGCCTCGAGAAACATAATTCCAGTTTCCCCCTTCTATTTTTGTCCCTTGACCTGAGCTATTTGGGGAACCATGAAATTGCTGCTTAACCTAAACAAGTTTGGGATGCCCCACGATAAATGTTGGAAGGTAATAATTTCCATGTCAGAGAGGTCATGTTCAGAAGTATGTTTGATCCCTGATCAATCCAGTGTATCCACCTAATTCATTTCCACCATGGTGGAATAATTTCAAGAGTGTTGGAATCTATTCAAACAACCCATCACTCTAATCTCTATGATTTCCATGACCTTTATTCGGACCCTCATCCTATCTCACGTCTAAAGGAACCCCTAACAGTATTCTTCCTCAGCCTTTGGATCACCTACTATCCGGGGCCAACGTTCTGGAAGGCTAATCTATGACATTCTGATTCAGTACTTGTTTTTTGAACATGGTTAGTGGTCGGACCTCATTTCCCAAACCCATTTCAGGCTAACACAATATAGATTCGGTGTTTCGAACAAGAAAAAATTTATATTTTATTGTCGCGCTATTCCTACTGTATTCTGAATTTGGGGTATTGTAATTCACACTTTCCAATACCTTATGTTCATATTTATTCTACTTCCCCTGGTGTTACCCCGCTCATGCATAAGTGCATGTTGGGAAAACGATAATTCGGTTGTTCTGAGAGCTTCATTCTTTGGTTAGGTCTCTCACTTCCCCTCCTAGGAATCTGGATTGGTTTTTCAAACCCCCGGATTCCCGAATCCCAGTTTTCACTCCTATGTTCGAATGGGACAATAAGGTGGTCATCACTTGTTTCTCATGTCGGGCTCGAGCCATGTGAGCGTAGGGATTGACCGATGGATGCTCCACGAATGTAACAGAAATGAAATTAACCAACACAAATAATGGAAATCATGCATGCAACTGGTATAAAATAATCAAATCATGATAGTAAGTTCAAAGGTTATAGGAATAAAAAAACCCTATCATAGACACCTCCCATGGATGGGTTGACCTCATCAAAAGAGTGTAGTAGCTCCACCACCCTATAGTTGGTGGCGTCCAACATTTGATGCTGCCTGTTCAGTTCCCGCTCCTCCTTGGTAGTGATGGGGTGTAATTCATCAGTCGAAATCTGGGACCACTCCACGCCGGTCTGGATGATGAACATTTAGTCAGATGCTCACTTCATTACCTCTTTATCCTTAACCAGTTGGGCCTTCAATCTCAATATTATCTGATATTGCGCATTGAGGGAGGATGAGTGCTCGTCCGCCCGATTCTGCAGCCACTGGACCTCATCTTCAGCCTTCTGGAGCCTCTTAATGTTCAATACTTTCCTCCACTGCCAACCCACACCGAGGCCATGTTAATTATCCCTAATCATCTCCTCCATAAGATCTTAGACGATCATGTTAGGACGTTGGGCATCTAATCCCCCAGCATACAGTTCTCGCAGTCGCGGGCAATGTCTGTCTATCTCATCAAGCCATAGTGCTTGGGGGTTTCATCAATAAAGCGCTTGATCCACATCCATGATCAGCAATAGACTATTTTACTATCCTTTTCATCAGAGGTTTTCTTGTTCGAGTCAATGCAGTTGGAAGGCTCATAAGTAGGGAATGCCCCCAGTAACTCATCAGCTGGATTTGCATCGGGTGTTTGATCAGGCATGGCTGGACTTGGGTTGTCCGACCATTCTTCATCGCCAGACCCCACCTCGATGATCTCAGGCTCGGACTCCTTGATGATCCCACTATTGATCGGGAGCGCCAATGATCGATTAATCTAGACCTCCACCTCTACAGTCACCGACATTCCCTAGGTAAAGGATCTGCTGAGGATACCAAAGGACCTCACCAAGGAAACCCACACCATTTTGAGGACTATGCATTCAAAAAAGGGAGCATGCACGTCAGTTAACATGGTCGATGGATGAAAGTCATTAATATGGTAGAGGAGACTTCCAGAGATAGAATTCTCCATCTCGTTCTTGGGTTGATGTCGTCGGGACCCCAAAGAGTGGCCCTCCATATATTGTTGGAAGGTTTAAATATTTTGGAGCTGCTTCAGGTATTTCGACCCCGCTAGACATGATGATATCCTTAGCAGCAAGCGTAGACCCTGAGGGTCCCGAATCTGTATCTCTTAAAGGGAGAGAATGTGCAATGTGCACTAGGCCCTTTTGCACAATTTGGATGTTAGTAAGGAGTTCAGAATAACCTGAAAGTGGGCCCTGAAGCAGGGGTGTGGAATCATTACCCCGAGGGCCTCGGAAAACTCTTCAAGATCTGAGTCTTCATCCCCGACTTCACCCTCCTCCAATAGGCTCCCTCTCCAGGCCTCGTCTCCCTAGGAGGATTCATCTGATTCATCCGACATAGGGATTCATTCCCTTGAGTCAGCAGCCGACAACTATGGGGGAGTGGTGCGATCGAGAAACACCATAACTCGATACATCATAGGATGAAAAATACAATGGGAGTGTACAAAGCCTTCCATCTCTCTCATGTATTACTCTGACTCCTCCTGAGATACCACAAAGCTGGCCCTGATGGGACTTATTATTGGAAAATCCATCCGGAAAAGATTTAGATTTTTCAACACCTCAGACGGGTCGAACAATTTACGGTTAACTTCACATATGTCCTCAGCCTCCATGAAGACAAAATTCTCTATCATATCAATGTGGCACAACCACTTACCCAGAGCAAGAGTGGATATTCTACGGAACCCTCAAGGTGGCCTCCCCTTAGGATGGCTCTCCTCTTCTGGTGCCACAGGGTTCGTTGCCACTGCTACCTCTTCCTCAACTGGTATGGGCCCCACTTCTACGATATCCCCGCCACTACAAGATTCCCCTGCCACCTTTTTACCTCAACACCAAGGTTTGGGAGGCATACCATCATCAACTCGAATGGTTGGTTTCTTCAGCATTTCCCCCGAGTGGGCCGCCTCCCAACTCTGGGCATATTCATTCACTAACCCGACAACAACGGTCAGTGGGGGAAGCTGGTTCCACATATCCCAATATTCTCATGTGAAAATAATCCACATATTCCTCATCATAAATGGGTGTTCCTCATAGCACACCCCCAAATAAACCTGCGGGGTCAGTCACTGCATGCACCAGAATTGCTGAGCAAATCGGTGCGGGTTGTACAGCTCACAGAGAGGCTCACAATCCACCCGTGCCACCAAAACTCCACCTCGAAAGGACATTAGATAGGCATGGTGCTCCTCCATTCCCCATCCATCATCTGTGAATACCCCTGTCGGCAACGGAAATGGGTTGAAATTGAACTCCTCCACCTTCCACACTCGATTCAGGACTGACGGTGCAATCAGCTTGGCTGGTAAGCTCCTGACAGTGTTTAGGATGGATGGGTGGAAGTTTGATCATGGATGGGAAATTGGGTTTGGGTATTTGTAAACCCCCATGACGTGTTCCGTTCTCCACCCATACAAAAGGAGGAATGGCATGCATATTCCTTGCAACCTCTTTCCCTCACTGATATGCCTCCACATCTTATACAGCTTGGAGAGCATCGAGATCCCGATGTTTCCTCGCCCTCCTGTCGCCAACACGGATGCCATAATAAATGTGTTTGGATACACTCCCATGTTGGTGTCCCTCACTGGTAGGATCCAACCACATATGAGAGTTGTGATAAATGCTACCATCCTGACTATCGGTTTTTGTTCAGTGATGACGCTAAATCCTTACTTCTTCCACTAGTTGTCCTCCAAAAGTCGCTAGTATGATTGCTCCTTACTCCTGGCCCCCTTCGGGAAAGTCTGAGGCCTCTCCAGAAACTGTATGTTCTGTGAGAATATTAGGAACTATTTGAACCACTACTTGAATTGGATGTCCATCGCCACCTCCTTTTCCTCTCTTGGCCTAAGTTTCATCAAAACCATCGCCAGCTGTGAAATTTTTTCGGGGTCCTCCCACGCACTCATGATGTGGAGTAATTCTTCATAAATATCCCCCAGTATCAGAACCCCAAAGATATAGTGTACATCCTACATGATGATTCCAACTTCCCCATGGTGAAAATGGAATGTGTTGGTCCTTGATGACCACCTACTCAACAGCTTCAGCATCAACTGCTTCGGCTGGTAGATGTGAAACTCGGAGGCCCAAGCTGCCTTATACAGACCCAATCTTCTTAGATCCACCCCAAAATCATCACATACAGTGCCTACCCAGTAGGACTATGCCCAATCGTCTGTGAAGTTTCTGCCCTGGCACAGGTCCCACTCCTCAGACCACCCCTTCTCTAGGTTCCCCAGAGCCACCTTCAATAATTTTTGATGCATGGGGGGAGACGTCTCTGGCTATAACTCCTTCCCGTCAGCGTTATTCATGTGGTTGTATAAGAAGTTAATAATGACGGGAGTGAAGTCCTTCCGGGCATAGACATCAGCCACCCTAAACCATAGGAGCTGGCAGAGTGTGCTCTTGAACCAGTAATCTGGTTTATCCTGACTTCCTTCTGGGAGGAAGACACAATCCCTCAGCCCGAATCCATACAAGGGAAACCTCTTGCATAATGGGTAGTTCCTCTGGATCTCTGATAGTAGCTCCAACAAAGACCCATGGTCACAGTGGCTCCAAACTAGCTTTCCTAAACGCAGGCTATTTGCCATCTCATCCCTTCGGACCCCCTCAGCGGCATCTTGACGAGCCATTATGTCTTTTAGGTTGGGGTGACTGTTTTTGTTTGGTCACAAAGTTATTTCGCAGAGAACGTTTGTGGAGTGAATTCACAGAGTCTATTCATGGAGACTTGCCTTGCACTCCAAATGTGGAGTCGTGAAGTGCACAGATGCGAAGTCAATGACTTTCTATGCACTGTGATGCTAAATGCCCGATTCGTAGAGGGAAATCGTAGAGTATACGGAGCTTTGCGAATCAAGATCTATAAAAGCCAAAATCGGGAAGGAGAGAAATGAGAAAATGGAATTCAGCCGCTCTATTTATAGGCAACGACCCACATCGCTTCACGGTGCGTTTCGACAGTGGCGAGCTTCGCGGTGAGCCTAGCCGACCCAATGCTTTCTCGCACGATGATCATCCTTCACGAGCTAGCTTCGTGAAATGGTCGAGGAATTTTGACAATTCATCCTCATACATTGACCCTTGATTCCTACTCGGCTCCATTTTTGAGGGGGGGATTTGTTAATGCCAAAACATAGAAGCAATAAGGGTAATAATAAAGGATATAAAGCTTCATCATGAAGACCTTTCGTAGAGTACCATGAACTCGCGAGCCCACCGCGAAGTGCGGAGGCATGATTCTCCAAGAGCCCCTTTGACGTTCACAAGACCACAACAAATCCAAGAGGTGGGATTCTCGGAAATCCCCTTTGACGTTCGCGAGCCCACCATAGATTGGAATCCATCTTCACGCCGAATGAGTGTTGCTCTGCGGCGCCTCTTTCGTATAAATACCGGCCTCCCCCAGGACTAAAACACGGATCATCTTACCTTTCCCCTTTTTCATCTCTCAAATCGTGAAGGATTACCTGTTCTACGAACCATGAACTGCTCAAGGAACTTTTTCTCCATGAAGTGCCTCCCCTTGGACTTGTGTTCACCCCCTATTTCGAGAGGGCTGCCTTTAGTGAATCCTATGGGCCTTCGTGAAGGAAGGAGATCCTAACGGGGACTCGAGTCATCACGAAGTGTTTATTCTTTGTGAATCACCCCCCATAAAGACGTGACTGAAATGCTAAAGTTGATTCAATGTACATCAGGTAGCACATTTCTTCACAGGACCTTGCTTCGTGAGGCACCCATGCTTCGTAGGGCATTGCTCCACGAATATCCTTCCACTTGGAGAACCAATACTTCTATGAACCTATGTCCTATTTCTAGGTTAGGCCACATCACTTTGCAAATCCATCACCTTCATTAAGCCCTTCCATTTCTTAATGCACCAGAGCTCTATGAGGCCTCTACTCGTAAACCCCTTTGTTATAAAACTCCCTCTCCTGTGTAACCTCCTAGGTTCACATGAAGTAACATCAAAGTCCCCTAGACACCACTTCCCATCACATTGCTTCTCTGCATTCTTCTTCTCATAGTCACGCAAACGGCTATTGCTTCTTCGCATAGCCACGCTAACGTGGACCCCCCAGTGGTTCGTTTCACAACACCCCCAGCCACGGCGTTGCCTATCCCCTCTCTTCAACAAGGTGCAGAGGGTACCAGTTATGTAAGTCCTAGGGGTGAAGAGTGAACCAACCATATCTGAGCTGCAGGACATTAAACTTCCAAGTACCATCATCCTCAGCACATGACGTTAAACTATGACTTCCCCCCATGAATCCAAGTCAGGGAAAGGGAAACCATCCTGGTATAAGCCGCTAGATTTTATTGCAGGAGGCAGCATCTCTACCCTTCCTTTCTTCTTTGGTCCCATGGACCAGAGGGGGGGATGGATGCCAGACCCCTCCTTTATTTGGTACCAAATCCCTCTCATGCTGGGCTTTGTCACCACCGGGCCTCCATCCTGGAGTAAGTTCCATCCTCTTTGGGCCGCTAACCACGCATAAAACCTGGTTTCCTCTTTGGGATGTGGTCAAAGGGAAGCCCCACTTCACCTCCCATGGACGCACCATTCACGATGTGATCGCCAGGTCTCTACTACCTCTTCTTTCTCACACCGATCATGACTCATGTGGGATTAGAGCAAGCACCGATCATGACATCCAACTTGTGAAGCCTAGAATGTAATCCACAAACACCACCTGAACTACGTGGACTTTGATCCTTACCAAGGCAAGGTATGTATGAAGCCTCCACGAGGTTCAATCCCACCACCCGATAATTCCGACCATCTTCACGTCGGTTCACCATCTCCTTGGGAAGATTATATTGTAACCCCAATGCCACTGCCTGATTTATGAGGACATTGATCCTTGCCAAGGTAGGGAACATAGGAAGCCTCCATGAGGTTCAAGCCCACCACCCGGTCATTCAGACCATCTTCACATCGGTTCACCAACTCCTTGGGAATCCTAGATTTTAAGCCCCCTGCCACCACTTAAACTACGAGAACTTTGATCCTTGCCAAGGAAGGCTATGTTGGAAGACTCCACGAGGTTATATCCCACCACCTGGTCATTCCGACCATCTTAATGTCGGTTCACCAACTCCTTGGCAGCCTAGAGTGTAACCCCATGCCACCACCTAAACTATGTAATTTTTGATCTTTTCCACAGCAATTTATGTAGTAAGACTTCATGAGGTTCAAGCCCACCATCCACCTTGACCCCATGTCCTTATTCACATCAGTTCACCGACTCCTGCCCCATACCCGAACTACATGGACATTGATCATTTATAGGGAAGGGTTTGTATGAAGCCTCCTTGAGGTCCAATCCCAACAACCAGTGGTCCCAGCAACTCCATGTCGGTCCACCTCCATCTTGTAGGATGTTAAACTGTATTCCACTTTTTGTTCCCCATCCAGCGGTAAGCCTTTGTGACCCCAGACAGCAGTAAGCTGTTGAAAACCTCAATCGACGGTAAGATGTCGTCAGATGAACTATGTGGCCTTTGATTCCATACCACTGGGATATGTAGGAAGCCTCTTTGAGGCTCAAGACCAAAACCATCGACCTAGTCATGAAGGTTCCATCCCATTCACCATCCACATCATGGAACCTCCCATCATCCATCTTGATTTATACCCAGGTCACCACATCCCGGTGGGATCAGGCCACCGCATTCTCTATTCCATTTAACAGAATTCGGGAATCCAACCACACTTTTTCCCTAATATCAGTGTTCCCTCCTGGGGTTGAACCCATTTAATCCACTATGGTTAGTGTTATGATCAGTCTGCTCTGTCTCCACTGGACGTTAAACTAGCGACATACCCTGTGTTAAATATGAGATGCTGAGGAAAACCTCAGATACATGCCCATGGAATATGATTCCCCATATACATTTTGGGATGCCTTGGGATTCCACGCCCTTGAGAAGACCTATAACAAGGGACAGATGACAGACACCCCAGTGTCCCAGTGCCAAGACACACCAGTGATGCCCAACATGACTACTCCCCTGACTGAAGTTTGCTGTCCTGATTAGACCCCTTTAAATGTCCCGACAGAAGCAGTCTAATTAACTAGTGTCCATGAATATATGTTGCTAGGAAGGGTTTCATGAACAAGGACATAATCATTAAGGGATAACCAGACTAGGTAACAAGTTCTGAGGAGTAATCCAAGGAAATATGAACTGATAACCCATCATCCTGTTTTGATCAAGGAGAAAATTTACCTGAAAAAATGATGGATGATGCTCTCCTTTGGAAAGCAGGAATACGAGGAAACAAACATCTATACGTCCTCCACAGACAGATGCGCGCGCCCTGACGAAAGCATCAGAAACAATAACATATGACAATATAAATTTAAACAAAATTTGGTTTCAATTTTAAAACAAACGGGTTTAGAATTAACAAAGTGTATTCAAACATATAATGCTCTATAGTATTAAATATGGAAATACCTTTAGAAAATCATTCAATATATTTCAATGATGGAAAACATTTCAAAAGATCAAATTTTTCATTTAATCAAATGATACTTTTCATAAACAAAAATTCCAAAAATTGATTAAATAAACTCATTATATAAACAGTTTATATAAATTCACAAGGAATGTAAAATATTTTATAAAAATGTAATATATACGCATTCCAGAAAAATTAAATCAAGAAAGCAATGTGGTCATGTGAAAAATAGGTAAGATATTTCCAGGATATAGGGATCCAACACTGTAAATATGAAAAAGTATGTACATACCCTCCATTAGTCTTAAAGTAATGGGATCTCATCTCCATTTCCTAAGGAATGGGATGGGATGATATGATGTTTTAAAACATTATAAAATTGTAAAGTGAAACCCAAAATAATTCAGTAACTATCTATGTCTTTTAAGTTCTCAAGTACAAATAAATAATGTGAAATTAATTTTATAATAAAAAATATGATACATCCATTCATCATTTCAAATATTCCAATGTTCTCTTGAAAACCCATAATGGGTTTTTAATAAGAAAACACACCTTTTTAGCAAGATGAAACTCTATGGTTTCCACCAAAAAAATTTAATCCATTTTTACTGAAACCATGATTTTAAACCAAATCATGCAATTTCACAATCCATTTCACATTCTTATGAAAACAATTCAATTTGTAAATAATTCCATCATTTTCATCTTGAAACCCAAAATCACTTGAATCATGTTTTTTCCAAACATTCCATCAAATAAATTTTTCAACAATTAAAATTATAATTTCAATTTATTATATTCACATAAAACCCAAATTTTAAATTATTCAATTTAAATACCAAAAAATTACAATTCCATGCAAAAAAAAACCCATTTTTCATCAAAACCATAATTCATCGGAATTGGGTTTTTCCAAAAAAATAAATTGATAAACTTTTATTCAAAAACCAAAAAATTGAAATTGATCCAAAAAATGAAATTTGTATAAAGAAAATAGGTTTAATATAAATTTATCATTGTGAGGAAAACAACTACTGAAAATAGTACTTCTGAAATGCCAAATCGAAATCTGGATTTCTCCACGAAGAATAATGATCTTGTAAATAGGAATAAAACAATGGTTTAAGATCCAAAAACAAGGGGTATTAAATCCAAAAATCAATACCAAGATCCATGTAACCCTATGGAGAAATAGAATGATCATGTGAGGTAAATAATTGGGGGAGGGATCTAATCGGACTGAGATCAGAGGTTATTCCTCAAGCTTCGGATTGCATCCAGGAGTGGTTAGAGGAACCAAAAATCTCCCTTGGGAGCTCTAAAGAAGGGATAAATGGGTTAGGGTTGAAGGTGTTCTGTATGGGTCAAAAAAGGGGTGCTTTGGATATTTTATTAAAAATTTAGGATATAGAAAATGTCATCCACACAGTTTCCTAGGAAACTGCACACATTTAAGTCAAACCGTGTACTGGCTGTGCAAAGCTGACTGTCCAACCATGGCCCTGGCGCACAGTTTCCCCTAACCATGTGCAGGCCATGCGCAAACTATGTCCCTACACAGAGACCTCCATAATTATCATAAATTCAACTAGAATGATGACAAAAGAAACCCAAATAGAGCTCAAACAAGATGGGTGTTTTGTAATACCTAAAAATAGTAAAGGGATGTTACAACCTCCCCACCATAGAAACGTTATGTCCCTAGAAATCCTATGAAGAAGAATCCCGACCAAAATATGGGGCCACTGATCTCTCATCATTTACCCTCTCCCCCATGTCTCATGAGAATCAGAACCGTGTTTTCATAGCACCCAAACCAGAGAAATCATTCTCTCATGAAGTACCTTCGTCTTAGAGTCAACTATCCAGATAGGACATTCAGTCATGGATAAATCTGGTTCCACTTCAAGATCACGGCATCTCAGAACGTGATATGGGTTAGATAGATACTTTCGAATCTGACATAGATGAAACACGTTATGAATTTATGTCATCTACAATGGTAGTGCTAACCGATACGCAACTTTCTCCACCTAGTCAAAACCCATAAGAGGACCAAAAAAATGAGGAACATTATTTTCTTGCCTCTAAAGCCATTGATGACCCAACCAGGGTGAAAATTTCAAGAACATCAAGTCACCTACTGGTAAATACAAATTTTTTCTGTACTGATCAGTATAAGACTTATATCGGCTCTAAGATGTCAACATTTTTTGTTGAAACAGTTAAATATTTATTGACATCTTGTAGACCAAGCTCGGTCCAACCGAGGAACTCTAACCGATCTCCAACCAACACAATAGATATTTATAATTTCGGCCATACAAGGCCTCAAAAGAACCATTCTGATTGAGGAATTGTAACTATGTAATATAAAAACTCAACCATCCCCAAATGATCAACCCATGCCCCACCAATGTTGAGAATACAAGAATAGAGAATATCCTCAAGAATCTTTATAGTTGTTTCTATCTTTCCATCTGACTATGGATGGTATTCCATGCTCAAATGGATGTGAGATCCTAGTGCCTTCTAAAGAACTCTCCAAAAGAGAAAAGTAAACTGAGGATCTCTATCAGAGACTACAGAATATAAAAGACCATACAACCAAAAAATATCTTTCACATAGTGACTTCCCAACTCCTCAACATTGGTTGTATCATGAATGGGTATAATGTGGGATAATTTCATCAGCCTATCAATCACCACCCAACTAGAATTATTCTACCTTTGGGTACATAGAAAATCAACCACAAGGTCCATATTGTTCTAATACCACTTCTATATAGGGACTAGATGTGGTGGAACCAACCCCAATGGTTTAGGGTACTTACCTTTCACCAATTGGCATATATTGAAATGGGTGAAAAACTCAACAATGATTCACCTTAGACCTATCCTCTAGAATTGACACGTCGTGTCATAAAACATATTTGTGGTTCCTTGGCACACAAACCATTAGGAGTTAGGAAAACCCCCCATAATATCCTTCTTTATTGAAGATGTTACTACAAAACGATTCACCTAACATAGAATTCCATCATTGGAGAACAACCACTGGGAAACCATCTTCCCACCATTAATAGAGTCTCCATTACTATGGAATTCATCATCATGTTTTTGATCATGATGAATAATTTCTAGAAAAGAGGATGTCAACTGAAAATTGGGCATGTAAACCTCTTTTGTTGTCTCCTGAACTCCAATATGAAACCCAGTAAAGAGATCCATCAAGTTCAACTCTTTGGAAGATTCATTCACCACCTGGTTCAGAATCTCCCTACTCAAAGTATATGTAACGATATTCCCTTTATTCCGGGTATAGGTGATATCAAAATCATTAGACTATAGGTATTCCACCCAATGCCTCTGGAGGAGATTCAAATATTATTGGGAGAATATATAACTCATGATGTTTTAGTCTTAGAACACAGTAAAGATTTCTCCATAAAGGCAATGCCACCAACTCTTGAGAGTGTGAATTACATATTCTAGTTCAAGTTCATGGGTTGGATAGTTGTTCTCATTTTTCCTAAGATGATGAGATCCATAGGCAACAACATGATCACCCTGAAAAATAATGCAACCCATGTCTAAACCCGATGCATCGCAAAAGACAGGATAGCCATTCCTGGCTTCGAGATGAGTCAAAACCGGTGTAGTAGTAAAAATCTATTTAAGCTCATTAAATGAACTATAGCATTTCTCACTTGACAAAAAATTCACTCCTTTATGGGTAAGAGTAGTCTTTGGATAATACATATTTGAGATTTCTTTCCCAAACTGGTGGTTGTATTCTGCTAATCCCAAAATGCTCTGAATCTCGATGGTATTCCATGATTTTTCCAATTTCATTACCACTTTCTCCTTATAATGATCAATTGATATCCCATGTTCTAACACCATTTGTCCCAAGAACAACACTTCTCAAATCAAGAATTCACACTATGAATTCTTGGCATAGTGTTGGTGATTCCTCATCAACCACAACACTATTTTCATATGATGCACATGATCCTCCTCTTATTTAGAGTACACAAGTATATCATTAACAAAGACCACCATAAACGTATCATGATACCCATGGAAAACCTTTTTCATTAAATCCATGAAAAGTTTTAGAGCACTAGTTAGACCAAAGTGAATGAAAAGGTACTCATAATGTTCATACCTACTCTTAAAGGTGGTTTTCTAAATGTTAGATTCATTTATCCTCAATAGATGGTAACCAGGGTGAAGAAAAATCAATCAGAACCACTTCCACACATTCAACTGATCAAATATATCATCAATATGTATAAATGGTACTTGTTATTTACCATTACTCAATTGATATTTTGGTAATCATCACAATGGAAGAGTGTACCATCATCCTTCTTGGAATAGAGAACTGGCGCTTCCCAGGGTGACACGCTTGGGTATATAAATCCTTTCTCATGAAGATCATCTAACTCAAAATTTAAATCATTCAATTATGTTGGTTCCTTGTGGTATGATGGAGTAGATACAGGTTGAGTGCTCGGAATCAACTCAATGGAAAAATCAACATCTCTCATCAGGGTAAAACTAGATATGTTAGAAGTAAACATGTCATGAAAACAAATGACGACTAGATGGAGGTACCCACTAAAGGATTCCCACTCCATGTCAAAGGAATAGACTGATATTATGTTCCCCAACTCTTGATAAGATGGTTTGCCCCAAATCGATCTTAGTTCCCATTGTCCTTGAAACACGAGAGACACACCACTGGGTGTAGTGATGGGGACCCATCAAAAATAGAAATAAATCTGAACATTATTGCAGATGATCCAATCCATCAAAAATATGATGTTAAAATATTTGATATTGAGAACTATAAAGGTCCATGATAACTCAACATTTGATGGAGAGATAACACAAGGGAGACTATGATGAAACAATACTCTCTTTGTACCAGGGGGTGTAGTGATATCCATTTCACAAGAAACAATATCCATAGAAAGATTAATTAGATCAACAAAATAGGTTGAAATAAAAGAATGAGATGCACTGGTATCAAATAAAACAGTCACTAGTGATGAAGCTATAGTGATGGTACCTCTCATGGTCGTTGGTCCAATTTCTTCTTCCTCTAGAGAATCTTCCTCTATGTGAAAAAGCTTCTATCCTGATTTTTTTGCCTATAACCCCTTTGAACGTGACGAATTTGATTTCCCCACAGTTTTAAGAGGATATGATGATCTGATCCCACTATGCAGAGTGGATTAAATATGGCAGAACCTCTTCAAGTTCCCTAAAAGACTACAGAAGCCACAATTCTTGGGTCCCTCAGATCAAAACTACTTAGAATTCCATGTCCTGCAACACTGGTAAAAAACCAAAGGACCTCTACTTGGTAGTGCATGAGGTTTGTAAGAACACTATAGTCATTAACTCTCATGAGAATCATCACAAATCTTTTTTCCCTTGAGGTAACTCACTCTTCCACTATGAGAAAAAAATCCAGAAAACCATGACGTACTTGCTAGGTCCATATCTACCATTAGTTATCTATCTAATAAATCAGCATTAGAGGATATATTCAACAATAAAACAAAATAATGAGTATCCTAATGATTTCTCTACTCGAACCTTGGAGCCTTCATCCTCTGATTTGAAATTGTCTTAGGTGAAAAGTGAAAAAGCTCAAAAAAATTGTTTTCATACTCTTACACAGACCTGTCAGCCTTCTCATGGCTGAAAAACACCATAGACATCAAAAAAAGAAACAAATATACATATTATTGGTCGGTAAAAATTCCATTTAATAATTTCCACTCTAATACCTCATGTTTTTTCGCATAAAACATAATGTCCCACCATATTCTGGTCAGTCCTTCTAGCACTAAGGTGTAACACTTTACCTTTACCTCCTTATGTGTGTCTAAAAATCCAAAAAAGAACTCCAAACTACTCAAACATTCCTCAGAATCTTGAGTATCATGTAATATTTTGAACAGATCTGGTTTCTAGCAATGGAAATCTTGAGAATTAATCTCTAGGTGTTCCTTCTAAGGTTCCACAACTAGAGCCTAAAGGGGAGTTGGAGGGGATTATTGGCCAAGATCATGGAATGTGCGCACGATCACATCAATCAGATTCGGATCCACAATAGGATTTTTTTTCTAAGGTTCAGCAGCATCTTCTACCTAGGTTCAATTCAAACGTCCTCTCATAGAAATGATTCTAAAAAATATCAGAATACATCAAGGAAGACATTAGCCAATGCTCAAACTGAGCAATGAAGGAAATTAATCCAAAAAGATAGGTTAAACTAGATATTTATTTCAATCAATAAAAATAAAAATAAGGAAAAGACTATAACTAAACCACAATACATCTTTTCATTACCACCCCAGGCGACTTAAGGTTCATTGCATTGAGAGATGGCTATGAAATCAATCACAACAACCTCCAATATCCTGACATGATTTCAAAAGGAATATTGAATTCCAAAAAAAAGGATCAACCTTACCTCTGATACAAATATTTCATGATCTGACCCAGGTACCAAAGTATCATGATGACTGACATGGTTATCAGGTTACCGGGGTTCTTGGGTTGTTTCTTATCATGTACTCAGGACAATTTCATGATTTTTGGCATGATCTTAATAAGTTCTATAGTACACCAAGATGTCATCAATGATGACATCTACGATCTGATCTAGTAATGGGTGGAATATTTGGTTCATAAAAGACATGAACACAATTGATTCATTGGAAAATCCAAAAAGTGTCATGAAAAAATCATACAACCCATATCTACTTTATAAAGATGTTTAGGGTATGTTAGAAGGTCTCACCAATAATTTATGGTATCCTGATCACAAATCGATCTTAGAGAACAAAGAGGCACCTCTGAGCTGGTCAAACATGTCATCAAATCTATGAAGAGGGTATCAGTTCTAAACTGGAATCTTGTTCAGATTCTTATAATTGAAACATAGCTTCAGTGATATGTCATCCTTCATAGAAACGAAAACAGGAGATCCCTAAGGTGATGTACTGGGATGCATAAACCCATTACGTTCCAACTCCTCTATCTAAACAATCAGTTCTTGGAGATCTCCAGGTGCCATTTGATATGGGAGAATGGAATTAAGATCCGGCCTTAGAAACAATCCAATTGTGAACTAAATATCACTTTGGGGGTAACCCTGAGAATTCCCCTAGAAACACATCCTGAAACTGGTCCACAGCAAGAGATAATACTGGCGACACTTTCTACCCATCATCCATCATAAGGTAGTCAATGTGGGTTGTGAGATTTCCCAACTGTGGGTGTAGCGACCCTACATAGCATGATCGAGTGTCCCACTCACCACAAAGGACATAACTGCTTCCATTGAGAGGATTGAATGTTACCCGACATCGGTAACTGTCAATGTGGGCATGATATAACACAATCTAATCCATCCTCCAAATTTGGTCAAATCCTGATATCTCTATGAAAAATAAATCCCAACGAAAATGATACCCACTAAACATCAGATCACAACCCTTACACTATCTGATGAGCTCAACTTGCACCCCTAACAGAGTTTCAAGTGACATTTTTCTGAAGGATCCTTCCACTATTAATCTCAAAACAGCTACAAACTGTGTATAAATAATAGAATGTGTAGCACATGTATAAAATAAAGAACATGGAAGATACTAGAATCGTACCTCGAATAGTAGATGGTACATCCTCACTATCTTCATGTGTAGTTTTTATAGCATGGAGATGACATTACTCATTACTTTGGGCTCTGGCCTGAGTACCCTTAACTATACTATCCTATTGATAAGGTTGATCTCACCCTGGAGTTTCACATCCACCGCCTCTTCCAGTATGACCAGTGGTGCTCCAACTTCCTACATGATACAGGGTAACCACCCCCAACCTACACTCCGTATCTGCCTCTAAACATCATCATTCATTGGTCATCATAGGTTCCTACAGAACCGCTGTATGTGGCCTAAGATTGCCGCATGCTCAGTACTCAACTATTGGGCAGGAACACTGATCATGCTTGTGC
Source organism: Viscum album (assembly GCA_963277665.1). Lineage (NCBI taxonomy): Eukaryota > Viridiplantae > Streptophyta > Magnoliopsida > Santalales > Viscaceae > Viscum > Viscum album. Next base: position 447,714,895 of record OY728147.1, read on the forward strand.
CCCGGCCAGCCACACTAACAACAGATGACCTGGTCAGCACCCTGAGAAGATTAACCCCTCTACTGACTACTCTATGTGCTTCCACCGATCTGAATGTTTTCAAAACAGCACTTTATACTCTCTGAAAATACACCACTTGCCTGCCCAGCTGGCACAAGAAGTTCAATTTTTGAAGCTCCCTCCATGTTCTTCTCTAATTTATGTGATTTTCAACAACTTCAGAAAGACTTATCATATATAAGATATTCACCTAAATACTAACCTCTTGTCACAACCCATCTTGGAAGCGTCTCACCATAACTGCCTCACCTCATGTCAATGTCATAATAAAGAATCTCAAATCGGTGAAATGACTAGCATAGTCCATTACCGATATTGTCCCCTGGGTATACCTTATAAAATCCACATACTTATCTGTTGAGACCCAATATTGAATTACATGGACATTACATTACTTTTGAGTAATACATAATACATAACAAGAACCAACACTCAAGGACTGTAATAGTATAGTGTCTTCGGAAACTCGGAACATAATATTCTAATCATGGTGAAAGATCTTCAACATCTCCCATAAAGATCTTCCCCGTTTGTTTTCTTACCGGAAACCATTATTTATATCCTGGGGAAAAGAAAACATATAAAGGGTGAGCTCAAATTCTCATTAAGGGTAAGCATGGAGAAAATAAAACAAACCATATACATTTGAACTTAAAAACATGAACATAATGTTTAAACATCAAAATCCAGAGTGGTGAAATAATTCTTGGCAGTATGTAAGGCATATATCATAAAAGGAAATTAATCATGATAAAATAGAATAAACATAAAACATTTAATTGTAGAAACCATTAATCACATGTTATGATTTCCATAGTATCCCAGGCATTTCTTCCAAGACAATCATAGTAGAAAAATTCCATTACTGAACCGGGTTTACTTCTATTCCAACCCTGTATTACATAACCAGATTCACTTGTCGTTCCAGCCATGTCTATCTCAAGATATATAAATCATTACCCAATTCATTGGAGGGAGATATAGGTCCCAACCATTTCATAATGAAATCATTCTTACATTTTCCACAAAATAAACATAAATCATTAATCATAACCCAAAGAATGAAATGGGTTTCATAAACATCATCCCATCATAAAGTAATCCATATAAAACAAATGGATATCAATTCATCATTATAAGTATAAAACCATGTAAATAATAGAGACATTGTACTTGAATCATAATCGTACTAAATAATGTCATCTTATATGGAAAATAGTTTTGACAAAACACTTGAAATGAATTCTTGGGAAAAATATCCTTTCTTCTTCAAAGTCATTTTCTTTTCAAAAAATGCCATTCAATTTTAAAAGAAAAGTATTTTGTTGAAAATAATCATGAAATATTGTAGATTAAGCTTCATGAAAATTATGCATTATGAAACCGTAAAAATCCGTTCATTCAGTATAAGTTAAAAAAACATTCTCCTCGTACTTTTTCCGGAAAAGTAAAAAAGTGTCTTGTATTGAAAATGACATAAGATTCCTTTCATATATTTTACTAAAAATTCACCAACAAGTAAAATAGGATTTAAAAAATTGCAGTAGGATGGAAATAATATTACATATTGAGGAAACATGTATGTGGATGATAAATATGCCCTAGTAAATTCTGAAGTATAAACAATCTCGGATAAAAATGAAATTGTGAGATTTTCCCTTACCATATGTCCAATTTATTCTGTATATGTATGAGACTATTGTATAGTGGGTTTATAAATATTATTAACTTTTAACATAATCATAATAATATTTATGATATCATATATGATTCCCTTATGAGTTTATATTACCCTTTCTTTTGCAATTTCCATGTTCAAGCAGCGTTCTGGGTAAAATTGTTTCATTTATCGTACGTGTTTTGACTTTTTGTTCTTGATATTATTACTTATATCCTGATTTACTTAATTCCATAATGTAAAACATGCTTTATAAATAATAAATATTCAGCATATAAATATATATGATAGATCGATAAAAATAATGAAATACACCTTTCATGGAGACGGTAGGTCGTACGTACGCATGAACGCTGTTTTTGTTTCCTTATTGAATTGAATGAAATTAAGTAAATGAAACATATTTTTACATAAATATAGTATCATTATTATGTAATATATTTCATGTTTATTTATTATATATATACTTTATAATCATACTTGAATGGTTAATCATGGAAAATTAATCTCACCGCGTTTGTGTAGACGGTAGTCTGTACGTACGCCTGAGTGACAATATCATTAAAATCATATATAATTGGATGGTATATCATATATAAAGAATCATAATAATTTTATATTAATTATTTATATCATTTATACTCATTATTATACCCGTCCAAATGATGAAATTTTTGAATAACAAACTACACAACGACGTAGAGACGGTAAGCCGTACGTAGGCACATGTGGTGACTTTTTCATTCATAGGATGGATAAATTAACTAATATGGTTGTACCATTTTTATAATATCATCATATTATATAGAAGATTCTGTATTTATTATTTTAGAATAGAAACAAAAAAATGGATGTTGAAGAAGAAAGGAACTTGAAATAGGTGGTGAGACATTTACCTCTTCTTTAGGTTCTTCCTTTTGATTTGATCAAAATGGCTCCTTAGGATGGCTTTCTGACTAATTTAATGACACTATAATTAAAGGTAGGATAGTTTAGAGGGTATTTGGGAAGGGTTTGGGTGATCCAAATGGCATAGAAGCTATGAATTAGAGTGAAGGGGGAGTGCCCTTTTATAAGAGGGGTTAGAGGGACCTTATGAAAAAACATAAAATATTATTTTATAATAAATTCATTTTAGGTTTCTAATGGATCCAAAGTTACTTATTTCGAGGATAGGGTGGGGATGTGTCTAAATACTCAAAAACAATATGTTTTAGACAAGTTTTGGTTATCATTTTAACCTTATCATTCCGATATAATTGTATGTTAAATAATTTAACTTTTACAATGTCTTATTGTATTCTTACATTATATGGTTAATAAACTTACTATGAACTACCAATTAAAATCCAATTGATTAATTAATGTAATATATATTATTAAATAAGTTATTTTCGCCGAACCTTATATTTTTAGGACCATTATATCAATTAATAATATAATATTAGTTTTAAAAACTCTTTTATGTCAATTTTGACACTATTTGGTATTTTGTTTTTTCAAAATTCATAACCGAATTATTACTTCGAAAAAAATTCATCTAACCAAACCTAATATGTTATATTGACTTATAAAGTTAGTTTAATTCATAAGAACTATCAAATTATATTTATTTGGATATTTATAATATCAATTATGTTAATATTTCATTAATAAGGTAATTACTGCATCATCATTATGTCATAAATAAATTAAATTATTTAATGTCTAAAAAATATAAATAAAATACTATTATGTAGGAAATGGTTTTATCTTTCTAATGAATTTTTATAGTCTAATTTATATTATGTATAATCCTATATTATAAATGTTTTAGTTATTAAACTTTGATTATAACTATTTTATCTCTTCTTTAAATAAAATAATAATAAATGTCATAATCTAATCCGAGTGGACCTAGAGGGTAATATTTTATTTATAAGGTTGTTTTTGGTCTAATTACACATATACAATTGAAATATGACATGTGTTATGGTAATAATAATATCATTTTTACCCTTAATTACTCTATTTACTTTTAACCGTGGTAAATAAAAGTAAAAAGTTACTATTGACCAAAAATTATTTTTATCTTATTGAACCGCATTTCACTTACTGATATCAACCGCGTCTCTCGGATTTTTGAAATTCCACTCACAGAAGTAGTAAAATTATGTTTTATGTGAATTTGAAAATTCTCCTACGAGGTGGGTAAAGGACGGTGAAAAGTTCAATAAACTTTTTATATATCTAACATTATTATAAAATTACTCAAATGATTTACATTTAACTTATATATTTATTATGTATCTATTTTGACTTAAAATAAATTTAAATAAAATAAATAATTATTTAAATAAAAATTCCGTTTTAAACTATAACTCAGTGTTTTTCACTATTCATAAAAAATTAATATTTTTCTGAAAAATACCAAATATTCACCCTAAGTTAATTTCAACATTACGAATCCAAAAATGAAGTCCATTTTGAAAGATAAAATTTATAAAATTTCAAAATTTTTGTATTACTATTCATAACGGCTAGTTTATATAATATTTTAATAACATATCATTTTTTAGTGATACTCAGTATTGCGTACAACGCAAGCTATAGAGGAAGGTTGCTCTTGCGTGTAACGCAAGCCAATAATAGTGTTTCATATACTACAAGCTAATACGGTGTTTTTTATAGTGCAATATAATCTTGGTGTAGCGTAAAACACAAGACATTAAAGAAATTAAAAAATAAAATTTCTCATAAAATCTCAATGTGTTACATTCTAGCCCCCTTAAAATGAATTTCTCCCTCAAAAGTTGTCAGGGTTATAAATGTTTTACTACTTGAAATTTTTATTCATAGAAACCCACATAGTAAAAAGGAATACTAAAACTTAATTTTAAAAAAGGAAACGTAACGGTTACCCAAATTAACTCATCACTGGGTTTCCATATAGAAGAACATAGGTGAAAATATGGATATGGAAGAGAAATCTAAGAATCATGTTCTGATATAGAGTGGTAGAGAACATGGCTATGAAAAATACAACAATCCCAAAGCCATAAATTTGAGATGATCTAAGGTAACATCTAGGACAATGTTTTTGGTTTTCAATATCATTTCCCTAAAGTTGAAAAAATTGGAATTAGAATAAATACTTAATTGATTTTGGTATAATCTCACCGTTGGTAATTCCATGAACCATTTCCACTTAATCTAATAAAGAAATGAGGTTGAATTTGACATTCGTGAAGTGTTAGCAGATCATGCAATAGAATGATAGGTCGTTCCATCTGTCTCAAACAAATGGTTAACAAAAGTTATTAAATATACATAAGTCCATATATGGTGAGATTAATCGTTTATGGTTCCTAAAATGGACTTATACTTCATATATCATATCTCTTAATAAAATAAAACTAATTTCTACAAACCAATGACTTCCTGTTGGACAGTGGTAGGCGATAAAGGCCTGTCATACTTCTGTTGTGAGTTTGATTCCCACAACCTTTTCCGACGCGATGGGTTGTCGCCCATCCTATGGGTTGTCTTTTTTTCTAAAACTATACTATTACAACATTCTAGAATTAATATCATAAATTTATAGACGTAAACAAAACTATCTTACATCTAAATTAATCCATTCCAATATTTAGGCTTATCCAAAATACTTCTATCCAAACTCATAGTATAAAGAAAAAGATTACTAGATAGGTCATCTACCAAGCATGTAAATACCATCATTTATTCCCCATATATCATAAGATATATTTTGTTGTTGGTCACATTCCAAACATTTGAATACCTTAATCATGTATTCTCTTGAAAAATTAATACCCATTGAACATTAGTGAAAACATGAATGCTATTAAAAGTTAACTCTTTCCACATACCAAAATCCCTAAATTTCTATATACTCAAACCATGATATAACTTTGTCCTTATAGCATTCATGAGCTCATTAATACTATCGAACACCTCATTATCTCCTTATCCCTTCATTATGCGCATATTAGGTTCTTTCCAAAAATATTTCAAACACTTTTCATGGTTACCAGTACCATATTCTTATAGAAAACCACAATGGACCAATACACAGATATTTTAATATACCATAAAATTACCTCAACAACCTTATTCTTGAATTAAAATACATAAGACCTTCAATTCAACCTCTTTGATGATTAGCATGGAATAGTTCTGTCCTCTATTTAGAAGTAACAACTTAGGTCAGGGAATTGAGTTGGGTAATGCCCATGTTCTCCACAGATAAGACATTGAACTCCATAACAGTCTATCACTCTATGACCCTTTTCTCCACACAGATAACATCTTCCCCTCCATTTGAGGTATTCCGTAAGGTTCTTATTCCCTTCTTCTTGATTAATATAAATCATTATCTTCCTTCGTCTATGTTCCTCTCCATGAGAACATACATAAAATTTCATCTTCCTCTCATTTGATGACTTAGGAATACCACCAAAGATCACCTTGTAAATCATATATCATGATTACTGATTTAGTATAATCACAATATATTTCTCTCTAGACATTACACAATTTTGTTGATCATAGTCACCAATTTTTCCATCGGAATCAACATTAACTTAATTCCTTCTTGTTCCCTCCATTGACTAAGACCAGAAACCATAGTGTAAGAAACAGTTAAAATAACAAGGAACCACATAATCATTAAAAGACACTTATGGGATGTCTAACTTATCACACATTCTCTAATCCATGACACCTTAGGTTTACCCTAGGTTATTCAGGATCATCAACATAATTCTTGGACTATAACCTACCATTATACTAAACCTTAGGGACATCCCAAAACATACCTTTGAAATATCTTTAGGGACCTCACTAAAGATTTTACATACATGTTTCCAAAGGTTACCTAAACCTTTCCTTTGATACAAACTGTAGAGACCCAATATTGACGTACAAGGACATTACATTACTTTTTTAGAATGCTTAATATGTAACAAGAACCAACAATCAAGGGCTGTAATAGTTTAGTGTCTTTGGAAACTCAAGACATAATCTTCTAATCATGGTGAAAGATCTTCAACATATCCCATAAAGATCTTCCCCTTTTTTCTTACCTAAAACCATTATTTATATCGTAGGAAAAAAGAAAACATATAAAGGGTGATCTCAAATGCTCAGTAAGGGTAAGCATGGAGAAAATAAAACATACCATATACATTTGAACTTAAAAACATGAACATAATGTTTAAACATCAAAATCTTGAGTGGTGAAATATATCTTAGCAGTAAGTAATGAATAGATCATAATGGAACATTAATCATGATAAAATATCATGGAAATAAAACATGTAATTTTGGAAACCATTAATAACATGTTATGATTTCCATAGTATCCCAGACATTTCTTCCAAGACCATCATAGTGGACAAAGTCCATTACTGAACCAGGTTTTCTTGTCGTTCCAGCCCTATATTACTGAACCAGATTCACCTTCCGTTCCAGCCATGTCTATATCATGAGATATAAATTCATACCCAATGCATTAGAGGGAGATATAGTCCCCACCAATCTCATAATTAAATCATTATTACTTGTGCCACAAAATAAACATAAATCATTCATCATAACCCAAAGAATAAATTGGGTTTCATAAACATCATCCCATCATAACGTAATCCATATTAAACAAATGGATATCATTTCATCATAATAAGAATAAAAACATGTAAATAATAGAGATATTATACTTGAAAAATAATCATACTAAATAATGTCATCTTAGATGGAAAATAGTTTTGACAAAACACTTGAAATGAATTCTTGAGGAAAATATTCTTTCTTTTTCAAAGTCATTTTCTTTTCACAAAATGTCATTCAATTTTAAAAGAAAAATATTTTGTTGAAAATAATAATTAAATATTATAGAGTAAGCTTCATGAAAATTAGGCTTTATAAAACCGTAAAAATCTGGTCATGCCATATAAGATAAAAAAACATTCTCCTCGTACTTTTGCTGGAAAAGTAAAAAAGTATCTCGTACTGAAAACGAAAAAAGATTCCTTTCATATCATTTAATAAAAACTCACCAATAGGAAAAATTATATTTAAAAAATTGTAGGAGGATATAAATAATATTAAATATTGTTGAAACATGGATGTGGATGATAAATATGCCCCAGTAAATTCAGAAGTATAAACAATCTCGGATAAAAATGAGATTGTGAGATTTTCTCTTACCTTATGTCCAATTTCCTTCATATGTGTCCATGACTCTTATATTGAGGGTTTTAAAATATTATTAACTTGTAACATAACCATAATAATATTTATGATATCATATATGATTCACTTATAACTTTATATTACTCGTTCTTTTGTAATTTCCATGTTAAAGCAGCGTTTTGGGTAAAATCGATTCATTTATCGGACGTGTTTCGACTTATTGTTCTTGATATTATTACTTATATCCTGATTTATGTAATTACATAATTTAAAACATTATTTATATATAATATATATTCATCATATAAATATATATGATAGATTTATAAATGGAATGAAATACACCATTCATGGAGACGGTAGGCCGTACGTACGCAATGAACACTGTTTTCATTTACTTATTGAATTGAATGGAATTAAGTAAATGAAATATATATGTACATAAATACAATGCCATTATTATATAATATCTTTCATGATTATTTATTATATATATTCTTTATAATCATACTTGAATGGTTAATCATGGAAAATGAATCTCATTGTGTTCGTGGAGAGGGTAGTCCGTACGTATGCACGAGCGACAATATCATTAAAATATTATATAATTGGATGGTATATCATATATACAGAATCATCATAATTTTATATTTATTATTTATATCATTTATACTCATTATTATACCCATCCAAATGATGAATTTTTTTAATAACAAACTACACCACGCCGTGGAGACAGTAAGCCGTACGTACGCACGTGTGGTGACTTTTTCATTCATAGGATGGATAAAAAAACTAATATGGTTGTAAAATTTTTACAATAACATCACAGTACATATAATATAATGTATTTATTATTTTAGAATGGAAACAACAAATAAGGAGGAAGTGGAAGAATAAAGGAACTTGAAATAGGTGGTGAGACATTTACCTCTTCTTCGGGTTCTTCCTTTTTATTTGATCAAAATGGCTCCTTAAGTTGGATTTATGACTAAAGGAAAGACTCTAGAATGAATTTAGTACAGTTTATAGGGTATTTGGGTGGGGTTTGGCTGAGTAAAATGGTTTAGAATGTGTGAATTATAGTGAAGGGGGGGGGGGTGCCCTTTTATAAGAGGGGTGAGGGGAACCTTAAGAAAAATTTAAAATATTATTTTATAATAAATTAATTTTCGTTTTATAATAGCTACAAAGTAACTTATATCGAGGATATGGTGGTTATGGATCTAAATTCTCTAAAAATATAAGTTTTATACAAGTTTAGGTTACCATTTTAACCTTATCATTTAGATTTAACTATAAGTTAAATAATTTAACATTAACCGTGTCTTCTTGTATTCATACACTATATGGTTAATAAAATTACTATAAAATGCCAATAGAACCCCAATAGGTTCATTAATGTCATATATATTATTATATATGTCTTTTGGCCGTTCCTTAGATTTTTAATTCCATTATATCGATTAATAAAATAATATTTTTATTGAAAACTTTTTCATTTCAATTTTGACACTATTTGATATTTTGATTTTTCTAAATTCATAACAGAATTATTACATAGAAATAAAATCATATTACCAAAAATAATATGTTATATTAACTTAGAAAATTATTTTAATTCATAATGAGTCTAAAATTGCATTTATTTGGGTATTTATAATATCAATTATGTTAATATTTCATTAATAAGGAAATTACTACATTATCAATGTGTCACAATTAAATTAAATTATTTATTGTCAAAAAAATATAAATAAAATACCATTATGTAGGTAATATTTCTATATTTCTAATTAATATATATATTCTAATTTATCTTATGTATATCCTTATATTAAAAAATGTTTTAGTCATTAAACATTGATTTTAACTGTTTTATCTCTTCTTTAAATAAAATAATAATAAATGTTCTAATCTAATCCAAGTGGACCTAGAGGGTAATATGTTATTCCTAAGGTTGTTTTTGGTCGAATTACACTTATCCAATAGAATTAGAACATCTTCTAGGGTAATAATAATATCATTTTTACGCTTAATTACCCAATTTACTTTTAACTGTGGTAAATAAAAGTAAAAAGATACTATTCAAAAAAATTATTTTTATCTTATTGAACCACATTTTACTTACTGATATCAACTGTGTCTCTCAAATTTTTGAAATTCCACTCACAGAAGTGGTAAAATTATGTTTTATGTAAATTTACAAATTCACCTAGGAGGTGGATAAAAGACGGTGAAATGATCAATAAAATTTTATTATATCTAAAATTATTTTAAAATGACTCCAATGAATTAAATTGAACTTATATAGGTATTATGTATCTATTTTTACTTAAAATAAATTTAAATAAAATAAATAATTATTTAAATTAAAATTCGGTTTTAAACTATATCTAAGTGTTTTCACTATTCATCGAAAATTGAATGTTTTCAGAAAAATACCAAAAATTTACCCGAAGCTATTTTTTATATTATAAATCCAAAAATAAAGTAGAATTTGAAAGATAAAATTTATAAAATTTCAAAAAGTGTGTATTATTATTCATAACGGCTAGTTTATATAATATTTTAATAACCTATCATTGTTTAGTGAAACTCGGTATTGCGTACACCGCAAGCTATCGAGGAAGGTTGCTCTTGTGTGTAACACAAGGAAAGAATAGTGTTGCGTATACTAAAAAATAATACGGTGTTGCATATAGCACAATATAATCTTGGTGTAGAGTAAACACAAGACATTAAAGAAATTAAAAAATATATATTTCTCATAAAATCTCAGGGTGTTACATTATCCTACTTCAAACATTCTGGGTAAAAAAGTTCATGAATGTTCTCCTGGAAATCGTTCCACCTCATTCTTTTGGTGTGGTCAATCTGAACCATGATTTCCCACCAACACATTTCTTAATCTCTATGAATATAGGATACTTGTAACAACCCAAACTTTTTAATAATATTGTTTTTTTATTTAGTGTGTTATTTTGTTTTGTAATCAACAAAACTATATCCTTTTATTAATGAACTGAATATAATTAAAATGATACCACTGAGTTTCGACTATTATATGACATTTGGTCAACATGACTGTTTGAAAAAATACTCTTAAAGTTATGATTATTATTTATAAACACAAATGATCATGGTTAATTAATACTAAATGAAAATTCAAGGGCCTCATCCGGTAGACTCAGGTCATACCAAGCCCATCTGTCAGAGCTTGGGAAGAAGGTAGCATCATTGGGCTTTGCTTTGGACCAAGCCCAATCTGAGCTTCAACATATCAAGCTTGAACGTAATCACCATCATGAGAAGTTCAAGCTAATAGAAATCACCACTCGACCAATGTTGTCTGAGCCGACCTAAGATTCTATCTCTATATAACACCACTCATATGTCCTATGTTGGTGTTATAGTGGGGTATGTAATGTGGCCTTAGTTGCATCGTTTAATCCATTTCAAAAAAAATGTTATTTCATATAATATTAAAAATTTTGAATTTCAAATACCAAGATAAATATAGGATGAGTTAATAGAAGTTCAATATTATTGATGACTATTGGAATAAAGTTATTTTAAAATATTTTTTATACTCTAAATAATTATTAATGCGAAATTAATTTAAAAAATGTTCTACAATTGTGATCAATAAATATTTATTTATTTCTAATAAGATCAACTTAATTTTTGGCGAATAATAAATTGTGAATAGAAATATTACGCTTATGAATAGTAATATGACCAATGGAATAGTAAACTCACTGAAGAATGTATAAATATAATTTAGGCATCTTTATTGGTAATGTGATATAATAGCATAAGTAAATAACTATTTCCGAAATTATTAGTTAAATATTAGTATTTTTCAGGTAAATAGTGTTATTATTTAATAATTAAATATCTCATAATAAGAAAATAATTTTCATAAAATGGAGTTCATTTTTTAATTTAGAGAATCAATATTAGGTTAGGGTTAATTTATGATATTTATATAAAATGATTTGTTTTCGATGAATAGTGAAAATATAGTTTTGAGTTTCAGTGGGTTTAATGAAATCATTAATGATATAATAATGACGTAATAATTATGGTTGACTTCTTTGAAGTAATATATGTTATCAGGTGTCCCATGTAGCCAATACCATGGGAAAAATACCACGGAAAATCCCATGGTTTTTCAAATACCACTAATGAGGTGTCCCTTGGAAATTAATAAAATATTCCCTCACTTTTTCTATAAATACCATCCCATTCCATCATTATATTCATTATAAATTCCGCCTAAATGAAGTTATGGCCCTTTTCCTCCCAATAAGTCCTCCCAATGTTCCCTCAATCCCCCAAAATTCCCAACCACCGAGTTGTTTATGTTACTCTTCACGGTAAGGGAACCTTTAAACTTCTTCATTTAGTCATGACTTCCTTTATGTTTTGTCTTCTAATTTCAATTTTATTAGTTTATGGTACGTTATTTTATATAATTATTAATATTAATTTTTTCTGTTATATAAATGGATACCCTTTAAACTCTCATGAATTCATTTTATAAAATTTTAAGTGACGACATTACGCTGCCAATGTTTCTTAAAAGAAATCGCATCTACTATTTTCTTTTAAGATTCCTTTTCTTGTGGTCATCCATTTTAATATACATAAAATTAACATATTTATATTTTATTTTGTCCATATTCTGTATTATCAGTAATTTATTAGTGTGTGACCCTTGTTCCCTGTCTTTTTAATGTTTTCTAAAACCATGTTATATAGTCGTTATGCTGTAAAAATTTCGTCTCAAAATCATTTTCTCTTTTTCTCAAGAAATTCTATTATTTTATTTATGTGATTACGCAAAACAATTTATCTTATAGGGGAATTACTAAAGGCATAAAAATTATATATTTTATTCTATAATATACATACATGAGACCCTCATTCCTTATCCATGGTTTATAAATGACATAATGATCATGTTTTGAAGCACTTTTAAAACGTCACGATTGTGGAATGAAACACATTTATTTTGTTTTGTGGTTATCTATGAAATGATTGATTATAATATATGTGGATAAAATGAGAATAAATACATATTAAGGGTTCACCCAGATATCTTCCCAATTAATTAGATAAAGAAATTAATCTCTAGAGATGACAAGTTTTAAGATACCTTAGTGAATAACCTCCATAATATTTATGAAACATTGGGGATGGACCTCAGTAATATTCTTATTAATCTCTAAATTGAATTTTGTAGACATATTTTGAAGTTATTTTTCAATTTATTATTATTATGATATGCCTCTTTATCCCCATGTTCTTATTGATATCTCTCAAGTTCACATGTAAACTTTTTCACTTGTTTTTTTGTACTGGGCCTTCTGCTCACCCTTTCATCTGCTATATGTCTCCAGGTTTTTTAACACAGTTATTGTATATATGATGAAACTCTGATGAAGCCTTAGAAGTGTATTAGAATAATGTTTTATTTTTTTCATGTTTTATATTCTTCAATTCCATGACACTAGACTTTAAAGATCCTCTATTTATAAAATCTAAGGAAATGATAGGTAATAAAAAGTTGGCATGCCGTAGTTGGTATCAAATGATAGTTTTGTTATTTCTGTAAATTTGGATATGTAAACATTAGGAAGAACCCTTTATAAAATTTTAAATATAGGAGAACATCATAGTATTTTGGAAAAATATTAATTATGTGGTTTCCAGAAAAACAACTCCATGTCTGGATATGAACAAGGGAATGTGGCTCTTGTACAGATATACCTAGGATTGAAATATACGATAAGATGTTTTTGGATTGACCCATGGTATCCTAGTACATGACAATGGGCCATCTTGAACACTAGGTTTGACACTCCCGAGGGATATGTTTGGTTAATCATAATATTTTTATGAATTATTATGTAGAATTTATAGAGAAATTTAATTTTTGTTAAATAATAATATGTTTAATAATGAAGTATAAAGACATAAAAATAAATTATTGTTAACATATTCATAAATTAAATATATTTATAACTAAGTTTTTATTCTTTTAAGAAATGGTTGTAAATAGGAGGAACCATGAAAATGGATACCGCAATTGACCATGCACTGACAGACCTCTGATGGAAGCCAGAATGGAAAATTTCATGAGAATGATGAACCAACTAACTCGAGTTATGGAAAATAACTTGAATCAACATGGGAAAATTGTTTCAACATGAAGGGAACAACATTATGTTGAGAAATTTATTCATCAATTACTACCAACCTTCAGTAGATATACTGACCCATTGACTTTTGAATAGTGAATCAGCTCTATCGAGAAGATATTTTCTATTCATTGATGTTCAGAACAAGATAAGGTAACCCTGTCTATTTACCTCTTTGAGGGAGAAGATGATCATTGGTGGGAACTGATTAAAAACATGAGGCCAATTTTGGAGTTTCAATGTATTGAGTAGGATGAATTCAGTAGGGTCTTATTCAATAAGTATTTCCCTCATTCTATGAGAACGAAAATGGAGAAGGCATTTCTCGAGCTAAAGATGAAAGTGAATTAATCTATTAGAAGAAACGAGATTAACATCACAATACTTTCTCATCACACCTCAAGATTTGTCATGGATCCTAATGGTAAGGTTGATATATTATTTGGTGGACTAATAACTTATTTTTGGAAGACCTTAGCCAACCGATACTATGATAGTTCTAAGGATATCATGCAGAGTTCTATGAAATTAAAACTATAGTACGGTGATATGTTTTGGTCTCATAAATCCAATGAAAATAAAATATATATGGATCCAAGATTTGGGTGGAGCTTCGATCGGAGAAGTGGTGCCAAGAAAGTGAAATATCCCACATTTAATAAATGTGAGAAAAATCATTTGGTGAACTGCTTTTTTGGTAGCAGGAAGTGATACAAGTGTAGATGAAATGGCTATATTACTCATAATTGTCATAGTGAGGTGAATCTTCAACATCCAAACACTAATGTAAAATGGGATATAGTGAAGGTCCAGTATGAAGTCCAATACTATAAGTGTGGAAAACATGGGAACCTTTCCAATCACTATCTAAATCTGAGGGCAGTGGAGGGGAATCACTATTAACCTCCGAAAAGGCCATCAGAAAAAGGTGATGATTTTTCTATCAATATAGATGATGTTGAAGTTTTAAATGATGTGGTAGTAGATAATCTTGTTATTCTCTCAAAGATATAAAGTACATTGTTTGATTTTTTTCTATACATTCCTTTATTTCCTCCATGTTTTCAAAGAATTTAGAATCAAACAATGAATTTCTAAAAGTAGAGTTATCAATCAAGACTCCTGGTGGGATTATCCAAGTATCATCAGGGTTAGAAAACACTATTTTTTTACTTTAGTGAGCACAATATTTTCACAAATATAGTAGTCATTCCCATAATGGAATTCGATATTATACTAGGGATGAAATAGATCTCAAATTATAATGCTAAGATCAAATGAAAAAGTAAGAAATATAAGTAGTATTGAATGGATAACCTATGGTAATCTTCCAATGAGA
Organism: Viscum album; assembly: GCA_963277665.1. Classification (NCBI taxonomy): domain Eukaryota; kingdom Viridiplantae; phylum Streptophyta; class Magnoliopsida; order Santalales; family Viscaceae; genus Viscum; species Viscum album. Next base: position 447,730,373 of record OY728147.1, read on the forward strand.
GATATCTCAACCTGATATTTGTCTAGAAGAACCTCATATATCTTCCTTATAGACTTGATCAGTGAATAAAAAGAAGTAAATGAGTTTATAAATATAGAAAATATCCCCATCATCCAGGAACAAATTAACATATTTCTCGAGGTGTTACCTAAACCTCCCCCAAAAAGATAGTTAGAGATCTCCATTGATATCAAAGACCACATATAAGATGGAAAATGTGGAGCTGTATAAATTAAAGAATCGACTCCAAGATCGTTTGTAGAAGAGTTTTATACACCCATGTGTGTCTCCTTAGGGAACACATATTCTATTTGGGAAGATAAAGGATCAATCGATGAAATTATTCATTGATTATGGAGAACTAAATGTGATAACAATGAAGAAAAAATACCCTCTTCCACATGGGGATAAATTAATATCTAAGATTGATCTTCGATCTACTTCTCATCAATTTAGGGTGAAGTGGGACATTATTTTAAAAAATTATATCTGATAAATATATAGGAATTATGGGTTTATAGTTATTCTATTTGGATTTACATATGCTCCTGTTTTTTTATGGATTTATGAATAGAGTTTTTAAAGTCTTCCTTGATACAATGGTTGTAGTTTTTATTGATGATATTATGAAATTTTATAAAATTTGTGAAGAGAATGAGGATAATTTATGGTTTACATTAAAAACCCTACAGAGGGAGATGCTTTTTGTAAAGATTAGAAAATGTGACTTTTGGTTACATAAAGGTTCTTTCTTGTGGAACATTGTAACCAATGAAAGAATCATAGTTTACCCTAAAAAGACAAAGGTTGCAGAGGAGTGGACTCATCCTGCAACAATAATTGAGATTTGATGTTTTTGTGGATTAATGAGATATTATTAGAGGTTTATGGAAAACATTTCTTGAATTTCTTATCAATTAACCATGTTAACTTGAAAATGGTCAATATTCATTTGTAAAATTGAGTGTGAGGATTTTTTTCCAATATCTGAAGAAGAATTTTGTTACAACACCCATGTAAACACTACCCTCAAGTGAAGAAGGACTCATTATATTTAGTGATGCATCTATGAAAGAGATTGGGGTGCTCCCAAATGAGAAATTAAAAATTAATTTCTTATGCATCTCGATAGTTGAAGAATCTTGTGTATAACCATCCTACGCGTGATATTGAGCTCAAGGAGTTTTTTTTACCTATGATGATATCAGGGTACTATCTCTAAGGGTAGAAATGTAATATATATATATATACATATCATCAAAGTTTAATGTATATTTTCACACATAATAAATTGAACAACAGACAGTGGAGATGGTTTGAACTTCTTAAAAACTATGGTTGTTCAATTCACTATCATCCCAGAAGAGAAAGTAAAGTCGTTGATGCATTAAGTAAGAATGAATCAGTTGTTCTATCCATGATGAGGATTAAAAGAGATCTTTTGATCCAAAACATAGTGAAAATTTACATGGTAATTATAATGGAAGGGACATCATCAACTATGTCCCCAATTATTTCTTAATAGTAATTACAAGAGAAGATAAATAAGGATAAGAAATAAGATCATTTTTTATAGAATAAATTTGAGGCTGTGAAGGATGGAAAGTTTCTTATGGTCATTATTGATCATGAAGTTGTAATGAAATTTCGTTCAAGACTATGGGTTCCATATATTCTTGAAATAAAGAAGGAGTTGATGGATGCAGCTCATAGCTCTACTTTTTCTATACATCAGGGATGAAAAAAATGTATAGGGACCTTCACTATGTTTTTTTTGGGATAATATGAAAAGAAATATTGCTGACTGCACTACAAGTTGTCTGGTATGTCAGAAAGTGATGGGAGAGTGAAAACTTCTTAAAGGAGTATCAAAAATGGTACCCGTACTAGCATAGAAGTGGGACAATATCACTGTGGAATTTTTTACTGGTATCCCAAGAACTTCCAAAGAAAACAATGAAATATGTGTTATTACGGACCATCTCACCAAGTCTAACGGTTTTATATCTATTTGAGAAGATGTCTATCTATATAAAATTTCCAGGATTTATGTGAAGTAAGTGGTAAGGCTGGATTGAGTTCCACTTTCTATCATATCTGATCATCATCCATGGTTCACATCAAAATTATGGGGAAGTATTCAATATGCTCTGGGTACTGAATTGAATTTTAGTACGACCCATAACCCCCAAAATGATGTCCAATCTAAATGGACTATTCAGACACTCGAGGAAAATCTGAGAACAAGCTAAATTGGATTTAAGGGTGGATGGGGTAGACATCTCTCATAAGTTGAGTTCACTTACAATAATAGTTTCTATTCACACATTCAAATGGCATACTATGATGATCAATATGGGAAGTGATGTAGAACTACTACTTTTTGGGATAAATTCCGGGAGAGAAAGCTTATTGGGCCTAATCTTGTTCATGTTATGATAGAAAATGATCATTCCATAAAGCAACACATTAAGTCTTCTTAGAGTCAGAAAAAGGGCTATGCTGACAACCATTGAAGGTATATAGAGTATGATATTGGTGAAAAAGTATTTCTTCAAATTTCACCTCATAAGGAAGATAGTCATGAGTTTTGGGAAGGAAGGGATACTCCGATCAAGGTACATTATCCCTTATTAAATCGTTGATCGCATAGGAGCAGTCGATTATCAGCTTGCACTTCCTCCAAATCTAGAAAAAATTCATGATTTCTTCCATGTATCCCTCATGAGTAAGTACATTCAAACCCCTTCACATGTACTAAATATAGATGTAGTAAAACTGGAACATGTCCTCTCATATGAGGTACAACTAGTAGAGATCTTGGATCATATAGACATGGTTCTATGCAACAAGATGACTAGAGTTGTTAAGGTGTTGTAAAGGAACTAAACATGTGTAAAAGCCACTTGTTAACCATAGGAGTCTATGTTGAAAAAGAACCCACAAATTATCTCTTCAGAGGATATGACTTGAGATTTTGGGGACATAATTTTTTAAGGAGGAAGAATGTAACAACCCAAACATTTGAATAATATTGGTCTCCTAATTTTGTGTGTTATATTATTTTATACTCAAAAAAAATATCTAATTTTATTAATTAAATGAGTATATTTAAAATGAGACCATTAGGATTAGACTGTTATATGACTATTGGCCAATATGACCGTTGGAAGAAATAATCATAACATTACGATTATTGTTTATAAACCCAAATGATCATGGTTAATTAATACAGAAAAAAGAGTCAATGGCCTCATCTAGTAGACTCAGGCCATATGAAGCCCATATTTTAGAGCTTGGGAAGGAATTAGTATCACTAGGCTTCTCAATATGAGCTTCAACATATTAAGCTTCAAGGTAATGGCTTTCAAGAGAAGATTAAGCTAATAAAAATCACAAATCTGGCAATGTTGTCTGAGCCGCCCCAAGATTCGATCACCATAGAACACCGTACTCTTAGTTCTTATGTAGGTGTTATAATGGGATATGTAATGAGGCCATAATTACATTGTTTATTCCTTTGGAATAAATAAAATTTTTATTTCTTATTATTGTAAAAAAATTAAATTTCACATGTCAAGATAAATATAGGAAGAATTTATAGAAGTTTTAATCATTGATGAATATTGGAAAAATGTATTTTAAAATATATGTTTATAATTTAAATAATTTATAATGTGATATTATTTTCAAAAAATGGTCTTGTATATTTTTTATAAGTAAGAAATTTATATTCTAATATGATCAACTTATTTTTTGGTGAATAGTAAATTATGAAAAATAAGTTTACCATTATGAATAGTAACACGACCAATGGAATATTATTTTCATTTAAGAAAGTATAAATATAATTTAGGCATCTTTATTGGTAATGTGATATAATAGAACTAGTAAATAACTCTTTCAGAAATTATTTTTTATGTATTAGTATTTTTTCAGGTAAATATTATTTTTGTACATAAAAATATTATATCACATAATTAGAAAATTATTTTCACAAAATGGATTTTATTTTTTAATTCATAGAATTGATATTAGTTTAGGTTGAGTTTATGATATTTTTATAAAATGTTTTTTTTCAGCAAATAGTAAAAATACAGTTTTGAGTTTCAGTGTGCATAATGACTTCATTAATGATGTAATAACGATGTAATAATTCTGGTATACTTTTGTATAATAAAATATGTTATTAGGTGTCCCAATTATCCAATACCATGGGATAATATAGTGGAAAAGCCATGGTTGTTCCAATACCACTAATGAGTTGTCCTTTCAAAATTAATAAAATATTTACACACTTAATCTATAAATACCAACCAGTTTATTCATTAAATTATTTATAAATTCCTCCTCAACAAGACTATAAAATTTTCAAATCCCAATATGTCCTCCCAAGGTTCCCTCAATCCAACCAAGGTTGCAACCTATGAGTTTTTTACATTACTCTTCAAGGTAAATGACCCTTTCACCCTATTCTTTTAGTAATGACTTCATTTATGTTATGTCTTCTCGTTTCAATTTTATTATGTTGGGGTGTCTTATTATATATCCTTATCGAATTCCATTTTATTTAAAAATAATTTTATACCCTTTCTTCTCTCATTATTTCATGTTCTTATTTTTTAGTGATGTTGTTAGGCTACCAAATTTTCATAAAAGAAATTTCATTTTCTCTTTTCTTTCAAGTTTCCTTTCCATGTGGTATGTCATTCAAATATCAATACCATGATATAATTTATATTATATTCACTCCCAATACATTATTAATATTTTTTTATGAGTTGGTTAAACCTATCCCATATCTTTTTAATTTTTTATAAAACCATGAAATATAGTTGTTATGCTGTAGAAATTTCATCTCAAAATCTATCTCTCTTTTTCTCATTAAATTATTTTATTATATTTATGTTATTACCCAAACCTATTTCTCTTATATGGGTATTAATAATGACATAAAAATGATATATTTTATTTTTTAATTGAAAAACATGAATCCCTAATTCCTTTTCCATGTTTTATAAATTACCTAATAATCATTTTCTAAGCACTTTTAAAACGTCATGATTTTGAAATGAAACCCATTTATTTTTTTAATTTTTGGGTTATTTGTGAAATATTTGATTATGATATCTTTAGATAACAAGAAAATAAATACATATTTAGGTATATCCCTAATAGCACTCCAATTCATTGGGTAATGAAATTAATATCTAGAGATGACATGTTTTACAATACCATGATGAATAACCATGGTAATTTTTATGACACAGTGGGGATGGATGTTGGTTATATGATTATGAATGTATAAATTAAAATTCGTTTCCATATATTCAAGTTATGTTTAAAGTTATTATTAATATGATATGCCTCATTATCCTCATGTTCTTATTGATTTATCTCAATTTCACATGTAAACTGTTTCACTTGTTTTCCGTATTGGGCCTTCTTATCACCATTTCATATGATGTATGTATCCAGGTTATGAGATGCAGTAATTATACATAGGATAAACATATGATGAAGCCTTAAAATCTTATTATAAGAATGTTTTATGTTTTTATGTTTTATTTTCTTGATTACCAAGACACTATACATTAAATATCCTCTATTAGAAAAATGTAATGAAATTTTATGTAATAAAAAGGAGGGATGAAATATTTCCAACCTGAATCACTTACAAAGGGGAGTCTATTGACAGTCATGAATAGTTTGGATGGAAACTATACATAACTCTACTACCCCTATCCCACCCTCTCTGGTAATGGTTGGAGGGTGCTTCAACTGAAACTCCCTGGACAACTCAAACATACTCAGTGCACCCCGCACTGGGTCCCCTTTAATCATCTACATAAAACAAGAAAATTTATCATGAAAAAAATCATCCCTATCCTCATGGGTCACCACATTCCATTTCTCCAATACTAGAGAAGTTTCTCAACAACATCCTCCTATAAGCTAACTGGAACACATATTGGAGATGGCATTTCTCTACAATGACAATAATGAGATTTAGAATGATACCATAATGTTTTTATGAAAAGGAAAAAATATAGGTTGGATCATCACAATACATAACCAAAACAGTTTTCATAAAATACTCAAATGAGACCACTCACAACCATATCACTACCCTTATCCATCTTTGATAATCCCATGTCTAAGAAGAGTATCAAATTCTCATGGTTACAAGACTTGTCTTTTAACCAATTATAAACAATTTTTACATCCCAATTTACTCTTAGAAAATGATAATTAAATTACTTATTTATTAAGAACTATTTTCCCATTACTACATACCCTTTTCACTTCCCTTTTTACCCATTTATACATCCCATTAGGCATAGTTTCATTACTTTTATGAAAAAACAAATCCATCCAAACTGTTATATCCTGTAAACCCATCTATTTTGTGTTCTTAACATGATGCATGTCACTTATCTACATAGCATTCTAGAATGATGCATGAGGGGAAAACCTCGTATCCTTCCGGACATTATAGAAATTTCAAAAAATGGTCATATCACACAATAAGTGAATCAACCAATGGTGAAATGTCATCAAATTTTACAACACACAATAATAAGCACAATCCCCTCCCCAAGGGACTTGGGTTTTCCCTCATAAATGGGTTTGCTAATCCCATGAATGAGGTTATTATCATGTTTAGACACTTTATTAACCTCTTATATACCATACCAAAAATAGTAATAAAGAGAAAATAACTCCATTTATACCACTTTGCAACTACCCTAACATGGGAGACACTAAAATAGTGCCCCGAGCCGGGTCACCACATGAACTCAAGTGTGCCTCCCCATACGAAAGAGGTTTCCAACTAGTAGTGAAGTCCTAATAGGACATGTGGGGAGACTATTCTCTCATTACCATATTAATCCACAACACAACACAATTTAAATTGATGAATCAATAAGAAACAATTAATAACATGTATAAATAACCAAATCTCATATTGGGTACAACCACATATTATATTAAATATGTGATTCCGTGTTACAGTGCAATGTGAAAAAATTCCGAAAAGAAATAAAAATAGTACAAAATGAAAAATTTTCTAGACTCCATGTCTAGAACCACACCCATACATATCCTATGTCCATCTCAACTCCATATCATAGGGCCTTAGCCCTTGTCTGGACCTAAACAAATGAAACCTACTCGGGTACACAATGACATCCGTATCAGGGTGTGATTATAAATCTGTAGACCACCACTAATGGTGTCTAAAAAATATCCAATGAAAGTTTATAGTTCATGCAAGTGGTAAATAATGTCATGTAAAGGTAAATAGTTCAGTTGGATATTCTAGACTATGTTCCTTTAAGGTATAATACCATTGATTCCAGGTTCACTACTTAGGAATCCCATGGTCTAATCTACATTTTTAATGTGTTCTATTTATTATAAATTTTCAATATTCTCAAGCATATGGGAATAAAAGTAGATTCCTATCTCCCTAGGAATCAAATCATAAAAACCTAATAATCTTCATCTCATAGCCTCAGTCCACATGGAATGAATCCATTATTGTAATCGAACTCTATCCCATTATTTATCCCAAGAATTTATGGGTGGATCTAGAACCTCGGTCTAACTTGAACCATGGGTGTAGAACCTCATGTATATACCGCAATATACCAATCCATGTGCAGATGGTTACTTATCATTTAACACAATTAACCAAATCACAATAAATCATATCCAATATCGTTTTCAACAACACCAAAATATAAATAAATGAAAAATTAACATTATTCCTCGATCTATTAACACATTTATCAATTATACCACCTAATCCTTTATCCACATTTACAATTTCCCATGCCTATATCACTATTCATATTCAAATGTAAACATAATTCCACATCATATTCCCATTAATCCCATTTAACCTATTTAAATGATATCGAAACAATCCCTTAGAATTTAAACACATTAGACGCAACTAGCCATAATCATTTATAACTCATTACATAAACCAATTAACCTAATCTCTATGTCTCTGCATAATTATGAGTCAACTTCACCTCTTACATTTCTGTTATACAATCGGGACGGTCGGCACACCCCATGGGTGGCCCCATTTTTCTCATGTAATCTTCTATGAATCCATAGGGATCATGAATATTTAAATTGGTTTATTTTACACCCACTATGTTAAAACTTTCAATGGAAACCAAGAACTCAACAAGGGAAAATCAAGAACATGACCCTCCATGCACAAATCCATGTTTAAACTATGGGATATCACTTGTAAAACACCTACATTGAATCTTTTGGGGAAGACACTCCAAATAGAGGCACTATATCCTCATTCAACCACCCTTTGAAGCCTCAACCTGAATATCAACAAAAAAGAAGGTTTTTAGAGTTTTGGATGGAGAGAAGGAATAGATACAAACCCTTAACAAAAAAGAGAACCAATAGTGGGATTAACTTTACCCATATCATTGTTTTGTAACTGAAGACACTCCAAAAAACTAGATTTGAGTGAGAATCACCCATGGATGCTCTTGAGAGGTTTGGTTAATTCATTGGATTGTAATAGGGGGAGGATGAAAATCTGGAGTGCAATATAAAATCCCGTAATGAAATTTTTGTAAATTTTTTAACATTTATGGGCTGCATGGTTCACCCACACAGTTTTCCAAACAGTGTGCATTATACATTCCAAAAATGCCCCCCACTAACAGTTATCTCGTATTTTTGCATGGTTTTGACTAACCTTGCATAAACTGTGCAGCATGCCCAAAAACCCCCATTTTCTTCCACATTCGAGTCCCGAACCCTAGAAACACCACCCATGTCTTCATATGAATATGGGAAAAATGTTATTTAAAAATTATAAGTAACTTATAATAATATGTAAAAAAATAAATACCTTAAGGGAGATCTAGGATCTTACAGGGGATGTGGTATTGGGGCACCCTTGAAGTTTCATTATTATATTTCGTACTCTCTTGTATAAGATACTTGGTGAGAGTTATCCATGGTAAGTATGGTAACATAGTAAAATTGTTTATGACATGGTTTTGTTTCACTATACATCATTGTTATCTAGAATAAATCCATTACTTTTCCCTCGATATGATTTATGGAGGATCATACGAAGTATATTATTATGCTCTCTCTACACATTTTTAATCAATTTTTTAGTCTTCCGTGGATGTCTTGAGATTGGGATACATATTTCTAGCACATGGTTTTTTGGGATAGTTGGGAATCGTGGTCATTGTCATCATTACCATTTAGTAATTATAATTTTGTTTTTAGTTATATCAGAACTATATAAAAACTTATGTTTGCACATGGGATTTATTTATAGATATGACTTATTAGGTGTTGAATTATTTACGTATCATATCTATCACTTCCTCATGTTCTATTATAGGGTAATTCCTCCAATATATAATATTACATTAAAGGATTAATTTGTTATCCAATTAGAGATTAGAAAAGAGGATGTAATTATCTTTACTAACTTCTATAAAATTTATCCTTTTTATACCTAGTAAAATAATTTTCATTACATTTTAGTTAAATTTATTTAGTTTAAATGTATAATTAAATGTTATTATGTTTATAGAAAAATCATCTTATAATTTATTTCAATATAATGGAAGATGAAATTATCATTTATGTGTACGTGTGGAATACCAACTCCATTAAGATATGTTTTCCATTTTTCATCACTGGATAACAAGGATATTTATAATGACGGATTTAATGAATATATTTTATATTTATCATATATTAATGATTATGTAATGATAAAATATTATCTATTTTCTTTTATTTTTTCACATATGAAAATGAAAATATCAATTTAATGTATATATGTACTACAATCTCCGTTAATGAAATATATAATTTTTCTATATTCATCATTCATGGATAGTTAAAATACGATACGTACTATATATATATGATACATATTATATGAATTTCATTAAAAAAAGGATTAATTATGATTATAAACTAACATTTTCTTTCACATATAGTCTTTGTAACAAGCTCTTATTTAGGTTAGTTTTTATCAACATGAATGATGTTAAAATGTTTATTATATTAATGATAGATGAAACTTTTATTACCTAATATTATATGATAATATTTAAATTTTAAAATATTAAAAAAATTATATAAAGTAACAGTTATTAATGTGAATGGATAAAAACTATTAAACAAGATAATACATGAATAAAAGAATAGTTAACACCAGAATTGATTTTTTAAGATGGAATTGTTTGTTAATGTATAATTAAAAATTATAAGGGAATATTTATTGGAATAAATAAGTATTATTATGGTTATTTTATCAATTTATAATCAATTTTAATTTATTTAGCATGATGTTCAGTAGAGTTTTTGTATATTTTGGACATGTGGTAAGGGTTTATGTTATAATATAAATGTTTCTAGAAAGTTTATGTTTAAATTTCTACTTGGGGGAATTATTTTTTCATTATATTTAAAATAAAATTAATTTTATTTGAAATTGGTGATTTATTGGATCATTATATAATAATATATTTATCCAAAATTTAATACATAAAATATCTGAAATGTTATTTTTAAGAATAAACAAACAAAAATTTTCTTCATTTGGTTGGGAATAATATTCCTCTATATAAATGTTCTAAAAAAATTGTATGACATTTCCCCATCTTCCTAGTAGCATTATTACTATTATTTTTTTATGGTTTCATTATATTATCCCATGGTTCTATTGAAAGTTAAATTATTTTTGGATCAGTTGGTGAATATTTAATTTTACAAATTATATCGAATCTATAAAATATTTAACTTCTTTCTCAATTAAAATTTTAAATATCTTCTAGAAGTGAATTTACCAATTTATTCATTTGATAGATTTCACGGTTCTACATTTTCAATTGAACTTATAATAACATATTTTATTTCAATACATGTAACATTATTACATGATGAGGAATGGTTTTCTAAACCCATGGCTTTTCTGATAGTTATGTTATGATGAATTAACGAATGTTTAATGATCTCATGGCGCCCGGATGTATGGTTTTCATTATGTGATGGGATGGACCAAAATTTTTTATTCCTATAATGTATTTGATAATGATTTATGTATCATGATATAAAATTACCAAGAATAAAGAGTGAACCTATTATAGTAAGACTCTATATCCACAATAAAGGAAAAATTGTTATTGACTGAACTCAATCCTTTATATCCCCTTTTCAAAAATGTCATGATGGTCATTCATGTGATCCATTTCGAATAAAATTATTTCATAAGCTTATTATTTTTATAAAATTCATATGGTATTTTTTATTCTTCTTATACTATTTTATGGATCAGGATTAATAATTCCTGATTCCACTCTCTAATGATTTAATCATTATTATATTCTAATATTTTCTTCCATGAATTATGATATATAATTCATGAATCATTAGACATGAATTACAATTATTATGATCATATAACATAATTATAGTAAAATACATATATTCCTATACTCACTTATGATCAACAAATATCTCCCTTGATTATCCTTACTGGGTATCTGAGTACACCGCTTCGTTGTTTCAATTTTCCCTGGATTTGATGAATTATTTAAATTATGGTGTTTATAAGAAAGGTATTAAATGATTATAAAATTGTGGGTGTTATAAAGATCATTCTTTATATATGTATATTATGGATATAGTCTCTTAATATACTAAAACATTATGACTCTAGAACATTTACATATGATATTTTTATTTAATATTTATCTAAAATGGAATAATATTTATATATGTTATTCTCAGTTCACTATAGTTTTTATCATGGTTGGTTTTAGTTATTTTATCAGTTTTGTGTATAAATAATATTCGTATATAAGTAATAACAGTCTATAGTAATGTATAAGTGATATAGGATGAACCTAAAAGAATCATATTTTGAAATTAGTGTGATAATATTTCAGATAACTTGACAATGATTTTAATGAGTTTTTAATTTATCAAAATGATAATGTTATGTTCATATCAACCCTATTTCAATAATTATATTCAATATATAGAACAAGGAGGAATCATGTGGAGAAAATATGTGCTGGAAAATGCCTTGATTTTCCTCTTAAGAATCTATATTCCAAGGGAACTACAATGATAAGTCTTCTGAATATGGTCTGGTAACTCAGTTATCCAATGATTCATGTTGAGTTTCCAAATGTTAAAAGGATGAAAATAAACACCATTGAGTCATTCATGATAAAAATATTCAATAAATTTCTTTTTCTCTTATCCACTTACAACCTAAGAAAGGATTAATACAACAAATTGATATTTTCTATTCTCCAGTGCTCAAAGCATATAGATGATGTCATGGATTTTTTTTCATATGTAATGAGAATAATGTCAATGGTTTAATATTATTAAAATTTATTATAGAACTAAATCCATGTAATGGGATGAGTTTAAGATGTTATTTTTCTATAAGCATGTTTATTGTAATCATTACATGAAAATGGAATGGGGATTACATGAGCATAAGAACAATGATAATGAAACTACTATATAAAAAGAGGAATTTATTTTTCAATAAATGTGTGGTATGCATATGGTACTATCATAGACCCTCCATGAAAACATGATAAATACATTAGTGTCATAAATCAAAGAATCTGAATTGAACTACACCAAAGGGACAATAGTATCAATAATGAAGTGGTTTTATGGGATCTCATGATAGAAATTTATGGTTGAGATTCCAATAATTATAAAGGTTATAATAAAATATAAATATTTTGTTTTGATGGAATTATAATAATATACCCCACATTAGAATGAACATTATTATTCTTCCATGCCAAATGTGTGGAATAAAACCTAGAGGGAATTGACTTAACTGGACTGGTAAATTTTTTAAGCGTGGAAAATTAATACACTAATAAACATAATGATTATTTGGAATAAATTTTATCGCTACCATAATGAATGTGGGGAGAGCTCAATTTAATGATCCAACCATAACCCAATGAAAAAACTATATAGAGTATATTAATTATTAAAATTTGTACATGAATATTGGTTTTAGCGATGAAAATCAACATTAGTAACCCATTAAAACATCAGATATTTAAGAATTATCATGAGAAAATAATAATATAAGTTGTTCATAAAAATTATGTGTTGGAAGGTACACAATCCATACACAATAAAATTAAGACTTTCTTAATTGATTCTAGTTCAACCAAAAAATTTATATTCGAGAAAATTTATTCAGTTATCACATTTCCAACTAATCATTTAGATGTTAAATTATCATTTAAGACTCCTAATTGTGTTATTGTCTCTTCTAAATATTATATATCCTTTAGATACAATTTTATTGGGAGAATGATATCTATAAATAATGTATTTCTCACATTTCTGATTTTTACATTATATTGGGATTGAATTGGATTTATTTATATATTTCCAACAATAATTTACATGGTTTGAAGGTCCCGTATTATTTTATGAATGAACCAATTATATTATATTAGTGTGGGTATGAATATAAACATCCAATCGAAAATACAAACATTATGTAGTTATTTCAAACTATTCATGGGTGATATTTATCTCAATTTTTTTAGAGGAACACAACATTGATGATATTCTTATTACTCTGGAATTTTACATTATATTTCATACTGAGTTTCCTAGTATTCCACTGAATAATTGATATGAGTTGTATATAGAAATCAAAACTGGTTCTCCAACTATAAAAAACCATATATAACATAGTCAATTTAGTTTCAGGATTTTATGAAGTAAGAAAAATTGAATCTAGATAAGGGATTCAACAGACCAGTTACATCACCAGGTGGATGAACCTATGATTTTTTAATATTAAAGACAATTAAATTAATTTCTATATTTATTATCATGATCACAATAATATCGTGATCAATATTTAGTAAACTGCACCTCATATTAATTAATTATTTGAAAAACTATGTTGAGAAAAATACTTATCAATAATTTGAATCTGACCTAGAAATAATGGGTTTATGGTCCACAAATTAAAAATAAACAAAACAGCCTTCCACATGAAATCTAGAAACTTTTAATTTAATGTGAAACCATTTAGACATAGCAAATATATTTACAACATCATTGATCTAACTAATTTAGAATACAGATATTATCATGATATTATTGTGGTAATTATTATAAAATATATTATAATATATTCCATGATAATCGAATATAATTATTAACAATTTTGTATTTTCTTAGAGGCATTGAGGATGAAAAATTTATAGTCAAGATAGTGTAAATCATAAATCATTATACAAAAAATATCATTCATTTTTCATGTGTAATATGATAGGTGATAACAATGGATTCTTTAAATAATGCAATTATGGATCATTGTACTAAACTAACCATGGTGATAAAGATTCATTGTATTAAAGAATTAGATTGATATTATTGATAAATTTTTAGATATTTTCAAGGTAAATGAATCTACTATATTTGTTGGCATAGAATGGAATCAAGATTCTTTGGATAGATTAATATTAGGAAAATTTTCATGAAACTGAATAGATGGTTAGTTAGTGAACCTATGATCATAGTACACTACAGAAAAACCGCCTATTAGCGGTGTTTTTTTTCATATATCAGCGGTTTAAACCACCGCTACATAGTTTGGAGGTGGTTTACAGAAACCGCCGCTAAACTTGGCGCCGGCATTCTATTAGCGGTAGTTTTATGCGTTTCACGGCGGTCAAAGAAAAGCGTCGTAGTACCTCATTTCACGGAGTTTTTTGGTAAATTTAGTGGCGGTTTTAAGGGCTACTTAATTAGCGGCAACTATAAGAGCCGCGAAATTAAGGCATGCCAGGCACCTGCTTAGCGGCGGTTAAAACCGCCGCTAATTCCGACGTGATTTTGTGGCGGTTTTAACTACCACTAAGCAGTCTGCTGAATATATTTCGTGGTGGTTTAAACCACTGCTAAATGTATAAGTGGTAAAACATTAGTGGCAGTTAAAACCGCCGCAAAATTCTGACCCGGAAAAAAATAGAATTTTTGTTTATACTCCACCACTGCCCTGGAAAACAAACCAAACAACACATACAGCATATATATTATAAGGAGAAAATTTATGCACCACCTACGCAATATTCATAAACACCCTTTCATTTAATGTTGATGAAAAATTTGATCCAATTCTATAAGAATACCTAAAGCATACAAAATACATAAAATTATGGATTTAGAATGAAACACAAGATAACATCAAATGAAACAAGAGATTGGGGGTCACATGGATTTATACTTATAGTTTACAGATGATCAAAATTAAAAATATTTGATTCCATAAAGGATTAAAGTGTATGGATCAAAATGTTCCAAAGAAGAGAGGGGAGGGATCACTACTAGTAATTTATCCTATAAGGATGAGGAATGAGGATTAAATGGGTTGATGTTCAGTCAGAATAAGAACCTTTAAAACATTATTGTTATAAAATACTTTATATCGATGATTGACAATATGGTTCTAGGAAATAAGGTCTCTCCAGTCTACCACATAATAATACATTTGAGAAATAGAGGGCATATTTAAAGATAATAGAGAATATATTAGAAGATATGTAACCATTAAGAGAGAATTAGTTGTGCTAATCAAACAAAATAAGTTCATAACATGGAAAACATTACGTGGACCACATGATCCATTCTAGGTCACGAAAATCACATAACCCATAAAACATCTTTTGATCACATGATTTTTCTTAATACATATAATCATGTTACCATGTGAAGGTCACATGAATCACATAAATATTAGTAGATCATGAAAAAATCCTCAAGAGACAACTGAATCACATAAGATAGACTAATGGCCAAGTGTGTGCATCAAAGTTCTAATAAATTACCATTGATTAGTTCATGGATTGATTAAGTGAGATATTTAGACAAGGTGATCAAAAAAAGAGGTCAAGTGACATGATCACATGATTAGGTCTATTGTATGGTTCTTGTGATGAGGTCATGCAAATTTGTCTTGCAAAACAAAAGCACGAGAGATAGGGTTTTGAGAGCTATGGAGCTTCATGTCACCGGCCAAATGACCAGCCTCTCACCCCCTATTTATAGGGAACCTCAAGGAATATGAATGGACTTATAGAAGACAAAAAGTTGTTTTGAATTCCAACAAGAGAAAGCAAAGTGACTCATGAAGTCATTTCCTACCTCATAACTGAGTCCTTGTTCCTTCGAACATCACTTTTGTGGGGGGGGCATTTTTTGACGCTTGCCAAACGAGCATTGTATATTTTAGGAACAAAGAAATACCCAAATCCTAGTTATTAATATATACCCAAAAAAAAAGAAAATTCTAGCATGTTTACATATAGATTAATCACCTAGGTCACAAGGACCATGTGAACTTCAATGAGGCTCATGATCACATGACCCTAGGAGCATCATGGAAAGGGGTTATGCAATTCATGTGATCTGTTCCTGATCATGTGAAGCCCCATAAAATAGCCCAATTAATCATGTAAAACCCCTATAATTATTCTTTTTTATCATATGACATGTCATCTAACAATCTCCCAATATGTTCATAAAATAAAAGTTAGAAAAGAGGGATGCTTCATGGGAAGGGAGTTGCATTGGTTTTCATGTGATGTGGTTACATGACTCATAAAAACTATTAATGATCATGAAAATAACCTTAGAAAACCATCTTGATCTAGTGATATCCATTCAACATGGCTGTTTGGACATGCAACACCCTAATGAGTCAAATTCCCAATGCTGAATTTACAACAGAAATATCAAAGAGCCTATTACCATAGATCATCTAACCAATGAAACAAACACATCATTATCTTTACCACCTGAGGTTATTTTGATCATTCAAGGTTAGCCACTGAAGCTCCTCCAGGACCAATGGTTTTATAAAGGTTCCATACACCACACATGTTATATATACAAACCAACCTTTCCCATATTTGTTCAACACATCAACAATACTACTCATGGTCCGATGATGCATCGTCACCATCTCCACCTCCATCTCCTGCTGCCACCTGTAAGAACATTATCTTGAAAATTAAAAATTGTTGCATATTTATAATTAAACTTAAAACCAATAAAAGTTTTCAAACTAAACGATTGTGATTTTTTGTGATTTACCTGCTCACCGCCACTCAATGCACTACCACTGGGGGCATATCTTCTCATTTGCTGATATAAATCAGTCAACGGTTTCTGCATAGCGGATATCTGAGCCCCTTGGTCTTGAACTCTGGCTCGTAGAGAAGAAATCTCCATCTGAGCATCTTCAGGCATGGGATTACCATAACCAGAAGTAGATGCAGCTGGAATCCCTGATGGCCTACTAAAGACCTCAGATGGTACGGGTCCCAAACACATCCCGTGCACTCTTCCAGGATGCTCTTTCCCAAGGACATGAGCAACCAGGTCATCCTTGGAGACTGAGTAGGACTGCCCAGGACTGGCATCCCATAATTCTTTAATTTTTACCTATAAATCAAATATCAATACATATTAATACAATAAAGACTAATAATAAGTAATTATAATAAAAATTTGACTTCATACCCCAACTTCTTTGGTAGGCTCATTAACAAAAGAGTCATCTGATTTTCTGTGAACATCCAACCACAGTTCAGTCTGGGAGGCTTCGTGCCCTAAATTTTGTGACTCCATTAAGCAAAGATAAATCAAAAATTCAATATATTAAATAGATAATATTGTATTATAAATATTTAAACTATTTAAAATATTACCAATGACATTCGGCTTCTAGAAAAGCTTTTTGAGCTCGTCGTGTGAGGGCTGACTTGCTTCGCCCTGTTTGATGCATTCTGTCGTGAGAGATCCTGAAACAAATAAAATAAAATTTAACAGTAATTTATCCAATGTCATCTCCTCTTCATATACATGTATTAATGTAAAATGAGGATAATATAATAATATATATTTCAATACCATCCTCTTCTCATCACGATGTCTGTCAACAAAAACTTTCCACTGCTATTTCGGTACCCCACTGGGTAGCTTATCATACATTTGTTCCAAGGTCAACGAAGTATCGTTGACATCACACCACAATCTCCATTTGAAATCTTTCCATTTTTTACCGAGATTTTTCAAAGTCCACTTCCGTGCTGTCACATCAGCAACTGTGAAGTGGAAGAACATATGTATACAGAAATTCATTTTGAACATATTAGTAACATGACATTCAATTAAACCATAATGTAATAAAATTACCTTTATTTGAGAATCAAAAACTTCATTTTTCCAGTTTGGAGGCATATGTCTCCAATCATCATATGAAATGGGAAGGGAAATGGGCTCCGCTGCCAACTGACCTATAATCTATCCAAGTAACCTCGTGGCATCATCCGTAGGGACCCCCATAAGAATAAAATGGAAAGACTATCTTTTCGCCATTCAAGTTCCAAACATCTGAGCTTTTTAAGTGTTTCTCCACGGTTTTATTTTTGTCATCTTCAATGAGCAAACAATTAGTATAAACAAAATGCAATAAATTTATTTAATTAAAATTTATACCTATGACTGTGACCCTCCAGTGTGTCCGGGTTGAACTGGAAGGGGTCTGTCACCGCCCAACTGATGAGGCACCTGTAGGGGGAGTCGGCGACTTAGCCTCTAATGGGAGGCTCTTTGATGGTGTGAGAGATGGTGCAGGGGGAGATGGTGCGGGGTTGTAGGCAGCTGGTGCCTCAGATGTCGTGGGGAGTGACCCATATGGATCTGCATCCGTCGCAGAACTAGAAAAATAGTATACAGCTTCCTCCTTGGAATTCCTGTCATTTAATCAAATAAAATTAAGTTCAGAATATATATTTCAAAAAAATTATGCAGAAAAAAAAATTAAAAATGATAATAGATGCCCAGTACTAACAAACAATATATATATAACAATGATAATGAACGACTGCATAAATGAAACAAGTGGTTGTTGCATGAATGAATAATTGTACATACAATCATTTTCCCCGTCAATAATGTCGGTTTCCTACTCCATTACTTCATCCACTTCATTCATCCTTGCAAGACTAATATTTTCAATATCATGATGGAAAAATAATTTTGCTTCCTGTTGTTGATGACAATCAACTTCAGAGGTCAAATCTTCCACTTCATCACCCATATCATACAAATCTCTTTGTATTACGTGAGTAACTACACTCCACCCTTCATCTACAACATCTATCACATAATATACCATTTTTTCATGCGATGCTAAGATATATGGATCATGCATTTCACGATCACCAACATCCATCAAGCGAGAGAAGATCACATATGTAAATTGTAATGAATCTCTTTTAACACCTTTGATAATATCGACCCATTTTCATTTGAATAAAACAATAGAAAAATGTCCATGGTAGTTTAATTCAATAATATCATGCAGATTTCCATAGTATCCCACTTCAGCAAATGTAAATATACCACTATTTTGTGTTTTCAAACCCACTTCTCGATCAACTGTATGAAATCTAAAGCCATTCACATTATAAGCATTGAACTTTCTAACTTTCTTTATAGGACCTCTAGCAAGAAACTTCAAACATTCTGACAAGTCTTCTCGAGTATCAGTATTCATGATCTCAAAAAAGAAATACAGTTTATTAGATTTAAAAATTGTATGTGTCAAACTAATATTGTTATTTATTGCAATATTTATGAACTTACACGTCGTGCAAACCATTCTACAAACTCTTTATTCACAGCTTTCATTATATCTTTCTCATTTCGTGTTCGGCCTCTCATTCGTCTCTTTGTTTGTATCCCCAACTATTCAATAAATGGATCTGCAATTTCACTATTCAGCTGCACATATCTATGTGCCTATAATAATTCCAATTCTGTCAGTGTCACATTTGAGGTCCTCCCAACTGATCGGCCAATAGCAGGAAATATTTTTGATTTCTGATGCATTTGAGATTGAGTTGATGTGTCTTCAACACTTGAAACTCGATTAAATCTTGTCTCAATATCATCTAAATACCTGGAACAAAAGGTAAGACATTCCTTGGCCAAATAGCCTTCAGCAATAGAGCCTTCTGGTTGAGTTTTATTTCTCATGTATGATTTCAAATTCCCAAGATATCTGTGAAATAAAATAATAAAATTATGCATTTATTTAAATATCAAAAATTGTTCACATAACTGGATAACATATAAATAAAATACCTCTCAATTGGATACATCTATAGATAATGAACATGGCCTCCTAATTTAGCTTCTTCAACCAAATGCACAGTTAAATGCGTCATGATAGTAAAAAACGATGGAGGAAAGATCATTTCCATTTCACAAAGAGTCAATACAAACCTCTCCTGGAGGTTGTCAAGCTGAAATGGATGTACAACTTTCTCACATAATTTCCTGAAAAATTTGCAGAATTGGAGTACAACAGTAGTAACTTTTTCAGGTAATAATGTACGCAATGCCAATGGTAGTAACTTTTGTAACAAAATATGTGAATTGTAACTTTTCAATCAATGTAACTTACGATTCTTCAAGTCAACACATCTCGAGATGTTACTCGAATACCCATCAGATACCTTCGCATTCTTTAAAATTCGATGGAACGTATCTTTATCCCTATTTTTCATTGCAAAAATGGCCAGAGAATACTTTTCATTCTCATCTGGCCAGAGATCACATTTTATGTTCATTACTTATAAGTCTTTGCAAGCATTAAGATGATCCTTTGACTTTCCATGCTCATTAAGTAATGTGAAAATCAAATTATCACAGACATTCTTCTCAATATGCATCACATCAAGATTGTGGTGCAAAAAATTAAATTCCCAATACGAATGTTTAAAGAATATACTTTTTTTCTTCCATTGTTGCGTTCTGATTTCACTTAAGGATGCACTTTTGACACGTTTTCCACTATCATTCAAATGATGAACCTTCCCAAATTCTGTTTCAACATTTTCAAGCTGTGTCAATATTTTAGAACTCGTTAACAACTTTGGAGGTGGTCTACAATCAATGAAACCATTAAATTTTGATTTGTTCAGCCGAAATCTATGTGATGCATCGAGAAATCATCGATGGCATAAGAAGCACCATTTTCTACTGTGAGGTAGCCGTTTGGGCTCAAAATCAAAGTTACAAACGGGACAAGCCAAACCTGTATAAGTGTTCAAACCAGATAAATTCCCAAGCCCAGGGAAGTCACTAATGTTCCATAGTAAAGTAGCTTGCATTTTAAACATTGCTTTAGAAGAAACATCAAATGTCTCAACATCGTTACTCCATAACTCCTGCAATTCTTCAATCAAAGGCTGCAAGTATACATCAATATCATTTCCAGGCATTTGTTTTCTAGGAATAATCATTGATATGATAAAAGATGATTGTTGCATACACATCCACAGAGGCAGATTATAAGGGATCAAAACAACTAGCCAAATGCTATAACTTGTACTCAAAGTCCCAAATGGGTTGAATCCATCGGCAGCCAATCCCAATCAAACATTCCTTGGATCAGCTGAGAAATCTGGATGCAATGAATCAAATGTCTTCCATGATTGGGAATCTCGTGGATGTCTCATTAACCCATCATTGTTATTATCTACAGAATGCCACTTCATGTGTTCGGCGGTTTTTGATGATATGAATAATCTTTGCAATCGCGTCTTCAAAGGAAAGTAACGCAAAAACTTTGAAGGTGTGTTCATTTTCTTCTTCTTCATGAAATTAGGTTCAGTCAGACTTCCAACATCACCCTTTGACTTCCATCTAGAAGAAGAAAATTTCATGCAATTCTGCCTACTTGAATCCTCTCCCCAATAAAGCATACAATCATTGGGACACACATGTATTTTTATATAATTCAGACCAAGCTTATTAACAACTTTTTTCATATCATAAAATGATTCTGGGATTTTTGATTCAGGAAATGCATCACGAATCAATTCCAATATCATGGACATTGACTTATTTGTAATTCCACATAGACATTTTATATGGTACAACTTAAGCAGAAATGAAATCTTTGAATATTTCAAACACCCACTATACAACTCTTGATTTCCATCGTCAACTAAATCATGAAAGGCATTTTTCTCATTGAGGTTTTCCGTTACATTTGGATCTACAGAATCAAGAGGAGGATCCAATGATATGTTCCAATATTTATCTACTTGTGTTACAGTCTCAAAAACATCACTTGTCACGTTGCAATTTGTAGCACCCTTTTCTGGTTCTTCTGATATGTTTTGATGCTGATAGTGGTGTATTGCAGTGCCGAATGCATCATTTATGAGGTTTTTCATTTCATTTTCCATTGTCGTTGAACTTGGGACCTCATTCCTTGGATTAACATCAGTGCTCAATCTTTCTGTATTTTTCGATTCTCCATGCCATTTCCAACACAAATATTGACCAGGGAATTGCTTCAGTATTAAATGTTCATAAACATAATCTCTCTTCAACCATGTTCTAAATTTACATTTAGGACATGGACATCTTATTCTCCCTTCAATGGATCGATTAGAAATCACAAAATCTAAAACCTCATTCAAACCCTTAACAGACTGAGGTGTGTTCCTCGGTAATGTGATCCAACTTTTATCCATGTATATCACAATGTGACTACACAAAATATACGATAGTGTAAGATTGCAGAATCATAATATAATAAAGATGACCCATTGATCATAAAGTATGCATAATATAATAAAGATGATTCATTGATCATAATATTATAAAGATGACCCATTGATCATAAAGTTTTCATAATATAATAAAGATGACCCATTGATCATAAAGTATGCATAATATAATAAAGGTGATTCATTGATCACATTTAAAATAGGTGAGTGACTATTTTGGTTTCAGTTCTTTTCTACAGGCCCTTGGATCCCTACCTAGAGATCTTTTCGGGTTTTTTGGGAGACTATTCTTTATCTAGATTGATCCATTCAACATTGGATCTTTTATTATAGTTGTGGCGCATCTCTCTAGGTAAGAAATATTTCTGATTCTTCATTTCTCTTGATAATGGTGGCACCCTAGGGTAACATTATCAGATCTGGTGGCCTAAGTTTTTGAATCTTTGTGTATTCTTCTAGATCCTTTGGGAGATCTCATTATGGAGGCAATTCCTTGGTTAGTTATGGTGCGACCGATGTCTTTTCTTGAGTTATTTGGTGTTTTCCATTTCCACCAACCCCTTCTTTTCTAATTTATATCAATATTAATGTTTTTATTATATTCTAGGGCCTTCGTTTTCATCATTGGGTTTTCATTGTTGGTGGATCCCATTACGGGAATGTGTGACTTGAGATTTGAGGTAGGTGGTTCCATCTCTAGCCTATGATAATTAGCCTAATTTCTCTTAATTTATAAGTGGATATATCAAATTGGAATGACTATTTTCATTTGTTTAAGAAGGGGTTTTTGGGAGAAATGTTTTTCCATGATTTTTGATAAATGAAAATGAAATGGGTACGTTAACATAAATATGGGTTAGTGTTCAACCACTTATTGTTATCATAAATGTAAGAATAAAATTATGTATTATTTTTTTAATCTTACCCATTTTTGGTAAATCTATTTTATTAGTTATGTAAATATAGATAAATTTATAAAAATATCCCTATAATATCTATTGTGCTTTAATAAGATCATGATATCAAATTCATGACTCAAATATTACAATAAATTCACTACCCTAATTTCCATTGGATCAACTGACACCCAATGATTCTATGCCAGATACAATATGAATTTGACTAATACTCAAAAAATGTTTAGGTACAATTTCTCTTATATTTAAAGGGATATATAAGAGTCTAACCCTGACGAGGGTATGGAGGCTGATATGGGGATAAATCCTGATTAACTAGACTAGGTAGTAGTTCTTGAGGGGGTGGTGCTGACTCATTCTACAGTGGTTGATGTATAGCCTGAGGCTGAGTAAGATGTTGATTCCTTAGTGAGGCTATAAAGGCTGATCTACTGGTAAAAATTCTAGTAGACTAGGGGACTCAACCTGTGAAACAATATCAATCTAGAACAAAGAGTCTCTTTTCATAGGATACCTGAGTGAAAAAATTAACACCTTCTTAGCATGTTGGATGGATTTCTCCTAGCGATGAGTCCTATTAGAGAATTTTTTTAATCCACCTATAATGTTTGGAGTGATGGGGGAGGGAACCAGTTTAGCCTTACCATTCACCATGCACATCATCAGTAGATATTTGTGAGTTAATGACTTGTCAAGTGAATTCATGAGGCCCTTCCACCTAGCGACAATGTCTATGACTCACTCATCTAGTCGTTGTTTTCAAATAAAGTAGTCATATGTTCTGGAATTTCCCATGTTGGTGCTAAACTGAAAAATAAATTGATTATGATGGTCTTCCCAACAAGCTATAGACCCAATGGATAACTAGATGTACCAGAAAAACTCTAGACCTTCTTATGTCAGCACAAAACATAGTGCTTTGTGTCTTCCTACTATGATAGAGTTCACAACATAGGGCCACACATTGAAATAAAATGGGCTAGGTGTTGTAGCAGATTACACATCCCATTGACAGGGGGAATTGTTGGATTCTCAAATTCAATTGGTGCAGACATATCATAAACCGATGCATGTTATGACATTCCATCAAGTGGTATTTCCACCTATCACATCTCCAGGGCCTCAAGGGATATGGTGAGGTTGTTCGTTGTGTCCTTTAGGAAAGGATTCCATTCTGGGCCAGGATCAATGACAACTAATAAATTTCTAATATCATCAGCATGGTAGGTAGGCTAAACCACCCATGAAGTGATAGGTATAACAACTGGGCGAATTCCATAAGATAATACTAGGGGAATTACTAGATCCAGGTCTCGAGGAATATTATCATTCAATTTTGGTGGATTAGGCAATTAATAGTGTGATCACTTGTCATAGGCTCCAAAATTTACGGAATTGATAGGAAATTGATTTTCCAGATTAAAGGGAATTATTTTCCTAATGAATTTTGGATTACCCTAATTTTCTAGTTGATATAGAACAAGATTATATCATATATATCCATATTGTAGAAACTAATTAGCATGGAGCTCATTAATGGTAATATTCTATTCAGAATGATATAGAAACATAGACGTCATACTAGGATCAACTATATTCTACATTGAACTAGACGGGTCATAGGGATTAGCAGTCTTGGTCGGTCCTTTACCCTGGTTGGGGTCTTGGTGTAAGGGTAATTACTTAGAAGAATCTGAAAGGCTATGCATCTTTCTTTGATGGTGGGTGTCAACACTTGGGGTGTCCAGTAGATGCTGTGCTACCGTAAATGGTGGGTCCTCTTACTCGGAATTTAATTTAGTTTATCACTCCCTAACTGT
Organism: Viscum album; assembly: GCA_963277665.1. Classification (NCBI taxonomy): domain Eukaryota; kingdom Viridiplantae; phylum Streptophyta; class Magnoliopsida; order Santalales; family Viscaceae; genus Viscum; species Viscum album. The sequence goes on from OY728147.1 coordinate 447,755,801, forward strand.
AACAATCTCATCTATATTCAAGGTGACTATGCACAGAGGGACATTATTGACGTCATTGGGCAGATTTGGCTATCATAGGATGATATTGAAGTAGAAAGAAACATAAATCCCTACGATGCAAATCTTTAATGGTGGGGACACTTTCTTAATAATTATATGGATTAGAAAAATGTTCTGAAGACATCATTGTAGATGGTACTGGTGGTATCTTGTTGATGTGGGTGGATACGACATGAGAAGCCCAGCTAAATAAACCATGTAACGTTAATGGAAAATGTCATCCCAATGCTCTTGGATATTATATAATTCAAAATAAGGTTCAAGAGGCAGAAATGTGTCTCCCAAATGGTTTGAAAAAAACCCTATCATGATTGAGTGACCCCAGAATTATGATGTTGGATGTAGTGATCATCCATAATATATCAGAAAACTCATCAGTGGTTATAGTTTCGTATCATATTCTCCACTCAGAAGTGCAATTTAACTCTTCATTTCCACATTCTTATACATTGGGTGGCTCAGGAACTTGAAAAAATGGTTCTGTATACCATTGTGGTAGTGGAATATCTGGTGAGGATAATGTTGCATGAGATGATAGTCTACAACCTACTAGATTGTATCTCAAAGATGGTACATACTACTTCACCATTTTCTTATAGGACAGAGTATATTCCACATATTCATGTGAAAGGGAAGAGGCTGTCAGTTGAGAATCTTGTGAGTGATATCCACCAATCATACCCAAAACAACTCTCTCTGATATCATGTTGAGGAGTATAATGAGTCTGTAAACTAAATAACAGATTGCAATGTGATATTCTGGAAGGGATCCCAATCTTATTCTCCTTTATTGTATGTATGAAGGGATTTAAGGATCTGGTACATCTCATCTTATGAAATGAATAAACTCACAGACTAGGTTCATTCCCAAAACTCTAATGTAGAGGGTCGAGGTGAGGACACCATCTGTGGGACCCACTTATCTTCATAATCAGATAAGTGGACATGATTTACAATAATTTAACAATTCTCATAATTATTCCTTTAGTGGCGATGATTCGTGCATATTCTCCAGGGTGGTTCATTGGAATAGGAAAAATCATTATCATGGGGAGGACCCTTTTTAGGTTGGAACTAGAGTGGGGAGTACACCCTAGGGAGATAGCCATTAAAATAGAGGGCCTTCGTATCAGTTGTCATGGGAGTGGGGATGGCCTTATCTTTGGTGATCCAGGGTGTGAGGACCACTTGTGTGTCTATCTAGATGAACATGAGGAAGATCATTGTGTATTCTAATAAATTCATTGGGAGGACCTTCAAGGATTGGGAGTGTTGTAGTGCAGAAGACCTTTGTTGGAGTTTGTGAGAAAATTTGGATGAACTCCATGTCTATTGAAAGTTGTAGAATGAAGAAGGAATTAATACTAGTAGAACTGGACATGAGGAGGACATCAATATATGTCAATAAAGTGTAGATGTACTCTTTAATAATTTTACATGGAGTGGGGAGACATCCCCTAAAGCTAGTGAAAACATGGTGAGGACCACCATGCTGACGAGGGGTGGAGCAAGGAGGACATTCACTCTAGTCAATGTTGTTTTGGGGAGGACATCTGCTTGAGCTGGGAATGACGCGAGGAGGAGCTCTATGATGATGATTTGAGACACTGGGAGTAACTCTATATCTAGAATTATAATCATGGGGATGACATAAATTATGAATATCAACTATATGGGGTGTACCTCCACTTGGATTGATTCATGTGACATGAGGACGACATCTGTGATGAGTGAAATAGAGGGGATGACCTCCACTCTATCCAATGATGATAAGGGGAGGGCATCCATAATATATATCATAATCATTAGTTTTCCTATGATGGCTAATAATTGTGCTGACGAATGAATGATTCATCCAAGACTACTGGTGTGGTGGCTGAGTTCTCGATCCATTTTGGGTGTTGTAGATCCCCTACTATATAGTATTAGGGAACTAGTAGTATATGTTGGGGGTGGAACGGGCCGTTGGAGCTGTATAAGATCATTAACCATGATATAAATCTCTTTAAACATGGGATTTGATGCTATTTTTAAATTATCTAGACCAGGGAAGACATGAAATTGGTGTATACCACTTGTTATGCAGTATAAGGGGTTGGTGGGGTAGTGCTTACAATGACAGGTGGGATCCCTCCCTGGAGGCTCCCGAGTGGTTGTTATAGCTGGGATGAATCAGATATCCCTTACATGATCGACATAGGGGTGTGAGTCATAATATCACTCCATTGAAAGACTCCAGAAGTAGTTGAACATTGGACTGGGAGTCGAAACTCCAAGTGCAGCCCTTAGGGAGACAAGGATTAAGATTCACTAAAGCCTTAAAATCCTTGTGTGACTTGTACCTCATAGGAATGAACCCTATTTATCTTATCGACAAACATGGGTGTCTATCAATCTTATCTAGATTATTATAGATGGTGATATGGGGGTGGGAACCTGATAGAGATTGGTAGGGATGAATTTATTGATGTGGCGGAGTCATGTCGTATTTCCACATTGCTATTCCTTCTTACCCAGCTTCATGAGTAGGGGTGATTGGATTTTTATAGCTAGGATCCTTCAATGAAGGAAGATTTAGCTGTTAATATGGATACATGGTAAGAAATTCTCAATTACACAGTGCAGTCTAATCATTTATGATATTACAGAGATATCTCCACCACTGATTTCATAGTTCAGAATTATGAATGATTAACTACCCAAATTCTGGTGAGTTTCACACCAAGACCACTATTTTCTTTGCATGAACTAGTGTCAGAAATATGGATTTGATGGCATACTAATCTACTGATTTATCATGTTTTAATAATAATATATTATAGGTAAGTGTTCATGTTGGGTTAATTTACACCATTAAGACTAGTCTTGAAACCAGTGTGGGTGGATTAGTATAGGTAAACCCCAATGAGGGGGACAACAAGGTTTCCAATTAGTAGGGATTGAACAAACAAAATAACTAGTAATCACCTAGTAATTAGGTCGCTGGAGATGGAGGTCGCCGGGTCACTAGAGGTCGCGGGTCGCCAGAGGTCATGGGTCTCTGGAGGTCACGGGTCGCCGGAGGTCGCGGGTCGCCGGAGGTCGCGGGTCACAAGAGGTCACAGGTCATCGGAGGTCGAGGGTCGAGAATTGCGGGTCGCCGAGGGGTTAGAGGAAGAAGGGAGGGCGTGAGGGGTCGTCGGGGGGTTAGAGGAAGAAGGGAGGGCGCGAGGGTTTGGGGAACGATCGGGGTGGGGGAAGAAGGGTCGGGATTGTGAAAATGAATTTCGGGTTTCGTGGCGGTTTATTAAAAACTTCCATGAAACCTTTTGGCGAAAACGTTTTGCGGCGGTTTTGTGAACTGCCGCCACAAAACCGCCCCTAAGCACTGTTTTTGTTGTAGTGTACCCCATAGTGTGTAAATGTTTTGGATCTACATTTATGGATAAAAATTAGATTAGAATGTGTTATCCTGTATAATTATATGGGTTTAGAATATTCCCCACCCAATGATAATGTTCATGAGTAATATTATGGAAATCATGTTTTGGAACTATACAAGGTAATTTTTTCAATTGAAGTTGTTGAGGAATTATATTTATTGTGAAATGTGTGACATATATACATATCATAAAATGGTAAAGTATATAATCAAAAATGAAAATTATATTATGATAAAAATGCAACAGTTTGAAAAAATTAATTATTTTGAATAATTTATAGAATAATACTCTAGGTGTTGAAGATGGAGGCTGATGCTATGAGTTGGAATGAAAATTTTAGATTTTCTAGGAAGTTGACTGAAAGAGATCCAGTACCTATTGATATTAATAGGATAGATCAGAAAACAAATATTTAAGCGGTTTAATATGTCATTATCAAATAAATTTCTAAACATAAATTTATTTGAGGAATAATGTGAAATAAAAATACGATATATAGTTATAAATGAAATTAAAGATTTTACAAATTTTCATTGTGATCAAGATGGAATGATCTAGTTTTGAAACTAAAAATGTGTCCCATAAAAATAAAAACATAAGATCTATTAGATGGATAAAGTATATATCTCGTCATTATAAATCCACCATTAGAGTAAACATTTTTATGTGGATCTCAAATATCATTTCTATTCATAAATTGTGAAGAGATATATTACAGAATACATATTTTAGTGCTTTTTTAGCATGATATGGAAGAGATACAAATGCATAAGGGGATGTCTCAACCACTACAAATCCATAATAATAAATATGAATATATTATCCGGATTTCATCATGGTACTCCCCAATAAATCTAGATGGGATATTTTTTTCGGGTTGTAGTTGATTAACTAATGAAATTATTACATTTCCTTATTATAAGATAATATTTATCTCTTTATAAACTCATTATGAGATACCTTAAAGTGGTTTTACATTGATATGAATTTCTATAACCAATCCTTTCTAATTTATATTCATTGTTTACCTATACATTTATGATAAATTTTTTTTCATACACTAGTTACATATTAATAATTTAGAAAATTATATCATCTTTATAAGAATGGACGTTCTTATAAGACTAATCAAACCCAATATGATATTTATTAAGCTTCATTGTTGAATTCAATGGATGTTGTGAGGAGTTGGATCCTATAGTTGAATCATCATTCAATAATGAATTCAAACCATAATTTTAGATGGATCCTTCTAAATCCCTCTTTGAAATGAAGTTGTAATGTCCCGAACCCAGATTCCACCCTAAGGTGCGATGAGCCTAGTTGGCCACATGGCCTCATGTGCATCTCCCCAAATGCCAGAGGATACTAACCAGTAGTGTGGACCTACGTGAGTTAGTGTGGGGACTGTGACCTCATTACCATAGTATCAAATTGCAAGTGAAACATATAATAAATTGAGGCAGTGAATAAATAATAAGACAAATGATAGAAAGACAAGACAAGATCAGAATACATATCAATGACCAAAAGTGTCTAATATAAAAAATGATGAAGATGATGCATATATCTAGAAATTATCCTAAATAGTACATGTAAATACAGTACATGCATCCCAAAAAAAAGAGACCAAAATCTTATCCCAGCATCGGAAGCCACATTTCGTCTTATGCACCCATGCTCCGAAGCCGCAATCAACAACCTGCACTAGGGAACTTGCCCTTATCATCTCCTAGAACCATAAAATGTATTTGGTTCCCTGAGGATGTCCAAACAAGGTGTGAGATAAAAATCTATGTAGGAAACCACCCAGATCTATAGAGTTATAATAGTAATTCTACAAAAGTGCTAGAAAGTGTAAACAAGCAGTAAAGTGTAGTGAATTACCATGGAATAAGTCTAATATAATATGTATAATGAAACAACCTATAGGATACCTACATAATAGAGTTAGCTCCTAACAAGGAAACTACAACCATGTAAAAAAGCGAGTCACATGGCCAAGACATACACCCATCTATAATATGAAACTCACATACGCGATGTATTGAAAAGATAAGTATCCCACAACCACACCATATAGAGAAGTGTAGACTAGAAGGGATAGATCCCACATGTCAGAAGACTAAGGCATCCATGTAATAATTCTATACCACCGAGTTCCAGATCCAAGGTGCATGTCCAAGGAATCCCATCGAGTCCAATGGCAATCACTGGTGGAAACTCAATTAGGCACTGGTTGGGAACCTAGTAGCATGGCAATAGAAAGTCATACACGATCCTATGAAAGCTGGGTCAACAGGGTAGAAAGGCCCTAGGAATCCCACAGAATATAGAAAAAAGGGAAAGAGTCAACCCAAGGCGTTCACTACCGCATTGTAGGCCCATGAAGAGTAGTCCATTGCATATATCAAACCATACATCCAAGCATGAAAGCATTCAAATTAAATATTCATTCCATGGGATTATACCCACTCTAATCAACATGAAAAATCCCTGAGTATACCAACTCCTTCAGACCACTTATAAAAAAATCATATGGTTCTACCATCCCATATATACCATTACACATGCCATTAGTCATTTTATATAGGTATACACACCGATATTATCCCTTTAACATTCCAGACTATCAAAAAAGATACAACATAACATGATATTCATTAAGCACAGAGATAGTAAATCTTCTTAATAAGCCTCTCAAGCTATGAAGGCATATAAGGACTTCCTCTGACTAGGAAGAATAGGAACACAACTCATGTGGGGTTTTAACAATAATAAAAGGTTTTTTCATTAAGGTTCACCCCTTGGGTGACCTTGAAATGAGTAACGAGTGCCATCACACCTAAATGAAGCCTATGTTCAACCTCACATGGTCCAACTACCATTACTAAAAGATAATCACTCAAAAAATGAGACCTCTCTATAAGGTCTCAAGGATGGAGTAAAGGAAGAATGACCGAATGAAACCAAGAAAATATGAAAGTAATTGTAAACCACTAACCTCACCTCGGTTGTAGACATCTCATCTAGTATCAAGTCCTGATTCATCTCATTTTTGAAGAAATACAATGAATAGATGGAGAAACAAATATGAGGGAATATGAACCTAATTCCAAATAGTGCAGTTGTTGTTTTGAAGAATCAATAATGACTAAAAAGGAATCGTGGACTTATAGTTTTGGATACAATGAGATGATCAAAAATCAAAACATATGTCAGGTAGAGAGTATGGTTTGATTCATATATCATGTGCCAAAAGAGAGGTCTCTATGGAGGGTTTGTTGGAAATATAGTAGAAATCCCAAATAGGTATAAAGAGAAAGGTTTTAATTAAAAAATATAAAAAAACCAACACAACAAGGTCACATGGTTTACCTGCATGGTTTCCAAACTGTGCACACCTAACTACCTAGGTGTGGAACTTAGCACAGTTACCCCCAAAATGTTTCACTAACAATGAAAAAACCATGTGGATGCATCTGTTAAGAACCTGAAACGTTTCATTGATCTCACACGGGTTGGACTTACCATGTGCATGTCCTGCGCAAACAGTTCTCCATGTCATTTTTGTATCACTCAGAGTGATAGCGGAACATTTGAAATATGTGGAAGATGTTGTGCCTTTATTGGTACCTCTGAGTTAACTGCAACCAATTGGCAACCATCCCGAATCTCTCCAGAATCTCGAACATCCTGAAATATCTTAGTGAATGTTTACCATGTCTCATGATCCTCTTGTGTCCCAACCTTAGTGAAACATGCAAGAAAACCCAATTCTAAACCATAAACTCTAATGGTAATCTGCAACAATCAGTGTGTGATTTATGATGAGACTGTGCAATAGCCATCCACTAATGAATCATCTGGACCAACTCAGAAGTCTCTTGCAAAAAACAATGTCCCAATAAAACATCCTCTCCAACCTCTAACCGTCATAGGGGATAATGGCATGAAATTCCATATAGATCCTCATATGTTTCCATCTATATCATCACTTTATAACTATTATTGTTGGAGAAATAAACCAGGGGAGTGTGACTCTCCCAAGAACCCCCAGAATCTAGGACACATGCTTGCAACTTGATCTCAAGTACCTGTATTGTACGCTCTAACTGACCTTCATTGTGAGTGTTGTATGATGTGCTTCGAAGCACCTGTGTACCCTATTACCTCTGAAATATATTCTATAAATGAGATGTAAAGTGGGTGTCCCCATATTAAATGATAGTGTGAGGGAGCCCATGATGTCGTACCACCTACCAGATGTACAGTTTTCACGATCATCAACACTGAAGGTCTTGATCGATAAGAAATGTGTTACCATTGTATTCCTGTAAACAAAAAGCCCACAAAAAATCATTATATCAAGGCATCCTTGGAAATCCAATCCTGAAATATGTCAAGAAATCATCCCATTTCCACCCCGGGATAGGTAACTCCTGTAAAAACCCAACTGGTCGTTGATGTTCCGTCTTCACTTATTGATAGGCAGAACACCTAGTAACAAAACCAGCTACCTCTCTCTTCATTCACAAAAACCAGTACCATTTTCGCCTATCAAGATACATCTTGGTAACCATGGGATGCACTTTCCAAGAATAAGAATGAAATTACCACATCAACTCCTCATGTATGTCCACTAGAAGACCGATATGTTTATGGATACACAAGATCTCAACATTGAATACCGTCCAACAAGATGGGGTACATCACCTGCTACACCTTCCCATAAAAATAGGACTTATGAATTCTAGAGCTTCCATATCCTTACTCTATACAGTATGGTAGAGGTAATAGGTATGGATGATAGAAAAGTCTTCCCCTATCTATCTTGCACCTCGAGATGCATCTCAGAAAACTACGCCATAAACTGCCACTCTCTACTGGCATGTTGCACTCCCTATATCTAAGTCATCCAACTCAGTGTTTTTTCCACTACATTGCACTTTCTAGGAAGGTAGGAAACCATGAATTCAAAGGAATTTAGGTACTCCATCCACCTTAGCTTCCTCAAATTAAGATCATGTTTCATAAATAAATACATTTGGATTTTGTGGTCCGTGAACACAACAAAATGCTCCCCCATTAAATATTACCTTCAACTATGAAATGCATGAAAAAATGTAGCTTATTGAGATCTTGTGTAGAGTAATAATTCTCACAAGGCCTCAAATACTGAGACTCATACACAACTACTCGATCTAACTTCACATGCACTACCTCTGGCCTAATACCTAAAGCATCACAGTACATCGTGTATCTCTTTCTCTAATATGGAAGTATTATGACTAGTGCTCTTGTCAGCCTCCATTTGAGCTCTTGAAAGGCTATCTCTTAAAATTCCAACAACAAAAAATCACACCCTTCTTAGTCAAGCCTGTGAATGGAACTGCTAAGCATGATAAGTCACGTATAATATACTTGTAGTAGCAAACTTTCCCCAAGAATAATTGTATGTCAAAAATGTTATCAAGATGTTCCCAAGATACTATAACTCTCACCTACTATGGTTCCACTAAAAATATAGTCTCTGAGATGATGTGTCCTAAATAGTGAATATGATCCACCCAAAAGTGCAACTTTATAATATTAGCATATAATTTATTCTCTCTCGGTGTATTTAGAACAATCTCAAAATTGTTGGTATAGTTGGGTAGATTTTCAGAATACACCAAAATATCATCTATGAAAATCCCCACAAAAGAATCCAATTAATGATGGAACATTGGGTTCATCAGAGCCATGAAAATTGATGGTGCTTTCATGAGACCAAATTACATACCAGATACTTGTATAACCCATACCTACTACGAAAGGTTTTACGAGGTTTGTCTTTAGGTTAAACCCTCACATGGTTATATCCTAACCATAAGTCAATCATTGAGAGCTATATATCTCTATGAGGCATATCAAATAAGTCATCTATACATTGAAAAAGATATAGGTACCATCAACAAGTTCAGTGTATGATAGTCCAGGAATAGCCTAAGTGTTCCATCTGCCTTATTCAAAAAATGGATAGGTGAACCCCACAGTGAAGTACTGTGTTTGAAAAACCTCTTCACCTCCAAATCCTCTAGTTTCTTATTGAGATCCTTAAACTTCTTCGTAGCCATCCTATAAGGTATAATGGATTCAGTTGTATCTACCGGCACTATCTCTATGGATAACTCCACCTCTCTCTCAAGAGGAAAACCAAAAAATCTTTCGGGAAATACTTCTCTGAAGCGCTCAACCACTAGTGGAAATTCTTTTTGACCCACTCTCTGATCATCCAGAAACAAACTATAAATTTGGGATATTATCCAACCAAGCCCACGATTCTCTTTCCAGCTCTAATTTCCTGGACATCCCATTCACCCTTGTGAATAGACACTGCACCCTCTGTTGATGTGGAAGTCACCTTGCGGCAATAGCATCTAATGTATGTTCGATAATCCATGAGCCATCCCATTTCTAGAATTTCATCGAACCCTATCATCTCGAGAGAATATAACCTCCAGATTAACTGGCTCACACCATCCTCAAGGGGACACTCCATGCACTGGAGTACAACACATGTTCTAACTCACAACAATGTTTCTTGGATCAAATCACCCTCTGAAAGAAAAACCAAAATCCCAATGCTTTTTACCACTCTTGAAAAGTTATAACTATGAGATGCACCTATACCAAAAAGATAATATGCATTAGTATAAGCTACAATGATCATACCTCACACAATAGACAGTTTTAGATCTATCTCTAGTTTGGTATGTTGCACTGCATTGGTATGTCTTGTACCACGACCTAGTGACACTACCTGGCTACCCTGAGCTGATCCACCTTATTGTCTCTGTGAAATCGAGGTCTAGCTACCAAAACCATGACCACCAATGCGCTTTCCCGATTGGCCTACACTGCTCAAGCTCCCAGCTTGACATGGAGATTAAGAACCTATTTTTGAACCCAACATCAGAGCTGACACCCTTCCACTTGCAGCTAGTGGGATGGTTCTGGAAAACTGCTGCATGTGCCCCATACTACCGTAATCTCGACACTTGACTAGGTTGTGGTCGCACTAATTTTTCATGTCTCGATGCCTACAAAACTGATGGAAATTTACCAAGTAGCCTCCACCCACATCCTGACTAGCACTCACATCGCGGGAAGCCTCGAAATGATGCTTCTTGTCTAAGGAAGTAGATCCACTGAGGTGAGAAAGTGAAATCCCATGTTTTCTACCCCAATCTTCCATACATTTCTGCTCTGTAATTAGAACATATTTCCCAATATCAGTGATAGAAGGAAACTTGTACACGTTGATGTGACATCTGATATCATGGGTGAGACCTTCCTCGAAGCCCCCATCCCTCAATAGCTAATCAGTAACATACATCAACTCCAAACATTGCAGATCTATAAAGCATGCTGAGTATTCCATAACTATCATCACGCCCTTCTCCTAATGTATGAACTCACTAGCCAGCTTTTCTCGCAATGACACGGGGTAAAAGTAGTTGTAGAAGCAGTTTTGGAATTTAGCCCAATCCATATTTCAAATCCCATCATCCTGGTTCAAAATGTCACACTATCACTTTTCCACTCCACATATCATGTCATTTTTTGATCTTTACCCTTCACTCCAGAGGCATCTACATATATTAAAAAATCTCTATTATGGTCTCTAGCCACATCTTTGTAGCCTGTGGTCCTCTATCCCCTAAAAATGTAAAAGTATGCTACTGCTGGAACACCTGTGTCAGCTCAACCATAGTCAATGCTATCCATGGTTCTCTTTTAACCCCTCCATATATTGGAAGAAACCCTCATGAAACTATTCTTCAACACTTATGTCAGGAACAACCACAAGTGCCACAGTTAGCACTATAGGAGGATCGAGCAGTAGCCTATGTCCCACCATCTCTGATGTACAGTCATTTCCTCCATAGCGGTGTACCATTAAAGGTCATTGTGGTAGCATGTCTCTACAATGCCAAATGCATGCCTCAGAAAGAAACAACATCATGCAAAGAGCTCAAAAGAGAAGGATAAGTAAAAACACCCCTAGAAACCAACTGAACCCCATTGCCTGCTCCTAAATCTAGGACTGTATAAAGAACAACCAATGAACCACTAGAAACAATGCCCCTTGTGCACTCTAAATTCTAGTCAAGGTCAAGTCTTTATTCACCATTCGAGTTTCCATTTCCATTTATCATTCAGTTATTCAAAAACATCCACCAATGGTTTACAAATTTCTAGATCCATGGGGACCCATAACACCCCATGAACTCAAAACTTGGTTCCCATTCAAACCATATATGTAACAAGTTCATTTAACATTTACATTTCACTAGTGTGTTATTTCTTAATTCATAAGGTATTTTACTCCTTATGGATTGAAAGATGGTGTCACACATATATCTACTGCACCCAACTAACACAACAGTAGGAACAACTATCACATCAACTATCACAATAGCATGAAATATCTAATATATCCAAGGTTCCATGGCATAATTCATGGAATTTGATTCAGACAATTGACTACATGATTCATGAGATAGAACACACACATCTCATCGAGTTTCAACTGAACTAGAACCCACAATTGTATCAATAGTAATAGCATAAATCAAGTTCATCACCATACGGTGAAAAAAAACAATTGTAATAGTAAAAAAAGAATAAAATAAGAATTCAATTCGAGGCTATTTGATTATACCCTGTATGAGGGGTAGCTACTCTAGAACAAATTTTATTACCAAATTCCATTTCTTCATTATCGAAATCTAATTTCGTGAAATAGTAAGTCAATCCAGAGACAAAAAATTCTTTTGATACCAATTTGTATCATCTCAGACCTGGATTCCAACCTATGGTGCCCTGAGCCCAGTTGGCCACACAGCCTCAACCACATCTCCCCAAATACCAAAGGCTACCGACTATTAGTGACGGCCTAGGTGAGTCAGTGGGGAGACTATTACCTCATTACAAGAGTATCATAACGGTAGTCAAACACATATTAAATATAAAAGGAAAATAAATAAGTAGGAAAATAAATGTATGGAAAGACATGATTGGAATACTTATCAAGGACCAGAAGTATCTCATATAAAAAATGATGCATATGGTACTTGTATCTTGAAAGAAGCTAGAAAAGTACATAAAAATAAAATACATGTTTTCGAAAATTATTAAAAGACAAAAAATGTATCCCAACATATCAAGACACATATTCTTCTTATGCACCCCTTCTCCAAATCCAAAATCAACAACATGCACTAGGGAACTTTATCCAAACATCACCTGCAACCATACAAACTTTTTGGGTCCCTGAGGAGGCCCAAATAGGGTGTGAGATAAACATACCAGTAGGAAACCACCTAGGTCTATAAAGTTCTAACAAAAATTATAAAAAAGTGATAGAAAGTGTAAACAAGTAGTAAATAGTATTGAATTCCCATTGCATAAGTCTACTATAATACATAAAACCAAATAGCCCTCCAGGATACCTGAAAAAGAGAGTCAACTTCTAATAGGACAACTACAACCAAGTATACAAGCGAGTCAAATAGCCACACTGTACACCCATCTGTAATATCCATCCCAAATCCATGCAGTATAATTGAGTCATGTATCCCACGACCACACCATATAGTGAAGTGTAGAATATAAGGGTCAAATCCAAGGTGTCAGTAGGCCAAGGCATCTAAGTAATAATTCTAAACCACGGAGGTCCTGACCCAAATAGCATGTGCAAGGCCTCCCATCGAGTCCTATGGGAATCCCTAGTGTAAACTCTATTAGGATCTAGTTGGGGTCCTATGATCATGGAAATAGTGATTCCTATGTGAGACCAAGCCAGCCGGATCTATTGGATATCAAGGCCTAAGGCATCCAACATAATCAACACCAAGGGGAAAATTCAACCCAAGGCATCCAATACCGTGTTCCAGAATCATGGAGAGAAATCTATGGATTCTATAAAACCATATATTCAGGCATTCATGAATTCATTTTAAACATTAATTCCATGTTAGTATACCCTCCCACATCAACATGCATAATCCATGAGTATACCTACTCATGCAAATCACTTACCAATCAATAAAAATATGGGACCACCCTCTCATAAAAACCATTAAACATGGAATTATTCATTTAATATAGGTATACCCACCCATATTATTCATTTAACATACCAAACTATAAAAATTGATAAGACATAACATGAAATTCATTAAGAAAGGAGGCAGTATACCTCCTAAAGAAGCTACTCAAGCTGGAAAGTAATTTAAGGGCTTCATCTAACTAGGAAAGCATAAGAACACACCCATGGGTGGTTTTAACAGGGATAACAGTTTATTTCCTTATGTTTCACCACTTGGGTGACTTTGAAATGAGTAACAAGTTACAACACACCTAAACATAACCTATGATCAACCACGCCGGGTCCAACTACTTCTACTAAAAGATACATGCTCAAAAACGATACCTCACTGGAAAGTATGACAAATGGATTAAAGGATGAATAGGGAAAATATACCATGAAAATCTGAAAGAAGGTATATACCACCTACCTCACCTTGTAAGTAGAAAGCTCTTCCAGTATAGAGTCTTGATTCATCCCGATTTGGAATGAATCAGAAGAACAGACAAAGAATGGAATATTAGGTCTTATTAGCCTAAATCCAAATAGCGTAGTCATTGTTACGATGAATCTTTAACGACTAGAAAGTAATCAAGAATATACTTTTTTTGCTCCGATGAGATGAGCGTCGATCAACACGAAGTTCGGAGAAAGAGTAGGGCTTCATTAATATCTTAGGCACCAAGTATAGGGCTCTAGGGATGGGTTGATGTTCGTAGAGGAGAAAATCCAGATGTTTTTAAAAAGTGAAAAATGTTTTATTTTAAAATTTTAAAATAAAACCAACATAGAATAATAAAATGGTTTACCTGCACAGTTTCCCAAAACATGCGGAAATTGTGCGCACCTCACTGCCTAAGATGAGAACTTCGCACTGTTACCCTACATGGTTTTACTAACCATGAATAATACATGAGAAAATGTCTATTATGAACCTGGTAATTTTCAGACGTCTCGTGGGGTTTGGACTATCCATGCACAGTCCGTACACAAACCATGCACGAGGTCATTTTTATCCAAAAACATGGTTCCATCATCTGAACAAGCCATGGACGCCTCCAAAACACCTGTGATCAAGTTAAGAATTATTATAATCCATAACAAGACGTTTAAACATAAATGAAAATGATTTTTACCTCATACGAAAACTAGAGTTCTTATAGATATTCTAGACACCAACAAGACTGGATGAAGTTGGAGATAAAATTTTGTTGCAATATGATCTGGCTGAGAAAATGGAAGAAAATGATAGAGTAATTCAGAATCACAATAGAGAATCTCAAATATGACATAATAGTTATGTTTTTAATAGTAAATTGGATTGGTATTTTAATGTAAATTATAATTTATTCCTATTAATATCTTTTTTAATAAGGATTTATGATTTTTAATGAAATGGAATTTTGGCCCTAGATATATTTGTCCATGTGATGTTCTTGATGACATTTGGATGACAGCATATAACATGGATCTTTAACAAAACATCTCTTGATATCAATATTTTTAAATAGTATATATTTTTAAGAATTAAATATTCTATCCTTCTTATTTTGTCTACTAATAGTACATATAATTTTATCATATTTTTTTATGAACATCATGTATAAATCACGGATCACAGAGATAATGTTTCATGGAAAAACACTACTCAATGGGTTATGGTTCTATATAGTAATAAAAAATGAGAAAAAAATGTAGAAACACAAGTATGTTATAAAAAAATGGTTTCCTCATTTATTTGAGTTAGATTAATTGGAATTTCATTATGAAATTCTTATTTAGGGGTAGAATGTAAAACCCTGATATTTTTTTTATACATTTCTATTCAATAAATGAAATGCATAAAAATTCCTATCAAGGAAACAATTATAACATTGTGTGAATAATTAAAAAAAAATTAAATAAAATTATATGATTTTAAAATAAAATTTAATTGTTGAGAAAAATTATTCCTATTTTCAAAATATTTTAATTATAAAGATCTTATTGAAAATTATTTTTTATAAAAAATGTTTGAATCTTAAAAAATCATTCAAAGGATAATATATATAATTATAATTTATAAAAATAATGAAAATTAATTGAATTCACATGTATATAATGAATTAAATGATTATCATTTTTCCATAAATGTGAATGAAGTATTTTAATGATAAAAAGATTTGTATTTCTGAAAAACATATTTTATTTGAGAAATGTGTTTATATCATAATAAATTTAATTATTCACTATATATGAGTCATATTTTTGAAATATATTATTATATATTAATTAAAATATTTCATATATTCATATAATTATATTACATGGAATGGAATGAGAATAAATGTACTTTTTTACTGAAAAAATCATTTCTCTAGAAATCATTATCAATGAAATTTGTAAGCTTATATAAAAATAAATTTATATTAAATATAGAAATAGAATAAGTTCAAAATAATTATAACTTTAATATAATAATTTATAAATTTAGAAATGTGTTTAATTTTTGGGTTTTCAATTATGAAGAGTTACTATGGTAAAAAATCATTTTATCAGATTTCAAGTTTAAATTGATAAAGACAGGGAAAATTGAGAGATAATTTTTTAAATTAACAAAAAATTTGAATAAGTATGATTGTTTGATTTTTATTATTCCATAATCATCCTTTAATATAAAAAATTATATTTTGTATTTGCTAAAAATGTCCAAGACATGTATAATATAAAAATATTTCAATTATTTATATGTTTCATCCAACCTTACTTATAAAAGGGAACCTCCTATGCTCACATATAAACACATATTGGGAAATTGGGATTCAAAAAATACCTCCAAAAAATATTACAAAATTTTATATGTGATTGTCTTCATAATTGACTTAACATTGAAGGAACCAACTGTAAAAAATGATGCTTTCTAAAATAAAAGGTGCTTATATATTCAGAATCATTTCAAATATCTCGTATTCTACCTCAAAAAATTTTCTCTATCCAATTTAATATTGTGATAACATTATTCTAAATATATTTGAAAGTTTTTATAATGATATAAAATTTCTTTTCTTACTCATTTCAATCAAATATACAATAAAAGAGTGGGTTGTGTATATGTATTGAAATTCAGCTATCATAACAATTTTTAATGATGGATTTGATTAATACATATATGATATGAATGGTATTATAATAAAAATATATTTATTAAAAATTATTTAGATTCATTTGTTTCCCCCATTATAAATTGATTGTAATGATTATGAATATATATAGACTACCATATACATGAATGATATATTTTATTTTTCTATATCGTCCTTTAATGGATGTCTATAAAATTTTACACAATGAATATATAAGATACATATGAATTTAAAAAGATTATATAATTTTTATTGAGATTATAAAATATAATGTTCTAACTCCTTTAGTCTTTATACAGTTCATTTGTTTATTGATTTTTTACTACCTATATGAATGATGTTGTAATTTTTTTGACCTGAATGATTTAATAATATTATATTCTTTATATCTTATATAATAATAAGTTCATTGAATAATTATTATAATTATGTAAATATGATACATTGATTAATGAGAAAGTGTCAAAACTGATGAACTAATACACGTATGAAAAATGGAATAGTTAACACCCAAAATGATGATTTTATGAAGAAATTATTTATTAATGGGTAATTATATATTACATGGGATTCATTTGAGGTTTTTAGTTAAAATATGGTTATAGTATGTATATATATAAAATTTAAATTTCATATTCAATAGGTATAATATGTTCAAATAAATTATAGACTTGATGTAATGGTTTATGTGATGGTCTAATTTTTTAAAGATTATTTATGTTTTAATTTCCAGTTCATGCAAGTTATTGTAGGTAATTTATATATTAAAAAAATTATCATCCCCAATTTTTTATGTAGTTGTTCTATTTTTTCCCTATTTGTTACCTAAAATACCATAATAATGATTTTAAGAAAAAACTAAAATTAATTATCATATATTTTTGGGAATATTTTCCCATAAGATAAAAGTAATTTTTATTATTTTAGAAATTTTTATTCCCAAATGTTAATTCTTTAAAATTTTTATTTTCAATACCTTTTACTACCTTAAATAATATCTAAAAACAATATCTTTTATATTTTTTAAATTACTAATATTTTATTTTATTACATAATTAAATAATTTTTTTTCAAATATATAAGGATCAAAAAATTGTTCCAAACACCATTATTATTAAACATAAATAATAATCCACTATTTTTTCATGGTTATTTTAATTGAATTTTTTTTCACTACCATTGAAATTTTAATCATTATAATTTTTATAAAATGGAAGGAATTTTTACCTTCTTTTTCACCTAAATAATTGAGTATCATATATATGTGTTTTCATCAATGATAACATCATTTAATGATTGTTATAGTTAAATGGTTATATGATCTTACAATTAGATCTATATGACATTAATTTATGGATTTTTATTATTTTTTGAATAAATTCTTATGAAACTAGTTGCATTTCCACATTTTATGTTATGATTAATGGAAAATTTTTTAATAATCTCATTGAACACATTTGTATGGTATTAATTATGTGGTGAGTGGGGTAATAATTTTATCTCTCACAAATAAAATGGATAATGATTTATATCTGATGATATTATATGAATTGAAATAAATATATTACCATGTATATGAGGTGACACTCTCCAATAAAAATTGAAGTTGTTGGGGAGTGAACGAAATCCTTTATGATAAATTTTCCACTATGTGATTGTGGTCATAATGGTGGAACTTTAGTATATAATATATTTTATAGGATTTCTTTATTCTCACAATTCCCCTGACATATTTTTATGAATATTAAATTCTCACTTGTCTCAAAATTTATTATTGATGATTTTATACTCTTAAGATTGATGAATTTTTATAATTATAATTCATCACTTAATAAATCTTGATTTAAAATCCATTAATCAAGGTGTATAACATTATAATTTTAGGATCATGTTATTAGATTATTATTTGGGAACATTATTTATATTCTCATTTTTACATTGATAGATATCTTCCATGTTTACCATTAGTGAGAATCTTTTCTCACCCCTTCTTATGTTTCAATTTTCCTAAGGTTATGAAGAATAACGTAATGTTGTGTATGTATAAGAAGAGAACATTATGTGGATACATTTATAGTATATTTTGACGATATTTTTAAAAAAATATTTAATATAGATCAAGAATCCAAATAAATAATGTTATTTGGATTTTTAGGTATTTATTTTTGTTATATTTGTTGAATTTTCAACTAACATGGGGTCATATTAATGTATTTCTCAATATGGTTATTATATGTTAATTTTATAGTATTTTTATTTTGGATAACAAATATATCCTACACATGTTATCCCTAATCTCTTCTACGGTCTAGGGTTTTGGGAAATTTTACCCATCTCATCCTTAATGTCATTGTTGATATCACTGGGCTCAAAGTGTTTGTGGGGGCCTACTCAATGAGAAAGAATTAAAGTTAATGGAGGGGGGGTGTGGTTTTTCAAATATAATTTTTTTTATTCAGAATACACCTATGTAAATCACCCCATCTAGAATTATAATGCACAAATAGTTTAGATTTTTGAACCATTAAATTGAACAATCAATAATATGTACGTCAATGGCCCACATATTAACTGTTCAAATATCATAATAATTTCTAATGGGGACATATTATTCAATACCTTATCATTTATAAACATAAGTTATACATTATCATTATAAATATATTTTTTCATCAACATAAAAATAAAAACACATAAAAAATTTAAATTTAAATTCAAATATGATTATTAATTTTGTTTAAGAAATATATGTTAATATAATTTATAACAATTTTTAGATTGAAATTTTAATTTAAAATGTATATTTTTTATTAATAATTTATTCAATATTCTCCATATTTTTTTATTCTCTTACAATCCATAAATATATCACATCACCAATGATTATAATATAAATTGAGGCAAATAACCAATGAATTTAATAAGAAATATCATATAATACCACACATTACTAATCACATAAACCTATCTTTTGTACTATAATGAATATTTTTAATAATTGATATATTTAATCATTGAAATCAATAGTGGAATGAAATTAATTTTCAATGTCTAATGAATCATTAAATAAAAAAATTCATTTAATATTCCCTTTAAATTCAATTTAGTACATTTCAATAATTTCACCCAACTATGAATACTCAAGTATACCATTGGTGATTCATTTATCTCACATGACTTCTATTTAAACTGACATTCCTTTATATTAAACATTACATACAATAGTAAATTTTCATAGATAAAAGTAAGTTAATTTTTCTAAAATAATTCATTAATAAATAAAAAAAATATCAATCATTTATGATGTTTAATAGTTTTCAATTGAGAAATCTAAATTCTAATGGTATTAATTTTATTAAAATAAATATTTTAGTTTGAAAAATAATATAAAACGTCAAATTTAATTAATATAATGGGAAAGTTTTCTAACCTAAGAATATCCTTCCTAACCAGAACTACCCCCACCCCACACATGACTATGATAAGAATTGATCCTCATTTTACACATTATATTGATGCATTAATGAAAATAATTAAAATAGAATACCAAACCAAAATGAAAGATTATTGCTTTATCAGTATCCATGATTCTACACTAAATCAACCATATATGTGGAAAAATATTATATCATTTAGAATATTCCAATTATTTTCCATGGTAACAAAAATTTTGAGATATATATCCTATATCATTTTGAAGCATTATAATCACAGGGCATGGAAAGAGAAAATTATTTTCATAATGTAGCATAGCGGCTGACTTGGGTCATATCTCAGGATGAACTTCACAGTTTGTTCAACTAATTTATCTAAATCAATTAAACTTTTTATTTTATTATATTTTTAATTATTTTATCAAGGATGTGGAGAATTTTATGGTATTTGATTACTTTTCTATATATTGAAATGACATGTAACATGGAAATTTTAAATTGTACTCACATGGAATTTTAAAAAGAATGAGTTAGGGATGAAATAATATTTCTTTTTTGTTTGAACATTTTTTCAATCATTATTCTCTTTTACATTATATTTGTTTTGATAATACATACATGAAATCTCATGCTGAATTACTATGGTTTTTATTCAGTAATTGTGGAATCATTTAATGGCTAAGAAATCTTAATTTTCCCACCTCCAGTTATCAATGTTTATGATACACCTGGTCACGGGAGTGCTATCATCAAGGGGCAGACTCTATCAATTTTGTTTAATAAATTTAAATTCTCAATTCAATCATTTGTGGAGTTAATAATTGAAGATAAGGAACAAAAATTAGACAATTGAACAGGAATATATTGAGTTTCATTTGGTGGGGGACAATCACCACATCGGGTAAATTGTCTCACACATCCATGATACTCATATCTACCACAAATGTAATATAAACATTATTTAAAATTCAAAAAAACATGACCTTCATTATTCTATTCGAAAAAGTATTCCTCCCATTATCAGGATTAAGAGATCACTATGGGGGTGGAAAAGAATAAAGGAAAAATAAATATTAAAAAATTAATACATAATAATAGTAATTATATAAGGAGAATAAAAATTAAAAAATAATAGTTGATGGGAGAAGTATTATATATATAGAGAGGGAGAGAAAGAATAGAATAATAAAAAATGAAATCTGTTATAATCAAAATTATTATTTTTATTGTTATTATTATTATTATTATTATTATTATAAGAAAAAGAAAAACGAAAGTAAATAAGCTTTGTGCACGGATGAAGAACATTATGAAAACAACAATGTATGAACTAATTTTTTAAAACAACAATGAATTTATAATTTCAATAAACTAAAACCATAATAATTAAAAGAAGAATATAAAAATAAATACGTTAACAGGCTTAAAGTGGCATCTACCTCAACATAGATTCCTAGATTGGTGTTGAGACCTCTTGAAGGGTGCACTTTCTCCTTTTATAAGAAACCATGAGTGTCCATCAGGTTATATAAATCAAGATCTCACCTATAACTTAAGAAAATAAAATCATTCAATGAATTCAAAGACTACATTTACCCTATAGTATGAGATATGAATCACCCACAGATAACGATTTCTTATGATTCACTGTGTGAACATTATCCCTATGTGGAAGCCCCGAGAATGGGATCTAATGATTGAATGAAATGTTTCATTCCCATGTGGAATAAGAAATGGAATAAAAAATGGTCTTGTTAGAGACCTTCAAGGGATTCATCATGGTAGTAGAGATGTCGTGGGATTCTCTTACATAATCTAGACTTTGAAGTGGTTGGACAATGCTCGATGTGATCATCAAGGGGGTTCGGGCCTTCTTAGAAGATGATTAGAGGCATCCTAAATCTTTTCCAATTCTACAGGATCTTGATATTCTGTTATCCATTGGGTGTCCATGGAAGTTCTGAGTGATATGATTCAATGGAAGGAGATCAAGGTTGTATAGTGGTCATTTGAGGGTGTCAATGGAAGTCTAGTGTGCTCAAAATAGATTAAAAGAGGAGTTTGCCTCAACCCTGATCATCAAAGGGTATAATAATGGAGGTTTTGACATTTTCAAAGGATGCCTCCAAATATCAAATGGTGGAGAAGGGATCCCACTAAATCTTGAGTGATGGAACTGAAAGAAAAGGAAGGGCTAATCTCATCAGTGGATCACCAATGTTGGTTTTTGGGTGAATTTAGTAGTGTCAAGGCAATGTCTAATGGTGAAGCGTTTTCAGTGAGAGTAGTTCATGGTATAGGATGGTGGTGGTTTCTTTTGGAATGGTTAAATCATGTAATGTTTATAGGGGATATAAACATAGAAGTGTGGTATGGTAGTAGCATAAGTGGTCTTTAATCCATCAACACCTCAGGCCTTTACAGTTTTCGTAGAATACTTGAGCGATCATTAAAGGTTTTCGGTAGTGTATTTTGAGATGATCATTGAAGGTCCTAGCCTTCAGTAATGGAAAATGACTTGTGATATTGTGTCTATAGAGGATCCGAGTTGAGAAGATATTTATGGCCAACATGAAGGCGGTGGGGCAGGCGAATCATGGTGGGGGATGCAAAGTGTAGTGGCTCTTTGATCTAACATCGAAATACGTAGCTATTGCACACTACCTAAAACCCCTCATCATGGGTTCCCATTATTAATAGATTTGATGTGGTGTTAAAGGATTACTCTCACCAATGCAAACCATACCGTCTTGGGGAGGCTCTCCTCCAAAAATTGTGTGGTCTTGACCACCACACACTCATTCAGTCAGTCGTGGCCTACAAATAGGGAATCTCGGTTTGATCCCTCTATGACTATGTGAAAGGTAATGATGCACCCACTCACCCTTTTTTATTGAGATACCATTCACAATTGGATCTTGGTCATAATTCCAAGCGAAGGACTAGCTATGTGACTTGGTCTTGGTGGTTAAGGGCTAGAAAACCATGGGTTATTTTTTATGTAACAACATAAAAATTAAGTATTAAAACATTCCAACTCTCTTAATATTAACCTAAATAAGTACATGAAAACAAATTTCAAAATCATATCATGGTTCATTATTTTCTAAATATATAACATTCATATTCATATAGCTACACATTTTAACTAAATAATTGAAATTTATTTTATTTTGGATCAGAAATCCAATCAAAATTGATGAAATTTGATAAAAATATATACAAAAATGAGTGGTTCAAATAACCCCACATGTAAACCAAGTTTTTCCTCCAGAATAAATGACAATATGGACATAAAATGGACATAATGTTATAAATATTTGCATTTCTCTATAATATATTAAATTTATTATTAATATTAAATAAAAAATTAAAAAATCACATAAATTATCAATTTAATTTCTAAATTTTGGATTAAAATATAAAATCAATCATTTTATTTTTACAATTTTTGAAAAATGATAGAAAAAATCTTTCCCATCAATTAAGTTCCTTAATTAATCATTAATAAACACACAAAATCATGATTGACCTCACTTTTGAATATGTTAACTTATCTCTTACTATAAAAATTTCAGAAGATTTATACACATATCATGAATACATTCTCTTTATTTATACGCGTGTAAACTAACTACTTACATCACATTGTAAATAAAAAGGAAAAAGTTTGAGTGGTTACAAATAAGTTTCAAAGGACTCTTAGGCTTATGGATAGAAGGAATGAATGTTTAAAATTATGGCTCAAGGATAATTTTTATTAATTATATAACAAAGTGTGATATTAATAGTAAAACTGTCATGAAATTATCCACTTCAAATTGTAGAAAATACAAATCCCCCCCAAACTCAACGTAAAGATCATGATCAATTTAAACATAATGAATGATTTTTTCACACTCTTTAAACATTCCCTACATTTGTATTTATTTTATTTTTTCATATAAACAATTAATTTTTGACATTTTTTTCAAATTTATGCACAAAATAAACTGGAGATCCACTACCTAACCCGATATGATAAAACTAATAGGTTCAATAATGGCGACTATTGCTTTTCCCAAATATAACACATGTTTTTAGAAAGAAATTATTCTTTTTTGATTTACAGATTTTTCATTAGTGGAAAAACAATAGTGTACAATGAATGAATCAACAACCATTCATTGAATCCCACAATACAGACCCCGGACTTCTTCCTTATAATAAAAATCATCACTTTCACCAACATTTCCTTCACCCTCATGTTTAATCATTAAAATATTTTTACTGTATCAAGTGGATGAAAGGAGTGGATAAAAATGGATTGAAGCATCATCTATCGCTAACAAGGAAATTCAAGGGTTCTACAGGCTAAAAATGATTGATATAGAGGTTTTATTTTAAGGATAATTGACTTTTAAAATATTCCTCAACCATTTTAAATATGATTTTTCATACCTATGATTTTGATAAGTTCAAATTAATTTTATGGTCAGTGACATGTACAATGATCAGTCAAGAAATATTCTCATGAATAAAATGGGAAGTACATGGTTTAGAAATATCCTTTGAAGTGGAATATAACTTCTGATACAATTACTCAAAATAAGATTAATAATAATCAATTAATTCACATGAATTTCATAAATTCAAAACATGTAAAATGGTTTGGAAATTTCATTTACAAGAATCAAATTATTCATCCAAATAATGGGTCCTCATTTTAATATACATGAATCACATGAATCATTTAATTTCATATTTTTTGATTATATCTCATTAAAACTGACATATAAAACATGGAATTATAGAATAACTAAAAAATTTATTTCTACTATATACGTTAATTAAAGCATAATTCCAAATTTGGGCATGCAATTTTCCAATTTAAAGATCAGTACTAGTTTTCAGGGAAACAAATGTAGGGGGATTAAAGGATAATCAGAAAATATGAACACCCATTACCATGAAACATAGTTATTCCCTTCAATTTTTATAGAATATTTTTTTCATCATGGTCCTAAAATATAAAATTAGTCATTAAAAATCATGGACCATGTCATTAATTCTAAAAATGATAGAGGGTTGGGGATGAAAGTCAGACTAATCCTGGGAATGAAATTAAATTCTTCATTCCTAGAATTCTAGTAGAATGGAATAAGTCGTGGTATAATCCCCCAGGTTGGATATAAATTTAGACTACTTCTATAATGATACATCAATTCTTATACACAGTATGATGGTGGGTGTATATTTATTAACATGGTTCACCATATAGGCCTTTTCCTAACTTTTTCATCTTCCTTCATGGTGATGAATAACTTGTGGATAAGGAATACCAGAAGACCCCCCTTCACAATTAGATATAAATTTGATAGTGGGGTGGGAATAATTATTGATCACCATTATTGAGGTTTCTAATTGTAGAACATCTTCTTCCATCTTTAGTGCTAGCTTCATATATGCGAAAAAAAATTAAATTATCAAAGATATAATAAAGAATTTTTTTCTGAAATAACATTTTAATTTTAATTATTCTTAAGTAATTTATCAATTTAAATTTTAGAATCATGTATATTGATTTCCTAAAGCTCAAATACTTTATTTTCCTAATGGATTTCCTAAAAATAATGATCATTGATATTAGGGTTCTCCATGTGTTCCGCAACTGGTACATGTGTTGTCTCTTCATCTTCTCGTATGGTCAAAAAATTATTATCATAATTTGAAAATTCAGAGCATTGGTGAATAATCAAAAATTCATATTGAATAAAATAATATTATATATAGATTAAGAAAACATAAAATCCCTTTGTGTGTTTAGCTACAATCTCTATTTTAATTGTGAGTGCATCTTGAAGTAGGATATTAATGAATGAATTCTAGTAGCCGGGCCCCTCCAAAATTAAATCAATTTACACCACATGGGTGGTGTCTTCATTCATTGATAATGAATCTTATTCTTTAAAGGATTTGATGATAACACACAGTTCTTCATATTCTTTTCCAAATTCACTCAGATCTTTTTGATCTCCAACATGTAGCTCATAAGGAATTTCATCCTCCATGGACACCTCAATTAAATACTGGAAGATATTTGGCTCATCATCTAGTAATGGTTCAGGTATCTCTAATGATGGTTGGAAATATATGTTTATCCAATCTGTTTTTTATTTTAGATATTGTAGTTTCTATTAAATCTTTTTAATATCATATTTGAGTTTGTGTTTTTACACTTTCTTGAAGAATTGTTCTATTGAAACTTATACAAAACTATTGGGAGGAATAAATGAGAAAACTTCTTGTTTAATGGCTAATTATTTGTAAAATTTTGTTATGTACTCCAAAAATCCAGTTGGATGTATTTAAAATCCTACATGCACTTGTTTATCAAGGCTATCCTTAACACGATATATAAGGTCCTTGAGTTCCTCCTTTATGGAAATTTGGTTTCAGGCTCCCCTGATCATTCTCCAAGAATTCTCCTATGGGAACTTCTCTAAATATTTTGGGAGGAAACAATAATCACACTTCTTGTGTATTATATAATTATTGATAATATTTTGTTATGTACACCGAGAATTCAGTAATTAATATTTAAATTCCTATATACACTTGTTTTTTAAGGGTCTATTTCAGACACTGGA
Organism: Viscum album; assembly: GCA_963277665.1. Classification (NCBI taxonomy): domain Eukaryota; kingdom Viridiplantae; phylum Streptophyta; class Magnoliopsida; order Santalales; family Viscaceae; genus Viscum; species Viscum album. The sequence continues at coordinate 447,782,606 of OY728147.1, forward strand.
TAAGGTCCTTGAGTTACACCTATATTAAAATTTGGTTTCTTGATCCCCTAATCTATGTAGACCAGTTGAACACAATATACTCTATAGACCATTGTTCATTCTATACTGTTTAGTTCACCAGTCCGTAATCATTACATGATGAATACGATTCTTTTAAAATCATAATGGAAAAATAATTTTTTTATTGTATTGTTTTTTTAGGAAATAATATGTATTAATATTGTCAAAATAGAAAATGAATACTAAAAAATGATTGCATCCCTATAAATAAATCCTATTTTGATTCAAGACCATCATATGGAGTTTAAAAATAAAATTATTTTCCTTGAATATAATAATGGCTATCCAGGTTCGTCCCTCTAGTGTGTCTTCTATGTTTTTTAACATACATTGTCTTAATAACCTATTTTTTTATACATGAAATAGATATTTTTTAGAGTATTTACTACATTTCAAAATATTTATATGACATGAAATATATAAATTCTAAAATATACTAATATAAAATTATAAATAAACTGATTTAAGGAAGAAAGACTGTGGTTTTTGTGTTCGGTTTTTGTTCAATCATTATTTTATGGCTTTATTATTATATTAGTTTTATAATAAAAACATGAAATCTCATGTTGAATTATAATTTTTTAGGAAATCGTGGACTCATTAAATGACTATGATATTTCAGTTCCACCTCCTTTAATAATAATTTTTGATGACACGCCTAGGACGATGGCGTTCCATCATCCCAGACCTGACTCTATCAGTGAAATTTAATCTTTTGACTTTACCAACTCTATCATACGAAGTGTTATCCAATGAAGGGAGGGAAAATTGATTAAAAACTTAATAAAGCTATATTGATTTTAATTTCCATGGGGGAAGCTTACCACATTAAATACATTCTGATCACCAATTCATGATACTCATATATACCATAAATATAAAATAAAAATTAATAAGAATTCAAAAAAAACATTACCTCTACTGGGGAAAGAACCAGATAATCCTCCAATTATCAGAAGTAATAGATCACTTATTGGATGGAAGAATAATAGAAGAGAATAATAATAATAAAATAAATAAATTCAATAAAATGAATTAATTAATGAGAATAAAATGAAAATAAAAAAATTGCGAATTAGGGGAAGAGGAGAGAATGAGAGAGACAAAAAAGAGAATACAAATTAATTTAATGAAAATAAAATAAAATATAATAATGATAAAATAGTAATAATAATAATAATAATAATAATTTATTGATTAAGTTGATTATGAAAATAAAAGTTCATCAACTAATTTAGTAAGAGAAAATATAAATTAAAATTGAATAAAATTGAAAAAAATGAATAAAAATAAAACTGATGATGGAAGTAGTTATGCATTAACATCTCACTCATAATGGATTACTAGCCCCGATTCGAGATCTCGGGTAGGGTTATTTTCTTCTTTTATGGGAAATGAGGAGAGTCCCTTAGGAACTTCCAATATAGACTTTTACTGAACCCAGATATCATCACATCATTCAATGAATGTGAAAGTTTTGTCTTGATAGTTGTATGAGACATAAATCACCCATATATAATTATGGTTTATGATTTGCATCATAGAAAAGATCCACATGGAGAATCCCCATGCATAGTATAATAATATTGAGTGAAACATTTCTTTCCATCATGGAAGCCATAATATTGAGCTGTAGGAGCTTGGTGGATGCCTTCACGAGATGCATCATGGTAGTGGAGAAAAAGAGGGAGCCTCATCCTTTATCTATCCATTGATGTAGCCATATCAGTCTTGATGTGATGTCTATTGAGGTTCCATCCTTCCCAAGATATGATTGGAGATACCCTCATTCTTCACCGGTTCTAATGAAGCTTAAGATCATGGATTATAAGGATGTACATGGGGTTCTCGGTGATCAGCATCCGCATTAGTACAGTATGATGGAGGATTAAACGTTTTGGGGTGTTGAGGGTAGTTCAAGGTTCTAAGGGGGGCTCATCAATGGAGTTCTCCTCGAGGAAGATGTTTTAGGGGTGTGGAAATGGATGTTTAAACATTTTATAAGGTGTCCTGAAACATTTTGTAGTGTAGAAGGGATCTTTTTAGAGATCAAGCAGTGGTGGTGAAGGATGAAGAAGGGATGTGATCCTCAATGGATTATCCATGATTTTTTTCAATCAACTATTGTGATGGTCAAGCAACGTCAGGTAGCAGATCTAGGTGGAACAAGAGGTGCTCAGTGGAGGATAGTGGGGAATTATTTACCATTGAGGGTGCATGGAAGGAAATGGGGTTTGTGGACATGGATGTGTCATATAGTAGATTCAATAGTGTTATGTGCCCCCTCAACACCTCTATCCTGTATAGTGATCTGGGGAATGTTGATTGGCTATTAACGGGTATAAAAAAAAACTTATAAGATAATCACTTAAGGTCCTAAACATTAGTAGTGGATAAGGGGTCAAGAGGTAGTGGCCATTAAGGTTCCTAGTAAAGAAGTGGAAAAATGCTAAAATGAAGCAGATAGTGTGTCTACAGTGCGGTAGAGCATGCCAAAGTGCATGATAAAATGGAATATCTTAGATCCAACATCAAAATTTGCAATTATTTTAGGATATCTTTTAAGCTTAAGTGCATGTTCCCACTAGCAATGAAGTCAAAGGGGGTATCAAAGGACTCCCCATGACACTGTAGAACACACCATCCCATCGAGGTTCCCCTCCCATGACTTTGCGGGCTTGACCACTCCATGCCCATGTGCTTGGCTTCAGGCAACCTATGTGTCTCAAGGATTTGATACCAATGGGGAGCTATACAAGGGACTAATTACACAATGAACCCCTATTGATCAAGTTCGCCATCCTCTAAGGCCCTTGGTCGATTAGTCCTTTTAAGGGATAGCTATGTGGCATGGGATTTATTGTTGAGTTCTAGCCAAAAATGGATTACTTTTTATCTAAATACCTCAAAAAAAATATAGAAAAAAATTAAAATTTAAACATATTCACAAAAATAATTACATGAAAACCAAATCCAAAATTTCAACTATTGTTTATTATAATTATTTCATATCAATATTATTTTTTACCATATTTTATACTAAAGACACTTAAATTTATAGGAATTATATAACTAATCCATTCAAAATATTTGATGTTTTCCACTAAAATATTCACATAAAATAGGTGTTTCACATTTTGAAATCCAATTTAAAATCACCACCATTCACCCACCCAAAATCAAGAATCTTATTTACCCTATATAAAAGATTTATATTACAACCATATTAATTGTAATTTGAATTTCTTTTCTATATCAATTGGAGAATTATATTATTATTTAGTTATGATTCTATCGTATCTAGTTACCATCATTAATTTTAATATCATAATTATTTCAGTACCAATTTTCAATAATTTTAGTGTTTTCAACAATGAAAATAAATTATAATATTTATTATAGAAAAAGAAATGATTAAATAAGTGTTCAAAATTTTGTGAAATATAATATTATGAATTTTATCACACTACATCTAGAATTATGGAAATAATATCAATTAATCCAACATTATGTAGAAAACAATTAAACCCAAACAATGTATAAAATAAAATACTATTATCCAGAAAACAACCATATTATTACTCAAAAATAACATCAACTGCATAACATATATACATTAAACATATATTTTTAACATTGATATCATTCTACACAATATATCATATTGGTACTTCAAAGAATATCACTGTCATTTTTATAGTTCCATATATTATGATAAAAAACAACTTACACATATTCTTTCAAGATGAATATAAAATAATATTGTCAATATAGAACAACAATACATAGTTTTTTAATCCATGATCAATAACTAAAAACTGAATATTTGTTCATAATTTAGAGTATCCATTCATTTGGGGTACATGAAAAATCTTTAAAAATGGTTATATAATTAATACTTTCATAAAATATTCCAATCAAAATATATGTTTCATATTATTTCACATATTAATATTTGATTATCTATTAGAATTAATAAAAAATTTAAAAAAAATTTATATCCATTCATTTAGCATATTCTAAAATAACCATATAAAAAATTAAATTTGAGATATGATATTTTAATGAAATAACATTCGTTATAGTAAAAAAAATATGTTAGAAAAATTATCGGTCTTATATATCTACGTATATGTTGTATTTTTTTAGGCATACCATATATAATATTATTTTCATTATTTACAAAATGAACACCAATTTAAGTTTATTATCATTATTCTCCCTTATATTTATTTTTTTCATTAATTTCTTTATTAAGTTAATCCTAAATATAATAATTTAATTTTTATTTCTCATTTTTATTTTTATAAAGTTTTAGAAAATAATTATTTGATGAACTAATAAATAATATTTAATTTGATGATAATTTTGATTCAAAATCATTCCACTAATTCATTCCTTTCATATATATTAACAAAAATTGTATTAGAAGAAATAAAATGTTTATTATAATAATGACTTGGAAATATTTTCATGACGAAATAACATTTTATACATGATTTTTGAATAAAAATATCATTCAATAATACACCAATAAAATTTTAAGATATAACGATAAATTTATTTATTTTTCATACCACGTTAATTGTTAACCCTCATAAATCCATAAATCATAAAACAAATTATTCTATATTTTCAATAAAATAATTAACAACCTATCATTCCATGATTTTATTATATCATAAATTAGTATTGAATGTTACAAAATTATTAATGTTTTATCATATCAATTTTTTAAACATAAATAAACACAACAATAATATTATTAAATAATAGTTTGATATTAAATGAAACATCTAATAACGATGAATCAATCCCTCTAAAATGTGTTATCCTATATTCAATTAATATTTAGCCTCAACATGATTTGTTGGATATAACGGTTATTTCATCTGATCATAAGGGGCCACATTTCCATGAACATAAACAACCTATATGAAATATATTTTCATTCATTTTAAATAATTTACATCAAAAATTATAGTCCCTTTAGTACATCAACTTTACCATATATTAAGTTCAATAAAACGGTTTCCCAAAATAACTAATGAAAGCCTCACCCTTGTAAAACTTCGAACACTATCATAATTAAAATTTAATTCTTTAATACAATAATTTCACTCATATATCTTCTATATACTAAGGATGTGTATAATTAAGGATGGGTTTTCAACCCAAATGTTAAAATTCCATTTTTTTCCTCATGTCCACACATGCCACTCCTCCTACCTATTTTGTCATCCTTCCATGTATCAGGTTACACATCTCTCATGATTACTACTACCCCACCACACCTTATCAATGTCTCATAACCTTCCTAAAATAAATAAAACCATACTAGTTACAATAACTTATTTGATGTTTGTAGGGATTGATACGGCCTATGTTATCGGCCCCTTAATGAGAAATTACAAACCTCTATACCATAATCATCATATCCTTTCTTGAATCCAAAATCCTTCACACCCATTCATAAATTTATCACAAAAAATAATAATTTTAATTTTCTATTACAAAATGATAAACCCCACCCTTCTCATCCCCTTCTATATTTAATATGGTATCCATTACCATTAGTAATTATTGGTGTCATATCACTTACAACATGGGTTTTTAGAAAATGGGTACTATATCATGGATGAGGGTCTATCGTCACCTCTAGTAACATTAAAATGCCACAAACCTTGAACCATTAATTCATATACAAAAAATATTTCATATAATTTTATTCAATATAAGAGATAATAAATTGAATATGAAATGAATTGTTTTTTATATTCTCACATGTCACTTTTGACAATATTAATTTAGTAATATTTTGGATTCATAAGAACATACAATAAATTTGTTTAATTTTCTTTTTTTAAATTTTTTTCTACATAATTTTCATTTTATTAATTTTTTTAAATTAGTACAACCTACTTAATTATATTCCTTCACTTGATTGAAATATTATACATGAATGAAAATAATAATATTATATTATCTAAATCATCTTCTTAAATTATTTTATTTAAATAGACATGATGATCCATATATTTAGATACCTTGGGAACATGACAAATTCATATGGATGAAAAAATTATTATACATTCATAAATATATTATAGAATAAATGTTATGTCCCAAAGTAATTAATATTAGGATATTAAAATAAAATATTAAAGTTTTTAAAAGTAGAAAAAAACTTATTTCATGTTTTTATCAAAATAAAATTGATTTATGAAAAAAAAAATATACATACATTAAATGGTTTTATAATTTTTAATCCTTTTTAAACATTCCATTGAAAAATAATAATTCAGAAGTAATTTATCCCCAACATTATTGGCGTTTCCCATGTTCAAAAAAATTCAATGAAACATGTTTAAGAATGGTAGGGTTTTTATATATCATGATCCACATGAATAAAAAATTAATGTGGGTCACCTCCCATATACACCATAGAGTCAAATTTTTCCATGTTATCAATCAGAAAAACTAAAACTTATTTCTTCTCAATTTAGTTATATGGTATAAAAATGATAATGTAGTAATGACCCTACAAACATTTAATCTTTTATGGAAGAAGTTTCTTTGAAATATTAGAACATTTTTTCTTAATGAGTTGTATTACTCAAGTAAATTAACATTTACAACCATATTTACCATCCATTTTATATCATGACCATTACCACGTTGACCAGTATATACATTTTCTCATTAAAGACCTGGGTTTTTTTCATGTTGGTAGATGAATCTAATAATATTTCTCCTCTATACATTTAAGACAACCCAACAAAAATATTCTACTAGATTTATATTTTATTATAATATAGTATATACATTAATCCCTAGTTTGGTATGCATTTATCACATCATACAGATGTATACACTAGTTAATTTATTTATTTTTTGATTCATTCCCCACTTTAATGAGTTTGAATGATCCTAAATTGTATTTTCCTCAATCATAAACTAAAAGTAATCTATAATTTGTAATGTAAAGAGGATTTTAGTTACTAAGTAAATCACTAAGTGGTGCATTGCTTTATAAAATATATTTTTTATTTTATTTAATGTTATCTAGTTGGCTTATAATGTAACATAATGATGTATAATCTAATTTACTATGAAAATACCTTGAATACTAGAGGAATTGTTAAGGTGCTCTTGATTTTTATCTTATTTATGTTGTATCTCAAATTGGTATGTTTTGTAATTCATGATAGTATTCTCTAGGTGGTAGTGCAACCAATTTTTTTTTATTTCAACAATTGTTCTTATATAGTACAAAAATAGGATACCAATATAATACATAAATATTCAATCATTCATTAGTTTGGATATATCTTTTGGTACATTAATAAATAATTTAGGTTATATATTGTTAGATTCATGGTATTTAATATTATGTAAGCATTTCCATTTTGGACTAGGCTTTCCATTTTGTAATGATTAACACAGTTTTACATTAAAAACACAATTTCATAGAAGTACCCATAGGATTATATCCTACTTATCCATCAAATTTTATTCCAATATTACATAATTAATGATAGCAGTTATTCCAATTATGTTCAATTTTAATTTATTAATAATTATTATCTGGGGATCATCCAAGTGGACATTATCAACCATTGTACTTGTAGGCAACAGAATTCTACAATCATTCTATAAATTTATTGAGAACTATCTCAAGTACTACTATATTAACATTATCATAATATTGGAGTTTTATTCTCAATTAGATACACATGTGTAATAATATCATAAGTGGAGATTCCCAACTCTATGTATAAGGATGAATCAACATTTATGTAAATAATTATCTATATTGTTTTCAATCATTATAATCAATATAAATTTTCATTATCCACAGAGTTCATGCCTAATAAGGAATGATATTTTTTAAATAGTGAAATTTTCTCATTAATAAAATAAAAAATATTATTATTGTGTTAAAACATTATTCTCACCTGAAAAGTATGGACAAAAAAGTTCATGAAATGAATTTATTTTATTCTTACATTGTTTACAGTAAAGTTAGATTTGTTATATATATATATATATTTCCAAAAAACATGTATGGTTATGATAGTATATTTTTTGATGTAAAACCACATTATGATAGTATAAAATATACTATAAATCCATGATATATGTTTTAACTCAATGGTAGATTAATATAATATCACTTACATCATGATAGTGGTAAGGTTATTTGGTTCCACTAATAACCTATATTTATTACAATTATTATCCTTACTTCTAAATGAAATATATTATCAAATAGTCTTATGAAATATCGAATAAATTGAATTCAAGGGGTTATAATCTACCTTCCACTGTAGAACAAGTGAAATACTATTCAATTAAAAATTAATATGAAATGAAAAATTAATTGAAGGGAATATAATTTCATCCAACTTTCAATGGATTTAATGAATCTAATCAATATTAGAAAATATTAAGAAAAAAAATCATGGTGAAAAAACCATTCTAATCATTAATCATGATGAATATTTTTGTAGGCTTATTATTTTTCTCAATATATTTTAGGCATTATAAGGATTTAATATAATTATCTTAATTATTCATTCCTCTAATCAATACATATTGGCTCATAGAGATATTATTAATAAAAATAAGTAGATTTATATTGCTAATTTTTGTGAACATATTTTTTCAATGTGAGTTATGAGAAAATAATGGTCTAAACTGAGTGATTATAATTATATTTTTTTACTATAGGTATCGATCCCATAAAATGAGATCTGGTTCATCAATGGATAAATTCATGCTAGAAGGGGTTATCAATAAAAAACATAACATTTATTTCTGTGATTTTATTGATCTCAAGAAATAATTGGTTATTGAATACATCTGATACCATGGAACTACAAGGATTATAGTTAAAAAAATTCATTACTATATATGAAACAATGAGTTTTGATGTGAAATTTTATTGCTTAATCATTAATAGTTTTTTAATATTTTTAGTAGGCTATGTGGAACATAATTTATTCAAATGGAAATCTTTCTTATTATAATTTATCATATAATCTTCTATATCCTTCACTTGAGAAAGGATTTAGTCACCATCATTACTCTATGAAAGTGGTTTAGATGATTTTCGAAATTGTTATAGGGAGTTATAAAATATGGTGTTTGTTCTCATCCATCATCCATCATGAATTTAATGTTTCTTTAGAATTTAATTGTTTTTTATTTCAAAATGTTTTTACTTATTTAGTAGTGTTGATTTTATAATTATATAGGGTATTCTATAAATTAATCATAGTATTTCATTATCGATTTTTTTCAATTATAATCACTAGGAATTTTATATCTACTTTAATATTTATAACAAAATGTCATTCTATAGTTTCCAAAAATGATTTTTATCATTTATTTCATTATATCCCACTTATATGAGTGATTTATACAATAAATAGATTTCTAACCATGATTAATAGATTCCTACACATGAAATACTTTTCCACACATTATTATATAAAATTTAATGGTACCTTATGAATACTATATTGGTCTAAAATGAAAATATGTTGATGATATTAATTAAATATTATTTATATAATACTCTTCATGGAGTCTTACATATACATTAAAATGTAATTATCGAGACCTCTATCATACATAATAGACACATGTTTATTTCAATTATTTCTATAAACAATGTATTTTAGCAATGAATTTATCATCAAAGAGATCATTGGTATCCATATAGTTATTAAATTATCTGCAATAAATGTTTCGGTGTGTAGATATTTTTTTCATCTCAAGTATTTTATTGTGTCTAATAGAAAATATACAATCTATTGTTTATTAATATGTCATCTTGAATATCCATTTAAAGAGTTCTCCTTACATAAAATTTATTCACCGCATTAACCAATTAATAATAAAAATAATATACAATCCATTAATAATAGACATTGATCATATGATCTTTAGTCTATACTGTTTCATCATTTAAGAGAAAATTATATGAAATATTCTAATATGTATCCACTGTCACTCGAGTACTATTAAAACCTTACAAATTATAAATTGATTGACAAAAATATTTACTTTCTATGTTGTCATTGAAGAGAATTCATTCAGTTATGTATGGGATTATCGACATTAATTAGAAAATTTACATCCATGGATTCTAGTCAAGTCATAGTTTTTTAACCCCTACTTATATAATATCGTCATTTGGCCTATAGTTTTCCTTTTTTTATTCCTCATCCAGAAATATTATTAATATGAAAAGGTTTTTTATTAAAAAAAATCTATATATATTGTCACTCTCAACGGTATACATCGACTGATATGTGTATTTTTTTACATTTATATACCCCTGTTAGTTTTGAATATGTTTCAATCCATTATAATTAAAATTAAATAATAGATTAATATTTCACATGATAAAAAATTTGGCCTGGGAAAATATGTAATCTACTATAATTAAAGGTCATTCCACAATCCCCATTATGAAACTATAGTGAAGTCGTGATTGGATATTGTTTTCAGAATCTTCATTTGAATATTAAAATGTCAAAACTGAATATATGATCCAATGATTTTGAATTTGGTGATGCCCCTTGATCACATAATAACCTATGTTTCTCCATTACTACATGGTAGTGGTCACCAAATAGAGTCGTTGCCTCTTCAAATAGTGTTATTCAACACATTGATATACCAGACATTACATTTTGGAGATAATTACAAATTGTTTTTATTAATGTATGACAATGGAGATGAGGATTCGTAGTTGATCATAAATATGAGTGAATGTTACAATTGATGTGGAATTTGAGTCAACATATGACACCCATTGGCAACATTTTCATTCATGATATTTTAAGAAATATTCATATTCATACTTTTCACAAGGGATATGTCCTCAAATAATTATACATACAGTTGAAAAAATTCCCTAAATAGGGGGAAATGGATAAATTCTACTATTTTATGAATTTTTTATTATATTTAATAATAAATACATAAAATTATAAAATAATTGTTCATATGGGAGAAAAAATATTTCGACCAACATTACATCAAAGACACTGATAAGTGGTTATTCAGAGTTCACAATATATAAAATATGTTATTGATATATCTTGAAAATATTAATCAGCATCTATCATTTGAAAGAAGACATTAAAAACCATAATCTCTCATGGTCGATTACACTAATTGTATAATTAAAATAGTTAAGAAAGAATCAAAGAAATCATTTTACACGAATCACTACTAAAGACTATGACATGTAACACACAAATGGATATGTGTGAGTGTACTATAGTCCTATATAATAAAATTTAGGGGATGTATGTTTTAGGTTCTTCTCTCTCCTTGGAAATGGGAATGACCTTTCATAGATTTATTAACTATTTATTCCTAATATAATGGTAAATACATTTTTTCATTCATTATTACATTGAGCGTGGATATATTAATTTATAAACATCATGTTCCCCTCATGTTTTTCATGTAGATTAGATGTTCCAAGAATCATAACTTGAGAATTAATTCATTGTGGGCATATACATACCATCCAATAATCCTTATCAATTTTAATGGATATATTATCCTTGTTTTTTATAATTGAATATTTATCATTTAATTTAATTTAATGGTGAGAGTTCCCTCTATATATAAGGATTATGTGGTTGTATTCCACCCCAACATAGGCATGACCAACATCTCTAGATAAAAACTATCACAAAATATGATTACCTCAGTTACGTTCTATGTTTAATTTAATTGGTAGTAATATGTGAATGTTAAATTACATCAACATTTTTCATCGCATAGTAAGATATATCAACACTCCATAATTCCCTTCATCATTTCTCATGAATCTATATTTTGAAATATTTTTTATCCTTTTTTTTAAAATGCCTATATAAATATATCTTTCACTCTTTTAAGAACTTATACAAGATTATTTCATATAGTTGTTTCTAGAATCCATCAATATGCCATTTTATTGATGAAATTTAACTAATAAAAGACAATCATCTAATTTTTGAGTTGTTTCTATATAAAATTTACCTTTATCAACTGAATCAATATATTCAACATATTTTTAGAAAAAATATCTTATTAAAAATAATGAGATTTTAGCTTTAATTTTACACTGTAAAGTCTATATCTTATACAACATAAAAGTTAAACAACAAATCCATTTGAATTACTAAATGTTTCAAGACATGCTTCATAATAAATATATATTATTTCCTCTCATAAATAATCTAATGAAATATGCATCTAAGTATCCAACCTAATTATCTATAATGTTATTAATTATAATTAAATCTGTAAAAAATAACTGTTAAATAAAATACTTATAATCAATTCAATCATTCCTATAAATTATAAAATATTTATAAAAATAAATAAATTAGAATTTTAATTTTTATGAAATTTTTAATAAAACTATTCAATATAATCTCCCTTTAAAATCTATATAGAAATCATAAATTAAATAAACACATATATTTATATTTGAATATTCATTGTATTCTCTATTTAAATCTAGATGAACATAATAATAAATGTCTATAAATATAGAAATTAAAAAATTACTATATATTTCATCTTGAGAGTAAATATATAATTTTCTCAAATTACATAAATAAATATTGTCTTAATAAATATGAATTAAATAATATTTTAAATTTCATTATGGGAAAAAACACCAATAATTATTCAATTTCTATACAATATTTTTAACATGTCGAATGTTAATTTTTTTTAACATTTTAATTTTCTAAATTTTGATTTCAGACCATATATGATTTTATTCATTCATAAATAAATCTTTAAATAACTATGTAAAACTATGATTTATTTCAATATAATTTGATATATATTTCATAGAATATCTGTACATTCCATTAATAACAAAACTTAGATAAATTTTATGATTTTTTCTACATATAATTATAATTCTGATCTAGGAACCAATTGAATTAAACTATTTATTCCCTTAATACACTAATATTTATCTAGTGCCTTTTTAGAACTGTTGTTCCATCTATATGAATAATTATATTATGCATAATTATTCCTATATAGTTCATGTATACGTCTTTTTAATCACAGAAAGCTCATAAATTAATTTTTTAATCTCTTAGAGATACAGTATAAACATATATAATGGCATGTACCCCTTAGGGGATGATGTTGAATCTTCTAAAAATAGTATTTTTTTTTGTATAATTAAAAACATACTTCTATAGATGACTTCATAGTACATCTAATTTGATACAAAGATTGATTTATATTCAATAAGTACTTAATATTTTTTGTATCCATATCAACCAAATTTCTTCATTGAACTAATATATTTTTTAAAGGACTAAATAACATTATAAAAACATCTACCATATAACCAATAATGAAATTAGAAATCCTAATATTAAAAAAATTATAATTATATATAATATTAACAATATTTTATTATTATTAATTAATCTTCAGAAATGAAAATCTATACATAGGTCGTCATGCCTAATCAAATAAATTAATGTCTCCTTTTTAACCCATTGACAAAATTTCATGAAAATAATTATAATATATGAATCCATGGATGATATCAATCTCACCTATCACCAACTAACTCATCTTTATCATTGTATAAATTATTCGAAAAATATTCAACAAGCCCTGTATATATGCATGCCCATCTACATCTACATAATTACCTAAGATAGAAAATTACTAATTTTCATATTTCATTTTCATAAATATCTTTATATGTTCAATTAAATTTAAAAATTAATTTTCAATACTTAACAAACAATCCTAACATCATCTCAAAGTAATTCATGCAATCTTCTTTCTATATATAATCTTTCAATGATATCATACATTTTAATTCATATGTTTGATGTTAAATCCTGCTGTAAACTCCCCATAGGTTACAACATTCATCCCTTGGAGATTTTTAATAAATTACATAATAAATCAACCATTCATAAAAACACAAAATGAAATTAATTATCTTGATTTATGGTTACCAAATATCCCCCCCCCCCATTTTACCATAATAAATATATGAAAAATTTTCTACTCCAACTTTGGAAAACAATTCATAACTATTATAAATTTTAATTCATTATTTCCATTACCTTACTACCCATGGAATCTTTTCCATCCACTTGAGTGATTATATTAAAAATCCAAATATAAATATTCATTCGTTCATGCATACTTAGTTTACAATTTGAATCAATGATCATTAGATTTGAAATCCACTTTCCATTTTCTCTACATGCTTGATATAACATGATAAATAGAAAATATTTTATAATACCGGCTATTATATTTAGAACTCATTCAATGATGCCAGTTTTTGGATTATCATTTTACATTATTTTAAATTTTTAGGAATTTATTTTCCATGTATTCATTAAATCTCATAATCACATTATCATATACCTTCATTCATTTAAATAATTTATTATGTTTATATTGAACATATTAATTATTAATTTACAAATCCACTAAATTATTGAGTTAGAACAATGTGTTGGAAAAATGTGTTGAATTTAAAAAAATAATGATGTTCACGTATCTCCATAAATTCCATGAAGAACTGGAAATATACTTATTTTAATATTTTTACATGTTTTATTAACCATAAATAAAAATATATATAATTAAATCATTATATTCAGTGTTTCTGAGACATAAAACTCAAAAATAACTCTTTAATTTCCATTCATTAGGTGATTTAAAATATTATTTATTCAACAACTAGTAATGAAATTTCACTATCAAAGCTATTGTTTATTAAAGATATTTTTTTTATCTATTATTCACTACTCCAAAACCATTTTTATATTTTTTATTTTTTTATATTTATTAATTCCATTGAATGATATCGTATTTAAAAATATAATACATCCATTAAAATAAAGGGTTGCTTCCAGACTAATGTTCAATATGGTGTTGCATTTATTGATCGTTCAATCTGATTTTCAGATATACCAAATGGATTCAAAAAAAATTACTTATAATATGTTTGTTCAAAGAAAATTATATGGTTGAACTAGAATCTTTTTATGTTCTGAATGAGAATTCTATGATATATATGTCTCAACAGTCTATTTAACTATTAGTTTATGTTACTCAAAAAAAAAATTATATTATTTAATGAATCTATATATTAATATTGGTTTATAACACACAATTACATTTGGTGTCTATATATGTGGGTTAGTGGATGCGTCATTTTATTAATAGTATTTTTTTAGATCACATGTTTCTTTTCAAAATTGATTACTTGACATCATATTCTATTATTATTATTTTTTGGAAAATGTTTTTCAATGAAATAAATGTCTTAAAAATCATATATACAATGTTTTATGATCTATAAATAATGGTCAAACAAATTTGGGATGAGGAAATAACATATATTGGTAAAGTGATCATGCCTATTTGTATGTAAAACATATAGAATGGTTGTTTTTAGTTTCAAATGGTACACATATAATGAAGATCAATGGCGCTAACAAAGAGTAGTAAATTGTGGATATATATTTTTATGTGTACACTATATGATTTTTAATGTATATGATGATATATATTTCCCCAAATGTTATGATTTACCTAAACATAACAATTACATATGAGTATAATCCTTATGTGGGTCACATGTGTCACGACCCTTCCCTCAGGGCCTGTGCCATGACTACCCCATACTCACCTTCCATAGGACATGGACTGGCGACTAGCATCGGAAACGTGTATCCCTAAAATTAGAAGGAATTTCCTCTAAAGCTATACAAATAGACAGTTCGAGAACACAACAAGAACAAACTGTGAAGAAACTATTGTAGTAAAAGGATTGCTGATTGTAAAAGGGGCCTGAATACTGCCCAACTAAAAGCTCAAGTACAACTGAAATGTAGAAATAAAAAATAAAGGAAAAATAAAAATAAAAATAAGAAAACATCTACTGAGTCATCCTCCAAGGATCCTACCTGAAAGGCCGGTATAGATCTCCTCCTCAGTACTCCACATCCGCATATCTTCTCCACATACTGCCTTGTCCTAGCTCCATCAAACATCTGCCCAATTGCTCGTCATATGAACAAGAAACAACAACGTGTGGGCGTAGCCTGTGTAGGGGTGAGTATAACGATACTCAGTAGGAACCCTGAGTCCCCAAAAGGTCACTCAAAATTCGACAAGTAAAACCACAAAGCATGATCTACATCACAATGCACAAATCAATAAACACAACTCAAATAGAGTCTCATCTCAAACCAGACATACATCTCAGAGAAACCGTATTATGATTTCCCACACAAAATTTCTATGAATGATAATATCTGGCCACAATATTCTCTAGGGGCAGTAACAAGTATCATCCCCAGTCAAAACATCGAACACCTCGGCTGTTAGAGTACTCCACATCTATCGAGCACAGTGGGCATTCCGCATCACACAGAGGTTCTTCCCACTAACCTTGTACTATAGAGGTACTCCTCTTATCGAGTATCATGGGTCTGTCGTGTCACACAGAGGCTCTCCCCACCGTGGGTCAGATGCATCACACAGTGGTGCTCCCCCTCGTGGCCTTCTAAGGTACTCCTCTTGTCGAGCATCATGGGTCTGCCGCGTCACACAGAGGTGCTCACCACTGTGGGTCTTCCATGTCACACATAGTTTCTCCCCACTAGGCCGTCAAGACACTCCGAGTTGAAATGATCAATAGTCAACAAGTCTCAGCCAGTCCCAGGGTTTCGTACATAGCGCTCTTCGGAGAACCACTCCATAAGCCATCAGTCATATTTCAACCAGCAAAGAGTCTCATAATGAAGTAAACCGGTGATCTACCACGTCATAAGGGTTCCAACGCAATAGACGATGTGTCAACCGGACACTCAGTCTTTGTGGTATTGGAAAATCAGTGTTTAGAGAATAGTTGTATTGATGTGTTATCCAACCTATCCTTACACCATATTTCCCCAAAACATTCATGGAGTAATTCAAAAAGGATGGTTTCACTCCATGGATCCCAACGCCAAAGACAGTTTGTTAAAAAGACGTCTGGTTATCAAGATAAGTCCCTTTAAGTGTTTATGGGCCCGGGTACGGTCCGACCCGGTCTGGACTGGGCTGAGGCGGACTTGGCCCACTGGGCTGAGGTTCGGCCCGACCCCTAAAAAGGCGTGGCCCAGCCTGCAAGGGTGGAATGGAACGCAAAGGGGTGTCCTGCAAGGGTGGCCCAGGAGGGCAGCCCGACCCATGGTGGGGCATGGCCCGGCCCACTGGCGGCGGCCCAGATGAGGGCGGCCTGACCGCGTTTGGCGTAGCCTGCAGGGCTTTCCTAGGCGGATTGGGGGATCCAGTCCCCCGGAAACAAGAATGGACAAAGGCTCATCGGCTTTTGAAGCGGTGATGCCACATGGGAGCTTCCTGGTCACCACAAAACACACCGGAGGCACGGATTTGGCCTCTTCTGCCACGGTTTCGGCCACAACCTCTTGGTCACCGGCAGTGTGCGATGGCATACCACCCTTCCCTTCTGCAGCTAGCCGACGAGTCGGACACCTTCTCAGACTACCACGGCTGACGAGCTGTGGCCACTTTCACACAAGCGGCTCATGATGGCGGGCTGCACCTCCTCTGCTGGCGGTTGGTGTCGGCCGCTCTAATGACCGTCGCGGCTTCATGTCATGGCCTCCTCTAGCGGCGTACGTTGGCGAGTCACCTCCTTCGTTGTTGGTTGGTGCCATCGTGCTAGCGGTCTTCCACATAAGGCCCAAGGGTAATAAAGATGCGGAGGGTTCAGAATGGGTTCATTAGGCCAACACCCCCTGCGTTAGATCATGATCAATAGGAGGGTAAATGTGTTTCATAATTTCTCATATTAATCAATAAACAAAACCCCACAAAGATACCCCGTAATAACCTCCCATAAATATGAATGAATCGTGGATCAACTCATTAGTCGGTTGAACTGCATTCGTCATATAACTCAATAACAGCAAAGAGGGATTAATTTAATGTGTGTAAATGAATAAAACCCTACCTCTAAAACACATTATAGGGTGTCCACTCTTGAAGGTTGATCAGTGTTCTTCATTCCCTCAATAGGATTCCAATGACGCTGCTCTTACGTCGTCCTCCGGTTTGTGTTTCGGTGTCACCGGTCGCCTCCCACATGGATTAGTTCTATCCTCTAAGGGTTCGGCATCACGACACTCTTTAGAACTTCGTTGCTTGGAAAAGATATGTTGATACCTATCCCCAAGATCCATATATATTATAGAGGGGGAGGGTATGTAATGACAAATGGAATTAATGGGGGATCATAAATTAGGAACATTTTTAATTCCCGAACAACATCGCTACATAGTATTAGAAGGTCAATACATTTATGGTATTGGAAAATCATTAGCCCCACACACCTCTTGTCCGTTGGATGAATTGAAAGAAAACCAAATAATAAACTTATTTTATTTCATTTTTATAAAAAAGTCACAGAAAATATTATTTTCTCCAGACCTACTACGGCAAAGTAATGTCTCTCTTAAGGGAATCCTAGAACAACGGAATCAATGGTGCCTTCATATTTTTAATCCGATCATCAGTTCAAATGTTAGAAAATTCCACTCGCGCGTTTGGTGAACGTATGAGAAAAAAAGTTCAGAAAATTAATAACAGACACACTCAACCTACGTCGGTCAAGGTTAGGCTCTTACAAAGGGAAAAAAGACCGAAATAACCCAACGGTACTCTCGAATTTTTAATCCGAGTTACCATTTAGAAGTTATAGATTTTACAATAAAATAATTTTCGCTTAATTATTTTATTTACGGATGAAAACAATCTTTCACAGGTGGCCCATGCCGGCCAATGTTAGTATTAGGTTAAAGAAAGAATACCTTCAAGAGTTTAGTGGTGGTCTCAGATTCTCAATCTGAGTTACCGTTTTTGTGTTACAAGAATTTAAAAAATAAAATAATTTTATTTAATAATTTTATTTACGGTTATTACATTTTCGTTTTTTCTCACAGGAGGCCTGTGCCGACAAAACATAATTCACATCTAGGGTATACCCAATAACTTAAAAGCAACGGTGCCCTCCAAATTCTATTCTGGGAAACTGTTCGATGTTTATTACACATTTTCAAAAAAACTGCTTAGTCATGCTAATTAAAGATTAACAAAACTTCGACGAATCATTCTGGGCACTCTGGGCCATGGAATCACGCGCCATCAGATTTCACAGTCTGGAAATAATTTCATATAATTAAAAAAATATACGGAAATTTTAGGACATTACATTCTCCCCACCTTAGGGATTTACTCCCCTAAAAGCCTCAGCATAGACTAAGGAAACAAATGGGGGTACCGAGCATGATTCGGAGACTCCTGATCCCATGTGCTCTTATGGATGTTCTCGTACTGCCAGCGAACATGCACCAGTGTTATCAACTACCCACAGATGACCCACTCTTGTATATCTACAATATTTATTGGAACCTCCATAAACATCATCCCATCGTCTCTGTCCGGCTCTCTATGGTCGATGACGTGAGATAAGTCATGCACGTATCTCCTTAGCTGGGATACGTGGAAGACGTCGTGCACCCTCCCCAACTATGATGGATGTTACAAGTAGTATTCCACCTCGCATGTCCTCTGATTTATCAGAAATTTCCCAATAAACCTTTGTGATAACTTTCCGGCTCGACCAAATCTTGACAGACCTCACTTAGGAGAGACGCACAAGAAAATGTGATCCCCCTCTAGGAACTCCATAGGTCTCCATATCATGTTGGCATATTACTTATGTCTACTCTATGCAGTCCTCATCCACTCCAGCATGGTCTACACCTTCTCAGTGGTATCCCGTACCAACATTGGACCCATAAGTGCTGACTCCCCAGGGTATGTCCAGCATAGAGGTGATCTGAAAAGTCGACCGTACAATGCCCCGAATGGCGCCATACTGATGGTGGATTGATAACTATTGTTTTAAGAGAACTCCACCAAGTTCAACTGATCCTCCCAACTGCAGCCAAAATCTAGGACACATGCAAGAAGCATTTTCTCTAATGTCTGAATGGTTCGCTTTTTCTGACCATCCATCTATGGATGAAAGGCGATGCTCAAATATAACTGAGTCTTGAACACCTCCTTCAATTACTTCCACAATCAGTATGTGAAACATGAATCATGGTCAGAGACAATCATCAAAGGAATCCCATTAAGTCTCACAATCTCATGTACGTAGAGGCATCCCAAGCCCTCTACTGATCCCTACTCTCGAATAGGTAGAAAGTGGGACCACTTGGTGAGTCATTCAATAATCAACCAAATGGATTCATGTCCCCTGGACATACATGGAATCCCTATCATAAATTCCTTGGAGATCACATCCCACTTACACTCTAGTATCTCTAGTGGTTGAGATAGGCTTACTATAACCCGATGCTCAACCTTCACTTGCTAACAAGTGATTCATCGTGAAACAAACTCTCCCACTGACTTCTTCGTCCCTTTCCATTAGTGCTGACACCGGAGGTCTGAGTACGTGTTCACCACAATAGGATGTACTACCAGAGGGGACGTATGTAACTCCCTCAACACATCCTCCCGAAGTGCCACTGGTACCATGGTACGTCCTCTGAAAAGGATGACATGATCCCAACCTCAGAACATCCATAAGGTTCCTGTCCTGAGGATATCTGAGCACGTTGTGCCTCGCAGTCAGTGTCCCCAAGCCGCACCTCCCTATCATGTTGAAGTAGCAGGGGAGTGACTATCACAGACTGTAGGTATACTACTCCATCTCTATTAATGAAGGATATCTGCAGCGGGACTATCTACTCTGATTCCTCACTCAGTAGTTGTAGACTAGACCTCCTATTGAGTGTGTCTGCTACCACGTTCCCCTTCCCAGGAATATAGACAATCTCAAATTCATAGTCCTGGAGTAACTATATCCATCATTGCTTTCTCAAGTCCAGGTCCTTCTAAACTCCATGTTGACACTTCTCCATCAATAGGAATGGCTCCCCCTTTTTCATCAAAGCTGGCATGGGTGTCACTACCCTGGAGAAGTATAATTAAAAACTCGGGTAGTACCCATCCAAAGCAGAAGTCCCTCTCCATTCGGGGAGGTAATCCTAGAAACATATTTTGAAAAGATGTCCCCACACTCTACCACTTCAATTGGGTACTGAAAACCCAATATTCTCACTACCACGAGGGTAAGGCTGGCCGACTCAAAAGTGATCGGTTGCACCCTCCTATGCATGAGTTTATCATGTGCTTCCACGGCTTCCTTTTTCACCAACCAAGGAAAACCCCATTCCCTAATTGTAGATAAACCACAAACTTTTTTTCCTAATATAGTCAATCTGCGTATGAACTGTGGATGCTGAATCCATACCCAAACTAACATCGTAAGTCCTCGACACTGCCACCAAGAGGTTCCTACCGAAACTCTCGCCTCAAGGGTCAGATCACACTATCGACATTAGTGTGATTATTAAGTCTCCTTCCAATAGTATCTCCAGACGTACGGGTCAAGTCTTCTGTTTAACTGGAAACTAGAAGTCCTAAAAAAGATTCATGGTAATAAGGAATGGGTGGTACCTATGTCAATTAAGACGTAATCTAGTAGTAGACACAGACCATACCTCGAATCATTCCTCGATCACTTGGGTCACACTCCTTGACCACATGCAGCTACTCCCTTCTCTTGTCCTCCATCTACCTAAGACCGGTGGGGACCACATTAGGGTGGTGGTTGTAACATGTAGAAATGTATACCACATCATGCTACTCTCCTACCTCCACATCCACATTTAATTCCCTACAGATTCATCTATCCCTATCACATACCCTTCCTGAAACATTTTACACGACCAAGTCTCTGAGACTGACACCAGTTTCCTACTTTCCCAATGCTATCATTCACTGGTTGCATCTTCTCAGCCAAAGAACATTCAACCACAATGGTTCTCTATATCACCCTAACATAAGTATGAATGCATAGAGGAATAGTGCTTTCTTAGATGTCTCTAAACGCACCTCACTCGAAGATCAGATCCCTGAAGAACTTACAGTACTATATTCATCGAGTACCTGGGGTGGTCAGTACGCCTCAAAGAATACCCATCTACCGACATGTCATCTTACCGAAGTTGTAGAAGGTCTAGGGAATAATCAGACAGCTCCTCAAGCTAGTCCTTAGCTGATTTTGAGTTAGAATTTCCTCAGAACCTGAGGGGTATCTGATGCTTAAACACGTGTAAGGAACTAAACCGTCATGTGTACTCTACTGGTACCACCAGTTGTAACTGTTGACCTACAAGAAGTCATATAGCTGGCACACTAACTGAAGGTGCCATCTTGAAAAATGTTCCACATACGGAAGCCTCATCACTATGTGGACCGTACTCATGGTCACTCAATGAAAAAGACTAATAGCTAAGATCACTATATGCTCTAATGGTCTCTTAACTAGGCGGAAAACTCTAGACACCCCCAGCCAGTCCTCAACTGCCTAGGAATATGTCTCACCTCGAAACCTCGGAGGCCTATACTAGTGGAACATGTTTAACACGCTCAGTCGTCCTGCAATGTCTTCTAGTGTAGTTGGTGGTAACTGGTGCCCAACGGGTGGTGGCGCTGTTGGTACACCACCTAAAGGTGAAAACATAGTAATAGGGCCATACACCAGAGCCTCCTCACTCTGTGGGCCGTCATTGTGTAATATCATGGGAATCCTGGCTGGCTATCTATGTGGCGACATCCTGATAAGGAAAAGGTGTGCCCCGTTTATTAAGTTATACCTGGTGAACTGACTCAAAGAAATCCTAAGAAAAAATTTTAAAAAACACACAGAAACAGTTTTTTCATGTGCTAAGTCTGGAATCAGATTTCAGGGTCCTAGTGTTTGGTGACGTTGGCCGCCACACCAACACTGCACACCCCAAACTAAAAACCACACTCATAACACATAAAATTATTTATTCACAGAAATGATCAGAGTTCTAGTTATTCTATAGAACATAACTCCTCTAATACCACTTTTTCATGACCCACTCCCCAGGGACCGTGCCGTTACTACCCCAAGCCCGCCTTCCATAGGCCAGGGGCTGGAAACTAGCCCCAGAAAGGAGTACCCCTAAATGGGAAGGCATTGCATTTAAACCTATAAGAACACACAGTTCAAGGACACCACAAGAAGCAACTGTGAAGTAAACTGAGGCAGTAAAAGGAGTACTGAAAGTAAAAGGGGCCGAAATACAAGCCCAACAGAATGTTCGAGTACAACTGAAAATTAAAAATACAATTGAAAGGAATAATAAAAATGAAAATGGGACAATAGCTACTAAGTATTCCTCCGAGGATCCTATCTGAAGGGTAGGTACATATTTCCTCCTCAGCACTCCATGTTCGCAACTCTCCTCCACGTACTGCCTTGTCCTAGCTCCCTCAAACCTCAGCCCACTTGCTCGTCATCTGCACAAGACACAACATGGTGTGGGCATAGCCTGTGTAGGGGTGAGTATAAAGATACATAATAGGAACCCCGAGACCCATGAAGGTCTCTCATAATCCACATGTAAAACCACAAAGAATGATCTCAATCACAAATCCCAAAGCAATAAACATATTTCAATTACCGTCTCATATCAAACCAGGCATTCAACTCAGAGAAATAGGATTATAATGCTGACCCACACATGATTGCTATGAATTTTGACAGATTGCCACAATATTCTCTAGGGGTAGTAATAAGTATCATCCCCAATCACAACGTCGAACACCTCAGCTACTGGATAAATCCTCTTCTATCAAGTATAGTCGGCATGCCGCATCACATAGAGGCGCTTCCCACTAACCATGGATTAATGAGCTACTCATCCTATCAAGAACCATGGGTCTTCCACGTCAAACAGAGGTGATCCCCACAGTGGGTCTGCCAGGTCACAAAGAGGCGCTCCCCCTTGTGGACTACTATGGCACTCCTATTGTCGGGTACCATGGGTATTCCATGTCACATAGAGGCGCTCTCCACTGTCGGTCTTCCAAGACATAAATAGGTGCTCCCAACTGGCCCGTCGAGACACTCTGAGTCGAAAAGATCTGAAGTCGTCTACTCTCATCTAGTCATTCTGTTTTGTACGTAGTGCGCATGGGAGAACTGCTCCCCATGCCATCAGTCATATTTCAACCAACACAAAGTCTCAAAAAGAAGTAACCTGATGATCTTCCTTGTCATAAGGGTTCCAACGTAATAGATGGTGTGTCAACTGGTTGCTCGTTCTGTGCATTATTGACATTTCAGTGCTGAGGTACCGGTTGGATTTAGGTGTGATCCAACTATGTCGTACTCCACATTTCCCCAAATCTCTCATGGAGTAAGAAAAAAAGGACCATCTCACTCCAAGGATCCCAACGCCGCACACGGTTCATCAAAGAGAAATATGGTTATCATGATAAGGCCTTTTATGTGTTTTGTGGCCTGGTTGGGCCTAGGTCTAGTATTGCACGGTCTGACCTACATAGCTCGACCCGCTCTGGGTTGGGCTACAGTGGACTCGGCCCACGAGGTCGTGGTCTAGCCCAGCCCGCAATGGGGTTGCCCGTGAGGGCCACTCGGCCCATGGTGGGGCTCACCCCGGCCAACTCGGTGGTGGCCCGGCCGCCTATAGCGCAGCCCACAGGGCTTCTGCCATGTGGATCGAGGGAGTCGCTCCCCCAGAATCATGAATTGCCAAAGGCCATTTGGCTTTGGAAGTGGAGATGCCATGTGGGAGCTACCATGTAACTGTGGAACCCGCTGTTGGCACAGATTCAGACTCCTCCGTCGCTGTTTCGACCATGAACTCTTGCTCACCGGTGGCACGCGATGGTGCATTGCCCTTCCCTTCCACGACCAGTCGATGAGTCGGCCGCCTTCTCTGACTTCAGTGGATGATAATCCACGACCCCTTAAACAATGACGGAACACGACAGCGCGCCGCACCTCCTCCGCGGCCGGTCGGTTCCAACCGCCCTGATGAACATCGTGGCTTCGTACTACGACCTCATCTTGTTTTGTGCATTGGCGCGTCACCTCATATGTATCCAGTTGGTGTTTCCATGTCGGAAATCTTCCACAGAAGGTGCAAGGGTAAAAAAATTTTATAGGGTTCGAGTCAGGTTCGTTAGGCCTACACCCTCTGCGTTAGCTCATGATCAAAATGAGTTTAAAATGGGTTTCACAATTCTTCCTATTAATAATCAAACAAAACCACACAAAGACACCCCATAACAACCTCCCATAAAAACGAATGAATTACAGATGAACCCATTAGTTAGTTTACCCGTGTTCTTCGTAGAATTCAAGGAGGAAGAGAGAATCCTTTAATGTGTGTAAACTAATAAACCTCCTACCTTGAAGACCTGTTGGAGAGCGTCCTCTCTTAAAGGTGGATCAATGTTCTTCATTCCTACTACATGGTTCCAAAGACACCGCTCGTACGTCATCCTATGATTCATGGTTCAGTGTCTCCCATCCCCTCTTTCTAAGATCAGATCCATCCTTTAAGGGTTCAACATTGCGATGCTATTCAGCACTTTAATGCTTGGCAAAGCTGTACCAATACCCCTCCCCAAGAACCATATATATAGAAGAGGGGGAGGGTATGTAACGACGAAGGGAATTAATGGGAGATTATAAATTAAGTAACTTCCTAATTCCACCACCAACATCATTACTTAGGAATGGCAGGTCAATCCATTTATTAGCTTGAAACATCATTGGCCCCACACACCTCTAGTCCGTTAGAGGATGTCAAAGAAAATAAAATAATAAAATTATTATTTTTTGATTTCTTTTAAAAAGTCAAAAAACATAATGTCTTTCTACATACTTACTGTGGTCAAATTAAAGTCTCCCATAAGTGAATCTGGGTGCTAAGGATTCAATGGTTCCCTCAAATTTTTAATCCGATCACCAGTTCAAATGTTAGAAAATACCACTCACGCGTTTACTGAATGTACCAGAAAAAAATTCCGAAAATTATTTACAGACACCCTCAACATGCATCGGTCTAAGTTAGGCTCTAATTAATGAAAAAACGACCCAATGTAACCAATGGAACTCTCAAATTTGTAATCCTAGTTACTGTTTAGAAGTTATGCATTTGAAAATAAATTAATTTTCTCTTAATTATTTTATTTAAGGAAAACAAATAAAATACACTGGTGGCTCGTGCCGGCCAATGTGAGTATCAGCTAAAAGAAAGCATACCCTCACGAGTTTAGTGGTGGTCTCATATTTTTAATCCGAGTTACCATTAGTGAGTTATAATCATTTGAAAAATAAAATAATTTTATTTATTTATTTTATTTACCGTTATGTCATTTTATGGTTTTCTCACAGGAGGCCTGCACCGACTAAACATAATTCGCGCCTAGGCTAAACTCATCATCCCGAATGCAACGTTGCCCTCATAATTCTGATTTAGGCATTCGTTTAATAGTTATTCTACTTTTTCAAAAAAAACTATTTACGCATACTAATTAAGGCTTATCCAAACTTCCACGGATAATTCCAGGCACTCCGGGCCTCGAATCACACGCCGTCGGATTTTGCAGTCTCGAAATAATTACATATAATTAAAAATAATTATATGTAAATTTTGGTACATTTCAACATGGTTGTCACAATGAATATAAATAGGTACATGAGATAAATTATGATGCATTACTTTTTTATCTAGGTGAGGATAATCTCATTGTAAGTGGATATACAGATGCTAGTTTCAAAAATGATAAATATGATATGAGATATAATTATTCTTTCATGTTTCCCCATTATGTTTTGACATTTAGTAATAATAGTATTCAATATGATTCCATATAGTACATGAAAAAAATGTATAGTGCATCTCAATTTATGATGTCTTAAAGGAATTAATTTTTATCAAGAAGTTATTTGTATAGCATAGGGTTCATGGAAGCATTTTGTAAAAGGTTTAGCAATACTATGATAATATTGGATCTATATATGAATCAACGAAACTATTATCTAACCAAACTTCATAAAATATATTTTTAAAATAAGATTTCATTTGAAAGGTCACATAGAGAGTAAAACAATTATTTTTTCATATAATAGAGTGTTTTGGATCCCACGATAAACTATTACTTCTGAAAAAAAAATTAAGGTCATGATTATTATCACTGTATTACTATCTAAATAGATTTTATGTACTTGAAGTAAATTTTATCATGATTTAATAATAAAGTAAATATAATTTTATTTTTAGTTATGTCTTCCACATTTGTAATAAATGACCATTATAATTTGAAAACCCTCTCGAAGAATGAATTTTAGTTGTGTTTAATAAATGTAAATTGTAGAGTTTTATTGATAATTTTGAAATGTAAATGTTAAAATTAGTGGAAGTATTGTATATTATATTATGTAAATTCATGAGATAATAAGTTGAGGTATATTATTAGTAATAACTCAATGTTGTATATCACATGAAATGTAATATGATCAATTATATAAATTTAGTTTTATTCATATGATAAAGTCTTATTAAATATATAATACATAAATCATATCATGTTACTTATTATTATTCTGTATAATTCAGTCTTTATCCCTTAGGTTTTGGTAATTGTGGGTGGTTGGATATTTTTTTATCATGGTTTTAGTTGAAAATTACTATGATATGATTTATAACATTTATAACAGGAATATATATTTTTGAAATACTATGTGTGATTAATTAAATACAGTGAAATTCATAGATGGGTGACATGTGATGGTATTATTGGTTATCTTGGAAAATATATTATGTTATCAAATGGTGTGAAAAATGAACATTGAGAATAAAAAATGTTTGTGTTTGAATGTTTTATATTGGGATATTCTCTGTCTAGTGGGAACTTCATATCATAGTTAATAAAATTATATATTTTTTACTTTTAATACCCAAGGTGCATAATATGGTATAAATTTTAATATTTAGATATGAGTTTTTTATCAAAATCATTCGATTTCAATTTCTAGTTGGCATAGTGGAGGTGTTTTACTAATGTAAACATATTAAATACTTTTTAAAATTAAAATAATTGCATATATATATAATGTTTTTTAATTTTCATGTTATGTATCTAATAGATACAAGAATATTCCCATGTATACTATATTACATTATAGGGAATATTTTATTTGTGATGGTGTGAAGCTATTTGTGGGATACAGGTAGTGTGATGTGGTTTTTATAAGAGGGACAGAACATGGGAATAATGTGTGTAATATTTTATGGGACCCATGGAGAGTTTATTAGAGCATAAAATATTTATAAAAAATTCTAAAAGTGAATTTCATGGGAAATAATTTAATTGCTTATTGTTCAACCAACTTTTCTATAGTGAGAGAGAATATGGGCCTCAATAATTTTTACCCTCTTCATCCATTAAAAATTACTACTCCTCCCCACTCTAGATATTTTAATTTCATATAGTTGTCATTAATAAATTGAATTAATCTTCTATTGTGAATACTAGTTTTGGGGTATTTTAGTCTTTTTCCAAATTTGTAGATTTTTAAAATAAAGGAGGAAACCCGACATGATAAAGACAGACACTAATTAGTATTTTAAAGGGGTGGAATATTATTAAATTCACAATAACAAATTAATTTAAAGACTTTGATTGATAGTGAAATATTTGAGTAATGGCAAGAACAAGGGAAGAATACCCTTTTTTAATTCCAAAAATGAAGCACTTGAGAAATGAGTTTCATAGAGGTGATACTATGTTGTTTTCTTGTATATTATTAAAAAAATTCACGGCAATAGAAATTATGACCATGATAAATTCATAAAAACAATCACATCATGAGTGAAATTTTAGTAGAGGAAACAAATATATATTTCTAATGAACATTTGGTTAAAAATTATCATGAAAAGAACTAGATATATATCCTATATACTCACTAGATTACAAATATGATGGAATTATATTGATTATAGATGAGATAAGAACTTGATGGGAAGAATATAGTGATAGGGAAACGAATGAGAGTCGCTTCATTTGTAAATCAAATATTTCCATGGAGTATGCCTTTTTGAAGTAAATTATATTAGGAAATTGGAATGGAATATTCTCAATAGTGATTAATGGAAAAAGAAGAATATGGGAGGAATGAGACCCATAGGAAAATTAAACACATTATTTTTGTGTTCTATATAGATTTATTTCAATATCCAATTAAAGGATGACCGTTAGTTTTGTCCATGAGAAGTATGTTGTAATTGGATGTTTATAGAAATAGAGGTGGTGGTTTTAATCCCCACTACTATATTAGGAATTATGGTCGACAATGTGTCCATCAATATATTTTCCATAGGTTTCTCCATATTTTACTCACCGCTCATAAATATATGTGTACATTACACTTAATGGAAAATTGGGACACATGAAAAATCAATGGTTTGTGTTGAAATAAAAAATAACATTCCTCTTGAAAAAAACATATCAAATGAATTTTAAAAAGATTATGGTTGGTTTAGTTTTGAAATAAAGTGAAATTGTTGCATACTAATTTCTATGGAGGGGGAGTATAATGTCTTGGAAATCCTATGAAATATTTTTTTTAATACATGGAAATTTTGCGAGTCCGTGAAAACTGACGACATGTGATTCCGAGGCCCGATGTTACCGAAATCAATTTCTGAAGTTTTGTTCGGGTACGTTCAGTAAACGTACGAGCGAGTTTTTATAACTTTTGAACTGGTGCTCAGAATTGAAATATGAGGACACCATTGAACTCGTAGGGCCATTATTTTCTCATGGAAACATTCACTTCTATGGTAGTGTGTCGATAATAAAAGATATATTTTAGGATTTCGTGGAAGGTAATAAAATAAAGTGAGTTTTCACTTTATTTTATTAGAGACACAATGTGGGTGTTCGATGCTTAAAACCACCTCATGGGAGTTGAAGGTGGTACCACCACATCTTAACCTCCCATGAGAGGTTATGGTCGTGGGGCCCATCCGAACATAACCTCCCATGTGAGGATTAAAGTGGTGGGGACCACCAGAGGATGAAACCCATTGAAGTCCCCATTAGGCGGGGAGAAACCTCTTAAACCCCCAAATTAATGGTGCCACTAACTCCCCTAATTAAATCGTCCAAATCCTTCTCTTTAATTGTTGAGCCAACACTTTTAATTAAATTTTCCAACTCTCATGAATTAATTAGGGGGGATCCTTTTAATTTAATTCTACCAATCTGAATAAGGTGCCAACGAATTAATAAGATATCAATATTTTATTATTTCTTTTGGGTTGGCATTTCTTTTTTGGTGGGAAGCATTTGAGAGGAGAGATTGGGAGAATTAAAGTTCTCCAACAAAGAACCCCATCTCCCAATGAAGAACGAAGAATGTGGGCTTTCTTCAACTTCTTCCTCGAAGCTTCAACTATCGTGACATGTCTTCGAAGACCGAATTCCACGACTCCATCAACGAGCATCGAACGACGAATTAAAGGTAGGGGTTTAATTTTTTTCTAAGTATGATCTTTTCCCGCTTTCTTCCTTTCTCTTAAAATGAAGAACGGGGGTTGTTGTGATTCATACTTGCGAGCCTCTTGTTATCACCCAAACCGAAGATGGTGTGGGCCAAACCAACATGGCCCAACTTCCTCCTTCGATCACTTTGTGATGTTTCTTCGGCATGACGATGAGGTGACAAGTCTATGTAGGTGGAAACTTCAAAGGTCGCGCTACCTATAGACAATGTGAATCGAACTTCCCCCGCAACGCTTCAGCGCTCCCGACCAAACACCGCCAGCCCGCGCCAAACCGGCCTACCTGGCCACCACCCGGTCACTGGCCTGCCTACCCGCGGCCTCCCGCATGCCCTGCCAGCGGCCTGCCCGGCACCCTATCGGCCTGCCCGCGCCCCGCGCGGCCTGCCCGCGCGCCTTTCCTGGAATGCCTGCATCCCCCCACATGCCCTTCCTGGACTTCCTGCGACCTCCCTCGCGCCCCGCTGGCCTGTCCACAGCCTGCGGTTCCATCCCGGTCGCCCTTCGGACCTGCCCGATGCCTTCCCGGCTGCCCAACCGGCATGAAAAGTGTGCCCCCAAGTCTGCTCGGTAGCCCTGCCTTCCGGGTAAGGCCGCCACCCGGCCTTCCCGACCACCCTGCTGGCCTGCCTAGGTCGCTGCCCGGCCTGCCCGGCCGGGCCCCACCGTCCTCCCGAGATGGCCCGTGGCCTCCCTCGCGACGCTGCTGGCTGAAATGGCTCGCCCTCCAAGGCCGATCCTCCCAAACTGTGCCCCTCGCGGCACTGGCCGAGCCAAATTTTCGGCGCCCTTTGGGCCGAGCCACGCCCCTCACGGCGACCTTAGGGCCGAACTGCCTATGCGGCCTGTTGGGCTCGGTGCAACAGGCCGGGCCGAACCTAACAGGATGGGCCACCCAATGGGCTGGGCCAGACCAAACAGGTCTGACCGAGTTCACCCAGAACACGTCGGCTCAGCATAAGACGGGTCGAGTCGGTCCGACCGGGTCGGACTGGACCTGGGCCCACTACTGGCCTTTACTTTCTTTTGGCTATATCTTTGGCTCCGGTCGACCGTTTGACAAATTGTCAGCGGCGTTGATAATCATGGAACGTAGCGGCCCCATTGAGTATACCCAACTAGAGTTCGAGGTAATGTTGAGATACAGTCAGGTTGGATCGTACACGAATCCAACAGGGCCCCCGAGACTAAAAAGATAATAACACAACGACCGGGTGTCCGATTGTCACGGCGGCTGTTGCGTTGAGACCCCTGTGATGAGGCAGACCTTTGAGATACATATACATGGGACTTCATGATAGTTGGAGTATCGACCAGTAGCTTGTGGAGAATATCTTCTAGAAATGATCCAACATTTGTGCAGGAACCTAGTAGCTGGATGAGACCTGATGAATACTGACTGATTTGACTCTGAGTGATTCAACAAGCCCAATGGGGAGTTCATGGTTGTCGTGACAGACCCACGGTGGAGGAGCGCCTGGTTGTGGCGGCAGACCCGCTGTACTCAACAGGAGGAGTACCTCTGCAGTCTTTGAGTGGGAATGTCTGGTTGTGGTGGCAGACCCGTGGTGGGGAGCACCACTCTGTGAGGGAGGCATCCCACAGTACTCGAGAGGAAGAGACCTCAGCAGTCCCAGGTTAGTGGGAAGCGCCTCTATGTGACGCGGCTAGGCTACTGTACTCGATAGAGGAGGATTTCTCTAGTAGCCGAGGGTTCAGATTGATACTATCCCTAGAATAAAATCATGGTTGAGCTAAGTCAGTGACTTTTGTGTTTACTGAATGATTGAGATGGATTACATGATGACTTAGGTATATGTATGGGCATATAACTAAGTGTGGTTATCTGTTGATTTCATACTTTTTTGGATTATCCTTTTTGGATTTTTTGAGACCATGAGGGTCTCGAGGCCCCTACTGAGTACCTTTATACTCACCCCTTCACGGGCTATGCCTTCACCTGATTGTGTTGGTTGCAGATGACAGATAACGCTGACTAAGAAACAGAGTAGCAGGACTGGACAGTACCCAGAGGTGGACCATACAACGAGTCGGTACGCGGAGGAGACTGACGGATGTGGAGTGCTATGGAGGCTATATGTACCTACCCTTCAGGCAGGAATACCCAGAGTATGACCCAGTAGTAGCTTTACCTTATCTTTAGTTGAACTTTTTTCTCAGTTTTACTTGTTCTTTATAGTTGGGCATGTATCTCCGACCTTTTTTTTGCATTCAGCACTCTTTTGTATACAATTTTTCGTAGTGTTTTATTTCTTGAGCGTACTTTGTTGTGTCTGTTTACAACTTATAAAGGAAATGCCTTTTTATTTTAAGTATTTACGCCTTTGATGCTAGTCTACATCCCCTGGCCTATGGAATTTGGGCTTGGGCTAGTCACGACACAGGCCCCAGGTGACGGGTTGTGACAGATTGGTATCAGAGGTGTCAGTTCTGCCGCAGAACATAAGACTCTGAACATTCTATTCTATGATGAAATTGTGTTAAGGGTACAAAGTGTGGTTTTTATGTTCAGGGAGTTCATTGTTGGTACGGTGGACGACATATCCATACACCAGGTCCCTGACTTCTGATTTCCGACTCAGTGCATGAAAAAACTGATTGCGTGTGTGTTTTCAGAAGTTTTCCTTTATGTCATCTCAACCAGGTTAGCTCACCTGGTATAATCTTTGATTGTGTTGCATATGTTTCTTTCAGGATTCCTCCCCATGGACGACCAGCTAGAGTCCCGAGAGTGGTACGTGCAGACAGCCCACCGAGCGATGAGGCCTCGGTGCAGGGCCCTCTTCCAGCAAAGACACCAGCAGTACCACTACCCGTTGGGCCACCGATGCCACCAGCCCTAGCAGAAGACGACGCACGCCGCTTGAGCGTGTTGCCCTAGTTCGAGCACCAGAGGCCACCCAGGTTCAAGGGAGAGACGAACCCACTGGAAGCTGAGGATTGAATGGAGGCTGTGGTGAGAGTCTTCAGACTGGTTGGGACACCATCATAGCTTATGGTGATCTTTGATGTGATTCTCCTTCGGGTAGAAGCAGGAAGATGGTGGAGCCTGATGCTTCAGGTGCATGATGAGATGACGCTACTATGGAAAGACTTTGAGATCCAGTTTTCGGGCAGAGTTTGTCCTAACCACCCTTCGTGCTGTGAGGATACAGGAGCTACTACATCTACATCAGGGTAGCATATCGGTAGCTTATTACTCAGTGAGGTTCACTGAACTCTCGCACTACTACAAAGATATGGTGTGTGACCCATTATTTAGGGCATGAACCATCGATTAGGGGCTCAGGTGAGAGATCAGGGCTTTGATGATCTCCCTCATCATCCCGACGCCGGAAGGGGTGTTGGAGAGAGACCTCTTAGTGGAGAGTTTCCTTACTGATAAGTCTCCGGTAGCGAGACCCACCACTAGTCATCATGCAGCAGAGTCTTCTGTAGCTATCAGTAGACAGATGACGTAGAATTCCAAGAGGACCAGACCTACATGTGGACGACCGCACAACTCAGGATCGGTTGTGCGGGGAACCCAGGGTGGAGACAGACCTTCGAGGAGCGGGAAATGTTACTCATGCGGCGGACATGGTCACATGACTTGTGACTGCCCGACCCACAATTCAGATGATCAGCAGACAGTTGAGGGACCTCCCAGGCAGAGGTAGAGGTTTGATCGAGGCAGTCCGCAGGGATGAGGCAGACGTGGTAGAAGAGCTGGTCGTGCAGCTGGTGGTGGAAGATGTTATGAGGTGTTACCACCACCAACACCATGAGGTCCACCCCAAACACAGGGAGTAGGTGGACATGCGAGAACTCAGCTCCAGGAAACTGAGGCTTACAATCACGATGCTATGGAGATGATTTGAGGTATGATCTGTGTCTACTACGCAATATCTTCAGTTCATATAGACACAGGTTCCAGTCACTCTTTCATTTCCCCTACCCTCATTCGGAGCTCGAAGATTCTGACTGAGTCGTTGGCTCGATCCATACGGCTAAAGACTCTTACGGGAGTAGACTTGATGATCACGCACTGGTGCGGGCAGTGTGAGATTACTCTAGGAGGTGAGATCTTCGGCTAGGATCACATCATAGGGGAATCGAGGCCTTACGATGTCATCTTGGGTATGGACTGGTTATCTACAGTCCATGGTTAGATAGACTTTATTAGGCGCAAAGTGTAGTGTGTCTGCGCGGATGGGACCAGTTTTACCTTCACCGTCGAGAAGGGAGCCTTTGCAACACATGACAAACTTAGTTGGAGGAGGGTGCAGCCGATCACTCATTACTTGGAATACCTTACCCTCAGAGTGGTAGATGTGAAGAGTCTAAGCTATCCTGTAGTGGTGGACTAGTACGTGATTTTTTTCCTTGACGATGTTCCAGGACTAACTCCTTATAGAGAGGAGGAATTTTACATTGACTTGTACCCTGACACGGCACTGATATCTGCACCAGCATATCAGATGTCTCCTGCAGATCTTCGTGAGCTATGGGTACATTTGGATGACTTGCAGGGGAAGGGATTCATCTGGACCAATGCTTCTCCCTGGGCTGCCCATATTCTATTCACCAAGAAGGCGGATGGAAGCTTGCGGCTTTTTGTCGACTACCGTCTCCTGAACCAGGTGATCGTGAAGAACAAATATCCTCTCCCAAGTATTGACGACCTCTTCGATCAGCTGAAGGTAGCATCGTGGTTCTCAAAGATAGACCTCAGGTCAGGCTATCACGAGCTCAGAGTTCGAGATGAGGATGTGCAGAAGACGACCTTCAGGAGTTGGTACGACCATTACGAGATATTGTTTATGAGTTATGGCACAACCAACACTCCAGTAGTGTTCATGGGACTAATGAACAGGATCTTCCAGCCATACCTCGATCAATTTGTTGTAGTCTTCATCGATGACATCCTGATCTACTTGACTACTAAGGAGGAGCATGCCTACCTTTTTTGGGTAGTACCAGACACACTCCAAGAGCACTAGTTTTATGGTAATCTCTCGAAGTGTCAGTTCAGGATCTGAGATTTTCACATTCTTGGTCATGTCATCTCGGAGGCAGGAGTTGCATGGATCCAGTGAAGGTTGAGGTGGTACTTTCTTGGGAGCCACCCAGGAGTGTGACGGAGTTGCGGAGTTTCCTGGTTTCTGATTATTAATAGCAGAGGTTCGTCTCAGACTTCTCCAGAGTGGCAGCACAACTATCACCCGTGAAAAAGATGGGGAAACCCTTCCTGTGGTCGGAGAGATGCATGTAGAGTTTTCGGGAGCTGAGGAAGAGGATGAATACTACTTCCATATTGAGGATTCCAGAGGAAGGCATAGGGTACGTAGTCTACTATGATGCATCAGGGACCAGACTCGGGTGTTTCCTGATGCAGGAACGAGAAGTGATCACTTATGGTTCTCGGAAGCTGAGACAGCATGAGAAAAACTATGCTACCCATGATCTAGAGTTAGCAGTAGTGGTCTTCACCTTGAATATGTGGCAACACTATCGGGTTGGTGAAAGTGTTACCATGTACACTGATCACAAGAGTCTTGGGTATATCTTCTCTCAGAAGGACCTGAACCTGAGACAACAGTGATGGATTGAGTTCCTCCAGAAATATGACATTGAAATAGTCTATACTCCTCAGAAGGGGAACGTTGTAGAAGATGCACTCAGCATGAGATCTGGTATATAGATTCTAGGTGAGGCAACGGAGTAGCTGGATACTTTGAAGATATCCTTTGTGGATAGAGATGGAGCAACTTTTCTTCAGTCTCTTATAGTCACTCATACACTTCTTCAGTGTGTCAGGGAGGCGCAACATAGAGACACTGACTACAAGACACTGCATTCTTATATATCCATAGGGCAGGCACCTGGTGGATTTTCTGATGGTGGGGAGCACGTCATCCTCTTCAGAGGACGTACTATTGTGCCAGTGTAACTTCAAGAGGAAGTGTTACATGAGTTCCACACATACCCTCTAGCGGTACATCCAGGAGTGGAGAAGATGTATCGGGGCCTCAGACGACAGCATTTGTGGCCAGGTATCAAGAAGGCAGATGCATTGTTTGTCTCTCGATTCCTCACTTGTCAACAAGTGAAGGCTGAGCACCAGGTACCATCAGGCTTGGTTCAGTCATTTGAGGTCCCAGAGTGGAAGTGGGTTGGGATATGCATGGACATCATGATCGGACATCCACGTACATCTAGGGGTCATGACTCGATTTTGGTGATCATTGGCCGACTCACCAAGGTGGACCACTTCTTACCGTTCAGAGAGCAGGGTTCAGTAGAGAGCGTGGAATGCCTCTACGTGCATTAGATTGTGCGGCTACATGGAGTATCTTATCTATTGTCTCTGATCATGATGCACGATTTACTTCCCTGCTATGGAAGGGGTTATAGGAGACTTTCGGGATGCATCTTCGTCTGGGAACCACCTTCCATCCTTGGACATATTGTCAGACCGAGTGGACCATTCAGACCCTTGAGGACATGCCACATGCTTGTGTCTTCGACTTTGGTCATAGCTTGGAGGATCAATTACCATTGGCAGAGTTTTCATAAAACAACAACTATCACTCCACCATTGGGATGACACCTTTTGAGGCCTTGTATGGTCGACCTTGCAGATCGCCACTGTGATGGACATACCAAGGGGAGTTAGCACTAGTTGGACCAGAGATGGTACGAGCTACCATGGAGAAGGTGTAGACCATCCAGGAGTGGATGAAGACTGCACAGAGAAGGCATAAGTCATATGCCGACAGGAGACAATGAAATTTGGAGTTCGAGGATGGAGACCACGTATTTCTATGAGTCTCACCCAGACGAGGTTTACAGAGATTTGGATAAGGTGACAAGTTATCTTCGCGTTTAATCGGATCTTTCCAGGTCCTCAGCAGAGTAGGTGAGGTGGCTTACCACCTAGATCTTCCACCTCAGTTGCACCGGTTGCACCACGTCTTTCATTTATCCCAGTGGAAAAGATACTTCCATGACCCTTCTCACATCATCGACAATGGGGAGCTGGACGTCGATGATGGGGAGAGTTTTACGGAGGTTCTAGTGGATATTGAGGATCGAAAAGAGCGGGTCCTTCATGGACAGTCGATACCTCTGGTGCGCATTCTTTGGCAGCACAGGATCCTCTAGGAGAGAACATGGTAGCAGGAGGATCAGATGTGTGCTCAGTACCCCCATTTGTTCCCTTAGTTCGAGTTATAGCTTATGGGGATGTAAAGCCCTGAGGTGGGGAGAATGTAAAGGCCTGGAAATCCCATGGATTTTTTTAAGATCATGGGAATTTTATGAGTCCATTAAAACTGACGGCGTGTGATTCTGAGGCCTAGTGTTCCAAAAATCAATTTCTGATGTTTTTTTGTGTACGTTCATTAAATGTACGAGCATGATTTTATAACTTTTGAACTGGTTCTCAGAATTGAAATCTGAGGGCACCGTTGAACTCGTTGTGCCAGTATTTTCTTATGGAAACTTTCATTTTGATGGCAGTGAGTCAAGAATAAAATATAGATTTTTGGATTTCATGGAAAGTAATAAAATAATGTGAGTTTTCACTTTATTTTATTAGAGACGCCATGTGGGTGTTTGGAGGTTAAAACCCCTCATGGGAGTTGGAGGTGGGACCACCACACCTTAACCTCCCATGAGAGGTTATGGTGGTGGGGCCCACCCAAACATAACCTCTCATGTGTGGATTAAATTGGTGGGGACCACCCGAGGATAAAACCCTTTGAACTCTCCATTAAGTGTGGATAAACCTCTTAAACCCCCCAATTAATGGTGCCACCAACTCCCCTAATTAAATTTTCCAAATCCTTCTCTTTAATTGTTGAGCACACAATTTTAATTAAATGTGCCAACTCTCGTGAATTAATTAGGGGGAACATTTTAATTTAATTCTTCCAATTTGAATATGGTTCCAATGAATTAATAAGATATCAATATCTTATAATTTCTTTGGGTTGGCATTTTTCTTTTGGTGGGAAGCTTTTTAGAGGAGAGCTTGGGAGAATTTGAGTTCTCCACTGAAGAACCCCATCTCCCAATGAAGAACGAAGAACGAAGAATGCCGAATTTATTCAAATTATTCTTCAAAGCTTCAACTGTCATGTGAATTCTTCGACGACCGACTTCCGTGATTCCATCAATGAGCATCGAACGACAAATCAATGGTAGGGGTTTAATTTTTTTCTAAGTATGATCTTTTCCCATGTTCTTCCTTTCTCTCAAAATGAAGAATGAGGGTTGTTGTGCTTCATACTTGCGAGCCTCTTGTTATCACCCTAACTGCGGAGGGTACAGGCTAAACTAACATGGCCCAACATCCTCCCTCAATCACTTTGTGATGTTTCTTCGGCATAGAGATGATGCGACGAGACAAAGAAGGTGGAGACGACAAAGGTCGCGCTACCTGCTGCCTCCGCGAATTGCGCCGCCCCCACAACGCTCTGATGCTCTCAGCCGAACACCGCTGGCCCGCTCCAGCCAGAGCCTCGCTGAACCAGCCTCCCTGGCCGCCACCCGACCACCGGCCTGCCTGCCCGCTGTCTCCTGCGCCCTCTGCCAGCAGCCTACCTGGCACTTGGCCGGCCTGCCCGTGGCCTTTCCTTGCCTCGCCTTCCTACCTGCGTCCACCCGCGCACCCTACCATGCATTCGTGCGACCTCCTGCGCGCCCTGCTTAGCATGTATGTGGCCTGTCCTCACCCTGTCAGCCTGCTCGTGTCCTCTCGCACACCCCTTCAGCCTGCTCGCGGCCTGCAGCACCCTCTCGGCCGCCCTGCCGGCCTAACCAGGGCACCACCCGGCCTACCCGGCCACCCTGCCTTTCTGACTAGGCTGCCGCCTAGCCTTCACGGCCGGCATGCCCACCGCTGGCCGAACTGGATCGCCCTCCCAGGCCAAGCCGCCTGAACTGTACCCTCACGGCGCTAGCCGAACCAAACCGATTGCGCCCTATGGGCCAAGCCACGCCCATCACGACAACTTCCGGGTCGAACTGCCCATGCAGCATGCTGGGTTACGCCCAGCGGGCCGGGCTGAACCTAAAAGGCTGGCCCACCCAATGGGATGGGCCAGACCAAACAGGTCTGACCGGGTTGACCCAGGCCAGGTCGGCCCAGACTAAGATAAGCCAAGTAAATCCGACCATGTTGGACTAGACCCGAGCCCACTATCGGCCTTTACTTTCTTTTGGCCATGTCATTGGCATCGGTCGACCGTTTGGAGAACTTTCAACGGCGCTGGTAATCTTGGAACATAGAGGTCCATTTGAGTATACCCCACTAGAGTTCGGGGTAATGTTGAGATATGGTCAAGTTGGATCGTACGCGAATCCAACCGGGCCCGCAGGACTAAAAAGCTAATAACTCAGAGACCGAGCGTCCGATTGTCGCACCGTCTGTTGTGTTGAGACCCCTCTGATGAGGCAGACCTTTGAGATACTTCTACGTGGGACTTCGTGACAGTTTAAGTATTGACCAATAGTTTGTGGAGCAGATCTTCAAGAGACGAGCATGCATTTGTGCGGGAACCTAGTAGTTTTCTAAGACTTGATGACTGCTAACTGATTCGACTCGGAGTTATTCGACTAGCCCAGTGGGGAGCACCTAGTTGTGGTGGTTGACCCACGGTGGAAGAGCGCTTGGTTGTGGAAGCAGACCCATGGTACTCGACAGGAGGAGTACCTCTATAGGCTATGAGGGGGAGCTCTATGTTGTGGTGGAAGACCCACGATGGGGAGCGCCACTATGTGGGCGCAACAGACCCACGGTACATGACAGGTGGAGTACCTCAGCAGCCCAAGGATAGTGGGAAGAGTCTCTCTGTGACACAGCAGGCCCACTATACTCGATTGAGGAGGAGTTCTCCAGCAGCTGAGGGTTCAGATTTATACAATCCCTAGAATAAAATCCTGGATGAGCTGAGTCAGTCACTTATGTATTTACCTCATGATTGATATGGATTACATGATAATTTAGGAATATGTATGGGCATATACCTAAGTGAGGATATATGTTGATTTCATACTTTGTGGTTTATCCTTATTAGATTTTGTGAGACCTTGATGGTCTTGGGTTCCCTACTGAGTATCATTATACTCACCCCTACACGGGCTATGCCCACACCTTGTTGTGTTAGTTGCAGACGTTGGACAACGCTGGCTGAGGATCAGAGTTGTACGACTAGATGGTACCAAGAGGTGGACCTTACGACGATTCTACACATGGAGGAGACTGACGGACGTGGAGTGCTGTGGAGGCTATCTATACCTACCCTTCATTAAGGAATCCCTATATGATGACCCAGTAGCTGCCTTGCCTTTTCTTTAGTTGTACTTTTTTCTCAGTTAAATTTTAATTTTACAGTTGGGCCTGTATTTCAGGACACTTTTTTCTTTCATCACTCTTTTGTATACAATATTTCTTAGTGTTTTACTTCCAACTCGTACTCTGTTTTGTGTGTTTACACATTATAAGGGCAATTCCTTCCCACTTTAGGGATTTACGTCTTTGGTGCTAGTCCCCAGCCCCTAGCCTATAGAAGGCGGAAATGGGGTAGTCACGGCACAGGCTTCGGGGGACGGGTCGTGACAAATTCAAATGTGAAAACTGGGTCCAGGTGACACCACAACCACCCCGCCTTCACATGGTCGTCGAGTCTTGGCCTGTCAGGTACCACCAGTTTCCCTACAGACACGTGGTCCCCACCCTAGGGCCCAAACACATGCCTCAATGGGTCATCTGAGAAATGATAGTTCCCACAGGACAACACATATACTTTCTATTGTGTTTTGTCCTCATTCACACACACCCTAGGAAACTTCCTAGAAGGTAACCCATCCAGATCACTACTATAGGCCAAGCACACTTAACCGTGAAATTCTAATGAGATAGGCTCCAGAAAAAAGGTTCACCTTGTTGACATGAGTCATATCATTCAGTCATTTAACCCTTTATCATTTTGGGGTGTTACAATCAGCCCCCCCCCCTAGAGCACAACGTCGTCGTTGTGGGCCCTAAATCTCAACCCAAGTAGTGCACGACACTTAATGCTCGGTACGACCTCCAATACCAAATGTGACAACTGGGTCCCGGTGACAGCACAACCACCCCGCCTTAACATGGCTGTCGGGTCTTGGCCCGCCAGGTACCACCAGTTTCCCCGCAAACGCATGGTCCCCACCTTGGGGCCCACCCACGCGCCTGAACGGGTCAGCTGTTCCAGTGTGTTTTTTTCTCTTTCGCACACACCCTGGGAAACTTCCCACAAGGTCACCCATCCAGATCACTACTCCAGGCCAAACATGCTTAACCGTGGAATTCTAATCAGACAGGCTTCTAAAAAGGAAGGTGCACCTTGTTGACATGAGTCATATCCTTTAGACATTTACCCCTTTATCATTCCGGGGTGTTACAATCACCCTCTTTTAGAGCACAGCGTCCTTGTTGTGGGCCCTAAATCTCATCCCAGGTAGTGCACCACACTTAAGGCTGGGTACCACCTCTGATACCAAATGTGACAACTGGGTCCCAGTGACAGTGCAAACATCCCGCCTTTAACATGGTCATCGGGTCCTAACCCACCATGTACCACCAGCTGCCCCGCAAACACGTGGTCCCCACCCAGGGTCCCACCCATGTGCCCAAACGGTTTATCTAACTAATGATAGTCCCCATATGCCAACACATGTGTTTTCTAGTGTGCTTTGTCTTCACTCACACACACCCTGGGAAACTTCCAAGAAGGTCACCCATCCTGATCCCTACTCCAGGCCAAGCACACTTAACTATGGAGTTCTAATCATATAGGCTCTTGAAAAATAAGGTGCACCTTGTTGACATGAGTCATATCTTTTAGCCATTTAACCCTTTATAATTTCGGGGTGATATAGGGAAGCTAATTTATCCTGAGGGTAAGGTATACATCATCAACATTGGTGTAATCCGGATACAATAAATTTTTAAAACAATGGATGGTTGGATATTTACTGCACATTGTTATTGTGATGAGTTTTTATACATGGTTGTTATTCATTTATAATGATAAATAATGTAATTGTTGGTGTACATCATTCAGTCATTAATTTTTTCATCCAAATATAAAAGCAATGAATTAATGGTATTTTTTCAAAAAATGTTTTAATGAAGGGGGTCTTTGGAATTAAATTATTTTATAATTTCCTTCAGTACAAAAAAATACATACCAGTAATAGTTCATGGTAATGTACTGATAAATGGATACTCTTAGTAGAATACTAACTATTTCTTATTTTTTATAAATTATATATAGGACTCAAGAGGAGGTGATGGTGTTCATATATAAGGAGGAATAATATATGAAGTAAAGGGATATCATACACGACACGTTAAAAAATATTGTTGTGTTCTATAGACGAATGACTCGACATAGATATTCTTTATCCCAGTATACTACATGACATAAATTTTAATTCATATAATGTGGATTAAAATACTATATATCATTGTAGAGTGAATGGGAAATGGTCTCACCAATGAATGTAAAAATATTTCATAATTACCATGATGGATAGAATTGAAAATGTACATGGATGGGATTGGAATATTAATTCATGTACTATAATCATATTATTTAATATTACATTGTAGTATTTGAATCATTGAAGTATCATTGGGAATATTTTATCTAATATCATCATATTATATTTTATATTATTTTTGATAATTTAAGAAACTGGAAGATTTATTGTTTTTGATGAAATTTAGAATTAAATTGGGATCTTGGATTTGAAGGGATAAAATTCATGGATATAGGTACAGAGTTAGAATTTAAAAAAATTTATCATTATAAATATTTGATAAAATATGAGAGATATTACATGATTATTTAATGTAAAATACTATTAAATGATAAGATAATGATTGGATTCAAGATAATTATAATCCAAAAACAATATTGTTCTACGAATTGGATCACATTCAGCAATGACATGTATATGAATAAACTAGTATTTTTCATGGACTGGTAAATGACATGGGTTGACAAACTTGATTAATGTTGATGGAAATAAGTTCTTAAGGGTGTAAAAAAAATCAAATATCTATGAAAATTTATACCGTAGATACTACTACTAAATTAATTGTCTTATTGGATTTTTCTATATATATTTGATGTACATAATAAAATATGATTTTCACTATGGATTTTTGTAATATTATATTAATATAATTTTGTGGAAATTAAATCCCATACACTAGTGAAGTATTTAATATATAGTGGATATGTGACTCCAGATGTTTCCATTACCATAAATTATTCATTAATTATCAAATCCAAATCACACGATAATTTAGTGAAATATATGCATTCAGAAAATTAATGTTTGAAAATTTTGATCCATTCTATACCCAAAATCAGATTCATTTTTCCAATATTTTATAGAAAACATATTTTTATGTAGTGGAATGTGATTTTTTTATTGTCGAATCTAAACAACACATTCAATGTGGGTAATAATATCATTTTAATTGACATCTATTTTAACTTTTCTATATATCATTAGTGGTGTATGTGATCTCATCTTAAACTTGACAGTTGAAAATTTATCTTCTACTTCCAATTATATATGGACTTTTCCACTACATTTACTAATTTACAATTTCCTTCTACAAAAAAACATTAGCAATCATCCCCCCAAGATGAAAATAATTCCTAAATAAATTGAACTCTACTATAATTCATCTTCAATTCATTATAAAACAAGATGTATCAATGAAAAATCTATATTTTCATAAAATCTTCTAGTTATATTAAAAATATACACATCCCTTCATTTAGTAGTAACAAATGAAATCTAAAAATATCCTAAATTGTCAAATATTTTTTCCAAAACTGGTCAGGTCAATATATCAAAAATAAATTCCAGTAGAACTACAA
Source organism: Viscum album (assembly GCA_963277665.1). NCBI lineage: Eukaryota > Viridiplantae > Streptophyta > Magnoliopsida > Santalales > Viscaceae > Viscum > Viscum album. Next base: position 447,827,209 of record OY728147.1, read on the forward strand.
TTAATTTTTAAAAACTAGAAATTTTAAAATAACACTATGTTAGATAGCATATACAACACACAACACCGAGAATAATTAAAAAATAAAATATTATTATGTTGTGGAAGTTATAACATTGTTGTTGAATTATTATGTATGAATAGAAGTATCTAAATTATTAAATATAAATAATGTTCTTAATAAATAATAATATTTTAAAAAATTCTAAATATGTAAAAATGTAGTATCTTTTTATGTATTTCTAATTTATAGAAAAAATTTATTCAAATATTGTTTTTATTTAGAGAATATTATAGATAATTGTTTTATCATTTATAAATTTTAAATCATAAAAACAATACACCTTTTTAATCATAATATCAAAATTAACTTAGAGATAATTTTTTGTGATGATAAAAAGATTTATTTTTCAATGAATAATGAAATAATCAGATTTTTATTAGAACAATATTTTTGTTTCATATATTTAAAAATTATTATTTTCAATATATGTTTTAATGTAATATAAATTCAAATATATTGTTAATAATAAAATTATAGTCATTAGGATCAATATTATTTCTGAATTTAATATGAAATCATTTTTATACATAGAATGGGATTTCAATGAAAAAAATATTTTTTTATTTTGGTTTGTGCTTGTATTATAATTTTATTTGAAACATTCATGGATTTCAATATTGAAAAATTATTCCCATTATTTGAATTTGTAGTTTAAATTTTTTTAATTGTGTCCCATATCATTTTTTTCATTATTTATTCAATACATGGTACTTATTTTTAACCCTGGTGATGGTAAATAATGTAATTAAAGTTAAAATTAATTTTATAAGGACAACATATGATCATAACACTTCTATTTATTTTATTGAATATTCCTTTTTTAACTATTAAATCAAGAGTTCATTAATATTTCAATTACATTCCACTTTCCTTTGATTATTAAAATTATATTGTTTTATGTAGTTAATAATTAAATTTATAACACTCTTGATTTAAATATCAATTAAATTTTTTGCATGGATAAAAAATTTGTATTTTGTAAATATTTTTGAGAAATATTTTTTTTCATAATTATTGATTTTTAATTTTTAGTGATGAAATAATGGAATAAAATTATTACGCAACATAGACATGATTCTTGTAGAAGATGTGGAAAAATAAAGTTGATGATAATTGATATAATAAATATAATATTTTTGCATGATTTATATCTCCAAAATAATTATTTTTACTAATATAATTTAATATATTAGCTTTAAATATTTATATTATTATTATTTTTCATGAATTTTGGTTTCCATGTAAAATTATGTGAATAGTTCATAAAATGAAATTAATTGCATTTTATGATACAAATATTTATTAAATATATTTTGGAGTATAAAAATCAATAAATACGAAAATTTTGAAGATATTGGATTTAAAATTTCTTCTTATTTTCATTTATGTTACAATTATGAATCGATTTGTAATATTATAACCCTTTAATAATAAAAATATTTTACCATGGTTAACATTAAAAATATTTTTTCCACGAGTTTAAAATAATATGGTCTAAAATAACAAAAATACATGTATAAGTTTTAATTTATTATTATATTTAAACAAGAACCTCATTTTCCAATAACATCTATCAGTTTTTATAGATTTTTCATGATAAATGTTGTCTGTATACATTGCATTGTTTAGTAATTCCAATAGTGTCATTTCCCTCCAATATAAAATAACCCCACTCTTGTTTCTTAATGACACTGCCTGGAGTCTTCTTGATAAGAAAAAATCGAGAAAATAACGTCTCAAATTCACTAGAATCAAATTATATTTCCAAGCCTCATTAATATAAAATTCCAATGGTCAATAAAAATTGATCTTAAACAGGTCACTCCAAGAAGAGGTAATAATCCTAAAAACCTAATTTAATTTAATTTTTCTTATACCTCTTAAAAATTAACATAAACCATAGTAATATAATTATTTCAATAATTTTATTATAATAATTTATTATGATGTAAATGTAATAAGTATAATCAACTTTCATTACAACTCTTGGAAAATGAAAATGTCACTACTAGGTACGTGGGGACAACAACTTACATCAAGAGATATTATTGGTCTTTCATTTCCTATTAATATGGATAGTAATGAAGACCTCTTTAATAAAATTATATATTATATATTATATAATCATTATTCATTTTTGATTAGTTTTTATTGTCAACATATTTATTCCATGCATTCAAAAGTTAAAACATCATTCTTTGATATGTATGACCTACCATCACCATGATTGGTGTAATTTATATTTCAACATCTATATTTAATGGAAAATAAAAATATATAAAACTACTAAATATTTAAATTAATATTTATTAATATTTTATGGATGTTATATTTGTTACAAAATTACAACAACTAATTCTATATAAAAGAGATTCTCATGAAATTTTATACTTTTAACACCCCAAAACAATTACATTAATAATGTATTCTTAATAAATGATAATAATAATTTTATAATAGGATTTAATGTGTTATAATATGTAATAATATTATTTATTTACATAATTATTATATATTTATATTTATTATATTGGTGGTTATAGTTCCTTTGAGAAAACTCAAAATTTAGGTAACATATTTCTTGTCTCACTCTTATTTCTATAATACATTTTAAATATTTACCAGTTTTTTCATTGATGTGGTCAATACACTAAAAATTGTTTGGTAAATATTATATAACCATTTAAATATAGGTTAAAGTAAAAATCATTTAAATTATTTTCTTTTTGAGGATTAGGATTCAAAATATTCCAATGAAATAATGATGTTCATTTAAAATCTATATTCGATTGAAGTTTAATATTGTTTAAATATTCATTAAAGGAAATCATATTATACATATCTGATAAAATAACTTCACATTATTATTTTTAGTTTTTTATTCATTTATCCGGTTATCATATTATTTTACTCTCTTTGGTAACTAATAATTTTGGGGAAAAAATTTCATGACAAAATTAATTAATTTCCCCTTTAGTTTTTATGATTTCTATTACATGAGGATGATTTCTAAAAATATTTTCTTGAAATTTTTAAGATTCCACTATAGTATTATAAATGTATTTTAACCCATTATTGTTTATTTTAAAAAAATATTTAAAATCAATATTCATGGAATTATTTAAAGGGGGACTTTTGTATTTTTACCAATAAAGTGAAAGGAATATTTATTTTAATGTACATGAAATTTATGGAATTTATCCCCATTATGGGTGCTCTATTCCATTACTATTCTGTTGCAAGATTCAAAATTTCCATTTATGAAAAAAACTTCATTAATATTTATGAAATTATTATATTTAAATTTATTTTTTAATTAAAAAATGGATAATATTTTAAAGTAATATTTCAATGATATTTTAAAAAGAATTATTCGTATCTGATAACATCCATTGATGTTACATATGATTAACTAGGTTTATGATCTAATAACACCATAAAATCTCATTCTATGGATATATTATTATGATGATGAATTATGTATGATTCAATGAGACTCATTCCATTCGAATGGGATAATTTTATAATTATTAAATCTTTATGAAACCCAATTTGTTTCAAAAATTTATTCTATGATGATATAATTACATTTTAATGAATATTCATTCATATATATGGTTATGCTATGATGAATATTTATTGATATTATAGAAAATATTTTTATTATTTTCATCATGTGGTATGTGGGCCTAGAATTAGATATCTCCACAATTCATTATATAATGATCTATATCTAATGATATTACAAGAAATAGAATGGGGAGTTAAACCAGTTCAGTGACTTTGTCCCCTGTGATAGACTTGTGAGTGAAGATTGAATACAGAATGGGGATTATAGACAACATAATATGATAGTAAAGGAAGTTAATCTTTGATTTAATGGAAATTATATTCCTGGATTATTTTTATACACAAAAAAATTATATCACGCTAATGTTATGATATAATGGATTATTCTCTTTGATTCATTTCATATTGATGTGTTATAAAATTTAATGATTTATTCCATAAATAAATATTTTTATCTATGATGTCCACAGTAATGTATTCAAATTTTAATATCATTCTCTCAAAAATTGGTGTTTATAATATGATTAAGTGACCATTGGTGTTTTCTTTGTCTACCATTTCTATGAATATCATATCACCATTTCATAAGAATCCTTTTGTTTGGAAATTCTAAATGGTTTTAATTAGGGAATATCAAATTAGAGTACTGCATGATAAGATATTTATGTGATATGTTTATTATTATATGTAAAATAAGAAGGTTATGTATCTTGTATCCAAAAATACTAAACCATTATTTTCCTCTAGAGAGTATTTATTAAACATGATGAATATTTAGCTATTAATATCTAATATTTACGTATGAAACTCATGAGTCTCCATAAATCGAATAAGTTTATTATTTTGGTAAATATTTTTAGATAATTACTAAATATATTTATTACAAACCATTTTAATAACTATAAGTATATCTTGTCATCCGAAGGATTTTATAAGTAATTTATTATGTGATTTTCTAATAAATTCATCTCTATCTAGTTATAATAAGTATAAATGATTTTGAAATGGGTGATTATAGTTTAAAAACCCAAAATGGTTTTGGATAATTATACCTCGACAATAATTCTTGGGAATAGTTATTTTACCCATAATACACACTGGGTTTTACACTCTTGTGTTATATTATTTTGTTAATTCACATTATAATTAAGGGACATTATAATGGATTTTCATAGATGATGATGATGGACGACCTAGGATAAACTTAAGGACTCCAATATTAAATATTTAGTGCAATAATTTAGATATCCAATGAATGATATTTCATGATTTCTTACTATGATTATTATTTCTCACAATTGAATTTTGGTTTTAGTCAATGGATGAAACTAATAGGAATTATGTTAATGATGAATGTGAAAGGCAATAGAATGATTGTCCACTTTGGAAGCCACATAAAATAAGATATGGAATGTGAAACATTTTGATTAATACAAATCATATATATCATCATCTGATTCATAATCTCAACATTGTTGATTTTATTAAAACACCTAATAAGAAAAAATTAAATTTTCTTAAATTCCATCGAGGGAAGAATATTTTCATTCACATATGTCATGTATATGGTAAGAATCATTAAGGGAAACATCTCAAATGAAAGATAAGTATTTTTATGTGTATAAAAGATATTAAAATTGAAATAAATTGATGAGAAAAAATTAATATTACAAGGTAGGAATTTTAATTTTATACTAAGGTACCATTTATTATTCAACATATAATGTTTGGGGAATATAGGAAATATCTGATTAATGTCCCTAATACCAGAGTGAACTCCTAGACCAATGATGTTTCTATATCTTTTCAGTTATTTAGTTGTAATGAATGATGTTTATATGTTTTGGAATTGACAAATCATATCAGAGATGAATAATTTTTACTGGTGTTGAAGTTTTAAGAATCATGAAATATAAAAGGCTTATTATAATGTAGTTTTCCTTTATGAATTCACAAGAGTCTGATGAATGGTAATGATGAAATGGACACTTGAATTACTATTAAGGTTATATTTTATGAAAAAAAAAACAATAATTTGGAGTGGATAAACCATAATATCTCCCTTATATTTCTATCATAATGATTTGTTGAGACAAATAAATTATTTCCATTAATAAATTAGAAGAGATATGTTTTATGAACTATGAAATTATTAATGATTTTATGAAAAATGTATTATATTATCCTTGATGGAGGCTACATCATTTCTTCATTTGTGGAATATATTAGATAAACTATGATTTTATTTGACGATAATGGATTTATTATCTTGAATAATATATATTTACTTATTGTTATTTGGATGAATCAAATTAATAGTATGTTTTAAGAGAATCATTGTATTCACATATATTGAATGTGAAATTAAGAGTTTGAATTGTTTGTTTTGGTGATTAATGATATGTGTATTATGGAAATTTATTGATATTCTTCATAAAATTATGAATTTTGTATTTGGTCAAACTTATTTTTGAAGAGTTTTTTGGTTAACTAATTATTCAATGGTTTAAGAAGAATATTTTGAATTATTGTTGTGGATTTAGAGTTTAATGTCATATTTTTTTTCTATTTGTTATCATATTCTAAAAATTATGATTTTAGAAATATATAGAGGAAGGAGGAATTAATTTTTTATTCTTTTATGTATATTATAAACACTAAAAGGGAATTTGTGTTCTTCAATAACGAATAAATCATCGGAATTTGTTTGAGTATGATGAAGTAGAAATTAATCAAAGCATATGAAATGGAAATAATTGTTTTTAGAAAATGTAAATAAAAATAGGTAAATATATATTTCCATTTTCTATAAGTATATATTAAAATAGATTCCCTAAACATTGGGATGAGTTATATGAAACATGAATATTATTTTAGTGCCTTTATTTTATTGAATTTAGGGTCTTTACACACTTCCTTGTTTTAAGGATTTGTGGATTTTTTACATTCCCATTATCAATCACATTATTTTAATTAAAAATATCTATCACAATCCTTAAATATGTTTACATTAAATATCCGCCATTTCTATATTTCAACATCCCACTAATTTTTTACAATGGGACCCATAATTATGTTTTATTCTAGATGACCAATATTTTTTCCTATCACTATTTTCCAGAGGATGCAATATTAAACTAATTTATGATTTTGGATTTCAAAAAATGAATTTTAAAATATCAAATACATGATTACTGATAAAAATTTCAAACTATGAGGATGAAATTTATTAAATTTTGTATAATGTATCAACCCATTATTTTAAAAGAGCATTATGTTTGATTGCATACACAACACACAACCACAATCTTAAATAAATAATGAAATATTATCATTTTAAAACATTTATGAAATTGAAATTATATTTTAGGGTTTTAAAAGATATATATGAATTATGAAATTTATATTAAAGTAAGAATGACTAAAAATTTACTAATAAATTCTTATAAATAAAGAAAATAATATTTTGTATGGTCATTCAATTTTTGAAATAAGCTTTATTAAAAAACTATTTTAATTGAATGAATATTAAAATTAACATTTTGAACCAATAAAATATTATTTGATAAAAATAATAACATTTTTTTAATCAGAATAAAACTGTATTATATGGTTGAATTTGTTAGATTTTTCTTCAAAAATGATTTTCCTATGAATAGTGAGAAAATATATATTTTTATTTAAACCTGTATTTTTTCAATCTTTTAAATAGTAACTTTTTTGAAATGGATTCAATGTATCATTAGTAATATTATGTTATTAATAATGAAATTATGTTTGTTTTAATCAATTTAATGGAGGAATTTAATCTAAAAATAAATTTCTTCATAAAAAGAAATTATTCAAAAAAAACTATATTTCATTGTATTATTCTTTTTTATTCAATGATTTTAAACCAAATCTAGGAAATTAGTGTAGAAAAATAGATCCCATCTTTTTGATCAGTAGTTTTAAAATTTTTAAATAGGTACCTTTTAATTTTGGTCATTATGTATAGTAACTATAATAAAAATGTATCCACACAGTAATGGTAAATCATTTAATTATGGATAAAAATAAAATGAATATGACTAATAATGACCCTAAAAATATATTGATTTCATTAGATAAGAGTAGTTTATCCATAATCATAATTTTTTATAACATTTGGTAATATAATTCCATTGTAATTAAAATATATAATTTATATTATTTTAAGTAATTTTGTAGTAAAAAATGTCACTCTCATGATTTTAATATATTTAAAATTCTATAATATGGTTAAGAATAATATATATTTTTTTATTAATGGTTATATAATATTTATGTTTTTTATAATGGTAATTTATTATTAAGTTTTATTCATTAAATAATTATTATAAATTCTTAGACAACTATAATGAAATTATTGTTTAAGGGGAAGGAAAATCAAGTATGTGATATTTAAAACTATAAAAATAGTTATTTTTTCAGTTAAAGTGCCACAATAATTTTATGTATCAATATAACATAATGTCACATAAATGACTTATTTTAAAGTTAAATTTCATTTAATTTACATTTATGCTTTGTTTTTGGGGTCTCTCAACCTTTTATGGTGGAATGGATGAGTTTTCGTGAATTGGGCCAAACAGTATACCCAATTAAAGATTTGAAAATAATTTTTTTTCTTATTTAGAATTTTAATTTTTTAATATTTTTTACTCATTAAAATTCCTAAATGGTATCCCCTGACATATTAACTCCACAATTGTAGTTTGAAGCCATTATAAATGCATAACCAAGGTGTATATGGGATTTTATTTAAGGGATTGGGCTTGCCCGAAATCCCAATTCCAGTTTTAAAAATAAATTATTTTTAATTAATAATATATTCAATTTTATGTATTTTTTGGTAATTCTAAGCCTCACACACGCCCATTGAACCCAGTAGCGTGTCCAACCTCTCTTTCCCCTCTTTGGAGCTCTTCTTCATCACGAATGAGTGCTGAACTTCGTAGGGTTCCTAAAATCTGGCAAGTTTGAAGAGGTAAGTTATTTAAATCATAACTCTCTAAATTCTTACTCTTTTCCCCCCATTCCAGTTCATAAATGATCTCAAAGTCCTTGTTCGAACTTCCCATGAATGGTTGGATGTTTTAAAATTCAGATACTGGTGTATTTTGGGTCGTTTTATTCATGATTGTTTTGAGTAAGTGTTTCTCTCTAAAATTTTTCAATCTCCTTATGGTTTCCTCCCTGTTTCATTATGTTTTAAAATGTCCAGAAGTTAGGGTTCGAACATATGGTTTGATTTGGTGTCCTTTTGGTAAAATATTGTGGTCTAGGTCTATATTTATCTTCTATGGGATGTGGATGTGGTGCGGTTGATGTTTCACACCACGTTTTGAGGGATTCGACACATCTGGTAGGATGTTCCATGTGTAAACAATTAATGAAGAGTTAGCTTGATGTATTTACTCATTTTTAATATTCCTCATATGTTGGGTGTGGTGAGAAAACTATTTATGATTGATTTTGTTAAGTGTTTAAATTTATATATTCATTTTAACATGAAATTGGGTGTTTTCATGTGTTACTCGTGTTGTATTATTTGGGTGTATTTTATAACATATGGAATTGGTTTACGAAATCATTTTTGGCCTTCCAATTCTGGTTTGGTAATGCATTAGTGTAATTTGGTCCTAAATAGAGGGTTTTTGAATAGGTTTTATGTGTAAAACATTGTTAGACATCTTTAGAGCATTTTATGAAAATGCGTGTTTTCATTTGGATCTTTTGTAGTATTATTCAAGTTGATTTTATAAAACATGAAAGTGGTATTATAAATGTCTCTAGGGATTCCAATTCTGTTTTGGATAGGAATTGGTATGGTTTTTAGTCTTAAATGTGGGTTTTTAAATGGGTTTTGTGTGCATAACATATTTTCACCAATTGGGTTCTTTTTATGAAAATTGTAAATGTTTTAGTTGGTTAAACAAAGTGGGAAAAGGGTGAATTTGTAATGTTTGGTATTTGCGTTCACCTATTAAGGGGTATTGAAAGTTGAAGTGAGGTTTTATGATTTCAATCATTTTTAGAATGTTTTGTAAATTTTTAGAATGTTTTATTAAATTGTAATGTTGGAGGAAAACTTTTTTTTGGGTTGTTTCGTGTAATTTTGAAAATAAAATGATTTTGAAGGTAAAAGGGTATTATGTAACAAGTGGTTGGGTTTTTATGAGAGTTGTAATATATTGAAATGGTTTTATAAAATTGTTTAATGGATTTGTGGAAGTGTTAAAGAAATGTGAAAAGTGTTTTGGGCTATTTTGGTGTGAGTTGGACTTCAAAATCAATTTGAATTAAAAGTGGAATTTTGTGACTTGTGTTGTTTACATGTGGGATTTTTGGTGAATTTATGATATGAAAAAGATATTTGCATGTGAAAATTATATTCATTGACTTGTTGAACTTGTTTGAGAACAAAGGGAAAACTCGGGTATCTAGGTGGGTGGACATGTACTAGTATGCTAGTGAATCTGTGGGGTTTGACCTCAGTTTCACTTAGCAAGATTGACGCTTACAACTCTAAATAAACTATTATGATGATTATTGGGGGCCACTAGGTTATGGTTATGTTCCCTACTAGTGGCTCATGCACGAGAACGAATATTTGTGATTGTTACTCTCACTGAGATAAGAGGTACCTGGGACCCACAGCTAGCTAGTGCCTCGAGGTTATTTCCCATTGCATGTGCTCACTACATATTGTGTGGTTACTGTCATCATATGGTATGAGTGGCTGAAAAAATTCAGTAGCTTTGGTATTGATTTTAAAAGCATTTCTTCTTCAAATTATCCCACCAGAAAACTGGTTTTATTTAATGTTCCATCTTTTAGAAACTGTAACTAGCATTTCATGTTTATAAAAATTATCATTCTTTTCATCATTAAATGTTTATCATGTGGAATATATTATTGGTGGTATCCTATTGGGCTTTGTCTCACACCCTACTTACACCCTTGGGTGTAAGTAGACTTGGTTATTTTTGTTGTCGCAATTTGGGTACAATTTTTAGTTCCAGTGATTCGGGTTTCTAACAGGTCCTTGGTGGTGAAGTCTTGTGGATATGGCTTGAGGGCGGTTCCTCATTCCATGAGGGTTCATGGGAAGTTCCCTTTTAGTTTTGTACCTTTTTTATAGTCTTTTTGAGTTATTTTAAAATATGCAATTCAGTTCTGATTTTTTGTAAAAGATTGTTTGTACTGAATGATCCAGATTCATTTTATTGGATTCTTTTGTTGTTTTATGTTTATAAACTCAAGTAAATCATTCCCATTTTTTATTTTAAGATACCCATGTACTTGTTCCAGCCCATGGGGGTCTGGAACGCCCTTCGTTTCTTGTCACGGGCTGGGTTTGGTGTTGGTTTTGGCGGCTACTAGATTCGGTTCGTGACAAATAATATATATGTGTCAATGGTTTATATTATAATTTTATGGATATAATATTATTCAATATAACAGTAGGATAAATGTTATGAAAAGGATATTATTATTATTTTATATGAAAAATTAACTTTGAAAAATTTTATAAGAGGAATAAAAATTCTTAAATGGTAAAAGTGTGATGATAATTGGAATAAAATGGAATCCCATTTACATTTCTGAGCCAACTATTTATTTATATGTAAAATTATAACCACTTAATATTAAACACTCATTACCATAGTTAAAATTGAATCTATATTACCAAGTAGTTATCCAAAAAGATAATGTTTAAAATAATTATAAAACCCTTATAAATTTTATTTTATGATGATATTTAGACATAATCCTATTTTTATTTTAATATATACTAATTTTGTATCATTTCTAATTAGAATGAATTAAATATATTGTAATCATTTTAGTTATTTAAAGTGTATCCTTTCTATCCATTATAAGAGGGAACCTCCTGTATTATTTCATTACAGCACATTGAGCTATCTATATAAAAAAATCAAATCCAATTATATTCAAATATCATTATTTCCAATATAGAGGGTTTTATTATTAAAAAACATTTGAGGGTCCTTATGAAATTATATGAAGGAGGTATGCTGAAGAGGTTGTATATGTCTTACTAAATTAATTTCAAATTATTTCTCCTTATACCTCATATAAATTCATGATATCAATTAAAAAAATATTTCTTATCTATTTAATATATTAAAAAATTATTTTTATTATATAATGACAATAATCCTAATTTTTCTCATCCGTTAGAAATTTTTAATATTTCCCATTCACACATGTTGACTTCCACCTCAGAGATGTGATGTGATTCGTTTTTCATTTCATAATTACGTAGATGGAAGTAAGGAGAGATTAATAAAATATAGAAGATATATATATGGTATAATACATGATTTTAAAATGGATAGTAATTATTTACCTTTATTTTGATACATTCATTAAAAATTAAAAAGGGTGTTCATGCATACGTACAACCTATTATCTCATTGAACAATGTAATTAATATATATATATATATATATATCCAAGATTATTCTAGATACATATATATTGTGAATATATATCTATATATATATATTTATATATATTATCTCATGATTATAATTCTATAGATAATGTTACCATGATTAAAAATCAATGTCCAAAACAACAAATCCTAGATTCCCATGAATATCAAAATAGTCTACAACCATAAATGATGATTTTAATATGAAATTATTAATAAAGGGTTTTTAAAATGTTATAAAATGATAACATATGATATCAAATGTTATTAAGTTACACTTTTATATAATTATTTTAAATATAAATTTAATATAAATGAGATTTCATTTCCTTATAAGAATGTGAATCTTTGGGTAATGGATTTTTCATCTCACTATTTTTCAGTGAGACATATTCCATATTACCTACTTGTTTCCTTCATTTGGTGTATATACATCCCCATTTAAATGTTTTAAAATAAATATATTTATTTTCATGGAATTTAACATTTCATTTGATTTATTTATTTCTTGGGGTTATGATTAAAAATATACTAATACAATAAAGGCGTTTTTTAACAAAATGTCATTTTATTTACGATTGTTTTTGTTTGAATGTCCACTGAATGGAAGTTTATGATAATTTTATGATAGAATCCACATATTTCATTCACAATTTGATATTACTTATATTTTTATGTAATATAATGATTCTCCATTCTTGTGTACTATAAAATAGAGTGAAAATGTTTTGAGAAAAAACATAACATATTTACTTTTTAGGTGGGAATCACTATAATCCCCATCTATGCTTTTTAAAATGATTTTTATAATGTTGTAATGATTTTTCTATTTTTTTCAACATCATTTTCATACATTATTTAATTTTTACAAAAAAAATTAAAATGAATGTTCTTGTATTTTTCTTGTATGAGTTAGTTTTTAATTTTTCAAAAAAAATGGAAATGTAATGTTTGTATTAACAAGCACAACATGAATATAATTTCTAAACAACATGAACTATTAATGTCTTGATAAACCATTAAATTGAACAATGGTTATTTCCAATATATATATATATATATGTTTTTTTATATTTTTATATATCATTGAGAAATGGAAATTGTACTTTCCTAATGAAATATTCCAATGACAATTTAATGTAATTTTTCATCAATGATAATATCATTTTATGTTATGTTTTATTTGCTTCATTTAAGAAATTAGAAACCATCCACTCTCATTCTTCGGATAGCCTATGATAATGATGATTTATGTGTGATTCTATGAAACTTATTTCATTCCCATGGATAAATTATGTAATAATGAACATTTATGAAATGATTTTTTTTCAACGGATATTCTATGATGATATGGCGAAATGATTTTGAAAATATTTTCCATTAAGTGGGTATTGTGATTATGATTGTTTTGTGATCTTAGGGAAAACATATGTATGATTTTATTTATGTGAGGAATGTGCCTAAAATTATATATCCCACCAATGAATTTTTAAATGATGAATATCTAATGATATAATATGGAATAAAATGAGGAGTGCACCATTTTTTGTATTAGAATATATCAACTATGGTAGTCATGGGAGTGAACATTTATTATGGAATGTGGAGCGAACGTGATGGACAAGGATGGTTATCACAATAATCCTTGACTATTGAGTAATTAATTTTCCATGATTATCCGTAAGCCAATAAATTTTTTCTAATGGCAATTTTATTGTCTAAAGAATCATGATCCTAAAATTATTTATGATTCATGTCTTTTGAACAGAAATTATTAATTTCATGACTCATGATTATGATAAATTATTTATGGTTTCAATTTTTTTTGAATATTTATCATACACTTATTCTCATATTTGTCTTATGTTTTCATTGATGTCCCTCTTATTTAACAATATTGATCATATGATCTCACGAGTTTTAATTCCTAATTACCTAGGTTATGAATAAGGATATTATGTGTTTTATGAATTAGAATAATACTATATGAGAATATAATTGTGGGAGATGTTGGAGAAATTTCATGAAATAATATTATTCTGTATCCAGTCTCTAAAGACACTAATCCTTTACTGTTCTTGAACATATTTTTTTTAAATTTTTGAATATTCAATTATTAAGGTGTAGTATAAATGTAATAAATTCCTATTAAAGTACATGGTTTCATATTTTTCATTTCTAATTCCATCATTATTCAACGGGATTAAAAAAACATATTGTAATAAAAAATTATTCTACTTAGATTTGAATAATTACTCCAAAAGGATCTATGTTTATAATAATCCATGTTTTTGTGGTGATATGGTTTTATTTATAAAATATTAATTTTTTTATTGGTGTAGGGTTATGTTTTTATACTAATTTCCAAAATTATATTTCAATTGTAAGAAACCCTAAATGGGTTATTTTTTTGGCACTGAGGTTCTTAGGGGGCTGGGAGATCTCAGGTGTCTATAGGGTGAGTGGGGTGTTATAACATATAACCGAGGTGGCTAAAATTCCATGAGTTAGCTAATCATAGGACACGAAAAAGCTGGTGGCCTTCATGTAAGTAAGAGGATTTTCATGGACTAACCATATTGCTAGTGAACCCATAAAATAACTCACCTATGGGTTTCTGGGTCATTTTTTAAAATATGGGTAACATAGTCCCTCAACCCTTCACCCCCAATCATATTCACCTAAATATGGTGAACATTAGGGAAATATTCCTATAATAAAAGAGCTTCACACCACAATATTTTTCAATGGTAGTTGTTCTATTGTAAATGAAATTTTTTTCTTCTATCACTGGCATTTGAATAATCTTGGTGTGTCTAACACTCCCCAACCCTCTACTTATTCTCTTTATTTCTAGATATTTTTATCATTTTGTTATGTTTAATTCACCCTATTTTCATTTATTTTGTATACAATTAATATTTTTCTTGTTTTACACTTGAATTTGTGTCTATTACTTGACGATTGGGTCTGTTCGTGGATATGATAGGCATTCAAATAACATTACCTTTAAACCCTAATCACTGTATTGTATTTTTAGTTTTGTGGTTGCAATAGATTACCAATTTAATGTTATGATAATTTTTTTTAACTATTATTTTCCTTTGATATCATCAAATCACCCTTTATTATTAGTATAACAATATTTCCTTGGTGATTCATTATTTGAATGGTTAAAGTTCAACTTTCTGAATGTTACTTAGGGTTGGAAAATTAATTTGTATGGTCTAGGGTTTCCCTCAGTAAGGTAATGGGTTTTATATGGGGTTTTTTTTCATTGTGGATCCTTATGAATTGGTTTTTGTCTTATATATGGGAATTTTAAATGGAATTATAAATAAATAAATGATGGTGATATTTTTTAAAAACTGAATTTTTTTTGAATTTAAAATGAAACATAGAAGTGAATTTTTTCTTGGAATACTTACACATTTAGGATTAAAATGGATGTAATGGGTTTTTCAATATTATTAGTGTCTTCAATGATAAATGGAATTCCA
The DNA here is from genome assembly GCA_963277665.1 of Viscum album. Lineage (NCBI taxonomy): Eukaryota > Viridiplantae > Streptophyta > Magnoliopsida > Santalales > Viscaceae > Viscum > Viscum album. The sequence goes on from OY728147.1 coordinate 447,842,827, forward strand.
TGACATGTTACATGGATTACTAGTAAAATTCATGGTTGTGGAATGCCTTTGAATAATTAAATGGATTCATTATGCATGCGTTGTTTTGGAATACCATTTATTACAGATAGATTCCACTAAGGAATTCATGTGAATTCTAAGAGCGAGGATGTACATAGATTCAATATGTTCAATTTCTACATAATGTTTTAAGCTAACCAGTGCATTATAATTACATTCTTTAATTTGAATTCCATTGGGTGTCTCCTCCATTGAGCATATAGATGTCTTTGTTGTCGAATACCTCATATTTAAGTTATGGAGACCTAAGGGAAGCCTATGTTGAATGTCAAGGGATGAGAGACTGATATTCATTCCGATTACTATTTGTATTGAATTTCATATGGGTAATATTAGATTCCAATCATGTAGTGATTTTGGATGTAAAGGATTTTCCATTGAGTCCAGATATGATTTATTATTTGACATGGGATTTACTATTAGGGAATACTTTCTTGATCCCCATGGATACCTCTCATGAAACATGAATATGGCTAACTCCAACATTCACTTTCTAAGCATGTTGTGATGTGATGACTCCACATGTTCCAAAAAAACTGAAAGTAGATAAATCTGGTATATTAATTCAAGGGTGACCCCTTGTGTCTCATGGATTGAAAGGGTTATGATTTCTACATATTAATATAATATTGCTTCATTTAAATATTTCACACAATTATTCATTATGATCACAGAATTTTTTTTCAATAGATTTCATTGGTTGTATTCTACTGAGTTATACTCACAGCCTTCATGAGAATAAATTATGATTTGGTAGAAAATAAGATACTCATTAGTTTCATGTTATAGGTACATTGCATGGCCTATGTTTACTTCTTATTTATATGGCTATAATGGTGTTGGAAGATGAGAGCTAGGCTAGAGCTCAAGACATCTAGGGATTATTATACCATTTTTTAATTTTATGATCCATTTCAGTTAGTATATATTTTATTACTTTCTTTATTATGTATGACTTTATTTTATTAATGTTGATCAATTATGGTATTTCACAAGATGTGATTTTTTTATTTCCAAAAAAATGTTTAATTAAAAGACATGATGTTAATATTTAATGATTATCCCAGTTTTTATTTTTTCTATTATATTTTACAATATGGTATTAAGGTTATAGTATCCTTTATAAAGCACCTATAGACCCTCACTGCTAGTCGGTAGCCTCCAACATTTGAGGACCGTTGCATGAGGCATTGTGGTGCACCGAATGAGAGCACTGGTCTAGTGGATTATCAAATAATACATTCTAAAGTTTCATTATAACTATTTCTCATTTATCATTAATTTATCTATAATCATACAATTATGTCATTGATTCATGGTAGTGAAATTCATCCTGTGTGATATTCTTCCTGTGTGACAGTAAATTATTGTTTTCCATTTTGTTTTTATAGTATATAGATTTAACAATTGAGTGGTGAACTTATAAGTAATGTTATTATTTCATTGAATTTTTAGTCATGTCCTGGTATGGTATTAGATTCTATTTTCATCCATGCATCATGCTAATAAAATATGTCATATATTTCATATGTGTATTTCATGTGATTTATTGTTGTTTTATAGTTATATATGTTATTTTTATTTAGTAGAATAGGATTATTATTGAAATATATTTAAATCATCCTATATAGTTTATATTTTTGTCTAGGATTTTTTATTTAATGTTCTTGTATGTGTTTATATAGTTACACTTAAAAATAAATTTATTTTTGGAAATCTACATTAAAAACTCATGGAGCTCCCCATGTAAACTCTTGGAATATATTAATGGTTTTTTATCAATATATTTACAGAAATATGGTACCCATAGGAAAATTTTAATATGTTTTTTAATATAATATATGATTGACATACCCTCTATCCAAACAATATATGTGATAAATAAATAATTAATTATTTTTTAATTTTGAGCATCATTATTTAAAATGAAATTTCAGGAAATGGAATCTTTATTTATTATTTTTGGTTCTTTTAAAGTGTCTTTATTAACCAAAAATTTATTTTCCTTTATGTACTAATGATGAATCTTTATCAACCCATCAACTAAAGGAATTATGTATGAATTGTTTAAAATTATTTTTATAGCGTGTCAGATAAAATAGGAAAAAATAATAATATAAATAGTGTTTTCAACAATATATTTTAATGAAACATCATATAAAAACCCCATAGTGTCCGGTTTATAAAATATGAATTAAGTTTTATGTTTAGTTTGTTGATACATAGATATATTAAAGATGTTCGGGCTTATATTATTCATTAATATGAAACTGATAAGGGGTTTTCCTTCATATATTATATATGGAATATTTTTTTATAATGGAAAATAATTTAGAAATGTAATCCTCAAAAAAATTATAAACATTTAATCATTTGTGTTATTATTATATATAATATATTAGCATATTGGGCTCAAGGAGAGTAGTTTTTTGACCTTGTTTGATTATTTTTTACCTGATTTATTATTAGGTTTAGGATATAGGGTTTTCTTGGGTTTTGTATTCCATGGTGGGGGTGTTTCATCCTGTGATACCCATAATTCTAGTGGAATGTTTTGGCTTTATAGGTTTCATGTGACCCTAATATGTGTTTGGATTATTTCACAAGGGATCACGATTCATGATTTTTCATTTTAGGCTAGTTGGATGTACCTAAAAACCTATAGATATAAATCTAGTTCTGAGAGATTTTCATTTTAGTTGTTCAATGAGGGTAACTGATGAAGGTAAGCTAACCCATTCATGATTTTTTGGGTATTGGAATATTTGGAATAATACATAAATTATTTAATCAATCCACGTGAGATGATACAGAGTTTTGGTCTTCAATACATTTAGATCATGCGGTCGAATGATTAAGATCTCTATATGTTTTAGAACCCTTTATTTTAATATTTTTATCATAAGTAATTATCTTTCATATGAATCATTGATTATCCTTGAGTTGTAATATCTATTATTTTCTTAGTGATGGTCATAGAAGGGTGGGTCTTGGATTTTTGAATAATTGTGATGTCATCTAGGCATATGTTTAAGAATGGGGTGCATTGGAGTATATAGGTTAGGCATGGAGGATAGTTAATATTTTTTTAGGAGTTGGGAAATTTATTTTGTTACATTTTTTTTTGGTTTTGAACACAGCTTGGGTTATTTTTCACAATAATTATTCATTTAACTTGAGTGTAGGATCTGTTTAATGCATTTCCCACTGAATTTTTGATGCACTACATTGTGTAGTGTGAGATGTTATTCACCTTATGAGGGAATGATTCCTAAGTGAAAAATTCACATTGGTTTATTTTTAGTTCTTTCTCGAACCAATGAATAAGTGGTTTTTATCATTTTGTGACTCATGGTGTTCCTAGATTATAGTTTGAGGATTTCAACTAAAAATTTTTCCACCTTTGTGTTTCAAATAAATCAATATTTATTGTTCCATTTTAAGGAAAATGTTGTGGTTGAGGTATTTGGGCTCGGTGGATTAGAAAAAAGTGAACATTTTTCATGTTGAGATGGAGGTTTGTGTTGGACACCAATGATTTAATTTTGAATGTTTTAGTGAAATAATATTCTTAGGGAGTAGTGGTGCTTGTTCATTTCTTGGAGAAGCATGAGCAGTGTCATGGTGTTATTTTGTGTTGATCATGTGTTCATGAAAACCTCATAGAGTGTGATTAAACCAAATATGTTTTGATCTAAATTATCCTCAAAATACAAGGTGATAGAGTATTTTTTTGATATTTTTGTATAAACACATGATCATTTATAAGTAAAATTCATTTTTGATTGAATTAAATACCCAGTTATGTATTATATATATAGAAAAGACATCCAATTCTCGGGTTTCATTAAATTCAATTAGTTTTTAAATATCGACAAAAATCCTAACTGTTCATATTATCTCTATTGAACTATGGTCATATGATTGTATTAAAATAGAGTTTTTTTTAAATCCAATTGACACCTAAAAAGTAAATCATAGCATCCACTAGTAGTATTATTCCCTATGAATCTCTTTTTTGGGAGCTTGTGACAGAGATATCATTACAGTTCTTTTCTATGACAAAGCATGAGATGATATCCAACTACGAAATCATGAGAGAAACCATTTACAGTAAAAGGTCAATATCATATAGATAAAGACCCGAACTATGTATGTCAAACTTCGAAAAAAATATAACTATAATGCACCTAACCCTTAGTTAGTTTTCTGGATTATTAAATCGATATGTATCAAGGCCCTAATGATATGAATATATAATTTTTTTCAACACGATAATGGTTTTATTTTATTCATATTTTTAAATGTATAATTTATTTTTATATTGATATGATAAAACATAAATTTTTATTTTTGGTAATCTATAAATTAAATGAAGAAATTTTTTTATGTATTAATGAATATTTAAAATAATTTATATTTTATTAAGAAATTATTATTAAATAATATTATTTGATAACAGATTATAATATAGTTTTAATGAAGCCAAAAATTATTTTTGTAACGGCCCAATAAATATTATAGTAAAAAATCACAATAAATCATGAAACTTAATTTATAAGTGATAATTAAAATATTTAAGAAATTATTTAGGTAAAACAAAGATTCTTTTTTGAATAAAAACATGAAAATTATCCAATGGTGAATTATTCATAATTTTTAGAGACATTATAATTTTCATGTAAAAAAATTAAATATGGTATAAATATACAATGTGTGTTATTACAACTTAATTTCAAAAAGGAAATTAAAATATCTATTAGTAGTAAGCACCACCAAATTTATATGATATCATTAAAATAATTTTATTTTGAGGGTTTTTTTAATTTTATAGAGCCCTTATGAATCATATAAAAAAATATTATATTTTATGTGGTCAAATCATTTCTTTATAAACAAGACTCACTTCCCCATAAAAAAGTGTAATATTTTAATAATTTTGAATCAGTTAATTATAAAACAATTAAATACATTCATCATTGGTAGATAACATGGAAAAAATTAATTGATGGTTTTTTATTTTGATTATGTTTATATATGAAGTCCAAAACAAATGATTTGGAAATAATTAAGATCTCCCCTCTCATTTCCTATATAAACCCACCTAATATCTCAACCCTCAACACTCATAAACCTTTAATCACATCCTTTATCTTCCCTACCCTATCTATATTCATCTTTATGTTCCATCAATCTCTCAATAATCTTCTCCCAAGCATTATGCATCACCCTCTCAAGGTAAGGGATGTCACTCTCTTCTATTCAATTCATGTATATTCCTCATTAGAGGCCTTTAATTTCCTATTTATAATTTTGGAATATTCTTCTAATCATCACTAATGATATAAGTTTTATTTCACTATAGTGACATACCACTTTCACACTCATTAAAAAAACTTTTATGAGTCTCTCATTACTGTTGTTATGCTACAAACATTTCATTGTTATTTTTTAAGGAAAAACATTTTTATCATGCATACCATCATTTTTTATAAAAAATGGTATTCACCTAGAAATAAATAAACAATTTTTATTTAATAAATAATATTTTGTATTCTATATTCATTTACCATGAAAGGAATTTAATGAAAAATTATTCCATGTGGTATGAACTATGTGGAACAATTATGCATGAGAGTGATATTAATGTTACTGGTGTTCCTAGAATTATAGAGTACTAAAATTAATTGGGTGATGTTTTAGTATCATTATATTTGTATAAATGTATTATAGAGTTAACCTATTACATAATGTAATTGTTTCCTCATGATGTATTGGTGTTCATCCCTTACTTATTTTGATGAGGACTTGTTTAATGGTTTTTTAATATTTTCATTTTTCTAATATGTTACTATACTATGCCATGCCATGTTTTTCTTGTTTATTATTCTCACAACATTTTTGTCTAATAGAAAGGCCTATTTTCTAACATGTATTACATTATTCATGTTATTAATTTTATATTCTATTACTTGGATGTATAGATCACCCATTTTAAAAGTATTTCCCATGGTTATGACATAATTTTTTAAATATGATGGAATATTATGACTACGTCATGGATGTTTTCAATAATACTTCTACATCATCTATTTTTAATATTGTTATGTAATTTACATAATTACCCAAAGAAAAAATAATCTCAATCCCCTATGATTTATGATATGTATTCTCCTATAATAATTTTTCAATTAATGTGTAATAATGATAGGGGTTTTCATTGTTTGTATTAGTGGGAGTGTTAGTTATTTTTAGGGTTAGGTATAAAAAACTCTAGGAAAAGACTTAGGTAAAAAACAAAACATTAGAAAAAAGACATAAATTTTATATAATTATATATTTAGTGGATTCCTTGAAAATAAATCCCCAATAAATAATACAAGTTGATGTGGATCTCAAACATATATATATATATATACAGGTAACACCAAAAAACATCGCATTGAACTAGACTTGCTTAAGAAATGTTACACAACATTAATACTTCTAACGCACATTATTTTACCATCCTAGGGGATATGCTTCACCAAATCCACATGCAAGTATTGAATCATTATTATGGTAAAAAAATTCCCAGATTAGTTTATGTCAATAAATATATCATAGATAACATAGATTGAAGCCTATAATTTCATATGTTAATAAAATATATTTCATTTTTAAATTATATGTATAATTTTATTGGATTTTATTTTTTTAAAATGTTAGATGTAATCATCCCTAATTTTCCATGTATTCTCACCAATTTCCATAACTAGAAGGAAATTGGAAAACACAAATTTTAAGGGTAATCTTATGATCGCCCTAATGAGATACCCAACCCGATAAGAGATAGAATTTGGAACATTGTGATGATAATCTCCCTGTTGAAATAAGTTATAAATTGAAAATTAATTATTATGAGAATATTACCCCCCCCCCTATGATTGAACAATAAGAAATTGATATCTTTATAAGACAAATTCCTACAAGTTTCAATGGATAATCTTATCCATTAATTGCGGAAAAATAGATCAACAGAATTGACAAGATCCTCTTAATCGTTTAGTGTTTCCATCAATAGAATTTATCAATGGATGTTTATCATATGGGGGGATTAAATGATTAGTGGTGGAAATTATTCTTCATTACAAATCCTAAAGAATATAACAATTAAATGGGTGGAATGAATTTCGAAAAAAAAAAATTTTTGAATAATATTTTCGTTAAAATATGTGATTTAAAATAAATTGGATTTTCTTATCCTAAAGAAAAATTAAAATGAAACCATTATACAATAATATGATAAATTAATTTTACATTAATGATAATACTCTATTATTATCATTATCCATTAATTAATTATTGACTAATTCTTTTGTGGCCAAAACTAGGATAAAAATTCATTTTGATTCTGTCCCTTGTCATCTATGATGAAATTGTATGATGTCTCATCATAGCCAAAAAAAATTATTAGAGAAACTCTAGGGTATAATATGGATAATAAGTGGAAATTAGATTTTAATCATGGCAGTTTTATTGATACATATAATATTGGTATGAAATTTCAACATCCCAGTTGTTAAATAAGTTTAAGTAATAACCCAAGAAATTAACTAATGAGTACACAGAAATTATTCAGGTGTGGAAAGAAAGGGAAACATTGTATCCTTTAATTACATAATAAAACCACTGATATAATGTATGGGAGGAAAACAACAATCTTCCCACATCATATATATCATCATTTCAACTTCAAAGAACATGGAAATTTTGAAAACCAAAGAAATAAGCTGATGGTTGTTGCGGAAAATAGGAGGAAACATCTTTCATTGAAGTAATGGAGTTCTTAAAATATCACTACCACTAAGGTCGATCCCAAAAATGATGTGGTTATAAGTAATAAAGATACACAATCCAGAATGGAAAACCCACCTTTTGATTCTGTTTCTAGGCATTCCATCAAATCACACATGTTTAGTAGGACTATTCACACACAACCACAATTCATGGAAGTAGATCTGTCATTGAAAATAGTATATATAGAAATTATTGTATCCATTGTACATAACTCAACCCCTATCATGTTTTTCAGTTTGAACAACCCATTTATCCTTATGATAGTCCCTCTATTAGATTTGGTGCAATTATTGGTATGGAATGTATTTCCTGATATATCAATTATAAATTTCCATTAACAACAAATCACTCTATGTATCACAAATAGACCTATGATTCTATAAAACTGAAAGGCGGAGGTTGAATGCTCATCATAGCCAACATCTCAAGAATGGATATTATTTCCCTATGATTATGAATATCTAGATCAATTGTTTCAGACCAAGGAAAAGGTCAGCCTTGAAGACATATCCATTGTGAGGGAATATGTTGAAGCATTTTGTAATGAACTACCAGGTCTTCATCATTATTGAGTGGTTTAATTTTCAATTTATCTTGAACAAAAAGATTTCATGATATCCAAGACTCAATATAAAATAGTTTTGAGGAACCTTAGGATCTAATATAACATTTACAAGATAAAACGGTTTAAAGATTCATATTCCCAAGTCCATCATGATGGGGTGCACCATTCCTCATGATCAAGAAGAAGGATGGGATAATGTACGTTTGTATTAATTATCATGATCTGAAATAAATCATGATAAAAAAGTATCATATACCATATATTGATGTATTGATTAATTATATTTGTTGATCCCAATAACTCTTCATGTTTAATCATCAGTCAGGATATTATCAAGTAAGGGTAATGAAAAAAGATATCACAAACACAGCTTTCTATACAGGATAGAGGATTTATGAATTCATATTAGTACCCATTAGACTCACTAAATCTCTATCATTGATAAGGGAATGAATTAATAGGAGCTTTATATAATACCAAAAAAATTGTAGTCATTATAGAGGTTATTATAATATACTTCCAAATAAATGTGGAGCATGAGGAGCATCTAAGTTCTATGCCAATGTTCTTATGAAATGAAGTTATCGAGGAAATTTACAGAAAATGAGTGTTTTGGAAGAAGGAATATTAAATCATTGGCCACATTATCATATGTAATGGGATATATGTGAACCCATTAAGTATTGAAGAAATTGAAGGATGGACAAGGCCAACATCTGTGATAGATATACCTAGTTTACATGTATTATATGGGTATTGACATTGATTTTTGAGAAATTTCTCATGATTTCCAAACCCTCTAATGAAACTAAATTGGAATAGAGTCAATAGTTATTAGAATAAGGAGTCTAAAGAGAGCAGCATGGAGTTTAAAAAGAATCTTATTAATACACTCATACTTACACTTCCAACAAATGGGGAACATTTCTGGGAATATAGTGATGTATCGATGAAGGGTCTGGGATATATGCTAGTTCAAAATGAGAAATTGATAGACAATTCCATAAGGAAATATAAGTTGTACACAATGAAATACACAAATCATGTTATATAGTTGGATTTAGTATTAATCCCCTTGAAAATATGGTGGAATTATTTCTTTGTGGATATGTGTGTAATATATACATATCATAAGACCCTCAAGTAAATATATTCTCACAAAAAGAGTTGAATATGAAAAATTAAAGATTTTTTGAGATGATTAAGGACTATGATTTATCAATACACTACCTTAATATGAATGAAAATAATGTTGAAGATGCTCTAAGTATAAAGTATCAGAATCATTTATCATTTATGAGAATTGAGAAGGATATTATATTCTATCAATTGAAAAGAATGGAAATGAGAATCATAATAGATGAACTACACCAACCATTTCACAAAAAAAATATCCAAAAATCAATTCTACAGAATTCAATGGATTCACAATGATATTATATGGGAATTCAGAAGAATGTGTATGATAAAAGAATGTTTATATCCTTATTATTAAAAATTAATACAGATGGGGTTGTGAAATTTGGTCTATAAATATGTGTACAATTAATTCCAAAGTTAATGATTTATATATTTAGTTATGCACATAGATGAAACTTATTCATCCATCTATAGACCAAAATATGTATTGTGACTTCAGATTGAACTATTTGTTGGAAAATATGAAGAAGGATATCATGAAATATAAATCAACATGTCTTGTATATCAGTAAGTGGAAGCTGAGAAGAAAAAAAATCAAAGTGACAATACAAACATTACCCATACCATCATGGGAATATGAGAACATTACCAAGGATTTTTTTAGTTGTATTGAGAAGACCTTAATGGGAAATAATTATATAGGGGTTGTCGTGGTAAATTTAAAAAAGACTACACACTTCATTTCAAATCATGAGGGCATATAACATGATCAACATGAATGTATATACATTAGAGATGTGGTGAAGCTTCATGGAACACCACAACAAATTGTATCGGATTGAGACATAAGATTTACCTCAATGTTTTGGACGATTCTCCAACACCACGTGAATACTTATTTTTACTTCATGATGCCTTATCACCATTAAATTGATTCCCAATCTAAGTAAACTATCCAGAAACTCAATCATATATTGACAAAATGATCAATTGACTTCCAATAAGAATGGTATCAACATATCATTCAAGTAGAGTTATAATATAATTATAGTTTCCAATAGATAATGAAAATAGATCCTTATGAATACCATTATGGTAATAGGTTCATAACACCTACATTTTTTGATGATGTTAGTGAAAGAAAATTGGTTGGTCCTAAAATGGTTGGGGAAATGGAGGAAAATGTCAAGACCATTAATCATTGAATCAAGGCTGTTCATAGTCTAAATAATTTCAATAATGATAATTTCCAATGAGACCTATTGTTTGAGGTTAAGGATAAGTATTTACACTACATTTATTCCTGGAATAAAGTAATGTGATTTTGGAAGAGGGGAATGATTAGTCTAGGATGCATCAATCTCTTTGTCATTCCTGATCGCATGGGAGTGGTTTCTTATGGTCAAGAACTCCTACCTAACCTATCTCCATGACATGATGGGTTCCATGTGTCTCTTTTGAGAAATTAAATACCATAAAAATTTCATATACTAAATCAAAAATAGGATACATTATATAATTATCAATATTATAATGGGAATGTAGTAAAAAATGTATATAATAGTGACAATGTTCTAATAAAAAAATTTGTCCTTGGTAAAACTGTTATGGGGAACCCAAATGTATGAAGAGGATACATGGGTACTAGAGAAAGTAATGAAAAAATTACCCTCATCTGTTTCAGTGTTGAAAATTAAAATATTTATTGTCAAATTTATATGTGGGGGAGTATTATAATGACAATATAGTTTATAAATATAAGTCCCTTTTTTGATTGAATAAAATTCTATATTATGTCTTATTATTATAGAAAACACATGAACTTATTTTCTTTTGTTTTATCATATAATATTTAAAAGACTGTTATGAATCATAATAGTTGATATAATAGTCATTGAAAATTTTCCAAATGATTATTATAAATATTGGGTTTTGAAATAGGGAATTGACATAGAAAAAAGAAGTTAAGGCCTCAAATGAAAGAATAAAACACTATGAATGCAATTCATCCATGTTTCCAAGAGAGATAACGTCAATATAATTTTACCGTGACAAATCCCAATCCAAAATCTTAAAAGATAATTATGAGTGAAACCATTTATATGAGAAGTTAACAAACATCAAGATCATGTACCAAAAAATGTATTTCGAACCACCGAATGAAAATATTTTTGTCATGAACATAACAATCATTTAATTTTTTGTTGTATTAAATGAATATATTTAAAGAACCTAATAATATGAATATGTATTTTTATATTTTTAATTGTTTAATGGTTATATTTAATTAACATTGTTGTTACATTATAATTTTTTTGATTTGACATGAAAAAATAGTATATTTTTATAGTATGATATTTCAACTAAGTCATTCCATTTCATGAATGATTATACATTAAAAATAAATTATATTTTTAAAAAATATAATTATTAAATTATATTTATTGAGTATTGATGAAAATATAATTTTTATGATGTCAGAAATAATTAATTTATCTCTTTGCAATCATTTATTGTAAAAAATCCCTTAATTTTTCAATAAATGCAAACCATTATTTGAAAATTTACAATTCCAATATATATATATGCATGTGAAATTATTTGGGTAAAATAAATATTAGTTTTATAATTAGAGAAACAAAATCATGCAATATTGATTTTTTAATAATTTTCCAAGATAGTAAAATTTTCACATAAAACATTAAATACATTATAAATATAAATTTTATATTATTATAGAATAATGACCCATAATTTTTTGTAAGAATTATTATTAATGTTATCTACGTCCAAATAAATGTTTCCCCTTTTGAATAATTTTATTTTTTTGGTTATTTTATTAATTTTATAAATCGATTATTAATCCTCAAAAACCGATATTATATTTTTTGGTTTTAAGAATTATTTCATTATAAACATTACTCACTTCCACTACACCAAGGGTAATACTTTAATAATTTTATACAATGGAAATATTATAAAGTGATGAAAACACATCTTTGGAATAAATAATGGGAAGAAACATTGATTGTCTTATGGTTTTGAATGAATTATTATATAGAGTCCAAAATGTATGTTTGGAAAATAATAAAGAACCCACATCCCGTTTTCTATATAAACAAACAAAATATCCCATTAAAATTCACTAAAACCCTTATACACCCCATGTACTCTTCCCATCCCTCTATTTAGTCCTCCCAAGGTTCCAAAAATAACTTAAGAAGCTCTTCCCATGCATTTGGAATTAACCTATCAAGGAAAGGAACCTCTATCACAACATTCAAATTGAAACAACTTCTTGATTTATTACATTCAATTACAATTCATATTTTTGTTATGTGATTCTCAATATCCAATTTTAAATTAAATTTAAATTTTAATAAATAATTTTCCCATTTCATTATAAAAAAATAAAATTGTATGAATCATTCAGTATTGTGGTTATGTTGTTGAAATATCAAAGAAGTTTTTTTATGCCAAACATTTGTATGATGTATAACATCACTATTTACCCCATTGGAATTCCACTGGTAATACCTACACCTATTTTATTTTTGGACTTCGATGTATTTATTCTACTCTCCCTTATCATGGAATTTAATGTATTTAATTTTTTTACATGTTTTATGATCAATGTGGAACAATTATGCATGTGAATGATTTGAAAGTTATGAGTTGACCGAAAATTATATAGCACTCCAACAAATTAGGTACTAATTTATTATCATGACACATTAATAAAGTTATTAGTGAGTGAACATAATCTTTCATGAGACATTGTACAACATGATTCCTTGATGGTTATCCTTTACCTGTGTTTATGATTGCATTTTTAATGTGGTTACCACATTTTACATGTTTTCTTTATGCTATAATGTTATAACACATGCTGCTATTCTTTTTTAGTATTATCAGCTGTTTTTGTCCCATTAACAGTCTTATTTTCTAATAGGAAATAGTTTCTTCAATTTACCCATTTTTTATTAACTTAATAGTATTTGTATCTCCCCTATTTATTATATATGTCCCCGGGATTTCCATTTCAATTTTAAGAATGATGGAATATTATGATAATGATAAATAAATTTTCTATAATAATGTTATATTATTTATTTGTATTTTTATGTAATATAAATAATTACTTAAAGATAATATACTACTAAATATTTTTGGTTTTATGACGTTTAATATTGTGTAATAAAACATGAATTAATGTGTAATAAATATTTTGGTTATCAAATCTATCCAAGATTCCAACACATTGGGGACATGGATGAGCATGGATATAAGGAGTAGAAAAGTATGTATTTGTGTGTGTGTGAAATGGTCGAGCCAATTGATGATTTTATTAAGAAATTATAGGTAAAATCATATAGTGGGGGTGAAACAATGTATAATCGGAGGTGATACCAAATTTTGGAATGTCAATTAATTGGACATCATGGATGACTTTTATGTAATCCTTAGAGGAATAGTTATTTTTACCTCATGATTGTTTCCTAAAACGTGTGAATGAATTTTTTTACCATTTTTTAAAATAATGGTTTAAATATGGGTTGTGAAGAGATATAGGTTTCCTCCATGGGTGATAATATGAACTCATCACGGTTGGGGGCCTTTAGTATGTTTTAAGATTTTTGGATAATAATTTAAGGCATCATCATTATTGTAAGAATAAATTTCTGAATAGTTAATCTTAATCCCTTAAAATAATAGGAGGATTCAAGTAAAATACTTATATGAATAAATAAATGAAAGTTAATAGGTTTTTTTATCTTAAGAAATAATGTATATAATCTATGGAATACTCTAGTTGATATTGCATTGATTCTTGAGAAACAATATTAGAAATTGAATAATTCTGTGACATTTTTCTATGAAGTGTCACTGAATAATGAGTTTTACTTCAATAAGATTTATTTTTTATGTTCATGGTGTGAGTCTAGTTTAAATTATATTGTAATTTTTGTAGATTATTTTTGTAAAATCGATCATTCAAGGACTTCTGTAATTGGATTTTATTATTTTATAATCACTGGTCAATAGACATGGAGTGTTCATTATTATAGGGATATTTATTTTTGTGATGGGAAAAGGATGAATAAATTTCCATTATTTATCATACTTGTAGGGAAGGTGAAACACTTTTGTGTTTTATGTGGTCCAAAATTATTATCATAATTATATTTTCACCAGTGCATAGATAGATAGTTGGGTGTTGAGTCTCCTGAGGTGGTTCAGTTTTTCATAGAAATCAGTCTCATGGGACTTCATTTTATTTATTTTAATCTGAATCCAAGTATGTTGTTGTGAATAAATCAAAGCGGTGGAATGTGATATTGGCGGGTATCATCCAATTTGGTTCAAGTATACATGAGGTGAGTATTTCCCTTATTGGAATGTTCACTATGGACTGGATGAGCATGTGGTGGTTGTTTCAAGAGTTTCTCAGTGACCTTTTGGAACAATTGGTTGGAAAAGCTAGTAGGTGAGAGTTTATTTCAATAAGGAAGCCTAGGTAGTTGTGCCATTTGTTTTTTTGGTTTTAATGAAATGATTCAAAGATTTTGACTCATAATATAGAATGATGATCATGTTTTTTTATCAAATATATTTATTGGGAGGTGAGTTGGTATGATGTATAGTTCAACAGAATTTTAGTATTCTGATGTAAACATCAATCTAAATTTCAATTTACGGATTTTTGTGTTAAATGGTCTCATATGGGAGATTATGTTATTTTGATAAGGTTTCTAGAGATATATATTTAGTATAGGAGAACGATATCAATCTGTGGGTATTTATGTTTATGAATCAAGATAAAGTGGATGCTTCCAGTAATGGTGGTGTCATTTATTATTTTATTATATGATCATGGTCGTGCTACATATTCCTATGGTATTTATTTTTTTGATGTTAGTTGTTGAGGATTTTTAATTACCATAACTTGGGTAATGTGTCTTTTTTGTTCATGGTATGAGTCTTAGTGATTTCTTGAGTAAATCTTGGAGATGACATTTAATATGGTGGTGAGATTGTAAAAACATATGTCCATGTTTCTCCTTGTGGGTTTTTATGAATTTTTGATCTATTAGTTAGTAGATAGTTAATATTGTATCCCATTGTAAAATCCTATGTTATATGTGTTGGAGGAAATCAAAATATATTTTTTAATTTTGTTGAGGTGATCTAGTGGTTTTTAAGGCCGCATGTTTCTTCTTGATGAGTGGGGAGGTTATGGAAAAAATCCAATGGGACTACATTAGTGTCATTAGTATTGAAAAAAGGCCACTGTATAAATAGTGGAATTCAAATAGGTATCTCAAACACCCCCACTTTTCTTCACATCATATGGATAACATTTGTTCTATTTTCAGTATTAAGGGAGTTATCATCCCCTCTCATTTTATATAATGTTTCTTGCCTAATTCTTTTTGTCATTTCTACATCAATCGGATACATTAGAATGTTTTTTCTGAGTTTAATAGTCATATATCCTATATTAATATTCTCTATTTAAATATTCTTCACACCATTTATGTGAGTTAATTTTATTTCTTGGGTGGTGGAATCAATCATTTATTTAATATATTTATTCACAAATCAAAATTTAGTGTCATATGAGTGGTTCTATTTGAGGTTATGTTATGTAAAATAATTTTTCATTCCAAAAAGTCTCATCACCATAAATCATTTCATTATTTTGTTTTCATGTAATATTATTTTCCACTAGACATGAAAATCAATTCTAAAATTTTAGTTTCTATTGATGTTCAAAAAAACCTGAAAGGACATAGAGAAACATGGCAACTTTATTTGAACATTCACTTATATGGTTAATGTCAATGGTTCAGCTTGGGCCTTCTGTTTGGGTAATGAATTTGAGTTGTCTATGTCTTAATATGTTAATAATATCAATTTATATCAAATTTTGGGTTTCATATGTTAATACCGATGAGAATATTATTTTCATTCACATCAAAAATTTAAATAAAATTCTTAAGAATGTAAAAATAATATTTTTAAATTATTTTAAAAAAATATAAATTTGAAATGAACAAAAGTGGTGAATTTAATCATGGAATGTTAAAATTTTTCATTTTAAAATGGATGTGATGGATTATTTAATATCACCGTAGTTTTATATGATGTTTTGATTTTATAGAGAATTAACATGGTTTTCAAATGAAAATAATCTATGTGGAATGCATTGGAATAATTTATTCAATTCCATATGAAATGAAATGGTGTTGATTTCTAGGTATGTTCTATGTATTTCACAAGGGAATTAATGCCAATTACCTAAGTGAAGGCTTCCTTAGATTAAAAAAATAAAAATACTAAATAAGGATTGAAGAGACCCAATGAATTATATATATATTTACTACCTTGAATGCTATGGGTAGACCCACTTTTAATTTACATAAGGACATCATTGTTGAATTCCTGGAATAAAAACACTAGATTAATTTGTGTGTACCATTTTGAATTTTATGGAATGAGATCCTTGAATAAAATTAATTATTATTTTTAAGGAGTTACTCTATTGTGATATAGGATAAAAATGGATCTATATTGTTGGATTTCAAGGGAGGTCCCTTGAGTCGATGTAGGATTAAGGATTTACCTTAGTTTTTGTTGGGAGGGGATTTTATCTTTTTCCACGTGGATTGCTTTCAAGATTCTTCTCTATGGCTACCTTTACCATTCTTGTTCAAACCAAGTTGTTATAGGATGCTTCCACCTTTTCATAATATACATGCGGTGGCCAATGTAATTAGAGTCGGTATGGGTTTTCCTCTTCAAACTCTATGATCGACGCAGTTCTTATTTTTTTTAGTTTTTATTATTATCATCTCATTTACATATTGAAAATAACTATGATTTAAAATCATTGAATGAATTTGGATTATACACTATTGGTGGTGGACTACAGATTTATATGCACACCCTTATTTGATAGCCCTAACACTTGGGTGCTCGAGAAGATACTCCACTATGAGAAGTTGTAGGTCCACTGAGTGACCAGGGGTTATTATTGTACAGATCAAATAAATTTGGGATCTGAGAGTCGGTACAGTGCTCCATGAATCTTGGGTTTGTAAAATCATTTTTTCCTTATTCCATTTCAATAACTTTTTTCCAAGATAACAAACCATGTTGGTTAAATATTCATACCTTTGGTTTAGGTTTCATCATTATAGTATTGCAAGAAAACTAATTTCATTATTTTTCATAAGACCATTACTTATTTTGTCATGTTTTTTTGAGAATCTATTAGGTTTTACATGTTTCCTTTTATTTTTTACAACATTTTATTCATGTTATATTTTGGCGCACAACAGTACCTATAGACACTTGATGCTATTAAAAAATCTATAGACAACGAGGAGACACACCTAAGGCCATGTGGTGAACTGACCTAGTGCAATATAAAAATAGCCTTGGGGATATGGCACTAAAATATTAAACTTCATTAAACTAAACATCAATATATTCTTGAAATAAAACATATAAACAATAATTAGTATATTATTATTTAAATTTTCCATCATAAATCCAAATTATTTTTCCTGAAAAAATAAAAAAAATCCTCTATTTCAAAAAATAAACATTTATCCCAAGAACCAATATAAATATCTACAATTTTCTTTCTTAAATTATCAACATAAATAACCAAGTAAATATTTTACCTAATTATTTATTTCATTCAACTAGAAAATTATAGTGGAATGAATTAACTAATACCCATATTATTTATTCAGATACACTAGAATCAATCTTTCCCCGTGAATTTTTCCATTTTAAAAATAAATAAATTCAATATTTCATTCATTATGAAATTCCTAATAACATTTTTCATATATATATATATATATATAATATTTACTTATTTAATAAAATTTTCAATAAAAAATAAACATATATATATATATATTATTTTTTATTTTACTATGTATTTAATTATATATTAAAATATATATTTCTGTTATCAAATGTAAATAAAATATTCCTTGACATTCGCAATGTTAATTATAGACTAATTTTATGATGTTTCTCTTAAAAAACATCAATGAACATATAAATTAATAATAGTCTAATTTCCATGATTTTTTATTTATATGGATACACTAGTGATCTTTTAAATATTTTTAAATAATTTTATTCCAATGGGGAAACCAAAATTTTCATTTTATATCAGGTGTGTTTTTGAATTTTGGGTTTATTCTCACGTGATATTTTGATCATTCTTAAAAAGGTCTTAGTAATCCATTAAAAGGTGGGAAAAAATTCAAAACACAGGATAGATCATACATATATTACTTATGAATGACATATAAGAAAGGTACCACCTCACCTATTGTCAAGTAGTTCTTCAAAAAGTCATATTTATCTTATAAAACATTCAAAAACGTTGTCTTATGTAAGAACTCTAACATAGTAACACTGAAATATTTTAAAATTGAAGGATCATATATTAAAACATATATAACAAGAAATAATGATATTTGATCAGAATATTAAACCCTAGAAAATTATGATATATTTATTTTAAAATCTCTTTGAGTGCTTGTAGAACACGCGACACTAATTTTTATTGATCTGTGATATGGAGTGAAATTATAACGTAATAAATAAATTAGTAGATATGAATTTGACTACATAATTTATAAAATATATATTGTTTATATATGAAATAAAATCATTGGTTATCAGTTGAATAATAACGAAAAAAATTAATTGAATGACAAATTAATTTTCTCTGAAAAATTGTATTATTTTAAAAGGTGGTTTAGAAGCACATTGGTCACAAAATATAAAATTAATTTTTCCAAATTTTGGAAAAGTAATTTTTAAAAATTAAATTTTTCGTTAAATTCAGAATACAAAAATTTACATAGAGTCATATTTTATTATTTTTTAGAAAATATTGATTTTTTAGTGAATATTGAAAACATACCGATTTTGTAAATCATTCATTTATTTAAAAAATTTATAATTTTAAAAACCCAATTATTAATTTCATTTTATTAAAAATTAAGATAAATATTATTTATTTATATTTAATTCCAACTTAATTTTTTTGAATAATATTTATTCTATATTTTAGAATAATATTTTTTTAAACATATTTTTTCTCAATGTTGATTTAAAATGAATAATTTTCCCTATTTAAATTATTCAAATAAAACCCTAATGAAAAATGAATTAACTAAATTTTTTATATTATAAATTTTTCTATATAATATAAAATTCATATAACTTTTTTTTTTGTTTATACAGTTAATATAAGGTCATTTTTTCCCTGAAAAATACATTTCTTAAAAAAATGTTTTTTCATTCTTTCTATGGGATTATTTTTAAATTATAATTTTCCACTTATATGAATATAATTTAGAAAAATATTCAATATTTTGAATTATAAATAAGTATATAATCTAATATTTAAAAAAAATCAAATTCCCATATTTAATGAAGAAAATAGTAAAAATTATTTACCATAATTATTGTAAAAATGGATTTAATGTGGGTAAAAAAAATGATATAGGTTAAGAATGACATAATTGTTATTCACGATGATTTTTTGGCCATATATTGATCATATCACTATATGGATTGATAATGTTTCATTTTATATCATTTTTTCTTAATTAAAACATTGGTAGACTTTATTCTTTTTAGAAGTACCAAATGTGCCCTCTTCCACACTTATAAAAGGCCACCCCACTCCTCTCCTCTAAAAACATCCTAAACCCTTTTGATTTGAAAATAAATTCCCTAGTATCATCATTAATAACCTTATTATATACTAGAAGAATATTTAATATCATATATCCAATTTTTGATGGCATAAGTATAATCATAAATGGGTTGTCCAATGAAGGGGTAATGTTTTAACTTTTTTTTATTTTACTTATTTTTATTACTCTATTAAATAATTTTAAACAATGATAACATAATAAAAACGATATATACTTTATATTTTACTTTTAATATCTTAATATCATATCACATATCCATATCCACTTCATTTAAATGGAATATAAAATTGACAATCATGAGTATAGAGGTCATCCCCCTCTCAAGCTAATGTAATTTGTCTTCCATCACCACCATTCATACAAGGATATAACATGGGATTTAACATATTTATTTGATATTGATGAAAATATTATACTATTTAAATTATTACATCACATATGTCATCTTACCTCCAATTTCATGGGGTATATGTTAACGTCACGCGTGTCTATGGTGGACTACATCCTTGTGATGAAATGTGCTTCGTTTTCCACTTACACATTTCATAAATTATTGTATGGACAATATTAATGAATATGTGTGATATTTATAACCCAACCACGCTTCTATGAATATAACATCACGCATAACCGATTACCTTCCAATATTTTGGAAATAAATAACACCGCATGTGCATACATGTGGACTACCGACACCACGTATCGATGTGAAATGTTTTCAAATTTATTATCACGTTGATTTTAATAATGATTTATTTTATTAATATAAAATATATACATAGAATAATTATTATTTTTTAATATCAAATTAATATTCACCTTCCTCTTTTGACATCCATTGATAAAATGGAAGCATCATTCATGCATACATACATCATACCTTTTCAATTAATGGTGCAATTGATTTCCAATATCTCACATTAATGAACTACTCCAAATACATAAATTTTGAATATATATGATATTTATATTTTGGTAAAATTTCTAGTGATTATGGAACCATGATTAATGTAAAAGGAGTAAAAATTCAAAATCAAAACATGCATGGAAAAATTATGAAATTGACTCCTAAAATAGTGAATTTATCATTGAATTGTTAATAAATAGGTACCTAATATAATATTATTTATTTAGAATAATTTTTATATAATACTATTAGAAAATTATATTTTATATGAGATTCATTATTATTTTTATTTAATTAATTTATAATAATACTACATTTATTATAAAGAAGGTACGACCACTAACGAAATTAAATTGGACCTAAGGAAAGGGTGTCTCGGCTCTCTTTTAATACTATGAGGCATATAAACTATCAAAAACATAATTTGTTTTTATGGTGTTAATATAATTCCCATTATATTAGTTATATCCTCAATTACTTTTTCTTTATGGTTTTTAATTTCTCATTTTATTTTATTTCTCTCACAGGGATTATGATTCCAAAGTTACAATAGTGATAAGGGTTCATTTCACAATCTAATCATTATTAAGGATTATTTATTTTTTGTTTCCCATAGGGGAATTATTTTCTATTAATATATTATAAAATTAATTTTTATCTTCTCTAATAATTCATGAACCTTTTCAAGAAATTATACAATTTTATGTTTTTTGTTACTTAAACTTTTTTGAGAAATTATTTTATGAAAAAATTAAATTATTTCTATATTTAGTGGAAACAACTTTTACTTCCATTTACCTAATTCCATAAAATGTTTCAATGAACGTATTTAATATTATAAAAATTATTTTAATTTCATTTTTAACCTTGTTTACCTATTTAAAAAATGTTTTGAATGGAATATTTCAATCATTTTCTGAATGAGGTAATTCTACACTAATACCAATTTCTGAAAGGAATGTTTATTCTAAAAGTTTACTACATGAATGGAATTTTACAATTGAAAATTATTTTTTTTAATTAATCAATTTTGATTGTACATGTTTATTTTAATATAAAATTATTTGAAAAATAATTTATGAAGTTCCTGGATTTAAAAATAAAAGAGTAATTTTCAATGATAGTTTATTTTAATAATTAAATGTAATGTGTTATATTTTAATTATAATTTTCTATATGGGATGAGATATTTTAATGTAAAATAAGATTTAATGTGGATATGATTAAATAATTAAATACTTATTATTTATACTGAGGGTTATGATCAGTTTGACATGCGATATACTATATTGATACCATACATTTTACTCAGAACAGTTTATGAATTTTTTTATTGATTAGGGATTGTATATACATTTCGTTTGATAATATAAATATGAGTAAATATGTTTATTATGTTTCCCCCCTTTATTTTTAAATATTAATTGTACTTAGTAACTAATGGGATGATCTTGATATAGAATATCAATGCTTGTGTATGAATCATAAGACAAACTATCATGGGTATTTGACCGAGTCCTTCCCCATTTTTGTAAGAAGTCATTAAACAAGACATTGAATGTATGGTTATAATGTGTTTTGTTATTAATTCCCACCATAAGAGATTGGTTATTTTTGTCGATGTGATTATTCAATTAGTTAGACTATCCCTAGAATTTTTTCATGATCATGTTCAGATGTATATGGTATAATTTTATTATTATTTCTTCCTGCCATATTATTCTCAATATATTGATTAAATGGAAGGTTATTCACTTATATATCTTGAAATATATATTATGCCTCATTTATTCATAAATTCCACTATATTAATACCCTTAATGATCGTTATATATCACCCATTTAGTATGTTCTATTTTTACTAGGATTCCGTGATGTGTTTTATGATTGATAAAAAGGTATATGAAAAGTGGAATATTGAAATTATAAATGAAGGAAGATTAATGTATCATATGATAGGAATATAATGTGTATTTAAAGTAAGCCTATAGTTTACCAGCATTACAAAATTATTCAGTCATTTGAGATTTAATTTATTAAATTTATTCTGAATGTAATAATGTATCCACTAACTCTAGTATATTGGGGTTGGGATTATTATAGCTGGTATCAAAGAATTTTTATAAAACACCTTGGAAACATGATTTTGGAAAACATAGATTCTGGAATATGCCCCTATGATGAACTTTTTTTTATATTTTTTTGAATAATATCCTAATGTTTTAGTGAGGATTCTATTTTTTGGATTATCCTATAAAAAACCGATGTTTGGATACTATGAGTTGGTGTGGTTTGGGAATAGATGTATCTAGGGTAACAACTATAAAAATGGTGTGTGAACTTTACTCGAGCGTTACTTGGTATTTGAAATGGGACATTCCATTCACCTATATTGACATGCCAGGGGGTTATTCTTGGATTATATCAAATACTTATATCAATCCTATGTGATGGATTAATAGATATTCTTACAATTTTAATGAAATTTAGAAGAACCACATTATTTAATATTACATTTTACATGAAAAAATATATTAAATTTATGATATCATTTTCACTAGTTTTGGGATTATATATTAGGTTTTGATAATTATATGATCTAATATATTATATTACATTATTTTAAAAAATGACACTAACTAATGTAAAGGGAACAATATTAACGCACATACCCAATATATGGATCTTACCCATGGGAAAGATAATGATGTTGAGGATGGAGCTCTATCTTAGACTAAAAAAATTATTACTATATTTGGGAACAAGACACAATTTATGATAAATAATATTTCAAAAATGAATCATCTAATAGAATAAAAACATGGTTCAATAATGTTAAAACACAATATTAATTAGCAACCTATTTCATTTATGGGGGTTAAATATAAATATTAACCAATGAATAAATTAAATCCATAGAGAATATATTTCTATATTTGGGATGTATTAAAAGGGAGAAGTTTTTTAAGATCTGTTAAAATCTCATAGAAGAAACTGATCAATGGTTGCCATTTATTATAAACAATAAGGATAATGGATAAAAATAAAACCCAATGTTTAAGTATTTTAATATACTATTCTTGGAAAAGTATTTTCCTCATGGAGAAAAGGATAATTTGGAAAGAAAATTCTATATTATAAGAAAAAATAATTGTGAAAACGATTCTACTTATGAGGTCAACATTACAAGATTATAAAATTATTTCTATGAACTACATAAATGATCCAAATATCATGATTGGACATTTCATGAATGATAATAATCCTATATTTTAAAGGGAACTGGTGTCTTATACATTATCATCATACTAGGACGTAGTATCATGTGATATCAAAATAGAAAAACAATTATTCATGCCACATTACATCAAAGGATAGATAGAGAAGAAGAGGAAAACCTAAGAAATTACTAATAATGGGATTATGGGAATGAATTATTTCCATATATTTGATAATTTTGGACAGAATCGCGTTGGAACATTAATTAAATTAATGGGATTTTTCATTAAATAAGGAGATAAATTCCTTCACAGAAGTGACTGATAGTGTGATAATGAAACCACTAACATTCAATGTCTATACTAAAATGATAAGGAAAACTACAAAAATGTGACTATCAAAGGAATTTTCCCAAGAAGAAACATAGGGGTCAAGGTCAAGATTATTCTATTACTAAATATAAAATGAAATGTATAAAGTGGTTTTTTATTTAATGTTTATTTTATAGTAGTATTTTATAAATTATATTATTTATAGAATTTTCTTGAAATATATAAAGATTGTATAGTAGTACATTTTCATTAATTATTTGAACTCATTTATTGAATGGTAATGAATAACAAGAAAAAGTTAGTGGCAAGTCTAATATCTTGGATAGCACATTACTAGGTGAGAATGAGCCTTATTATGTAAAAAATGATGAGACAATAATGATAAAAATATTTTTAAGTGTGGTATTGGAAATCATTATGATTTTTTTCATCTATTATGTGTAGAATATTATTTTTTATTTAAATTTCTAATTTTTATATAAATTATATAATTTTTTTAAGAAATAGACAACCCATAATTTTAGTGAAACCCCATAGAATTTGGAAAGGTCGTGGATCATGAACCCACAACAGAAGTGTTATAAGGGTTAAAAACGTACCCCTTGCCTACATAATGTTCTAGTTAACATGTGCTAATTATTAATTAAACATTTTTATGGATAAATATCGATATTTAACTATTTTTCCTAATGATGAGGGTTTAGAAATAAATTTATTATTAGAAAACCTATACTAACCATTATAGTTTAAAAAATACCAAGAGACAGTATGAATGATTTTTCATTTTTTATGGATCTTATTTTTTTTATATAAATTTGTCGTTATTTAGGAATGAATGTTTTATTATCAACAAAAATAGTTTTGATGAAATTATGAGATTGTTGTGGATTTTTTTAATGGATGAAATATAACATATCAATTAAGTATATTTATATTATTATTTTAATTTATGTGAAAGTAAATCCTAAACTCTAGGAAGAGGGTCATGAAAAAATGTTATCTTATTACCTTCATACATTAAAATAAATGGGCATCATACTCATCACATATTTAGTGTCTTTTAGTTATTAACATTACATTGATCACGAGATTTATTAAGATCAATAATCTCTATCACTATCCCTAATTATTTATGCATTTCATCAATGTCCATATCATTACATCTTATAAGTGTTCTATTATTTGGAAACCTAGTTATGTGTAATTCAAGATGACCCTTGTGATTTTCTTGAACTATTATTATGTGGATTTTTTATTTAAACTTTACATTTTGGGATCATTAATAGTTGTATCTCAAATATTAAACCCGTGGTGTCGAATGTCATTTTTAAATTGTGGGGATGCTATATGAAAATAGTTTTTGTCTCAAGTATAGATTTGTTAAATTTTGGACTAATTATCATTTAGGTATCGTTATTTATTCCTAATGATTTCATGGAGCTCTTAGAGGTGTCTTATGCTCATTCAGAAACTAGAACCAAACCTTTTCTTAGGATTTTTCATGTCGCACAATTTCATTGAACCGTGAGGGAAGGTCGATGGGTTAGAGTGAATTGTGCGTCTGGTCTATATTTTTCGTAGAGCCATTCTGCAACAATGGTGCATGGTTTCCCCGGTCATGTGACCCAAAAGTGTGAGTGACATCTATTCAAATATGTTCTTGTGCATGCTGGGTGCATATTTTTGAATACTGTGGGTTCAAACCATGCGAAAGGAAAATCCAGGGGAAAATTACCATTTTTCTTTAGAGGCTTATTTAATCACACCCTTCTTATATATTCATAATTCTTATGGTATGAACCCTTATTTGTCTCCCTTTGGTTTTCATTAAACTACTAAAACAAGGATTGAGATATTTCCTTTGTCCAAAATCCGATTGATCTTCTTTTCATCATGTAAGATGCACAATAGTATGTACATGATTTATTTTAATCTATTCTTCATTTCTCCAGAACTCGACCAAGTTATCATGTTGTAGGATGTTATAATTTATCTGATGTAATCTGATTCAAGATTAATTAAATCCCTAAAGTAGATGACTATATTGATATGAGTTTTGGGATGTTGTTCAATAACTCAGCACTCAAATTCATTATTTTTGGAAATTTATGTGCGGTGCTTGGTTATTTCATTAGGTTCCATGTGTTAAATTTAAATTCCTTGATTATAGTAATTATAAATCTATGGTAATTATCTTTCTATATATGTTACTCATTTATTTTGGTTACATCCACAATCTCCAACAACCCATTTTTTATGATATGAAATAATTTATTTTTTAAGTGTTTTGACACTTTTGACCCAATATTCTAGTGTACATGAACTTGACCACACTAATGGTAATCCTTCAAATATTAAATTTTTATTGAATGATAATGGTAAGCCTAGAGTACCACCAAAACTACCAAAGCTAATTAAATCGCATTGATAAATAAATTTTATAGGGTATTTTTGAATGTATGTTGGATAAATATGATTCGGGCTAATGGAATGTAAATGGTTGTCCTGGTTGCTCATTCGTAGAAGCCATTACTTAGTTTAATTGAAGTTATTATAGTGAACCATATTAAGGGATTATGACATAATAAATGAATGGATAGTTTCATACTATAGAACCCCTTTCCACAAGTGGTGGATGGTAGATGATGAACCAAATGAAATTATTATGACCTATATAGCTTAATTAAATGGTTTTGTGGTTCTTGGACTTGTCAAAGTAATGAAATGTAATTATTGAACCAAAATAACTTGTTTAATAACATAGTTATTTTATTCCCTTGTTACAAAAAATGAATTAAGTTTTTGGTGAATCATTGTATATAGAAATTGAAATATATATAGGATCATACTGAATCAATTTAGATTTGGGATATTTTATAGAATTCTTTGGTAACACAAGGATACTATTTTGATTCAAGGATATAAGTTTCCAAGGATGATTCCCACCTTGGAACCAAATCATCATATATTATTGGACTATCGGTATGTCATCATAGGATACCATATTAAATGTTACATGATTCTTTGGATACAGTCCAAGGATTTGGCATAATGTGAGGTTCCATTGTTATATCATTAGACCAAGACACTTCTTTCTCACGTCGTACATCAGATCAATTTCATGAATTCAATATGATCATCACTATTTTGGAATTCCATGCACAATAATACTTGGATTATAGTCATACCCCTTATCCAGGATATAGTCACTACAGAGTAGCTACCATTTTGGTCCAGCTTTCCTTGTTTTTTACCTTGGAACCCTTTCATTATTATATACAGTAAGGGTTCCCTTGTTACATCATGAAAACTCTTAATTATTAATCGCATTTCTGGGTTCCTTATTAAATATTCAAATTATTACTATTATTATAATGAGATGATTTTATTTCAAGCTATGCCTCAGGTGAATTAAAAATTTAATCTGGTAATTCATTAATTAATGAACATGTTACATGTTTAGACAGTAGTAGAGGGATGAAGTAGGTACATGGGTGTTTCATTACATTTTACTAATTTAATTTAAATTCGAATTTTTTATCACTATTATAGTACTCATTTCATGGAATTCATATTATATGTATTTTTGGTGGTGTCCTTCTAAGATTTATCTCATACCCTCTCTGGGAACCATCAGAACACATTTAAAACTACATATATGCAGGTGCTAAAAAAGTGAAGCGTACTACATTAGAAACATGATTTATTGCTGCAATAGTATGGATCTGGTAGCAGTTAACCAAGTAGGATCTTGGAATTCCTAGAATAGTTTATGTATTATCATTTTCAAAATTATTATAGCATGTTATCATGATACCTTGTTTCTATTTTTCTCATCATACTAGATACATGACATATAATCATCGACTGTGCATGGTTATCATTTGATATTACTTCTGTTTTCTTGCACTTTTCCCACTATTTGTATAATGATTATACAATTAATCTCATATTGTATTATAATTATCTACTATGATAAAATAATTTAAGGAGGTAATATTCCCCTCATAGAAATACCGTATGCCTTCACTACTAGTCGGCATCATTTTTATGTGGGAAGATATGCTTATGTGCATGTGGCTCACCGGACTCAGGGCACATACTATGTGGAATTTGGGCCCATAACCTCACAATGAGGTATTATAAGGTTTCATTTCTGGGTGTAATATTTTATAAAAAAATTTATTGGAGAATAGGAACTCTTGGAACATGTCCATAATCTATGATTGGAAATTAAAAACCTATGTTTGGGGTAAAAATTAGAATTTTTTGAAGTAGGATTTTTACAATTCTTTTTACTATTAAAATTGATATTGTTTCACCATTGGATGACAAAAATGTGGTGTAATGGTTATTATTACTAATATGATTGATTATTTCATTCATCCTTGGCTTGATGTTTTAGGCCTTGGAGAATTTCTACATGCATCATAATAGGAACCTAGAATCAACATTTCATGCGTACTACCAAGCAATATAGGTTCATTTCATTCATGCAGTTCGTGCGTGCATTTATTGATATTGATGTTTTTTCTGAGTGGTTATATGATAGTTATAATATTCTTATGATGGAATTTAGACTATAATTTATAGGTTTTGGGTTTCAATTCACGATGTGTTATGGGACCTCATGGGTTGGTATTGGTAATTTAGCAAATCGATCCATTGGATTAAATTTAATTGGTATCACCATTAGTGATAAAGAGTATTTTAACTTATTCATTGAAAACAATGATCCATTTAAAATTAACTATGATATATAGAAATAGGAAAATGAAACTGAAAAGTGAAATAGAATATTAAGTGATTGCATGTCCTTATACATCCATATAATATTTCTGAAATCTAAAGGAGTAAACCTGTTAACACATTGTAAAATGAAATGGATACCAGTAAATGAAGAGGAAATGTACTAACAACCCTGCATATAACAGAAAACATGTATCCTATATCCTATAATATAACAATACTTGGCCTTATATGAAAGAAGTTGGGGAATGCTTACATGAACATTCTATAGATGTGTTGGGACCTGAGCTTCCATTCATACATGTAAGAGTTATACATGAAGAACCACCATATATATCTTATCTGGGAACTGATTCCCATGTTATTGATGGTTTACTATGTCTAATGTAGTCCATGCATGGTTCTCCATGTTCAGCACAAATGATGGTTTATCTGACTTGTGAGTTCTAACTGCAACTTCATCCCACATTCTCGAGGTATGGTGGTCCATACTCTACTGATTCTTATCTAGATGAATTCTTAATATCATGGATAATGTAGTGATTCACTAGACATGAGGATCAATCTTATGACATATATGATGTGTTATTCATCCAAATTCTTGTAGGATGTGATTACCCAATATGGTCGCCATCATGGCATTTTATGGGATGACTTTCAAATAGTTTTCTATGAATTCTTTTTTCATCATATTATTGATAGATGAACAAGAAAGAGAGTTCATGCATCCTGATTAGGGTTCTATATTATTTATGTAGTATTTAACACATTTTAATGACTTACAAATCTTTTCACCTCTTCTATCCAGTGATGAGATTTCACATCTTAGATGCTTCGAGGTAGGCCCTAGTATTTCATATGAACTAAGGTGAAGGTATTAATGCGTGATTATTTTTCTGATATTGAATGTCATTCTCTTATTACTAAACATAACCCAAGGGTTGGTGATTATAAAAGGCATCGAGGACTAGTGTTGTGGAAGGCTAGTAGTTATTCTAGTGGAATAAATCAATCCCTACTCATTTTTCATAAAGTCAGTGGTAGAAAGATTAATCACGTGGGAAGGTCATTATTATTCCATTACTTCATACAATAGGGGAATATATGGACCCATTATGATAGATTCCCACTAGAGTTTTTAGATTATCACTATATCAATAATCTTCGTCATTTTTGTTGGATCATTCCATCATCCTCCAGTAGAAGAGGTTTTGAACCAACTCCACCTTCACAGACTGGTTATTTTACATCGTGTCAAATTGGGAGATGGAGTAAAACTTGAAGGACTAGTTGAGATGGTGTTTGAGCCGTAGTATCCAGACTCTTAATAACTAGCACCTTCCGCAGAGTAGGATTGATTACAGTAGTCCTGCTATTGAAAAGGGTTGTGGATCGGGATATTTACAATATTTATAGCTGATAATCAAGGATCAAGATGTGGGACCATCAATATTATGTGGTACTATTAAATTAGCCTCTACTATAGTATCATCCTTATTTTATTTTGGTTCTACCAACACCTTTATATATTTATCTATTATTGTATGTATAATGCTATAAGTACAATATCATGGTGTTTTATGACCCAAAATAAACCCTTAGGAGTACTGCCATAGGCAATACACCTATGTAGAGATTGTTCCATTAAAGAAGGTAGTTACCCTTTCTTATGGGACATCTTTATTACAGAGATTACCAGTATCAAAATCATTCTCATGATGAATTGGTTGTTTCTATATCACACCTTTTCCGAAAGTTATCATTACATGTTTTCTTTTACAACACCAAAGGTAATAAGATGTTAAAAAAGGGTAAGTGGGATGTCTCGACTAGTATGGATGGACTATGGTATCATGGGTAGGTGGTGTGGCCACCCAGATTGACAATCACTTCACAGAGGATCATGGGTTGTATCATGATGATTTTCATCCAGTACTAGACCATTTCTAGGACATCATTCGGGAAATATTTCATGGCTTACCTCCAAATATAGAGTTTGAGTTTATGATTGAGCTTTTTCTATGAGCAGAACCACATTCCATTCTTCCATAAAGGATTGAACATAATTATTTATTGGTTATCAAGTGGTAGATAGTGTGTTTAAGGGAAACATTTATTATACATCCCAATACAACCTCTTGGTGTTCATTTGTTCTTCTTTTCACGTAGGAGGATGGGACCCTTCATCTGTGCATGGATTACGTATGGATAAACCATCTTATTTTCCAGAACTATTATCCATTTCCTCATATAGATGGTCTCTTTGACCAGCTTTGAGGAACTAGGGTATTTCTATACTTGAACTAGGATAGGGATATCATTAGCATCAAGTTAGAACATCCGACATGTCTCATACAAATTTTCGTATCCGGTATGGTTTTTATGAGTATCCCATTATTCTGTTTGGTATTATGAATATTCCCACCATTTTAATGGCCGTGATGAATATGGTCTTTCACCCAAATCGGGTCTCTATTATTGAGGTATTTGTGGATTACAAATTATTTTATTATCACACTCATAGAGACCATGATAATAACATTGAGACCATTTTTAGTACACTAATAGAAAATCAACTTTGTAGAAAGAATTCTAAATGTTTCTTCTAGATCAAAAATGTTCACTTCATGCTTCATATTATCTCAGACTTGGTGGTATCTATCTACACAAAGAAGGTGAATATTGTATTATCCAAGGAGTATCCCAATGATGTGTTTGATATATGAATTTTCTTGTGGATGGATGTATATTACATTAATTTCAAAGAGTAAATGTCATGAATTTAATCCAATCAAACTTGTCTTAAAATGAAGTGTGTCAGGTTCCTATCATCATAAGTGTGTGGTAATTCTATTCTAGTGCTAAAAAGGAGGCTTTTATCAAGGCCTATCCGACGCTACCGAATCCTGGTCAAGGTTATACTGTATTCTATGATTCATCATGCAATGATTTTGGATTTGAGATAATGCAGTAGTATAGATTCATTGTGTATGAATCTTAGAAGTTGAGGGCCAATTAGAGGAACTAACTGACACATTACCTTAAGATACCAGTTGTTTTATTCTTTTTATGTTTCTCAAGACACTATCTATTGAATGAGATCATTATGTTGTACATGGAACAAAATAGTTTACAATATATCATTTCATAGCATGACATGAATCACAAAA
This sequence comes from Viscum album, assembly GCA_963277665.1. Taxonomy (NCBI): domain Eukaryota; kingdom Viridiplantae; phylum Streptophyta; class Magnoliopsida; order Santalales; family Viscaceae; genus Viscum; species Viscum album. Next base: position 447,875,572 of record OY728147.1, read on the forward strand.
ATCAGTGATTGGTATAATATCTAAAGTACTTTGATTTTGATCTTGAATATATACCTTGAAAGGGAAATGTGGTCACTACATTGTTGAGCACAAATACTCTAGAACATTTTGTACTGAAAACCATTGATGAATGGAACATACCCACTTTTATTAGTTAGGAAGACTATATGCACATGATTTCATATGACTACATTGGGTCTCGCATACTATCATCATAAGTATGAATCCTCGTTTTACATCACAATTCTACCCGGGTTTTCTGATGTATATTGGTATATAGGTTCTTCTGAGCAGATCTTTTCACCCTCGGACTGATGGAAAATCTATACTGATGATACATGTGTTATATGAAATGATCTAATCAATAATATTTGATTTTGGGGGTTCTTTGTAACATCCCAAGTATGTAATGAATAATAGATATTTTTATCTATGTCTAATAAAGAATTAGATAGTGTTTTAGAGGCTTAAAATGAGAATAAATCCAATCTTAATCAGAGAATACACTAATATTTTTAAAATATTGTTTTAGTGCTTTTTGATGGCAAACCATTTTTAAATCAAACAATTGAAAATTTTAAAAGCACTATTTGTCAAAATATACTTATTATTTATGATTGGGACACTGAAATTTACATTGGATAATTTTTTGGTATTTTTCTGACAATGTTCAATTTTTAATGAATAGTGAAAAATACTGCATTTTACTTCAAAACTGCTTTTTCATCTAATTTAATTATATTGTGATATTATCATTTGAATTGGTTTTAAAGTTAAATTAGAATATATTTTTACCATTAAATCCAATAGTGGTCATTATAATTAATTTCACTTTGAAATTTGACTTATACTAGTGTCAATCTTTTGATACTTATTGTTTCATAAAAACACGCTATTTGCTCTGACAGTGGAAATTAATTATTAAATTAATAAATGTAACTTATATTTTTTGAATTTTGTAAAATAGAAATAATTTTTGAATTCGTAATATCATATATAGCTTAGGGTGAAGTTTTGGTATTTTTCTGAAAAACTTCAATTTTTTGATGAATAGTGAAACCACTATGTGGTACTTAAAAAAATGATTTTTCGTTTAAATGAAGCTTTAACACTTCTATTTTTTGAATTTCAAAAATAAAACATACATTGTTGTAATTAAGAAGAAAAATGTGGTTCAATGGGATTAAAATATTTTTTTGTTGAATAGTAACTTTTAAGTTTTTAATCGCGATTAGGGGTAATTAGTGTAATTTAAGGTAAGAATAATGTTTTAATAATATGAAATGAACATGAAACATGTACTACCCTTATTGGATGTGTCATGGCCGACCAATAAAATCCATGGGTCAACTAGGGGACCCCAGGGAGTCAGTTTGGAAGGAAAATGACATTAATATCTTTTTATTTAATGTTAAAGTAAAAATGTCACAAACATGAGTTGTTTTACTAAAAAAAAATTAAGTGGGGTTATACAAGTCATATTTTTTTACTATAAATATTCTATAGAAAGATAAAAAGATTTCATACATCATGATATTTGTTTTATAATTTTTAGACATTATATATATTAAATTATTTATGACACCATGATGATGTAGTGATTACCTCATTATTTAACGATTTAAATAAAATGAAACTATAATGTAAAATCTAAGACCTAAAAATTTCAAAAAACTATTGGATGGGTATATTTAGGACCCCTATCACCTTATCCTAGAATTATATCATTGTGGGACCTTTTAAATCCGAAACTCATTTTAAAATAAATTATCATTTCTTTACTTTCCAAGAGTGCCCCTCCTCTCCTCTTATAACAGGCCACCACCTCTACCACCTTACCCACACTTCAAAAACCTTTGGATCGGCCAAACCCTTCCCATTTTGTCTCTCAACATCCCTCTATTAATCCTTGAAGCCTCACTGTGGGAAGAAGACTTCCCAAGGAAGCCTTTGAGCTCAAATCAAAAAGAGTTACCCGACTTAAAGTTAGTGTTTTCTCTTGTGTTCTTTTGTTTTATTTTGCTTCTACAACCCCCTAAAATCTTTTTATTAATTTCTTTTGTAACAACTCTAGTATCTTCAATATACTAGGATATTTTTATAATAATAATTCGATCTACACTTACACACACCTACATCTAATGGTAAAAGAACATACTGTTTCTGTAGATGGCAAATTTTTGCCTCACGAAACGATGATTGTTCTATATTCATCCAACACCTTCAAAGGTGGCAATTAAGATGTCACTATATTTATATATGATGTATAATATGTTTATGTCTTCCTTAATCTTATTTATTTTTCATTTATGTCACACCTTTAGGGATTCCATTATGGGTATACACGATATCTTCATTTTAGGAAGTGCGGACTACCGCCCCCTCAGAGTGATTTGATTCGTTAATGCCATATGTGGGACGTATAAAGGATGGATTTAAAGATATTATATATGATGTATGTTACATCTAAATGATGAATATAATTCTGGAATTAAAATATACATACCTCTCATTTAGTTTTATTTCCATTAATATGACATAGAAATGAAAGTAGCGTTCATGCGTACGTACGGGTTACCGTCTCCATGAACGGTGCATTTCATTTATTACCTCTAAATGATTATGTAATATTATAAATACATGTATATTATGGATATATATGATAAATATGATATCCAAATAATGAATATCATTCTGGATATAATGAACCTTTGACCACACGAACAACATGTAATTGTAAGGAGTCCACTTTCAACTTAAGAACCAAATATCAACAAAACAAACATTATTAACTTAAATGATTACATAATTTTTATAACTTCGTAATAAGTGATATAAAAGTAATAATGAACATGAATAAGGTTCTTACGAAAGTAGAAATTAACTCAAGTTTATTATTCAGGACGTTAAAGAACGATCGAGTCAAGTCGGACCCGAGGTAAGGGACTTCGTCTCAATCTCCTTTCATTGTGGCATATTTCGTTTTATACACAACTTTCTTTTATACGGTGTATAAAACACTTTGACTTTGACTTTTATAAAAAAAGAATCTTTTTCTACGAAGCATTTTACTAAACGAAAAAAGTAATGTTTCTTTTAACGTATGCGGTGACAATGACCTTTTCCGCCGCCGTGATTATTATTTGGTCTTTGGCTCCCTCAACAAGCCGTAATGTTTATTTTTAAATTAAATAAATACCATATACTATTTTATGTATTTTGGTACTGAAAAGGGTTTTTTTATAATGGATTTGTTATGTCAATATATTTAATTGATATATTGTGATCAATGTGTGGAAATGCTTTCTTTCCATTATATTTGTTTTATGTATTATGATTATAAAATGGTACTTGGACATTTGACGGGTGGTTACGTGATAAACCATATGGCAGGTGGTGCCGTAAATACTAGGACGGATAGTTACATTATAACCTCCAATGCATTGGGTATGGAAGTCGGCCGTATGGCTATTCCATTAAGTGATTTGTGTGGAAGTCGATCGTATGGTTATTCCATTTAAGTATGTTAATGTCCCAAGTTACCTTTATATGTTATGTGATCTTTATATGGGTTTTATGGTAATCTTTTGGTTACAAAAGGGTAAGTAATGATCTTTTATTCAGTGAAGAGTTTTTACTACTTAATAAAGGTGAAATGTATTACTTTGATAAATTATACATGGTTTACTTGTTGTTTTGATAAACTGACAGTTTTCATTATTTGTGTATCCCTTACTGAGATTTTTATGCTCACCCCAAGTTTTTTGAAGTGTTTTTCACAGGACATAATGTGGAATAGGTTTATGGATGGGATCAAGGGAAAGTCATGCTATATAAAACATAGAACTAGACATGTTTCTTTTTAAGAGTTTTTATTATATGGAAACTTAGTATAAGTGTCTACTTTGTAATCTTTTGAGATGTAATACTTATGTCCTAATTCTCTAAAACTCTAAACTTGAAAATATCCTCAACGCGAATTATTCATTTAATTCAATATTAAGTAAGGTTTAAGGCTGGGGCCATATAGTTGGTATCAAAGGTCGGTTTAGACAACTTTAGGAGTTAGAAAAGTGTTAAATTATATGTTAATTTATGGTATGATTGAAATGATATAACATTTAAAGATTACCATGTTGCTTCGCCTAAGATATTTCTGTGTTCAGAATGGTTTTCCGCAGAGGAAACAAAGTAGCTATTTTGGGACAACATTAGGAGGAAGACAACCTTCCAAATCAGCAACCTGAGATGGTCGGAATCGGAACTAAACAGTTTTTTGTAGTGATGGCACAATTGACTCAGGCTATAAATAGTGGTGGTATCCATGCATGAGATCGGCCAGATCAACCGCAGAGGAACATGTCAGTGGTGGAACATTTCATGAGGCAACATCCCCCATCATTCAGAGGATCATCTGACCCCGTGCAAGCTGAAGGGTGGATTAAATCACTAGAGAAGATTTTTGATGTCATGGGGTGTTCAGAACATCAAAAGGTTAGTCTTGCTATTTACCGTTTTGAAGGTGAAGTTGATCAGTGGTGGTCGATGGTGAAAAATATCAAGGATAGTGATGAGATTGATGAACTTCACTAGGTCGAATTCAAAGGTATGTTTCTTGAGAAATATTTTCCTAATGTGGTTCGTCTTAGGATGGAAAAAGAATTCCTATAATTGAGGTAGGAAGATTATTCAGTGGCTGCTTGTGAAGAAAAGTTCACTCGACTGGAAAGGTATGCTCCAAACTTCATACGATATCTTGATAGTAAAATAAACCATTTTTACTCAGGGTTAAAGACAAATTATCGAAGGGCTTTAGCTTCTTCTGAGTTAAAAAGCTATGAAAAACTTGTTTGACGTACGTATAAGGTGGAAATGGAGTTTTCTGATGATCAGGTGTTCTTTGACAAACAACAGAATAAGAGGTCCAGTTGGTAGGAAAAGGGGAAGAATTCATCAAAGAAGCAAGGAGGTAAGAAAACCAAATATCCATCCTGTGAGAAGTGTGGTAAAATGCATCCTGGAGAATGTTTATCCAAGTCTGGAAAGTGATTTAGGTGTGGTAAGTCTGGTCATATTGCTCGTAACTGTAAGGAAGATGATCAAGCAGGCAATGAAAAGCCAGCGGTAAGATGTTTTAAGTGTAATGAAATGGGTCATTATGAAAATGAGTGTCTAACTAAGAACTCAACTAAGGGAAAGCATCCATAATACAAGCAAAAAAGGGATGTTGAAATCCTTTGCAACTACTTTAGAAGATGTTGGTCTATCGAATGAAGTAGTATCAGGTACACTGTTTGTTTGTTCAGATTATGCCAATGTGTTTCTTGATTTAGGGTCTACACATTCTTTCATTTCTGAGAAGTTTTTTAGTAAATTGGAAATTCCATCTCAAGATATGAATCCTGAACTTATGGTAAAAACATCAGGAGGGAACTTTGAGACAAAAATGAATTATAAGAACCTTACTATCCTTGTGTGCAGAATGAATCTACCATCAAAACTTATTGTTTTGCCTCTAGTAGAGGTTCATGTTATTTTGGGCATGGATTGGCTTTCTGTTTATCATGCTAAGATTGACTGTAGAGCTAAAATGATTTCTTTTCAGAAAGATTTTCAGTTTGTTTACAAGAATGAACCCATTATTTTGATAACATATCAAGAAGTTGAGAAACTAGTAAAAGATGGAAATGAATGTTACCTTGCACATATTGTTGAAAATAAAGGAACTATTTAGATTAATGATGTTCCAGTGGTAAATGAGTATCTTGATGTTTTTCTTGATGAGTTACCTGGTATTATTCATGATCGGGATGTTGAATTTACTGTTGACTTAGTTCCTGATTCTAAGCCAATTTCAAAACCCCCTTATCGAATCGCTCAAGTTGAACTTTTAGAGTTAAAGAAGCAATTGCAGGAGTTATTAGATAAAGGTTTCATTAGACCTAGCACATCACCATGGGGTGATCCTGTCTTGTTTGTTAAAAAGAAAGATGGATCAATGAGACTTTGAATTGATTATAGAGCCTTGAATAATATTACTGTTAAGAACAAGTATCATTTGCCTCATATCGATGATTTTATTGATCAGATCCAGGGAGCTCAGTATTTTTCGAAGATTGAGTTTAGGTTGGGGTACCATCAGTTGAAAGTAAAAGAAGCAGATGTTCTGAAGACAGTGTTTCGTACTAGATATGGCTATTATGAATGTGTAGTTATGCCTTTTGGGTTAACCAATGCACCTGCTGTATTCGTGGACCTTATGAATATAATTTTCCATGAGTTCTTGGATACGTTTGTGGTTGTTATCATTGATGATATTTTGGTGTTTTCTAAAATTAAATAGGAGCATGAATGTCAATTAAGGGTTATCTTGCAAACCTTAAAATATAATAAACTGTGTGGAAAATTTAGAAATTGTGAGTTTTTGTTACAAAAAATTTCTTTCCATGGTCACATTGTTTCAAAAGATGGAATAATTGTTGATCCTTCTAAAAAAAAAGTTATTGAAGAATGGACAAGACCCACAAATGTAACTGAGATCTGTAGTTTCCTTGGTTTGGCAGGTCACTACTGAAGGTTTGTTGAAATTTTTTCACAATTATCTAGTCCAATGACTAAGCTAACTCGGAAGGGTGTTAAGTTTATCTGGACAAAAGAATGTGATGATTTTTTTAGGAGTTGAAAAGAATATTGTTGAATGCTCTAGTTTTGGCACTTCCTTCCAGGAATGGTGAGTTTGTTATCTACAGTGATGCTTCACTGAAAGGACTTGGTTGTGACATTATGCAAAATGATTAGTTAATTGTATATGCTTCACATCAGTTGAAAACTCATGAGGTAAATTACCTTACACATGACTTGGAATTAGCTGCTGTTGTTTTTGCTCTAAAAATTTGGTGGAATCATTTGTATGGAGTAATGTGTGAAATATATAATGATCACAAAATTTTAAAGTATATATTCACTCAGAAAGAATTGAACATGAGACAGAGGAGATGGCTGGAATTAATCAAGGATTATGATTGTACAATTCATTACCATCTGGGAAAAGCAAATAAAGTGGCTGATGCTTTGAGTCAAAAAAGTAATTCTTTATTAACAATATTGCGTTTGGAACATGATCCTTTGGTTAAAGATTTGATGAACTTTGGCACAGATGTTGTTGGTGAAGGAAGTTCTTCTGTTTTGTTTCAGGTATCAGTGAGATCATCCCTATCAGATAAAATTAATCAAGCACAGAAGCAAGATAGCGAGTTGCAGAAAAAGGTAGAGCTGGTTCAGAAGGGTAAGTTACTTAAATTTAACATTGATAATGATTGTGTTTTGCGGTTTGGGAAGAGATTATGTGTGCCTGGTGATTCACAGTTGAAGAATGAGTTGTTATGTGAGGCGCATAGTTCCCCGTTTTCAGTTCATCTAGGTAGTACTAAGATGTACAGAGATCTGCGGGACTATTACTAGTGGGATGTAATGAAAAGAGATATTGCTGATTTTACAGTGAAGTGTATGACTTGTTAGTAGGTTAAAGCAGATTGGCAGTTACCAAAAGGGTTACTTCGGCCATTACCAGTGCCAGAGTGGAAATGGGAAAATATATCCATGGACTTTGTTGTGGGATTACCGAGGACATCTTGAGGTAATAATGCAATCTAGGTTATTATTGATCGATTCACTAAACATGCTCATTTCCTTACTATTAGAGATACATTCTCTCTAGATCAACTTTCTCGATTGTATCTTAAAGAGATAGTCAGGTTTCATGGAGTTCCCCTCTCCATTGTATCTGATCGTCATCCCAGGTTTACTTCTAACTTTAGGAAGGGCCTTCAGAAGTCATTGGGTACTGAATTAAATTTTAGTACAGCTTTTCATCCTCAATCAGATGGGAAGATAGAACGAACAATTCAGACTATGGAAGATATTCCATGTGCTTGTTCGATGGATTATCAAGGAAGTTGGGACCAATATCTTTCTTTGGTTGTTTTTTCATATAATAACAGTTTTCATTCGAGTATACAGATGGCACCGTTTGATGAATTATAATGGAAGTGGTGTCGAACTCCAGCTTTTTGGGATGAAGTGGGTGAAAGGAAGATGATGGGACCAGAATTGGTAGAAGAGATGGCAGAAAAAGTTCAGTTGATTCAGAAACACATGAAAACATCTCAGAGCAGACAGAAAAGTTGTGCGGATAACCAGGGGAAGGATCTATCATTCGAGGTAGGTGAATATGTTTTTCTCAAGGTTTCTCCATGGAAAAGTGTGATGCGATTTGGTAAGAAAGGAATGTTGATTCCAAGGTTAATTGGACCATGTAAAATTATGGAGAGAGTTGGATCAATTGCTTACCGAGTGGCTTTACCTCAGAGGTTATCTCAGGTACACAATGTTTTTCATGTTTCGATGTTGATAAAGTATATGCCAGATCCATCTCATGGTTTGAGCCCGGAGGTAGTTCAGTTGGAATAGAATCTCTCTCATGAAGAACCACCAGTCCAGATTCTTGACCGCAGAGAGTAGGTGTTGCGAAATAAGGTAATTCTTCAGGTAAAGGTTTTGTGGAAAAACCACATGATTGAAGAGGCAACATGGGAATCTGAAAATGCAATGAGGGCTAAATACCCCAACTTATTCGATAAGTAAATAAATTTCAGGGACACAATTTTCTATAGGGGAAGGATGTAACATCCTAAGTAAGTAATGAATAATAGATATTTTTATCTATGTCTACTAATGAATTAGATAGTGTTTTAGAGGCTTAAAATGAGAATAAATCCAATCTTAATCATGGAATACACTAATATTTTTAAAAGATTGTTTACTTCTTTTTGATGGAAAACCATTTTTAAATCAAACAATTGACAATTTTATAAAATCTATTTTTAAAAATAAACTTATTATTTATGATTGGGACATTTAAATTTACATTGGATAATTTTTTGTTATTTTTCTGAAAATGTTCATTTTTTAATGAATAGTGAAAAATACTTCATTTTACATCAAAATTGCTTTTTCATCTAATTCAATTATATGGTTAGATTATCATTTGAATTGAATTTAAAGTTAAATTAGAAAATATTTTTACCATTTAATCCAATAGTGGTCATTGGAATTAATTTCACTTTAAAATTGGACTTAAACTAGTGTCAATCTTTTAATACTTATTGTTTCATAAAAACACGCTATTTGCTCTGACAGAGGGAATTAATTATTAAATTAATTAATGTAACTTATATGTTTTGAATTTTGTAAAATAGACATCATTTTTGAATTCGGAATATCAAATATAGCTTAGGGTGAAGTTTTGGTATTTTTCTGAAAAACATCAATTTTTTATGAATAGTGAAACCACTAAGTGGTACTTAAAAAACTGATTTTTCATTTAAATGAAACTTTACCACTTCTGTGTTTTGAATTTCAAAAATCCGACATAAATGGTTTTCATTAAGAAGAAAAATTTGGTTCAATGGGATTAAAATAATTTTTTGGTGAATAGTAACTTTTAAGTTTTTAAACGCGATTAGAGGTAATTAGTGTAATTTAAGGTATGATTAATGTTTTAATAATATGAAATGAACATGACACATGTCCTAACCTTATTGGATGTGTCATGGCCGACCAATACAATCCATGGGTCAACTTGGGGACCCCATGGAGCCACTTTGGCCGGAAAATGACATTAATATCTTTTTATTTAATGTTAAAGTAAAAATGTCACAAACATGAGTTGTTTTACTAAAACAATTTTTAAGTGGGGTTATACAAGTCATATTTTTGACTATAAATATTCTTTAGAAATATAAAATGATTTCTTACATCATGATATTTGTTTTTTAATATTTAGACACTAAATAAATTAAATTAGTTATGACACCATGATGATGCAGTGATTACCTCATTATTTAACAATTTAAATAAAATGAAATGATAATGTAAAATATAAGACCTACAATTGTAAAAAACCTATTTTATGGGTATATTTCGAACCCTTATCACCTTATCGTCGAATTATATCAATGTGGGACTTTTTAAATCCGAAACTCAATTTAAAATAAAGTAACATTTCATTACTTTCCAAGAGTGCCCATCCTCTCCTCTTATAGAAGGCCCCCAACTCTACCACCTTACCCACACTTCTAAAGCCTATGGCTCGGCCAACCCCTGGAAATTTTGTCTCTCCACTTCCCTCTATTACTCCTTTAAGCCTCACTTTTTTCAGAAGTCTTCCCAAGGAATCCTTTGAGCTCAAATCAAAAAGAGTTACCCGATTTAAAGGTAGTGTTTTCTCTTGTGTTCTTTTGTTTTATTTATCTTCTCCAACCCCCTAAACTCTTTTTATTCATTTATTTTGTAACAAATACAGTATCTTCAATATACTAGGATTTTGTTATAACAGGAATTAGAGCTACACTTACACACACCTACATCTAATGGTTAAAGAACATACCGTTTCTGTGGATGGCGAATGTCTGCCTCACGAAACGATGATTGTTCTATATTCTTCCAACACCTTCAAAGGTGGGCATTAAGATGTCACTATATTTATATATGATATATAATATGTTTATTTCTTCCTTAATCTTCTGTATTTTTCATTTATGGCACACCGTTATGGCTTCCATTATGGGTATACGTGATATCTTCATTTTAGGAAGTGCGGACTCCTGCCCCCTCAAAGTGATTTGATTCGTTAATGACATATGTGGGATGTATAAAGGATGGATTTAAAGATATTATATATGTTGTATGTTACATATAAATGATTAATATAATTATGGAATAAAAATATACATACCTCCCATTTAGTGTTAATTCCATTAATATGACATAGAAATGAAAGTAGCGTTCATGCGTACGTACGGCTTACCGTCTCCATGAACGATGCATTTCATTTCTTACCTCTAAATGATTATTTAATATTATAAATACATGTATATTATGTATATATATGATAAATATTATATCCAAATCATGAATATCATTCTTGATATAATGAACCTTTGACCACACGAACAACATGTAATTGTAAGGAGTCCACTTTCGACTTAAGAACCAAATATCAACAAAACGAATATTATTAACTTAAATGATTACATAATGATTATGTCATGGTAATAAGTGATATAAAAGTAATAATGAACTTGAAGAAGGTTCTTAAGCATGTAGAAATTAACTCAACTTTATTATTCAGGACGTTAAAGAACGATCGAGTCAAGTCGGACCCGAGGTAAGGGACTTCATCTCAATCTCCATTCATTGAGGCATATTTCATTTTATACACAACTTTATTTTATACGGTGTATAAACCCCTTTGACTTTTACTTTTATTCAAAAAGAATCTTTTTCTATGATGCGTTTTACTAAACGACAAAAAGGAAGGTTTCTTTTAACGTATGCGGTGACAATGACCTTTTCCGTCACCGTGAGTATTATTTGGTCTTTGGCTTCCTCAAAAAGCCGTAATGTTTTTTTAATTAAATAAATACCATATACTGTTTTATGTATTTTGGTATTGAAAATGGTTTTTTATAATGGATTTGTTATGTTAATATATTTAAGTGATATATTGTGATCAAATTGGGGAAATGTTTTCTTTCCATCATATTTGTTTTATGTCTTATGATTTTATAATGGTACATGGACATTTGACGGGTGGTTACGTGATAAAACATATGATGGGTAGTGTCTTGAATACCAGGACGAGTGGTTACCTTATAACCTCCAATGCATTGGGTATGGAAGTCGGTCGTATGGCTATTCCATTAAGTGATATGTGTGGATGTCGACCGTATGGTTATTCCATTTAAGTATGTTTATGTCCCATGTTACCTTTATATGTTATGTGATCTTTATATGGGTTGTATGGTAATCTTTTGGTTACAAAATGGTATGTAATGATCTTTTACTCAGTGAAGAGTTTTTACTACTTCATAAAGGTGAAAAGTATTACTTTGATATAGTATACATGGTTTACTTGTTGTTTTGATAAACTAATAGTTCTCATTCTTTGTGTATCCCTTACTGATCTTTTTATGCTCACCCCAAGTTTTTTGAAATGTTTTTCCCAGGACGTAATGTGGAATAGGGTCAAGGATGGGATCAAGGTAAAGTCATGCTATATAGAACATGGAACTAGACATGTTCCTTTTTAAGAGTTTTTATTCTATGAAAACTTAGTAGAAGTGTCTAATTTGTAATCTTTTGAGATGTAATAGTTAAGTCCTAATTCTCTAAAACTCTAAACCTGAAAAGATCCTCAATGTGAATTATTCATTTAATTAAATATTAAGTAAGGTTTAAGGCTGGGCCTTATATTCTTGGAAGAATCATATTAATATAATTGAGTTCTGTTATAATAATATCTTTTAAGCAGAAATTCTGATGGCTACTTAGGACGCCTTGTTTGGTAGGTTGTTCCATTCAACCCTATGTTGGTTAAGGCAGGTTAGGAAGCCCTTATAGGTTATTATCTCATGAATGAGAATTTGGATTATGCCCAGGTGATCAAGAAACATTTTTTACTACTATTTCTAGACAAAAATAAAATGTCTATTGTAGCCAATTACCTATTGTGATTTATCTCGGGGATAGTGTTTTACTGGTGTTATCATACATGCAGGGTAATATATTGATATAGAGGAAAGGTAAATTGAAACATAAATATGTAATCACTTTTGAGATTTTATACATAGTCGTTCTGGTAGACTTTTGGTTTCTACTACCTCATAGGTATCATTCCATGCATGTCATCATCCTTGTTCATAGCTTTTATGGTATCATTCTGACCCATCTCATACTTTTGATCCCAAGGAAGTTGAGCTATATACTAATGAAACCTATGAATAGAATCCTATATGAATTGTTGAAAAGGGACTAAAGCCTTTCTAAGGTCTGTCTTTCCCTCTAGTATGGGTGTTATTGCACCATGATCATGTATAAGATGATACATGGGATCAGAAGGCTTATGAATGTGACCATTGGAAATAATTTTTCTCTGACAGTGTTATCATCCCTTAGAAGGTGAACACGAGGACAAATAGAGTCTTTCATGTATGAGGAGGGCGGTATATACTCATCCCTAATGTTTTTAGTTTTTGGAAATTGATGTGATGGGCTTGCTGATTTCATAATGTTTCATTTATTACATTTATATGTCTTTCTTATTGTAATTATATCTATATTGTTATACTCTTTCCATATATGTGATTTGTTTTTTGTTATTATTTCCCCAATTCCCAATACTCCATGAAGGTTTAAATATTATAATTGAGTTTTTATGAAACCTTTGATCCATCGTTAGGGTGTACTCGAACTTGGCCACAATAATGGTAAACCCTACTTTATTAAATGATTATTGATGTGTGATGGCTGTCCTTGAGTTTTACTTGATCCTCATAAGGTTATTTCTTCACATTGATAAAAAATTGTTAAATGTTATACTTCCATGTTTGTTGGTAAAATATGACCTGGCTAAATGGAATGTAATTGATTGGATTTATTGCACATCTGTATAACCCCTTTCCATGTTTAATGAAAGGTATCTGAGTGAACCATATTAGATGATTATGATATAATATAAGAATGGTTGGTTTCATGTTGTATCACCACATTAAACTTGCAGTGGAAGTTATAGGATGAATCAAATGAAATGATAATTACATATATAGAATAATTAAATGGTTTCATGCTTTATTTCCTTGTCAATCTAATGAAAGGTAAGTCTTGAACCAAATGAACTTTTTAAATGGAATAGTTATTACATGGACTTATTACATAAAATTAATTAGATTTAAGGTGACCCACAGCATATGGACCATCAAAAAATAATAGGATTGACCTGATATGAGTAATATTTTGGATATCCAAGGGAATTCAATGGGCACCCAAGAACTCAATTTCGATTCAAGGATGATGATGGCCAAGGTTGAGACCAACTATGGAACTTGATCCTTGTATATTATTGTATGCCTAGTATAAAACTATATGGTCTATTAATTTTAATTATAGGATGCCTTGGAAACACACTTTGTATATAGAATAATGGGACGTTCCTTGGTTACATCCTTCGACTCAACCACTACTTACCCCCATCATTCCTTGTACTTATTCATTGGATTTGGTTAGATAATCCCTATATTGGAATGCCATGTATAGTGAACCATGGATTAAACTCTTACCCCTTAGCTAGGATGTAGTTACTAATTATATTTCCACCCATGAGGTCTTGTTTTCCTTGTTTATTACGTTGGAACTCTGTAATTTTTAATTTCAATAGCGGTTTCCTTATTACATATTGGAACCTCTTAATTATTAAACACATTTTGGGCTTCCTTGTTATACCTTTGGACCTTTAATAACACTAACATGATATGTTTTTGTGTTGGATATGCCCCACATGACTTTAATATATAATCTGTTAATTTATTAGTGAATGAATTGGTTGAATGTTCATACCCCATCCAATAGATGAAATATATAAATTTTTATTTACGAAAATTTCACTACATTATTTAGTTATATTCATGATTTCACACTATTACAGTTTCCATTTCACGGATGAGATGTTATTGACACCATTGGTGGTTGAATAATCAAATTTACCACACACCCTCTCTAGGGTCCTTTGGTGCCTGGGGTAGACTACATGTAAGTAGGTGTTAACAAAGGGAATCCTAATGAATTTGACACTAGATTTCTTATTCTATTAGTAAGGAGAAGGTAGAAGATATCCAAACTAAAACATGGGATTCTTGTGATAGTTTATGTATATTCATTTTATAATTTGATATAGAACGTACTCCTACTTCCTTGTATCAATGTATTCAAGTTTACTAGACAAATGACATATCATCATATACTATGATTGGTTATCAGTTGATATTACTTCTGTTAACATCTATTGTGTGATCTGTTTATATACTACTTCCATTATATATCTCATAAAATATTATTCTTATGCACTGTGATACACACTATTAATGAGGAAATAATGTCCCCAAGGAAAAATCCTTGGCCCTCACTGCAAGTTGGAAGCCTCGACAGTTCGAGGAGATATTCCTGAGGCCATGCTGCTCGTAGGGCTCTTGGCACCTACTAAGTGGCATCAGGGTCAGGGACATCATAGATGCAATTTATTGAAGTAGGGTAGAATGTAACACCCTAATATTTTAAATGAGGAAAATCATTTATGAAATAATATATGATATGGAAAACCATTTTTTGATTAGAATATAACACCTTGATATGTTATGATATATTTAATTTAAAATAAATTGGATTGCTTACAAAAAACAAAACCCTAAGTCTAAATGAAGAGTGATATAAAATACCATTATAACATTGCTATAAAATTATTTATTATGAATGGAAATAAATAAATTATGAAATTTTATATATTTTATACATATATAAAATAATTAAATTTGTTTTCAATGGATTAGTAATTAGAATAAAAGACATTTCAAATACAAACAAATGTTTTCTTTGGAAATGTATTTTCCTAAATGGTTGTTTAGTCATGCATTTCACATTTCATTAAAAATAAATTTTCCAATATTTGAAAATGTATTTTAAAAAATAAAAAACATTTATTAAATAATATTATCAAAATTTACATGGTTTGAATTTTTTTGTCTTTCATAATGTAATGACTTTTTAGTGAATTGTGAATAAATAATGATTCTCATAAAACTTTCACTTATTTTATTAAAATAATAAATTTAAAAGTCCCACTATTCAATTAATATAATTAAATTGTATCATAAGAATTATTTTTCATTTTTCAAATCAAAATAATATTATTTTAATATTATTTATTATTGATTTTAATATAGGACTTTTTTTCTTCAAAAAAATATTTTTTGAGAAATGTTTTAATGTGCATAATGTTTCCCCATTTTAATTATTCAAAATCACCATTATTAAAAAATAATTTAAATAAAATTATATGAATTAAATATATATTTGAATATTTTAATTCATATTATTATAATTTCTATTTATTTAGTTAATATAAATAATTTTTTCCCATAAATAGACATTTCATAAAAACTATGTTTCCATCATTTTGGTGAGATTAATATTAAATTAAATTCATCAACATATTTGAATGAGATTTTGGAAAAATTATTCCCTATATTTAATCATCATAAGTTATATTACCTTATAAATTTAGCTTAATTTATTATTGTAATGAATAGTGAGAACAATAAAATTTTTTACCATGGTTAACATAAAAAAATAGGGTTACAGAATGATTAATATAAACAGATTTGGCTTAAAAATGATCCAAAACATGTCAAAATCACATTTTATCACCATATATTGAACTTATCTGATATAATTTTCTATGATATTCTATTTTAGAGACAATTTAAATGAGAAAAACATTGGTAAATTTTATTCATTTCAAAAAATCCATTTATTTTCACTCCCCATTTTTAAAAGGTAACTCACGATCTTCTTCTCTTAAAACGTACAAAACCATTTTTGTTGTCCAATATCAATACAATTGTCATTCTTACTTCTCTAAATACATCATATATTCCTTGGTAAGAACATTAATTAAATCTATGAAAGATTTTGGTTAAACATAAAGAGGTTGTTCGATGAAGTGGAAGTGTTTTTAACTATACCTTCTTGTTATAATTATTTTTATAACACATTCAAATATTATTAAAATATGATAATATTATTTCACCAATATCACATTTATACTGGGATTTTATAATGTTATTTGAAAAAACTATATCAATATCCTCTTCTATAGAATGGAATATGAAACTGTTGATTGTGTATACACAGACTGTCGCATTAGGAGTTGTTGTAATTTGTTTTCCATCACCACCATTCAAAGATGGATATTATGATATATTTAGCATATATAATTGATATATTTAATTTTTTTACTTGTTTATTTATTTCATCAATATATACCAGCTGAAATTCCATTCCACTGGGTATATGATAATGTCTCTCATATGTATGATGGACTACCACCTCACGAAGAGATGTGATTCATTTACCACATATATATTACACGGATGTTAGTAAGGATAATTTTAATAAATATATTGTATATTAATTAATTAGGAATTATTATAAAAATATAATATCAAATATATCTTCTAACCTTCAAATATTTTGTGAGAAAATAGAATATCCCTTGTGTATCTATGGATTAAATCCTCCACAATGCGATTTGAATTTTTGTACATTTTATTTTGTCATCGATGGAAATAAGGATGGAAATAACTAATTAAAATTATATATATATGTCATATCATAATGATTTTAAAGTCTCACGTTTTATTTGTAATGTATGTTTCCTGAATCTATGTGTCTTGTACCTTACTATATAATATTATAAACATAAAAATATAGAAAATGCCAGAAATAAATTATTTCATTAAAAAATAATATTAAATTATTCACTACTGATTAAATTATTCACTACTGAAACCAATTTAAATTTAAAAAATTAAAAATAGACAAAAAAATATAAAATAGAAAATATAAAACGGTAAAATACGTATCTCCCCAATAAAATAAGAAAAACTCCCCCACGTCAATCACAATAAAAACTAAAAAAATTATTTTTTAAAAAAAATAAACATTATTGAGAATTGAAATATAGATCCTTGATCGTAATTTTGTATAATATTGAGTGAAATAATAAGGTGTTATTTATAAGAAGTATTTTTATAGTTGGAATTGTAATTTGACCATTGGGAATGGTAAACTGGCCGTTTCATGAATTTTACCAAATCGTTTGAAAAGTAATTCCACCTAAAATTAATAAATTGTGATATAATAATATCTATAATGAAATAAATTATACAATGTCAATAATATGACTATAATAATTAAAAAACTCAATGAAAATATATGTACATTTTTAGTAAACTTCATATAAATATTTTTTATAAAAATTCATTATTTTTAAATTGAAAATTAAAAGTACATATTTTAATAATTTAATATAGTAAAATTAATATCAAGTTTTTAGTAATAATTTCATAGTTATTCATTTTTTTGTATTTTTCTGAAATACATAAATTTTATTGTGAATAGTAAATATAACGTTTTTTCACATATATGATGTATCTCAAATTACATCAATCATTATGTAATAATGATATAATATTTTCTAGAAATTTTTGTCAAAAAATCTATATTTATTTTTATAATTAGATCATTAAAATAAAATAAAATAAATTTCTAAACCTAAAAATAACCTCCCAAAACCTAAATTCAAATTTCCTTCCCTTAAAATCAATTTTCTTTTCTATCCACTATCATTTTAAATAAAATAATTAATTTAAGAAATACATGATATGAAAATGTGTCAACTTCATTAATAGAAATTAAGAAATATTATAAAAGGATTATAATAGCTAAATATTAAAATAAATTTATATAATTATATTCAATATCTATTGTTTAATAAATATTTTCTTTTCTTTTACGTGGTGAAAAAATTTATAAAATAATGCAGGAATAAAGGTAAGTTGATTCTCAAACCGAACTACCTACCCTTGAGATATAATTATTTCATACCAAATTTTATTGTCGATACTCAATTAATGTCCCTTAAATTTAATGTCATTGTAATTACCTCTTCTTTTCATGTATATATATGTTTTTAACTTGTTTGATGAAAAATATAATGATTTTCCAAAAGAAATTTTTTTTAAACAGATATTGACACATATTGGGGTTTTTTATTCTTCACTAATGATTGATTATTATTATAACTTTTATGCTTTCCTATTTTCCATTTGGGAATACAAATTTTTATTATTTAATATATGATTTATGAAATTATTTAGAAACCAATTCATTTTCATATGATATTTTATGACTAAAATTCTTATATTCTCTATGTGCCATTAATGATTATATAATTTTTTTATTTGATGGGTGTTCCTAGGATTATATATCCCTCTAATTCATTGGGTAAATTTATTAATCACATTAGATAATGTTCAATATTCATAAACATGAAGCCCTATTTTTTCAAAATAATTATGTTAGGATTACAAACATATGTTATGTGTGAACATGTTTCCAACTTTGTTCAGAACTATGTGTGGTGTTTTACCACTAAGACATGATTTCTCATTAAATGAACATTTACATTCCATTTCCTTAACCATTATTTCCCTCATGATTTTGATGATAATACTATTATTATATTTTGTGATGATGATGTTTCTCACTCGTGATACATTTATTCATCTCCCTTATTCATTATCTTACTAGGCTTCTAGCTCACACAAGTTATTGATGTATATCCTCAAGTGATTACTTGTATAAGGATAAGGGGATTCCCACTAAGAAGACATAGAAGATGGAGTTAAATTATTATAACACAAACCCAGAATCCCAGAGTTGGTTCATAAAACATGGTGTTTACATTTTTTAAAAATGATACTGATAAACATACACATCAGATTTCATTACAGAAAATCTTCTCAGTCTATGTTCTGGAAAACCAGATACAACGCATACATTTCTGCAAAAATAAAATGAGATAAGATTCACAATTCAGCCACCAGAAAGAATAAATAAAATATGAACAATCTACTAATCCCAAAAAAAAAAGATCATATACGTAGGGAGATCAAAAGAATTCCCGATAAGGGGTTTTAAAATTAAATAATGAAATTTCATTTTAAAAACATCCTTTTAAAATAATTATAAATCCATAAAAAATTTCCTAAATGAATGAAATATTTCCTGTATCATGTTATCATCATTTTTGAAAGGTTACTAAAAATCATTTTTTGGGGAAATCTGTTACACCATAATGTATACATTTATTTAAAAGCTACAAATAAAACACTTTTCAGAATATGCATACTAGTTCCAAAATGCGTGGAATGATATATATAATTTAAGAGTACCTAAAACTTAATTAGGGGTGACATGTAAGGGTTCAAGTACAAATTATAAAAATAAATAATACTTTATTAGAATTGTACAAGTAACAATATCATAAATCACTTAATGTAAAAATTGTACTTCATGAAATAACAGATGCATTACTAACTTCTGTATCAATGTTATGAAAATAGGTTCTACACATTCTTTAAAAATTACTTTCCAAGTATAAAAGTAATTATTCCATGTGCATTTACTACCATTATCATAATTATAAGATTCTTAACCAAGGATATTCTACTAGTCTAATAATCACAGGGTTGGTTAAATATTAATCACATAATGAGGGAATGCATAATTCAAGATAATCATAAACATTCTATCGAGGCCTTGTGCCAAGACCCTATATAATCATTATATAAAGGCCTCATTCCATGACCATAGTTTATCTTGTGAGACCTCTCGATGTATCAAGAGGCAATAGAGGGACTCACCCGTCCCATAATATGTCCTATGCATTCCTCATATATCTAGTATGTTTTTAAATCACTGTCTACCATACCACATTGATTTATTAAATTATGTATTTTATACAAAGTGTCCCACGTAACTTTTAATACTTAAATTATGTCTCTTATTATGTTTTTAATAACCCACTTTTAATAATTAAATTCTTAATTGATAAGTTATCATAAGGGGTTTTTCAATTACTTTTAATATTCATAAATAAAGTGAAACATTCATTAAATTTAAAAATTAATCTAAAAACTGCATTTCTTTTCAGTTATGCATTAGTCTATGGATAAATCAGATTTATCAATGACATTAACAGATAATTAGACATACATTTATTCATACGTTGATAATTTGTGGACATAAAATTAAAGATTGCTTGGTTTCTCAAATAAGATAATAATTATTAAATTCAAAACTATTGTTTCATGGAAATGAAAAATTTATATACTAAAATACATGTTTTTTAAATTAAATATTTATCCTTCATAATCACCATACACTGATAAATAGGCATGTCAATTAAATAAATAAATTTAATAATTCATAGTGTTCTTTGGGGAATACTTATCATGAATTAAAATTTAATATTTTTAAATGTATAACATTAATTTCATGTGAGATATTATTGCATAAATAATTAAACACACTTAACTATGCTTTTATATATATATATATGTATTAAACAAAATATACTTACCATTATTTATCCTAAAATTATAAATTGAGATATAGGTAATGTCACTTTCAATAACAAGGTTATGTCTTCTTTTAAAATTTTGAGGCACATACTAACAAAACAATTTTTTTTACTGTTTTCCAATATTAAATTGTATTTGTGACTACTGTATAAATAAATGTGGGTTTTAAAATCATAAATGAAAGAATAAGTATAAGGATTTGGATTAGCATTAAAAATGACTGTTTACGAAATGAAACTTAATTGAATTGGAATTAAAAAAAATTATATGTACATACATACTTATACATATATGTATTTGTTTAGGAACCCAAAATTGCTCCTAGTAAACCATTTTAAAAATCATAGATGAATAAAAACATCAGTAAATTACTGATAAATATCACTTGAAAATCCCAAAATTGATTAGGTTTGATGATTATATAAAATCGTATATATGTATATAAAGTGTATACATGGGATTTGTGTTATCAAAACAAGGTTTTATAAACCATCATAGGTATCATACAATTCAAAAACATAATTTTATAACTGAATATCAAGTATATGAAAAAATAATCTAGATTAAAACCATTATATATATAAATATAACCTTATATACACAAAGTGTATATAAGGGTATTTTATATAAAAAATGATCTCAGATTACCCTTACACAAATTACATGAATAAATGAAATCATTTAAAACCAAAATATTCATCATTAGATGAATATATATTAGAATAGTTTTGGTATTTATATATATACATATATACACATATATGTATATATAGGTTAATCAAATAGAAACTAAATAAAACTCTTACATGATTTGTAGGTGAGGTAGATCCATGCAGAGATTGGAAGATGGTTGAGGAGAGGAAAACCCATAGGGTTAAGGTGAAAATGGATGTCTATATAAATTGTATTTATATAATTTTATATACTATAGTTAAGAATAAATATAAACAAAGAGACCAAATGAAAACTGAATCTAATTATTTAGAAAGAAACAAAAACTGTGATATGTGCAAATCTTAAATGGATGGGTTTTTGAATAATATATATATTTTATGTAAACATGGAATCATACACCCAATGGTTTTGCATAAAAATAATACACCCTTGGTGGACTTGTGGAAAAAAGAAAAGGGATTGGTTTGAGGAAATCGATGGAAAGACTCACGGGCCGAGGGAGAAACAATGGAGAAGGAGGGTGACGACTACTGGTGCTGCTTACGGAAGAGGAAAAAGAAATGGAGAAGTAGAAAATGACGGATGACCATGATCAACCGAGACTGATTGGACAACAATAGTGTCTTCCACAATTTTAAAAATATTTGGATGATTGAGATTAATCATTGATTTTATGGAACGACCACATTGAAACTATGGGTTTAAAAAAGGGATGACTAGCCGAGATTAATCGCATCATGATCGGTTGGTTGATGAAAATCATGGTAATAAGAAGTGATTGGTGGATTTAAGAGGTGAGATTGGATCAAACGGTGAGCATCTCGCATGACAAGATTCATTGGCTCATATTAGATTTATCAGAAAATGAATCCCACATTGAAAAGGGAATGTTTTCGAGACCGCCTTATATACCATGATGCCTATAGCTTCACTATGATGACACAAAAACAGACATTGAAGGGTCCTTAGAAAAATGAACCCCACCGATAAGCCTTTCCCACCACAAACCACATTAGAGCACGAAATTCCACACCCCTTGTGTGTTTTGGACTAGGCCCTACACACAGGTCTTTTACACGGTTATTCCTCAATATTCCTGGCTTGTGCGCGAATTAGTACGCACCATGCATGCACTTCTCCGAGGGTTCCCTGACATAAAATTTCTATGTTAGAAGCACAGTCAAACCTTAAGGGATTGTCCTTCAAGGTTTCTCTTGGTTTGGTGGGTACTCATCCAATTTTTTTAAAAATAATTCATTATACACAAGAACATATAAAAACACCACAAATATTTTAATGTTTTATAAAAAGAACATATATATTAATGAAGATATATATATTAATTATCATAGTTAAACATAATTCAAAATATCATTTTTTTCATAATTTTGTATACATTTTTATTTTTAAAACATTATAAGTTCAAAATCTAAATACAACCTCAATTAAAAACCATGTCATCTCTTTTATAAACTAATCTTTATTTTAAAGGAAACATCATGGTTGTTGTATTTTTAAAATCAAAATATAAAATATATCTTTAATTAAAACAATGTTTTTATTTATCCAATGATATAACTCTAAAATATTTAAATAATTTTAAAACTTTTAAAATTCATAAAATACTTATATACATAGAATACTAAAAATAATAAAAATAACTTAAATACAATATTGTTATAAAATTTTATTACCTTTACAAAAACTGATGGTTATATAAAGACCCTAATGGCTAACAATGGTCATATTTACCTTCAAGGACTTATAAATACTTGTTTAGGGTGTTCCAAACATAAAAAAAAATGGTTAAGATGGTTCTCTATATCCCTTTAATGCTTAGTGATTTCACCATTGTTTTTTTCTATAATGTTTTTCCTTGTGATGGAACCAAATGATATTCAGTACCTTCTTGATCTGTTTTTTTTGTGTTTGGTGGTATCTCAGTGATTTTGATAGGTCTTCTATTATAAATTCTAGGTTTGTGATGGTCTTTTGACCATATTAAAAATGTACGGTTTAAACATTTATATTGAATAAAATATGTATTATTTTTATTCTCTAAGAATTTATTAGGGATGAAACAATTATTAAATAAAACCAAAAAATACTAATACTAATGATTAAAAAACTATTATTATTAAAAATATAAATATGTTCTGGGCATCATATTATACCCCCTAAACGGAATTGCGCCCTCACATTTCTAATGTACTCCTAGACTTCCAAAACACTGAATTCTGTCATTAACCTCAATATACCTACAAGATATGTTTTATGCATTATTAATTAACAATATTTGATTGAAAAATATTTAGTTTATTCCTTCACCCAGTCTAAAAAATTGTATAATACATTGATGACCTCATGTGCATTCCGAGGGTATTTTTTAGTTCCTAAATTTCACTAGCCTATATAAACCTCGAGCAGTTGGGGTTAAACCGAAGCATAAAACAATTGGGTTTCCATAGCAAGGCATGGAAGGTACAAAGCTCAGAGATTTAGTCATGGAATCATTCCTTATATATTTTTCAAACTATATTTTTCCTGAGAGTTTTGATTTCATAGAGTCTCTCATATATACTAAAACTCAAAACCTTGAACAAATAAGTTTCTTGATAGTCACCCTCCAATACAGCGTCCTGGAACTTCCCTAAGGCTGTGAAATTTATAGAACGAGTGACATAGAGGAAGAGACATTCAAGATACATTCCTATATTCCTATATTCTGAAAATTGTGAATTTTCCTTACAGTGGAAGACTTAACTATCTAGTTGTCAGTACCTAATGATATTTGTGCTAATGGACATTTGGTAGAAGTGTTTGCAGGTCAAACACATGTGTTCAAAAGGCTGGTATGATTCCGATCAAGACATGAAAAATATTTTTCTCAAGTAATTTGGTAGGGAGATATAGGAGGTTTGTTGGTGAACCCCCACCTTCTATATGAAGCTATTAAGAAAAAAAAATATACTCAACGAAGCATATATATTTTTTTCTATCATAATTTTCCACAATTATCAAGACAAATACTCTAATAACAACTATGAGAAACCGACCCCAAAATCATGGAGTTTGTGCCTAAAACAAGATGTTCTATTTTTTAAAAAAAAAATGATCATAAAATTACACACATTCCATCATAGAGAATCATATCTTTCTAGGTTTTGGAAAACTTGATACAATTAATATTTTTCTTCAAATCTAAAATGAGATAATCTTCATAATGAAGCCACAACATAGAATAAATCAAAGCTTACTAAGATAATGATCATGTAAAAATATATTAAATATGTAGGGTGAGCATAAGAATGACCTGTAAGGGGTTTTAAAACGAATTCATGAAATTAATTTTAAAAAAATCCATTTTAAAAAAATTGTACATCCATAAAACATTTTCTTTTAAGAATGAAATATTTCTTTTATCATTTCATCATAATTTTTAAAATTTCAATAGATATAAATTTTAGGGAAATATTATAAAATAGAATTTATATTTTTATTTAAAAGCTACAAATAATACACTTTTTAGAATATACGTACTAGTACAAAAATGTAGGGAAAGATGTATGTAAGCATGGAGTTTTTCAAACTAAATTAGGAGTGACATGGAAGGGTCAAGGTAAGAATTAGAACAATAAATAATGCTTTCTTATAATTTCACAAGTAAAAATATCATAATTAACATAACAAAAAAATCTAAATTCATGAAATGAAAGATGTAATACTAACTTCTCTATAAATTTTCTGAAAATAGATGCTATACTTTCTTTACAAATGACTTGCCAAGTATAAACATCATTATGCCATGTGCATTTTTTACCTTTATCATAATGAGAATATTCTTAACCATGGATATTCCAATCACTGAATAATCCTTGGTCTTGTTAAATATTAATCACATAATGAAGAATTCATAATAAAGGACAATCATAATCATTATGTTGAGGCCTCATGCTAAGACCACAAATAATCATTCTACCAAGGCCTCCTTCCAAGACTACAGTTTTTCTCATGAGTCAAACCACCACATTGAGAGGGTATAACAGGCCTCAACCATCACATAATAAGTCCTATTCAATCCATATATTTCTAGTAAGTCTTTAAATCATAGTATCCTATACCACTATGATTTATTAAACTGTGTCTTTTATTCAAAGTTTCCCATTCCACTTTGAATAATTAAATTATGTCTCTTGTTTAAAGTTTCCCATACCACTTTGAATAATTAAATTCAAAATCCATAAGTTATCATAAGGCATTTTATTTTTCAATTACTTATTATATTCTTAAATAAAGTGAAACATGAATTAAATGTAAATATAAATCTAAAAACTGTATGGTTTTCCATTTATGCATTAGGATATAGATAAATCCTATTTATCAATAACATGCATGGAAAAGTAGATATACATTTATACATCTGTTGATAACTGGTGCTCATAAAATAATAGATTTATTGGTTTGTCACATAAGATAATAACTCTGAAATTCAAAACCCTTGTTTCATGGAAATGACCATTTTGTATACTAAAATACTTGTTTTTGAATTTAATATTATTATCATTAACATTCAACGTACACTAATAAATAGTTGTGCCAATTAAATCTTAAACTTTAATAATTCATACTGTTCATTGTGGACGATTTATCATGAATTAATATATAAAGTTTCTAAATATATAACATTTGTTTCATGTGATATATTATTTCATAGATACTTAAACACACTTCACTATACATGTTTATATATATGTATTAATCAAAATATACTTCCATATATTTATCTCAAAATTATAAATTGAGATGCATGTAATTTTAATTGCAATAACTAGGTGATTACATCTTTTAAAAATTTGAGGCACAAAATAACAATGCAATGTTTTGTTATTATTTTCCAATATCAAGTTGTATTTGTGATACCTATATAAATACATGTGGGTTTGAAAATAAAAGATAAAAGAATATGTATAAGGATAGGGATCTACTTTCAAAGGATTGTTTTATAAATGAAACTTAATTGGATTAGGATTATAAACATTATACATACATATTGACTTATAAAAATATAAATACTTATACATATATATATATATTATTTTAGAAACTCAAAACGCTATTAGTAAACCATTTTACAAGTAATACATGCATAAAAATAGCAGTTATTTATTGGTAATTATCACTTGAAAAACCCAAAATAGATTAGGGATGAAGATTATTTAAATCTTGTATATATATATATATAAAGTGTATAAATTGGATTTACATAACCAAAACAATGTTTTTAAACCATTATAAGTATTATACACTTCAAAAACATTATTTCATCACATAATGTCAATTATATGAAAACCAAATTCATATTAAAATGATTATATGTATATATACATATATCAAAATATACAAAAAGTGTATATATGGGTTTTTTTCATATCAAAAATGATTTAGATTACCCTTATATAAATTACATGAATAAAGAACATAATTTAAAAATAGTTATTCATCATTAAAACAATATAAAATTGAATAGGTTTGGTACTAATAAATATACATATATACACATATAAGTATATATAGGTTAATAAAACAAAAACTATATAAAATACGTACATGATTTACTAGTGAGGTGGAGCCATGCTGAGATAGGAGGATCGTTGAGGAGAGGAAAACCCATAGGATTATGTTAAAAATGTGGGTTTATATAAATAGTTTATATAAATTATATATATATAATTTTATATACTATGGTTAAGCATAAAATATAAACAAAGAAACATAAAGATAACTGAATCTAACTATTTAAGTAGATTCAAATAACATAATAAATGAAAATCTTAAAGAGATCAGTTATCTAATAATATATATATATATATATATATATTAAAACATGAATGATACACCAAACAGATTCATATTAAACTAATACACCCTCATTGGACTTTTGGAAAAAATAAAAGGACTGGGTCTGTGGAGAGCGATGGAATGAATCATGGGATGAGGGAGAAATAGTGGAAACTGAGGGAGACAACTACTAGTGTAGCGTGAGGATGAAGAAAAAGAAATGATGAATTAGATAATGATGGATGAACATGATTGACTGAGCCTGATACGATGGCTATAGTGGATTCTGTGATTTTAAAAACATATAGACGAGGAAAATTAATCTTGTCTTTGATCAGAGGGTTGTAGGGAAGTAGTAAGTTTTAAAATGGAATGAGCATCCGAGATCAACCGCATCTCGATTGGATGATTGATGAAAATTGCAGTAATAAGAAGTGATCGGTGGATTTAGAAGGCTAGACTGAATTGAACGGTGAGGATCTCATATGGATAGATCAAATGGCTTATACTATATTTCCAGAAAAAATCCCATCCCACATAAAAACGGGAATGGTTTCAAGACTGCCTTATATACCTCGATGCCTCTGACTTTACACTGACGACACAAACGTAGAAACTATGGGGTCCTTACACATGGGTCCCCCACCTGTAGGCCATGGGCCACCCTTACCCATGTCGGTGTGTCACATGCCTCACCATATGAGTACGCTGAACCAGGCCCTACACACAAGTCTTGCACGCGCTTAGGCCTCACACTGCATGGCCTATGAGTGACTCAACATTCACCATGAATGGTCTACATTGAGAGTTATATAACCTCTATTTCCAATGTGGGAATCCCACTCAGACCATGAGGGATTTTCCTTCAAGGCTTCTCACGATTGGGTGGGTACTCACCCGAAATTTTTATAAAAAACATTCATTAAACACAAGACCATATAAAAATACAACAAATGTTTTAATGTTTTAAAAGAAAAAGTATATATTATTGAACATATATAAACTTTTTATCCTAGTTAAAAAAATTCTAAGTATAATTGTTTTTCTTATGTTTGTATAAATTTTGAGATTTAAAAGATTATTAGGTCTAAATCTAAATACAACCTCAATTAAAAACTTTGTCATTGATTTTATAAGTTAATTTTTATTTTGACAGAGACATCATGGTTATTATATATTTAAAAATAAAAAATAAAATATATCCTTATTTAGATTTATTTTTATATATAACTGAGGACTTCACTTTTATATATTTATTTCATTTTAAAACATTTTAAATTCTTAAAATACATTTATTATTTGAATACATAAAATAATCAAAATACTTAAATTACCTAATAGTTAAAATATTTTATGATTGTTACAAAAACCAACGGTTATCAAAACACCCTAAAAGTTAACAATAGTCATATTTACCTTCATGGCCTTCTAAATACTTGTTTTTGGTGTTCCAAACATCAAAAACCATTTCAGTGAAGATGGTTCTCTACATCCCCGTGATTCTTAGTACTGTCACCATTGTTCATTCCATAATGTTTTTCATTGTGAAAGACCGAAAAGATATTCACTACATTATTGGACTTTTTTTGTGCTTGGTGGTCTCCTAGTGATTCTGATAGGTCTTCTAGTAGGTATTCTAGGTTAGTGATGGTATTTTGACCTTTTTGAAAATGTATGGTTTCAGCATTTCAATTGAACAAAACATGGATTATTTTTATTCTGAAATAATTTATATTAGATGGAACCATTATTAAATAAAAAACCATAATAATACCAATTATTAACAAAATATTATTATAAAAAATATAAATATTTTTTGGGCATCACATAATTAATATTCATGTTTTATTATATAAAAGTGTTGTATGAGCCTAATATTTTGAAGACACTAAATCACTGGATCCAGTATTTGTAAAGATATATTTTTTATCATTAAGATTATTTAATAATATTATATAAATAATAGGTTCAATATAGTTACTATCAGAACACATTTTAGATAATTAGGGAATTATGATTAGAAAACAAGTGTGAAACCCATACGTATAACAGTGCTGGAAATACATCCAAGTGGAATATTTTTAGAAAAGGATAAACATATGGATCCCATAAGATATGAATTTAGATATAATTAAACAAATAAAAAAATTAGTTATTAATTATTTTTGGACTTATACCTGGTTCAAATAATTTGAATTTTAGAAAATGGAGGGAATTCAGGGAAATCAGTCCAAAAATACATACGATATATAGTGCAACAATTATTCGAATAGAAAAAAGAATTCATGGGAGATTGAGTATAAAGATTTATGGGGATGATTACCAAGCTATATCAGGCTATGAATAATAACATGAATCATTTGGAACTTCCAACTTCACCAAAAAAATTTCTACTAGACAATGAATCATATATGATGGAATGACCACAGACATTTAGTTTAACAAATTATCAACTTATCGTGGAATGGTTGGTTAATTCAATATAAAAGATCTCTTTGGTGATATATTGTTTTGAAAATGAGATGGTAACTATGGCCATATATCATTTATATGGGGAAATTGACCAGTGGTGAGAATTAATAAAGAACACAAATCCAATAAATGAAATAAAATTGACTGACTAGGAAAACATTAATAAAATATCTCTTACCAAGTATTTCACTCGAACTTTTAGAAATAATATTTAACAAAAATGAATAGATTATAAGAAAATGGATGGTGAATATATGGAAGCTTATGAGGTAAAATTCTCAATTCTTGTAAGATAATACTTGGTATTTGTAATAAAAATTATATCAAAATAGATAATAGTTCTTTAAAACCACAATTTCAAAAGGATATAGAAATCCATGATATTTTGAGTTATCAATAAGTAGTTCATTATGATCTCATTAGAAACATGATGTTATAATAATGGTCTTATTTTAAGGAAGATAGAAAGGTAATAATGGTGTTTCAAGATGGTTTCCCAAATTAAAATGGATAAATGAGGATCCAACTATACACATGTCAAAAACATGGGAAGAAGGTTCATAGGGAATTTCCTGAAATTGATGGGGACATGCTTCATGTTTTGGAGAGAAGTCCACCAGGCTCATGAATGTTGAAGATACATGAATAAATAGGCCAACATGATGGATGAATGGAGGTATCCTCTTAATGAACTACTTATTCTTTAATTCTTAAAATTTAGGTATCAAGGGAATTGTACTAGCTAGTGCACTTAACCATGGGTCCTTTATGGTATTCTATTTATGAAACCACCAATTCCAAAGGAACAGCTTATTCCATCAAAACTACTAAAGGAGATCATGAAAATGAATTTATACATTCTAAACACTATTTTTAATTAATAATGGAAAAAAATTTCTTCATCCAGGTTCTATGAATTCTTTTATATCCTACAAGATATCTAGAACAACAGAATTAAATCCCTAAATCCTTAATGTATATATATATATAATAAAACCTAGTGGTGAAATCATTACAACACAACTATTGTTATTATATCCTATAACGATATTTGGGATGATTATTCTTGAGAATCTTGTAATAATTTTCTTGGTACAATTTGATGCTATAATGGGAATGGATTGTATCTCGTTATATAAAAAAACATAAACTATTGTGAAATGGAAATATCCTTTAATATAATTAACTATCCAATACTCCTATACATATTCAAGGGAGATCATGAATCTCCATTGTAAAATAACTCAATAGTGTGGGTGTTGATACCCTATGAAGAACCTTATATTTCCAAGAAGGCTGAGTCAACGGAAGGTATCAATCTTGAAGAAATCCACATTTTTAAGAACATACTAATATAATTTACAACGAGTTCCCTGAAAAAACCCTCATATATTGAGGTAGAGTTCTCATAATTATCATTATTGGAGCCACTTCTATCTTAATATTTTACTAAAGGATGGCCCCCAATGAAACTAGAGGAGTTAAAGAAATAGATTGAAGAGATTTTGAAAAAATGGTTTCATACACCCTATTGAATCACCATGGGATGTGATTGTGCAATTTTTTATAAAGCGGAATGGATCAATCCAATTTAGTATCAACTATTAGGATCTCACTCCATACACTATAAAGAAAATATATCTTTTCCCAAGGATTGATGACTTTTTTGATCAACTCTAAGGAGCTCAATAAATATCAAAAGTGGATCTTTGATTGGTATTTCTTTAACCAAAGGTGAATGAAAGATATCCAGAAGAAACAATTCGATACATGGTTTGGGTACTATAGGTTCATATTGATTCCCTTTAAAATTACTAATTCTTCTATAATCATTATGGATTTGATTAATAGATTCTTTAGAGAATATATTGAACTTTTTTTGTTAGTGTTTATTGATGATATTCTCATTTACCCCAAGACAATGTAGGAAAAATAAGACCGCCAAGGATTGTTCTGGAGACATTACAGATAAAGATAATGTGTATAATCTTTAGAATTTTTTAATTTTGGATGAATCATTTTTCATTCAAGGGTATTTTGATCACAATGGAGGGAATTTTTGTAGACCCATCATAAATAATGGAATTCAATTAAAATCTCATACCCACTAGTGTCGAGGAAATCATTATTTTATTTAGATTAGAGGGGTTATGTTTAGTTTTTATGAGATATTTGTCACAATTTATTAGCCCTGTCACTATGTTAACTCGGAAAGTGGAAAAGTATGTATGGATATTGGAATGTGGGGAAATATTTCACGATCATAATAAAAGGATAATAAATATACATATAGTCACACTATCATAAATATGAGAATATTTTATGATATATTTTGATTCTTCGATTAATTTATTGGGTTGTGTACTCATGTATAAATAGAATTTGACAGAATAAACCTCATGATAGTTGATGATCCATGAGAATAACTACTTGATTCATGATCCTATGTTAGTAGTTGTCAAATACTCTCTAAAGATTTTGAAACACTATATCTATGGTGAGAATTATGATAAATATACTAATCATAAGAGTCTAAAACATAAATTCACATATATAGTTATCAACATGTGTAAAAGAAGATCGATATACTTAATCAAGGACTGTGATTTCTCTTTTCATTATAATCAGATAATGGACAAATGGTTGCTAGTTTTCTTAGAAAAAAAGAACCAACTACTCTATCCATGAGGCAAATTGATAAAGACCTTATCTTTATAGAAATTAAAATAACGATTTAGGAAAAAAATAGGTATGGAATACATCCTACCTTGAGAAAATGATTTACCAACCATATATCCATATGAATATGAAGGAGGAGGAAAGGGATGATCTTAAGAAACAACATAATGTTAAATCAGCAGAGTATGGGAAGGACATTACATCCATATAGATAATTATGGTGTGATACATTTGGAATGAGGTTTTGGGTACCTTCATTGTCGTACATAAAGACTACTCTATTGGATAATGCACGTAGCTCATAATTCTCCATCCATATTGGATGTACCATGATGTATCATGATCATTGAGAAAATATTTAGCGGGACATGATCTGAAGGATATTTTTTAGTACATATTGAGGTTCATTCTATTTATTCAAGTTAATATAGTGTGATATATATCTAAATAGTTGATTAAAAAATTTCCTATTAAAATGTGGAAATTGGACGATGAAAGTATATACGTTTTCCATGGACACACGAAGACATACAAATATAAAATTTTGATATGGGTTGTGGCAGATAGACTCCAAGATAATACTACCTATATCAATATTCTATAATATTTTAAACATGGATAACATTCCATGATATATATGAAGGATTTAGTGAGGATACTAGGGTACCACGATCGATTGGCTTTCATTATGATCAATGTTCAAAAATAAATGTTTGAAAATTAATCAAAATTATTTTAGTACTAAATTGAATTTTAGAATTTCAAATCATCCCCAAAATAATGAAAAATATAAAAGGACTATTTATATGTTTGATAAAATTTTAGGATCCTTCTAAATATAATTCAAATGTGGATGGGATAAACATCTCACATTTGTTTAGTTATCATATAAAAATACCATACAATCATGTATTCCAGTGTCTCCATGTGAATCCTGACATGGATGTGATGTATTACTCCAACAATATAGGATAATGCAATAGAATGGAAGCTAATTGGACCTAATATTTTGAAAGAAATGATAGATAAGGTACAATACATCAATAAGAATATAAATGATTCAAATAGTAGAAAACATATCTATGTTGACAACCATTGAAGGGATGTGGAGTTTGATGTTGTAGAAAAATGTTTCCTTCGAATATCACCATAGAATACATTCATGTATTTTGAAATGAAAGGGAATCATAGCCCATGGTACATTGGCCTATTTGAAATCCTTGATTGAATATGATTAGTAGCCTATCATCATGCACTTCTACCATGTATGGTTCATATTCATAATGTTTTCTACATATCACTCTTATGGAAGTACATAATTGATCCCACACAGGTACCATATTCATATGTGGAAGAACTAAGTTGAAATTATTGTGATTATGTATCTATGGTGGGAAGAAATCAATTAACTATTGTTTATTAATCATATAAGTTTCTGAATTAAATGTTTGTCTTATCATATTATATAATACTATACACCTAAAAATATAGACAAATAAAGAAAGGAATGTTTCATTTGTAAATATTAATACATTAATCAATAATGAATCGAATTAAAATTCCAAACATTAAAACTATATAAAAATTATAAAATTGAAAAGATAAATGGTAAAATAGGGATTTCCCTATTATACTAGAATCATTGGTCCCTCTAAAAATATTATAGAAATGAAAAATTCTTAAACCAAGAACAATAATTGAATATGGAAATATTTAACCTAGAGGGTAATTGAGTTGAATATTGAGAGAACAAATAAAGTATTATTTATAGGAGGTTATATGACTATTTGAATTATAATGTTTCCATTGAGAGTATTAACATGATAGTTTCGAATAGTCACATGACCGATGGAATAGTTTTTTATCCTTCAAATAATATATTATGATATACAATATATTTTTCATGATATAAATTTTTTTTTTCCAAAAATATAAATATCACCATTAAAAAAACATAATGAAAATATAATAACATTTTTAATAAAATTTATTTTAAAGTATTTCAAAAAAACGTTATATTTTATTAATAATTAAAATTAAATAATTTTGAAATATATTTTCATAAAAATAATATAATTTTTAAAATAATATAATATAAATTATATAAGGGTTTTATTTTAAAATTTTCTAAAATACATTAATTTTTGGGTGAATGGTAAAAATATAGTTTTTCAAATATTCGGTTTATCTCAAATTACATCATTAATGATGTAACAATGAAATTAAAATTTCTAAAACATGTGAATTGCCGATAAAATATTTAATTTTAGAAAATTTTCACTAATATAAATTAATATTAATTTCAATCCCTGAAAAGAACATTCCAAAAACAAAATTAAAAATTGGTTCCTTTAAAAAACAATTTTTTATTTAATCCATTTTCCTTTATAATAAATTAATGAATTCTAATTATAAATGGTATCTAAAGGATTAATACCATTATGTAATATTATTATATGATTTATAATATCATTAATTCACTATTAAATTTTTTACCATTGATATATTATTTTATTTAAAATTTTATTCAGAAAACACCCCTCTCCACACGTATAAATAACCCATATCCCTCACCATGGAATACCACTCCTCTCACCCATTAAAAATCCTGTGGTTTCAAAAAAATCCCTCTCATGCCACTTAGAATACATAGAGACATCCTGGTGAAATAAAACACTAATCTCTAAGGAGTAATATTGTCGCACAAGAGAAGGTACAAAGATGATTATGTTATTTCTGACCCAATCTTCCCTCTTTTGTTTCTTCTTCCTTGTATATTTATTTTACCACCAACCATTTCAAAAAGAAAACAAAAAATAATTAATTATGATTACATATAAAATTAAATTAACGATTTTAATGTACATTAAGTACCATTATAATAAATATATAAATTTTAAACGCTCTTTCCCACTCATCTGACAATGTATCGTCAGAGGTCCGTTTACCACCTAGGGATAAATTTCAATGTCTTCACTTAGAACCATCATCAAGGATAAATATTATAAATTATATATAATATAGGGTAATGTAATTAATTAAATTTGAGAATCCATAATTAATTATAATTATGTATAAATCACATCTACAGAAATATAGAAATCAATGAAATGATGAAATTGTTTATGAAGATCATTATATAAAAATGATTCAATTTAAGCAACGGAAATTAATAAATATAATAAAAATATTTTAGTTGATAAATAGTTGTATAAATGTATATCGTTCACTTCTGCATCAATGTTTTAATAAATATATGATTTTTATTCTAGTGGTGAAAAAGTGATGTTATAAAATGGTAATAAATGTCAACGGATTCTAGAACCCAACCCCATTTAAATACGATGTACCTCTATCATGCCCAATTTTAGTGTGGATATTCCATTAATGTTAATTAAATATAATATCAATGTTCCAACACTTCTTTTTTAGGATTTACAAGTTTACTTCATTTTTTATGAAAAATATATTTATTTTCCAAAAATAAATCCTCTTTACAAAACACATATTGAATCATCTTAAAATTGTTTCTTTTTATCTCAAGATTAATGATTATTATATGATATATTTTTTACCCCTATAAATTTTGGAACCCAAATATTCATTCATTAATGTATTCATTATTAAATAATATGAAACACATTCCATTCTAGGTGTTATTTTATGAATAAAATTGTTATATGTTCTATGTTGCATGCATTATTATGTAAATGTTATGATGTGACTGGTGGACCTAATAATATATAGACCTATAATTAATTCTTAAATGTGATTTATATTTTTAGACAATTTCTATTATCTGTGAACATGATTAAATATTTTTTCACAAAAATAATGTTATTATTCTTCACATATGATATTCATGAGCATGATACTAACTTTTTTCACTATTATATGAGGTATTTGACGACTTAGGCATAATGATTAAAACTGATGAAAAACCACATTCCATTAAATTATTTATTTTTTCCTCATGAGATTTATTTTAATATAAAAAATAAATTTTGATGAATATGATTTTGCGCACTCATGTTATACTGATTCATATCCCTTATTAATTACCTTATTAGGATTTTATCACGCCCATTTAATAGATGTATATCATCACCAGATTTTTTTTAATAAAGAGAAGGTGAGGGACACTAAGAAAATATATAATAATGAATTAAATAATTTTTATGTTTTATAATGTAATTGTTATGTATGGGATTACTTTTCCAATACAACAAACCATTGGATACAGGGTATTTAATTCAATTATGTTTTTATCTTAAAAATATTTTTATATTCATGAATGAAAATGTAGGATTTATATAATTATTCAATAATGTTAATTGACACTTAACTTAATTCCAGTCATTCCATCATTAAAATAGAAACAATTTTCCTGAATATGTATTGCCTACCGTATCAATGAACACTGTAATTCATTTTCAATCTCTACATTAAATTAACTACTCTAAATTCATATACAATAAATATAAATGATATTTATATAATGTTTATCATTATGGATATGATTAAATAATCTTAAATTTAATAGATAAAAAATATCGAGTAAAAACATACAAGAAAAAATGAAGGACTTACCACACAATATAACGATTTTAACAAAAAATTTTTATAAACATGTGATATAAGAATATAAGGAAATCATTTGTATAATGAGTCATGTGTTTATGTTTATTTAATAAATTTATAATAAACCTATATTAATTATAATGTAAATATTAAAATGTAGATTGGAAATCAGACCTAATGTATGTGTTTATCATCTAACTTTTACTTCCATGAGACATATATATTATTCACTACATACATCATTTTTGTTGTGTTTATACACTACCCCTATGATATGGTATATCATAATTTCTATTAATTTCATGGTATTAAATGTAAACTATGAATTTAGTTATTTCAAGGGGATTATTGTTGAAAAGCTTACAAAGTGATTAGAGCTTCTTTGACAATATCATCATTATTTGGTGTTGTTTATATTTAAGTCTCTAATGGGGGAATTAATTTTTTATTTCTATCATACAAAAAATTTATTAAAATAATATATTGTTATTTTGAAAAAATTTAAATATATAGTACTACTTTAACCCCTAGAACATAAAATGATTGAGAATTTTTCTTAAAAAAACTGAGCATACCTCCCTCTTTGGAAAAATACCCGTTTTCATCCATATCAATGTTTTATTAAAAACATTATAAATATTTTTATACTATTCAAAAAATATTATATAATTTTACTTTTATCCTTTTTTACTTTTTATTAAATGATATGAAAGAAATCACATTTTCATTTTCTGAACGAGGAAATTCCTTTCTGTTTATAGTTTAGATAATGTAGTTTTTATTTTAAAATGAATGTAATGAAAGTAATTTTCCCCCCTAAAAACCATAATTTTTTCGAAGATTCCTTTATGGGGATTCAAGGGGATTTTCAATGAAAAAAAGTTCTAAAATAACATTTTAAATAACTATTTTTTAAATTATATTTGTTATATTTATCGAAAGGTTACTTTCTATAGGGAATTATCTATATGGTACTTAAAAATAATCTTTTCATATAAGATGAAATTGTTGGATGTAAAATATGATTTAATGGTAATATAATCAAATGATATGATCCTATTTATTTCATAGGGTTTTTTATGATAATTTTGACAAGAGATATAATTTTTTGATATAATTCATATTAATCTACATAGTTTAATATTTTTTTATAGATTACGATATGTTTTAACATTTCATATTATATTTTAAATATTAATGTTTATATCAATTATTAATATAAAATTTTATATGAAGAAATCATTGGTCATTTTCATTAATGGGATGGGCATAATATAGCCCCTCAATTCATTATTATGTCTCATGAGACAAACTAGTTTGGGTATTTGGATGAGGAAATTCCTCTTTTTTTAATATATCATTGAATTATTCATTGATGGTATGATTATGATATCCAAAATTATTCTTTCACTATTTATGAGATTTGTTTTTACTATCCATGTAATTATTTTATTAGTTAGAATATCCCTGTTTATGTTTCAATCTCATTGATTATGTATATGGAATTATTTTATCATTGTTAATTCATTCCATATTATAACCATGTTATTGATAAAATGGAATGTGTTTCTATTATTTACCTTGAAATATTTATTATGAATCATTTATTCATTTATTATTATATTCATGTACCTTTATTGATAATTATATCTCACCCCTTATATATGTTTTATTTTCAATTATATACCAAGATGATATTTATGACTAATACCTAATAATATTCTAAGGGTAATAATCAAATTCTAAATGAAACAACATTATTTTATTTTGTGACATAAAATGTAATGTGAATTTTGAGTACGTATAATGTTTACCAGGACTACGAAATAATTTTATATATTGTGATGTGATTTATTGTTCTTATTATAAATGTAACAATTTATTCAATAACTTCA
This sequence comes from Viscum album, assembly GCA_963277665.1. Lineage (NCBI taxonomy): Eukaryota > Viridiplantae > Streptophyta > Magnoliopsida > Santalales > Viscaceae > Viscum > Viscum album. The sequence goes on from OY728147.1 coordinate 447,914,810, forward strand.
GTATAATGGGGCCATGTTCTTTACAAGAATCATGTGATATACTTATATATTTTCCGACAATAATAAATTAAAAAAATTGATAACTTTTCTTCCATGAAATGATGAACCTATGTGAGTATTGATTAATAAATTGAAAACATAAACATCATGTAAGAAATTTAAAAACCATAATTTTTAATAATTAAATGTACAACTCTATGAGTAATGATTGATTATTCTAAATTTATTTTTAACCTTTGTGATTTTAAAAAAAAATTAATTTGGAGAAATTATTTGATTAATATGTATTTATTATATTAAATATATTTTAAAAATATCAATTCAATTTGTGATAAGCTATTTACATATAAATAAAAATAATTTAACTATTTATGGCCACAAAAATTTTAAAAAAAATTTATCTTAAAATATAAATTTACCTCACTAAAATTATTTAATTAACATTGATAAATTGTCTCACTATATAAAAAATTAGTACGGATTTATAAATTTAATTTATATTAGTTAAGAAAGGAGGATAAAAACTTTTTATGTTAAAATTACATATTTTTATAATTTTTTTGGGTTCATATTATATATTTATTTTTATTAAATTTATATTTTTAAATATATTAACATATGTTAATTTATTTGGTATATATTAATTCAAAATGATAAAAATTCTTACAATAGTTTTTACTATAAAGTGAACTAAATAATTTCATTATTATACTTTATATGTGATTTTTATAAATATAATTGTCATTATGTTTTTTCTCAAAAATATGAAAATTATTTTTTAAAACATATAGAGGTTAAATCATATAGAATTTATTTATAATATTCCATTATAATTGTCAATTTTTTAAATGGACAATATCAATTTTGATCCTAAATAGAAGTTACATTTCTAAAAAATTTGTCATAGTTGTTTAGTTAAAAAAAAGGGATATGAAATGAAAAATAATGAGGTAAGGCATATAAATATAATTAATTCATATATTCAATTTGTTTAGATAATTGTATTATAGACACCCCTTCTATACAATGAATTTATAGAAATTTTGGGATACTAGACATTGAAGATGACTGTAAGAAACTGGTTGTTCCTTTGAGGTAAGGGTTTCTTTTATTATTTTTTTCATTGAGTAGTTTTTAAGAAAACAAGGGAAATATGATAAATATAATGGAATCAGAGGATACCCACTGTGTAATCCCCAGAACACACCTAGTAGTATGCCCGTGTGTAAATGGAATACATGGCGTCTGAGCATGTTAGTTAGGAAAAGAGGAAATGCCAACTACACGCTATATACTTCATAGTACATACTGTATTGTCATATTGACATGTCTTAGAATGTATATCGGTGGATGTTAGCCACAAAATTAATAGTTAAATTATATACACCACTTGTATATAGACTCACAGACTGTTTATTTTGTGTTTTCTGCTGAAAAAATGCATTAGCCTCTCCATTCGGAAGATTAGACAGTTGGATTTCTAGGGGAACTCAACAGGAGTGTTCAGAACTTCATCCTCTTCCCTTTTGATCATTCGAACTCTGAATCAATCACTGTCATTCTTGTTTGAACCCAATCGGTATGTTCTCGATTACTCTTGGGTCATTATTGGTGGCTTTTGGCTTGACTACATTATTTAAGGTTGAGTGAATATCCTTTTTTGTAGATATATAATGTCCTATCTTGAATTAGAATTTTTTACTAGATGAGGATTTCCCTACTACGATGTGGTAGGTGGTATCAAGCTAATTTATTAATTCCATGTTTGTTTTATGTGTCTTTGTGTCATGATCCCGTGTTTGGGGTGTCGTGTTGTTGATACTTTGACCTGTGTTAACTCCTATTGATTTTCAAGGGATTAATTATAAGAATTGAAGCATCTTGTGACTGCTTGTTTTGATTAAGGGCCACCCCACGAGTGTGTTTCCCATGAATAACTGTTTTTGGGATTTTTTTATAGGATAACTGTGGTTATGCCCACGTTTTCCCTATTATGGGTGTTTGAAATTAATTATTTAATTAAATTCTTACCAATGTGAAATGTTTTATTTTTAACCATGTAATAGGGTAAATATTGCATGTGTTTCTTTATGTTTAATTTCTTATATGTCGGTCTTGGCCCACTTGAATTTTTTTCCTATGGGAAAGGTTTGTTCTGCCTATGGGATACATTTTTTAAGCTTGTGGGAAATTGTCTGTGGGAATGTATTTTGTATGTTTGTGGAGTGCCTTTGGGCATTGTTTTGAACTGAGGTTTGACTGTTGTAATGACTTATGATTTGTATGTCAAGCTAAAGAACAATCCCTGATTCGATTTTCATTTTACATGATATATTTCTTGCGGAGGTATTTGATGTGTTTCTTGAATAGTGTATTGACCTGTTGTGGACAGATCCCAAGAACTTATGATTCAATGTAATTTAATTTCTTAATGAACATGAATTTTATAAATGGAACAAGACTTGTAGGATTTTGTACTTCTAAGTACTTCATAGTTTAATGCTTTCATTATTATACACTTCTGATGCATATAATCATAGATATATTGGTACAAGCCATTAGAGGGTACCTACTGGTATTTATTTCTCACACCCTATTTGGGTCATGTTTTTTTATCCAAAATAGATTATATTGTTGAAGGTGTCGATAGAGGGAATGATCCTTATACAGGTACGTGATTGCTGCTTAGGAGCAGGATAGCATGGGACCAGGCCAATGTTTTTGATTCTGCTGTGTTTTATTTTGTATTTTTGTACCATAGTATTGTATTGTACTTGATAGAAGTGAATCTTGTTTTACGTATTTCTTAGATCATGTGACATGCTGCATCATTATGATATTGTATGCCTTCTGGTTATTTTACCTTTCAGTATTCTGTTTTTAACTTCAATTTCATGTTGTTTACTGCTTACTCTATTGTTAATAATTATTCTATTGTGTTACACTCTACCAATACAGGTAGTTTCTGTTGGAGTTGGTGGCCTATAACCAACTAATTTGTACTTTATTCATTAATAAAATCCTTATCACATCTTGATTGTTCTTCTGTGTGACAATGTATGTGATAATTTTCTATGGAGAACTGTTGCATTAAAGGGTCATAGCGGATCCCTGCTATGATCAGAACCCAGAAGTTCCATTACACTATTCATGAATAAATGTTCTTTGGCCAGATGATATTATTTGAGGGACACAAATAATACAATTCATTAGGGGTAAGGACTCGTAAAACATTGAGGCACCTTCTCATGGTGTACACCCTTGGTAATATCCAGGAGGATATTATGAGAACGAGACCCGCTAGTAGGAAATCCACATTTAATAGTGTCATTGGATGTTCCTATCCGCGGACGCATGTATTCATCCTTAGACTTTAAGATTATTATTAATGGGTATTACAACTCACGCACTTAGATGTATTGACGAAAACTATGATGAAACATTGTTCACAGTGAGGTAGGATATGTTGGGTGTGTCACAAGTAATACTGCATTAATAGATAATGCGAGAAAGGATTGGTCCCTTCTGTTCCACAACGAAAATAGATATTTCAGGCCCTTTGATGAAATTTATATAGACTAAATAAATCCATGGTGATGGTATAGTATGGGCGAGTTCAGTTCTGGGAAGTCAAATAAAGAAAAATCGAGCACATGGGTTGATGGCACTAGCATGTAACCCACTTGATTAGATATATTGAGACAACGAGATTATATTATATGGTAAGCATTCATAGGAGGTGACACATCATTGCGGTGTTAACTTCTTTCTCTATGGGTGCCTTGGTGTGTTGCTAGATGCTAACCTTGGACTTTAGGAAGGCTCCCCCTAATGCCACTGAGAAAGAGGCCTAGAGGGTCACACACGAAGTGTGTCCAAGTATCTTAGTTAAATATAAATTTAACAAGTTAAATAAATATTATTTCCTACTTTGGTTTAATAATTATTTAAGGATGCCTGATTTCATTTATTTCGACACTAATTATTCGAGAGAATATATTGGGGGCGAAATAATAAATTTATTAACGAGTAATGTACTTACATTTATTTTAGAAATAAACAGCCATTACTCAAGGTCTAATAAATGTGGTGGAGAAAAATGGAAAATAAAAGTACACATCGTGTATATTAAATATACAATCCATTTAGTTTTATAGAAAAAAAGTACACTTCGTGTATTAATTATTACATGCTGTGTAGTTTTCCAATCGGGATTTTGAGGATATAATATTGTTTTATTAAATAATATTTATTATAATCAGTGTTGGTTCATGCAAAGGAATTAATGATTCGACATGGGGGGTTTCAATAAGAGTTAATGAAATAAATAAAACGCGTAACGCGTTTATTTATTATCATAACTCTATTAACCTCAAACCCGATTATAAATATCCTCACAACCCCAACACTTTTGAAGAGCCATTTTTAGTTGTGTAGATCAGATTTGGAAATACTATCAAGCCAAGAGAGATTTGCCTTTCCACCAAGAATTCCCTCAAGTTACGAGAGCGAGATCCTCCACCAGATCAAGGTGGTCGAAGGCGGAAATCGCATGCGAAGGTTCTTCTGTGCTAGCACCCGGAGATCCCTTCGGCGACGTCTAGAGATACGTGGAGCACGTGTGGATCACCGCTAGGGGAATCCTATACATGGATTCTATGACACAACGATGGATCACAGGATCGTGACTGGAGACATCGACGAAGAAATAATTATACCAAGGCAATTCTTGTGAATTAATTAAATTAATTATAACCAATATATGATGATCCTTTCTCAATGGTTTCGAGACTCTTCTTTTCTTTTTCGTTCTTCATTTCATTGCAATGAACTGGCGTTTTATATTGTGACAGATCGCGGATTAAATGTTGTTTAATGCTAAAATTAATGTTGGGACATCCCACCAACGCGCTTCCTCTATGCCCAAAACCTACAAGTGGTTTCAGAGGGGTCATATCGTTGATTATAATTATTTAGTTTTTGGTTGGTGATTTATGCATTTAATAATTTAGTTATTTCAATTCATGCTTAATCATTCTGGAATTTTGAATATCGAGATCTGTTCCTCCTCCCTCGTTTCTCGTTCACCTCACAGAAACAAATTTTTTCTTTTAATTTTGATTAAAATAAAATAGAGGAACTCATCTGGAGGAGCCAAATGTTTCTGGCTGTACAACACTAGAATACATGATGTGTATTAAGATGTACACGCAATGAAGTCAAGGTTCAATGCATTGACTGATCCGCCAAATCAGGCCATGTATTGGATTCTTTCTATGAATTTAAGACACCGTGTGTTGACCAGAAACAAGTGGCGCACAGTTTCCGGATTACACATCGTGTGGTCCAATGAACACAGCATGTGGTCCCTTCGGGTTAGGGTTGCACTTTGTACCCCGTACAGGTATTTCCCAGCTAGAAACCGTGTAATGCGGAAACTACATGGTGTGTGTCCAAAAGAACATGCCGTTTACTCCAAAAATTTCTAAAGTACATTTACACGACATGTCCTCGGGCGTGTACTTTGGATGGACGATGAATAAAAGTACACACCGTGTAGTCGGAACTACACACTGTGTACTCATATAAGTTATGCAGATTTATTAAAATTTATTATTTATATTATACAAACCCTTGAGACGTGTACCATAGTGCAAGCATAAAGCTGAGGCACAACACGTGATATGTGTTTTATATATATGTGTTTAATTTAACATTTGAGTAATGAACCGGAATTCATCGGGGTTCATCCAAGGTACAAGCTACATACAAGGATAATTTTAATAGTATTTATTTGTTTAAAATTATGATGATAATCTCATGTAAGTTCAGAAAAGGGTTTAAGATAAAAGGATTGATTAATTAAAGATAATTAATTATTTCGAGCGTGATTTATCTTAAGAAATGATTAAATAATTGAATTCTAGTTTTATTTATGCGTAAATATCGTTGCATGTATGGATGATCATGAGCTAGACCAAGACCATTGTATGTGAATGGTTTCTTTTAATTTATTTATTTAAATTAAATTTGTTGGGCTACGAGCCATCTCCTCCTTAATATGTAGGGCATGTGTGCCGAAGGATTCTTTTATGTAAAAATCCCCTTTACCCCTCGCCTGCATGTGAGATAAATACATATGTAATGGATAGAGATCCCAAACTAGTGGAGGCGGCTCAAGTCATGAGCCAAGGTGAATCCAATACAAGAAGATACAAAGGTGGACTGGTGGAAAGCTGTAAACACGAACCTGAAAGGTTCAAGTTGTTTCTCCCCTAGGACTTGGGTTAGTTTATCAACCGCTAGATAAACTATCCAATAGAAAAATCTCATGATCATACCATTATTTTATTTCATTCAGTTTCATGGTTTATTTATTGTGGGTGTGTTGTCACGATCACACAAATAATGAATTAAACAAGCATGGAAGATTGAACTAAAATAAAAACCAGCTTATACATAAATATTATCTTAGACATGGTTAATCACTTATGTATATCCCACTTAATATTAACAAGAATGTATTCAAAGATAATAAAATGGAAATTTACGTATAAGGATAAAATCCCTCAAAAGAAATATTATGTTGGTATAGCCTTCCATAATCTTGGTTAGAATCGAACCATAGTTCAAAGTGCTTGACCAACCCTAGTTGGGGTGCTTTCAATTATCGGGGAATTCTAATTCAAGGTTTTGGGTTGACTTGACTTGGTTAGCATCAAGGGTTGACTGCCACAGCAGGACTTGGTGTGACCAAGATGCAAAGGTTGAGGAAATCCAAAATAAAAGGATTTTAGGATTGGGGAGTCCACTCATCGGATCAAGGAGCTGCGAGTTAATTTTGTTGGCATTTGGAATGCCTACCTAAAACCCTTCATGTTTCTTGACCAACCCTAGTTGGGGTAATGAAAACGGCAATATGGATCCTTTCCACTAAAATATTCAGGCAATAGAATATTCTGAAATCAATGGTGATGGCTTTTGGATTTCGATAAAATAGTGGGAGACTAATAAGTATTTATTTATTTATTTGTCTCAGTTTTGTAATAAAGTATTCAACCTTTTCTCATATTAATTTGTAGAAATGACACGAAAATGACTTCAAACATATCATTGCCAACCATACTCGAGAATGAAAACCTTCTCACCGGCACCAATTTCCAAGAGTATCAGAGGCGTTTACACATCATCCTTCTCCACGAAAGAAAATTGTATGTGCTGGAAGAGCCTATTCCACTTGCGCCCGGGAAAGAGGCCAGTGAAGAGAATTATCTCTCTATATGAAACACATGGATGATGTAACATATGTCCAGTGTTTCAATCTATCGGCCATGCCTAATGAGCTCTTGAAGCAACATGAAAACATGGATGCGTATAGCATGATGCCTCACTTTAAGGATCTCTATGAAGAGAAGGTGAGACAGGAGAGGTATGAGATCTCCAATGCTTTGTTTACAACTAAGCTTGGAGAGTCTGTGCCGGCTGGGCCTCATGTCGTCAAGATTATTGGCTACATTGAACACCTATACATCTTTGGGATTAAATTTACGGATGAGTTGCGTATAGATCTCATCCTATCATCACTGCCCAAGAACATTTGTAGCTTCATTTTCAACTATAATATGAGTGGAAATTAGAAGAGTCTATCAGAGCTTCTGACCGTGATTCTCCAGGTAGATAAGGACATGGGGCGTGACAAACCCGCGGTCCTTATGTTCAACAAGAAAAGAAAGGAAAAGGCAAAGGGGCCAAAGACTTATAAACGTTCTGAAGCCCCCGAGCATCGTCCCTCCAAGATGGGGAAGTTCCAGAGGTAGGGAAACGAATGGGAGGCAGTGTGTTTTGCATATAGAAATCAGGGCCACTGGGAAAGGAACCACACCTTGTTGGACATAGTGAGGTTGATGATGAGTCATGCGGATATTCCATTATCGATTTGGGGATATGCATTCCAAAATGCATCATACACATTAAACCGAGTACCAACTAAGGCAGAAAATGGAATTCCCTCTGAGTTATGGAGTGGAAAGAAACCCATTTTGTCGCATACACGTGTATGGGGATGCGAGGTGTTTGTTAAGGCCTTCTCAGGCAACAATCTAGCACCCTGGGGCATGAAGTGTATCTTTATAGGATATCCCAAGGAAACGAAATGATATTACCTATATAACCCTCAAGATAAGAAAGTGATTGTTGCCAGACAAGTCGTCTTTCTTGAGAGGGATCACATCCTCAAGAAGGATTGTGGGAGCAAGATTTACTTCGATGAAGTTGATGCTCAAGATACACAAGAGTTGGTACATGAAAAAGATCCATAGGTCCTCGTGGAGGAGGTTCCAGAAACACAAGTACTACATAGGAGCTCAAGAGAGGTAAGGGAGCCAGAGAGAATTGGTTTCCTAGTCACCAAGGATGGTGAATCATTATTATTGGACAATGAGGAGCCTATCTCTTACAAGGAAGCAGTAGAAATCTCAAAAGCTGCAAGATGGATAGAAGCGATGAATTATGAGATGTATTCCTTATATCAGAACCATGATTGGGTTCTGGTCGATGAGCCAGTTGATGTAAATCCTATTGGATGCAGATGGGTATTCAAGAGTAAGATGGACATGGAAGGTCAAGATAGCACCTATAAAGCAAGGCTAGTGGCTAAAGTATTCAGACATCGTCAAAGTATTGACTATGACGAAACCTTCTTGCCAGATTCCATGTTTAAATCAATAAGAATCATACTTTCCATAGTAGCTAACCATGACTACGAGATTTGGCAGATGGATGTCAAAATAGCATTCCCTAATGGGAACCTTCAGAAAGATGTCTATATGACACAACCATAAGGGTTTGTGACACCAGGTGAATCCAAAAGGGTTTGAAAGTTGCAGAAATCCATTTATGGATTGAAGCAAGCATCGAGGTCATGGAAAATTCTATTTGATGAAGCCATAAAGGAATTTGGTTCCATTAAGAATGAATATGAGCCATGTGTTTATAAGCGGTTTAATGTGAATGCGGTCGTTATCCTAGTAGTATGTGTTGATGACATATTGCTTATTGGAAAAGATGTACCAGCCTTACAGTCAGTTAAAGACTAGTTTAACAAGTGCTTCTCCATTAAAGATTTAGGTGAAGCATCCTACATTCTAGGGATCAAGATCATTCGTGATAGATCCAATAGGTAGCTTGGACTAAGTCACGGAACATACATTGACCAGATACTGATGAGATTTAGTATGGAACAATCCAAGAGAGGATTGGTTCCAATGTCACATGTCTTACATCTTTCTAAGAAAATGTGTCCTTAGACACAACAAGAGAAACAGAGAATGAGTAAGATCCCATACGCTTCACCTATAGGATCCATCTTGTATGCCATGTTATGTATCAAGCTTGATGTTGCCTATGCACTGACCATGGTAGGAAGATATCAAGAAGATCCAGGATAACAGCGTTGGACTACTATTAAGATTATCCTTAAGTATTTAAGAATAACTATGGATATGTTCCTGGTGTATGGAGGAGAAGAGGAGATTTTCATCAGAGGGTATGCTGATGCTGGTTTTCAGACAGATCAGAATGATCTAAAGTCGCAATCTGGATATGTTTTCTGTCTCAATGGAGGAGCTATGAGCTGGAAGAGTTCTAAGCAGCCAGTTGTCGTCGATTCTACAATGAAGTCCGAATATATAGCGGCTTCTGATGCAGCCAAGGAAGTCGTCTGGATTCGGAACATTGTCCATGAGCATGATTTGGTTCTTAACAGTAAAGATCCCATTACATTGTATTGTGATAATACTACAGTGGTGGCTCTGGCAGAAGATCCAAGGTCACATCAATGGACAAAGTACATACTCCGGAAGTATCACCTATTGAGGGATTTCTATCAGAGGGGTGAAGTTGCTGTGAGCAGAGTTTCCATGGAAGAAAACGTGGCGAACCCCATGACTAAAGGCCTATCTCAGCATAAGCATGAATATCATGTGTGAGCTAGCGGGTTAAAGGTTGTTAGTAGTTGTCTCTAGTCCAAGAGGGATTCTCTTGAAGTTGGTGGCCTAGAACCAACTAATTTTTACTTTATTCATTAATAAATGCCTTATCACATCCTGATTGTACTTCTGCGTGACAATGTATGTGATAATTTCCTAAGGACAGCTCCTACATTAAAGGTTCATAGCGGATCCTTGTTATGATGAGAACCCGTAAGTGCCATAACACTGTTCTTGAATAAATGTTCTATGGTGGGATGATATTATTTGAGGGACACAAATAATACATGTCATTAGGGGTGAGGACTCATAAAACATTTAGGCACCTTCTCATGGAGTCTGCCCTTGGTAATATCCAGGAGGATATTTTGAGAATGAGACCCGCCAGTAGGAAATCCTAATTTCATAGTGTCATTGGATGTTCCTATCTTCGGACGTGTGTATTGGTCCATAGACTTTAAGATTATTATTAATCGGTATTATAACTCACGCACTTAGATGTATTGATGAAAACTGTGATGACACACTATTCACAGCGAGGTAGGATACGTTGGGTGCGTCCCGAGTAATACTATATTAATAGATAATGCGAGAAAGGATTTTTCCCTTCTGTTCCATAACGGAAGTAGATATCTCAGGCCCTTTTATGTAATTGATATAGCATAAATAAATCCATGGCCATGGTAAGGTGTGGGAAAGATCAGTTCCCGGAAGTCAAAGAACGAAAAATCGAGCACATGGGTTGATGACACTAGCAGGCTACCCACTTGATTTGAGATATTGAGACAATGGGATTATATTACATGGTAAGAGTTCGTAGGAGGTGACATGTCATTGCGGTGTTAACTTATTTCACTACGGGTTCCTTGGCATGTTGCTATACGCTAACCTTGGACTTTAGGCAGGCTCCAGCTAATGCCACTGAGAAAGAGGCCTAGAGGGTCACACACTAAGTGTGTCCATATATCTTAGTTAAATATTAATTTAACAAGTTAAATAAATATTATTCTCGACTGTGGTTTAATAATTATTTAAGGATTCTTGATCACATTTATTTCGACACTAGATATTCCAGAGAATATATTGTGGGCGAAATAATATATTTATTAGCGAGTAATACAGATACATTTATTTAAGAAATGAATAGCCTTTACTCAAGGTCTAATAAATGTGGTGGGGAAAAATGGAAAATAATAGTACATGTTGTGTATATTAAATATACATGCTGTGTAGTTTTATATAAAAACAAGTACACGACTTGTATTAATTATTACACGCCATGTAGTTTTCCAGTCAGGATTTTGAGGATATAATATTGTTTTATTAAATGATAATTATTATAATCAGCATGGGCGCATGTCAAGGAATTAATGATTCGACATGGGGGTTTTCAATAAGAGTTAATGAAATAAATAAAATGTGTAACACATTTATTTATTGTCATAACTCTATTAACCTCAAACCCGATTATAAATATCCTCACAACCCCAACACTTTTGAAGATCCATTTTTGGTTGTGCACAACGGATTTGGAAATACTCTCAAGCCATGAGAGAATTCCCTTTCCACCAAGAACACCCTCAATTTATGAGAGCAAGATCCTCCACCTGTTCAAGGCGGTTAAAGGCAGACATCACAAGCGAAGGTCCTTCCGCGCTAGCACCCGGAGATCCCTTCAGTGACGTCCATAGATACATGTAGGATGTGTGGATCACTGCTAGAGGAATCCTATACTTGGATTCTAAGACGCAACGACGGATCCCAGGATCGTGACCAGAGACATCAACGAGGAAAGAATTCCACCAAAGTAATTCTAGTGAATTAATTAAATTAATTATAACCAACATATGATGATCCTATCTCAATGGTTTCAGGACTCTTCTTTTCTTTTTCTTTATTCGTTCCATTCTGAAGATCCGGCGTTTTATATTGTGACAGATCTCAGATTGAATGTTGTTTAACGGTAAAATTATTGTTGGGAAATCCCACCAACGCGCTTCCGCTGTGCCCGGAACCTACAGTTTCCCCAGTGTCACACCCTAGTGACTCATTGGTGGTATCCATCCTCTATTAGTTTGAGAAACTTGCATGAGACCATGTGTCCAACTAGGTTTGGGGAACCTTTTTGTGGTATCTGGATCAAGGATGATTAAAAGTGGTATCATAGGTTTTTTTTTTCTAGTTTTACTTATAGTTTGGAAAAATTATAAGGGGATAGGATAGATATGGAATTTGGTATTTAGCTGTTCCCAAGAGTAGATACCCCATGTACAGGAAATCCAAATTACCTTGATCTAAATAGTGCTATTGGATTTTGAGTTAATTCAGTTGATTTTATTTAACCATTGGGTGACACACATGTATTGAGCTGTTATTATTGATATTATTAAGGTTCTATTTTGTTGCAACCTAAGGAGATGTGGGTATGCCATCTTATGCATCATATAAACACTTATTAGAATCACATTCCATGCATTATGCCATTCCATCTAAGACAAATTAGATATTGCATGTTGTTGTGATAGATGTTGTGCAAGAGATTCATGTTGTTCTGATATCACCTTGATAGATATTTTTCTATTGTGATATGTCTATTAGTATGATATATGGTTCGAATTGGATTGACACCAATATTTTTTTGAGGTTTATGGTCCCTTTTGGATCGGATTATGGTGGATCATGATCTAGCTGTTTGAATAGAATTTTATTGTGATATCTTATTCTAGCGTGCCAAACATTTATTCATGGGTAGTATGGGTCCTCACAGATCAAAATTTGGCATACCACTGGTTGTTTGTTTTTGCAAAACATAGGTTTTCTATGCAATCAAGAGTTTCTGTCTGGAAAAATCCAGTCTACATGGCGTGTAGTTTAGCCTAACACGCTATGTGTTCTTCCTGTTTAGGGGAGATAATGTTCCATGTTTTAAGAATTAAACACCTTGTAAAATTTTTACACGTCATCTAGTATATTACCAGGAAATTGGTCATGTGAGGGAAGTCATGAGCTCTGGAGTTTGATCAGAAAACATCATGTACCTTTGGTACATGCCGTGTATCCAACCCAGACAGAACCTGTGTGGACCTGGCCATGTTGGAGTACATGGCTAGGGGTATAAACTTGTCTACACTCTTTGTGCGTGTGGAACACGCTGTGTACCTGGGGTTGATACACTCCCAAAATGGTGGAGGACCACAACCATGTGAAAAAATAAATGCACACACCGTGTAGTCTTTCTACACGCCATGCAATCCATTTTTTCCAACCATAGATGGTATTTTCCTATTTTTTCACACTTTAATGGAAAACCTTGATGATGATCATGAACTAAGGCACTTTCTTGACCATCTAGAGTCATGCTGCCATGAAGACCATGAGATGTATGTTAGGAGAGTAGTGATGATTATACTTCAAATGGGGTAGGCAATGGGATACCAATGGGTCCTCCAATTGTGCCAGCTGTGGCAGCAACTGTTATACTGGAAACACGTGTAGACGCAAAGTTATGTGATGTTTTTGTATGGTTTATATAGAGAATTCAAGAAGCAATGCAGGATTCCACATCTATGGCAGAGCTCACACGTATCTTCCAGCATTAACATATGCCCACATTTTCAATGGATGGGGGAGCATAGGCTATGGAATAATGGATGGAATCCGCAATTAATATCATTGATCATCACGAGATACCTATTAAGAGGAGGGTCAACCTCGCGGCATATATGATGCATGATTCTGCTAAGAGATCGTGTGATTTTTTCACTTAGGAAGGGAATCATTGGGGTATGACAGGGGAAGACATTTAGGAGGCCTTCTATGATTATTATTTTCCTGAAAACTGAGGGCCAATCGAGCCAGAGAGTTCATGCACATGGATCAGCTTACCATGTTAGTTATGAACTATTTTTTCCAGTTTACTATGCTTCAGTGATTTGCACCTATTCATAGGGGTGATGATGTATCAAAATATATACGATTCAAAGATGTTACCTCATTCGATATTCGATAAAAAATGAATGTCTTCAGGATTCATTTTATCTCTGCTATTGTGAATCATGCGCTGATCACTGAGTAAAATCCGCAGGAATCTAGTGGTGCAAGCCAGGGTGGTTCAGAACTAGTTTCTGGTACTGTCTAAACCAGCAAGAGGAAGCATCATGTAGATTTCTCATGTGGTTATAGTAACTGCCATTATGGTTCCTCCAGTGTCCAGGTGACATGCTACCAGTGGAGAATGGTTGGTCCCATGAGACCTCAGTGCCCAAGGGACCTAGTTGAGTGACGATCTTGTGGATGGATGTTCCATCTACAATGATAATGTATGGAGTGTCTACCATTGGATAGTGAGAGAGGTTCTGTAATGACTCCACATGTAGGATCTAGGTTAGTATCTTCTCAGCAGTCTAGAAACCAGAATTCGCCGGGGCGTTCAGGCCAAGGTGTTGGTCATGGTCGTGGTATTCAGACCCCATGATCTCAATGATAATAGGGAGGATCAGCTTAGGGTATCCATGTAGTGTATCAAGGTTGTATTTTAGGTCAGGCTTATACATTCCAACAAAACTAGAAGGAGAAGGATCCCAAACCTTTTATTGTCTGGGGTACAATCATAGTCATATCTACTTTATATTTTTCACTTTTTGATACTGGTGCAACACATAATTTTATATCTTTGGACATTGGGGAAATCCGTGGGATTCATTTTTATACTTATTATGATGTTATGATGCTAGAAACTCATTTAGGGATTAGAGGGGCAGGTGTCCGTCAGTGAAAGGAGTGCCCCATTGAGATTGGTGGGTGTAAATTTCTATTGAACCACTATGTCTTAGAGATGATAGTATTCAATTTAATTCTTGGAATGGACTAGTTAGTATCCTATTAAGACTTTATTGACTGCTATAACTAGAGGGTGAGTTTCACATCACCTGAGGGAAAGTTTTTATACACAAGGGAGAATGGGATGTCCTGGAAAGAAGAATTGGACCTGAGCATCGTGGGTTGGGTGAGATAACAGACTTTATTGTATGTTTTTGTCTAGATTACTAGGGAAGATGTCTGGAAGATATCCCTTCAAGTGGTTGATCATTTCATGGATGTTTTCCCAAATGACTTTTCATGCTTACCTCTGGCCGAAGAGGTGCAGTTCACTATCAAGCTAGTGCCAGGAGCTGCACCGGTATAAATTCCTCTATATAGGATGGCTATGAAGGATTTTCAAGAGTTCTAGAGGTAGTTGGAAGACCTAGAAGCTAAAGGTTTTATCCAACCCAATACTTCTCCATGTGTTTCACTAGTTCTTTTCACTAAAATGGGGGATGGTACCCTTAGTTTATGCATGGAATATCAGAAACTGAACATGTTGACGGTTATGAATTGATATCCCTTGCCATAGATTGATGACATGTTTTATCAACTTCAAGGAGCTCAGGTGTTCTTGAATATTGAATTGAGGTATGGATATCATCAGGTACATGTTCAACCTTCAAACATTCCTCATACTGAGTTTCGTAATAGGTATGACCTATATGAGTACCTGGTTATGTTGTTTGGTCTCACGAACACACCAACAGTTTTCAAGGTGATGATGAACTGTGT
The DNA here is from genome assembly GCA_963277665.1 of Viscum album. NCBI lineage: Eukaryota > Viridiplantae > Streptophyta > Magnoliopsida > Santalales > Viscaceae > Viscum > Viscum album. The sequence continues at coordinate 447,930,394 of OY728147.1, forward strand.
GTTCCATCCATACCTAGATTCTTTTGTGGTGGTTTTCATGGACAATATCTTGGAGTATTATCACAATCAACATGACCATACCTAATATCCTGATATCATTCTGAATAAAATAACAGAGAATTATTTATATGATAATTTCATAAATAGAAACTTCTAGATGGAATAGATTCACTTCCTAGGTCATGTTATCTCAGAGACTAGAGTATCAGTGGACCCAGAGAAGGTGAGATTAGTATTTACCAGAGAGTAGCCCAATAATTTTTTTGAGGTATGAATTTTCTTGGGTCCAGATGGTAACTGAAGGAATTTTTACAGTACTTCTCATGATTAGCCACACCGATGACGTAATTGACTAAGAAATGTGTGAAGTTTTAGTTGTCCAATTCTTGTGACAGAGGTTTTTAGAAATTGAAGTTAAGTTTGAATTCATGGAAGATAATGATATGTCTAGTTCCTGATAAGAGTTACACTGTGAAATGTGATTCATCAAGTATTTGGCTGGGAGTATGGATTAAGTAGGAGGATTTATTTATTACATATGTGTCTCAACAGTTGAGGCCACATGAGTGGAATTACCATACGCATGATCTCGAGTAAGTTGTAGTTGTTCATGAATTGCACAATTGGAGACATTATTTATTTGGATAGCATTTTGTTGGGTACAAAGACAAAAATAATATCAAATAAATATTAACTCAGTGTGATTTGATTCTGAGATAATGAAGGTGGGTGGAATACCTTCAATATTTAAATTTTGAGCTTTCTTGTACACTGGTAAAAGGAAATGCAGTGGCAGATGCACTGAGAAGGAGAACTCAGATACAAGTAATGTAGGAGGCTAGTGGTGAGTGGAAGCTTATATATTTCTTCTCTAAGATGCATTTAGTTGTTCATGTCAGTCATAGACAGACAGATCTTTCATCTTTGGTTATTAACTCTGCCATATTGGGTATGGTGAGGATGATGCATCTATCAAATTCTGAAGAGCTAATTCTATGGGAGAGAGTGGCATGTAAGGACACTCCTCCTAGATGGATAATAGGCAAGGACAATGTTCAACATATCCATGGACGTGTGTGGGTTCTTGGGGATATACGCGGGGAGATGATGTAGAGGATTCATGATTCAGCTTGGGTAGTACATCCCGAAGTCACCATGACGTACAATGACTTTCATCGTCGATACTAGTGGTCGGGTAGGAAATGAGAAGGATCTCGTAATGTTACGAGGTGTCGCAATGGTAAACAAGAGAAGGTGGAACATCAACTGGCGATTGGGATTTTATAGCAGTTACCTATTCTGGAGTGGAAATAGGATGATGCTGCGATGGATTTTGTGAAGGGATTACCATGGTCAGCTAGAGGAAACGATGTTGTGTGGGTCTTAGTTGGAAGTATTATGAAGGTCGCTCACTTCTTGTTGATCAAGGAGACCTTCTGTGTTGATTATATTGGAAATGTGTATATCCAAGAAGTGTAAAGACTTCATGGTGTCCCACTTTATATTGTTTCATATAGGGACCCCCCCTTTACTTATTATTTCTAGTATAGTTTTCAGAGGTCACTGGGTACACAGGTGCTTATGGGCACAACATACCACCCTCAAACTGATGGATAGTTAGATCGTACAATACAAGTGATATAGGACATGTTTAATGCATGTGTCTAAGGTATTGGGGTCATGGGAGACGCATATACCCCGGGTTGAGTTCTCATATAATAATAAATTCCAGGATACCATTCAAATATATCCATATGTGGATTTGTATGAGAGGTCATGTCGATCACCCCTCTGTTGGATAGAGGTGAGAGAGGCAGCTATGCTTGGACCTCGTCTTATCCAAGAAACCACTAAGAAAATTTAGTTTCTTTGGAATCGGATGTCTATTGTGTAGTCTCATCAGAAATCTTATGTTGATCACCACAAAAGACCTATAGAGTTCGATGTCGGGATCAAGTTTTCCTACGTGTCGCACCAATGATGGAACTGAAGAGGATCGGGAGAAAGGGTAGTCTTCCCCCAAGATATGTCGAACCTTTTGAGATTCTAAAGTATGTTGGGTCAGTTTCCTATTGATTAAAGTTACTTCAGAGGTACCAAGCCTAGCATTAAATCTTTTATGAGTCTCATCTATGCCGCTATCACTCAAAACCATCTCATATTTTTTAGCTTGAAGAGTTTGAGCTTCAGGTTGATGCATACATTAAGTAGCATTCGATTTTTATAGTTTATTGGAGCACGAAGGTTCACTGAGGCCAGTCACTTCCTATCGTATAGGTGTTATGGAAGCATGCCCAAGTACAAGATGATACTTGTGAGAGGGAGGCCATCATAGGTTCTCAGTGGCTGGAGTTATTCTCAGATCATCCTTCACCACCCTTAAAAGTGAAAATTTGGGGAACATATGTGCTCGAGGGTTATACACCATGTAATCCTAAGCACATGCCATGTAGTAAACCCATGTGTGAATGGAATTTATGGTGTGTGGTCATGTAAGCAATGAAAATAGTAAAATCCAACTATAAACCATGTAATTATTATTACACACTATGTAGTTATGTCGACAGGTCCAGTAAAGTATGTCATGGGAAGTTATCCACCAAATGATTAGTTTAATGATATAAACACTATGTATATGGACTTACATTCCATTTAATTTGTGTTTGTTACTTTAAATGGGTATTAGCCTTTCCCTTCAGAATATTTGACATTGGGCTCACCAATGGAACTCAATAAGATATCTGAAATATCATCCTCTTCCTGGTTAATCATCTGAACTCTGAATCAATCATAATCGGTCTCATTTGAACCCAATCAGTAAGATTTTGATTACCATTGATCCGTTCTTGGTGATTTTTTTCTCAAATAAGTTATTTAAGGTTGAGTGATTATACATGTTTCTTAGATCTATGCCATCCTAGATTGAATTAGAAGTCGAGTTAGGCTGAGGAGAGTCGTACTACGATGAGGTATGTGGTCTCTTTCTAATTTCTTAATGTTAACTTGGTTATAATTTTCATTTTTTCATGATCCAATGTTTGCGGTGTCACTTTGTTGAGACTTTGACCTGAGTTTATTATTATGGATGTTTAAGTGATTAATTATAAGAATTTGAGCATGTTCATACTGCTTGTTTTGATTAAGGGACATCCCACAGGTGTGTTTTCCTTGAATAATTGTTGTTGTGATTTTGTCTTAGGTTACCTATGGTTATGCCCCTATTTTTCCTTTTATGGGATGTTTGAAATGATTTGGTTAATTAAATGCTTACCAAGGTGAATTGTTTCCTTATTAACCTTGTATAATAGTTTATTGATTTCATGTGTAGATTTGTATTAGATTGCTTATATTTTGGTCTTGGCCCCTATTGAATTCTACTTCTAGTGGGAAATGTATTATGTGCATGTGGTCTACATTTTGTTATTCTTGAGGTAAATTTCCTATTGGAAAAGAACTTCAAATATATGTGTAATGCTTGAGGGAAAGATTTTGGACAGAGATTTGACTATTTTAATGAATTATGAAGTGTCTTCCAAGATATATAACAAGCATGGATTCGATTGTAATTTTAAATGATAGATTGGATGTTGAGGTAAATGCTATGTTTCATGAATAGGGGAATGACTGGTCGAGGCCAGATCCCAATAACATATGATTGGATGTAATTGAATTGGTTAATGAACATGAATGGTATAAATGAAACAAGAATTGTAGGATTGTTTACTTCTGAGTACTTCCTAGATTAATGCTTTCATTATTATACACTACTACTACATATACTCACATACATATTGGAACATACCATTTGTGGGTGACTACTAGGATTTATTTCTCACACCCTATTTGGCTCATGTTTTTGTTCCAGTGAAGAATATATTTTTGCAAGTGTCAATAGGGGAAAGTATCCTTATACAGGTACTTGATTGCTGGTTAGGAGCAGGAGAGAATGGGACCAAGCCAAGGTTTATGATGCTATTTTGTTTCATTTTGTATCATTGTACCTCATTATTTCATTATACTTGATATAATTGTATCTGATTTTTCTAGTCTCTTAGATCATGTGACATGCTTCATCATTCTAATATTATATGCCTTCTGGTTATTTTTACCTTTTAGTATTCTTTTGTTCATTTCATTTGATTGTTATTTACTGCTTCCACTATTACTATTAATTATTCTGTTCTGTTACACTCTACCAATGGGAGAATATTTTCACCACTATCACACCTAGGCCCTCGCTTCTAGTCAGAAGCCTCTGGCATTTTTGGAAACGCGCTTGAGGCCATTTGGGCTACCGGGTATGGGACACCTTTTTGGGGAATCTAGATCCGATACGTTTCAATGACTATATATTACATTAAATATTCAAGTATTTCAAATAATTCATCTATATACACCTTTAAAAATTCTCATAATATCCTTCCTTATCTACACACAATAAAAATTCTTGAAACACCCTTAAAAAAAATAAATTCCCAAAACTTGTTCATTCATTGTATAGATTCCTATATAGTCAAAAGTCCATCATAATTAGTCTTAATGTTTATGGAAAATAAGGACACCCACAAAAGTTTAAATTGACTTCCAAAAGGTTTTTCAAGTTTATTTATTCTTCCTACCCTATTAATTCAGCAATATAAATTTAAATATAACAATTTCCAAATCAAAAACTATCTGAAGTTTTAGTAAATTTATTTAATAACCATTATATATCTATTTTACATCAATTTGGAGGTAAAAAATCCACTCATGCATACATGTAGACTATTACCTTAAAAAAATATACATTTTATTTGCCAACACTACACCTACCTGGATGTATATAAGGATGTATTTAATTAATAATTTTATATTTATTATATAATTATAATTATATAGATAATATATATTTTCTATTTCTATCCCCACTTCCAATAATATAATGAAAACCCCATTTAGGCGTACATACATATGACCACCACTATGAACAAAATATTTTATTTGTTATTACCAAATTTCATTAATTTTATTAAAAAATAAATATTTAATTTATATATAATTAATGATATTATTAATAATTTTGATGTTTTTTATCTGAATAATATCATTCTTTAATAAAATCAATATATTTTATTGAATATTAAATTCTAAAACATGGTTTGTTTATGATATACATGAAAATCATGACCATGGGTTCTACAAAATTAAAATGTGACTCTATTAGTTGATAAAATATGTGTATTAAATCATTATTAACTATATAGATTGGTTATAGCTATGATCAAGGTGGATGGAATGGATATATAAAACTAAAACGTGCAATAGAAAAATAAAATCGAACCCCCAATGTATTAATATTATTGAATAATTATCAGTAAATGGGTAATAATACATTATTTGTTTCTAATAAAATTTAAAATAAGTATTAATATGGTTCTACTATTTATTATTGTAGCGACTCGGGTTTTTGGTCCTATCACCCTTTGGAATATTTCTAGGAATAATTCCAGAGCTAGGCGCGAAGACGGAGTGAGATTCCGAGGCCCGGTGTGCCCGGAATTAATTTTATAATAATATTAAGTATTTTTATAGTATGCATGTGGAGGGGGTGTGATATCTCCTAAACGGTAGCTCAGAACTAGAATCTGAGGGCACGGTTGCATCCGGAACGTGCCGTTTACCCTAGGCAGGGTGTAAACTTTGCGGGCGCGGGCCTGCGGTGAGAAACGCCACCAGTGGCGTTTTCGTAAATAGGTGGCGAAGTTAGTGTGCGGGCGTTGGCTCAAATAACATCTGAACGAAGTCTTGGATGGAAAATCTGAGTCCGCCGTTGCGTTCAGAATGGCGCGTTTACCCTATGGGTGACCTTACTTTTGTTCGCATCGGGCGTCGGGTCCGAGGTGGGTTTGGCGCCGGCGGGAAGCTGATATAAATATCAGCGCCCCCCACCCTTATCGTTCCTCTCGAATTTCTTCGCCGTTCTTCGCCGCCACTCCGCCGAATCGAGCAAACGAAGCGCCCACTAGCTCGGAATTCGACGGCGGACGTTCCAGGAGCGCACAACGGAAGATCTGGAGCGCGGATCTGAGGCAGAACGTCGGCGTTTCGCCCGCGAGGTAGGCGGATTTGAGTTTTAACCCCCGATCCTGTTTTTGCTGCGTTTTTCTGCAAATTGAAGCCGTAGCAGTGTAGATCGGGTCCCGAGGGTCGTGTAGATGCCCCCAGATCGCAAAACGGACCTCCGGGGTGCCCCCGGCGGTCTGCAGAAGTTCCGCCGGCGCGGCACCGGCGAGGCGGCCGGCCGCCCAGCAAGGCGGCGCGCGGCGGAGACGCGAAGGCCCGCCGGCAGCGCGCGGCGGAGGCCGCCGGCCAGGGCGGGACGGCGGCGGCGGCCGGTCCGGCCTCTTTTCTCATACGGGGGTCTTTAAACCCCCGTATCATGCGAACCGGGAGCCGGATTCAAGCGCCGTTTGCGGCGACACAACCCTGACGACGAGGCGAACCCTCCGGTGTGGGTTCGAGGGTTTCAAGGCTCGGGATCGTGGCCCGGGAGCTAGAAACGTAGTATAAAATAATATTATTTTATTATTTCACGTCTTCGGGCCGTTGTAACTTCTACCCGGAGCGTCTGATTGACGTGCCGTCAGTGTCGTTGTGACCTTGAGGGTACGACGGACTTTTAAAGATGGTTTCTAGGTGTTGGGACTGAGAACGGGGTGCGGGACCCACAAGGCCGGGTTTTGGCATTTGCGGAGAAACGCAGCTTTTGCACCAGGAGTCCGATTTTGGTGGATGAATAGTCGATCCTGTGTGTCTTTCCGAGAGGAACGCAATGGTGCGATCTGTTCGGTGAGTATCGAAATCCAGGCGTGGGCCCCACCCGAGATGGCCTTCAGTGAATAGTACCTTTTTCACCGGGTATCCGTTTTGGACGAGCGAGTAGTCGATTCCGCTTGTTTTTTCGAGCGGATCGTCGTGGTATGGTTTGCTCGATGAGTTTCGGGATCGTTGTGTGGGCCCCGCACGAGCTAGCTATGGTGAATAGTGCCTTTTTCACCGGTGCTCCGTTTCGGGCGAGTAATCAGCCTAACCTGCGTGTTTTTCCATGTGGAACGCGATGGTGGCCTCAGTTTTGGCCTATGAGGTGCGCAGTGTGGCATTGTGGTGGGTCGCTCGGGTTAGCGACGTTTGGACCAGCAGTGGTTGAGGGTTCTCCCTTGTTTCATTCCTACGAGGGTTCGTGTGGCATCAAAACCTTCGTATGGGTTTGTGATCCTCTCGATGAGATGTTTAAACTGTTAGAGTTGTGGTATCCCTCCGGTGGGCCCGGAGTGGATCCTCTAACATCTTTACCATAGATCGCGTTCTTGGTATCGCTGTGACCGCTTATTTACGGGCGGCGATCCCCTATCTAGAAGGCTAACCCCGTAGGGTTTGTGGAATCATCGGAAATATGATCCCCTACGCGGTGGGCCATGCTCAGTAGGGTTGTGGCATCGTCGGGTATATGATCCTCTACTCAGCATGTGGTTTATAGTAGGGTTACAGTATCGTTGGTTATGTGATCCCCTACTCAGTGCGTGGATTCGGTAGGGTTATGGAATCGTCGGTTCGATCCCCTACATCGCGAGTTATACCAGATAGGGTTCCGGTATCGTCGTGCCAATCTTTATATGGACAATGATCCTCTATCAGAGTGTGGAGCTTCTGTCGAGCGCCAGATCGGGTTGTGGTATCTCCCAACGGATACTGGTTGTGATCCCCTATCTGTGAGCTACATATACCGGAGTGGGTCTTGGTATCCCCTAGCGGACCCTAGCAGCGATCCCCTATCCGAGGAGTATGGTGGTTTTGTTGTTTCAGCAATGTTTCCTCAGTGATGTTATCCGACGACCGTGGTCTCTCGGGTGAGTGTCTGAGATGTTTGTTTGGGACCCGATGGAGTGTATCTCTCGGATGAGTGTCATCTGGAATGACAGTTTTCGTGGTGTACTCTCCTGGTTGTGGACATTTGCTAGTGATGAGGTCAGTACCTCTTGTGGCTTTGTGGCATGAGCTGTGTATATCTGGATTGTTCAAGTTGTATGTATGGGCATACACCCGAGCTGAGTTGAGATGACTAGTTGTGTTTAGCCGAGGATGGTCACGAGATGGATTTTCTCTCTCGTCTGGGTTCCCTCTGGCTGGGTTGAGCAGACTGTTTCCTTTCAGTTGCTCCCTTGGGTTTTGGGTTTTTGGGGTGCCTACTGAGTATGTTTATACTCACCCCTGCACGGGCTTTTCCCGCACATGTTTGTGTCTTGTGCAGACCACAGGCCTTTCGACGGAGTTCCAGGTGGACCCGGAGCAGGCGGAGCTTAGTGAGCGTGTTGACCGGGGTGTTTACTGGAGCTGTGATGAGGGAGCTTTCCGGCGGGTGTTTGTGGCAGCGTTCCCCTTCTTCAGAGCAGGTTGGACGCGCTTTTGTAGTTTTCCTTTGGTGGGCCCTGTTTTGCCCTTTTGTACTTCTGTTGTACTCTAGATTGGGATAGATGCATGCATGCATTTCTTTTTCAGTTTTATATATCTCTGCACTGTTTCATGGAGGTGTTTGTGGGTGCATGTGTACATGTACCTTAGGATAATGCCTCCCATGTGTGTGATAGCCTACTCGGCGCTGGTTGCCCGCCCTTGGCCTATTGAAGGCGGGCTTGGGGTGTCGCGGCTCGAGCCCCGTTGGTTCGGGTCGTGACAGAGTGGTATCAAAGCAGGTTCAACCTTTGGGATCTTAGAGCATAGCTGGTCTAGCTGTGAGTTTGGTTTGGGTTGCATAGTGGTAGTGTTAGGATGTTTCGAGTTCGGCTTTCACGCCAGGGACTCCAGTGCTGGTGCGGCGGCCAACGTATCCATACACCAGGACTCTGATAACCTGCCTTTCGACTGGAGACATTCGTACACTGGTCGCGGAGATATAATGGTACATGCATCATATAGGACTGGGTTTTGGGTTTTTCCTTGTCCTTCTTGAGTCAGCTCTCCAGATATACTCTTTGACTGTGGTGCATCTTGAATGTATTTCAGGATGCCTCCACGACGACAGCCAGCAAGGGTTCCGCAGTAGGATTGTGTTGATGACCCGCCCCGTGTAGTGGATGTGGAGTAGGGCGCAGGTTCTGAGGTTGCACCTCCAGGTGGTCTGCCGGTTGAGCCACCACCTGTCGAGCAGCTGATTGTGCTGGCGGTGCAGGACGAGGTTGTGCATAGGCTGAGTGCGCTGCACGAGTTCCAGAGGCAGTGACCTCTGAGGTTCCGGGGTGATCCAGACCCCCAGGCAGCTGATGACTGGCTTGAGGCAGTCACCCGGGTTTTCCGCCTAGTGAGGACACCTCCAGATCAGATGGTGGTTCTAGCGGCGAGTCTTCTGCATGGTTCTTCCGGGAGATGGTGGAGTTTGGTGACGCATTCCCATGATGAGGAGACGCTCACGTGGGCAGAGTTTGAGCGACTCTTCAGGGAGGAGTTATATCCGGTGACGCTGAGGTCAGTGCGGATCCAGGAGCTTCTGAAGCTTCGACAGGAGAGAATGACTGTGTCGGAGTACTCAGCGAGGTTTACAGACCTGCCACGCTACTCCCGGGATATGGTTCAAGATATGTTCTTTAGGGATCGGACCATCGAGCAGGGCTTACGCAGAGACATCCGAGAAGGGGTGGTTTCGTTGTGCCTTCCCACCTATGCTGGGGTGCTGGAGCGAGCGTTGGTGGTGGAGAGCTTTCTGGACAAGCAGATCTAGCCTTTTAGTGCTCGGCACGCGAGAGCTGAGATTTCGACAGTCGGATCGGCATCTGGTAGCCGACGTCAGACTCAGGGGTCTGGACGTGGCCGAAGTTTCCGGAGGCGACCCCAGAATGGAGGATCTGAGCCTCAGGGCTCACAAGGCTCACAGTCTAGTTTTGGTCAGCCGCAGGAGAGGCGGTGTTACGCTTGCGATGGTTGGGGACATCTTGCTAGAGATTGTCCGACCCGATGTGCTGCTGAGAGGGAGCCGGTCGATGGACCGCCTTGGCAGAGGCAGCGTCTCGAGCAAAGAGGTCTGCAGGGCGGCAGACGTGGCGGCGGAGCGGGTGCAGCAAGAGGCGGTGGTTGGCAGTATCAGTTACCACCAACCCCACCCCCAGGTGGTCCACGCCAAGCTCAGGGAGCTGGTGGCCGACGACGAGGACAGCTGCATGCCCTGGAGGCAGTCGAACCAGAGGCACCGCGGATGGATAGAGGTACGCCTTGTGTCTTTTCTACTTACTGCAGTAGTTTGTCAGACACTATTTAGTGGTACTCTTTCCTTTTGTTGCTTGCTCGAGTTTTGTTCAGGGCGTTGGTAAGACCCTGTGTGGGTGTTGGTTGGTGAGCTCGCTGGTGTGTGAGACCCAGTTGAGAGTCCAGTCGCATTCTTTGTGCTTAGGGATTTTCGGGGATGAAAAGTTCTAAGGGGGGAGGATGTAGAGACTCGGGTTTTTGGTCCTATCAGCCTTTGGAATATTTCTAGGAATAATTTAAGAGCTAGGCACGAGGACGGCGTGCGATTCCGAGGCCCGGTGTGCCCGGAATTAATTTTATAAAAATATTAAGTATTTTTATACTATGAACGTGGAGGGGGTGTGATATCTCCTAAACGGTACCTCAGAACTGGATTCTGAGGGCACAGTTGCGTCTGGAACGTTCCGTTTACCCTAGGCGGGGTGTAAACTTTGCGGGCGCGGGCCTGCGGTGAGAAACGTCACCAGGGGCGTTTTCGTAAATAGGTGGCGAAGTTAGTGTGCGGGCGTCGGCTCAAATAACATCTGAACGGAGTCTCGGATGGAAAATTTGGGTCCTACGTTGCGTTCAGAATGGCACGTTTACCCTAGGGGCGACCTTACTTTTGTTCGCATTGGGCGTCGGGTCTGAGGCGGGTTTGGCGCCGGCGGGCAGCTGATATAAATATCAGCGCCCCCCCCCCCCCTATCGTTTCTCTCAATGTTCTTCACAGTTCTTCGCAGCCACTCCGCCGAATCGAGCAAACGAAGCACCCACGAGCTCAGAATTCGACGGAGGACGTTCCAGGAGCATGCAACGGAATCTCTGGAGTGCGGATCTGAGGCAGAACGTCGGCGTTTCGCCCGTGAAGTAGGCGGATTTGAGTTTTAACCCCTGATCCTGTTTTTGTTGCATTTTTCTGCAAATTGAAGCCGTAGCAGTGTAGATCGGGTTCCGAGGGTCGTGTAGATGCCCCCGGATCGCAAAACGGACCGCCGGGGTGCCCCCGGCGGTCCGTGGATGTTTCGCCGGCGTGGCACCAGCGCGGCGGAGGCTGGTCCTGGCCGGCCGGACCGGCCGGTCCGGGCCGGTCCTGCCTCTTTTCTCCTACGGGGGTCTTTATACCCCCGTATCTTGTGAACCGGGAGTCGGATTCGCGCGCCGTTTGTGGCGACGCAACCCTGACGACGAGGGGAACCCTCCAGTGTGGGTTCGAGGGTTTCAAGGATCGGGATCGTGGCCCGGGAGCTAGAAACGTTGTATAAAATAATATTATTTTATTATTTTATGACTTCGTGTCGTTGTAACTTCTACCCGGTGCGTCCGATTGATGTGCCGTCAGTGGCATTGAGACCCTGAGGGTACGACTGACTTTTAGATATGGTTTTCGGGTGTTGGGACTGAGAACGGGGTGCGGGCCTTACGAGGCCGGCTTTTGGCGTTTGCGGAGAAACGCATCTTTTGCACCAGGAGTCTGATTTTGGTGGATGAATAGTCGATCCTGTGTGTCTTTCCAAGAGGAACGCAATGGTGTGATCCGTTAGGTGAGTTTCGGAATCTAGGCGTGGGTCCCACCCGAGTTGGCCTTCGGTGAATAGTACCTTTTTCACCGGGTGTCCGTTTTGGACGAGCGAGTAGTCGATTCTGCTTGTTTTTCCGAGGGGATCGTCGTGGTATGGTCCGCTCGATGAGTTTCGGGATCGTTGTGTGGGCCCCGCACGAGATAGCTACGGTGAATAGTGCCTTTTTCACCGGTGCTCCGTTTCGGGCGAGTAAACAGCCTAACCTGCATGTTTTTCCGCGTGGAACGCGATGGTGGCATCAGTTTTGGCCTAGGAGGTGTGCAGTGTGGCGTTGTGGCGGGTCGCTCGGGTTAGCGACGTTTGGACCAGCAGTGGTTGAGGGTTCTCCCTTGGTTCATTCCTACGAGGGTTTGTGTGGCATCACAACCTTCGTATGGGTTTGTGATCCTCTCGATGGGATGTTTAAACTTTTAGAGTTGTGGTATCCCTCTGGTGGGCCCGGAGTGGATCCTCTAGCATCTTTACCCTAGATCGAGTTCTTGGTATCGATGTGACCACTTATTTACAGGCGGTGATCCCCTATCTAGCAGGTTAACCCCGTATGGTTTGTGGGATCATCGGAAATATGATCCCCTACGCGGTGGGCCGTGCTCAGTAGGGTTGTGGCATCGTCGGGTATACGATCCCCTACTCAGCATGTGGTTTATAGTAGGGTTACGGTATCGTTGGTTATGCGATCCCTTACTCAGCGCATGGTTTCGGTAGGGTTGTGGCATCGTTGGTTCGATCCCCTACAGCTTGAGTTATACCAGATAGGGTTCCGGTATCGTCGTTCCCATCTTTATATGGACGATGATCCTCTATCTGAGTGTGGAGCTTTGTCGAGCGCCAGATCGGGTTGTGGTATCCCCCAGCGGATCCTGGGTGTGATCCCCAATCTGTGAGCTACGTATACCAGAGTGGGTCTTGGTATCCCCTAGCGGACCTTAGCGGCAATCCCCTATCCGAGGAGTTTGGTGGTTTTGTTGTTTCAGCGATGTTTCCTCAGTGATGTTATCCGACGAGTGTGGTCTCTCGGGTGAGCGTCTGAGATGTTTGTTTGGGACCCGATGGAGTGTATCTCTCGGATGAGTGTCATCTGGTATGACAGTGTTTGTGGTGTACTCTCCTGGTTGTGTACAGTTGCTGGTGATGAGGTCGGTACCTCTTGTGGCTTTGTGGGGTGAGCTGTGTATATCTGGATTGTTCAAGGTGTATGTATGGGCATACACCTGAGCTGAGCTGAGATGACTAGTTGTGTTTAGCTGAGGATGGTCACGAGATGGAGTTTCTCTCTCGTTTGGGTTCCCTCTTCCTAGGTTGAGCGGACTGTTGCCTTTCAGTTGCTCCCTTGGGTTTTGGGTTTTTGGGGTGCCTACGGAGTATGTTTATACTCACCATTGCACGGGCCTTGCCCGCACATGTTTGTGTCTTGTGCAAACCACAGGCCTTTCGACGGTGTTACAGGTGGACCCGAAGTAGGTGGAGCTTAGTGAGCGTGTTGACCAGGGTTTTTACAAGAGCTATGCCGAGGGAGCTTTCCGGCGGGTGTTTGTGGCAGCATTCCCCTTCTTCAGAGCAGGTTGGACGCGGTTTTTTAGTTTTCCTTTGGTGGGCCCTGTTTTTCCCTTTTGTACTTCTACTGTACTCTGGTTTGGGATAGATGTATGCATGCATTTCCTTTTCAGTTTTATATATCTCTGCACTGTTTCATGGAGGTGTTTGTGGGTGCGTGTGTACAGGTACCTTAGGCTAATGCATCCCATGTGTGTGATAGGCTACTCGGCACTGGTCGCCAGCCCCTGGCCTATTGGAGGTGGGCTTGGGGAGTCGCGGCTCGAGCCCCGTTGGGTCGGGTCGTGAAAATTATAACAAATATAAATTTTTTATATTAGATGTCATAGTGCATCTGAAAAACATGGTATCTATGTTATTGATTTTATACAGTCTACATTTTTACTAATATTGTTTATGATTAAATTATATATAGGGAATTATGAATAATATATCGATTAAACCACAAAATTTTTCTTCTAATATAGATAATTATAGGTTTCAAAAGTTTTCATTCTATATTCCTTTATTTAAAACATAACGTAATTGAGAAATTAATTTTTATTAAATGTTGGAAATAATTCTCCTTTGAGTCTGACATCTTTCTCTTCCATCTCTTTATTATTGTAAATTTTTCTAATAGTTCAATCATATAATGTAATTATTTTTTAAATTAATTTTTAATAATATTTTACCCTTTTTACAATTTTTTATAATGACATAATTGCAATTTTTTTATATAAGTTATATATTACTTCTTAAAAAAGTTTGAAAAGATAGTTTGTTAGTAGATAACACATGAAAGGATTTTAATTTTGTTATGAAAATTATTTGAATTTAATATATCATTATAGGTTTCCATTATTTCTATAAAGATACCATATATTAATTTTTGAAAATATATCCATTATTTTCACAAAAAAAGGTATTACAAATTAAATAATATTTTGATATTTTTAATGAAATACTCTAATGCCATTATATAAGGTGATTTTTCAATCATATAAATATAAATTATTGATTAATATTGATCATCTATATTTTTTGAGCTATTTTCTCATTGTATTATTTATTTTTAAATATAAAATTCAAATTATATAAATATTGTTCTAACATGATGTTTTTTAATTTTTTAACCTCATAAAAATGAACATATGGTAACTAAATACTGTAAAAATAAAAACATTATATGAATATTACATTATATGGAGGCCTTGATCATATTACTAAAATAATATTTAGAAATATTACACTAAGGATGGTTAATCACATTATAAATCGAAGAATTATATTGAGTTCCTTGGTAGATGAAGTAGTTATTTTAGGTGAAATTATAATTGAATCTGAGTTTTTTAGAATTTCACTTTTATAGTTTGTTACAATGATTCCTATAAATAAATCCTCTCAATGATCATCATAATCACATATATGTTAAATGACCATCTGGATTTAAAATTATGAATGTTTTTTATTTTGAATAAATTAAATTTCATGTTTCTGATAGTGTGTTAGTTCAGTATAATATTTTTCATTCTGTGTGTTTTTTTAAACGATACCATTTTAATGTTTGTATTATAAATATATTATAACTTGTAGTAATTATATATTTTTTTCCAATTTTTAATTTTTTTGGTCTTATAGTGATATATAAACAATGAAATATTTGATCATATGATTGTAGAATTTATTTGATATGAAGAAATACCCCATGTACATCTATTCTGTGGAAGTTTTCTTTTATTCACAACATAGTTCATTGGCTTCCAGATATTGGAATATCAAAAATTAGGCCGGTATAATGTTTTGGATACCAAAAAAAATTCTAAAAGTATGTATACCATGGATTTAGTTGATTTTTATATCTTGAATTTTATTTTAAATTCATCATTTTAATAATATCCTCCTAAAATATATTTTTTTGTTTTCAACGCAATATTCTTATATTTGTTTTTTATTTTCCAGTACAATGACTTTTTTATTAGACACATAAAACATGGTTTGTTTTAATATATTCTGATTTCTATATTTTTCTATTTTATATGTCAATTTATCTAAATTTTTAGTTTTTCAGTAATAATAAACACTGATCATAACAATACAAGAATAGAAAAAAACTAATATTCTAATTTAAAAATACAATTCAAACCCCTGTAGTATTTTATAATCATCATAAAATAAAAAATATTATTTCATAGTAGATGTTTTATGATCACTGATTATGAGAATAACTTGAAAGAAATTACATTATCTTGTATTTGCATCAGTATTTCATGATTTCAACTCATATTCCTTCCAAAAATCATGTTTGACGAAGAATGATATTTTCTGATGGAATATATCATGACCCCGCCCTCCAATGGTACCACTCCTAGTTCAAAAATGGTGGATGATTAATATTACACAAAACTCATGCCTTTAATAGGATATGTGTTTGAAAATTCACCATTGGAATAAAATATCACATATGGAAGTCATTACCCCAAAAATTAATGTATTATTAGGTTATATAATGAATAAAATCCATTTAAATCCATAAAATAATATAAAATTAAACCCAAACCATCCAAAAAATTCATAAACTATATCAAAAAAAAACAAAAAAAACTAAACCATATTAATGAGGCATGATTTTTGGTACTGACTCTATTGAAGAACCAAAATCTAAGCAAGTAATATTTATGTAATCCCATGAAATCCTCCTAGTCACCAAAATATATATTTAAATATATATATATATATGGTGAGAGTATATCATGTATAATTAGTAATATCATACCAAAGGACTATTAGGTACATGTGTAAACATAATACTAATCCCCCACTAAATAAATAGTAAAACCACAATGAACATAAACATGAAAACTAATCAATCCCAACATCACCATGAAATGCTAAAAAAATAATCCATATAATTAACTAACATTGTATCAATAGAATATAAAACAAAGGAACCTTATAACAACTACCCCACTGATTAAATGATATAATTCCCCAATGGAAAACACATTTTTCTCTCATCCCTTACATTTATATATCATCACATAAACCTTAATCTATTATGTCGATTGGGATACATCCTTACCTATTCCATCCTATAATATGTTTTATCACCATGTTTTAACATTTATTAATATACACATCACAATCTTGGTAAAATGTCCAATCTCAAACCCCGAGAAGTCGGGTACTATGACTATGATGGAATTCAACGTTGATCCATCCTCTTACAATATATGAACCCATCCACATAAAATATCCTTATCATCATTGTTAGATATCAAACACCATCCCATCATCAATATGTGATCTATAACACACAAAAATCATCACTATAACTGGAGTGATAGTGGGTAATAGTTGGTTTCCAAACATCTGATTAACCAACTTGTTGGATGTAGAAGAAATAAATTAGAACCCCTAAAAATTTAAGGATGGTAATATTATCAATCATTCCTTAGTAAAATAGAGAATAAAATTATAAAAAAATATTTATAGACAACAAATTCAACCAAACCTAATTTTTAACATTATATGCACTAGCATACACCATAACAAAACAACAAAAACTAATGGAATCTACCATAATCCCTGCCACTACTAAATGCATCACACCACATTACCACCAAACCTAACGAAAAAATATCAACATTCAATTTATGTCTCATCTGATGCATATAATTTTCTAATTATATTCCAATAATGGATAATTTTTATTCAATTCACTAATTCAGTTTTAAAAAAATTATATTTAATCCCAAAATTTTTTCAATATCAACCAGATGAAATTTATCATTGAAATAATTTATTAAAAATTTAACACATCAATTTCAACCCATGATATTTATATTTCATCGTTTGAATTAATTATATGTAAAATAGATAAACAAAACTAATAAGACCTCATAATATCTCTCTCATAACGCATCACCTATTTCGACAACATAACACACATCAATAAATTACCAAAACCCAACCATGTCATTAAAAGAAATTTCAACATCCGCACATAAGAAAAAAAATCCCATGTTGACCACCCATCACTTTATTTCCCGACACATTTCACATCCATCTTGGTCACCACCATCACCACAGGGGTTCCAATTTTGTTCACATAACCAGAACATATTCACAAAATTAAAATCAAGAAATTGTATCACTTCAAAATTTCCATAAGTTACCAAAAATACATATTCAACAAAGAGGGATTTCATCACATTAATTCATTACCTTCCAAGGGTACACCCACATGATTCATACTTCCACGGGAAAAAAATTATCAATCATATAAAATAAATTAACCATTTATTTAGTGTGAAATAATATATCTAATGAAACATTGGTTTCTCATTTATAACAGAAAAAACAAAATAATTACTACCAAATACCCATGATTTTCTAATATAATTTCAAAAGGACCTAATTCCTTTATAAATATCACCAATGCCAAAAATTCACATCAATACATAAATTAACGTAAATTTTTGTAAATTAGATTAATTATCTTCTCATAATAACCATTATTATGAAACAAAATAATATAAAAAATATTTTAGTGTGCAAAGATGCACATAAAAAGGAAGATAACAATGATAACCAACAATATAAAATCATAAAACTATTTTTTTTTAATATGGAACAACTGGAATATGAACTCCATGAACCCAAATGTATGGAAGCACCTTTATTAGCATAGAACATAGCAAACCCATAAATATCTCTCAATAGAACTACCAGAACCATCCATCTCTGAAACCGTAGACTCGTTATAATGAATAATAATGAAGTACTGAAGGGGGGGAGGAAACTAATATATATGTAATTAT
The DNA here is from genome assembly GCA_963277665.1 of Viscum album. Lineage (NCBI taxonomy): Eukaryota > Viridiplantae > Streptophyta > Magnoliopsida > Santalales > Viscaceae > Viscum > Viscum album. Next base: position 447,948,584 of record OY728147.1, read on the forward strand.
TTTTGAACTCTATATTTCAATGTTATATTTTCAAAATTATATGGTTTATGGAAACAAAATGTTTTATAGATTCCTTCAATGAATCATGATAAAAATACAAGATGAAGATATTATTCAATGCGGTTCGTGAATTTCTAGGAAAATTGGAAATTTTACATCAATAATTTGCATGAGAATAACATAAGATAATATGTACCCATTAAAACATAGATAATTAAACACTTGATAATGAATAAAGAGTTATCAAATAAAATTTTTAGAGGAATAAATAATAATCTTCTATGTGATTTTAATCTCGATCCAAGGAATCATTAAAAAACCATATAAAAAATAAATAAAATGTGTCAGTATAATGGAACATTATAATCATAGAAAAATTAAACAAACCCTTAAATATTGGATAAACATTCTTGGTTAGTACCCGTAATCTATTAGTAATATCTTATTAAAAAATTGTCTTTGTCGTACCTTTTAAGTAACTTATATTCTTTGAACTCCAACATTATTTTCCAATGCATTAGATTGTTGTAATGTACCCACCCATAACATATTGAAGAAAGTATCTTATGGATTTTAGTTCACTACCCAAGAGCATAAATAATAAAAATTTATAGGTACCATATCTTGATAAAAATAATTAAATATATCATGTTACAACATAATAATAACCATTGTTCATTCATGTATTGTTTTACCCATGGATTTGAAATTGGTTCTATGAAAATATAATTAAATTGATCATAATACTTCCAAATAATTATAATGATTATGTAATTACAACATATCCTCAGTGTATCATTCATCATATAAATGTTTTTTCAGTAATTAATTGAAACAACATTAAAATATTGTTAAACACATTCGCAAGGAAAATACAATGTTCATATTGAAAATATGTTTTATAAAATTAAAATTCTCAAAATGTTGCAAAAATAAATTCCATTGAATATATATTTATAATCACATACATTTTTCTTTCTAGAAAATAAAATCCCATATTGTTCAAAATATATATTAATTTTTTAACATTAAATTTAAATACTCTCTTAAGAAATTTGTAAAGAGATTCAAATTTCATCCATGAGAATATGGTTTAAAAAATAATTTCAAATACATTTAAAATCATTTAAAATATCATTTTTAGTAACATTATGAAATCATATAAATTTATAAATAAAATTAGTGAAATTTTGTATGAAAACATTGATAGGGAAGATAATGATTCCCAGTCTAAATGAAGATACAAGATTAATACCCTATAGAAACAAAAATCTTGATTATTAATTAATATATAAGTGACAAAAAAAGATATTAAATATATGTGTTTAAATACATTATATTTCTTATGGAAATATATTTGGTTCCTAGAATTACAACTAGACAACATACCTATAAAAACCTTTAAAAATATCAAAATTAATAGATATTCTAACAAAAACCCTCTATCACTTTGGTAACATTTAAATCAAAATTTATTGATGAAAATTTTATGATATTTCTATATAAATACCATGAAATTCATTAATAAATACTTAAAATTTCATTCATGAGTTATTCAGTATTCTATATATATAAATCATGATTCAAAACACGAAACATCTCTCCAGAAAATGAGAATGTGGTAATGAACTCTTATAAAGATCAAAACATTTTAATTTATAATGAATCCTCGAAGTAATTTTATTCACATATGTATATACACATAAAAATGTATAAATTAATAAATAAAAAATTATATATAAATTAACACGTAATCATGGAATATTAAATATAATGAAGAATAGTTATAACCATATTAATGGAATTTGAGTGAAGGAGATCCTTAGAACATTATTACATTCAAATAAAATTTCATTTGGTATTTTTTTAGTAACTACATAAAATAACATTATGTATGACTGATTCATTATATATGATATAAAATTGGTATTATGTACACCATGTAAGTGGAACTCGGTCTATAACATTATAATAGCCCCTAATTAAAATAAATTGAAAAGAAATCATTAACCTTTGGTTTATACATTTCCTATATGTCCTTTAAATCCTATATAATGAAATTATTTGAATTATTTGCCCCATCAATAAAATTTTATTGCTCAATTAATTTATCAGTAAAAAATATTTCTCATTTTTTAATATATCATATTTAATTACTATATTGGTTATGTTTAAATTACATGTAAAGTTCATCATTTCATAACTTCTCTTATATATTCATCATTTTGAAATAGGTCAATAATTTGTAATCTTTAAAATAATAATACTGAAATAAATATATTTTGAAAAATTAATATTATTTTAGAACCAATAACGAAATAAGTATATTAAAAATGAATTATTTTACCAATATTGAAATGTTATGTCATACGTACACTTACATAACATTCCCATTTTAGGAAAACATGATAGAAATATGTTATGTATAACGTTGTGTACAATAATTTATTAATATATAAAAAATATAATATTATCTCTTTAAATACTCTTTATATACCATCCATGTGATTCGGTGATAAATAAATCACCTAGCTTCATGGAGGTCATAATCCACATATACAATTAATGGCATTATAATTTGTCAACAATGGGAATGTTTGAAGAATAAATTTTATATTATCCTTGTAGTAGGATAATTATGAAATGAATATCATCAAAATATATATAGATATATTGATCAATATTAATTTTCATGCATGGTGGTGGTTGAAAATTATATGCATCGCTTCATCGATGTGTTACTCCACAGGTATGCATTGACGAAGATTTTGTTCCACATGGGAATGAAAATGAGATGAAATGGGATTACACCGTAGTAAAAATAACTAATAAGTATGGAGGAGATTTTGGGGATATATTATCCCCATTTTTAAATTATTTTTGTGGGGTATTTGAATATGTAAATTGGTGGAGTTCATGTTGGAGGATTACATATTTCTCAGCACACCTCTTTATTAACCGTTCATAATGACCCTTGAAATGGTCTTTCAAAAATAACCACACCTCTATTTACTATATAGGAACTTATCAATTGAATTTTTTATGTGTGTTTCAAGAAATTTGAATCAATTCGTTTTTAAATAAGTTAAAGGAAGGGTTCCCATTTATAAGGAATGAGAGAGGTATGTTTTTTATAAATTCAGGAAATTATATGAAATTATATGTGTGTAACCCATGTAAAATCTTTAAAAATGACATGAATTATATGATAATGATTACATTGTCTATATATAACATCTAAAATGAAGTTAATATTGGTTTCAAAATTATATCAAACCCAATATTTAAATTGACCCCATGGTTAACAAATTTTATGATTAACAATTATAACTACCTTTTCAAAATTTATGGATCATTGTATTTCATGTATGGTGAAGAATGAATTACAATTTATATGGGGGAAAATTTTACACCATTTATCATCACACCCGACCATTTGAAATATTTTTATTTATTTTAAAATAATTCAAGGAAAAATTATATAAAAAAATATAATTAATGTAATTTTTTTATAATTCATATAATTTGAATTTAATTCCAACAATATATAATTGGATACCAAATATAACCCTACAAAAAATAACAAATATAATATATATATATATATATATATATATTTTTTGGATACTAGAACTCAACGAAAAAATATCACATTTACCATTTTAAAAATCGTTTTAAAGATCTTTCTACGGTATATACTAGTACCATGTCATCCAAGTGTATGAATTTAAATTAATTATTTCATCACAAAATATATAAAATGAATTAACATTTTTTAAAAATATATTACTATTCAAATGATAATTTATAACATATACCAATTTTTTATACATTTCATAGAATTTTAATAATATTGTCAACATAGGAGTGGCATTTTTTAATTTATTGTTAACATAAAATATTATTTCAGCCATAATCCAGTATATATGGAAATAGAAGTTCATATTTTAAAAGTCTAAATAAATATAAAAAATGATACACATCCAATTAAATTAAATAAATTATTTTAAGGAGTTTTAATCACAATTTCAAAATTTTTAACCATAAAAACTTCAAATTTCCCATTAAGAACTAAGAATTTTGTTGGTTACTATTTGTATTAAAAAATAATGTTGAACATATTTCCTAATATAAATAAAAATTATTGAAAATATGGATTCAATTATTTCTATTTCCATTCATCAAGGTGGTGGAATATTATTTAAAAATAAAAAATAATAAAACATGAAGAAAATTGATTGTCTATATGATTTTCTTTTTATTTATAATATTTAAATATATAAATTTTATTGAAAATGTTGTTTCAAATAAAATATTTTGGAAAATGTATATTAAAAAAGATTTAACGAAATTTTAAATCTAATTTGAATTGAATGTATATTTTTGAGTGTAATAACCCCATATTAATTAAACTAGAATCGGTAATAAATTTATTTCATTTCCATAATATTTAAAGAGCCACATATCCAAGGATTTATGAGTTTATTAGTCTTGATGAACTAGATATGTTCATGTTGACCAAATTACATAGGTAATAAACAGACAACATAATAAATAAATGTAACAAAATCCTTAAAATCATTCAAATGTACCTTATTCATTTCAAATCAATGAGAAAAATAATTATGATATCAAATTCTCAATAAGAGTTATTTATATTAAAATTTTCATGAATAAAGGAACAAAAAACATGGAAAGTTAAATTAATTCACACACATTCAATTCTAAAAACATTATTATCATTATAACGTAATGAATAATCAAAATGGAAGGGTAAAAAACAAAACTAAAATTATATTTTCTAAATTAATTGAGAATTATAGGCTTCAAGAGATAATTAAATTATGGAAATATCATCGATAATAATTATAGAAATCTTAAAAAAGGAAATACTTAATTATTGTATGTATTATTTTGAGGCATGTGATACCAATATTATTAAGGACTTTCACAAGAAATTTTCAAACTAATGGTGTAAAATATTTTAATTATAGCTTAATGATTCACCTCATTTGACTCTTGAGGAATCAATGTGAGATATAACTATAGGCCCCATCCGTCACTTATATTCCAAAGCATCCCTTATATATCGAATGACCGATTTCATTCAGGATTAAATCTTACACATAAAAAAATAATTATTGAGTAAAAAAATCTAAATTAACATTATTTACACTATTATTCAATGATCTATCAATGTGAACAATATATGTACAAATTATATATGGTTTAGGGAATGATAATTTTTGGGCTACAATGAATATAGATGTTTAAGAGAAAAGAAATATATAATGATCGTAAGTATGTAATATATTAAATGTATGGAATAAATTTAATATATAAAAAGTGGTGGCTAATTAATATAAAGGATTATTTTCATTTATGAATAAAATAACCATAAATTATCATTAAAAACACTATAGAGGAAAATATATTTATCTCATAAACATTTATTTTTTAAAATGAAACAATGAAAATACTTTAGGAAAATATTTTATCCAAAAATAAACTTGTAAACATGGAATGTAATATTGAAATCATTAAGAAATAATGATGTTGATAAAATGTTCTCATTATTTATAAGTTAAAAAACATTCTTTATGCACTTTATTTAGGAAATTAACTAATTATATATTTTAGAAAACAAAAAAAATATTCCTTTAAATAACTTTTTGATAAAATCATATAGGAGTAACTGTGACAATAAAAAATCATTGGTGAAGCTATATCAATGTTTTTTAAAATTATAAATCATGTACATCAAATATAAATATTCCCTATAGGGGACATAAAAAACAATCATGAATAATGATGAGATTTTAAATAAACCATTACCACATTGGTAAATTATCAATCATAAGATCCATGAATGAAATAACATAAAATTAACCTTTTAATATGATTATGAAAAATATATTTATGATATAGTATATCAATGGGTTTTTATATACTCAATAAAAATATATAAGTGTTTAATAATTAATTTTTCCCAGAGAAATAAATGTGAGATGAAACTCCTTTACCGAACACATCCCTTTAGTTGATCACGCATTGAACTAATATTATTGGTATTAAAAAAGTATTTACTTTTTACCAATACCATTTTAAAATTTATAAAACTATATATGATTCTATTGGTACATCTTATCATCCTTTTGTAAATAATAATTTATTATTACCCTTGTTTTGGGTGTTGAATTGCCTCATATTCCAATACATGTTTTGTCATGTATGTTCGAGTTCATGGGAATTTAGTATAGTTTTATAATTTATAGAATTATATTATGTTCATAAATGTAATATTTATTCATTATATACATTTCATGAGTAATTATTCAAAGCTCATCATAGAATATTAATCACATCGCTTCGTGGTGATGGAAAGTCGTATGTACAAATGAGAGATGACAACAATTACAAATTGATGAATGGTTAACGAAATGGATGATATATAAATTTTATATAATAAATATCATGTCACAGGTGTCTTATAAATCTATTGTTTTACCATTATAACAATATAAGTAATGTGGTGATGAAAAAAATTACACCATTTCATAGAGATAGTAATCCATATGTACAAATGTGTGTTGCTTTTGTTTTTAATAGGTTAGATAAAAGGTAAAATATGGTTTTTTAATAATCATAATAACATATAATTATATATATTATACTATAGTAATTAATTTATTATTTATTTAAAAGATGAATAGAAAGTAGAAGAATAAAAAAATGGAATGAGTCGAAATTACCTATTCTTCGGGAGCCCCTCTTTTGATCATGTATTAAGGAAATTATGTTTCAAATTTTCAGGAGACTAGAAACACTAGAAAATTTTTAATGGAGTTTATAATATGAATTCTCTATACTTGAAAAATATAGAAGGCTCAGATTGGTGTAAATATGTGAGGGTGGAGGATCCATTAAAAATGGATACAGGGGGTACTTTTGGAATTCATTGAAATAAAAAAATATAATTGCACTGTCATAGTCCCAATGCTTATAAATGTCCAATAACTAAATACATTATGACATTGTAGACAATATCATATCTATTTATTGATTGTTTAATATTTTTATGCTTTTAAATACTTTAATAAATTATTATATTCATGAAATATCATTATTTTCAATTACCACAACATTAATTTCTCTAACATTACTAATATCAATACAATTGTTTAACCTTAAAAAATTAATACATACCTAATATTTCATATTAATATATAAATTTAGTTTATATAGATAATTAATTCAATTTATATTTTTTCATTGTTTTCGATATCAGTTATTGGATTTTATAATTTATTTGAAAATTACTACATTAGTGTTTTGTAACAAATTAATGTAATTATATCATTCTTGAAAATTGAAAATAAACTACCATGATTTAGATAATTACATAATAATTCAATATAATATTTATAGTGTAACATATCATTTTTATAAAACCCATATTATAAATGCTCTATTTATTAAGAACATCAATGTTACAACTTTGAATTTGTTTAAAATAAAACATTATAAAGGTCTTAATCTCATTCAAATGGTCATTAATGGTCATATAACTAAACCATAACAAATTATGGAATAATATTACTCCTATAAAAAAAGTTTTGAATGTTTTAGGTTCATTTTATAGTTCTCTTCATATTATTTTTCACCCATCATTACCATATTTACCCTTTAGTGTCGAAATAAAAAATATTATGGTTAATATTATCACCAAAAATAAAAGGGACCCAATTATTAATTTTTAACCTCCGGATTAAATATATTTAATTATATATATCATATTTAATACTAATATGTTGTATAAATTGGCTTTAATATTAGTAAAAAAATGAAACATCAATTTATAAAAAACTATATTAAGAATAAAATATGAATTATTCTAATAAAATACATAGTAAAAATATTATATTAATGTTAAAAAATTTATTTAGTATATAATGTATACATTTCATTAAAATAATTCACAAATAGAGATGAATTAAATTTATTTCGATATAACTATACTGTTTAGAATTTTTTTTTGAAAGAATAACATATTAGACTTTATTTTAATCAAATGGTATCTAATGAATTATATAATGTAAATATCTTCAAACTTTAGTAGGTCATTTTTATTCCTTCCCATTTAACATCACGACTGTAATAGATAACTATACTTCTAATCTCGACATTTCCTCTAAAGTAATCAATTGAAAAGATAATGTTTATAAAAAAAGAGATACTATAAAATCTTGTGGTGCTATATTATTCACCCTATCAAAAATAATTTTCTTCTAGAAATATCCACATTGTCACCTCATAAATATATTTGGTTTTTTCTCAATAATAATTTCCTCTAGATCTCATATTTACTCTTCTATATTATAATTTTTTCAAAGAACCTTTACCAGTCGAGTCATCATATTAAACATCAATTTCTCTCTAGAATCATGAATATTGATAGGCTCTTCACAATAATATCGATCAAGACCCAATTCTATTTCATTGGTGGTGAGAACATGTGTTGGGTATGGCATGTAATTTATTAAATATGTTACAATGAGAGCATCATGTACTTCATGATACCTGATTTTATTCCAAATATTAATCTACGACCAATTTATCTCTAGGATTTGATATAGTTTGAAGTTCCTCTAGCTAAATTTCACTTTATTAATAAATACAAAAGCACCCTTTCTAGAGAAAATTTCATGAAAATATGATATATCAATTTAAATTCCAAATAATTCCACTAATTGTCACCAAAACTTATTTTCTTACATTGAGCTACCGTTATATGATTCCTAATAGACTATACTATTGATGTTGAGTCCTGAACAAGTTCTTTTCCAATAAACATCAATTAGATAACATCATTCCAACATATTGGTGTAAGGAACATCTTTCCATATAATTCTTTATATGGTTCCATTCCAATACATGAATGGATCTTATCGTTATATTCAAAATCCACTAATGGTTAATATTAAACCCTCATACCTTGAATGTCACGTGATATGACCACAACATGTCTTCCAATATGGGAATAGACCTTTCTGACATTCCATCAGCATGAGGGTGATAATATAAACCTAAATGGATCTCATTATCTAAATAGTTTTTGAATAATTTTCACTAATTTAAACATAAATAGTGGATCTCCATCATGCATAATTGAATGAGGTGTTCCTGGAAGTCTTACAACTTTTTAAATATAGAGTCTTGCAAGGATATATAATAGATAATAATCCCCTATATTGAGTAAATGATCATATTTTGTTTGCTGATCAATAATAACACATATTGATTCTTTATTTATTTGATTCATTAGTAATCTTGTGAAATAATCCATAGACATTCCACCCCACATCCTCATAGTCATTGGTATAGGATTCACGAAACATCTAATATGGTTTCTCTTAACCATCACATGTTCAAAAAGCAAGTATCCTGATACCTAATCATTATCTTACCGCTTCATGGTTTCCAATAAAAATGGTCCATCAAATAACAATACATCACGGTGATTCTAGGTTGTATTGGAAAATTTATTCTATGGAAATAATCTACGAATTCTCTTTTTAGCTCAGCTGTAGATGGATGAAAAACCCTATTTCAATATTTCAGAGAACATTTCTCATATATGAAAGTAGTAAACATCCCATAATTTTAAGAATTAATTTTATTTTTAAAACTCTCATCATTACACAATTTATTTTTTATATTTATAATAATGAATATTTTGAAATAATATTATAAATGAGTGATTCATTCCCTTCCTTAACAATTACTATATCCATTATTAATAAATGAATTATCATTTGATCACAATAAAAAATTATTTAGATCATAACTTTATGATATACTATGTTAAATGTATAATATACGTTATTTTCTATCTAGGGGTGGTAGTGTATTGATAAATCATATTTATTGAGTAGCTCGAGCCACCACTATTTCCTAATATTGATATATTCCTATGAAAATATACATTCAAGCACCTAAAATCAGTTTATATCTCACATCATTCAATGTTGAGATAATTTAACCATATCATCAAGGAAAATATTATATCTTCCTATTAAAGACCACATGTTTTATTATTCTATTCATTTTTCATTAATATCCTTGATTCATATTCAAGAACATTATAATTTTTCATAATGAAACAACTATGTCCCTTCTTTGATTAATCAATGTGTTTCAAAAAATCACCATTTCATGATTATAGATTAAAAATTAGATCACTGAACAATAACATATTCAATTATTCAGATCATTCTTCACATTCCATATTATATACAATTGTAACCCCATTATGTGTATGTTTTGTTAATTTGGTAGAAAAATGAGATTTTTTTTGACACAATCGTTCATTGGAACCTTACAACCCAATGAAACTACATACCGTGGTTATGTTCATTTGTTTTGTAAATCCATGGAATACATATTTTATCATAGGAAAAACATATTTTCAATACATGGAGAAAATATTAACAAGAAAAGATACGCTTAATATCCATAAATCAAACTATCCAAATTTCCCATATAATTCATTCTCTTTGTTGCTATTAATAATAATAAGCAAGTGACATTAATGATCCACATTGTTTTCTATGTATACATAGATATCATCAATAAATACCTCAATCAAATTATCAAGATCTTACATGAATATTATGATCATTATCATCATCAAATATAAGGGGGAGTTAGTCAATCCAAATGGATTTACTATAAACATTAATTTTCCATACCTCATATAGAATGTTATCTTATGATTATCTTATTTCTTTACAATAATTTCTGATATCAAGAAAACTGTCAATAATTTAAAAATATTAATCTCTATGACATTGACAAAAAAAATTATCAATTATAGGTACATAAAACTTTTTAATTATCCAAATTGTGTTTTCCCTATTGTAAATGCACGTCCTCCTATATTTATCTTCTCTATTGAGAAAAAGAATAGGTACCCGCCACACTTAGCCACTGGGGTGTATAAATATCTTATCACACAACTCTTTATATTGATTCATTAACTCCAATAATTCTATAGTGGCCATTATATATGGAGATATAGATATTGATTTTTCATGAGGGTTTAAATCAACGGAAAATTATATTGCATCATGTATTATATTTCTATGTAATTTTTTATGAAGTATATCAACGTATTCTTGTAAAATTGGTACACTATGAATTAAAAGGTTGCATTTTTCATTCATTAATTTTCTTATCCTCTTCCCTATGAATATAATTTATAGTATCTACTAGGTATGTGTTTATGATTTATTCTGGTGATGAAGTATCCACTCTAAAACAAATTTACTCATTTTCATCATGGATTGTAACATACTTCTCTTTGAAAAATATTTTCAAAAAATATTTTGAAATTAATAAATTCCATTAATTATATCAAATTCAACCATAGTTATGATAATATGTTTAGAAATTAAATAATGTTTAATTCCCATAATATGAACTTCCTAAAACATTCTTTTTTCAATAGAACATCTTCTAGAAGTGTTGGCTGAAAACTCAATTCGTAAGGGAAATGAATAATTTTCATGGAAAATGGGTAGATATATAAGATTTATAGGATACATAATCAAATAATGATTTATTTATTTTTTATGATATTATTAATTTACATGCCTCTATGTTAATAGAAACATCCACTGTAAATGTTTTGATCACATAATATTGGCTTTAATCTCTTCGCCTCTTCTATGGTACATTCCAATAGATACATGTGACTTGAATTGAAAAATAACAAATTTATTTAAAAATGAATGACTATACATCATTGATTTGGGTTTTACCTTTTAATTAATCCAATAATTTAACCTTGTCTCCACATATATAAAAAAATCCCTTGACCATATAGAATTTCCAAGGAAGATTCTTTCCAATGTTTTCACAAAAAGAAAATTATTTCATTTTCTACTTATTTAACACCTTCATTTTTTATGTTTCTAATCCAAACTCTTATTCTCATAATTTCTATTGAATTTATTGAATATAAGAAATATCTTCTCCATTTTGATGGAAAATAATACAATTTCATCCTATGATGAATAAGATTGGGAAGACAATTACCTTCAAAGACTCATCTTGAGACCTTCAAAGAAACGTTCAATAATTATCTCTATATTACATATATAATACCTATAATACCATTTTAGTAATGTAGAGGTGACCTCATAATCAACAATAAATACGTCCAAAATTTTATTTATGGTTATGAACATTATCATTGTTGGAGTTTGTTTCCAAAAATAAAAATATTTACTGAATAACATTACATTAAAAGATCTCCACTATATAAGTTATATTTCTTATTCCCATTTATAATTCTCTTTTAATTAAAATTATTGACTATCATTTCTTATAATACAATAAATAACTGTTTTAACCTTTTCCCTTTCATTTCATTCCAAGGTGACAAATATATTTTCAGGAGACTCTATCCACTACTCAACTACCACTCGATTAGTAGTTCCAGGAATATATTTTGTCTAATATTACATAAATTTTTCAATATAAGTGTGTCATGTCATATAAAATCACATTTCTCTATATGTGCAAGGTTATTAGACATAACATGGGTCAAGTAACCAAGTATCATCATGATCTTCTTGTCTAAAAAGCTAACTGTATTGGGTCTCTCTATGAGGAAATCCCTACATTGTCCATTAGTATTTATTATACTTCATCCATTTCTCATCATCACAAAAAATGTCACACAATGAGTATGTTAAAAAATATCATGAATATAAAGAAATAAAATAAATTACCTGTAATGGAAATATTCTCAAATACTATATGGTATTATCATAGTTCCCATGATAGTTATATTTATATAAAAAATATAACTTAATGATTCTATTAAAATTCCTCTACATACAATGGTATCTAACCCAAAAAAAACATGAAATAAGTAGTTCTTTTTTAAAAAGGGATTGTAAAAAGAGGATCAAATCTCTATGTATTGATCATTTTTGTAGTCTTGAAAAACTAGATGCATACAAGGTTCAAAAATTTCATTTATAATAAACATATACCATAATAAGTTAAATTAAACCCCATAATTGTACTCATTTAAATATATCATCTTCATATACTATGAATGAAAAAAATAAGGGTGATCTCAAATTCTCAATAATTTTTAAATACGGTAGAAGCTATCATGAATCAACCAACGTAAACAACATGCAATCATTAATAATTGAAAACACATTCCATTTCAATAACATAATTATCTTGATAAGATAATTCAAAATCAATGTGGATGGGAAATGACTATACACACATTCTATTTAACTAAAATATTGAGAATGAAATACATCTAGAGAAAATATACTTATGAAAATATCATATATAATAGTAAAATAAGTCTTAATGAAGAAAATTATTAACTAATGGTTTTCATCTCCAATGATTCATGACACATCTGGCATCATGACCATTAACAACATAGTTTAAAATAATAGGTAAAAAAACTCTTTAATGTTATCTTACTAATTTTCCTCATGAGACTATCAATTTCTTAAGGGGATATACAATTCTAAGAAACACCCATCCTGATAGATACAAAGAATTGTCCATATATTTAATGATTGATTTCATTCATTATTCATTATTCATTATCAATAATTGTCTAGATTGTGTAAATAACATAGATTTATCATTAAATCCCCAGTTCATCAAATAACTTTCAAAGTGATCATAGTAAGGAAAATGGTATATGATTTAAAAAATAATAATATCCTTGATAAAATGAGTGTTAATATTTAATATATTCAATATCAATTGTACAAAAGTGAATGAAATAATGGATTCTATAATTTCATCATATACCCATTTTAGAATAAGTAAAATATATTGTTCATTAATTGATGGATAAAGTACCAATAAAAAATTGTTACAATCATTTTTATGAAAATTGTTTTTTCACCTTGAAACTGAATTTTTAAAAATAAACTGATCAAATATGAAGGAAAACATTTTCATTCAAAATATCCTTGTAATCTTGTTCAAGAAATCTTCATCGTAATAAGGAATCCTAACAGTGGGAAAATAACTCATGTTGTATAAGCTAAAAAAATTCCCTACATTCATTTTTTGAAATGAAATAATAATTTTTTTTGAAAAATAAAAAAACATTCATTTGATAAAAAATTTAAAAATTATATGATGGGAAAACATGTAAGAACCCATATTTTTACAGACTACAATTTTGAGCTGAAATTGAAATTTTAAATTTTATATTCTGTATGTCATAAAATATTCATTATACCATGTTATATGATCTTGGGTAAATTTTAAAACCACTAAATTGGTCTTGAAATAGAATTTTTACCCTTGGAAATGAGTTTAGTTGTGTTCCAAACTGTTCAAATTTTCATTGATTAATTAATATTTCATACTTGATAATGAAATTTTCATTGATTTTCATTGGTTTGATAAGCCATATCATTTGATCTAAGTGTTAGTGTGATTTTATTCCTTTTCCATTGAATCCCAAATGGATAGTCTTTCCTGGGCATGGAATAAAATCTTGTTGGGCTCCTGGGTTGTTCATGCCCCCATTTTAATTTTCTTCTCTTTTTATTTATTTTTATTTTTCTTCTTTTATATTATTTACTTTTTTCATTACCATGATTCTCACGTACTCACCTCTTTTTAAACTTCCTCTCTCACTTGAATAGTTTAAAAGAGGTATAGGGATATAGATAATGATGGGGTCAAATAGAGGTACCACTAAGGATCTTGGGACATATTAAATCATCATGTGGTGGTCGTGAAGTGTGGAAATGGGTGATGCATCAGTTTATTTCAACGAATGGTTGGATGTTTTTATATTTTTCTATAATTCCATGAAAATTAACCATTTTATTGTATTAAATATGTATTATTATTTTAATAGACCACTTGGGGGTAGACCTATATCTATTTTGGAGAAAAAAGTTGTTTGGGCCGGTTTGAGGGGCTTCCCATTCAGAAATATTGATTACATAGAGTGTAGTATATGAACACACACTGTTTGTGCAACTTAATTAGGTAAGATTAATTTTTTGATGTACAATCCACATGTGGTCTACACACACCATGTACTTAGACTCATCTATGAATTTTTGAGTACCCAGCCTGGCTACCCATGTAAGGTAACATGTCATGTATAATACCTGGAAAAAACCAATGTGAGATTCACTCCAGGTAGGGGTAAACAAATAGTTGGTATAAAAGGCATGTCAATGTCAGTTATGCTTGAATGTACTGGATTTAGGGTACATTCTATGTAGGGATTCGATAAGATGTGTTTTTTGGTGTTTAAAATCCATGTCTAGAAAGAGTACACATTCATGTTGGGATCCTGGGGTATACACCCTGTACCTATTAAACACATAGTGAACTCCCCCTTCCTACCATTTTGTGTGTTTTTATATATTTTCACTCATGATTTAGAATTGGATCGATGGTTTCTCCATTTTATGTATCTTTCAATGTAAATCATTATGGTATATCCCTTGTGGTTATATGAGGACACTAAAGTAATTATCTGTTGAGAGAAATTTTTAATTGAGATATAGTTCCTCCAATAATAGTTTCCATTAGACTCCTAAGAGTGAGACCTTTAATCTGTGATGTTTTGTGGGAAATCATCCTGGATAGATTCTTTTGTAGCATTCTCTTTGAGGATGACTCCCTTGCGAGATGTTCTATTTTTGCTTAACAGTCCATGAGATTGGTATTTTTTTGATCCATTATATTATGCCTATACTTTAATTATTTCATAGAGGATCCCAAGTAGGATTCCCCTATATTCTTATAGTTCCCAAGGATCCCATATACGATGCCTTTCCAATGTTTTGACCCCAAGGATCCAATGTAGGATGCCTATATCTGGTGACTGTATTTCAGGGTCATATATAGAACTTATTATCCTATGTATAATTATAAGGATCATGTATAGGATACCTATAATTACATACCATTCATGGATATTAAGTAGGATTTTCTAATTTATGTGTATACCATGAGGTTCTAGATTAATATTCCTCTTGTTCTTTGACATGCAAGGCTTATTCAGTTCTCTAATTTTTGACTGAACCTAAGATAGTATGTTAGGGCTTGATAGAGATTCTTTTGGACATCACTGTATAACTCCTACATAACTTAAAATCCCATGGGGATTTTGTATTAGTGTTTGGTATTGGTATTCTTCCTCCATTACTATTATATTAATTCATTTACATATTTATTACTAATTATGTGATTATTACCATTTTTTCTTCCTTTATGATGTATGATGAGTTACCATGATGTGACACATTTATTTATTTGATATATAAAGATGATTACTTGAATCTATTTGTTTGATTTTTTTATAATCCCAATAGGTGTTTCCTATTATCTGACATTTGAGTCTGACATGTTAGTGGATGCCTTCATCGGTTTACCATGGATATATATTCCATTGGATGCCTTGAAATTTTTTACTCTGTGGATCGTATTGACATGGTGTTGGAGTAAGGGTTAGTATAAGTTGGATAATGATTCAGTTGGATATCTTGGATTTTTATAGTCCTTGGATCCACAATGAAATGGTTGTGGAAGCTTTGGTTGGTATTCCCCAGATCCTCATTCCATGGTATTGGATGGAGATTCTACTCTATGGATTCGTATTGATTAAGGTTGTGGATTCCAAAAACATATTAACTACATGGATCCAAATTCCTTAGTATTCCATGGGTCTTATAACCCTTTAAATCTATAATTCATGGTCTTATAATGTACATTATCTCTTTAAATTTTCCATAGACTCCAACCAAGTTATTAACGAGATTCCCTTGAGATTCCCCCAGGACACAATGTGGAAGTCCTGGAATTTTCTACCTCAAATTCACCCCGTAATGGTTTTATTCATAATTTCATAGTGAGTCTATTTTGGATTACTTGTAATACTTTATTACAGGAATGGTTGTTTGGTATGGTTTACCCCTGTCTAGACAGCTTAAGCCATAAAGGGTTATTTGAGATATCCATATGACTATCCATCAGTATACAAAATCCTTATTTGTAGTGATTTGAAGTGATGATAGATGAACCCATTTCTATGGGATTATCCCTATATGGTGACATAGATTTCATGAATATATATATGTAAATAGTTTATGCATGTATATTCAATCAAAATCAAGAACCTAAGGATCGATTGTTTTCTAATTTGGTTATATTGTTCTGAATTGCATATGTTTTTATGAATATGAGTATATATATATATACTGGAATATATATATATATATATATTCATAGATATATAAATGTATAATTTTACTTCACCCAAACCATTGAGATCATAGACACGTGGATCAGTTGTGAACATATTTCTGTTGTTTCACCATTCCAGATGAAAGTCGGCTAGGCTATGTATAAAACAAGTGCATGGATGTATGAAAACATAATATTCATTTATTATTAGGGTGGTGTACAAAGATTATTTTTAACCACTATATGTTTACCTCATTATACGTGTAGACCCTATATATATTTTTTTTATTTGGAGATGGATTTCATGATGGATAGAATTGAGGCCCTCTGTTGCACGATCGATTAGAGCTACTCATATAGATTTTTATAATTGGGCTACAACTGTTTGAAAATGTCCGGGGACTATGTGTGTGGTATAGCTCATATCTTGTAGTATATGCATGTACATTTATTTCAATTTATATATTTTACACCTTCTTGTATGGTCATCCAAGTGGTTGTCTAGTTTTGTATGTATGAAATTGCAGTTATGGAATTTATAGAGTTTTATTTTTACTAAATCGTGTTCTATTTATGTTTATTTACTACTTCCTCACACTTTTAATTTACAACTTCGATGATATATTTTTTTTTTTTTTTACTATAATATGAGGGCATAATCATTCAATGGGAAATCCTTAAGTCCTAACTCCTAGTCTAGAGCCTCTATAATATAGAGAGGTGTGCTAGATTCATTTTGACCAAGTATCTTATAGCATTATTTTAGCAGCTTCTTGTTTGGGATTTAAAATGTGGAATGAGAGTTAGTTCCAACCCTCTGATAGAATGAGGGTTATGGTCCCACAATATTTTCCTTTGGAATTTTTATTTGGGGTTAGTTTTTCATGAGTTTTACTAATGAGTTAGAAAATGTGATAGATATCATTCTGGTAAATCAAGAGAACTAGTTCTCATACAAATCCCTTGTTTCTAGGGTTATAGTATTTCTGTTATAATTTTTAAAGTTATAGTTTTTTTATTTTTTATTTGAGTGATGAATATGTTGGGTGAATGTTATGATCTAATAAGGATTAAATGAAATTGGATGTTGGAAGGAATAATAATTTTACTCTTTTCCAAAAACTAAACAAGTATCTCAATAATCATTTTTGTAATGTAGAATTAAAATGTAATATGTACGATGGTGTGTGATTTTACTGATGACAATGGACAATTGTTTAAAGTGACTATAAAATCCTAAATGTTGATTTCTAATATGTGGTTATTCTTTAATTATACTAAAATAGGCCAAAATTCATATATAATTCCATCTTTTGAAAAGAATTATAGATCTAAAATGAAGCATTTGGTACTGAGGATGATGAAACAATTATCATGCACAAGAGTTTTACTATCCCATGTAGGTCGATATTTCACATGTTCTCTGGTGTTTGACCCCTTAAGGGGTTTTATTTTTCATGATTGGTTATTTAATGTGTTAGTAACTAATTATATAGTGGTTTCCTATATATATTAGCATGTAATTTTACATAACTGACCTACATTGTGGTTATCTAGTTTAATCACTGAGTATAATATTGATAGGATCCAGAACTATTCTCATGAAGTAGAATGTGAGGGGATATTACCTTTTACAGAGGCACAATGATTATTAGTTTTTCATATCATCTATGTGTGTATCATTCCATAATATATAATTTCTTTATTATGGTTCTTAATGAGGATCTTTCCCTCATAGGACATTGTATGGTAGTTTTGACCCTTATAGGTCTATGTTAACTGTACAATGGAGGGGTTTAAACTTTTAGGGATAGGTAGTCAAAAAATGTTACCCTTTTATGATACATGATCTATAAGGTTAAGTGGGATAGCTAGAGGTCCCTAGTATTTAATTTTAACCTTATAGGTTGATGATTTTTTTTAGTGATGGATAACTATGTGAGAGAGGTAACTTCATTTTTTGGATTCTTAATAGGAAGAGTGCATGGTTATACACTCCTTTTGAGATAGATACATGGAGGGTGCTCAGGTTTTGTGACATAGGTATGTTTCTGCCATTGTCTTCTGATGAATAGCCTAATGTGGTTGTTTTTTCAATAATGGATGTGATTTTTAGGACTATTAGGGTTCTTAGATCGGTTTACCTGTACATTTTCATTTGATGCTTACATCATTGAAATGACACAGTGTAATAGGCGATCATGGGATAAATCATGGCACATGTGAGGTACTGTAGTTTGAAGAAGAGTTATAAAGGATCATCTATATAATGATACTGACATGATTTATAGCAAGGTTAGTTTGTATTTACTACCATATGAATAACATGGGTATGATTTAGATGAAATTATACAAAAAGGTTTTTCATAGTGCCATTTAAATCATAAATTGGTGAGTTGTAATGGGAAATACAATGACCAATTTTTATAACATTACATGGGAATAGTTTCTCAGAAGTTGTGATGAAATTTTAATGTCCCACCATGGTATATGAGACAATGTGAATGAATCTGGTACAACGAGACAACTGACCTATGGCTGGACCTAGACACGGAAGGTCATGAGATGTGTTGTGAGAAGTTGGTTAAATGAATGTGTATCCTTCTTGATGTGAGTGTGGATCATTGAGAGTTTTACCCACCTTTTGTGGAATCATAATGTATTCCATTTTAGTAGTGTTAATGATCTATCTTGATAATGTCTTGATTATAATGATATTGCATCAGCACTACATAAAGATTATTTTAAAAAAAAATTCATCACCTGTTTAAGGAAGGGACATGTTGGGGTTTTGGTTGTGGAGGGTTATAAGGTAATTCATAAGGTTGGGTGTTCTTTGTTCACTGTTAGGATGTGGTGACCCTCATTTTTAGTTCAATTTTTCTTTAGTAGTCTTTGGAACTTGGAGTTTTGTTGTGAGATGATGATAAGGATATCCCTATTGTGTGGAATAATCAATTGGTCACTATTTATTGTCTCTCATATAGGAGAAAATTATTGAAATGGTTAAAAATTTTATTGTAATTGTGAGATAGAATGTTTCCTCATATGCTTAGAATGTGAGAAAGATAGTATTTTACCACCATAGATTCTTAGAGATGAGACGGATTATGGTGGGAAGACTATAATAACCCATGTTTTTCTAGACTGAACTTTCATCATAAATTTGAATTTTTTCTTTTGGATACTTGTAAGTGATAAAATGGTCATTTTCCCCTAGTATATGATCATGGTTAATTTTTCTGACCACCCTATTTGTCAGGGAATAGGGTGTTTACTCAAGGACAGGTGTTTGGAAGAATTCCAAACCATTTTAATTTTCATGGAATGGTTAATAATTAATAATTATTAATTAAATATTAATAAATTCATACATATTGGTTTAACCATATATTTTTAATGGAGCATTATATTTAGATTTTTTCTCCTCCTTTGTGTCTATAAGGAGGACCAATTCCAATGTGGGGGTATAAACTAATTTTTGGCACTAGGTCCAGCCCAGGCCCCCTTTTTATTTTTCTTTTTTTTTGTATTTCATATATTTTTCATCTATTCTTTTCCTTTCCACCTTCCTTCCTTGGATTATCATGTATAACCCTCCCTATCAGATTCCTTCATTGAATAATAGAGATAAAGAAGGGAATGAGAAAAATATTTGGAGAGATAGGATAATATAGGAACTGTTGTGGAGATCAAGACGTATCGTCTCCTTTTGCGATGGCCATGGATTGTAGAAATGGGTGAATCATATAAGGATACAGCCCAAACATTGGTTGTCTTTTTTCCAATAATTTACCTTTTTAAACTTTTTAATGTTTTAATGCCCAATTATTTATGATATGAACCACTTAGGGGTTTATCTATAGCTGTTAAGTTGAAAACAATGGGTTTTGGGCCGATCTGGGGGGTTTCCCGTTCGGGAATCCGGACTACACGTGTGTTGTTCAAGAACACACATTATGTGTGCTTCCTATTTAGGGAATATGATTTTTGGTAAGTAAAAACAATTTGTAGGTTATATATTTCATGTAGAGGGACTCATCTCTATAGCTGATTTCCCAACCATGCTACCCGGGTTGGGGCACATGATGTGTATAGAACACAACCAAACCCTGTGTGGGTTGCACTCTATATAGAGGAATACAACTAGGTGGGATATGTTGATAGGATATTTGAGGTACATGTGAAGGTAACCCATCAAAGGAACATGTCGTGTACATGGGCATTTAAATTCCATGTCTATCTGGAGTACACACCTAGGTGAGGTTCTGGTGGTACACATTGTGTACTAAGTAAACACGCAGTTTATTTCCCATATTTACCCATTTGAAGGGTTTTTATGATTTCACCAAGTAGTCAGAATAGAATCCTTGAGTAATCCATTATTATTATATTTCTTCGTATATCATGATCTTATAACCCTTGAGGTAATTTTAGGAATCCAATGTGATAGTTCTGGGTGAGTGAGTTATAATGGAGTGGTGCTTCTTCCAGAAACTATTTCCAGTGGTCCCCTTAGAGTGAGACCATTGATCTGAGACGAGACATGGGATATGTCCCATTATTTATTCTTTTAATTTTTTTTTCTTTTTAGAAAGTATCATGTGTGATATGTTATCTAATTGGATTAGAGGTCATGATATTGGTTGTTTTCAAGTATCCCTTGTAGGATGGATATCCTTACGTATCAGCATGGAGGATCCCAAGTAGGATTCCTCTGTCTACTTAATATTCTCTAGGGTACCTTGTATGAATCCTTTTCTATATGTGGACCCTAAGGATCACAATTATTGTGGATATATCTTTTATATATCCTTGAGGGTCACGTGTAGGAAATGTTCTCCTATGTACCATTATGAAGATCCCATGTAGGATGCCTCTTCTTAATTAAAATTCAAGGATCCAAAGTAGGATTGTTTTCATTATGTGTACACCATGATGAACCTGAGTATGATTCCAAATTTTAAATTAATAGATAGACCCACTCAATGCCCCAATGTTTGGATGACACTAATATAGTATGTTGGGCTTCAAAAGATATTGTATTAGGTGTCACCGTAGAACCTATGCTGAAATTTTAATCCCATGTAGCTATGGAAGTAGAGTCCAGTTTAGTCATTTCACCACCCTTACTCTTTTTTATTTCATATATTTCTTACTATAGATACTATGATTATTACACTCGGTGATTCCTCCTTGGTATCTTGTGTCCCTATGTGATGCATCTCATTTATTTATTGGATTCCCATAGGTGCTTCTTTGGATATATCTAGTTGATTTCATTGGGGATTCTCAAATGGGTTTCTTATGAATTTTCTTTTGATCTTAACATAGTAGTGGACTCCATGGAATTTCTACCGTGGAAGATAATTCCATTAGATACCTTGGACATTTCAAATCATTTTATTGGTATTGACATGGTGGTGCATTCCATGATCGATATATCATGGATCTTTATTACATTGGAATCCTCAGAAATTTCTTCTTCATGGGTTGGTATTGTCAAGGTAGTGGATTCCTTGGTCGGTATAACCTAGATCTAGATTTTATGGGATTCCATGGCCATTTTAACTTCATGGATCCGTGTTGATTAAGGTAGTGGATGGATCAGACCCATTAACTCTTATAATACCAATATCATAGGATACCAATGTCTATGTTACCCCTTTGATCTTTCTCTCATTGAATCGTATTGGAAATTGTCTATTGACATGATCCATGTATTCTATCTAATACATTATTGGGTTTCCATTGAGATGGTCCTTGGAATTGATGTTGATGACTTGGTCTTATATACCTTCAATCCATCCATTCTGGGATTGATTCTTGATTCATAGTGAGGCTATAGTTTATGCTTTCTGGCACATGATTACATGACATGGATGTTGTGGATGTTTTACAGTTTTCTATCATGCTTAGGCTATAGATTATTCCATGTGATCTATATAGGATGATCCATCGAAATATAGGAATCATTATTTATTATGATTATAGGTGAAAATGGGTGAACCCATGTCAAGTATTTGTATCCCCCTATGGTGATATAGCTTACCATGAGACATTTCTGGTGTTGGTCAAGTTAGGTATTGTTGATCCGGATCATGGACTAAAGGGTCAGATGTGGTTTGATTTTGATACATTTTTATACCTTGCATATGTATGTATGTATATAAAAACATATATATAAATATTTTTATTAATATATATAAATTCATGTATATACTTATTTATAATGGAACACAATCTAGATGATTGGGATTATGGATCCGAAAATTTTGTGTGGATTTTTATTTTTATTTTACCATTCTAGTTGATGCTCAAATTGGATGATAATATTTCATGACCATTAATGTATAGAAAATTATTATTTTTTTATCATTGGGGTGGCATACCAATATTATTTTTGACCCATTAAAATTCACCTCAGATTGTTTTTATAACTTTTTCTGCTTTTTAGGATGAGAACGGAATGATCGATAGATAGGGTTGTCGCCTAGTGTTTCATGATCTAGATAATTTGGTAACTTTGATTTTTATGATCAAGAAGGTACAGATTGATAGTGTCTATAGAGCTAGTATGTGGTTAAATTCAAATTTAGTTTTAGAACCTATACGTTTATTTTTATTTATTAATTTTTTATCCAACTTGTATGGTCAATTAGTGAAAACTGTTGTATGTATGATATGGTTGTTCGGGAATTTATGGAATTTCATTTATTATTAAAACATGTTTTGTATAAATTAATTTACTAATTTTCCACACTATTTTTTATGAAATGGATTATATATAATTATTTCATTTGTGGATTATTATTATATGATGTAATATTCTCTCCCAAAAAACACCATAAGACTATGCTTCATGCTGGAAGCCTCTGGCATATGGAGAAGTGTTCTTGAGGCCTTGTGACCAATCATCTCAGTTAATAGTTTTAGTGGATCCCATGTTAGTATGACACAAAATAAAATTATGAAAATTAGATGATTTGTTATCACCATTTAAGAACTCATTTATAAAACATGGAAAAGAATGAGATGTAGTCCCCAGTGCAGATGTAAAAATAAAAAATCAGAAATATTGGTGAGTTTTTGAAACCAACAATGGCCATATGGGTATATTATCAATTATAGGCCCTAATAACGAATGACCATAAAATTAATCTATAAATATCATTAAGGAAAATATATTCACAAAAAATATATCAAAGAGGAATTATATAATCCTATTAATCCATTGTTTGGTATTTTCAAATGACACTTTTAAAGGTAAGTGTGAACCCTAAAAATAACATCCAAATAAAAATATAAAAAGGAAAAGTCACACAAATCAAGACTATTTGGAGCGAACTTTACCCAGCATCAACATTGTTAAATCAAGACTCCGCCATCACATGGCCTCTTGTCAAGCTGTCACATGAAAATATACACAGGCCTGGTACCAATGGCATTCTCCATACCCTCTCGACAAGCCAAATCTGAATGGAATGTGCTGGTGAACACTTACAACTCTGAAACCACATCTGAGGCAGATCCAATAGTATTAATGAAGACATTCACAACAAAAATCAAAAAACAAAAGCCAACAGAGTGCCTCAAAAAGAGTCAATGAAGCATAAAACTTCCACTTAAATCAATGTGAAACTTTGCTTCTCATGAAAATATTACATGGGTCCACAAATGCCATCTTCCTGGCCCATTCCCTAGGAGATTGGGGATTAAAATTTGATAAATTTGGGCTATGGTCTCATAATGGAGGATGCACTGCATTACCAGAACTAGATTGATGAATGGTATAACTGCAACCCAAGTAATCATTGGGGGATTCAATAACTACACTAGCTTCCCTGTAATTAGGTGGGAAAGATGGGATACCTACTTTAGACTTAACCATTCCATCCTGAGGGGAGGTATAATACTTGTGCATTTTTTTCCTCCTTCATAGGAAAAGAGTAAATCATTCCTTATCAACCATCACATGTTTACCCTTCTTTACCGGAGACCTATGGTGGTCCTCACAGCCGGAACCTCTCTAACAGTAACCAGCAAGAGGCCCCTCTGGCCTGTACCCACATTGGACACCTTCCCATCCCTGGGAGAACATAGAGATCAAGGAACCCCTTGATCTCATAAGGTCAGAGTCAAATGTAGCTTGGAGCTTGGGGAGCTAGGGTACACCAATACCAGGGCCTAAACGGAGGGTAGAGATAGAACCTACATAGAGACCGAATGCTGAATAGGATACATAATCACATATGGGAAATCATCCACCAGACCATCATAGGCTAGTAGATGTGGGATCTTCGACGATGACCACCACTCTGGTGACATCTGGATCACGAATTTCCTTGACAGAAGTAGAACAAAAAATAACATAAAAACTCTTCATAGATGATTCGTTTCTAGAATCCATCCTCCCCAGCCACAGAAAACCAAAATCGGTGAGGAAGAACCCTCTAAAAATTCATTTCAATTCAAATACATGCAAAACATGGATGTAACACTCGATCTGTAGAGTCTTCAGTGATCAAGAAGCAGCCAAGACGATTTCCAATCCACTTCAATATAGCAGGGTTCTGAAAAAAAGATTTGGTAGGATGGGGATATGGATCCATAGGGCTGATCCATTATAATCGCATCCCCTATGGAAATCAAAAGTCCACCAAAAATGATGGAAATGGAAGACTGGGAAAAATCCTCGAAGAACTGGGGATGAACACTGAGGTTATAGTGGTAGAGAACCTCAATAGCATCTGCTTACTGCAAAACCCATGTGGAAGACACGTACCTCACGAATATTCTCACTCGGGGCCGGTCCATACTAATCATTGGAATTAGAGTACGTTAAAGCAACACATTATCATCATGGAATTTAGATTATGAGAAAGAGAATTCAGGAGACCCATTGAGAAATTCTGAAGCCTTCAGTGACATCTTGATCATAGGCACCTTTGGGAGAAGTGATAATGGGAAAGAAGATGACTCCAATTCCATTGGAAGCTCTGTAAAATTGGATAAGGGGGAAATATTTGGCTATGTGTTCCTGACCTCCAATGGAGGCACAACGCCTTCACCGACAATGCTTGGGTTATCCCCGAGCCAAGGGAAATACATCTCCCCCTATGGGATTACATTCGATAACCATAGATTAATTATATACACCATAATAAATATGTATGCAGTGAATAAGGAAGGTGTCCCACAGAAATTAATGTGAGACATAAATCTATTGCCTCACACATCCCTTGAGTTGATCCTTCTATAAACTAATTTATAATGGTTTTAGATATGTTTTAATTTTATACCAAAACTATATTAATATATATAATATCATATAATATCATCGTGTATCATATTATCATCTTTTTTTAATTAATATTTTATTATTACAATTATTTTGGGTGTTTAACTTCATCATCTCCACAATAATGATTTTTTATGTAATTTTCAGTTCATTTTAATATGATATATTTCCATATTCACAAAAATTATATTAACATCATAGATATTATTTGTTTTTTCTATATACATTTTTATAATCATTCTTGAATGGTGAACATTGAAAATGATTCAAGTCACTTCATTAAGACGGTAAGTTATATGTACACACAAGTAATGATATCATTTTCAAATGGTTGAAATGGTAAGGAAAAGAAAGATATAATAACTTTAAAGAATCAATATCTGGTAACATGTATCTTCTATATCAATTATTTCAATCATTATAACCATCCATGATAATTGATGATGATGAAAATTACACCACTATATGGAGACAGTAAGTCGTACTTACATAGGGATGATGCTTTCATTTTTCACATGATGGATAAATATGGAATATGGTTGTAACATAATTAAAATAGAATATTATTATATATTTGATAATGAAAGTATTAATTTATTATTCAAACAAAACATGAATATGATGTAGAATAAGTAAATAATGGAATTAGTCGGTAAAGATAATTATATCTTCATTGGGATAATTTTTTAGATCATTTCTTAATGGGAATATGGTTCATATTTTGAGCATATCTACACCTATATATAATGGTTTTTTAAAATTAGAATAAAAATATACTAGACTTGGTATACATAGAAGGAAAAGAGTGGTGTAAATAAATAAGCGAGTAGGTTCCCTTTATACTTGAGATGAGGTGCACTTTTGGTTCAGATAGAAGGCACAAAGGGGTGTAAACAAGTGAGTGAGGTGATTCGAAATTATAATTGAGTTCAAAGGATCCATTTTAGAGTTTTAATATTTAATATTTCTATGTTTTATAAATAATTAACTAAAATATTATATTCATGATATATCATTATTGTAAATTTTGACACTATTTATTAATTTTACAACAATAATGTTATAAAAACATGATAAATTTGATAACAATATTTTAATACATCTCATATATTTTATATTCATCCATAAAATTATAAACTTGAATTAATTGATTAATATTATATAATTTTAAATAATTTAAATATTATTTATTTTATTATTCAATTAATTGAATTATTACCTCATTAGTATTATGTAAGATTTTAAGGTAATTATTTTTTTATAAAAATTATTAATAAATTACAATAAAGTAAATAAAACTTCTATCATCTAAAATACTCTTTATAGTAAAACATATCATATGGATGACCCCATATTAAAAATGTTATAATTATAAAAACATGATTTTTTCATCGTCGACTATTGATAAAGTAATATAGTATAATGGAAAAAACTCGTCCAAATTGACATAAATTGTCAAATAACTAAACCATAAATGATTATTCATGTATATTACTAATAAAATAAAAATTCATGTTTTGGTGTCATTTTATTTTCCAGATCACATTAATGTTTCGCTTAATGACTGGATTTTCACATTCCAATGGTGATAAAAATTATTATGGTAGTTATTATGAGAAAAATATGTTCCCAATTTCCAAATTTAATCATCCTGATTCTAAATATTTAACTCATTTTATTGAATTAAATACCAATTAATGGGTGAAATTATTTTGAAAATAAGTGTTCAAATCATTATAAAAATCACATTTTAAAAATATTATTTTTAGGAATAAAACTAGATTTATTATTATCTCATGCATATTAAATATATTATATGAATTTTAATAAATTATATATAATATATAATATATAATGATTATTAAAATCATTCATCCATAGTTAATATTTCAATTTACCATGATATAAATTTTTTTTTTGAGGAAAAACAATTGTTTCTCAAAAAAAATATTTCAAATAATTTTTATTTGAAATCAATTGAAAACAAAAAAAAATTATAAAATATATTTTAAAACTTTAGTAGTTAATATTTATTCCCACTAATTTAATTTCATTATTATAATAAACTGTGGTAAGTTTCAACTCGATGTTGTGTGCAACCGAAGAAGTTGATGAGATTTTATTTAGTTCAAAAGAGGTATAATGTATCATTATGGTGTGTTATTTTAAGTTTTTGAATTGGGAATATTGTTTTAAAAATGATTAAATTTCATTAAAAATTCATATTTTTATAAAATTCACATCATTTATCCCTAAGATAATTATAACATTCAAAATTATGAAATGTCATCCCCTTTATCAAATATAACTTATAAAATATTCTAAAATTCATTATAATATTTTCTCATAAAAAGATATATCCCATTTTAAAGAAAACAAATTATTAAATAATTAATGGAATATACTGAAAAACTGAGTCTTTATTTTTTCTGAATTAATAGATATATTTTTGCTAAGTAGTAAATTTATATATATTTTATAATTTGGTTAATATTATTCACACCCTTCATCTTAATGTCTTGGTTATAACTATAACATTTCCATTAATTTATTTTTATTGTATATCCAAAATTTCATAAATATCAGTATTGTATGTTTTGAATAATGTCATACATGCCATTATTTCAAAAACATGTCTTGTTAATACAATAATCCATGAAAAAATCATTCAAATTTTGAATCTTTAGATAAAACGGAACGATACACTCGTCAAATCCCTCAAATAACGCCAAAAATACCTCCCTCACTTGATTTCAAACAAATTAATGGGATGTAATGTTCAGATAGATACAACATGCAAACCAGTTGGAAGACATGAGAACATTTATAAGTACAAACTTCTATTATTGATGTGTATGATTACGAATACTATAATGATCACATAAAGTACTATGTTATTAATACAGAGGTCAAAAATTATATATTTATAACATTAAACTATATTGTTTCAAAGAATGATGTTTTTCGATTCACTCATTAAGAAAAACTACAAAATTAGGTAAATTATAAATTTCATAAAACATTTTTGAAATATATAATATATAAAATATATTTATAGATATTATTATGTGAAACATAAAATGTAATTTGGATGAATTTTTAGATTACCCATTTTGTAACTTCTAACACTTTATAAACTCAAATTGTTATTCTAACAGCTTGTTATAGGTCCATTGACATTCTTCCCAAAAAAATAGTAACAGAAATGAATCCACACTTTCTGAAAATATTTTACATTTTAAATCTATTTAATTAAAATATTTTAATATATTATAAAAAAGTCGAAAATATTATTTTTATTAATTGGATAAGATGTGTTTCTGAGAGGATAATTATAGAAGATTGAATATTTTTTCAGTGTTCAGTCTGAATGAATTAATTTGAAAACTAATTCATAATGAAGGAATATGTAGAAGAAATGATAAAAATGATGAATGGTGTATCATTATATTCTTCATCATGTAATACTAATTTATATACAATTAATAATTTTTATAAAACTTCTATATATCATTCATAAAATAGAAAATATAAGAATTCATGGACAAGTTATTTAAAAGATAGTAAACATGAACTTTCATACATTAAAATATGAATGAATAAGATAGTTGGAAATTAATATTTACATAATTTTAAATGGAAGGGTTAGACATAAATAATATAATATATGAATCATTGTATTGTATATTCTATGAATATAAGGAGGAACGTCATGTCAGATAAAAATTCTAAAATAGAAATTAAAAAAAACATGAATGCATACAAAAATCAAGGGAATAAAACTGTAAAATAGAAAGATACTTGAAGTTCTAGTGAGAGGAAAACAAATTCATTTAATTAATTAGATGAATGTGTAAGAAATAAATATAATTTTTTTATACTCAAACATTTCCAATAAATAAAATTTCAATTGGAAATGGTAACTACATAATTCAATAAAAAATTATGTCTACATTCAATATTATTAGCTAATACTATGATTAATATTGTAATTCACCAGGAGATGAAAAATATAATACATCTGATGTTGAAAAAGTAAATTCAAGATAATATTATGAAGCACTAATTACATTAGTTGAAATTGGTAGATATATTACTCGTATAGAATAATTAAAATAATAAATTTAATTTCTCTTTCAAGTTTACTAATTTAGTATTTTATAATGATAAAATAAGAATTTTGACCTTAACATCATAAATTTCAAAATATCCAATTTAATTATATTTGAAAAATAATCATTTGAATAATTCTATTGATCGTAATTAATTTTATCATAAATAAGTTAAAAATATACATAATAAGAATTTGGTTGTTCGACATAAAAGAGATGTTTGTTATTTATGGAAATTTTAATGTTATTATATTTATAGAAACAATAATTTTGAATAAATTTATGTGAAAATAAAACACCATGAAACAAAAACAAAATTGGTTATACTTTGGATAATAAATATTTTTAATAAAACAATTTTATACCTAATTGTTCACCTCTTTATTCTAATTGTAAAATAGGTTTCCATCATATATGTATTAATCTCTATAAAATTTCTATTATTTGGTTTCTATGAGAATTTGTTTCAAAATACCTTGATGTTTTACAACATAAAATAGATAGGATGTTACGGGTTTCTAAAATTTAATATTCTAAGGTAACTAGACTAAAAAAGATGTGGGTAAACAGATTATACTATAATAAATTTTTAGAATATAAGAATTATACCAGTGAAGAATAAAATCATACATCGAACTCGTTTTTTTCAATATATTACTATATACATGACTATATTTAAAACTTTTATTAAATTAAAATGAGGATAATTCACATTGAGAGAAAATTAAAAGAGTGAAATAACATGAAATAATGATTTTTTTCTTAGATAAATGCTATTTTAAAATTTAAATATCTTTTAGTACATAATAAAACCATGTCATCATGATCTATTTATATTAGGAAGGGTATCTTTTAAACAATAGAAATGATAAATATACAGTAAGATGTTTAATGTTGATTTTAATTTTCTACTGATAGGAAAAATATGTTTATATACTAAAAATTGAATAAATAAGTAATCAAAAATTTAATTGATAAAGTGAATATGTTGACTTATCTTCATTATTTAATTGGACATTATGGCACTGTAAATTATTGATATTAACTAAACATTCTATGAATGTAAATATTACAGATCTGCGGGAACATAATTTTAAATAAAAAATATTTTTTGATTCATTTTAGTTATTTAAGAATCATAAGTTATGTTTCAAATATAGTTTACATTTACAAATAATATAAGAAATATATATAGTAAAAAATAATTTATTTGATGCCACAAAAAAACAAATATATTTCAGGGAAATAATTTGTATATTTCTTCGATAATGATTAATGTATATTTACTTTTGTCTATTTTATCCCTCAAAAAACCAAAGATCATAATAATATTATGGGGTTTCATTTTTTAGAAAGCTTAAAAACATTCATTTGGTCTTGTTTCTTTTATTACTAACTTTGGGATTGAAACTTTTTTTGTGAAAAATGTGTTACTCATAATTTTTCAACACCAATATCACCAATGAAATATAGTTTATATTTTCAATAGGTATATTTCATTATTTAATCAATCCCCTATTTCTATGTGAGTGTTTTCCTGAAATAATTTTTTGAGCTAATGTAGTTTACACACCTTTTAATACTATAGATTAAGTATTACTATGATCATTTACAAAATAAATATCATTATGTGTTCTGGACCCAATGAAACAAAAAAGTTTATTATATTAGAATTTTTAGTTTTACATTATTAGTCCTCAATAAATATTATTAGATATATAAATTTGATCTAAAAAACTTTGGATGAATTTTTTACCTTTATTTTACAACTATTCAGGATTTTAGAATTATTAATTTATGAAAGTAGTTTTTTTTAATTGATAATTAATTATGTTAAATCATTTCTTTTTTATTTTAGAAAACCAAAAAAATAAAAATATCTATGAAAATTTGGAAATTACATTTATTACATTTATTTAATATAATTTATAACTACCAATTATAAACCATCTAGAAAAAAACTATCCAATTTTTAATATCAATAATATATCTCAAAAAAAATATGTGAATTCAATAGTTGAAGATAATTTTAGAACATTATCTAAAAATAAATTATTAATATGGAAACATACATTTGATTATATTATTCGTGATGTTTTTAAACTATACAAAACTAGATGTTCCCTATGAAATCATTTTTAGAATCACTATTTCCTATCATTATTTGAACATTAAACTAAAAAAACTATTTTAGGTGATAGAATATTTAAAATACCATATCTTTTAAATGGTATTCTATGTACTTTAGTTTACTCTAATGTAAAAAATGGGATTCTCCTAAATTTTAAATTACACACAAGATAGAGTTATAATGAGAAATAATACATTATCAGAATTATTATTTTAAATTGTAGTTATCTCCTAGCCATTGTATTGGTAGGAATTAATATAACTAAATATATTATGTTTAAACATGTTTATTAAAATTTTCTACTTTCATATATTAAATTATGGAGGCTTAAAATTGGAATAAATCCAGTTTAAGCATAAGATAATCTTATATTTTTAAAGTTAGTTTTACTTCTTTTTTATGGGAACTCCTTTTTAAATATAATTTTTTTCCTTTTATACGTTTTATTTTAAAAAAATAAACATCTTTTTTGGAATTGGAACATCTTAATTTACCTTCTTTAATTTTTTTTTGGTAAAATTCGTTTTTAATGAATAGTGATAAATACTGCATTTTAATTCAAAATTTCTTTTTAATCTAGTTTTTGTATTGATATATTACTATTTTAATTGGTTTTAAAGTATATATAGATAATTATTTAATTTTCAAATATAATTATGGTAATTCTATGTAATTTAACATTGAAATTTGATATTAACTCATGCCAATTTTTTTATTGTTTTTACTTTTTTAAACCTGCTTTCTCATTCCGATAAGGAGATTAATTTTAAGTGTAATTTTTCAACATCTTTTAATTTAATTTTAAAAAAATATCCTACATGGTTTTAATAAATAAGAAAAATTTGGTTTAATAGGATCAAAATATTTTCTTGTGAATAGTAACATTAATATTTTATTTACCACGATTAAAGGGTAAATCAGGTAAATAAGGGTAAAAAATTTTTATAATAATATAAAACTACACTAAAATTTTTCCTAATATTATTTAATGAGTTATGGATGACCAATAAAAACCTTGGAAAAAACTTATGTTCTTTTTAAGCCACATGGTTATGATAATGATATTTATAACATTTAATTTGATGTAAAGGTAAAATTATCATAAACATGAATCTTATTACTCAAAAAAATTTAATATGGGGTTTTATAAGTTATCCCTTTGACAATAAAAAGTAATTATAAGTATAAAAATATTACCAACATCATGGTATTTTATTTATATTTTTAAACATTTTTTAATAAAATTTAATTATGACACAATGACGATGTAGTGATTACATTATTAATGAATAAATAAAATAAATAATATTACAGATATTAAAATAAAAAAATACATAATTTATTTCAAAAAATAATTTTTTTCATGACTATATCATGTTAGGATTTATTTCGTGTATTTTTTTAATTAACAATGTTTTAAAATTTTAAAAATAGTCAAGTATGAATAGAGTCAAAATTGACAAAATTCATAACATAATATATAAAATAGTATTATAAATGTAATAATATTTCTAAAAATATAATATTCAACCAAATGGTTAGTATAAGAAATAAAATTTCATCAAAGATACTTTTTTTCATTTGACATGTTATGGTAGTTACACTGAGACAGAATATGTAAATTACATGATATCATAGTAAGAATAAAAAGGGTAAAATATCAGTTAAATTAGAAATATAAGTATTAAAAAATATTCAAAAATGTATAATTTTAATAGGATGTTGTGCATTTTACCCAATATCACTTAATTTTTTAAATAAATTCTTTTGGGACCAATTTTAATAGAAATTTATTTTTTGTTAATATAATATTTTAAGAGTTTTCAAAGGTTCCCCTCCACTCTCCTATAAAAATGTAATCACTATTATCTAATAATATCACTTCAAAATAATTTTTTTTATTTGAAAATCCCTACCCAAACCTCTTCCCAGAATCCAAAACCACATTCCTAAGTCTTTATTTTAGGCATAAAAGCCACCTTATAGGTGATAATGTGTTCTTCAAGTGTGATCAACAAATAAAGTTGTATAGTTTTCATTAACAATTTCAATTATAATTTTTCTTCCACTTAAATTAAATCTCTTCCAACCATGATTAAATAATAACTAATGTATCCTCAATAAAATTAAATATTATTATGTTAATATCATCACTTGAATCCATCTCTAATTTCATAAAATGGGAAATGAGCTTTTCATTTGTGCGTGTGTTAGACTGTCGTCTTACGAACCAATATAGTTCATTTTTCATTACCTTATATCACGATTGGTTATAATGATGGAATCAATGTTTATATATATGAAATAAATGACGTATTTAAAATTTTAAAAGAATAATATTTCAATTATTTTATTTCATTCTATGTAAATAAACACAATGTAATGGATTTTGTCTCAATCTCATTTCATTGAGGCATTTCTTGATAATATGCTTCTTTATTATTTTACATGGCATATATACCGACAATATGACATTTCATATACATATATTATCTTTAATAATTATATTTATTATTTTGTTAAATTTATTAATTCATGTAGATTAAGATTTAAATGTTTAGAGTAATATGGGACACCTCGAATGTTTAATTATTTAATTATCAAATATTTTTCTTCATGATTTTAATTAACTTAATGATTAATATATACACAAAAGGATTATATTAGAAATTTTAGGTCTATATTTATTTTCATTAAAATATTTCAAAATGGAATATTTTGATAAAAACCAGTTTTATTTTATTACAAAACAATAAAAGTAATGTTTTTGGTTTTAACATATACAATGAAAACGAATTCTCCGTCATCGTAACCATTAGTTTATATTAGTATTCCTCTATAATTATTACTTCATTTTAAAAGGAAGAAAGAAATCCATTTTTATGTATCTTGGTATTGAAAATGGGTTATTAAATGAAAATGGAATTTTCATTAGATATTATTGTTCATAAGGGATTAGAAGATTTTTTTCACAAGGGTTTTATGATGTATATGTTTATTTGAAATGGAAATTGAGAATTATATGAAAAAGGTGAGTCCGATATAGCTTATACAAAGATTTGATCCCCATTATAGCTCACATGTGTGCATTAAATAGCTAATACAAAGGGTTGAGCCCCATTGTAGCTCCAGGGTGTGCCTGGTATAACTTATATGAAGGTTTGAGCCACATTATAGCTCATGGGTGAGCCCGATATAGCTTTTACAAATGGTTATCTCCATTATTGATCTCCAATTTGGAAGATAACCATATGGTTATTCCAATTAGAAGTGGTTTTAAAGGATTATATATATATGATGCTTTAATTCACCTAAATTAGTTTTACTTTCTTTCAATTGGTTTTAATGTTTTTATTTGAACAAAAAATATGAGTGTTATTCATGTGAAAATGTTTTGTTTCATTCCCCCAAAGAACATTAATTGGGAAACAATATATTAACTAGATTAATGGTTTTATTCTTTTAATATCCCCTACTAAGAATTTTTTTTATCATCCCATGTTTTTAAATGTTTTTCACAGGTCTTAAGATTGATAAGGTAAAATAAAATTACATTATTAAAGTATTGATGATGTGTCTTGAAAAGAATTTATGATATATTTTAAAAGGGCTTCCTTTGGTGAAAAATGGACACTTGGTATAAGTGTCCACTTGTAATGTATGA
Source organism: Viscum album (assembly GCA_963277665.1). Lineage (NCBI taxonomy): Eukaryota > Viridiplantae > Streptophyta > Magnoliopsida > Santalales > Viscaceae > Viscum > Viscum album. The sequence continues at coordinate 447,985,066 of OY728147.1, forward strand.
GTTTAATATGTAAGTGTATTTCCTAATTCTATAAAACACTAAAATTTAAAGATCCTATAATGTGATTTATAGTTGTAAAACACTAGAATATGATTTGTTTTTTTGTCATGTTACTATACAAGTTCGATAATGAACCTTTTTAAATAACCCAGTCATTTTGAATGTAACCATGTTTGGAACCTAGTTTTTTTGTTCTGAGGATCTATATGTAATTGGAGTTAAATATTTTTTTGGAATAAATTCCATGAATATGGAATTATTTTTTTCAAATAAAGGAATAAATATTATTAAAGTATATTGTAATGAATAAGTTATAGACTGTGGTGAATGTTTCACACCAGTAGCTTGATTATAATATATCAGGATCCTATAACTCTATATAGCCAATATGAATTTTACACTATATCTCATGGATATGAAATTTTATTTTATTTGTGGTTATGTTAAAGTCTAATTTTAGTTTTAACAACCACATGGTTTTGAAGATATTAAAATTATTTATAATATTTATAAAATTACTAAAGATTATTATAGATATAAATAGGCCCCAAGAGCATGGAATTATATAATACAAGCTATTTATTTTAAAATAAAATATTAATGGATTTTTTGATCCTATAAAATTAATAATTATAATTATCAAAAATCTACTTTTTTCAAATATATGTTGATTATATTATTTTTTAGTTAAAACCGAAAATCTCATTCAAAAAATAATATTTATCATTTGAAATATTAATTTGAAATGTAAATAGAGGGATGAATACTATTATTTTCATTGTTTTTATATTTAAGAAGAACCGAATGGAAAATAATTTAGTTCAACATAAACATAATAGTTTTCCCAAAATAATTATTTAAACATAAATACTCTCTGAGAAAATTTTATCAATCCTGATCATTATGAAGCCAGTAAGTTATTATATAAAAAACATTATAAATTAATTATTGAATATTTCCATTATCATATCCTATGTTAATACAAAAAAATATTTAATTTTGTTTAGGTGTGATATTTCATGATAATCCATAATAATAAAATTTTAATGTGGTAATTATATTTTAAGATACCTTAACATAACATTACAACTTGAATTACTCTATTCTTTTGGAAATGAATCATTTATCCAAAAATATACCCACATACTGAATGTTTTGGATTTAGATTATATAAAAAATATACATTGAGAACAATTCATTTCTTAGGATAATTTTTATTCTCATGGTCTTTTAGGATACAAATTTTTTAAGAACATTCAACAATTGAATCAAGATATGTTACAGGTAGATGTTATTGTGGTCAATTGTAGTAGATTTTATGCACAATAATGGATTTTTCACTAGTCTTACTCAAAATAATGTTATATTTTATAATTATAGATTTATTTCATTCTGTATAATCCCAGAAAATAACTCATGAGTAATTTACATGGATATAAGACAATTTTTTATAATGGATTTCAAAAAAAATAAATTTTATTCTAAACAATATAGAAACATAAAATAATATTGATGATGATTTGAAAATCGTAATAACTCAAATAGATATAAATTCATTAATTAAATTATTGAACAATCAAACTTTAGGTATATTAAATCTATTTCATCATTCACATATCTCATTACATTAACACCTACCATTGTAAAAAAGTGTTGTCAAATCATGTTGTAATAGCTGGTTCCCTAGACCGAAAATAAATTTTACATTTGATTACCTCATCATGTATATAGTTAGATATATTTGATGTATTATTACTATTATTTTGTAAAATATTCTTTATCCGCTATAGAAATAGTAATTTACATATATTAGTTATCATATTAAAAGGTTATAGATGATCCAAGGCTATAATGATAACCATGAGATACTATGAATTTAATCATAAATAAAGCTCATATGGTCTACATACATATTACTGACAAGAAATAGTAGATGATTGATTATTAGGTGTTGGGAGATCATATTCATTGAAACTTCTTATCTTGAAGTTCAAACTTGGTGATCTCTTATAGTGATATCCTGAGTAAATACCCGCTAATAGGAACACCGCATGTTTTGGGTTTCATTGGTTGATCCTATCTACTGACATTTGAATTAGTTTCCTAACTAGAAATAATTATAAATGGGTTCAATTTGAACATATAATATAATTCAAAGATATAACCATAATTTTTTAATCGTGGTAAAGATGTTTTTGGGTGTCATTGGTGGTATGTCGTTGGTTGAATTTTCATGGAAGGAATTTTCATTTCTCGGATGAGAAGTAATATGTTTTTGGCCTTTCTAATCTGGATGGTTGTACCATTATTAATCCTTGGATATGGTATTAGAAAGTGAAATACATTAGATTATATCAAAATATAATAAATAAAGAAAAGGAATATCAAACAAGTGTGTGTCATGCTTTATTAGATATTTAATGAAAATAGGTAATAGTACATGGTATGTGTGTATAGGTTGGTTGTCGTTGCTATAATATTACTTATAACATTAAGTGGCTTGATGGGTTTCTTGACTCCACTCTTGGTCGGAGGATTATATTCATGACTATCGAGATAAGTGCCTAGATGGTCACACAAAATATCATATTCACGAATCCGCTCTAATTTTTTGAATTAGTGAATTGGGGATGGTGGGACCCAGCAAAGGGTCCATGTTTGGGCCAAGTTATCAATCACCACTAAATAAATAAATTCATATTATTCTAATTAATAATAATTCGACTGAACTAATTTATTAACGTATTAAATCTTAAAGAAATATGAGGAATCATATTAATCAAATTAATACTATTTTAATATTCATTATTTATTTAATATTTAGTGGAAACTATAAATAGAGTAAATGAATCAGGTTTATTATGTAATATATTATTTATATAATAGGTATGTGAAAGAAATAATAACTAAAATTAATTATATAATTTATATTTTCAATATTGATTATTTATTAGTTATGTAGTGGATGTTTCATTCAGGGGGTTGAGTAACATTTTCTGGGTAATCTTCTCACCCACTATATAATCTAGAGAGGAGATATTTTTACACTTTTCATTTCCTCATGATTGAGAGGTTCTCACTACTCACACCTTCTAGAGATAGAAATCCCCTCTTTGAGTGCTGATCCAAGAACACCTTCAATAGTTTGATAGAAACTGATCATAGTGACTATCGTGGTGCTTAAGGAATCATCAAAAAATCCTCTCCATTACCCAAATTATAATGATAGGTGAGTATAATGATACTTGAAGCATATATGTGTGATCTAGATGGATCCGTATTTTAATCATTCAATCAATGATCTTTGACAAAAAGAAGAATTTTACTATAAAATTGGTTACCGAAAAGGCATTTTTACGATTTATGTTTTTTGCTATGTTTATTTCATGTGAGAACTTTATATTGTACTGTGGATCAAATCATTAGAGTTGAAAATTATCTTCATCCGAACAAAGAATATTTTTAAAATACCTTTCCAAAATTCTTATGTTGTAACATCTGTTCCAGAAATTGGTATTATAGTGACCATTATTAACCTATGGAATTAATTTTTTTGTTTTATTTAAATTAATTATATATTATTAATATGGTCTCAAAACTACTGATGATGATTTAATCCTATATCGGATGTCCATGTCATCAAAACATGATGATTTTAACACGGATTTATTTCATTGTTTTCATATATTAAAAATGAATTGATCTGAAAAAAAATCAGAACAAGAAATTATTCAAGCCAGAACTGACCAAAATCTGGTGAATCAGCTGAGCAGACTGTATTTCAATAGAGTATTTATTTCTAGATATTTCCTTTTTCCAATAAATTTTTTAAAATTACATTAATAGTTTTATTATGTTTTTTATTTATTATTATATAATTATTATATTAAATGGATGACAAATATAGTGGTTTTTTATAATGAGATGAATTTGGTTGTCATGTGTGAATTTATCTACAGAAAAAATGGCAGTGTCGGGGGACATGGCATATAATGGAGTTAATCAATCAAAAAAACATTTTCCAATATTTGAAAATGTTGGGTGACATTTATTTATAAAATTACATGCGAAGAAAATCTACTCCAATTCTCTATATAAATAGAATATCCCTTATACCTTAGATGACGCCATCATTTCCAAGAAAATCCATTGGATTGAAATGAAAGAAAAATATGTGGTTGTTAGAATTCTTAAAAAAACAAATTTTATCCGCTGTTTTTATTACCTTCATATAGATATAAAACATCATGAAAAATTAATATATTAAGAAAATGTTTAAAAAATGTATAAAAAATATATAAAAAACCGAATAATAAAATGCTAGTTAAATTTGTATAAAAAGGTATAAACTAGAAAAAAATAATCACATATAAAAACCGTTGATATAAAAAACATAAAAATCATTGATGCAAAACATAAATATATCAAAAACAAAAATAAAATACTAAAAACAATGAAATAAATTAATATTTAAAAAATCAATTTATAAAAAAAATATAAAATTGAAAAATATAAATTTCTTATAAATTACTATTTCTAAAAACATATAAATTTTTTATTTCATAAATATTCTTTTAAACAATTATTGTTCACTTCATGTTTAAAAAATATTTTTTACGAAATAAATTAAAATTTTGTACTTAAGAAACATAACAATGAATTACCGTTTTCAAATGATAAATAAAAATATTGTTTTTGAAATATTAAAATTTTATTAAATAAAGAGAAACTCGTTATTTTATAAATGTATATATCACTTTTTTTACATATGCTTTATAAAAATAATAAAATTTTCAATTTAAAAATACATATAATACATTATTAAAAATGTAAATAAAATTTATATATTTTGTAAAATTCAAAATAAATGAACATAAAACATATATTAAATATATATTTTTACAAAATATATAAAAATGCCCATTATAAATCAATTAAGAGTTAAACTGAATGTATGAGTGGAAGTTCTAGTGTAATTTCCCACTAAAGTTCCAATGGATGTTACATAACACTACAAAGGTATATATTTATAAAACTATATGATATATTAAAGTAATTAAATTTTAAGAAATATATTAATATTAAATTAAATTATATAAAATATGTTTTACATTTTTTACATATATTTTGTAAGAAAAATATATGTTAACATTTTAAAATGTATATAATACATTAATAAAATTGTAAAAAATTATATATATTATGAAAATTTTATAATAAATTCACTTAAATGATATATTAAATATTTTTTTTACAAAATCTATATAGATGAAAATTAGAAATCAAATTGGAGTTCGAAAAGATGTTCCAATGGAAGTTTTTATTTAAGTTTTAATTGATATTCCAATGGATGTTCAACAGTACAACAAAAGTATATATTTATAAAACTATACAATATATTAATAAGAATTAAATTTTAATAAATATATTTATATTAAATGCAATTATATATAATATATGTAATATATTTTATTCAATATCTATACTAATGAAAATTATAAATCTTTTAAGAGGATTTTCCCATGGATGTTCCAGAGGAATTTCTAATTGAAGTTCTAATGGATGTTCCACAATACAACAAAAGTATATATTTACAAAACTATAAAATATATTTAAAAAAAAAAATTTTAATAAATATATTTACATTAAATACCATTATATACAATAGATGTAATATATGTTATTCAACATATATACTAATTAAAATTTTAAATCTATTAAGAGATTGTCCTAGTGGAAGTTCTAGTGGATGTTCCAGTAGATGTTCTAGTGGAAGTTTCATTGAAAGTTCCAGTGGAATTTCCAATTGATGTTTCAATTGATGTTACACAACACAACAAAATTATTTATTTATTCAATTATAGAATATTTTAATACAAATTCTATTTTAAAAAATCATATTTATGCTAAATGAAATTATATTTAATATATGTAATATATTTTATTCGACATCGATACTAATAACAATTATAAATCTATTAAGAGGAAGTTGCATTAGAAGTTCCAGTGGATGTTCCAATTTATGTTCCAGTGGAATCATCATTTTATCTTCCAATGGATGATTCACAATACTAAAAATAATATATTTATAACAATATAAATTTTATTAATAAAAATTAAATTTTAATAAATATATTTACATTAAATGAAATTAATTTTAAAATATGCAATATATTTTATTCAACAATTATACAAATAAAAATTAAAAATATATTAAGAGGTAGTTCTATTGGAATTTTTTATTGAAGTTACAATGGATGTTTCACAATAAAACAAAAGTATATATTTATAAAACTATATAATATATTAATAATAATTAAATTTAAATAAATATATTTATGATAAATTTAATTGAATATAATATATGTAATATATTTTATTCAACATCTATAATAATAGAAAATATAAATCTATTAATGAAAAGTTCCATTGGATGTTCCGATGGAAGTTCTAGTTGAAGTTTCAGTGGAATTTCCAATTGATGTTCTAATGGATGTTCCACACTACAAAAAATATATATATTTATAAAAATATAGATTATATAAATAAAAGTTAAATTTTTATTAATATATTTATATTAAAATAAATTATATATAATGTATATAATATATTTTATTCAACATATATACTAATAATAATTATAAATATACTAAGATGATGTAGTAGTGGTGGTTCAATTGGGGGATCCAGTGGAACTTCCAATTGATGTTCCAACAGATGTTCCAAAATACGAAAAATTATATATTTATAAAACTATAGAATATATTAATAAAATATATATTTTAATACATATATTTATATTAAATGTTATTATATAAAATATATACTACATTTTATACCTATGTTTTATAAAATTAAGATAATTTACCATTTCAAAATGTACACAATACATGAATAAAAATGTATATAAAAAGAGTATATTTAGAAATATTTATAATAAATGCACACAAAATATATATTAAATATATTTATTACAAAATATGTATAAATATAAATTATAAATCCATTAAGAGTTCAACTATAAGTTCTAGTGGAATTTCTAGTGGGAGTTTGAGTGGAAATACTAGTTCAATTTTTGATTGAAGTTCTGGTGGAAGTTCAACAATACAACCAATGTATATATTTATGAAACAATAGAATATATTAATTTAAAATTAAATTTTAATAAATATATTTATATAAAATCAGGTCATATACAATATATATTAAATTTTTTACTTTAATTTTAGAAACATCCATGTGAAATTTCAATGCGGTTTCTATTAGAAATTACAGTAAAACATAAACTATAAATTCCATTGAAACTTCCTCTAAAAGATTATGGTCTAAACTAGAAACATAATGTGTTCTTCAATGAAAAAATTCACTAATAAATTCAAGTAGATAACTCAAATAATAATTCTTTATAAATAGTTTTATGATTCTACCAGAAACATTATCGTGATGTTTTGTAATAAAATTTATCATTGAAAATTTTTAACATAATTTTTATTGAAGTTATTCATTAAATTTTTTTGAGTAATTTTCTATAAGCCTCCTTGAATTTTGTCCTACACATTTTTAGATAAAATTTCCCATTCATTTTTATTAAATAAAATTTAGTTTTTTAACCTTTTAGAGAAAAACGTTTCTTTTAATAAATATTTAAAACTGTATTTATTAGGATCAATAATTAAATTATAAATTCCCAAATGAAATTTTAACAAGTTTTAATGAAATAAAAATATTTCCTGATCACAAAAAAATGAATTCAATATCTATACATAAGAAATTACTTTTTATACTTTTGAATAAATCATTTTTAATATGATTAGTAAAATTTTAATAATTTAATTTGTCTAAAAAAATATTTATTATTCGTTTAAAAATAGTTATCCTCTTTAATATTATTAAATATAATTTATTATATTTAGTTAAATAATTTAATTTTATTTAATGATAAATAATTTTATCTTTTAAAAATGGAATAAAACATTGTTTAAACAAATATTTCATTTCATTTAAAATAAAAAAATTTATTCATAATAAATAGATGAAATAATTTTTACGAATTAGAAAAAATACATGACTTTAAATGTATCAAAAAACTCTATTAATATTCCCCTGAATAATTAAAAAATCTATTTTTATCACATATTTATTTTTTTATTCTTTTTAAAAGATATAACATATTTTTTTCAAGTATAATAAAATGTCATTAAATTAATAATATAAATGATTTTAAAATAATATTAAGTACTCAATATTTAGCATGATTTAAAAAATTGTGCACAACTAAAAAAATTAATAAAAATATATTCTTTTTAATCAAATAATCAAGAAATTGGAAATAAGTATTATTTGATCATTTTTTAGAAAAGTGTAATAATATTTTTTATATAGGACAAATAAAATTTCATTTAAAAATATATTCCATTTTAAAAAATATCACAATTCATAATATTTGTATAATATATAATATAATATTATAAATTGGAGTTGTGAGATTCCATTGATTGGAGAGAGGGAGAATCTACTACTTGATTATTTCTGTAAGACCAATATACCCCTCACTTCCTTTGTTACCTGATTGCAGCACTTGGAAAAAAAATAGGTGTCAACATCCTGGAATGTGACGGGATGATCCATTATTTAATGGATTTGGAGACAACAAAAAAGCGATGACATAGAGGCTTGACATAAATGGAAAATGAAAGAATTCATGGAAATTTAAGCCTTTTCGGGGGAGGCTTTCCTCCCATGAGCGAACCCCATACCATGGAACCCACTTAAAGGATTATCCTCCAGTGCACCACCTTAATGCAATCCCCCATTGAACTGATCCTTCAAGCGGGATTCCTCACGTCGGATTGGACTCTTACCTCAATGTCATTTTCCTGCGTGATAATCAAGTCCAGTCCACACCTCCAGCCTCTACCCACTCTGTAGACCATTTCCTCGTATTATCTCTCGTCAGTGAACCCCTCAATTCAAGAATAGTCCCTCGCTTCCATAGTACTAACTCAGGTGGCTCTAATGCATTGTTGCATGGACATGGAGACGAACTCTTAATAGTAACCAAGAACCCCTTCCAACCACCACTATGGAATCACCTAGAGCAGATGTGGAGTGACCCCACGACCACCCAGACTCCCAGTCGCTTTCCTCATTATGACGACACCATCTCCTCACTTGGCTGGGCCCTCAATCGCATATGTGGGAACTTCAACAAAGACCCTCATTGAATATCACTTTCTCCATTAGAAATTTGGGACTGATCTGATGACCACATCCTCTTCTGGGTGAAGGATCGACTACCAAAAAATGTGATCCTCCCTCTGGACAGATATCTAAAGCCTCACACATGTGACCACCGAACCCTATCCTACTATGAGGTACCCTATTTAGATGACCCTGATTCATCCCAAAACAGGTTAGGGCATGTCGACACGACAATGTATGGTTCTATATAGACCTTCTTTGACAATATAGGTTCTACATGGGAAATTATTTTATTGAAATAGGTCTATGCAGGATTGTAGCTACCCACATTCGTACTTCATTTTGTTTCAGAGACATAGATAATAAAATTAATATAATAAATCGATTTAATCATAGGAGAAAATTAAATTATTTACAATAAATATTAGGGATTTCCAAATAATAATAATTTTTCAACCAACATATCATTAATATAATTCACTAATTAAAATAAATTAAATATCGGCCAAAGATAAATAAATTATATAAATTTAAATAACTAATTTAGTTTAATTAAAATCACCTCTTACATAATTTACATTATTTTAATTTTTGTCATCAATTCAATAATACCTATAAATAATCCTGATAAATTGACTGGACACATGTATTTTGGGTTTTTTTATTAATTATGTTTAAAATTCGTGATATCATTGAAATTAATTATGTTGTCCAATGATTCATTGTTCTTTTCCGGTTAATATTTATATGGTAATGTGATCCAAAATTCAACTCATGTACATTTCACCTGGAGTTCCCCTTTCATGTATGTGAGGACAATTTTACATTGGATAATGATGGTGTGTGGCAGAAAGAACACCAATATAGGGTGATACACCAGATGATACGTGGACCATACCAAGATAAAGTTTTGCCCCAAACGAGCAACGGACATACTGGACAAGGTGAAATACATAAGTCAAGAGAAGTCTCATATATTATTCTCCAATGAAATTCATGGTCCATTTAATTTAAATGTATTAACCAATATTATATTCATTCGTTTTGTTGGGTATTATATTTCCTTTATGCATTTATTATTTATTTTATGAATTTTATTAATGAAGGAAAAAAATAAAATCATAAATCATAAAATTCATGAAGAATATATAAATGTAATTTATATTAATCTTTATTTTTGATCTTCAAAACATATATAAATATGATTAATATAAATTTATTTCATTCATTTAGAGAAAACCCCAAAAATCATCAAGGATATATGTAGTCCTAACAACCTTCCATTATTCAAATTTTGGAAAAAATAAGCATTTTGCTGCTTTTAAGAAAATGTTGAGGGTTCCTCTAACTACCAGTGAATTCTTATGATAGTGGTGGGTTTATATAACTAAATTGGATATAAGGATGAGACAAAGCAAAGTTGATATCATTTAAATGAAATCATTGTGTAAATCAAGTTATGATTTTAAAGCTGTGACATCACTCCACAAATCATGGAGCTTTGTGTTAATGTGGTTGGAAAGCCAAATGCCTAGCATGAACCCATTGAGTAGTGGAGTAGAAAAAATCATGTATACAATTAGGGTAGGCTCAAGGATCCTCCCCAATACAATAATCAAGAGGCAATGCATTCTGATTCTAGTATATTGGGTTCCTATAATTCCTTAAAATAGTGGGAGAATTTTAAAGATATAGTTAATAATTAATATCTAATTCAGTAATCAAGATAAAATTACAATTTGGTAGATTTTTTTTAGAAAATGTAAAGTAATACAATGAGATACACTATGATAATATTGGAAACATATAATGTCAAAACTAGCTTGAATATCAAATTGTAGTACATGTGATTGAGCATAATACTACGATATCATAAATTCAAGATGATGGTGTCACTATACTTGTTAATATACCACATGATTGATGGTGTAATATTTATTACATAAGACTCATGTTTATAGCATAAAATGGTTATTCCATTATTCTATTATCAATGTCTAATGGTATTTGTGGTCACTACATCAGAGCATGTATAATATAACATGTAGTCTCATATTTGAGAGGTTTACGAGGAGAAAGTAAATAAATTTTTGAAAATGGATAATTAAAATAGATTTTTTAAAATTTAATGGATGATCATGATATTTAAACAAATTCTATCCTCATATAATATTCACCGATTAAATTCTGTTACGTTTTTTGTTAAAAAACCAGATGGAATAAATGCTTCACCACCTTTTTAGTCAGATTTTCGAAGTAAGTATGATCATGAAGAAAGATAAATATTTTGTTCTTGTGGTTAACAAGTTGATAGGCTATGGATTAAAAGAAATATTTAAATATGAACACTAAAAGATAATTTTCTATGTTTTTCTCTAAAAAAATTAGTTATTACACTAGACGTTATTTGTTCCGCATAACATGAAATTAATTTATCGATGTTTAAATGCAATGAACCAAATTAATGAAGAAAGTACCCACATGTTCTTCAGTGTATATTCATCAATTACATTTTTTAATGTAATTCTTGTGTATTGAATAAAATATTCCTATAACATATGGGTATTTAAATATTGTAACCAGATATGTATAGAAGCATTATAAGATGTATGTTGTATTCCCAAAGAGGATGACAAAGTGTGATCTAATGTCAATGGTGAGAAACAGATTACTTATATTTTCAAAGCTAATAATTTAAGTCATACTATTATTGAGTTTAACAAAAAAAGTTATCAAATTTTTCCATTAGACATAAGGATACATTATTCCCTGTTATAAAATTAATTTTTTTATGGTGTTTCATAAAAAATTATTAGCTATGTGATCCTTGAATCCTTGGAAATGTTTGTTGAATATTAAATGTAAAATATATATACCTAGTTGTCAAAAGATAATTCATTGTTAAGTAAAACTAAATTTAGACATCATGGTTATACCCAGATAGGTATTTATACACAATAGAGTCAATCACCATTGGTATTATTGAAATTTTTAGTTTTGTTAATGAAACCATTAGTAATAATGGTATTCCATAAAGCTTTTAGAATTTGTTCTGAAATAGAGGGTGAACTTTTCCAAGGGTAAGCTAGTGGTAAATAAAAATCGTAAAATTCCTTTAATTAGTTATGTAATATGAAAATTATGTATGGTATATTCATTATCAAATGATATAATGTGCTTCAGGATAACATGCTAAAAAATATCATTACCAGGAATTCATCGATCGTAATAATGTAGAGCTGAGTAATTCCTAAATAAAAATTACCTTATTTTCTTCAAGACATTGATAATAATAAGTAGGATCGATGAATATTTATACATTATTATATTTATCAAAAAAAATTAGATTGGTGAAATTCTTAAATTCACATTTTATACATCATATTTAATGGGTTAGTAGTATCAATTCCGAAACCTGTGGAAATTTACTTTATATTTCTATAAATTCATTCTGAATAATGGTGAAATCCAATGACCATATTCTATATATAATGAAAAGTGGATATTTTATGAATAATAGAATAATGTAAATCCATTATTTCATAAAGGACATGTGTTTAGATTCAATGAGGTTGTCAGAATATAAAAAAACATGTATCAAGTAAAACACCCTACGAATCTTTGTAATAATCCTTAAAGTTTATTAGGATATTATATCAAAACATATGATAAAATTTTGTAGTTATATTATAGAATAAATTTATTTATAAGGTTTCATATATCTACTTGGGATAGTGGGAGAGTGACTGACTCATGTCTTATCCATGACAGAGATGCAGAAGTAGTTTGAATAGGAACAAGAATGTTACAGCGACACATATGGTGTAGGAATGTTAAAACCATAGTGATTGTGTTATTCAGCACAGGAAGTGGTTAATAATTTTGTGATAATATTAATTAATTCAAGTATTTAGTATATGGTAATTATTTATGATTGAAAATATAAATTAAAATTAAATAATGGAATCCATGCATTAAAGTTCAAAGGGAATTTTTATTTCATGATACTATGATGGGTATTCATGTGAAATCATACATGTATGGTACGGGGGAAGTACCAATAAGGATGACAGTTAGTATCATGTTGGTATAAAAAATACATTAGAATTTTCATTTTCATAGCTAATATATATTATAATTTTATTGTTCCTTAGATGTCATATTAACCATTTTTGGATGGTTTCTATGTGACACAAATAAAAAGGAAGGATTATGAGACAAAACACTAATAATAGTCACATGTTATTAAAATATTGTTAAGAAATGAATTAAGAAACATGATCATTGAAAATTACTATTGAATGAATTCTTTGCATGTGTATAACAGATGTTAGTGGGAGCAACAATGTTTTCCAAGTGAAATATGATCGATAACATATAGAAAATTGTTATTTGTATTGTAGTTATTTATAAAAACATTAATGTAATTATCATGTGATTGACTTCGTGTGGCAACCTAGGTTCATAGGAACATGATCTTCTAGGGTAGGTCTAATAGTTAAATAGACCTATTAAATCATACATATACTAACATGGAATTCAAAAATACATGATAGAACAATTTGAGTTGGAATTTTTTTATGTGTCTCAAGGCATTAATTTCTCCATGATGACGTGTATATGACATAAGAGGACATTAATGTCATGTTTTTAATTCCATAAAGTGTAGATATTTATCATTTATTTATTCCATGATGTATAAAAAAACTTATATTTCTAGTATATATACTATATTATTAAAATGATAGTTATATCGAAGATAATAACAAGGGAAGAAGTCAAAACTATCCATTTGTACATGATAAATTATACTGGATATATACCTAGTGTGTGGAGAAGAAAGGATACTAGTTTTCAATGGAAATAAAATGTTATTCCATAGATCAACATGATCTGGTATTGATGTTATCTAAGTTTATGAGTGAGACACGATCATAAAATCAATTGATATCCAATCCTATAAATAATATGACTAGTTCATCTTATGAAGTAGTTAATGAGATGTTATTATATGAAATGATTTATTAATGTTCATGGAATCACAGAAATTAAAGTAAAATTATAATGATAATTTTGTTACTAATACTATAAAAGAAGTCAGGTTATGAGAGTATACAAAAGAGATATACTCAAGGATACTGTCTCTTGAGAATTTTTACACAAGGGTATGAGTTCACATATAAAGAAATATACACATGATGGAAACATGGAATATGCTACAACTAAATCCGTAACTCAACAAAAACAAGATCATTATCATGTGGGTGCTAACAAGGTTCATTAGCAAGTTGGCCCTTAGGCATGTTGGGGTATTGTAATAGTGGGTTCTGTAAACCCAAATTGAACAATAATTTTGATTACCATATTGATTATATATAGTTAAATATAGATGATATATTCTTAAAAAAATAGTGTAGACTTTTTCATCAACTTTGAAAATGGAAATGTCCATAGATTAGTTGCTGTGTTAATAGAATATAGCTGATCCCACACAGTCATGAGAACCATGATATTCTATGACATTAATATTAAATAACATTCCTATGCACAAGATATATCATACTGATTGGATGTAATATATGTTTAATTATCATATTATGGTGGATTATAATCATTTATACTTCTTTTATGATTTTCACATTTAGGGATATCTATTTGTAAGATCATAAGGACATATTCTCTAATTAGAACAACAGAAGTTATGTGTTTCATGGGATTTTTTATCAATAGACATGTGATCAATATCCAGAAATGAGATAATTATAAAAGAGTTCCATTTTATTGTGGACTTTATGTATGGAGAAACCCATTATGTTGAAACCATGGAGAGTTAGCTTGTGTTGTGTGCGTCATTAGTGGTATTTCTTTACTCTATGATCCATGAATGGATTTGTCTCTTCTGGGGTGGGAAAGTAATATATCCTGGACCTTTTTTATTAGTATGAAAATACCATAAAAATCATTGTATAGGTTAGTAAAAAGGTAAAATTATCTGTAATGATCAAGATATAATACATTAATAAATGTGAGATGACCTAATCCTCTGTCTTTTTTATGGGATATATAAGGACAAAGATATTGTTGTGCATAGTGTGTGTTCATTGGTCGGTTTTCATTTATATGACTTTCCAAATCATTTTAGAGGCCATGATGGGATTCTATACTCCACTTTTGGTATGTGGGGTTTATTCACTGCTTTCGAGATAATGACCTAGAGTGTAACAAACATTAGTTTATTCCAGAATCTACCCTATTCGGTTAAATAGGTAAATATGACATGGTGGGACCCTCCACATGATTCTAGTTTTTCCAAGTTATTTATCACTCTTAAATACATAAATTCATATTAATAATTTTATTAATAATTTGGTTTAATTTAGTTATTAATGTATTTTCATGCTATGTAAGATAATGAATAATATTAATCAAGTGAAAATTATTTTAATATGCATGGTTTTTTACTATTAAGAGAAAATTAGTAGTTGAGTAAATGAAATATATTTATCATGTAATATATTATATATATATTATAGTGATTTTATAATACAAATTATAAATAACATTAATGACACTATTTGGTTCATTACTAATATTTATTTATTTCTCATTTAGAAGACGTTACATTCTGGGGTACGAGGAACCCTTTTTTTGGTGGTCTTCTCACCCACTATATTAGAAGGAGAGGATAATCTCTTGGTGAAATATAAATTTCACCATGAATGAGATATTCTCTCTATTCATGCCTTCTAGAGAGAGTATTCCTCCATCTAAGAACCAATCCATTCACACATTCAATGGATCGAAGGCAACAGATCATGATGATCATCACGACGCTTATGGAATCATTAGAACACTGTGGTAAAACCCCAATTACAATGAATTGAGAGCACGTGGATTCTATGAGAGTGTTTGGATGATCTAGATGGATACTTCATTGGATTATTCAGGCAACAATCATCAAATACAAGGAAATATTGAGTGTGGCTATAATTTCAAAAAATGAATTTTTTCGACTTACTTTTTTTGGTCTATTTAATTTATATGAAATCCTCAGACCGTAATGGGACCCAGATTGTTAGATGCAACTATTATAGATGTTTATATGATGAAATTTATTTAAATACTCATCCCATCATATTTCCCTATTACCCTAGTGCTTGTACATTATTCAAAATTATCTACATTTAAAACATTTCTTAATGAAATATCTTTATTATAAAATTTACTATTTTTTAAAGCTATATATTTTTTAAATTTATATATTTATTAATATTAGAATAATTTAAAGCATAAATGTTTTTAAAACCTATATATATTTTAAATTTATCTACTTTTTAGATAAATATGTTTTGCAAGCATTAGTATTCAGGTATCTTCTATTTTTGAAAAATTTATCATTTTTCCAAACTAATAGGATTTCCAAAAATATCATTTTTTATCATTATTTTAAGTTATAAATTGTTTATCTAATATAATTTTAATTTTATTAGTTTTCTTTTGCATCAAGTTTTCAAACGTTATGGGTCATCATTTTTTCAATAAATGGATATAATTTTTTCCTATTCATTTCTTTAAAAAAATCCTTCAATGGTGAATATCATTGAATATTTTTTGAAGATAACTAGTGGGTGATTTATAATTTTCAACCAATTTCTTTAATGTGACAATTTATATTATTGATTTTTATATATGGAGATTTTCCAAATTTTAAAAAAATAATTTTTTATTGTGTGTTTTTATATCTTCTCGATGAGGCTTCATTTTATGTACTATAAAGATAAATTTAAAATTTAAATCATCAATGAATATATATGAAATATTTTAGGGCCTTAAAATTTAAATTTAATTCATTTATATCCACTCATACTTTATAAGAAATTATCTTGGATGGAATTACTCTTAAATTCATATATAATAACTATAATATCATGTATTTAACAAAATATTTTTTTATTCAATCCTCAATTAAATATGATGAAATGTTTTCATCTGATGTATATTTATAAGATTTTATCTAAATAAGTTTATAATAACATCCATGATGATTAATATTTTAATTTATAATGCATTAAAATCATTGGATGTACATGAAGCACTGAACTTATAATTAGTGATGATGGTGATATTTAAATACCAATAAATCTTAGGCATATAATCTATTACATAGTGATTTTTGATAATATAATTAAGACTTTTGGAAAATGTTATGTTCTATATTAACTCACATGACAAGAATATAATTTTAAAAATTAAATAATGGTGGAAATAGAATATATGTGAAAAATCTAATAACATAATCTACTCTAACAAAATTTTTAAAAAATACCTGAATATATTAAAAATTCCAAAAGTAAGAAAACAATTTATTTAGTTCTAAAAAACTACTGTATTTCTAATTTCATATTTTAATTTCTCTAATTTATTTATTTTTTAAAATCACAATGTTGGAAAAATATAAAAAAATTATTATGTAACTTTTTTCTGAAATATCATTTTCAAAGTGGGAATAAAATTTTCTTATAGTAATTTTTATTTCATTTTTACTCCTATAAAATATTAGATAAATTCACTTCCATAAATCCTATAGGGAGTATTCTTTATAATTTATATCCTCATTTTAAAATAGCTTATTTCTCTTAATTTTTTCAAAAGGGGTTCTGTTTTCAATCAGTGAATCAATTGTTAGTTTATTTTTGGAAATAAAAATATACCTTATATAATGAATGACCTATCTTGATATTTAGGGTCAAATCAGTATTATTATATAAAATAAAAAACCCTTGTATTAAATAATATATTACATAAAGATTTTATGAAAATATAGTTATCTGAAGATTTAAAAGAGATCACTTACAATGAATTTTGATGAACTTTAGCGATGATGATTTATCTCATCAATAAAACATAAACCAAGATGATTTCATTGTTATATGATGAATTTTTTATTGATAAAGTTAAAAATACAAATATTTATTAGAATTATACCATTGACTATTATTACAATAATTCCATTAAATAATAACTTACATTCATGTTAGGTGTATATATATAATTAAGGATAATCTAGACTAGTATTCCTAAAGTAATTCATCCTATTGAATCATTGAATTTTTTTTATTACCGTTCTTATAACATGTGTAATAATTTCATTTTTAAGTTACAGAATCAATATATACCATTAATAGGATTATATTTTAATGCTCTTATAAAATTAAATTTGTGTAATATCTCTTTAGATCATGTTTGATCAAGAAATTCTTTGGGTGAAAAGATAGCTAAATTTATGATGATCTTATTGGGATATTTTATAGCTTGGATGAAAGAGCTCGGGTACATCTAGTATATTGAAGTGAGATAAAAGCTATATGTTTTGTTAAAGTATTTTAGAGAGTGGATAAAATACTCATAGATATATTTATATTCAATTATGCCTTATGAATGGTTAAAATCACATAAAAATAGATTTTAATGATATATCCCCCTTAGCCATCAGTTTAAAAAAGCGAAATTACTAATATCCATTTAATGTATTTTTTTCTTACCAATACTCTATTTTTTTGGATTTTTACATTTATAAATATTTAATTGGTAATATTAAATACATTTCAATTTATTTCAATTATTCTTTCAATATATAATTCATATTAATATTATATTACCCGTAACATTTATTTTACTAGTAACACAAAACACATATCAACATAATAGCTAATGAGGAAAGATATTCTACCTTTTATTAAAAATAAAATTAGACCTAATATTTTATATATAGGACATGATACCTCAAAATAATATATCTTATTATACCATATAACTTCTTATAAAAGATAAATTATTATTGTGATATGAATATATCTTTATAATACTTGTTTATATTCTGTAGGCTATTCTATGATTAAATTTAATATCATATATGTTTTATGAAATATATATAGGTATATATGTGATTCATTATAAAATGTGAATGCTAAGAATTATATGTCACTCCAATGCATTAGGTAAAGTGTTATGAATCTTGAGAAAATAGGAAAGGGTATTGGGAAAGAACTAGAAAAATGTCTTTATCCACCGTAAATGAAAGTGGAATGGTGGGTGAACCCAATAAATTTTGGAATAATTAAAACAATGTGGTCACCGTCATTATGGTTACCCTTGGAAAACACATTTTTTATAAGCTTATTTATATTCAAAACAATTATATCATTTTCATTTTTTAATGTTATGCTCTCAAAGCTCAGGAATTGTTTTCTAACTTATGACCCATGTCTTATGTTATGTTTAATTTATATTCCATGGTTCAAGGCCTTTTATATTTTACTTATTTTATATGAGTTTAAATTCAAAATCATGTACGTTGATTGTGAACTCATATATATATTATTCCCTTATTCTCACATATGATCCTCAATTTTTGTCTCTTATGTATATCTTTATTTATCATCTAAACTCACTAATTATTATGCTTCTATATCCCAGTGTTATAGAGTATTTTATTATGTAGGATATTTTTCTGAAGTGTAATAAAAATGAAAAAAATTAATCGATATGTTGAAGATCCATCAATAATTTTTTAATGTACCCGGTAATTATGTAAACTAATATCTTATGATTCCAGAGAAAGAATTATTGAATTTGGTAATAAATAATAAAATAAATTTTTGGTTTATGAATGTTTATTCTAAATGGCTAATCCTATTATTCATTATTGAGTAGATTTTGTATTATCAAATATTAGGTTATGAGGAATATTTAGATGGAAGCTAAAGCAACATGTAATGAACTAAAATGTATCATAGGTTTTAACCTATTGTCTCGTGTGTTTATATAGGGTGTCATAATTTAGAAAATAATTGGAATTACATTTATTATGGTATATGTAAAGACCCATAATTTTCATGTAAATATTTTTTTAATTAAATGGGAATCTTACGAGTCCTCGAAAATTGACAGCACATGATTTCGAGGCCCAGTGTTCCTTGAATGAATTTCTGAACTTTTTTTCAGGTACTTTCAGTGAATGTACGCACAGTTTTTTTCTAACTTTTGAACCAGTCCTAGGAATTGAAACATGAGGGCACTGTTGAACTTGTAGCACCGATATTCACATAAGGAAAACTTTACCTCGACCGTAGTAGGTCGAGGGTGGAAATTATCATTTCCCATATCCGTGAAAGAATAAAATAAAATAAAATGGTGTGACTTTTTATTTTATTTTTTGTTGGAATTCCCCATGTGGATAATTCACAGGGGGGCCAACTAAAATAAAACCTTCTAAGAGAGGTTATGGAGGTGGGGACCACCGAGCATAACCTCCCATGAGAGGTTATAGTGGAGGGGACCACCCGAGTATAAACCCCCTTCAACTCCCCTTTAATTAGAGAAACCCACTAGCTTCCTATTAAATGTGGGGGAGCCCAAGCCCACCTTCCATAGGCCAGGGGCTTGCAACTGGCACCAAAAGGCATAATCCATTAAACTGGGAAGACATTGACTTTAAAGCCTGTAAACTCGTGTAACCATGCACACAACAAGACATGAACACAAGAAAACTGTATAACCAAAAGAGTGATGAATGGAGAAAGGGATGGAATAGAATCCCAACAGTAAAGGTACAAGTACAACTGAAATAAAATACATCTGAGGAATGGGAAATAAACCTACTGGATCGTTCTATGAGGTTCCTACCTGAAGGGTAGGTATAGATTGCCTTCACAACACTCCATGTCTTCCCATGTCCTCTACGTACCAACACACTATATGGTCCACCTCCGGGTACCATCCAGTCCTGGTACCCTCATCCTCAGTTAGGGTTGTATGTCGTCTACACCAAACACAACAAAGTGCAGGCATAGCTCGTGCAGGGGTGAGTATAACGATACACAGTAGGTAACCCAAGACCCTTAAGGTCTCACAAATCCACAAAGGATAAACCTCAAAGAATAAAGTAAATTTTCAACCCTACTTAGGTATATACCCATCCATATACCTAAGTTATCAAATATACCCATCTCAATCAGGAGGAAACATAGGGTCCAACCCAAAATCCCAATGCTCATCTGTTCCACAAATGACTGAAAACCAAAAAGGCAAGTACCACATAGGTATGCCACATATAAGAATACCACCAAGGTATTACCAAAAAGGTAGGTACCACACAGGTAAGAACTCAGAACATATCAGGTATAACTTAAATATGGTAGTAGAAATGATTAGTTATAGGTACTAAATCATCTTACTCCATTAAGAGGCTCTACTGCTCACCCACACAGAATCTCCCAATGTTGGCCCACACATGATCGCTAGGAGCTGAACTACACAAGATTGTTAGGATATGACCGACATAGGATCTATAGGAGTTGACCCACACAGGATTTCTAGGAGCTTACCCACAGAGGGTTGCTAGTGGTTGACCCACACATGTTCTCTTGGGGCTGACCCACACAGTGTCATTAGGGGCTGACCCACATATGGTTGTTAGGGGATGACCCACACAGGTTCTTTAGGGGATGACCCACACAGTATCTCTAGGAGCTAACCCAGATAGAATCACTAGGAAATGAACCACACAGGAACTCTAGGAGCTGGCCCATATAGCATTGCTAGAAGCTGAACCACACAGGTTATCTAGTCAGTCATCTTGTCACAGTGAGATATAGGGTTCCCACATTAGGATTGATCATCTCCAGGAGAGTCCGCTCCCCAAGCCACTGGTTGATACTCCAACATCCATGAAGTCCCACGAAGTAGTATCTCAATGGACCTCTACATCATAGGGGTCTTAACTCAACAGACATCACAACAATCTGATGCCCAGTCTGTGAGTTGTTAGCCTTTTAGTTTCGAAGGGGGCCGGTTGGATTCGTGCTCGATCCAACCAGACCATAAGCCAATCATAATCCAAAATTCAAGTGGGGTATAGCAAATAGATGTCTCTCTCCAAGGTTTCTGGCACCGCAGATGGTTCGTCAAATAGTCGCTCGGTGCCAATGATATGTCCTAAAATGCATAAATGGGTTGAAATGGGTCTAGGTCCGGTCTAACCTGGTCAGACCGGCCCGGCGGTCCGTTCTTGTCGGCGCTGGGCAGCCCAGCCTAGCGGCCCGACTTGCGAGGTCCATGACAGGCCGTGGTGGTCGCGGAGGCCACGAGTCCTTAAGGGGGACACACAGGGCCACTAAATGCCGCGGGCGGTGCGAGGCCGCGGGGTGGCTTAGAGGGCCGCAAGCAGTGCGGCTAGGACGTAGGGCTACACAAAAGGCCTCAGGCGGCATAGATAACCATGGTATGACATGGTGCGGCCGCAGACGATGGTGGAGGCTCGAGCGGTGAGGTCTCGGGCGACGAATCGGTAGCAGACGGCGAAGGAGGCACAGGCGTCAAGGCCGTAGGCGGCTGTATAGCGATGAACGACGGCGGCGCTCGGGCAGCAATTCCATGGGTGGCGGCTCGGCCGCGGGGTGCAGAGGTCGTAGACAACAGAGCCGTGAGGCGGCAGGGCGACATGCCTTCGCTGGTGGCTGGTTGAGCCGGCCTCTCTCCTCGTTCGTCGTTATGGTGTAAGCCACCTTCTTCCATCATGAAGAGCACAATAAGGAAAAACTACCGAGGGGTTGAGACCTGTTTGTTTACCCCACCACCTCCGCATTAGAGAGGTATCAAGTGGTTAAACATTTTTTTTTATCAAGAACAGGTAAGAGTGAGGAAATTCAAACAACCACCCTTCAAATTCCCACAAAATATTCATACACAAATAAACCCCAACATCGATGATTCAGTTGATGATTTTCTACGATAGAGATGGTTTGGCGTTTGTCGATCCCGCAATAAGTCTCCTTCAACAACATCGGTTAAGAGAGAAAAAGATGAAGTCAGTGACGACGACTTTTCCTCTATCAATGGTTTATTGACATTGAAGACGTTCCTTTTCAACGAATGACTCGAGGAAGAAGTCGGAGTCGAAGACGATGTTCTTCGTTGGCATTCTTCGTTGGATAGCTTTTTCCAAATTTCACCAAAAATCCAAGAAGCCAATTATGTTGTGTTTCCCCAATTTAATTGTTTTTTCATGACCCGTCCCCTGGGGCCCATTTCGTGACTACCCCAAGCCCACATTCCATAGGTCAGGTGCTGGCGACTAGCATCGAAAGGCGTATTCCCTAAAAATGGGAAGGCATTGCGTTTATAACCTATAAACTCGCATAACCAATCTCACAATAAGATACAAACACATGCAAACTATATAACCAAAAGAGTGATGAAAGTAAAAGGGGACAGAATACAAGCCCAACAGTAAAGGAACAAGTAAAACTGAGATGCAATACAACTAAAAATGAGAAAGATAGCTACTGGATCATCCTCCGAGGTTCCTATCTGAAGGGTATGTATAGATCGCCTCATCAACACTCCACGTCTAACTGTATCCTCTGTGTACCAACACGCCATGTGGTCCCCCTCTATGTACTGTCCATTCTTAGTACTCTCATCCTCATTCAGCGCTTTCCATCATCTTCACCAAACACAACAAATCACATGCATAGCCCGTACATGGGTGAGTATTATGATACACAATAGGGACCCCGAGACCCTCAAGGTCTCACAAATCCACAAAGGATAAACCTCAAAGCATGAAGTAAACTATCAACACTACTTATGTAAATTCCCATGCATATACCTATGTTATCAAGTATACCCATCTCAATAATGAGTAAACACAGGGTCCAACCCAAAATCTCAATGCTCAATTGTTCCAAAAAGGAAGGAAAACCACAAAGGCAAGTACAACATAGGTAAGCCACACAAAAGAATACCACCAAGCTATTACCACAACGAAAGTTCCACACAGGTAAGAACTCAGCTCAGATCAGATATAATTTAGCTATGGTAGTTGAGGTTATTAGTTATAGATAATAAATCATCTTACTCTGTTAAGAAGCTCTACTGCTGAGCCTCACAGAATCTCTAGGAGCTGACCCACACATGATCGGTAGGTGCAGACCCACACATGATTTCTAGGATTTGACTCACATAGGATTGCTAAGAGCAGACCCACACAGGATCTCTAGGAGATTACCCACACATGATTTCTAGGAGTTTACCAACAAATGATGTTAGGAGCCGAGCCACACAGGATTGCTAAGATCTGACCCACACACGATCTCTTGTCAGTCTTCTCGTCATAGCAAACTACTGGGTTCCCACCCTAGGCTTGCTCGTCTTCGGGAGAGTCCTCTCCCCATTCCACTAGTCGATACTACAATTGCCAAGAATTCCAACGAAGAAGTATCTCAAAGGTTCACCACTTCATAGTGGACTCAACCCACATACGGTGTGTTAATCGGATGCCAGGTCTGTGAGTTAATAGCCTTTTAGTTTTGAGGGCCTGGTTGGATTTGGTGGCGGATGGCAGAGGCTACTCTGGCGGTGAGACCATGGGTGGAGTCTCGGCCGTGGGGCACATAGGTCATAGATAACGTAGCCATGGGGTGTCAGGGCACCGTGCCTTCACCGGCGCTTGGTTTAGCCGGCCACTCACTTCGTTTGTCATCGTGGTGTAAGCCACCATCTTCAATCGCGAAGAACCCAATAAAAAATGGCGAAGGGGTCGGGCCATGTTTTTTTCCCCGCCACCTCCGTGTTAGAGCGGTAGAAAGTGGTTCACCATTTTTGAATCTAGAACGTGTAAGAGAGAAGAAATTCAGAAAACCACTCTTCAACTTTTTACAAAATAATCATACGCAAATAAACACCTACCTCTTTTGATTGCATGTTGATGTCTAAGAAGAGGAAAGAATGGATGTTGGATGAAGATTTCCCATATTGGAGGATGTGCTGATGAAGAAATCATGCGTCGAAGTTCGTCGTAAGAGAGATTTCTCCGAAGTCTCCAAAGTTCTCCCCTTTGCCAAGCCATTTCCCTCAATTCCACCAAAATGAAAGTTCACCCAAAATAATATATTATGATATCTATTATTTAGTTTGTTGGAACAAAATCCAAATTGGCTAAATTAATTACATTGAGTTTATATAATAAATGTTTGAGGAGTTGAAGAGGCTCCCCCACATTTATTAGAAAGATTGAAGGTTTCTCCCATTAAAGGGGAGTTCAACGGGGTTTATACTCGGGTGGTCCCCACCACTATAACCTCTCATGTGAGGTTAGGCTTGGTGTTCCCCACATCCATAACCTGTCATGGTAGGTTTTAGTTCAGTTGGACCCCACCTGTGAAATATCTACATGGGAAATTCAAAAAAAAAAAAAGTTACACAATTTTATTTTATTTTTTTCTTTCACAAATATTTGAAAAGATAATTTTCACCTTTGACTTACTGATGTCGAGGTGAAGGTCTCCTCAATCAAATATCGGCATTGTGAGTTCAACAGTGCCCTCAGATTTCAATTTCGAGTACCGATTCAAAAGTTAAGAAAACATGATCGTATGTTTACTGAACGTACCCTAAAAAAAGTTCAGTAATACATTACGGACATACCGGGCCTCAGAATCACGCGCCGTCAATTTTCACAAACTCGTAAAAATCCTATTTAAATAAAAAAAATACATGAAAATTCTGGGTCTTTACATTCTTCCAACCTCACAGCTTTACATCTCCGTAAGCCACAAATCAAACTAATGGAAAAAGTGAGGGTACTAAGCATGCATATGAGCCTCCCGCTCCCATGTGCTCTCCTAGAGGATCTCAGGATTCCAGTTAATGTGTACCAGTGGTATCGACCATCCACGAAGGACCTGATCCTGTCAATCCTCAATCTCTACTGGAACCTCTATAAAATTCACCCCATCATCGACGTCCAACTCGCCATGGTCGATGATGTGGGAAGGTCCGTTCACATATCTCCTCTACTAGGATATGTGGAAGACGTCATTCACCCGATGAAACTGAGGTGGAAGAGCGAAGCAGTATGCCACCACACCAACTCTGCTGAGGAACTGAAAAGGTCCAACGAATCTTGGAGACAACATGCCGCCTCGGCCAAATCTCTGCAAACCTCATCGAGGTGAGACCCGTCGAAAGTCATGGTCTCCATCCTAAAACTCCAGAGGTCTCATTCTCCTGTTGGAATACGACTTATGCCTACTCTGTGCAGTCTTCATCTTCTCTTGGATGATTTTCACCTTTCTTATGGTAGCTCGTACCATCTTTGGTTCCACTAGTACTGATTCACCTGGGTCTGTCCAGTACAAATGTGATCTATATGTTAACCCATACAACACCTCAAAAGGTGTCTTCCCAATGGTGAAGTGATATATATTGTTGTATGAAAACTCCACTAAGGGAAATTGATCATTCTATCTACGACCATAGTCGAGGACACAAGCACACTGCATGTCCTCAAGGGTCTAAATGGTCCGCTCAGTTTGGCCATCCATTTGAGGATGGAAGGCGGTTCTCAAACAAAGCTGCGTCCAGAAAGCCTCTTGCAACCACTTCCATATACAAAAAGTAAAATTCGCATCAAGATCCGAAAATATCGTCGAGGGTACTCAATGTATCCACACAATCTCTTGCATATAGAGGCGTACCAATATCTCTACTGAACCCTGCTCTCTATTCGGTAGTAAGTGGGATGACGTGGTGAGTCATTTGATGATCACCCAAAATGAGTCATGACCCCTGGATGTATGTGGATTTCCTATCACTAAGTCCATGGATATAACATACCACTTCTACTCTGGGACCTCTAAAGGTTGAACCAAGCCTGCTATTACCTGATTCTCCGCCTTCACTTGCAGACAAGTCAGACATTGAGAGACAAACTCTACTACTAATTTCTTCATTCTCAGCCACCAGTGTTGTCATCAATGATCCTGATACTTCTTCACCACTCCTGGATATACCGCTAGAGGGTATGTGTGGAACTCCATCCCCACTTCCTCCCAAAGAGACACTGGTACCATGGTACATCCTATGAGGAGGATGACTTGCTCCCCACCTTCAGAAAATCCATCAGGTGCATGTTCTGTGTATATCTGAGCACGTTGTGTCTCATAGTCAATGTCCCAACATTTTTCCTCCCTAACTCACTGAAGAAGAGGGGGAGTGACTATAAGAGATTGAAGAAAAGTTTCTCCATCCCGGTCCATAAAGGATATATGTAAAGTGTCCAGCTACTCTGTCAACTCGCCTAGCAGTTGTTTACCAGTACCCCTACTGAGTGAATCTGCTACAACGTTCCCCTTCCCTGGAGTATAGACTATCACGAAGTTATAGTCGTGGAGGAACTCAATCCAATGTCGTTGTCTCAGGATTAGGTCCCTCAGAGATAAAATATACCTGAGACTCTTATGATCTGAGTAGACTGTAAAATGATCGCCCAACAAGAAATGTTGCCACATCTTCAAGGTGAAGACCACTGCAGCTAACTCTAGGTCATGAGTAGCATAGTTCTGCTAATTTTGTATCAAATGTTGAGAATCATATGTGATCACTGGTTACTCCGGCATCAGGACACATCCGAGTCCAGTCCCTGATGCATTGCAGTAGACTATGTATCCTACGCCCTCCTCTGGAAGCCTTACGATGGGGGCACAAGTCAGCCTCTACCTCAGCTCCTGAAAACTCTGCTAGCATCTCTCCGACCACACAAATGGTTTCCCCTTCTTAGTCAATTCTAATAGTGGTGATGAAACTCTAGATAAATATGGCACAAATATGTGGTAGTATCCAAGAAAACCCAAAAAACTTCGCACCTCCGACACACTTCTGGGTGTCTTCAAAGAAAGTACCACCTCAATCTTCGTGGGATCCACTACAACTCCAACCTTCGATATGACATGTCCTAGAAAGTGAACCTCTTGGATCCAAAACTGGCACTTCTAGAGCATACCATAAAGCTGGTGCTCTCGGATTGTGTCCAGTAGTACCTGCAAATGATAGGCTTGCTCCTCCTTATTAGCCGAGTATATCAGATTGTCATTGATGAAGACTAACACAAAGCGATCAAGGTAAGGATGAAAGATCATGTTCATGAGTCCCATGAACATTGCTGAAGCATTATTTACACCTAATGGAAAAACCATGAACTCGTAATAACTTCACCGACATCTGAAAGATGTCTTCTGCACATCCTCGTCTCGTACTTGGAGCTGGTGATAGCCTAATCTGAGTTCTATCTTTGAGAACCTCCATGCTCCCTTCAGCTGATCAAAGAGGTCATCAATCCTCGGGAGTGGATACTTGTTCTTCACGGTCACCTGGTTTAGGCCTTGATAGTCAACAGAAAGCCTCAAGATCCCATCCTCCATCTTGGAAAATAAAATCGGGGCTGTGAAAGGAGAAACACTAGGCTGAATGAATCCCTTCCCTTGCAAGTCCTCTAGCTGCACCCACATCTCACAATGCTCCGCGGGAGCGATCAGATATGCTGGTATAGATATTGGTGTCATCCTAGGGTACAAGTCAATGTAAAAGTACACAACTGTCTGAGGAGGTAGACGCAAACCATCATCAGGGAAGACATCTGCGTACTGCTCCACCACTACAGGATAGCTCAGACTCTCCACATCAACTACTATGAGGGTAAAGCTAGCCAACTGATGAGTGATCGGCTGAACTCTCATCCGGGTAAGTACATCATGTGCTACAAAGGCTCTCTTCTGGTCAGTGAAGGTAAACCTGATCCCATCCATGCAGACACACCACACTTTTCACCTAATACAATCAATCTGAGTTTGGAATTTTGATAAAAAGTCGATAAATAAGATCACATCATAAGGTGTCCATGCCACTATTAGGAGATCTCAGCTGAAGCTCTCGCCTCCTATAGTAATCTTACACTGTCTGCATGAGTGCGTAATCTTCGAATCTGCTCCCGTAAGAGTCTCTATCCGTAAGGATCAAGCCAATGGATGCATCAGAATCACCAAGCTCTGAATGAGGGAAGTGGCAATAAAACAATGACTGGAACCTATGTCTATATGTACTTCAAATAAGGTAAAGTAGCCATAGATCGTACATCATATCATCCCCGGAGTGCCGTGATCATAGGCCTCAGCTTCCTGGAGCTGATCTCTCCCCTGTCCACTTGCTCTCTACAGTTGGAGTAGAACTCCTGGTGGTGGTGGCAGTAGCATCTCGAATCATCATCCAATTCCGGCTACATGACCAGCTCCTCTTTCATGTCCTCCTGCTGCATGCAGCCCTCCTCGGTCAAACCTCTGTCTCTGCCTAGGCGGTATTTTGACCATCTATTGATCATCCATACAGTGGGTCAGACAGTCATGAGTCATGTGACCCTACCCGCTACTTGCGTAACACTGACCGCTCCTGGCATGACCCTCTCTGACTCAGGAGTCTCGTACAACCGACCCAGAATCCAGCGGTTGTCAAACTGTAGGTCTGGTCTTTTTGGACCTCTCATCCATCTGTCTGCTGCTAGCTATAGAAGACTCCACTACGTGATGACTGGTGGTGGGTCTCGCTACTGGTGACTGCTCAGTAAGAAAACTCTCCACTAAGAGGGATTTCTCTAACACCCCCACCTGTTTAGGGATGCTCAGTGAGATCATCGAACCCCTAATCTCTCGTCTGAGTCCCTGCTCAAAGGTTAAGCTCCTAAAGAATGGGTCCCACACCATATCTGTGGAGTAGCGTGAGAGGTCGGTGAACCTCACTAAGTACTGAGCCACAGTCATGCTGCCCTATTGCATATGAAGTATCTCTTATATGCGCACCGCGTGAAGAGTCGATGGGACAAACTATGCCCGAAACAGGCTCTTGAAGTTTTCCCAGAGAAGCATCACCTCGTTGTGAACCTGGAGCCTCAAGATCCACCATTTTCCTGCTTCTGCTTGTAAAAGGCTGGCGACAAAGATCACCATGAGATTAGCTGGTGTCTGTACCAGTCGGAAGACTCTCACCAAAGCCTACATCCAATCCTCAGCTACCTGTGGTTCCATCTTTCCCTTGAACATGGGTGGCCTCTGGTGTTGGAACTCGTGAAATGTGCTCAGACGGCATGCACCATCTGTTGCTGGGGCTTGTGGCATCGGTAGCCCAACGAGTAATGGTACTGCTGGTGTAACAGCCCGAGATTTTATGAGAAAAATTATTATTTTTTAATTTCATTGATGTCTTGTGTTGTACGCTACACCTAGATTAGATTGTACTATTCACAACACTACAATATCTTGCAGTATATGCAACACTACTCTTGGCTCATGTTACACACAATTTCAAGTTCGTTTTATAGAAATTATAATATGTACAATTAATTATAGATTTCGTATAATGTATAAATGAAATAAGTTTTGATTATGTTATACGCAACACCAAACATATCTTTCACTACATGCAGCTCTGACTTGGCTTGCATTACACGCAATTAAGACCTTCATCGATAGCGTGTGTAGTACGCAATACCGAGTTTCACTAAACGAGATATTATTATAATATTATTAAGAACTAGCCATTATGACGAGTAAAACCCACTTTTTGAAATTTTATAAATTTTATATTTCAAAATGGACTTCGTTTTTGGATTTGGAATATCGAAATTAGCCTAGGTTGAATTTTTGGTATTATCCTGAACACTTTCAATTTTTGAGGAATAGTGAAAACACTGGGTTACTATTTAAAAACAGACTTTTTAATTAAAAAATTATTTATTTTCCTTAAATTTATTTTGGGTCAAAATTGATACATAATAACTATATAAGTTTAATGTAAATCATTGGATTCATTTTATAATAATTTTATATATATAAAAATTTTATTGAACTTGTCACCGTCTTTTACCCACCTCCTAGGAGAATTAAAAAATTTACATAAAACATAATTTTACCACTTATGTGAGTGGAATTTCAAAAATCTGAGACACATGGTTAATATCAAGGAGTAAAATGTGGTTCAATAAGATAAAAATAATTTTTGGTGAATAGTAACTTTTTACTTTTATTTACCACAGTTAAAACTAAATATGGTAATTAAGGGTAAAAATGAAATTACTATTACCCTAACACATGTCCTAATTCTATTGGATATGTGTAATTCGACCAAAAACATCCATAGGAATAAAATATGTTCATTTAGGTCCACTTGGATTAGATTATGACATTTATTATTATTTTATTTAAAGAAGAGTTAAAATATTTAAAAATCAGAGCTTAATAACTAAAACATTTTTAATATAAGGTTATAAATAAGATAAATTGGACTATAAATATTCATTAGAAAACTAAAAATATTTCCTACATAATGGTAGTTTATTTATAATATTTATAGATCAAATAATTTAATTTATTAATGACACAATGATGACGCAGTAATTACCTTATTAATGAAATATTAACATAAATGATGTTATAAATACCCAAATAAATGTAATCTGAGACTTTTAATGAATTAAACTAATTTTATAGGTTAATTTGACATGTTAGAATTTAATTAATTAACTTTTTCCAAACTAAGCATTCTGATATGATTTTCAAAAAAATCAATTACAAAATAGTGTCAAAATTGACATAAAATAGTATTTAAAACAAATATTATATTATTAATCGTTATTCTATTCATAAAAATCTATCGTTCAGTAAAAAGACTTATATAATAATATATATGACATTAATGAACCAATTTTGGTTTTATTGGCAATTTATAGTATTTTTATTAACCATATAGTGTAAGAAAACAAGAAGACACGGTAAAAGTTAAATTATTTAACTTAGAGTCAAATCTAAATGATATGGTTAAAATGGTGACCTAAGCTTGTCTAAAACCTATTGGTTGATAGGATTTAGACCTATCCCCACTTTATCTTCTAAATAAGTCACTTTGGAGCCACTATAAACCGAATTTGACTTTATTATAAAATAATATTTTATGTTTTTTCTAAGGTGCCCCTCTCCTCCCTTATAAAAGGACACCTCCTCCCTCTTCTCTATACTCAACATTGAGCTTTCATGCTTATCCAAAACCTGCAAATTTCTCTTCTCCACTTCCCTATAAACATTATGGAGGTTCTGGTCTTCTCAATAGACCAACTCTATTCCCTTAAGAGGAATCTTAAAAGAGGTATGTCAAAAGAAGAGGTAATATCTTCTACAGATTCTTTCAAGTTTCTTTCTTACTCAACTTCTTCTTCTATAGTTTTTTAATTATAAAGTAATTACATAAGTATCAATAATATACTGATATGTTATTATAAATATTAAACAACCTCATTTCTCCTTCTATCCATCCTATGGAAAACGAAATCACCGCGCGTGCGTACGTCTGGAATACCGTCTCCACGCCGTGGTGTAATATGTTTTTCCACCACCACCTTACTTGGATGGGTATAATAGTGTAATGAATAATTATATATAGTTATTATAAAATCATACTTATTATTATATATTATATCAGCCAATCCAATTTATTTAAATAATTATGGTAACGATATCATCACTCGTGTGTACGTACGGATTACGGTCTCCACGGCGCGATGAGATTCATTCTCCATGTTAACCACTAAAGAATGATTATAAAGTATATATAATGATTAATAATTAAATATATGACATGATAAAGCTAAAAGATTTTAGTGTATATATATATTTCCTTTACTTACTTCCATTCAAGTCAATAAAGAATGGAAAACAGCGTTCATGCGTACGTACGGCCTACCGTCTCCATGAACGGTGTATTTCATTCCATTTATCGATCTATCATATATATTTATATACTGAATATATATTATTTATAAATCAAGTTTTACATTCGGTAATTAAGTAAATCTGGATATGAGTAATAATATCAGGAACAACAAATCGATACACGTATGATAAATGAAACGATTTTACCCAAAACGTTGCTTTAACAAGGAATTTACAAAAGAAAGTGTAATATAAAGTTAGAAGTGAACCATATATGATATCATGACAATGAATGTGGTTCTGTAATAATTAAATGACATTATTTAAATCATTATACATGAGGTTAGGATACATACAAAGCATATCAGACATAAGGTAAGGGATAATTAGTCCAATCTCATTCTTATCCGAGATTGTTTATTCGTAAGTATTTACTGGAGTTATATTTTTCATCCATGTCCAAAAAAATGTTTTACATTATTCCATGAATTTTTAAAGTCATTTTTACCCCCTCTTTGACTTTTAAATTATTTTATGGATGTAATCTTTTTTTTACCATACGAGGAACTTTTTGACTTTTCCGGCAAAAGTACGAGAAGAATGTTTTTTTAACTTATACGGAATGAATGAATTTTTACAGATTTAAAAACTCTTTTTCTTCATTAATAATATTCTAAATGATTTAATGATTACTTTCAACAAAATCCTTTTCATTTAAAATTTCATGGCATTTTGTGAAAAGAAAATGATTTGGAAGAAGAAAGGATATTTTCCTCAATAATTCATTTCAAGTATTTTGTCAAAACAATTTTCCATCTAAGATGACATTATTTCATTTGAGTATGTTTCAAGTATCATGTCTATATGATTTACTTGGTTTCACTTTTCTTATGATGAAATGATATCCATTTGTTTTATATGGATTATGTTATAATGGGATGATGTTTATAAAACCCATTTTATTCTTTGGGTTATGATGAATGATTTATGTTTATGTTGTGGCACACGTAATAATGATTTCATTATGAGATGGGTGAGACCTATATCTCCCTCTAATGCATTAGGTAATGATTTATATCTCATGAGATAGACATGGCTGGAATGGAAAGTTAATTCGGTTCAGTGATACAGGACTGGAACGAGGAGGGAACTCGATTCAGAAATGGACTTTGTCCACTATGATGGTCTTTGCAGCAATACCTTGGCTACTATAGAAATCAAAACATGTTCTTAATGGTTTCCACAATTACATGTTTTATTTCAATTCTATTTTATCATGATTAATGTTTCTTTATGATATATGCCTTACGTACTGCCATTTTTTATGTCATTTCTCAAGATTTTGATGTTTAAAGATTATGTTCATGTTTTGAAGTTCATTTGCATATTGTTTGTTTTATTTTCTCCATGCATACGCTTACTGAGCATTTGAGATCACCCTTTATATTTTTTCTTTTCCCCAGGAGAGAAAGAAAGGTTTTAGGCAAGAAAAAAAGATAGGAAAATCTTTATGGGATATGTTAAAGATCGTTCACCAAGATTAGAAGATTATATTCCGAGTTTCCAAAGACAATAAACTATTACGGTCCTTGTGTGTATGTTTTTGTTATGTATTAAGTATTCCACAAAAGTAATGTAATGTCCCTATACGTCAAGCTTTGGGTCTCTAATTTTGGTATCATAGGAAAGGTTTTGTTATCCTTTGAAAATTATAATGCAAAATACTTTAGTGAGATCCCTAGAGATATTTCTAAGGTATGTCCAGGGATGTCCCTAAGGTTAAGTATAAGTATAGGTTATAGTCCTAGAATTACGGTAACAATAATAGAATTAAACATAAGATGTTAGATTTTGAAGTTACATCCCCTTGTTTTTATTTTTTCCTCTCACACTATTATTTTTGGGTTTTAGAAAATGACTGGAAATAGGATGATTCACGATAATGGAGGATATGATGTACAATGGAATGATATTCTTCATGAGAAACCAAATGAAATTGGATTTGGAAGTCCACATATCCTTATTATGCCTAATCAGAAATCTCATAATATTATCAATAATCTCAACTTTGATAAGTTTCCCATCTCAGCTAATAATATAAAGATGGAGTTTCATGATGATCATAGAGGGAATAAAGTTCAATTCCCCTCATGTAAATCAAGTGGGAAGAGGCATCAGAGAGAATGTTTCAAAGGAACTGGAAGACGCTATGGGTGTGGAAAAGAAAGACACAAAGCCAATAACTGCAATGGAAAAGGATCAGTTAACACCATGGACAAGGATAATGGCATTTCTAAGACATTAACAATGGTTAAATGTTTTAAATGTGGAATGTACGGGAATTATGCAAACCAATACCCTAAGGGAACGTCTCATGAAGAGAATCAGCATGGTCTTATGGAGAGTATTTATGTTGATGATGATGAAGAGACTACAAATGATATGTGAGATGAAAGAATTGTTGAATCTCGATCAATGGTTTAACAAGGATGTAGAATGATTACATGTTTATCAAGAGTGATGTTATATAAGTAATCTCATGGTACTATGGAATAAAAAGACATCTAATGATTGTTACAGTGTTGTCTTTCCTTGAGTTTTTGAATGTATATGATGAATGGTACCGGTAACCATGAAAGGTTATTCATATATTTTTGTAAAGCACATAATATGTGCATAAAAAAGGGCTAACAAGATACTGAAATTTTTGATAGTATTAATGAGCTCATGACTTATAGAAGAACAAAGTTATATCATGGTTTGAGTCTATAGAATTTTTGGGATTTTGGTATATGGAAAGAGTTACCTTGTGACAAAATTCATGTTTTCACTATGGTTCAAGAGAATACATGATTAAGGTATTCACATGTTTGGAATGTGACCAACAAGATATATCGTATGATATATGGGGGATAAATGATGGTATTCACATGCTTGTTATATGACCTTTCTGGTAATTGTTTTCTTTTTACTATGAGATTGAAGAGAAGTATTTTGGATAAGCCTAAATATTTGAATAGATTATGTTAGACATCAGACAGTATTGTTTAAGGAATGAACTTTTTGATATTATTTTTGGAATGTTATAATAATATTGTTTTAGAAAAAAGAAAACCCGTAGGACAGGCGACTACCCATCGCGTCGGACAAGGATGTGGGAATCAAACCCACAACCGAAGTGAGATAGGCCTTTATCACCTACCTCTGGCCAATAGGAAGTCCCTGGTAGTAGAAATTAGTTTTAATTTATTTAGTGGTGTGATATATGAATTATAAGTCCATTTTATGAACCATACACGATTAATCTCATCATAGATGGACTTATGTATATTTAATAAATTGTGCTAAACTTTTTGCAATAGAAACTGATGGAATGACCTATCATTTTATCGCATGATCCGTTAACACTTCACGGAAGAAAAATTCAACATCATTTCTTTAAGAGATGAAGTGTAAATTGTTCACGGCATGAACCACAGTGAGATTATACCAAAATCAAGTAAGTATTTCTTTTAATTCAAAAATTCTTCAGCATTAGGGAAATGATCATGAAGAGAAAAAATGTTGTCCTAGTGCTCTTATATATGATGAATCAAATGGTACCATAAATCATCAAAAATTTATGGCTTCATGATTGTTGGATTTTTCAAAGCCATGTTCTCTACCACTCTCCACCAGAAATTGACGTTTATATTTCTCTTCTATATCCATTTTTTCACCTATGTTCTCCTATATGGAAACCCAGTGATGAGTTAATTTGGGTAACCGTTTTGTTTCATACTTTACTTTTTAAAATTAAGTTTTAGTATTCCTTTTTACGAAGTGGGTTTCTATGAAAGAAAATTTATAGTAGAAAACCATTTATAAACCCGACGAATTTCGGGGGAGAAATTCATTTTAAGGGGGGTAGAATGTAACACCCTGAGAATTTATTAGAAAAATTATTATTTTCTAATTTCTTTGATGTCGTGTGTTGTACGATACATGAAGATTAGCTTGTACTATATGAAACACTGTATTAGCTTGCAGTTTACGCAACACTATTCTTGGCTCATGTTACACACAATTTCTAGTTCGTTTTGTGGAAATTATTCTATGAAAAATTAAGTATTGATTTTTTTAATGTATAAATGAAATAAGTTTTTATTATGTTATACACAACACCAAATAGATCTTTCACTATACGCATCCATGAATTGGCTTTCGTTACACGCAATCAAGACCATCCTCGATAGCTTGTGTATTACGTAATACCGATTTTCACTAAACGAGATATTATTATTATATTATTACGAACTAGCTGTTGTGAATAGTAATATCCACTTTTTGAAATTTTTTAAATTTTATCCTTCAAAGTTGACTTCGTTTTTGGATTCGGAATATCGAAATTAGACAACGGTGAATTTTCGGTATTTTTCTTAAAACATTCATTTTTTGATGAATAGTGAAAACACTGGGTTACTATTTAAAAACCGACTTTTTATTAAAATAATTATTTATTTTCATTAAATTTATTTTAGGTCAAAATTGATACATAATAGCTATATAATTTAAATTTAATTCATTGGATTCATTTTATAATAATTTTAGATATATAAAAATTTTATTGAACTTTTCACCGTCCTTTACCCACCTCCTATGAGAATTTGAAAATTTACATAAAAATTAATTTTACCACCTCTATTAGTGGAATTTCGAAAATTCACGAGAAATGGTTAATATGAAGGAGTAAAATGTGCTTCAATAAGATAAAAATAATTTTTTGTGAATAGTAATTTTTTACTTTTATTTACCACGGTTAAAAGTGAATAGGGTAATTAAGGGTAAAAATGAAATTACTATTACCCTAACACATGTCCTAATTATATTGGATATGTTTAATTAAACCAAAAGAAACCTTAGGAATAAAATATGTCCATTTAGATCCACTTGTATTAGATTATGACATTAATTATTATTTTATTTAAAGAAGAGTTAAAATAGTTAAAAATCAAAGCTTAATAACTAAATCATTTTTAATATAGGGTTATACATAAAATATATTTGACTATAAATATTAATTATAAAGATAAAAATATTTCCTACATAATGGTAGTTTATTTATAATTTTTAGACCTTAAATAATTTAATATATTAATGACACAATGATGATGCAATAATTTCCTTATTAATGAAATATTAACATAAATGATGTTATAAATACCAAAATAAATGTAATCTGAGAGTTTTAATGAATTAAACTAATTTTATAGGTTAATATTACATGTTATAATTGAGTTAATTAAGTTTTTTCAAACTAATCATTCTGATATTATTTTCACAAAAATCAATTACCAAATAGTGTCAAAATTGACATAAAATAGTTTTTAAAACAAATATTATATTATTAATTGTTCTTCTATTACTAAAAATCTATAGTTCAACCAAAAGACTTATATAATAATATATATGACATTAATGAACCAATTGGGGTTCTATTGGTAGTATATAGTATCTTTTTTAACCATATACTGTATGGAAACAATAACACACGGTAAAAGTTAAATTATTTATCTTAGAGTTAAATATCAATGATAAGGTTAAAATGGTGACCTAGACTTCAATAAAACCTATTGGTTGATTGTTTTTAGACCCATACCTACTTTATCTTATAAATAAGTCACTTTTGAGCCATTATAAACCGAATGTGACTTTATTATAAAATAATATTTTATGTTTTTCCTAAGGTTCCCCTCTCCACTCTTATAAAAGGACACCTCCTCCCTCTTTTCTTTACACAACATTGAGCTTTCAAGCTCGGCCAAACCCTGACCATTTTCTTCTCCACTTACCTAGAAACATTCTGGAGGTTATGGTCTTCTCAAAAGATCAACTGTAGCCCCTTAAGAAGAATCTTAAAAGATGTGCATCAAAGAAGAGTTAATATCTTCTACCGATTCTTTCAAGTTTCTTTCTTATTCAAATTATTCTTATTTAGTTATTTCATTATAAAGTAATAACATAAGTATCAATAATATACTAATATGTTATTATAAATATTAAAAACCCCCATTTCACCTTCTATCCATCCTACGGAAAACGAAATCACCGTGCGTGCGCACGTACGGAATATCGTCTCCACGCAGCGGTGTAATCAGTTTTTCCACCACCACCTTACTTGGATGGGTATAATAGTGTAATGAATAACTATATATTGATATTATAAAATAATACTGATTCTGATATATTATATCATCCACTCCAATTAAATTAAATAATTATTATAACGATAGTGTCGCTCGTGCGTATGTACGGATTACCGTCTCCACGACGCGATGAGATTCATTTTCCATATTAACCACTCAAGAATGATTATAAAGTATATATAAAGATTAATAATTAAATATATGACATGATAAAGCTATTGTATTTATGTATATATATATATATATCTTATGTGTGTCATCTACCTACTTCCATTCAAGTCAATAAGGAAAGGAAAACAACGTTCATGCGTACGTACGACCTACCATCTCCCTGAACGGTGTATTTCATTCCATATATCGATCTATCATATATATTTATATAATGAATATATATTATATATAAATCATGTTTTAAATTCATGAATTACGTAAATCAGGATATGATTAATAATATCAAGAACAACAAATCGAAACACGTATGATAAATGAAAGGATTTTACCCAAAACGCTGCTTTAACATTGAATTTACAAAAAAACGGATAATATAAAGTCATAAGTGAACCATATATGATATAATAAAAATTAATATGGTTCTTTAATAATACAATTACATTATCTAAATCATTATACAGGAGGTTCTGATACATACGAATCATATCAGACATAAGGTAAGTGACAATTATTCCAATCACATTCTTATCCGAGATAGTGTATTCATAAGTATTTACTAGGGTTATATTTCTCGTCCATGTCCATAAAAATGTTTTCCATTCTTCCAAGTATGTTTAAAGTCATTTTTACCCCCTCTTTGACCTTTTCATTGTGTTATGGAAGGAATCTTTCTTTGGTTTACTATACGAGAAATTTTTTGACTTTTCCGGAAAAAGTATGAGAAGAATGTTTTTTAAATTATACAGAATGAATGAATTTTTACAATTTCAAAATGCTTTTTAATAATTAAGATTAATCTACAAGATTTTATGATTATTTTTAACAAAATAATTTTCTTTTAAAATTTCATGGCATTTTGTGAAAAGAAAATTATTTTTAAGAAGAAAGGATATTTTCCTCAAGAATTAATTTCAAGTGTTTTATCAAAACTATTTATCATCTATGATGACATTATTTCATATGTGTCTGTTTCAAGTATAATGTCTCTAGGATTTACATTGTTTCAATTTTCTTATGATGAAATGATATCCATTTGTTCTATATGTATTATGTTATCATGGGATGATGTTTATGAAACCCATTTTATTCTTTGGGTTATGATTAATGATTTATGTTTATGTCGTGGCACACGTAAGAATGATTTCATTATGAGATGGGTGGGACATATATCTCCCTCCAATGCATTGGGTAAAGATTTATATATCATGAGATAGACATGGTTGGAAAGGAATGTCAATCTGGTTCAGTGATACGTGACTGGAACGAGGAGTGAACTCGATTCAGAAAGGGACTTTGTCCACTAAGATGGTCTTGGCAGCAATGCCTTGGATAATATGGAAATCATAACATGTACTTAATGGTTTCCAAAATTACAAGTTTTATTCCCATTCTATTTTATCATGATTAATGTATCTTTATGATTGATGCCTTATGTACTGCCATGTTTTATGTCATTGCTCAAGATTTTGATGTTTAAATATTATGTTCATTTTTTGAAGTTCAAATGTATATGGTTTGTTATATTTTCTCCATGATTACCCTTACTGAGAATTTGATCTCACCCTTTATATTTATTCTTTTCCCTAGGATATAAAGAAATGTTTTAGGTAAGAAAAAAAGTGAGGAAGATCTTTGTGGGAGATGTTTAAGATCTTTCACCAAGATTAGAAGATTATATTCCGAGTTTCCAAAGACACTAAACTATTACGGTCCTTTTGTGTCTATTTCTTTATGTATTAAGTATTCCGAAATAGTAATGTAATTTCCATGTATGCCATGCTTTGGGTCTCTACAATTGGCGCCTCCACTGGTGCCTCTACTGGAAGAACTCCCTACACCAAGGCCTCGTCGTTCGGTGGGCTATCAGTGCGTGCTACTCTCAGAACCCTAGCTGGTTGTCTATGTGGATGCATCCTGAAAAAAAACAGGTGCTCCATGGTCAATATGTTATACCTAGTAAGCTGACTCAAAATAACACAAATAAAACTATTGAAAACACACACAAAATCAGTGTTTTAGTGCACTGAGTTGGAAATCGGAAGTCAAGGTCCGGGTGTATGGATATGTCGGCTGCCGCACCAACACTGGATTCCCTAAACTTATAACCACACTCACTATACTTAAAACTATTTCTGTTAAAAATAAATATTTGAGTCCTATGTTCTACGGTAGAACCAACTCCTCTGATACCAATTTGTCACGACCCATTCCTCGGGCCCCATGCTGTGACTACCCCAAGCCCGCCTTCCACAGGCCAGGGGCTGGTGACTAGCATCGAAAGGCGTAATCTATAAAACTCGGAAGGAATTGCCTTTATAACCTGTAAACTCATGTATCCTAGACAAAAAAAGATATGAACACAAGCAAACTGTATAACCAAAAGAGTAATGAAAGTAAAAGGGGTCGGGATAAGAGCCTAATAGTAAAGGTACAAGTACAATTGAAATACAATACATCTGAAGAAAGAGAAAGACAACTACTGGATCATCTTCCGAGGTTCCTACCTGAAGGTTAGGCATAGATCCCCTCCTCAACACTCCACTTCAACCCATCTCCTCTTCGTACCAACATCATATGGTCCACCTCCGGGTACTGTCCAGTCCAGGTACTATCATCCTTAGATATCATTGTCCTTTGTCTGCACCAAAAACAACAACGTGTGAGCATAGCCCATGCATGGGTGAGTACAACGATACACAGTAGGGACCACAAGACCGTCAATGTCTCACAAAATCCTCCAAGGATAAACCACCAAGAAATTAAACTAGCGACAACACGACTTAGGTATATTCCCATACAAATACCTACATTATCAAGTATTCCCATCTCAATCATGAGGAAACACAAGGTCCAACTCAAAAGCCCAAGGCTCAAATGTTCCAACAAGGAAGGAAACCCACAATGGCAATTACCACATAGGTACGCCACCAAAGAGAATACCATCAAGGTATTACCATGAAGGAAAGTACCACACAGGTATGAACTCATATCACACCAGGTATAACTTAAGTACGGTAGTAGAGATGATTAGTTATAGTTACTAAATCCTCTTACTCCGTTAAGAGGCTTTGCTGATGACCCACACAGAATATCTAGGAGCTGACCCACACAGGATCGCTAGGAGCTGACCCACACAGGATCGCTAGGAGCTGACCCACACAGGATCGCTAAAAGCTAACCAACTCATGATCTCTAGGAGCTAACCAACAAAGGATCTCTATGAGATGTCCCACACAGGATTGGTAGGAGATGACCCACACATGGTCTCTAGGAGATGACCCCCACATGGTCGCTAGTTGATGACCCACACATGTTCTCTAGGAGCTGACCCACACAGGATCGCTAGGACCTGACCCACACAGGATCTCTAGGAGCTGAACCACACAGGATCACTTGGATCTGACCCACATAGGATCGCTAGGAGCTGACCCACATAGGATCTCTAAGAGCTAACCCACACAGGATCTCTAGGAGCTTACCCACGTAGTATGACTTGGAGCTGACCTACACGGGATCACTAGTCAGTATTCTCATCACAGCCAGTTACTAGATTCCCGCACTAGGCTTGCTCGTCTTCGGGAGAGTTC
The DNA here is from genome assembly GCA_963277665.1 of Viscum album. Taxonomy (NCBI): domain Eukaryota; kingdom Viridiplantae; phylum Streptophyta; class Magnoliopsida; order Santalales; family Viscaceae; genus Viscum; species Viscum album. The sequence continues at coordinate 448,027,801 of OY728147.1, forward strand.
ACTCCCCAAGACACTGCTCGATAATCCAACTACCAATAATTACCACTTATAAATATCTCAAAGGAACACCACATAATAGGGGTCTCAACGAAATAGACGGTGCGTCAATCAAACACTCGGTCTGTGAGTTATTAGCCTTTTAGTCCAAGGGGACTGGTTGGATTCGTGCTCGATCCAACCTGACCGTACTCCAATCATAATCCAAATCACCAGTGGGTTATACCCAAAGGGACTATATTTCTCGATGATTTCCAGTTTCGATGACAGTTCGTCAAATAGACATCTAGTGCGAATGTTATGGCTGAGAATGCATAAATGGATCGTAGTGGGTCCGTGTCCGGTCTGACCCAGTTGAACTGACTCAGCCCGACCCGGCCTGGGCCGACTTGGTTCAGGTTTACGCGGACCAACGCACTGGGTGCGGCCCAGCCCGTGCTAGGCAGCCTAGCCTGGTGGCATGGCTGGGTCGTGGAGCGACTCGGAGGGATGCGGGCAGCGCAGCTAGGCCGCAAGGGGACGAGGTGGGCCGCAGGGTAGTGCGGACCGTTGTGGGGCAGCGCGGATAGCTGCAGGGCGGCGCAGACTGCCGTGGGGCCACGTGGATGGCAGCGTGGCATCACGGAGAGCCACGGGGATGCGCGAATAGTGGCGGGTGGCGAGGTGGCGAGGTGAGGCCTCAGATCGTGGATCTGCCGGGTGGCGCGATAGGGCCGCGGACAGCGGCAACAGCTCGGGGGGCGACGCCACGGGCAGTTGCTCGGCCGCAGACAGTGGAGGCAGTTTGGGAGGTGAGGGTGCGGGCTGTGGTGCATCCGTGGGGCGTAGAGACTATAGACAGTGGAGCCGTGGGGTGTCGGGGCGCCGTGCCTTTGCCAGCAGCTGGTTTAGCTGACCTCTCTCTTCGTTCATCATTACGGTGTAAGGCATATTCTTCAATCAGAATGAACACAATAAGGAAAACAGAGGAGGGGTTGGTCCATATTTGTTTGGCCCTCCACCTCTTCATTAGAGCGGTAGCATTTGGTTCACCATTTTTGAATCAAGAACATGTAAGATAGAAGAAATTCAAACAACCACCCTTCAACATCCCATAAAATAATCATAGAAAAATAATCCTATAAGGACCCGACCTTAGTACAATACATATTCTTGAATTAAATGAATAATTCACATTTAGGATCTTTTTCACAAGGTAGACACATCTACTTATTTTCCATTTTTTTACAAAATATAAACACTTGAACAAAAGGCTCATGTCTAGTTACATGTTTTAGACATCATGACATTTCCTTGATCCCATCCTTGACCGTATTCCACTTTAAGTCCTGTGGAAAAATTTCAAAAACTTAGGATGAGCATAAAAAGCTCAGTAAGGGTTATAACAATACGGAAAGAAAACATTAGTCCATGTATACATAAGAATCAATGAAATCATACTTTACTCATAAAACATAATCACATTAACATACCTCATTAAATCATAAGATTTATGAATAACTGATAGAAATCATAAGACGTAAATGTAACTTGAATAATTCATAACATTCTTACGTAGGGAGTAACCCACTTGGTTACGTTTGGAATACCCATCACAGTATATTCCTTAAATCTCTTTGGATAAACCTCAGCGTTTAACCCCTTCATGTTATCCAATACATTAGAGAGCTATCTCGGGCTCACCCTCCCTTAGTTTATCACGGAACCACCCGATTTCATAAACATTGCCCAAGAACCATAACATAATAATAACACTTAAAACATGCATAAAAGAAACATAAAATTTACACATTTCAATCACAATAGATCACATCATGATATTAACATAAATAAAATGATCTACTAAAATCATTAAAACTCTATGCGTGAAATTTCACTTTATACTTTGAAAATATTAATAGGAGACATTTAAAAGAGATTTTAGAATCAATGTGTCCCATACCACATAGAAACTTTTGAAAAGGTTTCCAAACATTCATGTGCATATAAATTAATCCTTAATACAATTTCAAAAACATGGACATGGATGATAAATGTTAAAAGAATAAATCTTTAAAACCATTTAAAACAATGTTTTAATAAAAGTGTACTTTTCCATTTTGAACATTTAAATAATAAGCCACATGCATGTAGACCAATTTAAATACTTTTAAATGACTTGAGTATAGACATATTATGGATATGGAATGTCAAAGGTTCTGTATATAAACTTTAAAAAGAATAAAAGTGCATATCATCAAGAAGTGTCTCAAGGAAGAGAAATTGAGACGTAATCCCATTCAAAGATCATGTCATTAGTTCAAGGATAAATCAATGACATAATTATGTGTGAAAAGTATATATACACCCAATATAAGTGGATATCAGGTGTAAAACAACCATAGGTCATTAACACATACTCTTGGTAAAACAAAACCAGTGACACAGATATTTAACTCAATGAAATGAGATTGAGTTATGATTTCCCATACAAGTTCGTATAAATGATGTAAGAATTTATCAATGAGATGATTATGTGTAGAAATAGTATATCCACACAAAGGTTTGTGAAAATTACAACATACATATTCCGCACATAATCTTGGAATAATTATATCATGAAGTAGAGGTTTAACCCAAAGAATTGAAAGTGGGTTAAGAAGTTTCTTACAGAAATTCGATAGCCTAACGACGTCACTTTAGAATTCATAAAATGAGATGATGAGAGATAAAAAATGGTATCTCATCACTTGGACATAAAATTTTCAGGAATAAGGATATATAAGAACATATCTCATCATAATATGATTAAAGGACCAAACAAAAAGAAGTCTTTTAAAATGAGGAGGGTAAAAGGTTCCCTTACCGATTTGCGTAACTTTCGAAACGTACACCCCATGGAAAAAGGGTCATACAATGAAGATGTAAATACCCATAAATTAAAATATATTAAATAAATAGTATAATAATGGGAAGTTCATATACCACTCAAAGTAAATAGTTGAAAATGTAGCATAGATCTCACGGGAATAAAAGTGAGATGAAAAATCCATTACGAAAACTCGGCAGCCTAACGACGCCACTTAAAAATTATTAAAATGAATTGACGAGAGTAAGAGGGGGTGTCTAATCATATGAAAATACAAATTAAAGTATATTAAATATAAAAGTACATCCTCCAACATAATAACATGGAGAATAAAGGAAATTACATAAAAGAGATTAATTGAAAAGAAAGAGAGAGGATGGATCCTTTACCTCAAGTCCGACTTGTCTTGTTGATTTCTTTATATTACTGAATAATAAACTTTGGTCATTTTATAGTTTCTTAAGGACATAATTTTATTTTTATTATTCAATTAATATCATATATTATCATGTTATAATAATTAGTTAATTTTGTGAGTCCATATCATACGTTTTGTCGATGTTCGGTACATGAGTCAAAAATGATCTTGTTTGAAAAGCATTGTCAATGTAGTTGAAAGTAGATCATATCCAGAATAGTATTAATGATTTAAATATCATATATATCCAGTATATATTCTTTTTATACTTATTCCATAATATTTTGAGATAAAAATAAATGAAATGCACAGTTCATGGAGACGGTAGGCCGTACGTACGCATGAACGCTACTTTCATTGCTTTGGCTCATTAATGGTATTAAACTAGATGAGATATATATATATATATATATTATAATTTCAGTATAATATTTATGTTATATGGGTCACATAGTTTTATTAATTTCATTATTTATACATTCCATGTATTGCATGAACGAGTCACATAACTTGAGGGGGCGGTAGTCCACACTTCCTCAAATGAAATTATCGCATTTTCACATCATGCAAAGAATAAAGGTATGTTTTAAATATAAAATTCAGTAGCATAGAGAGGACATAAATATAATATATATCATATAAAAGAATAGTTCCATCATAATGGCCACCATGAGAGATGGTAGGAGAAGATAGAACAATCATCGTTTCGTGAGGCAGTAATTCGCCATCTACAGAAACAGTATGTTCTTTAACCATTAGACGGAGGTGTGTGTAAGTGTAGCTAGAATACCTCTCATAAAAACATCATGGTATGTTTAATATACTGGTTTTCTTACAAAATAAATTAATAAAAAGAGTTTACGGGGTTGTAGAAGAAAAATAAAACAAAAGAACATTAGGGAAGACTTTACCTTTAAATCGGGTAACTCCCCTTGGTTGAACCAAAAGGGTTTCTTGAAGAGGTTTCTGCCTAAGGGAATGATTCTAGGATGAATATATGTATTTTGAGAGATACAATTATCAGAATTTCGCTGAGCCAATGGATTTTGAGGTGTGGGTAAGGAGGTTGAGGTGGGGGCCTTTTATAAGAGGGAGGAGAGGCACTCATGGAAAGTAAAGAAATGTTACTTTATATTAAAATGCGTTTATGATTTTAAAGTTCCAACATTGATATATTTCTAGTATAATTTGGTAAGGGTTCTAAATATACTCATACAATAGGTTTTAGTCATGTGTAAGATTTATATTTTACATTATCTTTTCATTTTATTTTAATCGTTCATTAATGAGATAATCGTTGCATCATCATGTTGTCATAAATTAATTTATTTATTTAATGTAAAAAAACTATAAATAAATAATATGATTTAGGAAATCATTTTAGCTATCCAATGACTATTTATATTCCAAGAGATCAATTACACAGAAAAATATAAAATTGTTTTACTTTGGTGATACATACTTTGGTTATACTTTCCTTTTAAAAACATAAAATTAAAAAGTGTCACTATCACCCCAATAGTGATTCCATGGGGTCCCAACGTTTGTCACAAGCATCAAATTGTAGATCATGGAACAACCAGTAGCATTAGGACAAATTTTAGGGTCATTTTTTATTATTATGATATTATCTTATTACCCTTAACTACCTGATTACTAATTAATCACGACAATTAAAGATAATTACCATTGTTACTATTCTTAATGTCCAAAAAAAAAAGAGTCTTAATTACATAATTTGGAACATCTGATTCCATATATGGAATCCATTTTATCAAATTAAAAACACTGAAATTGTACTAATTAATTTAAAAGTAATTCCCGTTTTAAAAAAAGACGGGTTTTTAAGAAGTAATATCTTTCAAAATATTGACTTGTTTCTACATCAAATTAAAAAGTAAAATTACATCTAATGAACAAAATTTTATTAATTGATAAAATAATAATTCAATTATACTTTAAAAACAATTAAAATTACAATCTAAATATATAAATAAATTGGATTAAAAGGCAGTTTTGAATTAAAAAGCTTTATTTTTTACTATTCATTAAAAAAAGACATTATCAGAAAAATACCAAAAATTAGCCCTATGATATATCTGATATTCCAAATTAATAAATGATTTTCATTTTACCAAATTCAAAACATAGAGGTTTCATTAATAAATCATATAGTTAATTCCCACTATCATAATAAATAGCGTGTTTTAAGAAACAATATCTATCAAAAGACTGACACTTGTTTATGTCAATTTTCAAAGTGAAATTAATTATAATGAGAACCATTGAATTAAATTGTAAAAATATATTATAATTACACTTTAAAAAAATTAAAAAATAAAATCTATCCATATAATTAAATTAAATGAAAAAGCAGTTTTGATGTAAAAAATCAACATTTGTCAGAAATATACCAAAAATTTATCCAATGTAAATTTCAGTATCCATATTCTAATATATAAGTTTATTTTGACAAATAGAGATTATAAAATTGGCAAAATTTGTATTTAAAAAAGGTTCTCTATCAAAAGGCGGTAAAACAATATTTTAAAAATATTAGAGTATTTATTCTTAAAATTGGATTCATTTTCATTTTAAGCCTCTAACATTTATTGGATAAATTTAAAAAAATTCATCAAACATATGTAATCATTTTTTTTGTTATTTATGTTCATTCCCTCCATTACAATAGATAGGCATTAACTATTTAAAATAAAATTATTATATTATTAGTGTGCAACGTAAGATTTCAAAGAAACTCGTTGTTGCGTATTGGGTAAGCCATCGAGCATAGAATTCCCTTTAAAGTAATATTAACATTTTATTCACAAATATTGATAAACATGAGAATGTAATATTATTTATTTACCTAGGATGTTACATCCTTCCCCCTTTTTGGGACTTGCATCCTCACAATTTTAAAATTGGGCTTGAAAAGTTCATTGAAAGCCCCACATCAGAAAAAGAGTAAATTTAACGATCACTTTAAAAGAAATAAAGAGAAGTACAAGGGTCACCCAAGTTTACCCATACTAGTATTTCATGTTGGAAAACATGGATATGGAAGAAAAATACAAACGGTCATGTTTTGAGGGAGAGTGATAGAAAACATGTTTATGAGGAAGTTATCCACCAGAAAATCACAAACTTGTGATGGGTTAAACAGTATTTGATTCCCCAGTCAGAAAAATTAACAAAAAATTTTTTTGGTTTAAATTACTTTTCATTGCGTAATTTTTTTATGTTCTTAACTAAAACATAAGGAAACATACTTACTTGTCATGTTGAATTTCAACTTTTGTTATATTTCTTACACAAACTCATATTTTCTCCAAAAGATGAGTATTTAGTATAACTTGTTCACATTAAGAGCACTATAATCAACTTCTAGGGAATCACCTAATCCACAAAAGAGAACTATATACTTCCCATTTCATTAGAACAAAACAAAATCCAAAATTGTTAGTACGAGATCAGATAATATCAAAAAAGGATAATCCTTTATAAAAAGAAACACTACTATTAAACTCCAAAAATTTTCAAACATTATCCAAAGTTCAACAAAGACAATTCAATTGACAGGTTCCCATAAATTTCTTGAAAGATAAACCAAACTATTATTGAAACCCAAATCTCCAAAGGATTTAATCACATATTCTTCTAAGGTAAATCTTAGCATTTATCTCCAAATAACATCAGTTACTCTTAAAGTCTCATACTGAAAAGTAATTAACCTAATAACATATCATCCATGATAGTTTAATAATTTCCATAAATTACCCAAAATTAACTAATTATAGATTCATAAGATCATCTAACTAAAAATAATTAGTCAAACTAACCAGGGACTTCACTTAGTCCAGTGGTAAGTGATAAATACCAATTGCACATTGGTTGTGGGTTTGATTCCCGCAGCTTCGTCCGATGCAATAGCTTGCCACACGGTCTACGTGTTGACTTTTTTCCAAAACTACATAATTCTTATAACATTCCCAAAAGCGATAAAATCTTCAAAAATAACCATAACATATTTAACCTCAAGTTTATCTCATGCCTTTCATATTCCATCATATCATGTTGTAACCCATAATTACCTCAAAAGTAAGGATCATATAAACCATAATGGTTACCTTTATAATTATTACCTGAACTTCCACATCTAGTTGGTTCTCTGGTATATGATGCATTAGAGAACTATCCAAGGTTCAAGTGGTTGATCATGACTCCTGATTTTTGGTTTAGAGTAACCACGAGATTTCTCATTGAATCCCCCATTTCAACTAGTCTCTTAATCAGAGAACCACCACAGTTTCCTTCAAACCCATTGTCACTTTGGTGCCTGATAGATCCATCCATTTACTAAAACCAAAAAGTTCAGTTTGAGTATATCAACAAAATCACCATGTACTAAAGAGGAATATAAACACTAAGATATACTTATCCAAGTTATCTCAAACTAATTCCAACTTTCATAAATAACAATGACTCTATCTAATATAATAACATGTGTGGTTATACACAACTTGTCACTTATGCTTAAACAACACTCTATCCTCTAAAGTTATCTAAACTGACCTTTGAAACCAACTATAAGGACCCGGCCTTAGTACAATACATATTCTTGAATTAAATGAATAATTCACATTGAGGATCTTTTCAGGTTTAGAGTTATATAGAATTGGGACATAAGTATTACATCTCAAAGATTACAAGGTAGACACATCTACTCAGTTTCCATTTTTTTTACATAATATATACTCTTGAACAAAAGAGTCATGACTATTTCCATGTTTTAGACTTCATGACATTTACTTGATCCCATCCTAGACCGTATTCCACTTTAAGTCATGTGGAAAACATTTCAAAAACATGGGATGAGCATAAAAATCTCAGTAAGGGTTATAAAAATACAGAAAGAAAAAATTAGTCCATGTACACATAAGAATCAATGAAACCATACTTTACTCATAAAACATAAGCACTTTAACATACCTCATTAAATCATAAGATTTAGGAATAACTCATGGAAATCATAAGACATTAAGGTAACTTGAGGCATTCATAACATTCTTACGTAGGGAGTAACCCTCATGGTCACGTTTGGAATACCCATCAAAGTATATTCCATAAATCTCTTCATAGAAATCTTAGCGTTTAACCCCTTTGTGTTACCCAATGCATTGGAGATCTAACTCGGGCTCACCCGCCCTTAGTTTATCACAGAACCGCCCGATTTCAAAAACATTTCCCAAGAACCATAACATAATCATAACACTTAAAACATGCATAAAAGAAACAAAAAATTTCCACATTTCAATCACAATAGATCACATCCTGATATTGACATAAATAAAAACATCTACAAAAATCATTAAAACTCTATGATAGAAATATCCCTTTATACTTTGAAAATATTAAAAGAAGACATTTAAAAGAGATTTTAGAATCAAAGTGTCCCATACCACATCAAAAAATTTGAAAAAGTTTTCATACATTCATGTTCATATAAATAAATCCTTAAAACAATTTTTAAAACATGAAAATGGATGATAAATGTTAAAAGAATAAATCTTTAAAACCATTTAAAACAATGTTTTAATAAAAGAGTCCTTTTCCATTTTGATCATTTAAATTATAAGCCACATGAAAGTATAACATTTTCAAAACTTTTAAATGACTTGAGTATAGACATAATATGGATATGGAATGTTAAAGGGGATTTATATACACTTTAAGAAGAATAAAAGTGCATATCATCAAGAAGTGTCTCAAGGAAGAGAAATTAAGATGTAATCCCATTCAAAGATCACGTCATTAGTGCAAGGATAAATCAATGACATAATTATGTGTGAAAAGTATAAATACACCCAATATAAGTGGATACCAAGTGTAAAAAAATCAGAGGTAATTCACACATACTCTTGGAAAAACAAAACCAATGACATAGATATTTAACTCAATGAAATGAGATTGAGTTATGATTTCCGATACAAGTTTGTATAAATGACGTAAGAATTTATCAGTGAGATGATTATGTGAAGAAATAGTATATCCACACAAAGGTTTTTTGAAATTAAAACATAGATATTCCACACATAATATTGGCATAATAAAATCAATAAGTATAGGTTTAACCCAAAGAATTGAAAGTGGGTTAAGAAGTTCCCTTAGAGAAATTCAACAGCCTAACAGCGTCACTTTAGAATTCATAAAATGAGATGATGATAGATAAATAGGGTTATCTCATCACTTGGATATAAAATTTACATTAATATGGATATATAAGAACATATCCCATCATAATAAGATTAAATGACCAAACAAAAAAGAAGTCTTTTAAAATGAGGATGGTGAAAGGTTCCCTTACCGATTTGGGTAACTTTTGAAATGTACACCCCATGGAATAAGGGTCATTAAATGAAGATGTAAATACCCATAAATTAAAGTATATTACATAAATAGTAGAATAATGGGCATTAAATATACCACTCAAAGTAAATAGTGGCAAATGTAGGATAGATCTCACAAGAATAAAAGTGAGATGAAAAATCCATTACGAAAACTCACCAGCCTAACGGCGCCACTTAAAAATTAGTAAAATGAATTGATGAGAGTAAGAGTGGGTCTGTAATCATATTAAAATAAAAATTACAGTATGGTGAATATAAAAGAATTTTCTCTAACATAAGATCAGGGATCATAAAAGAAATGACATAAAAGAGATTACATGAAAAAAAGAGAGAGGTCGGAACCCTTACCTCAAGTCTGAATTGTCTTGTTCATTTCTTTATATTCTTGAATAATAAACATTGGCCAATTTATAGTTTCATAAGGAAATATTTTAAAGGTTATTATTCAATTAATATCATATATTATCATGTTATAATAATCAGTTAATTATGTGAGTTCATATCATACGTTTTGTCGATGTTCGGTACCTGAGTCAAAAATGATCTTGTTTGAAAAGAATTATCAATGTAGTTGTAAGTACATAATATCCAGAATAGTATTGATGATCTAAATATCATATATATACAGTATATATTAGTTTTATACTTATTCAATAATATTTGGGGATAAAAAAGAAATGAAATGCACCGTTCATGGAGACGGTAGGCCGTGCATACGCATGAATGCTACTTTCATTTCTTTGGCACATTAATGGAATTAAAACTAGGTGAGATAGATATATATATATTATAATTACAGTATAATATATATGTTATATGGGTCGAATAAGTTCATTAATTTCATTCTTTATACATTCCATGTATTGCATGAACGAGTCAGATCACTTGAGGGGACGGTAGTCCACTCTTCCTCAAATGAAAATATCGCATTTTCACAACATGAAAAGCATAAAGGTATGTTTTAAATATAAAATTACGAAGCATATAGAGGAAATAAATATAATATATATCATATATAAAAATAGTTCCTTCATAATGGCCACCATGAGAGGTGGTAGGAGAAGATAGAACAATCATCATTTCGTGTGGTAGTAATTCACCATCCACGGAAACAGTATGTTCTTTAACCATTAGACGGAGGTGTGTGTAAGTGTAGCTCGAATACATCACATAAAAACATCCCGGTATGTTGAAGATACTGGTTGTGTTACAAAATCAAGGAATAGAAAGAATTTATGGGGTTGTTGATGTATAATAAAACAAAAGAACATTAGAGATGACTTTACCTTTAAATCGGGTAACTCCCCTTGGTTAGAACAAAAAGGGTTTCTTGAAGAGCTTTATGCCTAAGGGAAGGATTACAGGATGAAAAGAGGGATTTGGAGAGATAAAATGATCAGATTTTTTCTGAGTCAATTGATTTTGAGGGGTGGTTAAGGAGGTAGAGGTGGTGGAATTTTATAATAGGGAGGAGGGGAACTCTTGGAAAGTAAAGAAATATTACTTTATATTAATTTGTGTCTCGGATTTTAAAGGTCCTACATTGATATATTTCAAGGATAATTTGGTAAGGGTTCTAAATATACTCATCCATTATGTTTTAGACAAGTGTATGTTTTATATTTTACATTATCTTTTCATTTTATTTAAATCGTTCATTAATGAGATAATCGCTGCATCATCATGGTGTCATAAATTAATTGATTTATTTATTGTCTAAAATTTATAAAACAAATATTATGATGTAGGAAATATTATTATATTTCCAATGACTATTTATAGTCCAAGATATAATTTACACATACAATGATAAATTTTTTTTACTTGGGTGATACATACATTGGTTATACTTTCCTTTTAAAAACATAAAATTAAAAAGTGTCACTATCACCCCAAAAGTGATTCCATGGGGTCCCAAAGTGTGGCACAAGGCATCCCAGGGTCGGCCATGACACAAAAAGTATCATTAGGACACATTTTGGGGTCATTTGGTGTTATTATGTTATTATTTTATTACCCTTAACTACCTGATTACTAATTAATCACGATAATTAAAGATAATTACCGTCATTACTATTCATAATGTCCAAAAACATAAGAGTCTTAATTAAATAATATGGACCTTCTGATTCCAAATATGGAATCCATTTTATAAAATTCAAAACACATAAATTTTAGTAATTAATTTAGAAGTAAATCCCGTTGTCCAAACAAAAGATGGGTTTTTAAGAAGTAAAATTTATCAAAAGATTGACTTGTTTTTACATCCAATTGAAAAGTGAAATTACTTCCAATGAAAAAAATTGTATTAAGTGATAAATAAATAATTCAATTATACTTTATAAAAAATAAAAATGACAATATAAATATATAAATAAATTGAATGAAAAGGCAGTTTTGAATTAAAAAGCTGTATTTTTCACTATTCATTAAAAAAAGACATTATCAGAAAAATACCAAAAATTTTCCCTAAGAAATATTTGATATTCAAAATTCAGAAATTATGTATATTTTACCAAATTAAAAACATATAAGTTTCATTAATAAATCATATAGTTAATTCCCGCTGTCAAAATAAATATTGTGTTTTTAAGAAACAATATCTATCCAAAGATTGACACTAGTTTATTTCCATTTTAAAAGTTAAATTAATTATAATTACCACCATTGAATTAAATGGTAAAAATATATTCTAATTACACTTTAATAAAATTAAAAAAAATAATCTATCCATATAATTAAATTAGATGAAAAAGATATTTTGATGTTAAATGTAGTATTCTTCACTATTCATTAAAAAAATCAACATTTGTCAGAAATATACCAAAAATTTATCCAATGTAAATTTCAATATCCTAATTATAAATAATAAGTTTATTTTGAAAAATAGAGCTTATAAAATTGTCAAAAGTTGGATTTAAAAAAGGTTTTCCATCAAAAGGTTGTAAAACAATCTTTTAAAATAATTAGAGTATTTATTCTTAAAATTGGATTCATTTGCATTTTAAGCCTCCAAAATTTATTGGATAAATGTAAAAATATTTATCAAACATATGTAATCTTTTTTTTGATAGTTCTGTTTATTCTCGCCATTACAATGGCTAGGCATTAACTATTTAAAATAATATTATTATATTATTAGTGTGCAACGTAATATTTCAAAGAATCTCGTTGTTGCGTAATGGGTACGCCATCAAGCATAGCATTCCCTTTAATGTAATATTAACATTTTATTCACAAATATTGATAAACATGATAATGTAATATTATTTATTTACCTGGGATGTTATAAAACCCCTACCTCGTTTGATTGCTTGTTGACGTCCAAGAGGAGGAAAGAACAGGTGTCGGTTGAAGATGTCCCACATTGGAGGATGTCCCGAGGAAGAAATTGTGTGTCAGCGTTGTTTGTTGGAGAGCTTTATCCCAAGTCACCAAAGTTCTCAACTTTTCTAAGCCTTTTACCTAAATTCTGCCAAAATGAAAGGTAACCCAAAATAATAGATTATGCTATCTATTATATAGTTTGTTGGCACAAAATTCAAATTTCTTAAATTAATTACATTGAGTTTATATAATAAATGTTGGAGGATTTGAAGAGGCTCCCCCACATTTAATAATAATTTTGAGGGTTTCTCCCAATAAAGTGGAGTTCAAGGGGGTTTATACGAGGGTGGTCCCCACCACTATAACCTCTCATGGGAGGTTAGGATCGGTGGTCCCCACCTCCAAAAACTCTCATGGAAGGTTTTAGTTCAGGTGGCTCCCACCTCTAAAATATCCACATGGAGAATTTCAAGGAAAAATAAAATAAAAAGTTACACCATTTTATTTTATTTTATTCTTTCACGAATATGTGAGAAGCTAATTTCAACCATTGACCTACTATGGCCGTGGTGAAGGTATCATTTTGCGAATATCAGTGTTGCGAGTTCAACGGTGCCCTGAGATTTCAATTCCGAGAACCAGTTTAAAATTTAGAAAACCCCCCTCTTACGTTTACTAAACGTAACCAAAAAAATTCAGAAATTCATTCCAGGAACACCGGGCCTCGGAATCACACGCCGTCAATTTTCACGGACTCATAAAATTACCATTTAATTAAAACAATTACATGGAAATTATAGCTCTTAACATTAAATGTTACAACTGGATCCCGATGAAAGCACAAACACCCCTCCCTGACATGGTTGTCGAATCCTGGCCCTGCCAGGTACCACTAGTTGCCCCACAAACACGTGGTCCCCACCATAGGGCCCACCACATGCCTGAACGGGTCATCTAACTAATGACTATCCCCATAGGTCAACACATGTCCTTTCTAGTGTGCTTTGTCCTCACTCACACATACACTGGGAAACTTCCCAGAGGGTCACCCATCCTTATCACTACTCCAGGACAAGCATGCTAAACTGTGGAGTTCTAATCCGATAGACTTCCAAAAAGGAAGGTGCACCTTTTTTAATTGAGTCGTATCATTTAGTGATTTAACCATTTATCATTTGGGGGTGTTACAATCACCACCCTTTTAGAGCACAACGTCCTCGTTGTGGGCACTACATCTCAACCTAGGCAGTGTACCACACTTAAGGCTGGGTACCACCTCTGACAGCACAAACGCCCCGCCCGAACATGGTTGTCGGGTCCTGCATTCTGGCTACCACCAATTGCCCCGTAGAAACGTGGTCCCCACCTTTGGGCCCACCACATGCCTGAATGGGTAATCTGACTAATGAGTATCCACACAAGCCAACACATGTACTTTCTAGTGTGCTTTGTCCACACTCACGCACACCTTGGGAAACTTCCCAAAAGGTCACCCATCCTAATTACTACTCCAGGCCAAACACGCTTAACTGTCGAGTGAAAATCAGATATACTTCTGAAAATGAAGGTGCACCAGTTGACATGAGTCATATCATTTAGTCATTTAACCATTTATAATTCGAGGGTGTTACAATCACAACCCTCTTAGAGCACAACATCCTCATTATGGACCAAACATCTCAACCCAGGCAGTGCACCACACTTAATGCTGGGTACCACCTCTGATATCACAGACACCCCGCCCTAACATGGTTGTCGGGTCCTGGCCCGCCAGGTACCACCAATTGCCCCGCAGACACATGGTCCCACCCTAGGGCCCACCACGTGCCTGAACGGGTCATCTGACTAATGACTGTCCCCATAGGCCAACACATTTCCTTTCTAGTGTGCTTTGTCCATACTCACACACACCCTGGGAAACTTCCCAGATGATCACCCATCCTAATCACTACTCCAGGCCAAGCACGCTTAACTATGGAGTTCTAATCCGATAGAATTCTGAAAAGTAAGGTGCACCATGTTGACATGAGTCATATCATTTAGTCATTTATCCATTTATCTTTCGGGGGTGTTACAATCACAACCCTTTTAGAGCTCCACAACCCCGTTGTGGGCCCAAAATCTCAACCCTGGTAGTGCACCGCACTTAAGGTTGGGTACCACCTCTGATAGCACAGACACCCCGCCCTAACATGGTTGTTGGGTCTTGGCCTGCCCGGTACCACCAATTGCCCCGCAGACACGTGGTCCCTACCCTAGGGCCCACCACATGCCTGAACGGGTCATCTGACTAATGACTGCCCCACAGGACAACACATGTCCTTTCTAGTGTGCTTTTTCCTCACTCACACACACCTTGGGAAATGTCCCAGAAGGTCATCCATCCTGATCACTACTCTAGGCCAAGCATGCTTAACATGACCCGGGCAGTGCACTGCACTTAAGGCTGGGTACCACCTCTGATAGCACAGAAACCCCGCCCTTACATGGTTGTCGAGTCCTGGCCTGCCAGGTACCACCAATTGCCTCACGGAAACGTAGTCCCCACCCTAGGGCCCACCATGCACCTGGAGGGGTCATCTAACTAATTATTGTCCCCACATTCCAACACATGTCCTATCTAGTGTGCTTTGTTCTCAATCACACACACCCTGTGAAACTTCCCAGAACGTCACCAATCTTGATCAGTACTCCATGCCAATCACTCTTAACTATGGTGTTCTAATCAGATATGATCCTCAAAAGAAAGGTGCACCTTGTTGACATGAGTCATATCAATTAGTCATTTAACCATTTATCATTAGGGGGTGTTACAATAACCACCCCTTTAGAGCCCAACATCCTTGTTGTGGGCCCTACATCTCAACCCAGGTAGTGCACCACACTTAAGGGTGAGTACCACCTCTAATACCAAATGTTACAACTAGGTTCTGGTGACATCAGAAACACCCCGCCCTAAAATGGACGTCAGTTCCTGGCCAGACAGGTACCACCAGTTGCCCCGCAAACATGTGGTCCGCACCCTAGGGCCCATCACATGCCCGAACGTGTCATCTGACTGATGACTGTCCCCACAGGCTAACACATGTCCTTTCCAGTGTGCTTTGTCCTCACTCACACACACCCTAGGTAACATCCCAGAAGGTCACCCACCCTTATCACTACTCCAGGCCCAGCACGTTTAACTATGGAGTTCTAATCAGATAGGATCTCGAAAAAGAAGGTTTACATTGTTGACATGGGTCATATCATTTATTCATTTAACCATTTATCAATCATGGGTGTTACAGTATAACATATTACAATTACTATTTTCTCCCAGACCATGTTTTTTGGTATTGTAATATTTGTAGAACAATGGGGAATATTATTAATAAATATTTAGAAAACACACTAGTTTTCTTCATGAGTAATTCAACATTATTGGATATGGAATGAAAAATAATTTTTTTATTCTTACATAACCTTCTCATACTACGAATAATGTTGATATTCTAGATGAGAAAATGTAAAAAAAACACACCATTGAGTAATTAATGTTGATAGACCAAACTCAAAAAAGTGGGTGCTCTAATCCACTGATCACTGAAGAACGTATTAGTAAAAATGAAATTATATTTTACATTATATGGTTTTTGATCCTTGAGAATGGTGTATTGCTTATTCATAATTTTTATAGAAAATCATATTAATAGTGAACCATTAAATCCAATACAACTCAAAAAATGAAATTGACTCTATTGAATGGGAGATGTTTTAAATGGTATTTAACAAAAATAAGATTCAATAAACACTTATAACCAAAATATAGTGGTAATTAATTGATTTAATGATGATGTATAGAGAATTAATTGGCACCTATGTTGTAATTATTACAATACTAGTTCCATTAAATTCTTGTTATATAATAGATCAAGAAAGAAATATTGATCAATTCTGAAGTTTCATAAAATTACATTTCTAAAAATTTATTCTGATAAATGATTTTGTTTGAAATAAATAAAATATATTATGTTCAATGACGTATGAAAAGGATTTTAGAGGAACTGAATAATTTCATATTTTTCCTTGGAATATAAATATGATTTTCTATAAAAATTAAATTAATGAAACTCGTTGATTTAAGATGATGACTCTTACTTAATAACAATTTTTTGGAAATAATAATAAGGGAAATATCATAAGGGTATTTTTGAAATTTTTATGTTTGGGGATTATTTCTATTGAGAAAATGTATTCCAATGTGACATGAAGGTGCCATCTTATAAAATGAATGAAGCTAATTCAGAACTGAATGCACCACCAATGATCTAATGAATTAATTACAAAGTCTATGAAAATTACACTAATCACTACATTAATTTGAGTCCAAATGGTGATAACCAAAGTTATAAAACTCATAACCAAAGATACAGTTGGTAAGTGCATGCAATAAAAGTTTTCTACAAGGGTCATAAAACTTATGTACTAAAAGGTATACATATCATCCACTATATAATTGAAAATGTATTATTTTATATGTGTTTTGAAAAATATATTTCATTTGATGAATTTTAAATGAGTATCACATAAATATATCAATTAATATATTTTATGTTACAATTGAAAACACATGATTATGATATAATTTAATCTCATGTTAATGGATACTGTTTAATTAAATATTACAATAATGTGAATATACTGTTCTTTATATTCCTTTTATAGTTTAATATGATTTGAATTGATGCCATATTTATCCTTATTTAGATAGATACTATAACATTTTTCATGAAATGTAAGTAACATTTCATATCCCAAATAATCTTATGATCACTAATTATTGTGACGATGAATTAAAATATCCAATCTAAATTACAGAAATTATATTGGTCTCAAAACATATTCATAAGGGTCATTTATATAAAATGGTTATGGAGAAATTAAATATTAAATATATTCATATTTAATGGTATTATATTGATGAGAGGCCTTAAGAGTGATGTGCTCCTCCCCCAAAATCATGATATTTAGTTTTATATTGAAATCATAGTTTTGGTATACATATTTAAAAAACTACATGTAGAATATATCATATTATAGTTCAAGAATAAAATAAAAAACACTATGTAAATCATGGTTTGTTATTCATATTAAATTATTCATCATCATGGTTTTCATGTATTATTTAAATAAAGATGAATATAGGTTAACATTTATCTATATTTATTATTGAATACATAACATGATCATGATCAAGAGAATGTATCATCAACCACACATTGGTGACCTTTGGGGTCATTAAATGAGGAAGAAAAAATTTCTCAATGAATGAAATTCATTACACATATCATCAATTAAGGATCGAGATAGAGGACAACCGTATGAATTCCCTCTGTATGATTTATGGAATCAATAAACAAATAGTTATTCTAGTTATATTTATTAATTCCCCCACTATCATCATGGATTTAATGAATAGGTTCATTACGTGATTCATTGTACAAGTAGTGGTGATATTTATGAATGAAATTTATTTATATTCCCTAATAAAGTAATCTATTGAATATCAAAAAAAATATTGTGTTGAAGACCATGAGGAAGAACAAATCATACTCCAAATTTATCATCTTTGAAATCTTGTAATAGAAAGTATAATTTTTGGGTCATGTAATCCAATGTGTTGGTATATCATTGGATCCTACTATGGAAGATGATATTGAAGTATAGACCAGAACAATAACTAATAATGTGATACCATTTTTTAATATATTATATATAATTTTTTGATTAATTATTAGAAATTCCACACCACCCTTAAATCCACTCACTAACATAACTCATAAAGGATTAAATTTTTATTTTACTCTAGAGTAAGATTAAATTCACAAGGAACAAAAGAAAATCATGGATACATTAGATATACAGAAACTACCATGTTGTAGATTAGACGTTGTGATCTATAGTTATGAATAAATGAATAGATTGGGTGGTCTTATCAAGAATGTTGACATGATTTTATCTCATTCCACACAATATTTTATGGTTCAAAAGATAAATTACTTGAAAATTACATGGATTTTTCTGATGATTTTTTTATTTAAAAATACAAAATCATTATCTTTATGTTGAAGGGTGTGATATAAAAACATATAATAAAAGATTAAACACCATATTCATGAAAAACAATTACCATGAACAAGAGGATATTGTTATATTTTATCAATGACTATGATGTATTAATACATTAATTAGAACATGTTTTTGAGAATTTGAGGATAGATGATGTGCTCTATTTTCCTCATGTGGATTTAATAAAAATAAAAAAATTGTGTCTTTTCAATGGATGGAAATTTAAATCACAATAAATGGTAGATATACTTTCTAATTCAAATTATTTCCCAACAATCTATCATTATAATGATTAAACATTCATTAAAGGTAGATATGTAACTACAAAATATATTGGGGAATATTATCGTATTAATATATGATAATGATGGAATGATATTTTTCATGAATAGGGTATGTGTCTGTTTAATAATATAATTGAAAAATGATCTATTTTATGAAGAATATAGCCCCTGAATCTCTATCTATACTTGATGAAAATGTAAGAATGATGATCTTAAATAGAATTTATGTATGGATAAAATAAAGGGGTGTATTACAGTGTTTGTATATTGTTTCATGTCATGTATTCAATTTAAGTAAGTGTACTAAATTTATAAGGGGATGTTGAAGACATTGACCTAATATATATGGAATTAAGAAAACATCAGCAAGGATTTTATTAAAGGACATCCCAAAATATATGAAGAGAATAATTATTTTTGAATATTATTAGATCCCCTTATAATGAAATGAAATATTTTTTCTATTAGATAATATACTTTTTTCATAATACTGATTTAATATAAAATATGTAATTTCTATGGTTTTATGGAGTATCACATTCTATTATTTTAGATCAATATATTCCTTTACATTAAATTTATGAGATTTATTTAGTTAAATTATGAAACATAGTTATTTTTTAGTAATACATATCATCCATAGGTAGATTGTATGTCATAGAGGTCGACTAAATATAAGGAATATATACTGAGATTATATTAAATACATTTAAATAAAGGATAAAATCAACACCATACCTTGGTAGAGTTATTATATAATAAAAATTTTAAATTTATTATCTGACTAGAACCATTCATGGATCTGGATGGGAGGTGTTGGAGAAATACATTATGTTAGGATGATGTTGTAGAATGGTAGTTGGTTAGAATGAGTCTTTATTAGGAAATTTTAGAGATTATTAACTACGAAAAATGGTATAATAAACAGTCATATAGTCTAATAAGAGTTAAATAGATAACTATCTACCCGATTAAGTGTTTTATATTATAGAGAAACTATTTCTTCTTGTATCGCCATAGATGAAGTTTTTTTCAGTCATAAAGAAGGTAAATCAATGTCCAAGATACACTGGTTTAATTTAGATTTATAATCAAGTAGGGACCATAGAATATTATTTTTCACAACCACAAAATCTCTACTAAGTGGATGATGTCTTTTATGTATTGTTTTTGAGGAATTATATTGTAAATCCCCATATCAAGTCACTCTATGAATAATACTCATCTTTTTTAAGCACATGAAATCAGGAATGCCTCCCCAAATACCAGACAATTTCTACTTGTGGCAGGGGAATAATGGGGGACTATAGAGAGGCTATACCACATGTAAAAAAATATCTTGTTAAATATAAAACAACCAAACATAATGAATTAAAAATAATAATCAAATAATAAATCAATAATAAAAATATTATGATATATAATGAAATGAAAAAAGGACTGAATAGCCATAACAAACATTCATTGACCACCCCCAATATTAGTTATATACACAGAAAATTATAAATAAATATATAAAAGAAATTAAGACTCTATATTCATATGGTCTCTAATTCATACCCTCTATCAATTATCATGAACTAACCAGAGCTATAAATCATGATCATCTAATAACATACCTTCTTCCAAACAATACCTATAATAAGTGATGGTTATGCTCAGGTATCCATGTTTTATGGAATCCCAAGTAGGGTGTCGGTAAAAAACATAGCATGAAACAATTATTTTTTTCTCTTACATTAAAATTACATGTATTTAACATTCATGTGACATGATATATTGTAAAAAATAGTCCAACAATAAATAAAATAGACCAACAAAATACCTACTTCATCTTGATGTATGCTTGTACCTAAGAATATAAAACTGATTATCACTTTCTATTACCTGAACTCCCCAAGGGTGTACAATTATAACTTATTATAATCCCATTATCAATATTTAATCCTTAGGTCCATGTACCTGATATATTATACTTTTTTCACCCAGTTATAGAGTGTCACAAAGAATGACTGTAACCTCATGAGAAACACAATTCACTCATTAGGATCATTTTTCCATTCCACCATCATAATGAGTAGTGGAACATAGGGAAACACTAGGAATCCCTCACCCTCTATCCCAAAGACTAAACCAAACGGTCATACCTAGGTGTTGTCGATGTGGGGACTAAGTATGATTCCTAGGAGGGGGAGGCCTAATGAAATACTATTTATCATTAATTTTATGATTTCATAGAGACCCATGGAATCAAATGGAATACCATCCTCGGATCCCACGTCTAGTCCCCTAGTAATCCAATGCACATGATTTCTCAGTCATACCAAATAGGGTTACATCCACCCAACTCAAGCGGTATCCTTGGAATCTATTTAGTATATACAAAAATCACCCACATGATGTCAAAAATTTGTTCATAGGGACATTCTGAAACAATAAAAGTCATATAACAATTTGAATAATGAGCAACATGATTATTAATAATGGTATTATGGTATTTCCATTTAAATTTCATTACCCTGTCACTGAATATGATACAACTATTTGGAATGAACCCCTGCATTCCTATGAATTTTGTAATGTGTTCAATCATAATGATCAAATTTTTATCATAGTGAGTAATGGTATCATTTTTTCTTGAACCATTGTTCAATTCCGTTCTTATTCTCCTAATATTGTACCACAATGGCACAACCAAGGTTCAATCACAATAAGGATTATTACATGCACTAAATATTCTATTACCAAATTTATTAATTAAAAAATATACAATATAAATATAAAATAATATATATATATATTTTGGTATATAGATATTAATGTTACATATATTATATATATTAAAAGAAACATTATTAAAATGAATGTAAAAAAATATGTTAGAGGATAAAAATTGTTTCTCTTGGGGGATTAAATTGATATTATCATTGTTATTCATAATGTATTTCGAATTATTTTTTTAAATGTTGAGTTCAATATCTATCACTACCCATTCTTTCAATTTAATGTTACAACACTATACAGATACTTCATTCAATAAAAATCTCATTAAAATCACTACCTAATAAAAACTTCACCGTTGAAATGACATTGATATTATTTAGAAGGAAACTGAGTGAATTAGGAAGAAGAATATAGTAATAGATAAATGGGGAGACAGGATATGAAAATAATTTAACCTATAAGTATATAATAGAATAAAAAATGATAAAACATTCACTAAAAATAAACTCAAATACTAATATATTACCACTCAATCTACCACAACGATTATTCCTAAAAATGGATTTAGAGGAATCCTTGTGTTGGAAGAACAAAATTGAAAACAATAGAAAATTAGGGGAGAATATTCCAGGGAAGATGTTATATATTTAATAAAATTGAGCTAATATATCTTCTAAACCAAAGCTTTTATTCATGAATATTTTAATAATTTTATGAAGATGATTATGTGAATATTTATTTGAAGAGGGGTTCATTTTCCCTCTATAATATGACCTCTATAATATTTCACATGGCATCCACAATTAATGGATGAATTTGTGAATAAATTATTTTTTAATGTTTCCCCCTATGTCTTGTACTAACAATCATGAACATTCATGTTGGTTTAATATTTTATGATGGCGTTATTGATGATTTACTCTAGAATATTGATTTCTATATTAGGACAGTTCATTTCCCAATTGACCAAGAAATCATGCCAATATAAACCTCATAGACATAGGTTAAGTTGTTTCCATAGTTTATAAAATTATTCCATAGTCCCCAATCTTCTCCTTATGTAATTTCGGATCATTTATTTCAATAATTTCGGATATAAGGCCCCATATTTAAAAATATACTAATCTATGTCTATATATCAACATACAAATGGTGAGATAGTTTTGAGAATTATGATATTGGATTGGGTTTCATGATGGTTTAATGAAATTAATACAATGAGTTTTATGAGTTAAAAAATGAATTTCACAATTTCAATCAGTGTATTAAAGTTTATGACCTAGATGTAGATGAAAATTACAATAGTTAAAATTGAAAATTATGCCATTTTAAAATTAAGCAAAAAATATTGCTAAAAAATTAAGTGTAGAAATTGAAAATAAAACAACACTACTCTACGATTAAAAACATTTAATTAAATTATAATATTTATGAAAATGTTAAACTCATCAGGTTCAACCTATAGTAATTCAGACATGCATTAACTATATCATTTGTTAGAATTTGATATTGCGATATTCTAGAAATCTTTCATGAGACCATATCTAAAATAGAATATACATCATAGGGTCACATCAATATATAATTGTGATAAATGAGAATCTTAAGAAATCTTATCATTATCAAGTCATGGAAAAACTTTGAATCCATGGAAGTACCACAGAGAATGCACAATTAAATTTTTTCATCTCACTAAACCTATATTACTGGACCCTAGAATTAAATCTCGGAAACATTTTCTACAAAAAATAAATAAGTTAAAACATAAGTCCAAGTTGGGGGGGTCATCTATACAACTAACCCAATACCTCTTTCCTTATCCCCACAATATATTGTATGTCTTCTAAGGTGAAACCCAGTAATTTCGCTAACCATTATCAAGATCATCCTCTAACCAGGTTCATAAGTCAAAGGGGAACTACTACAATTGGTACTTCTAATCAATGCCTCATAGGAATCCTAATAAAATCCCAATATGGTTATTTCTCTAGGTCAGACCTTCTTATCGACCACCATGTGGCCTTAGCACCTAATAAGTGAAATCCTAGTGGGAAAATAATGTTCACCCCATGATCATATCCATGAAGAAATTGTATCTAAAACCATATCATAGGAACCCCCTTTGACCAAGAATCTCAGAGAGTGATTTTTTATATATTTTCATCGATATTGTTGGTAGAGATATCCAGTCGGTAAACAAATATCCATCAGATCCCTCTACACCTTGTGAAATTCAAATGTAGGATTTAGATCTATTAAACAATATTAATAATTTAATTAGTATAACTACCATATGTGGTTTGTAGACACAAGTAAAATACATTTAACAAATGAAAAACTATCATTGGGTAAATTAATAAAGAACACCCACTATTTTTGAATCCATACCAATTTTACTCTAAAGCAAATAAACTCTCCCCTCGGCTTACCAAATCTCATCTAGACACAACCAGTCACCTCGAATGATCCACGAAACCATTAAACAAAATTAGAAAATATAATTAATTATAATCAAATATAATTTTTTGACTAATTTTATCAAAAATTCATAATTCCAAATTTATCACTAAATTCCAAGGCCTTACTGAAGCCACATTTAAATAAACCCCAAGGATTATTCTCTCATCAAAAACCCTTTGTTGAGTGAATGACTGATTTAGTGAAACCAATTCAATGGTCATTTCAATTAAATTTTACTCTAAATTTTCAATTAAATAGATAGTTGAATGTATATTGGACGAAACGAGGAAGTACGACCCATAGATGGTGTCCCGAGTAATAATATTCCTTAGTTGAGTGAAATACACAGCATGGACATTTAATTCCCCCATGATCCATTGGAATAAAAAAAATACATAATCATAGAAAGAGAAATTGTAAAAAATAATAGGATATGAGAAATGGATATTAGTGTTGGGTAGATTTGTTAAAAAAGGACGATGAAAACCCATGGATCCCAAAAAAACAAAGGGGAATGTGGGAAGACATAAGAGACCAACCCCTAGACATGTGATCCGTAATAGTAAGAAAGAAATGGGTTTCCACCTTATAAAAACTCTAATGAAAAAATTAACTTTTTTCATTTATTTTACCCCACCAAAAAGCTGATACAAATCATTTTTTAGTTATTTATCTTAGTATCCTTCCTGGGAATTATGTGCAGCCACTCTAGGGAACTGGTGTCATTCCATGATCATGTAAACCTAAATAAAAATCATATCTTCACTTATTGTAATTTATATAGGTCAATTTTGTATCATATTTAATAAATCATATGGGATAATAATCCAAAATTTCATATTATCATTGAAATTTGAATGCCTATACGGATTAGATGCCTTATAGACTCCCCACTATATCACATATCACACTAGGAATGTTCTAGAGTTCATCCAACCCAACATACCGTCCTACATTGAACATAAATTTTGATCCAAATCACTATTTTAATTGTTTAAGACCTGATAATATTTCAGGATGTGAATAGATAATAAAACATATAAATGAAAAACACAGGATCAAATTCGTATAACCTCCACACATACACCAATTCTGAATATACATGAACATGTAAATCCTAAGGTATGATCATTTCATCCTAAAAACCATCAATGTCGATCCATTTCCTTATACCAACTGCAAAATAACAAATGATTACACCGATTCTATGTCTAATCAATGAGTCTAATTTCTAATGAACAACATGATCACAAAATCTTTTTCATAAAAGCCTCATATTCAAACACAGTCATCATGTCCCACAATTATATTCATGGATCATTTATTATCTCAATTCATTTTTACAAAATGGGATAATACAAGGTTGAAAATACTATGTTGACCTTCACTAAAATTTCTGACCCTACCCATGAAAAAATTAGAATACACCTAATATTGGTGCACATATTCCATGAGATGCACTTGTTTCATTAAAACATGCTCCCTAGATCAAATAAGAAAATCGTAGTTTAACAAAAGTGCTATATCTATAATCCACGAATCCTCTGTTGGGTCTTACTACATGGATTGAGGATCCTATGATTTAACACCCACATTGATATTGAAATGCCATAATGTGGCTATGGTCAATGCTATTATTCCGAATACTAGCATATTAAAAATTATCATATATTTTATATGAAATACATACATACTTGATTATATTGTTTGATTAAATTTCAATATAAAAATAACCTTCCAATGACTTGTTCTAACACTAACTCCCCTTTCAAATAAGGTTTGAGTCACCTTTTGCTGATATTAAACTCACTAGCATAGGGTAATATATGTGAACACTTCTTTTGATCAACATTAACAACATGGACCATTCCCTATCCATCCACGGACATGATGAAAAGATTCATCTAGACAATCAATTCATTATGATCCAACATCATTGGGTTCTATAGACAGAAAATACATGATTCTCCTCCCGATCCATGATATCCAAATTCACAGTCTACACCATCATAATGTTAACTCACTAAAACCCACCAATTTATTACCTTCTTACTATGATCAATGATTCCATAAATGAATTATTGTCCTGGTAGAAAATTACACCATTAGAAGATAATCTCTCTCCACATCTCATCTGTCAAAACATGTTAGGTGATCCCTTGGAACTCCCCTTTAAAACTCAGAACCATAGTTTCCCTTATTTTAAAAAATTACCATACATTAATATTCCAATTACAAAAAAAACTAATTCACCTTCTTCCAACCATGGATGGTCATTCCCATTCACATTCGTATCTACCATCAGGTTGTATTTCACTCGTGAGAATCAACCATCTCTTTGAAAATGTATCTAATGTCATCCCAAGTTCATCAGGGTTTTGTCCACTGAACAATGCTACAATCAAAACCACACATTGACACCCAATGTTCTTGTCAATAAAAACCCCAAGGCATACCCATACCTAAATCATATTATCGGTATAACCCCATATACACTGATCATATCCCCTATGTTCTCTACTACACATCCATATATTAGAAAAACACCAACCTAGGATAACACCTTAGCCATGTTTCCATCAATCATACCTTCCACTAACTCTCCAAAAAATTAATTAGAACCTCGTGGTTGACTATGGTATCTATTCTAGACTTCAAACCCAATATAATGATGGATCTAAATCACCAAGTTATATTATCTTACCTGATCCATGTTAAGGTAATATAAATATGAGGTTTAGTTGGATATAATTTTCTTCTATGTTATATCAGAAAACACTATATAGGATATTAATGGAACGTTAAATAACCAAGACTATATTCTATATCTAACTTGAATCAACCTATAGAGATCCATTTATAATGAAACTATAAAACATGGGTTGGATAAGTTGAGTGTCATTCTGTGACATAAGGTAATAAACTTTCTAGGTTTTCACTAGCAAGTTTAAGTAACCAAAAAATGATAACATAGGCCTCAATTGGGTCCAATCTAAGGAACCACATTCCAAAAAACCAAAAATAAGAGAACCACTCCTCATTGAGTATCATTATATGGGTATATACCATAAATAATATATTTTTCATACAAATCATCACCAGTCCTCCTCTAACATATTGATACTAATATTCTAGGTACTTCATTAACCATGCTTTCAACTCCATTATTTTAGGGCTTATTCTAGAGTGATTCTTGTTTTTTTGAAAAAAAATTGGAATCCCCTCGGGGTGTGCATAGTTGGGATATCGTTAGAGAAGAACTTTTGGTTTTCCCCATAAAACCGTACATTCTATTATGTTCCACTCAAAGAGGAATCATGGTTTTTCAAAACTGTACAGCTCCACATTCAACAATGTGAACCTTTGGACTGTAGGGTTTACTTTATTGGAGTGTTTTTAAACTAACGATGAATCCAAATAGTTCACCTATTCTACAGGACTAGTAAGAACACATAATTTGGGTAAAAATTTACTACTAATCATGTGACACAACTGTGATCCCATTGGTTTTGCTTTATAATTCCATTAAAATTCTAATAAAAATCTCAATACCCCCAACTAAGATGTTAAACACCACTAATTCATCCCTAATATGTTTTCATGGATTTTATAGGCCCTATAGAGGATTCCATGTATCCTCAAGAATCCTTTTATGTGAATCTAAAATCGGATAAATATCTTTATACATATATAATATAGGGTTTTTATAGTCATTTTAGAATTTCACACTCTCCTAATCTCCCCATATGATAAGGTGATGGATCATCATGTTTTTATGGATATAATAGTTCATTTTATGGATTATAATATCAAGGATTACTCATTGACAATACATGCTTTAAATTACCATTGGTGATTCCATTTTAGGGATTTTATCATGTCATCTCATGATTAATTATAGTTAGTTCCATAAATCATTACCATTCAATTAAAACTCGTAATTGATTGATTAAATTGGATTGAGATTTCACATTGACTTATAAATCCATTATTTGAGATGAACTGATGATTGATTTAAAAAAGAAGTTTGAAACTATATAAAACCCCATGTTTTTATGGAAATAAATTTGATAGGTAGATAATGAGAAAAATAAGAACTTGAAATAAAAAATCATTTTCTCCAGATTATTGAAAATATTTTCTTTAAGAGAAATTTGATTTGAAAGGATTGAAATTAATTAAAAACTTTGATTTATTTTTGAAACTGAAAAGGGAATGTTGAAATTAAAATTTGGAATTTGAATTGTTAATGATGAAATATTTTGAAATGATTTAGTTTCTAATGATTAATTGATTGACTGAATCACTTTGGAGCTTATGTTGTTACTGGGTAATTATGACTTGCATAAAATGACTCTAACATAGTATAAATTGATTGAATTTGGACACTGTAACTAAATTTAGTTTGGAATTATTTCACAAATACTATGTTGAATTATTATTGTATGTGTCCATACCATTGGGATATCTGAAGATATAAATGAGTTTTGGTGGATGATTATGTATTATATTATCCACGAGCTAATAACTAATGTAACTTTGGGAATATTACCATAGGGTTTTCTCTTTCTACTAGACTCCACATGCCAATATTTATAGAACTATATTTTTCAATCTAAAAAATTTATATAAATTTATTATATAACATTTTATATTAATCATATTATATATATCTTTTCTAATTTTATTTGATCACATGTTTGTATTTATATTATTTAAATTTCATGACATGCTTTATTTTATGTAAAATTTAATAATTAATGGTTTATTGATATGGAATTGATTCTGATACACTTGGTGAGACCCTATAGGGATATTTATCTAACATCATACGTTTTATATCTATATTTGTTATGTTCTGTCATTACTTTTATAGGGTAAAGAAAAATATCCACTTTGATGTGGTAGATTAATCTAATCAATGTGACTATGGTGTGATAGTGGTTACTAGGAGAGTTGTGGTCCACTAGTTTCTTGTGGGTTGTGAGATAATTTGTTTTGGTTTTTGTAGTTTCCATTGGGTTTTTCATTACTTTAAGATGTTTATCTATATAATTTTCAAACATTTATCTATGAGTATTTTTTGGCATACCAAAAATTCCTTCTTTATTATCTACAAATTCGTATAGAAGGATTGGTCTCATGGAAGAATCATTCACGTGGATGTTTGATAAGAGACTAGGTTCTATTCTCCATCCTATGGGGGTAAGGAATATCCTTCGATCTAATTCAGGGCCGACACATGTATTAATGAACCATAGAACCTGTTTTGGTTTTTTTAAACGTATTATCAATTGAGTTTCATTGGAATTATTTCCCAGATATAGATATATAGTATGGGTTATCCCAGGAGATAGGAGGTAGGATTTTTATGACATAGGTAGTTGTTAAAATCACGTTCTGGACAAGCTCTCATAATGGAAATCCTTATCTTCCAATGGTAGTTTGAGAGAAGAGTCTATGAGGAATAATTTGATCTGATTTACGTTATTTCATTTTTTGATATGCGATTTTTTGGGAATTCAAGAATCGTTAATTCTCATGGATTGATTTGATATTTCTTTATGTTTAATTTGATATTATGTACTATTTTTCCATTCTTATTTCTTATTGAGGTTTTGTAGTATCATTCCTCCAATAAGGTATTTGAATTTTCTATACAATGAATTTATTGGTGAACCAAGGAATGAAATCCCAACACATGATCTTAATATTATTAATTTAGTTGTTCACATTGAAAATGCTATGGGATAGGTAGCCTCACCCATTCCCATTAAGGATCTAGTGGTTGATACTTGAAGGGATGAATCTTGATATCATTCTCAATTGTTTTTTCAACATAACCTAGAATATTTATATGAATCCAATAGTACACTAAGAACATTGGTTGAAAATAATTTAGTATATTTTCTAGTTTTTTAAAATGATTGATTCTATAATAGTGAAATGTACCACCATTAATCTTGATGGTAATTGTAGGAGATTGTGAGATTAAGTGGTCACACACAAGAAGCACGATGTCTTGGAGTGGAGAGACATTAGATACCACTTTCTTGAGTAATTATATGTAGATATAATTGTTTTTTAAATACCATTTAATTTAATTAATCATCAATAAGGTTAAATAGGTAGGATTTGGTCTACCAACTAATTTTAAAATAATTTCATATTTTCTCCTAAGGTAGTGCTAAATGAGAAACTAATGAAATATTAATTTTATATTAATCATCAACCAAGTCTCTTATCACATGTTATCATATGGAATCTCACATATTATTAAGGAATTCTAGATTGAGTGTTGATCGATTAGATTAAATTATATTGTGACCTAAAATTTTCAATACATAACTATAATATTATTTTTATGTTAAACAACATAATATGAATATAATATAGGATCCAAAAGATTTGTATCATTTTTAAATTAGGCTCAAACATCACATTTACATAATAAAAAAACATTATTTAACTCCTTCTCCATCCTTCTAATGTCTCTATAATTCTCGTTAGTATAAGTAATCACCTAAGGATATACAGATGGAATGGGGTGAAAACATTCACCTAAAGGGAGGTATAACTTGGGTTTAAAAAAGATAATGAATAAAATGTACATATATGAGTGTAGTCATATCATAATCAGAGGAACAAAATCATAGTCATTATTGAAAAAATACACATCCATTGAATATGGAATATACATAAAATGAAACATTTTATTTTTGTGATCAAATAACATCCATAGTTTTGAAAAAAAATATTAAATCAAGTTCATGAATAAGATATTTTCATATAACATATTTTAATCATTATGAACAATGGTAGAATCATGATCACACATATTTCACATAACCATAACCAAAAGGACCTGGATCTGGTCAATGTCAGACCTATGAAAATAATATATCCAAAGGTGAAAGAAAAGACAAGTAGTAAAAGGTATTAATACAAATACATGTATGTATTACATAAAAAATTTGAGCATACACTATTGAAACATTATAATCAGGTTCCCTGATGGACCACATCATGTTCATATCCATGACCCCCATTTTTGACAGGGAATCATCCATAAGATATTCTTCTCTACATGAATTGCACAAAATACTATGATAAACAACACATTATCCAATTCATTAGCTGGCTATATATGTTTATTCCCACCAATCACATCATAAATTCTCATAATCAGGCATGCTACATAGAACAAATAAAAAATATATTTTTCAAATAAACCCAATGGAGAGAATCTTTTTCATAATTATTTCATATTGAATTATTTCATAATGAATATCTTTTATTGGGAAATCATTCATGTATATTAAATATAGTTATTATTAAGTGGGAATGAATAATTTCAAGGGGAGAAAAATATAATGTTTTCATAATTGAACTCACATTGAAAAACGCCATTTCTTATAAAATATATTCAAATTGTAGGAATATTAAAATATTAAAATGAAAAATAAAAGTATATTTTAAGGACATTATATGATTATTAGTGCTGTGGAAATGATAATAATCCAATGAAAATAATAATTCTTGAGAATCCCCTTACCTTAAATCCTTCGTTATTATATTTATTTTCTACCACTTGAATAATAAAATTAGAATTATTAAAACATATATCCAAAAGTGAATTATGGTCATTTTTCATATATTTATCATTATAATTATTGTATTCTATTTGATAATACTCTTTGTTATATGTTTATTATTTTGATATCATTTTTTCATGAAATATTCCCATTTAGTTTCGATTTCACTATTTTCATTCAGAGTCATTTATATAAAGGGGTAATTGAATCCATAACCAAAAAAGGAATATAGTTAAATTCTTATATATTATATATAATTCATACGACACATAATGAAGTTTGATATTATAATTATCATTGATATTTATCTACAGGTGATTAACTATCCTTTGATGTGATGTTGTCGAACAAGTGGGAAAGATAATATTAATATATATATATATTGTAATTATGATTCATACAATAGAATAATATAATTAATATAATGATAAATTTATACCTAATTAATCTTATGATGTTTTTTTTGTAAGGGGTGCTCATGAAACAAAGAGAAGAAAAAAATAGATGTTTTAATCAAAACATACTTAATCCTTGGTGTAACATCACCTTTGCGAGATAAAAACTCCATTGATATTTCAATCTGGATTACACAAAAATATCCCTAAGGATTATAAGAATATATAGCGAATGGATTTTGGTAGAGTATATTTTTTTTAAATTGTGGTATGAGTGGTTTTTGAAGGGGAGGTGGTGGGGTATTTATACTTTTAGAGAGGGGTATTTTTTGAATAAAATATTAATTAAAATAATATATCAAAGGTAAAACATGTAATAGTGAGTTTATGAACATATAACTAATATATTAATATTATATAAATATTTTTATAAATGTAAAGAACATTATAATAAAAATAATTATTTTATTAAATTAGAATGTAGAGAGAAAAAATGATATTTTAAGGGATCACATTTGACTTTTGGATGGGGAATTTTTTTATGTCAGGAAGTCATGTTTATTTCATTTTAATGAATCAATTGTTAAATTAAATATATCATGGAAGGAAGCCAATTTAATGAATGTATTAGGTAAACATTACTATCTAAATGGATTAATTTTAGATATATCAGTAATGTAAAAAATAGTTTTTTTTAATATTAAACCAAAAAATGATGTAATTAATGAAATTACTAAAAATCCCCCATAGAAAATTTCTGTATTCCTATTTCAAAATATATATTATTTTTATAATAAAAATTTTCAATTATAATTAATTTTGAATTTTAATATAAAAAATATGGTTTTTTTATATACATTAATATATTTTATATTAAAAATATCAAAATATTTTCTTTGAGTTTTTCAATCATGATATTTATTTTTTTCAATATAATTATTTTTATAGAAATTAATCATGATAAATAATATTTATGTCAAAATATATTATTTTGAGATAAATTTACTATTCCATCAGGCATGTTATTATTCCTAGTGATCATGTTATGATTCTCAATAGTCATGTTACTATTTCAATGGCCACATTATCATTCCAATGGTCCCATTAAATCCTATATGTTCCCCTTCATTCATTCAATCAATATTCACTACATTTCATCACATGGTTATAAATTATCATTTTTCTAATATGTAGATTGGTTTACTAATATATTTCTTTATTTCTATAGTATGGTTCATGCAGTTGATGATCCTAGAATATTGGGGTGATCTATATTTACCCACTATAGTTTTTCAATTTCATATTTTTCCCCAGTTGTAATATTTGGAATTTTCCTAGGCTTCGTATGTGAGTAATATAATAATATTAATTATTGAAATAGTTTTTTCATTGGGTTATCTATTTTTTTATTTATGGAATAATATACAATATAGTACAACAACAAAAAATTTATGAAACAAAAATTAGTATTAAAAAGTGGGTTGTTACATTCAACCACATTTTATAAATTTTATTGTTGACATTTCAACTTGTATTCGTAGTTGATAATAGGATAGGGTACTTTAACTTCGTTGTTTCCTTAAAAAACCATGTATCCTCTTCATAGTTAATCGTTACTTACAACACATTGACAAGGTGTGTTTTCCTCTTACATAAAATATTGTATTTACGGTCAAATATCTTCACTGCCTACTCCTCTTAATAGAGTTCTTCACCAATTTTTACTAAAATGGATTCCTTAAATGTGAGGGATAAGTTATATACATCCTTAAGTGTGAAACATGGAACAAATCATGTACATGATCCATATTTTGTTGATGTTTTAGATGATAGGCTACTTATCATATGTGATAAAGGATTATAAAGGTGCCAATGGACCATAGGAATATAATTCCATTCCTTCCAAACCACATGACTCTATTCAATGGTGGTATTAGAAGAAATTTGTTTCTCCCACATTAAAAACATAGTCCCTTTGATGGTTTTCATCATACCTATTTTTTAGGCATTGTGAAAATTTTATATTCCATTCGATGTGTTGATCCTTCTCTGACATCAAATTTATAAGATCGTTTTCATGAAATTTTCATTTCCAAACATCATTCCCTCGTATAGGTGTTCTAAATCATTTCTGGAATAGATTAAAATATAGATCCATTTGAATACTATAGTGGATTTTTTTTATTAGAATTAAAAGAAGGCATACTATTTCTCCCTTACACCATTATATTCCATTTTTAAGACTCTTATAATATCATCATGTTTCTGAATCGTCCTTTCAAATTATCCATCAGTTTAGGGTGATAGTCCATACTAAAATTCAATTCACTACCCAAATCAAGTTTATGACTTCTATATAATTTATATCATAACCTTGTATCATGATCGTATATGATATGTAGTAGAACCCCATGTATACTCACCACTTCCTTTACTTATATCATATCATTTTGTTCAAGTAATTAATCTTCTTCAATAACATTGAACTATGAATTCTTTGTGATTTGATAAATTACAAACTATATTACATTGTTTCCTTTATATTTCTTCGAGGGACAAATGAAAATTTCTATGGTGATGTTTTCTAACTTTCATGTGTGTATGGGAATATGGTTT
The DNA here is from genome assembly GCA_963277665.1 of Viscum album. NCBI lineage: Eukaryota > Viridiplantae > Streptophyta > Magnoliopsida > Santalales > Viscaceae > Viscum > Viscum album. The sequence continues at coordinate 448,062,986 of OY728147.1, forward strand.
CATAATCCCACTATAATTATATCCCTCTGATTTAACATGCTGACATACTATGATCATTTAGGTGTAATCAATGACCACCTTCTTCATGTTTCCTGCTGAGTTTTCTCTTGATGATCATGGTACATCATTCAGGAAGGATGGAGAATGTTAAAATATATTCATTGTGAAATATCACATTAATTTATCTCCAATTATAATTGAACACAAAAATATAGTTCAAAATAGAATGACACCATCCTCCTCGATGTGGAACTGATTATGTTTCCCTTATAATACTACTTTCACAATCATTTGAAACTCCAAATCATCCACTTGTTCCTCCATGATCATATCCTATATAGAAAATTATAAAATCATTTCATCATGGTTGGAAGTATTCCATACAATTATGATTTCATAAACCATCATTTTCATATCTGTGAAGATAAGTTCATTCTAAATTTTCATCATGGAAAGAGTAGTAGGTTAATTTACGAAAATTTAATCATCTACCTTGATTTCATTTTGGGGATATTAGTGAATATATAAATAATTGTATTTTTTCTTATTTAACCATATTAGTGGATACATGTTTATCCCATTATATTTTAATATGTATTATAGACTCTTTTGAGAAGTATATATGTCACCCTTTTAACCTTCGAATTAGTGGTACTAAATCTTAAAATTGGAGATCGCAACAACTAACTCCAGATCAAGTGTTGGTACTGTTTCTCAATTATCTTCAACATTTTTAAGACTCATGCACCACTATATCATTATTCATGAGTACACAGACTACAATTTCATTGAATAATCACTATATATCAGAAAACCTTATTTATGTGATGGTAGAGTAAGTAAATTATCTATTATTATTGTCATCATGATGTCCTTAATGCATTCATCACATTGTTCAATTGGGAAATTGTTTACCCCATTCCATGTTAACATAGTTAAGATGCTATAAAAACATCATTAATTCTTCAAAAACCGTTAGTGGTACCCAGTTTAGAAAAAAATTATAAGGATTTTAATGCCACCAATGCATATGGGACATTTGACAATTCCCATTTTTTAAGGGTCAATATAAATTACCCCAAATCTATTCATGTTCCCCAAGAATGTGATATTAATCATATATAAGTCACACATTCAATACATAGAATATATCTTTCCTTTTTTTAATGTAACAATCACAATATTTGATTCTCATCATGTTCCTCAACTGTCTTAGAGTAGATGATATTATCATTGATTATGAGTACAAAAAAATCAAGGGATTATTTAAAGACTATATTAATAAAATAAATGAATATTTAAGGGGGAATTAGTTTGTTTGAAGTGAATTGCAATGAACTCATAGGGTCCATAGCCTGTATGGAAGGCTATATTATGATTATCTTCCTTCTTCGACATCAGTTGATTATATTCAGAATGATGATCCATATTTAAGAAAAACAAAGATCCTTGATGATTACAGAACAAGTGATAAATCCTTAGTAGAGATAGCTTTTCTTTATGATGATATTTTTGAGCTATCATTAATGTTTATATATTTCTATTGATCCATCCATCTTGAAGAAGTTCATTGGGATACCCCTAAGGTGATGATGCACTACGGAGTATGAACCCGTTGTCCAAATTCCATTACAACTACTTCTTTAACTCCACCTGTTTGATCGAGACCATTCAATATTTGAATTTAGAGATAAAGTTAGAACCATGTATAATTTATATTGAATATTCTACCTTAAGATCTGGGAAATTCCATGTAACACTTTGAGATATACACAATTTTATTCCTTCATAATGGTCATTTCCTCAAGGTTGGTACTTTCTTACTTCTCCACCATTTTGTAAAGGTGTGATACATCACATGGTATCATCACCCACACTATTTAGGGATTTTCCAAAGGCGACTCATGATCATCATTTCATTTTAACATAATCATTTTATAGTTTAGAATAGAGAATGTTATTTTATTTTCTAATAGTTGATCTGTACTCTATATAACTAATCCTATCTATGCCAAGTACAACTTCAAATTCCACCAGGGTAACGCTTAAATAATTCTTAATAATAATCATTACACATATGATAATGATAGAAGAGTTTTGAGCTTTAGATACACTAATCTAACTAGAATTTTTCATTCATATCCCTACATCAATTTATTTGGGTTATAATCCAACTATTTTAGAAATAATGCACGATATAAAAGAATGTGTATAACCAGAATCAATTATAACAATTTCCATTCATTAGTGAATAGGAACTGTAACATGTAAGACTTAATTTTCATGCACCACCTAAATGTTATTGATGAAATAGGCTTTACCAATATTTTTTTTCGTTTTTGTTTTCGTTGATGCAGATTACACTCAAGGTACCATGGTTTAGTGCATTGTCTTGTATTGTTCCCTTTCTCCGTTTAGTTAAATCCATAATCCATGGGCGGTTCTTTCCTTTCCTCCATAACATTTTCTTGGTTCATATTTTATCTTCAACATTCCATAGCTTTTTACCATCTCTCCCTCACAAGTTGAATTCTGATGTCCCATTGATGCAGTTCATATGACACATCCTCCCTCATTTTTGAGAGAAGGGTGGTTGATCCTTAATTCATCATTTTATATTAGATCATCCATCTGGAAAGTATAAATATAATTTCTTATCTCCATAACCATTGAACCATTTTCCAAAATCCATCTGTAATTTTAGAGTGCATAGAACTACCTCTTCTTAATTTTCAAATGTTTAGATAGCTAGATCCTATTAGTGATGTAGTTTTATGCCATTGAATAGTATATCAATTTTTATTATAATTGTTTATATCAAAACCTAATGGGTATATTGAATTCATTTGATAAGTTCCATTGTTAGAGGTTACATATTATTTATGCTTTTGGTTATACCCGAGAAAATCTCCATATCTTTTTTAAAGAGTTTAATATAAATAATTATTATGAAATAAAATGTGAAAGAATTCCACCGCCGTTTTTTCCTTTTCATCATTAATATTATTATTCATTTTTAGTGGCCATAAATGATTTGGATCTCCATATAAATGATAGATGACCAAAATAAAATGACTATCTCAGAAAAATGGTGAATAAAAAGGATCTTATCTATTGTGTTAATAGGTTGTTCCATAACAAGTCGATAAAAAGATCCACTAAAAATTGTTGTTCATTTTATAATAATTGACTTCATAGAGTATTTCTATTTCTTAGTTGAATGTGGGTGTAACACATTTTCCTGATTATTGTTCATAGTCTGAGACATATGGTTAAAAATGAACCCCATATTTTGAACTCCAAATCCCATGTCATTAGTGATTCCATTTAAGAAATAATTGATGTATCCCTCATAAGGGGTTTTGTCCAATTTTCTCTTAGTTCCCATTATATTCTAAAAAAGAATGGGTTTGAACAAAACACAAGTCAAAAAATCATTAATAAGTCATTTACTATCTTATACAACATACACTAATGAAATAACATATAGGGTCCCTATATTTATTTCTTTTAACAAAAAAAATTCCCTAGATATGTAGATATACATATACTTATACTAAGGGACTAAAATATGGATTTATAATCCTAATTTTTAAATTATATAAATCATATATATTATAACAATATAGAGAGCTGGATTTTTCATTACTAATAAATTATTTAATTTTTTAAATAAAAAACATAATACTGGTACGATCCCAAATCCAAGGTTCAGTATCATGGGTAAATGATGTTCAAACATCACTTTTACATAATAAAACTTATAAAATATTTACTTCATTATTCTCTATCTTTTTACTGGGTCTCACATTTCCCTTGGTACTAGTAATAAAATCTATATATACATCAATGAAGGGAGTTAGAAAAAAGCCCAGTAATGAGAGGTATAATAGGGGGTGAATAATGAACATAAATCAAAAGTACATGTAGGAGAATACTTATATCATAATCATATGAAAAAAAAACTAATAATGATAAAAATATTTTACAACAGAAAAGAATGTTGAATATGCATAAAATGAAACATCATTCCATAATGGTAATATACCACAACGAGTTGAGAATAAAGCTAGTATAATGTTCATATATAACATATGTACATGGATCATAAAATAATCATTTTGTAAAATTCCAAAAAAAATCATGAATATTGCACAAAATATCTTGAAATATACCACATTAACAAATGAATTTGAAGGTATAATAATTATTTCTCTACGAATCAAATAACAAATGTTCACAATCATGTATTCCATTTAGAACATATAACAATCATAGTTATGAAACAATCCCAAGGAAGAGAATGTGTTTCATTAGTTTTTTAGAAATAATAAATTCAAGAGTAGTATTTTTGGTTGGGAAATCATTAATTGACATAAAACATCATTATTATTGAGTGGACAAGAATCATTTAAAGAGTATTAAAATATGAATTTTTAAAATTGAAGTCAATTTGAAAGAAAAAAATTACATAGATATTTTTTTACATGGTTGGAACATTTATATCCCTGAATTAAAAGGAAAATCATATTGTTTTTACATAATATGTATATATATATTTTTGAAGAAAAATATAAAATAATGAAAACAATCGGGAATGATAATCCTCTTACCCAAAATCCCACTATATTTTGTCTCTTTTCAACTCCCTTATAATAAACATATATTTATTAATACAAATTTATATATGTGAATTTTGTTCATTTTTTCCACTATTTATCCTTTATAATTATTGGATTCAATTTTACAAATATTTTTTTAAAATTTGAATTATTTTGATATCTTTTTTCCATTAAATTTTACCATTTTGTTTCAATTTCATTATTTTCATTCAAATTAATTTATATATAATAATAATTAAATCCAAAATAAAAAAACCAATTTAATTACATATTTATTTATTATTTATTATTAATAGTAACCATATAGGGATTTTATTATAATAATTGACCATGAAATGTCTCCATAGGTGGTTAACCAACCTTTGATGAGAGTTTCTCAAAATATTGGGTAATAGGATTTTGACATTTATATACATTGAATCTATGAAATATACAATAGGTAAAAAATTAATATAATGTTAAAGTTCTACCTAATAAATCTTATATGTTTTGGACTTGAAAGGGGTGGTGAAGAAATAAAATAGAAGAACAAAAAAGTGAAGTTTTAATCAACGCATACTTAATCCTTAGTGTTGTTCATCTTATATGACACTAAAAATCTCTTAATGTTTGGAGTTGGATTACTCTAAAAATTTACTAAGGATTATATGGGGCCTTATTGGATGGATTTATATTATGGATTGGTTCTATCATGTACTGGATGAGGCATTTTCAAGGGGATGGGCTAGGATTATTTATACATGAGTAATGGGGTATTTTAGGGAAAATATATTAAAAATATATATCCAAGGTGAAACATGTAATAGTGATTTTTTGAAAATATAAACAATTTATAAAGATAAAATAATTGGGTTTAAGAAATTATCATTTTTATAATTCTTATTAAATATTTTATTAGAAATATGTCCATATAATTAAAGAAACATTGTTTTTTAAGAGATCACATTTGACTTTATGTTTTGGAAGTTGATTTAAAGGTTGGGAATTTAATTTAATTAGTTAATGACACCTTTTTAAAATTAAATATATCATTATTTAACCTGAATATATTGGTAGTATTAGGTCATTTTTATATCATGATTTATGAAATTTTGGATGTAATAACTAGGTGAAAAACGATGTTTTTACTATTCTCCTGAAATTTGACTTATTTTCAAAAATTACCAAAAAATTCACCCTCGGATAATTCCAAACAGATAATTTAATAAAAGATATTAATTTTATAATAATAATTTTATAATATAATAAATTTTTATTTTTAATATGGAAATTATGATTTTTATGAAATATATTAAAATAATGCTTATTAAAATAGTGTCTATATTTTGATTTTTTTTATAATGGTAATTTTTCAGAATTATCATATTTAGTTATGAATGAATTAATCATAAAAAATATAATTTACATAAAAAATATTATTTTGTGGTAAAATTACACTTCAAATGGTAATGTTACTATTCTAATCAATCGAGATACTATTCCCAATTATCAAGTTACTATTACAATTGTCACATTTATATTCCAATGGTAACATTACCTCATATATATCCAACGTTATTCTTTCACTCAATATTCACTATAAAAAAATTATCCAATTGTTATATATATTCATTTACTAAGATATGAAATAGTTTAATGATATTTTCTATCATTTATATAGTGTTGGACAAGGGGGAATGATCCTAGTTGATTGGTGAGATCCATATATTTATGTTTTATCATTTTAATTCAATATTTTTTTTCCAATTGAAAATTTTCAAATTTAAATTATTTTAGTAGAAGATTAATGAAATTATTTTCATTAATGAAATTATTTTTTCCCTCTGTATTTTTATGCGTATAATATTAAAAAATATAATAAAACACACATTTATTTTGGATGAAAATATTGTTAATAAACACTACGTCATTACAACCAATATGGAATGTCACGATTTATTGGAGTTCCTTCAACTCCTTGGGGAATTTTTTTATGGTTCCATTAAGGGAAATTGAAACATGATGAGTCTCATAGTGGATATCGTCATAAAGAGTCATCTTGACCTCATGAATGGTCTAGTATGGGGCATTTCATTTGTATTTAGTGGGGAATAGTTATGAATTTGATGTCAGTTTATATTGAATCACTAATGAGGTCTTCATCATGAAGTCCTTTTGGATACATAGATATGGTCCATAATATATTTTCCTCCCCCCCCCCAGTAAAATTATTTCCTAAACTCAAAAATCTACCATGATAACATAAAATTCATACAGAAATAAGTTTTCTTAGTAACAAGAATCCACAATGAAGCTTCTTCATGTAGTGGAAGAGTCTCTACTGGAAGCTGATATGGGCCTGAAAATAGTGAGAAGTACCACCACTGTAAGATAATATTTTTAAACTATATTATTTTATTCTATTTAATCTGATTTCATTATATTAACTGGTGATTTTAATTTTCTATACTATCCCATAAAAAAATTCCTTCGTACTAGATATTTATATACCTTTGGGAATGAAGGAAATGTTGGGTATTTAGAGCGCTAAACATGTGTTCTATTATTTAGTGATTAAGATATCCTAAAATTTTATGGTTCTTGGTATGGATTATCTAATTTATCACAAGTCCAATAATGGAGTATATCTTCTGCAGTTTTCATTTATTGTTCCCACTGTGGTGTTTTGTATTTCCTTGGGATAATTGGACCAGAGGATTGGTAGAGCTGGAAATCCTTTTTTGGAGTTGGGAACAAAAATTTCGACAATTTTATTTAATATATTGTAAGAATAAATCATCAATAATCTTCCTCTTTTCATCATTTAATTTCATGGTGTGCTCCTTTTTACTTTTCGAGCATTCCACAAGTACGAGTTGTCATGTTCTCCATTTAATTTGTACCAATTACACGGACTATATCTATTCCTTTATACCATATAGATCCTTTTAAAAAATTAGTTAATGTCTTAGTTGGATGGGTTTTTGGATTATATATTAATATTAATAATTTTATATCCATGGGTGGAGCTTCTTTTTTTTCAATTAATGATGATGTTTCAATTATCCATCATATTGATCCACTAAAACTAAATTGAGTTTTGTTAACGAACAACTATTTATTCCATCGATTGATGTTCTATTTGACGATATAAAAGTTTAAAAGTAGCTCCAAATGATTAATCTTGCTTCTCGTTATCACCAATTGAGAATAAAATAATTTTACCTTTTCAAACCCACTATCATGAGTAGGTATGGAAACTATTAGTGTCTTGTTTGGTCTTTTGGTCTAACCAAATCGCCTATTGTTTTTATAGAATTTTTTAATAAGATATTAACAAATTACCTAGACTCTTTTGTAGTAATATTTCTATTTGAAATATAATATTACAGAAAAATAAATATGACCATGTGTTTCATTTTTGAATAGATGAGGTAATTATGGGAAATCAATGATTATATTCCAAGATTTGAAAAATGTGTCTTTTAATTTTGGAATTAATGTTTATGGGATACATGGTCTCCAATTTTGGTTTTTTAGTTGATCTATGGAAGATGATGAATTATATGACATGTGTAAACCTGTGAAACATTTTCATGATTAAGAGATTTACTGGGATTACTAGTGTACTACCACTAGTTCTGAATGATTTATAAATGTTTCATTCTATGAAAAAATCTCACAAATATAAGAGAGTGTTTTTATGGGATGTCCAATGATTGAATAATTTATATAATTTGAAAATTCTTTCAAATTTTTTCAAATTTTTTACTATTAAAGAGGCTATGAATGGGTTAGTGGTCTTTTATTATTAATCAATTTTTTTGGGATTCATTATCATGTTGTTTTATCTATTTGAGGCATATAAATCCTGCTAAAATAGTTGATATGAGAAGAACTATTTAAATCATGACATCTTACTCAGATGCATAACACACCCTCTTATTGGATTGGGACATTACATACTTGAAAATTTATTTACATTCTACTCCAATAAAAAATCCTTCATTATATGTTCTTAAAAAATGATTTAAACCATTGGAAGAAACCTTGGGTGGAGTAGATAATATATTTTGACACAAAGAATACACACACCACTATAAATTTGATTATCTATTTGACCACTTTGAGAAAGAATTATATATCCTGTGAATTAAAATAATAGTTAGAAGAATGGAGATTTATGGTTCTATTTTATTGCATGAATTTGGGTGTCTGTAAGAATGAGAATTTTGATGCCTTCTCATGTATATAGTTTAACACTTATCTTCTAGAGATATTTATAAGTGATGAGTTTATTGTATTAATGGTCATTATTTATGGTGGGGTGACCATTATTGAGATGTAGTTTTCCCTCTAGGGAATCCAATTAAATTGGTGTTATTATGTCATACCATTTCACATTAGTACATATTTGATGGGGTATTGGAAACATTCTAAGAGTATGTTGTACCAATTTTAAAAAATTATGTTCTATGATTTATGGAAATGATTATAGTGTAATTTTATGGGATGAGATCTAACTTCCATTTTTTATCTTCAATATATCTTCTAGTAGGTCAAGGAATAGCACTAGAAACCTTCAGTATTGCTTTAGAACCTTCCAATGTTGTCATGGAAGAAGGAAAATATCCTTATGGAAAGTGTAGTTGTGTTTCTACATACCAATTTATTGAATAATGTGACATTGTTATTTATCAAATGTTTGACCATATAAGTTCACTTTATACCCATTCAGGATACAACCAATGTTGAGTAACTAGGACGTCTTCATGAGAAATATATTTTTAGATTGCATGGAGTTCAATCTGGTATAGTCTCTATTTAGGATTCCTATTTCACTTCCCAATATTAGAGAGGCATCCAAGAGGAAATGTGATCAAACATGAGTTTGATAATGGGGTATAACCAGTAGATAGATGCCTATACCAAATGAGTGATACATTTTCGTAATGACATGATGTGTGATTGCGTTCTTGTTTTTGGTGGAGTTTGGGATAGACCAATGTGATTGGTTATATTTTAATACTATAATAGACACCATTCATCAATCAATTTGGAACTCTATTAGTCCTTTCATGCATGTCTATGTAAATCTATATTGTTTTGGTCGGATATTGGAGAATCTTTCTTAATGGAGCCTAGTTTGGTTTATGAGATGATGACAAAGATTCATTTGAATAATAATATAATTTTGATTCAATATATCTTGTATAAATCCAATGATAATAATTTTCAACATCATATCGACTATTTGGTTTGTGAAGAGGTGTTTTTGAGAGTTCCACCTAAGTTGGGTCATCGATGAAATGGAAAAAAATTAATGCATTCAAAATGTACTATAGGTCCTGTTTAGTATATTTAGTGGGTGGAAAATGTGAATTATAGTTTTGAATGTCCTTAGCAGATCATGTTGATCCAAAATGTGTTTCATGTATCGCATCCCAGGAGGTATCATTATGACCCTTCTCATATCCATAGTTGGGGAGATAATGATAAGATACATGAATTTTCCATTAATGACAATGTTTTATTGATGGTTGATTCTGAAAAAATGGTTATTCATGGGAATTATATACCATTTCTCCTTTTTCTATGGCATAATGATTATGATTAATTTGAGACATGGTATAATGATGCACTTATTAGAGAATATTATCTTCATATCCTTGAAATTGAGTCTTTATGAAATTATTTATGGAGATAGAATTTGTTTATGTTGGGGAAGATGTAACATCCTATGACAACTTTTTCAGGTCTATTTAGATAGTTATTTCGTTCTCTATTAGCTAGGTTCTTATCTCAGGTTTCTTCAAGTAAAAGTTTTTAAGTTTTGGAATCTAATGGGGGTTGTCATGGTGGGTGCATAGTTAGGGAATACCATGATGTTTGGCCTAGAAAACTGTGAGACCTATTGTGATAAATTAGTGGAGGGTTCATGTTTTCCCAATTCTATGTAGTCCCTCCCTCTGAACTATATTCCCATAGATAGTACAAGTTTTCAGTGTTTCCCCCCAATTAAAAAACCATGAATCCAATCATTGAACCCTTTCTATAGTCGAATTATGTGTGAAAATTTTAGGCCCAAAGTATCTAATAACCATGTTGTACAACCTAGAATCAATGGGCATGAATTTTTAATCCCTATAAAATTAAATTAAAAACCCCCATGAACCCAGTTTAAGATTCTAAACACCAACCATTCATCTCTAATAATCATTCATATCTTCTAGAGGCTCTCTACATAATTAAATATCTCTTCAAACAACATATCTTGTGGATATATGTTTCAGTGGATGATATAATATAATAAAACAATGGCACATCAAGGGTACCACTCTCGATTACCCACTGGTTTTCCGCCCTACCCCAACATTGCATATCTTAACCCATATCTCTAAAATAGGTCAGAATAGAAACATATGGTAATGTAATCAAAACATTCACCTCTAGAATCAAATAATCACATAATCCAATCCAAATATCCACAAATAGAAACCAAGTAGTTTCTATAAGCAACCATAAATTGTATGACATATATCAAGCACAATGTATTATAACTCATGACCTTACAGGCCTTACTCCGAGTGAGTTCCTCAATCCATCATAGCCTAAACATTTCGTAACTATAATAATCCATTGGATTCATTATTAGGTATTAAATGCATATCCAATTACCAAAATATGTCACGTCCCTCTACACCCATACATGGGAAACCAACCATTATGCATACTCATACAAATAACTACCAACAGAATAGATATGGGATAGATGGGGTATCAAATCATCTATCCTCCCCTGGTAAGGTAGGGAAAACACCCCCCATGGATCAAAATACACGAGCTGTTATTCCCAGTAAAAGGCATAGGAGGGGTAGTATAGTGAAATATATAAAATAGATGATATAAAATTTCTTAGAACCATCATATATGTATAACCTAGACTTAGCCTCAGATATGTCTAACCATTATTGGACTCCTTCATTCCACTGTAATGACAAGATATCCCCCAACCACACATTTATTTAGAAGCGGTACACTAATTAATTCAATCAATTTTATCATTGGATTTTTTAAATTAATTATCCATTAATTAAAATAATAAATCCATTGTATTTTTTTATTCACATTTCATTAATCATCATAGTAAAGTCCATGCCTTCTTGGAATAATCCAAATAAAATACATTGTTTAACAAGATTAACATATTTTATCTATTTCATTCCATCATCCACCAACCATATTTTTAAAATATTAATTTAATAATTATTAGCATCATTACATATCCTGGTACATGAGGAATGAAATTCTAATCCACTGTTAAGATAACTATGCAACCATGAACCTCCATCTACATCAAGCAGTAGGGTAGGGAATGTAGATAAAATAGTCACCATATCCATTAGACTTTTAATAGATTCCCATGTGGTCATACCATATCACAACATCATATCAATGGGTGTTCCCATATATATCTCATTACACCATCTCTGATTCCATCACCTATACCCACAAGCATATACCGATGCATCTATCCATTAATGTCCTTAACTACTCCCACATAATCATGGCCTCCCAACTCTATATTACATCATCGATCCCAAACTCAGCCATCCAAGGCTCACATCAATTCCAAGCTTCTCCACCCACATATCACATCATCCATCCCAGTCTCATTCGTACGAGGCTCAAATCATAAGACTTACCTATAAAGAACATCGAAAATGTAGTCATAACAAACATGAAATCGAAAGGAAAACATGGAAATCAAAATAATGAATTAGACATTATCTTGAAAATGAGCTCTCATAACTCTAAAAAAATCAATCCACCTTCTCCAAAAAAATGGGTGACATAAGCCCTAGAAAATATATTTATCCCTCAATCAGTTCTTATTCCAACAGAAATTAAGTCATTCATTTATTAATATCTTCCAGATACATGAAACATAAGAAATTTAGAAATTCCAAGTTGCAAAAAATTAATTCAAAACTAATAAAATATACATACAAAAATAAATTTTCAGATCAACATACTAAAAAATTAAAACTCGATATCATTCCTTGGAAATCAATTTTATTACATAATATTAAAACACACCAGATTCATGAAACAATCCTCTTTAATTTCTAATGATAATTAATTATCAATTTATTTTTATATTTATGCTCATTATAAATTTCTACTTATTAATACAAGAATAAGATCATTCTTATAATGTAATGAATATATTTCACATTATTTTTCAATTCAACATGAAAGGTAGTATAAAATTATAATACATCCACAATTGATCGCTAAAAACAATTTCATTACTAATTTTATTTATCCATTATTAAGTTAATTTAATTTTCATTGATTGCGATAATTAAGGATGAATTTATGATTTCATGTAAATAATGATGGATAAGAAAAAATACATTATTTCCAAAGATTTCAAAATTATATGAATGATAAAGGAAAACCTCACAGATCTACGATCACATCCCACATAAGAACTGTATCCATTGAAGGAAATTGTTCCACTATAAAACCAAAAAATAGTAAGAGAAAGTCTATTTTATTCATGGAGATCATCATCCATCACAAGTAAAAAATAAATGATATGAAATTAGATGAAACAAAAATAACCTACTAGGAATGAAGAAAGAAGACCCCTTGGAACACAATGGATCATAGACAGATGCCCAAGGATCAATTTCTTTAAAATATATCCCAACATTCTATGGGTAAGAGCCACTGGCCTGAGGAAATTGAGTGTTGACCTTATGTTTGAGAAACACCTAAATGGCTGAAAAATTTAAATATTCACAACACATGGAATTTAAAAGTTGTGTAATCCATTTACACAACATATAAAAGTTGGGAATTATTTTAACCAAAAGAATGGGTCACCTTTGGTTTTTTTACCTTTGAACATTACAAACTATAAAGAACCCTATGAACCTACCTTATGAATCCATAAACCACACATACATGGACTGGAGTATTTACATGGCGTGTAGTCTTCATGTTTCTAATCTTTTTTATCCAAACCCCTCTAGACCACTTCCATGACTGATATAAGCACCACGAACCTTTGAAACATGAATAGGTTCCATCCACATTGATATAGTTCCTTACATTATAAACCTCCCTAATAATTCTCATCTTTGAGAATCCAATAGAAAGACAAAGAGAAAATGAAAATGGGTCATCCGAATAGCGTCCATATGAGATTCCTCTCAAAGATCTCACCAACACAAGAGAAAACTACCTCATCATTGGAAAAAAACATGAAAAATATTGTTTTTAACATTATATAACGTGAAATTACTCAAAAATGATAGTAAATTCAAACAATAAATACTTGGTAACCATATCATAGATCGAAAATGTTAACATCTATATGAGAAAATAATTATAAAAGAAGAGATAAAAATCAAACAACTCAGGGTAGTGACAGCAAATTTGTGACTCACCTTCCTTGGTATTCTCCTACATTACACTATTCCACAAAAATACATTAACGAAGGGAATATTAGGACCACTAAAACCAACTCATTGATGTCCAAGATCACCAAGGGCTACACTTCAATGGTGAAATCATAATCAAAATTGATTTCCCCCAAATCACTGACTTGACAATCATTATAAAGATAACAATGCATCTGTGACATGTGAAACACATCAAATATTTGGATCATCTATGGGGAAGGTCCATTTGATATTCCATAGATAAAAAACTACCCAATACCTCTAAAGGCCCAAGAGAACAATTATACATCTTAATCCAATTTCATAACCAATATTGTGCATGAAATGGAGTCCCCTTCAAGAAATGTGGTCTCCATCATCAAACTCCAAATGTATCCTCCTAAAAGAATTATAGGATTTTATTTGATATTATTCTACATTAATCCTCTCATAAATAACCTAAAACACCTCTATCATACTTTTGACTAGTACCAACTCTTGAATTACTACCTTTCTGGTCCCTATGAAACACAATAGAGAAAAGAAATGGCATCCATATATTGCATCAAATTGTTCTATAAAAATGTAGGAGTGGAAAATATTATTGAAATAAAACATGGTCATGGGAAGGGGCCTCATCCTCAAACCTCAAAAATCCATAACACATGATTGAAACATGTCTTCAATAGTCTTGATGATATTCCTTTTCTATTTTTCCTTATTCGAATGAAAAGAAGTGTTAATGAATAACTAGTAACCAATAAAATATTGGAGACCTCTCCACACCATAGAGGTAAAGTGCACGTCTTTATCAGAGACGATCATCCTCAGGACTACATGGTGTTTCACTACATCCTCTATGTTTTTCCTTGATAGAACGACCACTAAGATTGACTCCTAATCTCTATAAAGTCAGATTATTTATTCAAATGATCAACTATCTCTCGTATCTAACCATAACCTCCACAGGGTCAAAGTAAATAGGTAAAAAATACTATAAATATTTTTAACACCTTTCACTAGGTAAAATAAGACAGCTAATGATAACTATTGAGATCACAGTGATAGAACATCACCCCCGGGTAGACAAGACATTGAGAAATAGACTCTGCAACTACACCCAAAATCCTAGGCCACCAAAACTATCCTTTGAAATCATGATATGTATCTTTCATTTAAGAATGTACCACTAAATGAGAACAATATAACTCATGGAGAAACATCTATCACATCGCCTCTGTAATGAGAATCCTCCCCTAGAACTACACATGTTGTTTTTCATCCACATACCCACTATCTAGGACATCACAAAAAATAGCATTGTCTTTCTCAACCTCCACCTCAGAATCCCCCAACTAGGACTCATCCACCTACTTCACCGATGAAAAATGCACTGTCATATTGAAAAGACATCATCTTCCCCCAACGATACTCATATATAGATGAATAACTAATAACTCATGAATCACTCTATTATAATCCCAAAATTCACAAATGAAAACAATACATGACTTTCATCTCAGCACCTTCGTAAATGTTTTTCCCTTTACTAGTATATATGAAATCTCAAAGTCCTAATCTTACAAGAATTCCAAACGCTAACACTATCGAATGTTCATGTCACACTAGTTGAAGACATACCTTAGGTTCTTATGGTTGGTACAAACCACACAACTCTCACTGATGTGGTAATGTTTCCAAAACATGATGTTGACCAAAATTTTCATCGAATCAAGATCATGAATGGAATAGTTACACTAATAGTGATGAAAATTTTGAAACCCACAAGAAACAGTTGATTTCTGAAGCATGAAAACACAACCTAAGACAAGACGTAAAACTTCCGAGAAAAGTGAAAACTAATCTTCTTCTACTAGGAAACAAATTACTAGTGAACTAAGAAACATATACTTTAGGTACTCCAAATCTTCC
Source organism: Viscum album (assembly GCA_963277665.1). Taxonomy (NCBI): domain Eukaryota; kingdom Viridiplantae; phylum Streptophyta; class Magnoliopsida; order Santalales; family Viscaceae; genus Viscum; species Viscum album. The sequence goes on from OY728147.1 coordinate 448,078,975, forward strand.
TAACACTATTAATGAAACAGAAACACATGATCCTTCTAGGTTAATACTGTAAGAGGAGTCACAACCCAAGAGAAATTTGATATGAACAACCTATAATAGCCTGCATGACCAATGAAACTCCACTTCTCTTCCACTATCTTAGGGGATTCCTATGACACAAATTCCAGAATCATAAAATGATCCCAAGATACACTCTATAAATATATTAATTCCCTTAATAAATGGAAATCATGAGACCAAAACTCACACATCAACAAAATTACTTGTAGTTTTTTTCAAAATAGACCTCCAAAATTGTCATGTAGGTACTCTAAATGATATTCCTCATATGAGTAGTGTAGAAAGATTTCATTAATGAAGAAATCCATGATCATATCTTGAAACTATCTAAATATTGCGTTCACCAATCCCATGAACACAACTAGATCATTTTTTACACTAAATGGAATCACACCGAACTTGTAATGTGCATGATAACAATGTAGTGAAATATTATTGATATCCTAATCCTTCACACACATATGATTATATTCATACCAAAAAAAGATCTTTGAGAACCATCTTTATTCCTTCAAATGGACGAATAAATCATTTATCCAAGGAATATTATAGAGTTTCTTCATTGTCACATTGTTTATTTGATGATAATAGATACAAACCCAAAATAATCCATTAGTGTTATTCAAGAATAGAATTTGTGAACCCCTAATTGACACAGTAGGTTGAATAAATAATTTATTAAAAAATCATCAATATATAATCACATATCTCAAAAAAAGTATGGACACATACTATATAGAGATATTGAGATATGATACACTTCTGGTTATAGATCAATCCCAAAGTCGATATCCCATCGAGGGGGTAGCGCTACATCCTTCCTTATAAATAAATCAGGGTACTCTTCCACAACCCAAGGAAATAACAACTACCAAACCTCTAACAAACACAACACAAACTTTTAAATTAATCATGTCAAGGATATAATATTCCTTTAACCCATCTGAGGGTCAGACTTGCTAACAAAAAATAGAAGGCTCACCATCCGCACCACATAGAAAAACAAGAATCTTGATGTACTCCAATCCCATAAAGGGAGTAGCGCTACATCCTCCCCTATAAATACATTAGGGTACTCTTCCATAACTCAAGAAAAAACTGCCAACCATCTAACAAACCCAACATCAACATTAAAATTAATGCTATTGGGGATATAATATTCCTTTAAACCATCTGAGGGTCCGACTTACAAACAAAAATAGAAGGATATCTATCTGCATGACATAGAAAAACTTGTATCTTGATATACTCTATGATAGAATACAAAGAATACAACCAATATACATAGTGGATGATATAATATGGATGTATCCATAATCATAAAAAATCTCCCCAGGATTTTGGTTCCCCAAAACTATCTTACAGTCTCTACATATATTATACAAGTCATCTTGACCTCTAATTCCCTTAGTAAATGCCAATATAACTAAACATATCTCTATCTCAAGTATGAAGGAATGGATGACATTAAGTAATAAAAAAGTATTTTGTTCTTCATGAATCAAATAAGTATGAACCAATATAGAAAATATGAAATGTGTACCATGAATGAAATATATTTCTCCATTCACTAAAAACACTAGAGCCTGATGACAACCATGAACTCTATGATCCTAATAAAATCCACCATCCCAATTGTACTCTTCTCTTTAAGAAAAATGATCATATCATGGTTGTAGTTAGACTAACCCATCTCCTCTCTACTACACCCAAATTAGAGTACTCTTCTACTTCTACCTCGGCTAAAGATGCCTCAATATAGGAACATGATAAAGATTAAATGGCACATGCTGACTGCTTAGAATGATCAGGTAGTCGCAACACTAATGAATTTAGCCTCAATGAGGATAAAACATGTATGATACCATTTCATTATTCGAGGGGGGCCTCCCCAGATGAAACTAGATGATGTTGGTTGGGACCTACCCCAACTAACAAAATAATATTTTATCATCACATTGGGATCCCTAGACCATAGCTTTAATTCATGAGGAATCCTAACAACTCCCCTCCCTTAATGATCCAGTTATAGACAGAATCATTTCAATAACCTCATCTCTCTCCATCACCTCAATATATGTATTCATCATAAATGAGGTGACATGGAAATGGATAATTGTATAAAATTCTTCATATAAATTCATTTCCCTATCCTCCTTCTATGTAAATCGGTATGAATAATATTGAGAAAGGGTCCTAAAATAAATGAAAAAATCTTGAAAAGCAAAACCCCCTACCAATGGGTAAAAATATTCCCGAGACTGGTAACCTTTACACATGAAGAAGGAAACTATACTCATAACTGGTCTCAATTTTTATCCATAAAGATTTCGGAATCCTTTTCCCCCTCATGAACAAGAACCAACACTCCCTAGCTACTCCGTGATTCATCGTCACATACAACGAGACCCAGTGATCCATATGAGCACTGATAGATATGTTATATATCTTAACCTACTCCTACCAGTCTTATGTAATTTAATCTGAAATATATACCACATAATTTAATAGATTCATGTGATGAAAATTTACGATTTTCCTCCTCCATGTATCATCATGGTGGACATCTACTCTATAGCGATCTGTATGCACAACCAGTTAACATATTCATTGTGAATATGATAAGGATATCAACCTACATACATTACTAAAAATGAATATATTGTAAGATATATTAAACGTATAATATTAAATACAGAACATTAATTAATTATTTTATATTTTTTATCTAGTTACGGTTTTAACATATCCCAAGATCTACCCATTTCAAACACATGCACAATGATTAATGATGCATGATACATTCCATGGTATCTACCTTGGAATATGTATTACATCATTTGGTTGGATTATTAAACATAATGTTCTTTGAGTCAGATCATAGGGGTCCTTAAATACACATTTCTTATCCAGTCTATTATGTTTACATAGCTTACTAAACATTTATGACATTGTTTCCCAACCAACCCATAAAGCCTCTCCTACTCCTAACCCCAAACACCATCTTATCCCTCCACAAAATCCCTATAATTACACACTTTCACAACCAACTTACCTCCAAGGTGTAACATTACTACTCATTCAATGTGATAAGGGAGATAATGACCCTTAGGACACCCCTCTAGTAGGCCCGGGGTTGGAGACTAGCACATACGGTATTATTAACACTCATATGGGAGGCATTACCCTATAACAGAACATGAGGAAGAGATACATAATATAGATACACAAACCAAAAAATTATTATAAAAATATATAATACAATACACAAGTGCCAATATGTAATTTCATACAGTAATAACAACTAAGAGGAATATTGTATGCACAAAAAAAGTGGCAAAATGGCATTGACCAAGAATCCCAAACATCTCCTATAGAATCATTAACATAATAATTCACAACCTGATCTCCATCCACCATTATTTAATTTGAATAATTATATATATATATATATATATATGTAGGTTGAGCATAATAGTATACTATGTACGATCCTCCTTATAACCCCTCATGAAAATCCCAAAGAAATCATGCTAAAGAAAAATGAATAATAATGAGACAAACACATCACTTGAAAAAGAATACTATTTTCCTATCCTCACCATGTCTACTATCACCAAGAATCACATACAAGACGTTATATAATATAATATTAAACATGAAGTGCAACCTACCCCCTGCTTCCCCACAAGTTTATAGCTCTTCCCCAATGTCACACGCCCTAAGACATCTCTCTCCAAAAAAGGCCATCCTGAAAACTCATGAGAAAGGCTTTGCAACTTGAACACCATGAATATAATCATCAAATCATACAACACACATATCCACATAATGTACCAATGTATTTTATAAGAGCCACCACATCTAGTATGATTTGTATCAACAATCTCTTATTACATCACAAGTCATTATAGCATATACTTTGAGTTTGTATCTCAATCCATCAAATCATATGAAGGTCATACCTATAACAATACATTTGATATTATATAAGATAATACATGTGTGTGAAATAACCACAAGACATTATAACCTTATACACACAAACATGAGAAACAATCCGCTACATGTACCAAAACAAGTAACTTCCAAGAGAAGATAGCAGGACCATAGGGGGTCGTAACCTATCCATCCTCCTACTGAGTTGTTGGGTAAAACACCCCAAACGACCAGAATCCATGATGAGTCTATCTAACAAACTTAATGGGGTGGGGTAACATATTAAATTCCATAATATTCATGATATATTGTTGCTGAAAACAACACTATTGAAATAACCTATTATTAGTCTCAAAACTAGATAATGATACTTGAACTCCCATGTACCACTTCGAAGACCAGATTATATAATAACCCATGAATTTAAAAGAGATAGATTAATTAATTAATTTGTTTTTATAATTTACTTTCATTAATTAATTAGCCATAAAATTTTCACATTATTCCATTACATAATTTCATTCACATTCTCTTAATCATTAGATTAATGTCCACAACCTCCATTCATAATCCAAACCAAGCCACTGGTTTAAGAATATTGACATAATTTATATTTAAATTCTCTAACCAACCAACTATATGTGTTAAATATTTATTTATTAAACATTAGAATCAATCCATATCCATGAACTCAAGGAAAAAATCATATACATACACCAAGATAACGATACAAACAAGACCCTCCAACAACCTCAAGTGTAACACCCCAAGCTTCCACGATATGTTCCCCTTTGAATAATACAATAACTTGTCTTGTATGCAACTTCGAGTTCAAACACACCAAAACCAATCACACTAGCAGTTACGAATAGTAACGCCCAATTGTTAAAATTTTATAAATTTTATCATTCAAAATGGACTTCATTTTTTGGATTCGGAATATCAAAATTATCTTAGGGGGATTTTTTGGTATTTTTCTGAAAAAATCAATTTTTGATTAATAGTGAAAAATGTTGAGTTATTGTTTAAAAAAACATTTATTTTAAATAATTATTAATTTTATTTAAATTTATTTCAGGTTAAAATAGATACATAATACCTATATAAGTTCATTTTAATTCATTTTATTTAGTTTATAATAATTTTAGATATATTAAAATTTTATTGAATTTTTTCCTTCTGTTACCCATCTCTTACGAGCATTTTCAAATTTAAATAAAACATAATTTCAAAAATTTTGTGAATTGAATTTCAAAAATACTAGAGACATGTTTGATATCAGTAAGTAAAATTTGGTTCAATAATATTAAGATAATTTTTGGGGAATAATAATTTTTACTTTTATTTACCACGGTTAAAAGTAAATAGAGTAATTAACAGTAAAAATGATATTATTATTACCCTAACACATGTACTAATTATATTTGATAAGTTTTATTAGACCAAATACAACTTTTGGAATAAAATATTATCTTTAGGACAACTTTGATTAGATTAGGAAATTTGTTATTATTTAATTCAATTAAGTGTTAAAATTGTTAAATTCAAGTTTTCATAACTAAAACATTTTTAACATAGGGTTATACATAAGATAAATTAGAATATAAATATTAATTAGAAATATAAAAAGCTTTCATAAATTATTTTATTTTATTTATAAATTTTAGACATTAAATACTTATATTTAGTTTTGACACAATGATGATGTAGTAATAACCTTATTATTGAACTATTAAAATAATTAATATTATAAATATCAAAATAAATAAAATTTGAGACTTTTGATGAATTAAAAAACATTTATAGGATAATATGACATGTTAGGGTTGATTAAATGAATTTTATTCTAATTTATCATGCTTTTATGACTTTAACAAAAACAAAATACCAAATAGTGTCAAAATTGACATAAAAGAGTTTTTAAAACAAACATTATATTATTAATTGATATAATATTCCTAAAAATATAAGGATAAGAAAACTGACTTATATAAGGTTATATATATTAATAATGAACCACTTGGGGTTCTCTTGGCTTGTTATAGTGAGTTTATTAACCATATAATATAAAACTACAAAGATACATGGTAGATGTCAATCTTTTTAACTAAGAGTTAAATCTAAAAGATATGGTTAATATGATGACCTAAACATATCTAAAACCTTTTGGTTGATAGTTTATCAACCCATCCCAATATTATCCTTGAAATGATTCATTTTTGAGCCATTATAAACCGAAAATGATTTTATTATAAAATAATATTTCAAAACTTTCCTAAAGTGACCCTCACCTCTATTATAAAAGGGCACTTCCCCTTCTCTAAATGTCACACCTCCAAAGCCTTTTAGCTTATCAAAAACCTTCTCAAATATCCTCCCAACATATATCAATTAATCCTATAGTCCTTACTTTTGTCATAATTCCAACCTAAGGAGCCCTTTTCATCAAATCAAAAAGAATAACCCAAAGAAGAGATAAATATTTCATCACCTCTTTCAAGTTCATTTCTTCTTCCACATCCTCTTTCATTGTTTCATCAATTATAAAATAATAAATCCAGTATATTATATATACTGTGATGTTATTTTAAAAATTATACAACCAAATTCATTATTCTATTCATCATATGAATGACAAAGTCGCCATACGTGTGTACGCACAGATTAACATCTCCACATCGTGGTGTAGTTGTTATTCAATACATTATTATTTGGATGAGTATTATAATGACTATAATTAATTTAAATAATAAATATAACATGTTAATTATTATTTATATATAGTATACCATCCAATTAAATACGATCTCACCATCAATATAATGATATTTTCACTCGTACGTACGTATGGATTACCGTCTCCACGAACGCAATGAGATTCATTCCCAAATGTAATAATTCAAGAATAATTTTCATTTTATGAATCAAAATAATTTTTATTAATATAATATCATTATTTATATGAATTAAATACATCCTATTCATAACAAACAAGGATTATGTATCCAAGCATATAAAGGAAAATGAATCAGTTAACACACGAAATGACGATAATACGAAAATATTATTAACAAAGAAATATTAGAAGAACATATAGGATATAATATTTATGTATATGGTTATTGTATAATTTAATAAAAAAAATTAACTATTATACAGGAGTTTAACATACCATATACTAAGGAAAAGTACAAGGTAAGGTTTAATTTCCCAATCTTTATATTATCCAAGTTTGTTTTTATGTAAGTATCTACAGGGACCTCTTTATCATCAACATCTATGTTTTCTTAAAAATGTAACAATTTTTTTTACCACTTACTATACTATGTGATAAAGTCATTTATAACCTTATTTTACCATATATTTTTTGAAATGAATATTTCCGTCGTTTTCCAGACAAGGTACATTATGACCTTTTCAATAAAATTAAGGTAAGAATGTATTTTTTTAACATCTACGAAGGGTGTGGCTATTTTCTTCCATTATAAGAACATCAAATCTTCCCTTACAAGATTATAAGAATATTTTAAAAAGAAATGTTTTCTTTGATAATTATTTGGCTTTTAAAAGATTTCGAAAAAAGAAAGAGATATTTCCCTCAAATAGTTTTGATTTCATCAATGTCAACATCCTTTGATTGATTTTACACTTGTTTGAAATTGAATAATTATGATACGAATGATCCCTATTGTATTGAAGGTTTTCTGATATTTTTGAATGATGATGTTTTATTTTTATACCATTCATGGTTTATGGTTAAAGTATTGACATTTCATATGCTAGTTTTAATATGAATGTTTCTGTTATGTTTAAACCTATTCATATAAGGAATGTATTGGCCATAGTAAGTGAGGGTTAGAGCCCAATATAGCTCCTCGATGAATCGGTATGTCTCATGAGGCAAACTATTTTCTTTTCACAAGGCCTTCAAAAAATATTATTTGTAGTATTGGCATGAGTCCTTGACTATGTGGTTATGAAATATGGAATTATTCATTCCATCATTATGAAAGTGGCTATTGATATAGCATGTGATTATTTGACTAGTAGAATATCCTTGTAAATAAGTAAATTGAATTATTTGATTTTATATTTTCCATATTATTCTGAATTTTATGTTTAAAATGCTTTTGTTTTAGTCGTATACATTTCCTTAAATGATTATTCTTATTTATGAAAGTTTCCGCTATATTGTTATCCTTACTGAGCATTTGAGCTCACCTATTTTTATGTTTTATTTTTACCAGGATGTGAATAATTATTTTATGTTTGACCTACAAGGATAGGATAATGATATAAGTGTCTTCAAAAGGGGACAAAAATTTTCTGATGTTTTTATTTCATGATGTAATGTAAAACTTATGAATGTATCTAGTACTTACATAGATACTAAACAGATCTGTCTGTCTCAACATGATTCCTTGTATCATTCCAATGTTATGTAATAATGCACCAACTTTGGGTAACTGGGGTTGCGGAGTTACAATTTTTATCAGATGATGTTTAGTACAAACCTTGGAAGCTACATTTAGATAAACTCTGATTAGTGCACATTACCCTAAGATATACTCTGAGGATTAGTATAGAATAACTTCCTTGAATTTTGGAAATTTTGCGATTTTGTGAGTTTTCAAAGAAATATGGCCCTGTTTGGATACAAGTAGGTAGAGGAGGCTCTGGAACCGATGTACCTAGGGGTAAAACCCAAAATCACCACTTTGATCTAGACTCGAATGGAAACTGGTGCACGACAGCGAGCCTTGCTGCACTCTTAGTTACGAAACTCCTAGGGGATATACAAATGATAAATCTCATTTTATTCACAATCCATTATTAAGGGGTTATGAGTATATACATCCTCAATGAAAACCTTTTTATGATAATGGATTATATCCATAAACTATTCAATTTATGGTAAGTGTTTTACATGTTTGGAATTATGTATAGCGATTCATAAACTAATCTAGTGTATGCCATTGATTTGAAATGGATCCTATTGAAAGGAATGGAAACTGTATCAATACACGTAATCCATGTAGGTATTTCCCTCCTACTCAAGATAATTATAGTGGAGTTGTTGATGCAATTGGTGTTGATCATCTTATCCCCATACTGGGGAAAATCACTCATGTTATGAATAATAACCTTACCCGTTTGAAGCTCCCTGATCCAGAACGCGGGGGATCAATATTAGACCACTTAATGAGGAATCAACCAAAAACATTAAATGGGAGTAAAAATCCATTAGTAGTTGAGAAATGGATAAGTTTCTCAAAGAAAATATTTCATGCCTTCGGGAGTAGTGAAATGTAAAAAGTTCTCATGGTAGTTTTTTGCCTCACAGGAGATGTAGATCAATGTTGATCATTAATCCAAAACAAAAAGGAAGATTAAGAAGTATAAAACATGGAATGGAGAGAGTTTAAACATATTTTCTTACAAAATACTTTCCTCATTACCATCAAGTGGATATGGGAAGACAATTTCTGGGTCTAAGTAAAAAGGAGGATGGGAATGTCGCAAAGTATGAGGCTATCTTTAAAAGGTTAGAAAGGCTTGCAGTAAATTATTTACGTAACCCAAGGAGTAAGATCTATCGATTCTTTGATGGGTTAAAACCATTTCATCATCGAGAATTTGTCTCACAATCTTTCTCATCATACGAAGATATTGTATCATGTGCTATCAAGACAGAAAAGGAATTCTTTAAGTCTTACAACTTTAAAGCAAAGCAGGAGAAGAAGAGATCTAATAAACACTCTTGAAATGGATATAATGGGAAGAAAGTAAAATATTAATATCCATCCTATAGTATATGTGGGAAGAAATACCCAGGTAATTTTCTGAGGGGAATGTGAGTCTGTTACAAGTTTGTGAAAAAGGAAACCATGCTCATGATTGCAAGGGGAAGAAAGAGGCTGTCAATGTTGAAGTCTACAATTGTAGAGAAAAGGGGCATTATGCAAATGAATGTCCTAATAACCAAGGATACATACCTAAGAAAAGGCCAAGGGAACAAGGCCAAGCTTATGTGATCACTACTGCTAAGGTTGATGCTCTGAAAGACGTGGTGGTGGGTAATTTAATGGTTTCCTCACGTTTATCCAATGCTTTATTTGATTCGGGATCATCGCTTTGTTTCATATCTTACTAGTTTTCTAAGAAAATTAGATATTTCCAATTTTATTTAACTAGGTATTTTTCAATAAAAACGTTAATGGGAAGTATCATCGCAACAATGTTTTCTGAATCAGTTCCCATTACGGCATATAAATGTTCTTTATCTCCTGATCTCATCATCATATCCACGATTTAATTTGATATAATCATCAGAATGGATTGGCTTTTAGACCATGATGTGAAAATTTATTGTAAGAAGGAGGATACAATTTTTTGATGATGATAAGGAGTAACTTATATTTAGAGAAGAAACATCACCACCTGATTCTTATCTAGATCCACCTCCAGTAGCTCTACTAAATTCAATTATTGGGGATAAAGAGAATGAAATAACTATGGGTGAGGAAAAGAATATTCAAATAGAGGACATGCCTATTGTGAAAGAATATGTTCATGTGTTTCCAGAATATTTACATGGACATCCTCTAGAGTGAGAAAATGAGTTTTCCATTCATTTCATTCCTGGTTCAAGGCCCATATTGAAGAATACTTATAGAATGGCCACTGTTGAATTAATGGAACTAAATAAACAACTAGATAAATTGAGTAATAAGGGATTTATTCACCCCTAGTGTTTCTCCATGAGGATCCCATATCCTTTTAATTAAGAAGGAATATGGATCTATGAGGATGTGCATTGACTATAGGGAGATCAATTATATTACTTTATAGAACAAGTATCACCTACCTTACATTGATGATTTATTTGATCAACTTCATGGAGCTCAATATTTTTCAAATATTGACCTTCAATCTTGATTCCATCAGTTGTTCTTAAAGAAGGAAGTCATTCTAAAGACAACATTTCGTACCAGGTACGGGCATTTCAAGTTTACAGTAATGCCTTTTGGATTGACAAATACACCCTATGTCTTCATGGATCTAATGAATAGAGTTTTCAATAAATATCTTGATGAAATTTTTGTGGTATTTTTTGATGATATATTGGTATAATCCAAAATCTATGAATATTGTGAAAATCACTTGCACATTATCCTAAGGAATCTTTGAAGAAATGAATTATATGGGATGTTTAGAAATTGTTAATTCTGTCCTTAAGAGATTTCTTTTCTTAGAAATATTGCCTACAAGGATTGAATATATATTGATCCTTTTATGAAAAAGAAAATCCAAGATTGTCCAACCCAAAAAAATATAACTGAGGTACATAGTTTTATTGGTTTAACAGCTTATTATCAGCGTTTTCTCAAGAATTTTTCCCGATTGGCTAAACCATTAATTAAGCTCACACGTATAGGGGTTATTTTTTTTTGTAAAAACAGTGTGAATAATGTTTTGAAGAACTAAATAGAAGATTGGTCAATGCTCCTATATTTACTCTACCATCGGGGAAGTATGGGTTAGTTATTTATAGTGATGCTTCAAAGAAACGACTTGGTTTTTTCCTTATAAAGAATGATAGAGTTATTTCCAATGCATCACAACAGCTAAAAATTCATGAAAACACTATCCTACTCATGATCTTGAGATAGAAGCTGTAATCATTATTATGAAGATATGGAGACACTATCTATATGGTGAATAATGTGAGATTTATATTGATCAAAAGAGTTTGAAGTATATTTTCTCACAAAAAGAACTCTATATGAGGCAAAGGAGACAACATGAACTTCTCAAGGATTTTGATTTCACTATACACTACCACCCAGGGAAGGAAAATAAGGAGGCATATTCATTGAGAAGAATGAATCATGGAGTTTTGAATAAGATGAGAGTTGACAATCGATCCTATTTTTAGGAATATAGTAAGGATGGATATGGGAATTACCATGGAAGGTGAAACATCAATAATTTTTCATATGGTTACCAAACCATATTTACTAGAATGGATAAAAAGTTCTCAGACTGATGATGAGGAATTTCAAAAGAAAATTAAAGTTGTGAACGATGGGAGAATGACCGACTTCGTTTATGAAGATAGAATTTTGAAATTTGGGAAGAGACTTTGCGTTCCCGATATACCTGATCTAAAAAGGGAGTTATTGGATCACACCCATAGAATTAATTTCTCTATACACTCTGGTAGCACAAAGATGTATAGATATTTGAATGAACATTTTTGGTGGGACAACATGAAGGGATAGGTGGCTGATTTTGTGTTGAGATGTACGGTTTTTCAACAAGTGAAAGATAGAAGACAACATCATAGAGGAGTCATGAAACCTATTCCCATGATTGAGTGGAAATGGGATAATATTACTATCGAATTTGTCATGGGACTACCAAAGACACCTAGAAGGAATGATGAAATATGGGTCATTGTTGATCATCATACAAAGTCAGCACATTTTATTGCTATAAGAGAATATTTACAACTTGAACGTCTGGGATGACTATATATTAATAAAGATGTATGACTTTGTGGAGTACCCCTATCGATTGTTTCTGATCGTGATCCCCATTTTACATTAAGATTCTAGAAACATCTATAGAAGGAACTTGATACTGAACTTTGATTGAGCAATGTCTACCACCCTCAAACTGATGGACAATCAGAACAGACCATTCAAACCTTATAAGTCATGTTGATATCTTTTTCACTTGACTTTCAAGGTTTGGGGGATCAGTATTTACCTTTGGTTGAATTTTCATATAACAATATCATCCTTTCAAGTGTTTATATGACACTATATGAAGAGTTATGCAGAAATAGATATCGCACAACAACTTGTTGGGATGATGTTGGTGAAAGAAAACTCATAGGTCCATAAGTTTCTGAGGAATCATCGGAAAATGTTAATGTTATCCAAACCCACATCAAATCATCTCAAAATTTGAAAAAGAGCTATGTCGATAACCAAAGAAAGGATTTTGAATTTTAGGTAGGAGATCAGGTTTTCTTGAAGTTATCTCCTTGGAAGGGAGTTATATGATCCGATAAGAAGGGTAAATTGAGTCTCAGGTACATCAGACCTTTTGAATTTATAGAACGAGTAGGGGATGTAACTTATCATTTGGAAATACCGCCAAGTCTCTCAAAAGTTCACGATGCATTCCACATATCACTATTGATAGAATACATGCCTGACCCAACACAAGTACTCACCTATGAGGAAATTGAACTGGAACCTGATCTGCCTTATTGTGAAGAGCCTGTCAAGATTCTTTATACAAGAGAATAAGTGCTGAGAAACCGGACGACTCGCCTGGTAAAATTTTGATGGGGAAACCATAAGATGGAAGAGGCATGTGGGAACCCAAGAGACATATGATGAAGAACCACCTGAATCATTTTATGTAGTAATATTATAAAAATATTGAGGATGAAATTATTTTAAGGTGGAGAGAATGTAACACCCCAAGCTTCCATGGTACATTTCCATTTGAATAATACAATAGCTTGTGTTGTACGCAACATCGACTTCAAACACACCCCAACCAATAATAATAACAATTATGAATATTCCTACCAACTTTTTGAAATTTTATTAATTTTATTTTTCAAAATGGACTTCACTTTTAGATTCGTAATATCGAAATTATCTTAGGATGATTTTTTGGTATTTTTCTAAAAACATTCAATTTTTGATGAATCGTGAAAAACACTGAGTTATTGTCTAAAAACAACTTTTTATTTAAATAATTATTTATTTTTTAAAAAACATTTAGGACAAATAGATATATAATACCTATATATGTAAAATTTAATTCATTGGAGTGAGTTGATAATAATTTTAGATATATAAAAATCTTATTGAACTTTTTACCGTCTTTTACCCATTTCTTAGGAGCTTTTGCAAATTTGCATAAAACATTATTTTAACACTAATTTAAATTTAATTTCAAACAACTGAGAGACACGGTTGTTATCAATAAGTAAAATTTGGTTTAATAAGATGAAAATAATATTTGGTGAATAGTAACTTTTAACATTCATTTAACAAATGATAAAAGTAAATAGGGTAATTAAATGTAAAAATGATATTATTATTACCCTAACACATGTAAAAATTCTATTGGATAAGTTTTATTCGACAAAAATCAACATTAGGAATAACATATGATCCTTTAGGTCTACTTGGATTAGATTAGTAAATTTATTATTATTTAATTAAAAAGATGAGTTAAAAGTGTTAAATTCATGTTTTCATAACTAAAATATTTTTAATATAGAGTTATACATAAAAGATTATACTATAAATATTCATTAGAAATCTAAAAAGATTTCCAACATAATGTTGTTTTATTTATAATTTTTAACATTAAATAATTAAATTTATTTTTGACATAATGATGATGCTCTAATTACCTTAAAAATAAAAGATTAGAACTATTAATATTATAAATATCTAAATAAATATAATTTTAGACTTTTGATGAGTTAATCTAATTTTATAGGTTAATATGCCATTTTAGGGTTGATAAAATAATTATTTTTCGAAGTAATCATGTTGGTATGACTTTAATAAAAACAAAATAACAAATAGTGCCAAAATTGACATAAAAGTGTTTTTAAAAAAATATTATATTATTAATTGATATAATATTCCTAAAAATATAAGGTTCGGACAAAAGAATTAGATAAGGATATATATACTAATAATGAACCATTGGGGGTTCTCTTGTCTTGTTATATATGTATATTTACTATATAATATAAAAATACAAAGAGACATGGTAAATGTCAAACTTTTAACCAAGAGTTAAATCTAAATGATATGGTAGATATGATGACCTAAACCTATCTAAAACCAATATTTTGAGAGTTTTTAGACCCATCCCCACTTTAACTTATAAATGATTAATTTTCTAGCCATTGGAAACTGAAAATGATTTTATTATAAAATAATATTGCAAGCTTTTCTTAAAGTGACCCCCACCTCTCTTATAAAAGGAAACTACCCCTTCTCTAATGTTTACACCTCCAAAGCCTTTTGGATCACCCAAAACCTGCCCGAATATCCTCCCAACTTCCCTCAATTAAACCTAGATTCCTTCCATTGGTCAGAAAGCCAACCTAATGAGACCTTTTGATCATATCAAATGGAAGAACCTAAAGAAGAGGTAAATATTTCATCACATCTTTCAAGTTATTTTCGTCTTCCACTTCCTCTTTCTTTATTATTTCCATTATAAAATAATAACTCCAGGATATTATATAAACTATGATGTTATTAAAAAATGGTACAACCATATTCATTATTATACCCATCATATGAATGACAAAGTAACCATACGTGTGTACATACGGATTACCGTCTCCACGTCGTGGTGTAGTTGTTATTCAATACATTATTATTTGGATGGGTATAATAATGAGTATAATTTATGTAAATAATTAATATAACATGTTAATAATTTTTCTATATATTATATACCATCGAATTACATACGATCTCACTATCAATATAATGATATGGTCACTCGTACGTACATACAGATTACCATCTCCATGAATGTGATGAGATTTATTCCCCATCGTAATCATTCAAGAATAATTTTCATTTTATGATTCAAAATAATTTTTTTGAACATAATTTTATTCTGTATATGAATCAAATGCCTACTATTCATAACAAACATGTCTTACGTAACCATTTATATAAATTAAAACAAATCAGTTAACACCCGAAATGATGATAATACGAAAATATTATTAATAAAGCAATATTAGAATATCATATATGATATCATATTTATGTATATGGTTCTTGTATAATTTAATAACAGTTTTTTAACTATTATACATCAGTTAGCATACCATCTACAATGTAAAAGTTCAAGGTAATGGTTAGTTTCACAATATCTTTATTAATCGAGATTTTTTTAATTAAGTATCTACTGGGACCTATTTATCATCAACATCCGTGTTTCCTTAAAAATAAAATTCAAAACATTTTAACTATTTAGTATAATATGGGTTAAATTCATTTATACATTTATTTTTCCATATATGTTTTGAAAATAATCTTTCCGTTATTTTCCAAACAAGGTACTTTATGTCCTTTTCGACCCAATTAAGGTAAGAATGTATATTTTTAACTTATACAGTGGGTGTGGGTATTTTCCACCATTATAACAATGTCGATTATTACCTTACAATATTATATGAATATTTTCAAAATAAATGTTTTCTTTATAGTTATTTTACCTTTAAATGATTTCAAATAAAGAAAGAGATGTTTCTATCAAATAGTTTTGATTTCAACTATGTGAACATCCTTTGATGGATTTGATACTTGTTTGAAAATGATTCATTATGATACAAATCTTCCATGTTGTATTTAAGGTTTTGTAATATGTTGGACTGTGGATTTTTTATTTTTATACCATTAATGTTTTATGGTTAAAGTATTGAAATTTCATATGCTAGTGTTAATATGAATATTTATGTTACATTTAAACATTTTCATATGAGAAATGCATTGGACTAAGTAACTGATGGGTGGAGCCTGCTATAGGTCCTCGATGCATCGGTAGGTCTCATGAGACAAACTACTGTCTTGGCATAAGGCCTTGACAAAATCGTATTTTTAGTCTTTGAAAAAGGCCTTGACTATGTGGGTATGAAGTCTGTCATTATGCATTCCATCATTATGAAATTGGCTATTGATATTTCATGTGAATACTCGACTAGTAAAATATGCATCTGAATAAGTAAATGGAATTATTTGATTTTATCTTTTTCCATATTATGCAGAAGTTTATGTTTAAAAGGATTTTGTTTTAGTCTAATACATTTATTTAAATGTTTTTGCTTATTTATGAACGCTTATGAAATATTATTATCCTTATTGAGCATCTGAGATATCCCCTTTCTATGTTTTATTTTTCCCATGATGTGAGGAAGTGTTTTACGATTGACAAGCAATGATTGGATAAGTATATGAGTGTGCTCAAAAGGGGAAAAAAATTTTGTTAATTTTTTTATTTCACGATGTAATGAAAAACTTATGAATATATCCAGTACTTTAAGGCTACTAAAATGATCAGTCGTTCCGGACATGATTCCTTGTATCATAACAATGTTATGTAATAATGCACCGACTCTGGATAAATGGGGTTGGGGTGGTACATCATGTAATGGGGATGTGAATGAAATTACATAAAGCAACCCCTCGATCATCCATTAAAAAGAATCCCAAGATAGAATATTGGCTCTCAACATCACATAAATGGAGAATCCCACCATTAAATTATTCTATCATCTTTTCATCCATAATCAACACCCACATGAATATGAAGTTTTATATCTCAATCAAAATGATCATCTACTCTCACATAATCCAGGTCTCCCCACCCCATATTATATCATCCATCCCAGGATCATCCATCTAAGGTTCAGATCACATCTAGGATTTCCCACCCACGTATCACATAAAACATACCTGGATCATATCACATTTCTCATATCTATGACACATCAAATAAGTATATAAAACAAACAAGAAATACACATGGTAATTTTTCCTCAAAACAAGTCATTCATCATTCCCATAAAAACAAAATCTAACGAATCTAAAAAAATTCATTAAGAATTCCAATGAAAATGGTTATATCTTACCCTTTGAAAATATATTTATCCCCTAACCAATTATTATTCAATCATAAATTAAATATTTCATTTCTTAACAAGTTAAAACTATGGGAAACCTAAGACATCAAACCATAATAAGAAATGAAAAAATAATTACAAAATTAATATAAAATACCTCCATGAATACATTATAGGTTCACAAAATTCAAGAAGTATATTTCATTAACATTCCATTGACATCAATTTTATTACATAAAATTAAAAACACATCATATTTATTAACAATTCTTCTTTTATTTATTAATTTAATTAATTACCAAAATAATTCCTAAAATATGTTCTTTATCAATTTCAATATGATACTCCATGAATAATAACATGCTAATAAAAATATCATTGATCCCACACTATATAGAAAATCATGAGTCAAGCCGCAATAATAGAATAAGTAATCAACATGTGATCGCAACCAATTTTTCTATGAATCTGGATATACCATTATTATGTTAATTTCACTTCCATAAAAATGGATAAATCATGATCAATTAAAAATTTCAAATAAATAATTTTAAAGAAGAATCAAATCTCCAACTTTAAAAGACATTAATGTTATTCATACGAGAAAGGACTATATAGCAGATCTCTAGTCACCTCTACCATAAGAACAACATCCTTCCAATTATATTGTGGCCCCACCTAACCAAAAAAACAACTAAAAGAATATCAATTGATATCATGGAGATAATACACCATTTTATTATAAATGTAAATAAAATTAAATGATAAAAAACCTAGGGAAACTACTATAAGTGAAGAAGGAACACACCCTAGATAACTACGGAACAAAAAAGGATGCCCAAAGATCGATCCATGTCTAATGGATCTTAAAAAACCTTGGATTGGAGACAATTTCCACTGGAAAATGATATCATTTGTTGTGTTTGAGAAACCACTAAGTGTCTAAAACATTTAAAGATGCACAACATCAAGGATTTACATGGACATTGATCCATTTACACACAATGTAAATGTAAGGAATCATTTTTCAATAAAATAGGTCTCCATTTTTTATATAACCTTGGAAACTTACACATTTTGAAGAACCCAATTAACCTACCACAACAAGATGCAAACCACATAAACACAACATGTAATATTTAAACTATGTGTAGTAACCATATTTCCTTAAGAACCCCTACACACAACTTGTCATCCTCCTCCAAACAACATGATCCTCAAAAATTGGAAATTGTTCAGTCCACACAAATTTTATCTCTTAATATAAACAAAATTCTCTAATGTATTACAATTATTATCAGCTCTAAGCCTAGTACCATCATTGATTCTCGTGTTTATGACCCAAATTTACATTACCTTCCTTGTCCGTGTCAGTGTGTCTCTAATCATGAGAATCACTTCAGGGGAACATGTTTTCATTCACAAGGGAACACATTCCTAAAAAATATTTACAATGAGTAGTGGAACATGGGGAATCACATGGAATCCACATATTTGATCCCTTAGGTTGAACCCCATGACTAAACTAGGGAATTCTGAATGTTATTCCAATTATTTATTCTTTTGATAGGGATCCACTAGAAATTCATATACATGTTGACAGAAATGATTCTTAGGCTACCAAATAAATCAATAAAAATATCCTCCCTAGATCCCATGGCCTATATATTGGGAATTCCATGCACTTTGACTATCAGTAATACCAAATTGGGGTTCATAAACCTGATTTAGGTATGTATGCTATGATTTTGTTCAAGGGATACAATTATCATCATCCGGATTTCCAATATATATTTGTGTGGATTTAATCCCAGCTAATACCTCTATCACCACTCAAATCATGGAAAACACATGAATTCTCAATAGTCTACCTGTATTGTCATTCGAATATTTATACATGGGGATTCCCAAAGGTTCCACAATATAAATGGAATCCCAACCATATCAATCATCAAATAATGTATATAATCACTAAGCTCGGATATTGGATCCTATGTACCACCACAAGTAATCCACTCATGCATAAAATATATTACTAGATGATGAAAAATCTAGGAATCCACCAATAAAATTTCATGATACTGAATCCTAAAATGATAAAAATCCTACTGCCTCATCCATCTTAATGGGTGATAAAAAAATATCATAAAAACGCAACATTAACATGCCTGTCACAAAATAAATATCATCAGATGAATGTTTTTACACTACAAAGAAAATCATAACATCTTAATGGGCCCATAGGCCAGGTCCTTGAAAATACAACAAGGGACCATAAGAAACATCCAAAATAAATAATTATAATCATAATTCCATGGTGTGGACAAAATGATTTTCTAACCCTTCACCATTATCATCAAACCATAGGGATCATGTCATTATTATGGTTTCTATGGTTTTACCCATAACCATCACCACCAGTATCTACTTACACCATCTCTCTAGTGTCACAAGTCACAACAAAAATCCTAGGGATCCCTATGAATAATTGAGTCCATATAGGCCACCTAAGAATATTCCACTAGGTTAATTTATCTAATATCATTCTCTTTTTTAGATATCACATGCTTTCCAAAAATCCAAACCCACACTCCATAATTCATGGGGTATAACAACCCATATAATAATGTCAACATTAGGTAGAAAAACCAGCCTTAGAGTCATCTCATCATTCCTAAAATCTCTAGTTACCATTCATGAAAAAATTAGCTCTGTATCCCCTAAAACTAATTCAAATCATTACTGTCTACTATTCATGGTCACGATGTCCAACTGGTATGTGAGATTTGATCGGTGACCTCAAAATATTTTTCAATTCCAACATTGTCTCGGGTTTTATTAATCAACATAAATAATTTAACGAGTCCATACACAAAAATTGAATGGGTTTTGGATACATCATACATATAAAGAAATTAAAAATAGAACATGGTAAATGAATAAGTACCACTGAACATTTTGGATTTCATTTCCCCTTTAATTATACAGCTTGTAATCTCTCCACTATGAACATTCTGGTTCATATTAGCTCTAATAACCACAACCCATTCTCCCAGACACCTATATACCACCAAGGTACCCAATATAATTATTTATAAATAAATATAATTATTTTAACTTTTTTATTGTAAAATGAATATTTTCATATTTCATATATAATGCCTTTATTACAATTAAAAAATATAATAATTCATCCCAAGGAACGATATCACATCCTCATCCCTACACTGAGTAAAAAAACTGTGCAATTTATATTAAATATATATTTATTCTTATCATTTAAAAGAAATGCCAAATAACTTTATGACACATTGTATCTTGGTTGAAATAATGAGCCACCACATTCAGATTGTTTCCTAGGCAAGCCACATTCTATGAATATTGAAATCTATATAATAAATGGAAGATTCTACCATGTGCTAGTTTAATTAAATTCTAATACTTAACCAATGGAATAAAAATTCGTGACTAATACTGGAAAATAACAATATATGAAGGAAGAGGAGAGTGGATAACTATAATTATTAAGAAAATATCTCTATGGAGAACCGAATATGATGTGTATTAAAGAAAAAAAAAGGGGGATGATACCATGTAACCACAAGATAAAATATTAGGTGTGGGAGGGGATTCCCAAAAAACCCATGGGTTAAAAATAATCATGTCACCCTTTAATTCCCCAATCGGCTAGCAAGTTTCCTCATATAACCAAGGATACAATAACATCCTAACCACTCTCAGGGAATTCATTAGAAGCCCAAGACATTTCCAGATCCCCCATATATATCTAAAACAACTATATAGTTGTTTTCTAATCATTAAAATAGGATTCTAAATACATCTTCTTAAAATGGATGAGAAAATAATTTAAAAATTATATTTCATCAGGAATTTAAAATTCCCTTATGGGCACAAGGGCTTATATGAATATCAAACACATCACATAAACTAAAATAAAAATACATACCATTATATCATGCTCTCCCCATTTAGGGAACCCCACAAAAATTAAGGATTATCAAGATAAAGTTTTATAAAATAATGAAACTCACATGGTTAATCTTCATTGGAGTAATCATAAATTTTGGGAGGCAATGTGAAATCATGAGGACGTAATAAGGTAATGGTGTCAAAATTTTCCCCCAGATTAATTGATTTTTAGGGGAGTTTTTTTATTAATGTATATAATGAAAAAAAAATATTATACTACATATATTACATTTATTAAAATTTAAAACATTTTATATCATTTGTAGAATGAAACACTAAACAAATGTGAAAAATTATTTATACATTAAACAATGAAACAGAATAAAATATAATTCACCAAAAAATATTTGATAAAAATGAAATCTAATTCACTTTGGAAAAACTAATAATATTAATTTATTTTTTTATGAATTGTTGATGATGTAATATTTTAAAATTTTATGAAATTATTTAAAATAAATATTTTTTAAAAATAATTAAAAGATTCGTAAAATAATTAAAGAACACATACATTATAATTATATAACTATGATGTAAAAAATATTTTATTATTAAAGAATTTGTTTTGTTAATAATTATTTTACTATAAAATAATAATTTTTCATTTTAAAATCATTTAACTTATTGAAATTCTTGTTTTATATATACAAAAAACGCTCTTTATTTCACACATAAAACTAATTTATTACATAAAATTTTCACTTAATACAACATAGGAGATCGAGAGGTCCAATGTATTTGGGTCTTAGAAACATTAGATAACAATTTAAAACATGAAATACACATCTTTATTGAAAATTTCTTTTACATCACCACAATATTCTATCATACTTAGCATTGTATGGGATAACCTGAGAACAAGGATAAGAAGAGGGTGAGCTATAAAGACCGGTAAGGGAGTAAACATGTCATAATATGAAGAATACCATACATGTTAGGAAATAGGCATATCAATGGAGAATAAGAGAAACATTAACATAAAGACATGATATAGCATGATTATCATAACATTGAAATGTTGCAACAACATTAAACATGATATTATCTTGATTCAAGGATCATTTGACATGGACAATGAGTAAAACCTCATTTAACTTGAATTATAATTAGTAAACCCTCATTTCAATTTATGTATCGTCATACTAATCTTTATCCAATGCAATGGAGCGCTATCAGGGCACACCCTTTTTAATCATTTCATCTCATGCGTAAGTGGGCCACATTGATCATAAAACATAGAATAATTTAACATCATAATGTATTCCACAATAAAGGAATGTGGAATACGTATACGAAACTCTATAAAAAAATATATAAATGTAGGTAAATTTTAATACCCTAGATAGTGAAAATGGGCATGATATTCACTACACAGTGGCTTTGGCTTCTAAAATCGCTGTGCAATTTTTAGAGCATAACGGCGTGACATAAAAATTCATAAAATGGTTAACGATAGATAAAGGTTTATCTCTTCATATTTAATGAAATTGAATGTCTTTGGGTGAGATATATACATTTCCCAATATATTTAAGGGAATTAAATGCATAATATAAATTAATTTCTTGAATGTAAATGAGAAGAGAGAAATTTTCGATGGAATTTCGGCATGGTAACAGGTGTAAATTGGAGGCATTAATGATAGAGAAAGAGGTCTAAAATCATTAAAACATAATTATTGATGTATGGTGGATGTGGGAAATCATACCCCAATATTTTTAATTTAATTAAAGTGTATAACAACATAATAAAATTTGGAGAAAAATTAGAAAGGAATAAATCCATTACTGAAATTCGTCATTGTAATGGGTGAGAATGGGAGGAATTAATGATAGATAAAGGGGTATATAATCATCCAAACAAATGTAGGGGAGTATGGGGGTGGTTAAATATCATACACCATCATTTTTAAATGAAAATACAATGGTTTAAACATAATAAAATTTGGACAAAAATAAGAAAGGAAGAAATCCATTACGTGGAAGTGTGTTCCCAAATGCATGGGAGAGGCTTGAGAGAGGCTTCATGGGAGCTTCGCGTGCCTTGGGAGGATTATAAAGATAGGAGGTTAGGTTTTGGTTAAGCTCCAAATGGTTTGAGTGAATAGGAATGGAATATTGAGTGGGTTTATATAGGAAAGGTGAGGATATTCTATATTATTTTGTTTTTGGACACTACACATTAAACTAATCAAAACCACAAACCATCCCATGGTTTTTGTCCATGGTTTTTTTCGAAGGGGATTTGAAAATCACTTTTATAGTATTTTATTAAATCAATATCGGGTTATTATGAAGTCATAAAACACATTTAATATTTAAGTGGTATTTAATTTTTACCCAAAAAATTTATTTTCTCGGGAAAATTATGAAAAATTCACCATTGGATAATTTTTATTTCATGATTCCAAAAATAAGATTCATTTTATCTAAATAATTTTCTATTTGTTTTTAAATTTTTTACTTTTAAAATAAAAACCTACATTTATTGAAAATCCATTGTTTTTGACAAAAACATCCTTTAAACATTAATAAAAATTACAATTGAATTCTTAAAAAATAAATAGTAATTTATATTTAATAAAAATTAATGTAGTAATGATATTTTTTAAAAAATTATTAAATTCAATAATCCATTAATTCATCCAAATAGATTTCTTTATTTAATATTAACATAAAATACTATTTGTTATCAAAAACACATTTATAAAATAACAATAATAAAATGAATGTATATTATTTATTATATTAAAAAATAATTCATATATTCATAGTGCTAGGATCTTGTTAAATAAACCCTTATAACATCCGCATAAGACCTAAGGGTTAGGTGTGTAATGGTGAAAAACTCTTAGGGAGGCATAGATAACATCGCTTGGGTGGTAATCTCTATTAACATCCATTTATCCCATAGGCGATTCCGTTCAATCTTAACATGTTGGTAGTCAGATTGGGATTATTCAAGAGTGTTTCCCAGTGACACTAAATCATTTATGAGCTCCAACAACTGGGCTTTGTACGGGGAATTTTAACTGGATGTGGTCATCTCATCATTTTTTCGAGTGAACTAGATTTTTCAATGCCCGATATTTTTACTAATCGTGTGATCAATTTTCAATGGCTATATTAGAAATGGTATAAATTTTTAACAGTATTTTAAAATCCCAAAACATAAAACAAAGAAATAGTGTGTTTCTTATATAACCATTTTACATAATAAGACATTTAATTAGATTAAGAATAATTTTCAGTAATAAAATTTTTCTTTCATTCAATATTTCCCCCTTAAAAAATCTGTCCCTCAAAATTTTCTTTTTCCAACACTAAAACTGATGATGGTAACTCTACATCATCACATCCTCTGATTCCCACATTACGTCAACTTTTTTTTTTCTCCACAACACCTTGACGACGACCATTTTCTTATTTCATAAAACTTTTTCCCTACAATCTATGATCTTCACCAGATTCTCTCCATAGTGGAGTTCATTCTCTAATGGTACCACATCTAGATTGAGTACGTGGGATGGTTCAGGTATTTACTTCTGCAAAAGCAATACATGGAATACATCATGTACTTGAGATAAATTTGGTGGGAGTGATAGTCGATAGCCCACAGCTCCAATGTGATCAAGGATCTCAAAATGTCTAATGTACCTTGGACTAAGATATCCATTCTTCCCAAATCTCAAAAACCTCTTCAACATTGATATGCGGAGGAATACCATGTCTCCAAAATCAAACTATATGTATCATTGAAGATTATCAGCATAGCTCTTTTTTCGACTCTGAGTAGAATTAATGTGATGTTGGATGGTCTTAATCTTCTCCATAATTTCTTCGATGATTTATGGACGTAGTATTATTCAATACCCAACTTCATCCCAAAATGTTGGTGTTCTACACATCTTTCCATAAATTTCATCATAGGGATCCATTTGGATGCTTGATTGGAAATTGTTATTGTAAGAGAAATCAACCAGAGGAAGATGTTGATACCATCCTTCTTTGAAGTCCATTCAGTATGCTCTCTACATGTCTTCATGTGTTTGGATAGTCCACTGAAATTGGACATTAGTTTGAGGATGATAATCTGTACTGAAGCTAATCTCAGTATTCAGAGAATGTTGAAGACTCTTCTATAACTTAGAGGTGAATCTTGGATCACGATCAGATACAATAGATTGTGGTAGCCCAGGAAGCCTTACCACTTCTATGATATATATCTGTGTCAGTTGATCTAATGAGAAATCCTATCGAATTGTAATGAAGTTTGTACTCTTTGTAAGACAATCCATAAAAACCCAGATAGAATTTTTTCCATTGGATGTCTTTGGAATTCCAGTGACAAAGTCCAATGTGATGTTCTCCTATTTCCATGATGGTATGGGTAATGGTTGAATCATCACCTTAGACTTATTCCTCACAGACTTCCCTTACTGAAATATTAGTAACATTTATGTGTACTCAAATATCCCATTATTCATGTTATACCTCCAATAATACTCTTCTAGATCTCAATACATCATTTTCTTTTTTGGGTGAAGGGAGAAATTTAAACTATATGAATCATTCAAAAGTTTAGTATTTACCTCTGGAATTTATGGAACACATAGTCTTGTCTGAAATCTCACTATGCCCTCTTCATTAACATTGAACTCTAAGGATTTACCTTTTATGACAGCTTCCACTTTCTTCTAAATTCTTATGTCTTCCCTTTGAAAATTCATTAACCTTTCCAAAACAGATGGTGGAGAAATCATTTGTGAATGTATTTATGATGTTCCCTTCTTTATGATTCCCATTCCCATTTTCATAAAATCAAAGAAAATTAGATCCTTTTTAATTCTCATCAACGATTGAATTTATGGGTCCTTTCTACTTAGATCATATGCCTCCTTGTTCGCTTACCTAGGGTGTTAATGGATTCAGGAGTCATAGTCTTTGATCAGCTCTAGCCATCTTCATTGGAACATATTCAACTCTTTCTTTGTGAATATATTCATAAATACTTTTTGATCTGTATATATCTCACACTTCTCCTAAAAGAGGTAATGCCTCCAAATTTTCAAAGTGAAGACTACTACAGCCACCTCCAGAAAATGTTTTGGATAGTTTTTCTCATGAACAATCAATTTCCTTGAATCATAGGCAATGAATTTGTCATTTTTCATCAACACACATCCCATGCCCTTCATTTAAGCATTAAAATATTCCACAAAAAGGTCTACACTTGTGGGTAGTGTGGTCATGGGTGCAGTGATAATCCTCATTTTCAACTCCATTAAGATATCTTCACATTGATCACTCCAAGAAAAAATAATTCTTTTTCGAGTTATCTTGGTAAATGGTTTGGATAATCGTGAAACATTTCTCACTAATCGATGATAATATCCAAATAACCCCAGGAAGCTACGAATATCCTTCTTCTTTGTCGGCCTCAGCCATCCCTCAATTGCAGTTGTCTTGAAGGGATCCATAGATATCACATTACTTGTGATGATATGACCCAAGAATGATACTTTCTTCAAACAGAACTCAGATTTGTTTTACTTGTCTTAGAGATTCTCCTTTGTAAGGGCTCTAGTACAGTGCTTAGATTCTCTTCATGATCCTCCTTGGATTCGGAGTGTATTATAATATCACCTATTAATACTACCACAAATTTGAAAAGGTAATATCTAAAGACACTATTAATCATGTCTGGGAATATTTTTCGAGCATTAGTGAGTCTAAAAGGAATTATTATGGATTCACAGAGATCGTATCTTGTACAAAAAGCAGTCTTGGGGATATCTTCCTTCTTCACCCTTACATGAAAATATCTCAACCATGGATCCACATTGGGGAATTATTGTGATCCATGTATCAAATTTAACAAGTCATCAATTTGTTTTAGAGGATACTTGTTCTTTATTGTGATTTTGTTGAGTTCATGATAATCAATAAAATTGAGCATTGATCAATCCTTCTTCTCGACGAAGAGGACTGGTGCACCATATGGTGAAGCATTTGGTCGTATAAACCCTTTATCCAAATTCTCCTATAGTTGTTACTTCGACTCCACAAGCTCGACAACAACCATTCCATAGAGAGTCATGGTTATTGGCAATGCCCTAGGAATAAGATCAATTGGGAATTCAACATCTCTTCTAGGAGGAAGACCAAGAAATTCATTGGGAAACACTTCGGTGAATTCCTTCACAATAGGAATCTCTTCATAGATGGTTTCATCCATATACTCAATCATATTAGCATGATATTATTTCTTATAGGACAGTAATATCCACGCTTGAGATGATGGTGAAAAATAAAATTCATCGTACTCCTTCCACTTGTACAAAATCTGGGGTCGATTCTCCATATGAAGATTGATTTCCCTCTCATGGAAATGTATGATAGATATATATAAGGAAATAAAATACATGATAATAATGGCATCAAATTATACTAGAGGGAGTATGACAAGATTTTCTATGAAGCCCAATCCACAAATTCTGACAGGGGAGGAGTTATATTTGTGGGATGCAATGATTTCCCCATTTCCATTCTCACCAACATATTTACATCCATGATTTCGGTGGTGTTGGGATTGTTCTACTAATCCTTCGTGATATAAAAGAATGTGCAGAACTTGAATCAAAATGTATGCTCACTATTCTTGAATGAATAACTATCTTACCTATAACCACATTGTTTTCAGGGTTCACTTCGACAATAGTGAAGGAAAAAAGTTCTCCCTTACTGCCCTGGAGGTTGTTGGTTTCCTCTAAAAACCCTTGGATTTGGCCAATGGTGTGAAAAAGTTCCCTAGTTCATTGCATTTGATGTAATGAAAAATGCGTGGTGGGTCGAACGGAGCATTCCTCTCCTCTACCACAGCTGTGGGTTTTTCTTTTCTACAGTTAATGGCCAGGTCCCTTCTCTACGACACCTAAAACATTTCCATGTCCACTTCAAGAAATTTCCAGGGTGATGGATTTTCACAGCACATTTTTGATTTATCCATCTGGATGCCAAAATTTGATTCCACCTTATTCTTATTATCCCCATGATACCCCTATGGTTTTCTGGTCTCTATTTCGACTTTGAGGGCACATCAAACAATTTCTTCATAGCTCTCAAAGTCACAGATAACTAGGGCTTTCCATAGGCTAGGTTTTAGCCCACAAAATAAGAATTCAAACTTGCATTCGGGGGTAACTGCAAAGCTGGAGGTGTACCATGCATGCCTTGTGAGATTTTCCTCATACTCTCTAATGGATTCATCATCTTTTTTCTTAAGGGAATGGAACTCCCTTTCCATCATATGCTGGAGGGTGCGAGGAAAATATTTATTGAAAAACATTTTCCAAAAATCATTCTATTCCAACACCTTGATCTCTTCTTGAGGCATCCTATTATTTATCCATTTCCACCAATGATTAGATTCACCCATCATATGATAAGAATCCATAAGAACCTTCTCTTGTTCAAAATGTTAAATGATAGATAATATCTTTTCGATGGAGTTGATCTATTGTTTGGTGATTGAGGGATCATATGATCCATTAAAATTATGAGGCCTTTGTATCATGAATCCCTCGATTGCAGCTTGTTATTTCTTGGGGGGTGGACATTTCTCTTGACCCCTGTTTCTATTCAAAACATTAGTTGACTAAGATATTATCTTGAAAAAGATTGCGCTTCTCACTCCCATCAGATTGGTTATCTCATTAGAATAGTCATCACATTGATCTTCTCTTCGGTTGTTAACCCAAGTCCTCATATTACTAGCCATTATTTGGAATAAAAGGAATGTTTGGGGTAACACATAAAGCGTAATCCAATTACAAAAAGGGATAACATATAAATTACATTTATTTCTGTAACTTGTCAATGTTATCCATAATCTGCATCCCAACATATATTCTTAGGGGAATTTCTTTTATTTCCCTTAATAATGGTTCATAATAAGATTATTAATTTACAAAATCATATCCCCCGGGAGTTTCATAAACAAGAGGGCAGTAAGGCCCATTGTTGGAAACCTGTTCCCATTCGAGTCTACCTCAAAAGGTTTTTTCGAGTATTACCCCTATATACATCGGTGCCATAGTGGCCTCTACCTGCTCATATATAGGCATGGACTTACTTTCTTGGTAAACCACTTACTCAATACTCAAAAAAAATTAGGGATGTTTTTATTACACTTAGTCTTATCATTAAGGCTTTAAGTATGCTTTTCTAAACCTAATCCCAAAAATAACTAAACCTATCATCTAATACCAACTATAAAAAGCATGCTCTTTATTTAACACATAAACACAATTTATTACATGAAATTTACACTTGATACAACATTGCAGATCAAGTGTTCTATTGTAATTTGGGATTAGGATCATTACATAACAATTTAAAACATTAAATACATATATTTATTGAAAACTTCTTTTATATTACTACAACATTCCTTCTTACTTAGCATTGCATGGGATAACCTGAGGATATGCACAAGAAATGTGTGAGCTATAAAGGCAAGTGAGTAAAAAAGGCATAACATGTAGTATAAAGTAAATTATTGGAAATAGGAATATCAATGGATCATAAGAGAAACATTAACATAAATTCATGA
This sequence comes from Viscum album, assembly GCA_963277665.1. NCBI lineage: Eukaryota > Viridiplantae > Streptophyta > Magnoliopsida > Santalales > Viscaceae > Viscum > Viscum album. Next base: position 448,109,271 of record OY728147.1, read on the forward strand.
TATAGCATGTTTATCATAACAACAAAATGTGGCAAGAACATTTAACATGATATTATCTTGAGCCAATGATCATTTCACATAGATCATGAGTAAAACCTCATTGAACTTGAATTTGAAATACTAACCCCTTATTTTAATTGAAATATCATGATAATAATATTTACCCAATGCATTGGAGTGCTATTAGGGACCACCGTTCTTAATCATTTCATTTCATTCATATGTTTGTCGCATTGATCGTACAAAATGGAATCATTGAACATAATCATTTTTTCCATGATAAGGGAATGTGGAATATATACATGAAACTCAATAATCAATATGTTAATGTGTGTAAAGATTAATACCCCTGATAGAGAAATGTTCATGGTATTCACTACACAATGACTTTGGCTTAGAAAATTTATCTTTATTTTCAGTAGCATAATGACAATACATAATAATTCATAGAAATGGTTGATGAGAGAGAAAGGGGTGTCTCATAATATTTATATTAAATGGAAATTAAGGGGGGTCATATAGATACATGTACTAACATATTTAATGTAATTTAGATGCATAATATAATAAAATTTCTTGAATGTAAATGATAAGAGATAAGTTCATTATGGAATTTCAGCAATTGTAAAGGGTGTACATGGGAGGTATGAATGAAAGATAAAGAGGTGTCTCATCATTAAAACCTATGGAGGGAAGTAATGGGGTGGTTCAAAATCATACCCAAATATTTTTAATTGAAAACTAAAGGGTATAACAATATAATGAAATTTGGAAAAAAATTAGAAATGAAGAAATCCTTTTTGGAAATTTAGAATGGTAATGGGTGTGCATGGGAGGCATTAATGAGAGAGAAACGGGTCTATCATAATTCAAACATAAGTAGGTATGTATGGGGGTGTTTTAAATCATACCCCAATATTTTTAATTGAAAATAAAAGGGTTTGAAAACTTAAAAAATTGAACAAAAATAAGAAAAGATGAAATCCCTTACATGGCAGTGTGATCCCAAAGGCTTGGGAGAGGTTTGAGAGAGAATTCCTGGGAGCTTAGGGAGCCTTGTGAGGATTATAGAGTGAGGAGGTCAGGGGTTTGTTGAGATCCAAATGGTTTTATTGAAGATTAATGGGATGTTGAGTGGGTTTATATAGGAATGCAGAGGGAATTCTTTATTTTTTAGGTTTTAGATACTACACATTAGACAAATCAAAACCACAAACCATACCATGGGTTTTCCCAATAGTTTGTTCCAAAGGATAGGAGAACAAATTATTTTATATGTAAAATAGCCCAAATTATAAAATATTTACACTTTTGTATGTGAAGGTGTATTACCTCGACCCCAGAAGCCCAGTTTTGGTGCATTATTATGTATCATTGGCATGATCCCAAAAGATGAAGTCTCGAAAGACTGATTAGTTTAGTAGCCTTGGAAGTAATATATACATTCAAAAGGTTTAAATTATATCATAAAATGGAAAATTACAACAACATTGTTTTCATTGAAAACAATGAGATCATATAGACTATCCCTGGTGGTCAGTCAAAATATACTTCTTCACATCCTGGGAAAAATAAAACATAGAAAGGGGTGAGCTGAGATGCTGAGTAAGAATAACAATATATCGAAAACTTTAATAAATTAGCATAAATATTAAGGAAATTTATAAGACTAAAACAAAAGCCTCTTAAACATGATCTTCATCGTAATATGGAAACGATAAAATCAAATAATTCCATTTAATTTTCCCCATGGATATTCTACTAGTTGAATAATCACATGCAATATCAATAGCCACTTTCATAATTATGGAATGCATAATTATATACTTTCATAACCACATAGTCAAGGCCTTGTGCCAGGACTACAAATAATATTTTCTCAAGGCCTTGTGCCAGGACACTAGTTTGTATCATGAGACCTATCGTGGCATCAAAGAGCTATAGAAGGCTCCACCCGCCAATTACTAAGTCCAATTCATTCCTCATATGAAAAGGTTTAAACATATCATAAACATTCGTATTAAGACTAGCATACAAAATTTCCATACTTTATCCATAAATCATGAATGGAATAAAAATAACACATCCACTGTCAAAAATATTACAAAACCTACAATACAATATGGAAGTTTTGTATCATAATAAATTAACTTCAAATAAGCTTAAAATCCATCAAAAAGTTGTTGACAAAGATGAAATAAAAGCCACTTTTGAGATAAATAAATCTTACTATTTTGAACTAATTTAAAAGTGATATAATAATAAAAGAAAATATTTATTTTGAAAATATTCTTATAATATTTTAAGGGATTCTTTGATGTTGTTATAATGGCGGAAAATAGCCGCACCTGCCATATAAGTTAAAAAACATTCTTACCTTAATTTTGCCGAAAAGGTCATAAAGTACCTTGTTTAGAAAACGACAGAAAGATTCCTTTCAAACCATTTTATAAAAATTCAAATAAGGGTATAAATTACATTATCCCATTGTTTATTAAATATTATAAATGTTTTGAAATATATTTTAATGAAACATGGATGTGGATGATAAAGAGGTCCCAGTAGATACTTACATTTAAACAACTCGGATAATAAAGAGATTGTGAAATTAACCCTTACCTTGTACTTTTCCTTGGTCAAGGGTAAGATAAAATCTTGTATCAAGATTAAATAATTTTTATTAAATTATACAATAATAATATATATTAATATGATATCATATATGATCTTTTAATATTTCTCTGTTAAAAATATTTTTGTATTATCGTCATTTCGGGTGTTACCTGATTCGTTTTCCTTTATATTATTTGTTACGTAAGTAGAGTTTGTTATGGATAGGATATATATTATTCATATTCATAATTATAGTAATCATTTAAACATTATTTTTAATCATCTAATGAAAATTAGTCTTGAATGGATTCTGATGGGGAATGAATCTCATCGCGTTCATGGAGACTGTAATCCGTACATACGAACCAGCGACAATATCATTTTTTTGATATTAAAATAATATATAATTGGATGTTATATTATATGTAAAGAATAATTATCATGTTATATTTATTATTTACATCAATTAAACATCATTATTATACCCATCCAAATAATAATGTATTGAATAACAATTACACCACGGCGTGGAGATGGTAAGCCATACGTACGCACGTATGGTGAAATGTCATTCAAAAGATGGATAGAATAATGAACATGTTTGTCACATATTTATAATAATATCACTGTATATATAATATACTACAGTTATTATTTTAGAATGGAAACAACAAAGAAAGAGGAAGTGGAAGAAGAAATGAACTTGAAAGTGGTGATGAAATATTTACCTCTTCTTTTGGATCTTCCTTTAGATTTGTTCAAAAGGGCTCATTGGGTTGGATTTTTTACTAAAGGAAGGAATCTATGATAAAGGTAGGATAGTTTAGAGGGTATTTGGGTATAGTTTGGCCAAGAGAAATGGCTTCGAATGTGTGAATTAGAGAGAAGTAGGAGTTCCCTTTTATAAGAGGGGTGAGGGGAACCTAAGAAAAATCTAGAAATATTATTTTATAATAAAATAATTTTCGATTAATAATGGCTAAAAAATGAATTCTTTATAGGATAAGGTGTGGATGGGTTGAAAACCACTCAAAAAATATGTTTTATACTGGTTTGGTTCAATATATTGACCTTCTCTTTTAGATTTAACTCTTAGTTAAATAGTTTGATATTTACCATGTCTCTTTGTATTTTAATATTATATGGTTAATAAACTTACTCTATACTTCCAAGAAAACCCCAAGTGGTTAATTAATAATAAAACTCTCATTATATAATTCTTTTGGATTAACCATAGATTTTTAGGAAATGAATATCAATTAATAATATGATATTTGTTTTAAAAACTCTTTTATGTAAATTTTGACACTATTTGGTATTTTGTTTTTTCTAAATTTATAACAGCATTATTACTTCGAAAAAAATTCATCTAACCAACCCTAACATGTAATATTAACCTAAAAAATTAGTGGAATTCATAAAAAAGTATCAAATTACATTTATTTGTCAGTTATAATATCGATTATTTTAATATTTCATTAATTAGGTAATTATTGTATCATCATTATGTCATAAATAAATTTAATTATTTAATGTCTAAAAATTATAAATAAAATAAAATTATGTATGAAATATTTTTATATTTATAATGAATTTTTATTGTCAAATTTATCTTATGTATAACCCTATATTAAAAATGTTTTAGTTACTAAACAATAAATTTAACACTTTTAACTATTCTTTGAATTAAATAATAATAAATGTCCTAATATAATCCAAGTGGACCTAAAGGATCATATTTTTCTTCTAAGGTTTTTTTTGGTCTAATTACACTTATCCAATAGAATTATGACATGAGTTAGGGTAATAATAATATCATTTTTACCTTTAATTACCCTATTTACTTTTAACCATGGTAAATAAAAGTCAAAAGTTACTATTCACCAAAAATTATTTTCATCTCATTGAACCACATTTTACTTACTGATATCAACCGTGTCTCTTGAATTTTCAAAATTAAACTCACAGAAGTGGTAAAATTATGTTTTATGTAAATTTGCAAATGCTCCATGGAGGTGGGTAAAAAACGATAAGAAGTTCAATAAAGTTTTTATATATCTAAAATTATTATAAAATATCTATAATGAATTAAATTAAACTTATATAGGTATTATATATCTATTTTTACCTAAAATAAATTTAAATAAAATAAATAATTATTTAAATAAAAATTTGGTTTTAAACTATAACTCAGTCTTTTCCAATATTCATCAAAAATTGAATGTTTTCAAAAAAAAATACCAAAAAATCACTCTAAGCTAATCTTGATACTCCAAATACAAAAATGAAGTCCATTTTGAAAGACAAAATTTATAAAATTTCAAAAAGTGGTTATTAATATTCATAACAGCTAGTTTTGATTGGATGTGGTGTGTTAAAACTCGAAGTTATGTACAATACATGCTATTGTATTACTCAAAGAGAAGCGCCCCATGGAAGATTGGGGTGTTACAGAAGGTCAGTCACACTCAAAAAAATCATTTTCAAATTTTAAAATGTTTTATAAGTCTTAGAGGGTCCACTAGGGCTTTGTAAAATAAATCAAACAAATATAAAATCACATTATTTTAAAGTTAAAACATATATTGGCCTAAAATATATTTTATAGTATTTTATTACATCATTATTGGGGCATTCTGAATTCATTAACCACATTATATATTTAAAAGGTATTTGGTTTTTTCTCATAAATTCTAGTGTTTTGGAAAATTATGAAAAATTCACAATTGGATAATTTAAATGCCTTGAATACAAAAATAATATTCATTTCCACTAAATAATTTTCTAAATATTTCAATTTTTATTTTTAATATAAAAAATCCACGATTATTGAAAAACCATTTCTTTTGACAAAAACCAATTTCAAACCATAATAAAAATTACAATTGTATTCATAAATATTATACGATAATTTATATTTAATAAAAAGTAATTTTGTGATGATATTTTATTAAAATATTATTTAATTTAAAAATCCTTTAATTCATCAAAAATGATTTCTTAATTTAATATTAAATAAAATAATATTTTGTGATTTAAAAAAACTTTTACAAAGTAAAAATAATAAACTGAATGAAAATTCATTATTCTATACAAAAATAATGCACATAATCATAGTGCTAAGATTTTGTTACTTAACCCCTTATAAAACCCACATAAGACCTAAGGGTAAGGTGTGTGATGATGAGAGACTCTTGGGAAGGCTCCGATGACATCACTTAGGTGGTAATCTCTATTAAATTTCACTTTTCTCATATGTGATTCCATTAAATTTTAACGTGTTGAAACTCGGATTAGGCTTGGTCAAAAGTGAATCCCAGTAATGCTACCACTTTTCTGAGCTCTGACAAATGGGAATCATATGGAGAAATTCAACTGGATGAGGTAATCACTTCCATTTTTGAGTAAATTGGATTTTTATGTCCTATATTTAAACAAATCATGGGATTATTGTTCAACGGCTATATTAGCAACGGTAACAATTCATAACGGTATTTTAAAATCCAAAAACATAAAACCAAGGAAGTGAATATGTCTTATATAACCATTTTTCCGAATAAGACATTTAATTAGATCAAGAGAATTATCATAAATAATATTTTGGGTCATTACATTATATTCCATTAAAAATGAATAATCATTCATTCAAATTTATCTACTATTTTGAAATGTGAAATAAATATTTTGATTTTAAATAAATAATTTTTTGAAAATTTTTTATAATGATCATACTGCATATTGTAATATTAAATTAATTAATTATTATAATGAAATTTATTTTGATAATAAATTCAATTAAATAAATTAACATTCAGTTAATGTTTTTTTGTAGTAACTGAATTATTATAAAATTTATATTGACCTTTAAAAATTGATTTTCTAATAATTTTTTTATCTTTATTTGCGCAGATATTTTTAATTAATTCTTCCAAAATTTAAGAATTTTAAATTTTATTATGTATTGAAACTTTTTTATTAAATTCTCTATATTTCATAAGGTTTTATGGTATATTTTTTCTCATAAAGGTGAGTTCCCATTTTAAAAATTCAACCAAGAAATTTATGATTAAAATGGGTCCAAAGGTTTTAGATAAAGAGATATGGATTCCAAATATCATTAAACTATATCATTAATTTCAATGGATGAGTTTATTTTAACCATACTCAATATATCTTCATATATATGTAAATTTAATCCTGTTTAATTATAAAAATTTATACATATTTTAAAATGTTTAATGTATTTATAATAATTTAGCAACCTTACCTATAAAATGTTATATCCTATTCCCATATCTCCAGACACATTAAGAACCCATGAATTTCCAAGACATACTATAGTAATTTACCAATATTATCTCCCATGTACTAGATATTCTATTCTCTTATGAAGAGAATCTTATTAAAGCATAAGAATGATGCTAATGGATGATACCCAAATATGATGTTCTTATCATAACAGACTTCCTTCAAGATTATTTTTTATTTCTCATACTTATAATCTCTTATATACAAAATAATATAATGAAATAAATATCATGAATATAATATTATTTATTTTTTTGGAAAAAAAATTATCTACCTATTTTGAATCCATTTTGAAATAAAAAATTTGATCTCTCATATATGGGAAATACCGCCAAAACAGAGCCCAGTATTTCATTTTCCATCATTTCATAACATTTATAACTATAATGAATTATTAAATTAATATGTACTATATTTAGGGAATAATTTTGGTTATATAAATTTAATCCAATATCTATCTTCCCTATAATTTACGCATTAGTGAATGAAAACCTCCTTTGTTAATTCAAGGAGATATATTCCTCTAAGTTATATATATTTCATTTTTCATTACCAAGATTAATGGAAGGTCCTGGAAGTAAATATAATAAATATATTTATATTCATGAAATTATTTAGATTAAATAATAATATATATATATAAATTTATATATTAAAAAGTAATTTTATTTATGAAATTTATTTTTACTCAAAAATATATGTTTACGTTTTCTAGGAAGTGTTTAGATGGATTCTAAAATATAAAAATTAGAATAAATAAAAATAATATGAAAAAATAATTTTCATCATTTTTTATATGTCAAATCTCTGATCATGGTGCAAGTCCCATAACCATTGACCAGAACCAAGCATGAAAACCCGAATAGTTTGCACTAACAGAATAGATTTTGACGATAAAATTTTAGTAAGTGGGTATAAAATTTTAAGATAATAATCATTAATAAGAAAAATTTAAATAATTATTTAGTTATACATTATAATAAACATATATTTATTATATAGTATGGTATATTTCATCTGAACAAGTGGAATTTTGATGGAAAGGTTTGTTTTAGTCTCATATTATCTTGATATTGTGAATGCTTAAATCATATTAGGGTAATTGTTTTCTATTTCTTTAATAACCACCACAAATTTTACTCTTATCTATTTTTATATAGTGTTTTCATTATTTCAATTAATTATTCTCACCTTGATACTTATGTCAATAGAAAATTACATTCTAAAAAATGATGACATTTTTTCTACTTTTGTTCATGATTCATTCTATTTAGTGTCCATGTTCATTACAACAATTCAATAATTTTATTTCCTATAATAATATTTTTTAAAATTTAATATCAACATTTTTTTAATTTAATTTAACTTGATTAAAATGTAATATATATAATTTTTTCTATATTGGTTATATTTTTCTATTAATAAATCTGTAAAATGATTCTATTATTTACATTTTACACAGAAAAACATTTCTTGCTATAATGATCATTCTATTATACAATATTTTGTTACATGTTTCCTTTATTAATAAAATGAAATCATATTTACATTATTCTATAAATGTTTAGTTTTATAAAAATATAATTGTTATCACTTAAAAATGATATTGTCCCCCTATTTTCTGAAATACTCTATTATTCTTATAATTGGGAATTTTTCATTTCTGTCAGAATCCATAATTATTTAAAATAATTGTCTAGGGATATGTTCAAATAAAACAATCCAAAAAATTTCTAAGTATTGATGATGAATTTTTGACGAGGAAACATTTAAGAATTCCTTTTCATTTCCATGGGTCATGATAAGATGAAATTATTAGCATTTTATTTTATTGTATCTCACATATGTTTGGTTTTTATTATTTAACAAGTGGATGTAAATTTAAATACAACTCAAATTCATTTTTAAAAGGTTTTTTTCCATGTTATAATATTAATTGAAATGGTGATTTAACCAAATAAAATTATGGTTTCTACCCACAAGGAATAAAAATAGAATTATGGGTGAACCCATTCTATCAAGAGACCTTATCAATTTTCTAAGGATTTTCATCATGTGATGATGAAAAAAAAATATTATTTTCAATGTTTATTTCTACAAAAAATTCATCTTCAATTTTCATATTTCAATGTTATTCTCTCCTGGATCATAATTTTTGAAACATTGTGACACAAGACTTGTACTATGCTCATGTGTTGTGATATGGATAATTATTTTTGATCTATAAATTCATGTGTATGGGTTTTAAATTTAAATATCAGATAGATTTATTATGTCCTCATATCCATATGAGAATAATATTCTCACATACTCCTATAAATTGAAATATCTCATGGTTACTAGTCACAACCAACTGATGTCACCCATTCTAAAGTTTCTATTTCCCCGGGTTATGAATGATGGTGTTAATTTGTATATGACAATATTGTTATGATATATGAAGTAAATTATTTGAAATTAGGAATATATTTCATGAGATAAGTTATTTATGTGGGCAGTATCTACATGCATTAATCCATTATTGTTATGGGGTGTTCATAATTTATTGATGTAATTCATAATCACATAAAATTGTGGTATATACATGTTTGTTTTGGTAGTTTCACATCATGAAAAATTTAATTCAGCATATTTATATCTACATAGAACACATATTTTTTAGGTTAATGTCACACTAATGATTATTTTCTAACTTAATATCTTGAAGACATTGCATAGATTACTTTAATGACATAGAGACATTATGGAATATTTTTTAATCTAAATTATAACACATTTTTCTCATGAATTGGTTAATTATTTCACCACATGAATAAAACATTACTCAAAATCTATAAAATTAATGAATATGATAAATAAGAACAATAATATTCATGAAATCAACATAAAAAAAATTTATAAAAAATTTCTTCATTTTATTCAAATCATTCACAAATATAACAATACATCTTCAAATTCCTTGAGATTGTATTAACGCGTATTATAAATCTAAAAAATAGTTTAAAAAATATTACATGTATTATTACATATCATTTTTTATTCATTAAAATATACACATGAATATCTCTATATAAGAGGTCGTTTCTACAAAAAGAAAATAAAGTCGTCTCTTTTCACCGATGAGATAATGTTATATTAATTTTCAAAAAATTAACTCTATATTGTATATTGTAATAATATTTCCTTCCAAGGATTATTTACTATTTCTTTTCTTACATGAAATATATTTTAAAATCCAAGGTAGTGTCCAAAAATTTCTCTATCTTCCAATGTCCATAATAAAATAATTCATTTCATTATACATGTCACTATCATGAGTATCAATAAATTCCAAATTGACCATGAAACAACCTTATTCTTTGTTGAAATAAAATCATTCTATGATATCAATTTCATTCTTATATTCAATTTCATAATAATTAATCCCTTTAAATTATAATTCATCCTAATTTATTTTATTGGTTAAAAAAATAAAACATTGAACATACCATTGATCTCAAAATTATCTCCTTTTTTATTTTTTTAAAATAAAATTACAAATCAATATTTCATTAAAACACAAATGAAATTCAATAATATAGATTTAGGATTTCTCTGATTTCCTCCCACATTGACATAGAAAATAATGCGATCAAAATATTGTTACACTTTGATTGACAAAAACATCATGAATACAAAAAATCATTCCTTATCTTTTTTCTCATCAAAATAACAATGTAGGATATTAAAACATCATGAAATATTTTCACCAATAACTAATAATAAATTTTTAGTAAATCATGTTCTCTAAATTTACCACTTTACTCTATGAATTGTTGTTGAATTCCTAATGGTAAAAATTGGTTCTACATATAAAATTAGCTAAACACTTATAGCCATATATCATTAATTCCTCAAAAAATCTAAATGATTTATTCTTCCCTATGTCATAAAAACTAACTTTATAACTATCAACAAAATTTCAAACTCATTCAATGATATCACTTATTGGATAAGAAAATTACTCTATGTACAAATTTTCTAAAGTAATTTTTTTATATATTCCATTAATCTCCAAATCACATAAACTAATAGTTTCATTCAATCACGGATTTTGGAAAGAGATTATAATTTTATTTATGATTTTGTAGAAAATTTTACAATACAACAGAGTAAGATAATTTTATAGGGAAATTTTTATTAGGATAAAACCGTTATGGTTTCATATTTCATATACTTTACAGACACAAATTCCGTCAAATGTTTCGAATTCTATTCTTCAACAATATTTCCTAGTTTCCCCATTAAAAAATACATAAAAATTAATAAACATTTTTAAAATTTAACATGTGTTATGAATACAACTTTATATTTCTTCTTGACACACATGTGATAGGGTGTTATAAATTATTATTTCTTTTTTTCCTCATGTATTATAGTTGATAAAAAGGGATGTCCCTCTTGAAGAGGTTTTATTATCTATAACTCCAGAATCCTAAAAAATTATATTTTTAGTTAATTAATATTAAGGAAGGCCTAAGAATGCTTTTTGGTTTAAAAAAGTATTTAATCACTTAAAATATTATAATTATTTTGTAATAAGAAATTTTTAGAAATAATGAACATCGTCATAGGTATGTGTATTTGGGTTCCCTTATTATATATATTGTTTTATAAATTTTATTTCATAGTTATTCCTCTCATACATGAACTACTATGCCAAATTTGTTCTCTTAAACATTATATACATAGGATAACTCTTTATAACATCAAATATCACATCCTTCGATAATAATGAATATTGATAACATCGAAATTGATAGTTTTACACCTCCCATGACTAGACTCTACTATATACATTATAATCCCATAAACATAGTTTCTATATATTTTATAAAAATAAATACTAGTACATGGATGTGATTGAGTAGTGTATATGGAAAATAATTTGTATGAGAGTCATTCCATGGAGTGGTGGATGATCATCGGCCCGAACCCTCAAACTCCGATCATACACAACATACAAAAAGTATGATCATTTATAATTTATAATGATGTATTTTAGTTGAATAGATGGAACATCCACATGTCTACTCCTCATGTATGTCATGCAGCATTGTGATTTCGACATTTCAATGTGATGATAAGGGGAAAGATATAGGGAGACAAATATAAATTATAGAGATATATAATAGTATTATTTTATGAATTCATGTGATGCAAAAAATAAAATTTGATTTAAATGAAAAACTATAGAGTACAATATGTTCTCTTGTTCAACCCTGAATACAAATATTTCATGATATTCTTCACCAAAAGCTGAAAAATCATATTTATTACGTTAAGGATAGTCTCATGTAAGAAAATTTACTAAAATATTAATGCAAAAAACTGAGTTAGTGTAAATATTAATTTTTGTGCCCTTTCACTGGTCCCCCAAATGGTAAAATGTGATTTATAAAAATAAAATATGTTAAATAAATTACTTTGATACATTTAGCTTATGTCAAAAAATCAAATTAATTGACAAAATAATGTAAATTTTATAGTTCAACCATTGAAATGATATCATGATTGATTAGTCCAGTCTAATATTGTACTTATAGAACATTATCTACTTGAAAATAATTCAACATTCTAGATTTTATTTAATCAAATATATATATTCCAATATGTATAAAATTTTACCAAAAAAATAAAACATAAAAATTTTATTAATATAAAATTTTACGTTAAAAATAATTAACTATTCTTGGAATCTAAAAAAATCAATTTTAATGAATTTTTCATATTCATACCCCAGATTAAAATTATCATCAAGTCATATATTTAAATTCAACTTTTTATTATAAATAAATTAAAATATAATTTTTAGATATATAAAACAATTAACTCTATCATGTACCGCAAATATAAATATTTATGTATTACGAAATGCAATAGATATTATTAATACAAATAATTATATCTCTTAAATAATGACACAAAACCCAAAAAATAAAAAAATGACTCATTCTTTTATAAATATATCATTAATCTTTTATAATTCCTTCTCATTATTTGACACTTATTTATGAAATACAACACTTTCCATTATTGTAAATATAACTAAATTTAATTGGATTAATATTTTTACAAGATCCATTATAATGGATTTTTTTTAATAAAAATCTTATACCAAAGATTAATTTCCTTTATATATAAAACAAAGAAAAAAATGATACTTATATCTAATTTGACCTCATATTTTTTTATGTTTAAAATTAACCTGACTAAAATAAATTCATTTTTCATGATAGGAACAATTCATTTTTTTAACTATTTTCCTCTCAATGGTTGTTCTAGGAATATATTTAATATTTGAATGAGTTTATTTATTACCTACACACAGAGAGCCTAATTATCTTAAAAATTCTTGTAGAATACCAATTTCTTATTTTCCTTAATTTTGAATGGAAAAATGTTAATGAATTTTATATTATCCCCCTCATGTGTTCCTTTCATAATTTAATGTTACCTAATAAATATATCAAGATTAAAATTTCCATATATAATAATAATGAACAAAACAATTTAAATTCCATTTAAAAAAATATCACAGTTATAAGAAAATTCCATGAAAACAATATAACAACTCACTTATAAATCATTTAAATTAAAAAATCAGATTCAATTAACTCATCAGTAAACATTAATGGTATTTCATAATAATTAATAAAATATATAAGGGAAAAATACTTCACTAAATAACGCTAAAAATTTTAATGAAAAAATGGATAATCTATCTAGATCAGTACAACTACCCACACATAAATGTTTCTTATGCTATTCCTGATTCAAAAAGGAATATATTAGCTTTTATTAATGAATTTTATTTTGGATTTGAACAAGATAGTATAAACAAAATATGACATAAGAGAACTTATTAGTAGAAATATTTTTTTTCTATATCCCTATAACAATGAACTAATAAGAAAAATGTAAAAATATTGAATAAAAGATATGTTGTTTATTAAAAGATATACTAAATTTAATAATTCATTAAGGGAATTGGAAAGTTTTTATTAATTGTTTAATCCCAAAGCATTCAATCAATATTTACTTCCCGTAGAATGGTTGTAATAGTGGTGACCCAAAATATGATGATGGGTAGGGTTTCATTGATAAAGAAAACTATATCGTGTTTTTCTATGTATATTCCATGATATTCATTATAGGGGAATCCAAGGTAATAGAATATTGCAACACTTCACATCATAAACGATCAATGTATTCAGCTCTGCCATGTGAGGGATGGATCTTAATTTTATATATCAAATTCTAGATGAGTGTGTTCATTTTATTTTGGGATTAAATATTTTTCTTCCACAGAAGAAAATAAATAAAAAACCCTCTAGAAAAAAAACATATATTATAATTGTCACTATTTTGCACAACATTAAATCCATAAATAAAAAAAATGTTTTAATAAAACGATTTATTCTATTTAATTCACATATATGAATATATATATATACACACAATCCAATAATCTGTGTTCTTCCCTCATTAAAAATATTTGTAAATATAATCAGTTTACTCTACCATTGAAATACATTTTATCTCGCTCAAATTGATATTATTATTGCAAAAAAGGTTTTGATGTTCTATTTGCTGATAAAATTCTAGATCATTTAACAACACTATTGAAAATTAAACTAATGTTTCACATTATCATTACTAAAATGAGCTACGAAATAGGGATTTTGTTAATGAGTTTTTAGTTCTGATAGATGGTTCTTAATTTTCACAATCATGATTAGGAAAATTATCCCTCTCATCTTCATTTGAATAACTATATCTATATAGCTATATAGTATACAATAATATAAATATGTTTTTTCAATTACTATTAAAATATTACATCAAATTTATAATATATAAATATATAGTTGAAAATTATTAAAATTAAAATATTACATGAATTATTTTTATTATAATAATATTAAATTTATATAAAAATGATTTATGAAAAAATATAAATAATAAAATAAATTAAAAAAGTCCCTTATCAGGCCTTCACAAACAAAAAATAAAACCCTATAAATTTGAGTGTTATCATAATTAATAAAATACTTATTTTAGTTTCATTCTATAAGTCACATATGATATATAATCCAGGTAAAATTTCAATTGAATTATATTTTGTTTCATCCTATAAGTCACATATGAATCATAATTCGTTTTTCTAATGTTTCATGAATAAATATGTCTATGTTTACATGGTTTTGAGATTGTCATGTTTTTTCTTGACTATAATAAAAAATTTAAATGAAAATATGTGTTTTGATATATATCTATTTCAACGTGTAATATATTTATGTGTGAATGATTAAAACATGTAAAAAATGAAAATTTAATGTTTCTATAAAGTATCAAGTAAGTCTAACAATGATTTATTGGATTTGAGTATCTGATTAATGTTTTTTTGTAATGTACACTTTTATACATAAAAAATCACATTATATATAATATCCACAACATTATTTTGATTAATATAATATTAATTATTAGATAATATAAATGACTATGAGATCCTTTTTATAATTTATCATGAATATTTTTTTTTAGTTTTTAAATTTTGATTTAGATAAAAATGACTATTGTATATGAAAACATGTACTTCATGCCATACCTCCCACACAATGTGCCAGATATAAGTGTGGTTGATTACATCTTATCAAAAACGACTAATGTAACATTTTATAAATTAATTGAGGAAATTTTAGATCACTTTTTTTATATGTCATGTTTTAATAAAAAAATGAATGTAATATGTCGAAAATAAGCACAATGAGAAATATGGGTTTAATAACCCCCAGTTTTCAGTATGTAATCCGTAAACATTATAACCATGAAAAGCATAAAGTTAGGGTTACATACCATAAACCGGTTCTATAGTTTTTTAGATATATGTCTGTTATGGTTATATATTGGACTTTGTATTCCAAATATATTGAGATTTGGTCTTGATATTTCTAGGAGAAGATATCTAAGGTGGGTTCTTGGAGAATCGACCCGTTTTTCTTATGCATTCTTAATTCTTTGTGGTTTTTGTCCAAAACCATTGACGTAGGAGGATTCCTTCTCGACTCCGCTATATAGAACTGATTGTAATGCTTTAACATTTAATTTGAGGAGTTTAATTTATTTTTATTTGGTTATTTAACACTTGTTAGAATCCTTCTTGAGTGATGGTGGAAAAATCTGGAATATTGGGGATTTTAAATGAGTACTTTGGTTATATGATTTAAAACATCTGTTTTAAAAAAGTATTTTTCGGGATTAATGGCACATAAATGGGATTTGATGTTTTCAATAAAATGGGAGTTTTTATTGAAATGAAATGTGGCCTTGAAATGGATTTTGCCTTGGTTTTCAGTAAAAGTTCTGTTTTATTGAAGTGATTTATTTTGGAAATGGAAATATTTGGCATAAATTCTATTATTGTGAGTTCATGAATGGTGGGATCTAAATAAGGGATGAGTAACATTGGGATACAGGGGACATGACCCTGGATCAGGGGCAAGTGTCATTGGGATGCAAGGTAACTGGGCGAGAGACCGCTCATGAGTATGGAACTGTCAAACAAAGCATGCATATGTGGGTGTGTTGTGAACTATCGAATGAGTATGCCAAATGATAATAAAAATTGGGTTTAAAGTATTGAATTTTTATTTTTCAAGACAAATAAATAGTTGGAAATTGGATTCATTTAGTTTTTTTTAACTTGGTTGCAAATGGTTTTTGGAATTTTTTATACTGGGTTATAAATTGTTTTGGTAAATTTTTTTATATAAACTTCTTTACATAAATGTTACTAAATGTTCTATAATGTATATCAGAAGATTTTTGGGTCTATCAGGGTATTATTGATGATTTCTGAAGAACATTTAATGATTTTAAGACCCAATGAAAAATCTCTCATGGAAGGGAGTAATGTTTTCCAGAACTCAGGAATGTGAATATTGTTTCAAGGAGTTGAAAAAGAGGTTTATCATTGCACCGATACTAACACTCCCAGAAAGTAGAGAACTATTTTTTGTGTAAAGTGATGCTTAAAATAAGTGATTTGGATGTGTGCTAATACAAAATGATAATGTGATATCCTATTCTTAATGGAAGCTAAAAATCCATAATAAAAACTACCATATGCATGATCTAGTGTCGGTTTCTGTGATCTTTGCATTAAAAGTATGGCGACATTATCTCTCTGGGAGAAGTGTGAGATATATATTGACCACAATAGTTTATAATATATATTCACACAAAAATAGATTAACATGAACCAGTTAAGATGGTAGAGATCATCAAGGATTATGACTACTCAATCCACTACCATCCTGGAATGGAAAATAATGTGGTGGATTCTCTAAGTAGAAAGGATCCTACGTCTTTATCAATGATGATAATTTAAAAGGATCTGATCTCATGAGATTTGCAGAGGATGGACATGGGAATCATTAAGGGAGGAAAATTATCAATCCTTTCTCAAATGTTTTCTCAAACATCCCTCATAGAAAAAATAAAGGATACTCAATGAAATGTTGTGGAAATTCTGAAAAGGGTGGAAGCTATCTGAAATGAGAAATCCTCAGAATTTAGGATTGATGAGTGTTGGTCTGAGTAGTTTACTCAAGAGGGGGGTGAATTGAGTATCTATACAAATTTCTGGTTAAAATGTATTTCTAAAAGGATTCCCAAAAAGGATAAAAATATCCTATTTAAATAGGGTTATACTGTTATAAAGGTTGGACTATTTATATAACTCCTTAGAAGATTGAGTAGTTCTCCATAATTTTATGATTGGTTATTAAGGTTGCGTTTGAAGCAATTCTACCAAGACAAGAAAATTATGAATTCATTCCAATAGTAACTATCAATGTGAATTTAGAGATTTCTGAATTATACAGTAATGTAGTAAAAAGATAATACTAAATTATGAAGCACAACGGATATTAAACAAGTGGTTCACTCTCAAGCTGAGACCTAGTCCACTCCACCTGATGATCACCCGCCACCAAGCAGATTATATAAATAAACTTGATCCACACCATGGATCTAGTTTAACAATAGTACATAGGACTATCTAGGTTACACAGGGACCTCTTCCATAGGTATTCATGGGTACGAACAACCATGCCACACAAGGTCCTCTTCCACACTTTTCTATGGGTATACCCAAGAGTAAAAATGATGTTTGAGTGATGAGATCTTATATCCTTCAGTTTAATGGAGGAGACAGAGTGTGTTGTAATACAAATATACACTAGCTCAAAAGTTTATAAAATGATACACAACAGAGATGAAATTTTGAGATAGGTTTATAAGTGATATGAGTCTTAGTCATTGTAGCTTTGGAGTTCTTGAGATGAAGCAGATGCAGAACTCAAGTCCTCATATGGAAAACAAAGTGTTGCAAGTCAGACAGATTTGGCTTGTGTTCTTCATGATGTTTGACAGTGAAAAGATGTTCTCGGTATTCCACTATGCTTCGTGTATTATTATTTTTTCGTGCTCATAGACACAAGATTATTCTAATTTTTAGTATCGTGCTACATTGCTTTTTTTCAGTGACACATTACACTTTTATCTTGGAGTGCATGCGTTTCAGCCGACAGTTTTCATGTATTCTGCACCGCGTGCCTCATATTTATCTACAAAATAAATATTACTTAAGTTAGTGCATTAAAATATTCAAATATGACTGTTAGAGATTAAAATGAAAGATGAAAAAACATATTAAAAAACGGTGTCAAAGTAAGTCATGGAAACGATGTCACCTTTACACGGTGTCTGGATTGGTCACGGTGTCTTGATATCATGGTGTCTAGTTCACTGTGTTTGGATGTCACGGTGTCTATATGTTACGCTATCTTCTTATTCATAGTGTCTGGATGTCGCGGTGTCTGGATGTCACAGTGTCAACTTGTTCATAGTGTCTCATGGTCACGGTGTCTCATGGACACGGTGTCTCATAGTCACGTTGTCTCATGGACACGGTGTCTCCTGGTCATGGTGTCTGATACTTAGGAAAATATCTATATTCAGAAATAAGAAGTGATATTTATGGAAGGAATTAAACTTAGTCATTTGAAAGAGAGATCATTATAAAGAGAATCAAAAGATAGTTTATAGCAACCAAACTGAGTATATAGTAGTTAAGATCATTGGATAGCTTTGACTAAAAAGTTGGGAATTTGATGTGAGATAGTTTACATAGATTTAACATGGTTTATAGACTTAATAGGATTTGTGATCATTAAAACATTATTAATACATGAGGAGTCCAACAATCTCCCCCTTTTTCATGATCACAAACCACGTATTTTTAGAGTGTATATTTGTTCAACCAACATAGTTAGAATGTGCATATAACATATATAGAGTGAGTGTTCTCTTCTCCTATATATTTTTTTCATATATTTCTCTCATATATTTTTCCAATATAATTTTCTCCCCCTTTTGGTATTATCAAAAAGTAGCAGATAAAATAATGACAAAAGATACAATCAAAGTGCATATTGTATTATATAATAAAAGATGGGAATTACAAAAAGTAAAATAAATTATACCATATTCCCATAAAAATAGAGTAATCACTTTCCTTTTTCACTGTCTGGTCTTATATTTTCCTTTAGCAACAACAAAAGAAGCGGAAGTCATAGGAGTAGAAGTTGAGGTAGAAGAAGGGAGTGAGCTGGTTGATAGAGATGGTAAGGGATGTCCTTCAAAGACTGAGGGATCCAGAGTAGGTGTAG
Source organism: Viscum album (assembly GCA_963277665.1). NCBI lineage: Eukaryota > Viridiplantae > Streptophyta > Magnoliopsida > Santalales > Viscaceae > Viscum > Viscum album. The sequence goes on from OY728147.1 coordinate 448,128,971, forward strand.
TTGACGAGTGAGGTAGTTGATGATCAAGGATCACATTCTTGATCTGACTCAGTGTCTGACTGACAGACATAGAAGTGGGAGCTAGAGCAGAGGTGAATGTATGAAAAACAGGTCGCAGAGGTGCAACCATAGGAGCAAAAAATACTTTACTCAGTATATAAAGATAGGGCCTCAGAAGCTTGATAAAATGCACAATGATCACTCCACCATACTACATATCTTTCTCAATGTCATCCTTTTTTCAATAAACTTATCCAAAAGTTGATTGAACTCTGTGAGCTTTTGAACATGAGTCTTGAAAGATTGAGTATCAGGAGGAATCCTCAAATTTTATACAAGATATTTAAAATCATTGGTCATGTCTGTCTTTGAGAATATTCAGTTGAAGGATAAATCCACATTCATGGAAATTTCATCCTGATCATCATTAGCAATTTTTGAATGGATCTGAACATGAACAAGAACTCTATCACTGTTCTTGATAACTTCATATAGAGAATTTTTATTGAAACCACTATGCACAATCTGAAGTTCTTCTTTGACCACTAATCTGAGAAGATCATTGTCTATTGAATGTTGAGATGATTGTCCAGATGCCTTAGAAGCATTGACTACTGAGGTAAGAGATTTCAGTTGGTTTAGAACTTTTTTAAGGCACCTCATAAACTCATTAGTGAGCTTTATAAGATTAACAAAAAGCTCTCACATTTCATTCAAAATCTGTTTGTTTCTTTCTGTGACCTTGTTGGCTAAGGAAGCTAAATGAGGTTGAATCTGAGAGACAACATTCATTGGGGTTTGAGGAAATATTGGTTCTTTCGGATGAGATGCAAGAACTGATCTCGAATGTATCCCTTTCTACATTTCATCAAAAATACCTCTTATGGTCTTCACTTCATCACTAAGTTGTCTAATTTCAACTCGGACATTTTGATTCTCATGAAGCATTTTGGGTTGTATCTTCCAAATTACTTTTTCCAACAGTAGTGTGACATCTTTCTCACGTAGATGTGTTTCAAGTACAGGTTGGGAATTCAAGAGGTTTTCAACTCCAGCCAAAATTGTAGCTCCAAAATCTTTCAGATCATCTTTATTCGCCAAGGATGGATATGCTGATGAAGGTTCAGATATGGGGACTAATATAGGCACAAGTTCCTTTTCAATGTCAAGATTAGAGATAGATTTCAATTGGAACATATTTTAAAGTTCAAGGATTTTTACTGAGACTTTCTAAGAGTCATCCACATCATAAAAACTGGGGAAATTATACAGAGTGTCAATAGGGCTTGAATCAATCAGGTTTTGTACTTCAAAAAGATTCCAGATTTGGAGTTTGCTCTCCCTCAATAGTTTCATCCCACTGTGGACTGATAATCATAGGGTCTTGATCTAATACCACAAATTCATCTCTAATTTCCTCAACCATTTCTTTCCTAGCCAGCTGAAAATCTATCTCTATCCTTTCCTCAGCTGAAGGAATGACTTCAAGAATAGATTGTTCCAATGGGAGTTCTTCAAGATCAACTTCTTGCATAATAGGTATTTCCACTTCTATAGGTTCTTCCTTAGAATTATTCTCAATTTCATTGACAACAGATTCTGTTTCAATTATGGTTTGATCTTCCAGATTAACAACATCCTTAAAAGTAGGGACTTTTTTTCACTCACAACATGAGGAATCAGGGGACTATCTTTCTTATCAAATACAGTTTCCCTAGGAGGCAATGTAGCCTCTTCTTCTACTTCGTCATAATAATCAAAAACCTCATCTAGTTCCAAACCAAGATCATAAATATCTTTCGGTCTTTAGGGATGTTCTACTAGATTGATTTTTTTATAAATTCTATCACTGTCTTCCACCCATTCCTTTTTTCAAGGATTCTAATTGATTTTCATCTTCTTGATAATTACTTTTGGAAGGAGGTACTCACAATCCTTGATGAATTGTTCATTAGGTCTAACCAAACCTTTGGCTTGAAGCATTGATGGGATAAGCTGAGAATAAAACAGGGAGGTTGAATTAGATGTTGTTTTGATCATCTCACACATATGGTGTACGATATACTTACAAACATTGATCTTATGCCTTTTTTTATAAGATGAATCAGAAACACATCCTAATATTTTAGTACAACAAAATTACTTTTTCTGGGGCAATCAGATTCAACATAAACTTAAACAAAAGTCTTGATTTTATATCTAGTTCAACAGGTATGGCTCTCCTCTTGGTTCCATTTCCAATTGAACTTTTCAGAGCATCTTCCAACACAAATAATTCACTAGAAGGTAGATGTCATCATTGGTAATCCTCACAGATGCATTCATGAGGTATACTATGTCATGAAACCCATAACCTCAAAGAGAATGAGCATTTCGGCCCATTTATACAGCTTTTCACAATATAACAATCTTCAAAATCAAAGGAGAACTAAACATACTGATCAAATTGAGCCACTTACTTAGGGTAGATAGGTCTGTATTCCTTTGAAAACCATTTGAACTAGCCTATCTCTTTTAAAACATTTAAAACTAGGGACTTACTAAAAAACAACCATTTGGGGAAAAACTCTTTCTCAGGAACTACTACTCGATTTACCAGATTTATATTTAGGGTATATTCGGGTGTTAGCATGGGTGCGATTTTCAGTGAACGAACGAGCGGGTTTTTCTATCTTTTGAACCGGTACTCGAATTGAAATCTGGGGACACCGATGAACTCACAGCGCTGGTATTTGCTTAAGAGGACATTTACCGTAGGTGCGTTTTCTTGAGAGGAGAAGTTAAATTTTGGGGTTTAAGGAAGAAATAAATAAAATTGTGAACAATTTTATTTCTTTTTACCAAGGGAGTTAAATTATAACATGGGAAGTTGTTGGGGGGACCCACAACCACCCAACTTCCCATGTGTGGATATGTGGGAGGTGGGTCCCACACGAGACCCTAACCCCACCTTGATCTTCCCATAACCCCCTTGACCTCCCATAACTCACTTCCCTCTTAAATTTTGTAACTCCACTTTAACTTGTGTAACTCTCCCCTCTCTCCTCTTTAATTTTGCCAAAACACATCTTAAATTAATTGAATAAACCTCTTCAATTCATTTAACTAAGTGTTTGAATTTTTTTAAAAAGTTTGAATGCATGGAAAAATAATAAAATAAGGAGAGGCCTTATTTTATTTTTGTGAGTTTTGTTGTGTGAGCAATTTTGGGAGAGAACTCTACCCTCTTTTGAAGAACATCATCTCCAAATGAAGAACGACCTTCCGACTCGGCGAAGAACGCTCTTCATTTTCTCCAATCCTTTTTCTTCCTCTTCTGCGACAAGGAATGAGACGCCGACCGTGGAGACCGATGCCAACAACAATGTTCGACTTCTTCTTCTAATGTTGGCGGAAGCGATACCTTTCTTCCGCGACACCCGACTACCCCGACGTTCCACTGCCGCGACGTTCGACTTCCGTGACTCGACGACGTGCGACTTCAATTTCGAGGTAGGGAAATTTTTTTGGTGTTCTCTTATCTTTTGAGAAAAGAACAATGAGCGCTGACCATCCATTTCCAGGTTGATCTGCAGATTGTTCATTCATGCAGGTTGATGTTGAGGTTTTCTTGATTTTGCCGTGAAATATTTCTTTGTCGTACGTCGACTTCTATTTGATGGCCGCTTTCTATCATTATAACGGGAGGAGGTCGGACCGCACAAACACGGCCGACCCTCCTCCACCTTGTTGTTGATTATGTTGCGGTTCGGAAGATGGCGGCACGGTTCGACGGCACCGCGCGGGAACCTGGAGTGATGTGGAAAGGATGTGTGGCGCCGTCGTGCCGCGCCGTCAAGGACGAACAAAAGTGTGGTCGTAGTCGGGGCCGCGAAGGTGAACGGAAGACTCCGTAGTTGTTTCTTTTGACGTGCGGATCGTCGGGTATTGACGGAACAGGCCGCAAAGATGATTTGATGTTTCCGCAGTGAAGAACAGGACCTGAGATGAGCATCGGCGTAGGAGGAATTGAAAACGGACCACCAGAGCAACTCCGGTGTCCCGCGAACACCACCAGCGGCGCCGGCGGCCGGAGGCGGGGGAGCCCCGGCGCGCCGCCTGGAGAAACCGCCGCGGATGAAGCCGCAGCAGCGAGTTGGCGGATCCCGCGGCCGCGCGGGATCCAGGGGGACGCAGCGCACGCCGCGTCCGCGGAGCACCGTCTCGCTGGCCGAGCCAGCGAGCCCCCCGGCCGAGCCAGGCAGGCTTGGGCGGTCCGGACCGGGTCGCGCCCAGTCCGGTCGACCCGGTTCGGGCCGACCCAGGGGGGGTTCGGCCGGGTCGGTACGGGCTCAGACCCCCCGTTTTCGGACCTTTTCGGTCTTTTGCCCATATCCTGGGCTACGGACCTCCGATCGACGCACCGTCAGTGGTGATGTGTTCCTTGGACCGAGGAGTTCGATTTTCCATATCGCACATAAGATTTTGGAATACTTTGGATTTGGACGGGTTGGTTCGTACACGGAACCAACCGGGCCCTTGGAACAGAAAAGCTCGTAACATGAGCTCCGGATGTCTGATTGACGTGTCGTCGACTTTTTTGGATTCATTTTGATGAGAGGGAACTTTTGGCTTACTCCACTCGATGTTTGGATGCAGTTGGATAGTGGCTGGGTTGGATTGCACCCGAAATCCATCCGACCCCTGGAATGGAAAAACTGATATCTTTCAGACCGGACGTCCGTTTGATGAACCGTCAGCGGCGTTTGTGATCACATGGAGAAACGGTCCCTATGAGTATACCCTCAGAGAGTTCGGGGTACAGCTGAGATATGGCCGTGTTGGTTCGCACACGAAACCAACCGGGCCCTGGGGACGAAAAGGCTAGTAACTCACAGACCGGGCGTCCGATTGACACGCCATCTGTCGCGTTGAGACCCCTATGATGAGGCGGTTCTTTGAGAAACTTCTTCGTGGGACTTTGAGATAATTAGAGTATCTACTAGTAGCTCGTGGAGCGGACCCTCCCGGAGACGAGCGTACGGAGTACGAAGACCATGTAGCTGGCTGTGACCTGATGACTGCTTGTTCGATTCGATTCGGAGTGACTAGCATAGCCCAGTGGGGAGCACTACTTTGTGAGGTGGCAGAACCATGGCGGAGGAGCACTACTGTGTGAGGTGGTAGACCCGCGGTACTCGACAGGAGGAGTACCTTTGTAGGCTATTAGGGGGAGCACTACTGTGTGAGGTGGCAGCCCCATGGCAGAGGAGCACTACTGTGTGAGGTGACAGACCCACGGTACTCGATAGGAGGAGTACCTCAGTAGTCATAGGTTGGTGAGCAGTACCTCGGAGACGTGACATGATCACTGTACTCCCAGAGATGGAGCTCTTCAGTAGTTACAGTTTCAATAATGGAAATCCTGGTTTGAGCTGAGTCTATGACCTTTGTGTTTACCTCAAGATTTAGATGGGTTACTTGATAACATGGGTATATGAATGGGTAAATACCTAAGTAGAGGTTATCTATTGAGATATTATTTGTGGTTATCCTTGTTGGTTTTAGTGAGACCATGAGGGTCTCAGGGTCCCTACTGAGTATCCTTATACTCACCCTTGCACGGGCTATGCCCGCACCTCATTGTGTTGGTTGTAGACGACGGGCCATGCTGACGGAGGCCGAGTGTTCGAGGACTGGACGGTACCCGGAGGTGGACCACACGACGAGACAGTACCTGGAGGTGGACCACATGACGAGTTAGTACCCAAAGGTGGACCACATGACGAGTCAGTACCCGGAGGTGGACCATATGACGAGTAGGTATCCGGAGGTGGACTTCACGACGAGATGACTCACAGAGGAGGTTGATGGGCGAGATCATTGAAGAGCTACGCTATCTGTACCTGCCCTTCAGGTAGGATCCGAGGTGGACGACCCAGGAGCTGCTTCCTTTCTTCCAGCTGTTGTCTTTGTTTAGTTGTAGCCATATTTCCTGTTGGGTTTTTATTTTATCCCATTTACTTTTCAGCACTTCCTTTGTACTTAGTGTTTTACTTCCACTTGTACTCTGTGGTGTTTTGTTATTTTTATAAAGGCAATGCCTTCCCAGTTATCGGGATTTACGCCTTCGGTGCTAGTCTCCAGCCCCTGGCCTATGGAAGGCGGGCTTGGGGAAGTCATGACACGGGTCCCGAGGACGGGTCGTGACAAATTGGTATCAGAGGAGTCGGTTCTACCGCAGAACTTATAACTCTGATAATTTCTTTCTGTGAAGCAATAGTGTTAAGGGTACCGAGTGTGGTCTTCAGTTCAGGGAGTCCAGTGCTGGTGCGGGCGGCCGATGTATGCATACATCCGGACGCTGACAACTGATTTCCGAATTTGTGCATTAAAACACAGATTACGTGTGTGTTTCCAGAAGTTTTTAAAATTCAGCTCAAACCAAGTCATCTCACCAGGTATAAATCGTTTGACCATGCCATGTTTGTTTCTTTCAGGATGCCTCCCCGCGGACGACCAGCTAGAGCCCCGAGAGTTGTTCGTAATGACAGCCCGCCGAGCGTCGTGGCCTTAGTACAGGGCCCTATCCTAGTTGAGGCACCGGCAATACTACTACCCGTTGGGCCACCGATGCCACCAGCCCCAGCAGCAGAGGGTGCACGTCGCTTGAGCGCACTGCATGAGTTCCAGCGACAGAGGCCACCCAGGTTCAGGGGAGAGATGGACCCGCAGACGGCTGAGGATTGGATAGAGGCTGTGGTGAGAGTCTTCAGGCTAGTGGGGATGCCAGCAGATTTCATGGTGATCCTTGCTGCCAGCCTTCTTCAGGAAGCAGCAGGCAGATGGTGGAGCCTGATTCTCCAGATGCGTGATGAGGCGACACTTATATGGGCAGACTTCGAGAGCCTATGTCGGGCAGAGTTTGTACCAGCCACCCTTCAAGCGGTGCGTATACAAGAGATATTTCAACTGCAGCAGGGTAACATGACAGTGGCACAGTAATCAGCGAGGTTCACAGACCTCTCACGCTACTCCACAGATATGGTACGGGACCCGTTCTTCAGGGCCCGAACCCTTCGAGCAGGGGCTCAGGCGAGAGATTAGAGCTTCTTTTGTTTCTCACAGCATTCCAACGCAGACAGGGGTGTTGGAGCGAGCCCTCTTAGTGGAGAGTTTCCTTGATGAGCAGTCTCCAGCAACAGGACCCATCACTAGCCAGCATACGGCAGAGTCTTCTGTAGTAGGCTGTAGACATATGGCGCAGAGGTCCAAGAGGACAAGACCTATAAGTGGTTGACCGCGTGACTCAGGGTCGGTAGTGCGAGGCACCAAGGGGAATGACAGAGCCAGACCTATCATGCAGTGTTACTCCTACGGCGGGATTGGTCACATGGCACGTGACTGTCCGACCCGCCATGCAGATGACCGACAGTTAAATTAAGAACCTCCCAGTTAGAGGCAGAGGTTCGATCAAGGAAGACCGCTAGGAGTTGAAGGCCGGTGGAGGGGAGCTGGCCATATAGATGGAGGTGGACGACGATTCGAGGTGTTGCCACCACCACCACTAGAAGGTCAACCCTGACCGCAGGGAACAGGTGGACATGGGAGAGCTCAACTTCAGGCAGCAGAATCTTACGACTACGGAGCTCCAGAAGCGAGTGGATAGGAGCGGAACTAGTGGTGTATATCTAGTTCCATGTTTTTGTTGTTACATTTGTGTCTTTGTACCATGAGCTGCAATAATATAAATACACTTACCTTTTTAAAGTTTTCTTTCCTGTTCTTTTTTTGGTTGGTACTGAGTGGTCGCAATTACGACTTTTTACTTGACCCTCACTTTCGAAATTTCTACTGGAAGAGACCTAGAGACCTCACACTAATGCCGACAGTGTGACTCGACCTTTGGAGGCGAGAGTAATAGTTGGATCTCTTGGTAGTAACGTCCAGGCCTTACGACGTCGTCCATGTCATGAATACATCATTCATGTCCGGATTGACTATATTAGGAAACGAATGTGGTTTATCCAGGGGATGAGACGAGATTTCTCTTATCGGAAAAGAAGAAATCATAGCAGCTCTTGTGAGACTAGAGAAGGTCCAGGTCATCCAAGAGCGGATGAGGATAGAAAAAGGCCAACAGAAGCCTTATGCAGACAGGAATTGGAGACTTCTAGAGTTCAAGTATGACAATCCCGTCCTTATACGGGTTTCACCTCGACGAGGTTTACCGAGATGTGGCCAAGGCGGCAAGTTATCTCCGAGGTTCAGCGGACCTTCTTAGGTCCTCAGCTTGGTAGGCGAAGTGGTTTACTGCTTGATGCATCCACCTCAGTTGCACCTGGTGCACGACGACTTCCATGTATCTCAACTGAGGAGATACGTGCGTGATCCTTCACATATCATCGACCTCAGGGAGTTGGGTGTCGATGACCGGGCGACATACGCGGAGGTTCCAGTGGGGATCGAGGATCGATAAGAGAGGATCCTACGAGGATTGACGATTCCTCGGGTGCGCTTTCTCTGGCAGTACAGGAACCTCCAAGTGAGCACATAAGAGCGGGAGGCTCAGATGCGTGCTCAGTATCGCTTTTGTATCCCTAGTTTATGTTAAATATTTAGGAGGACGTAAACCCCTGAGGTGGGAGTAATGTAAGGACCCATAAAATTCAAGGGAAATTTATTCTTAATTTTTATTATAATTTTACAAGAACGCAGTTTCTGACGGCACCTGATTCCGAGGCCCGGTGTGCCCGGAATCAATTTCCAAAGTTTAGCTCAGGTACGTTCAGTGAACGAATGAGCGGGTTTTTATACCTTTTGAACCGGTACTCGGAATTGAAATCTGAGGACACTGATGAACTCGCAGCGCCAGTATTTGCTTAAGAGGACTTTTACCGTAGGTGCGTTTTCTTGGGAGGAGAAGTTAAATTTTGGTGTTTAAGGAAGAAATAAATAAAATTATGAACAATTTTATTGTTGTTTACCAAGGGAGTTAAATTCTACCATGGGAAGTTGTTGGGGGGACCCACAACCACCCAACTTCACATGTGTGGATATGTGGGAGGTGGGGCCCACACAAGACCCTAACCCCCCTTGATCTTCCCATAACCCTCTTGACCTCCCATAACTCACTTCCCTCTTAAATTTTGTAACTCCACTTTAACTTGTGTAACTCTCCCCTCTCTCCTCTTTAATCTTGCCAAAACTCATTTTAAATTAATTGATTAAACCTCTTCAATTAATTTAACTAAGTGTTTGAATTTTTTAAAAAAGTTTGAATGCATGGAAAAATAATAAAATAAGGAGAGGCCTTATTTTATTTTTGTGAGTTTTGTTGTGTGAGCGATTTTGGGAGAGAGCTCTTCCCTCTTTTGAAGAACATCATCTCCAAACGAAGAACGACCTTCCGACTCGGCGAAGAACGCTCTACGTTTTCTCTTATCCTTTTTCTTCCTCTTCCGCAACAAGGAAGGAGACGTCAACCATGGAGACGGACACCAACAACAACGTTCTACTTCTTCTTCTGACATTGACAGAAGCGATACCTTTCTTCCGCGACACCCGACTACCATGACGTTCGACTACCGCGACGTTCGACATCCGCGACTCGACGATGTGCAACGTCAATTTCGAGGTAGGGAAATTTATTTGGTGTTCTCTTATCTTTTTAGAAAAGAACGACGAGTGCGGACCAACCATTTTCAGGTTGATCCGTGGATCATTCGTTCATGCAGGTTGATGTTGAGGTTTTTTTTATTTTTCCGTGAAATATTTATTTGTCGTACGTCAACTTCTATTTGATGGTCGCTTGCTATCATTATAATGGGAGGAGGTTGGACCACACAAACACGGCCGACCCTCCTCCCCCTTGTTGTTGATTATGTTTTGGTTCGGAAGATGGCGGCACGGTGCGACGGCACCGCGCGGGAACCTGGAGTGATGCGGCAAGGATGCGCGGCGCCGTCGCGCCGCACCGTCAAGGCCGAACAAAAGTGTGGTCGTATTTGGGGCCGCGAAGGCGAACGGAAGACTCTGCTGTTGTTTCTTTTGATGTGCGGATCTTCGGGAAATGAAGAAATGGGCCGCAGAGACGATTTGATGTTTCCACGGTGAAGAACGGGACCAAGGATGAGCATCGGCGCAGGCGGAATTGAAAACGGACCACCGGAGCAACTCCAGTGGCCCGCGGACACCACCGGAGGCACGGGTCGCCGGATCGGCAGCGCCGGCGGCCAGAGGCGGCGACACCCCAGCACGCCGCCTGGAGAAACTGCCGCGGATGAAGCCGCGGTGGCGAGCTGGCGGATCTGGCGGCCGCGCAGGATCCAAGGGTGGACGCGGTGCGCGCCGCATCCGCAGAGCACCGGCTCGCTGGTCGAGCCAGCGAGCCGCCCAGGCTGGGTCGCTCCAAGTCCGGTCGACCCGGTTCGGGCCGACCCAGGGGGGGTTGGGCCGGGTCGGTACGGGCCCAGACCCTCCGTTTTCGGAAATTTTCGGTCTTTTTACCATATCCTGGGCTATGGACCTCCGATCGACACATCGTCAGCAGCGATGCGATCCTTGGACTGATACAGTTGTTTTGAAATATTGCACTTAAGGTTTCGAAATACTTTGGGTTCGCCCGGGTTGGTTCGTACACGAAACCAACCAGGCCCTTGGAGCGGAAAAGCTCGTAACATGAGCTCCGGACGTCCGATTGATGTGCCGTAGACTTTGTTGGATTCCTTTTGATGAGAGGGAACTTTTTTATTACTCCGCTCGAGGTTTGTATGTCGTAGGAGTGCGGTCGGGATGGTTCGCTCATGAAACCAACCGGGCCCCTGGAACGAAAAAGCCAATAACTCACAGACCGGGCGTCCGATTGACGCGACGTCTGTCTCGTTGAACTCCTTTTGATGAGACGGAAATCTGGGCATACTTTTCTTGAGTTTTTTGATGCAGTTGGATAGTGGTCGGGTTGGATTTCACCTAAAATCCAACCGGGCCCTGGAACGGAAAACCTGATATCTTTCAGACCAGACGTCCGTTTGAAAAACCGTCAGCGGCATTGGTGATCACGTGAAGAAACGGTCCCTATGAGTATACCCTAAGAGATTCTGGGGTACAGTTGAGATATGGCCGTGTTGGTTCGCACATGAAACCAACTGGGCCCCAGGACGAAAAAGCTAGTAACTCACAGACTGGGCGTCCGATTGACACAACGTCTATCGCGTTGAGACCCCTATAACGAGGCGGTTCTTTGAGATACTTATTCATGGGACTTTGAGAAAATTGGAGTATCTACTAGTAGTTTGTGGAGAGGACCCTCCCGAAGACGAGCGTACGGAGTACGGAGATCGTGTAGCTGGCTGTGACCTTTTGACTGCTTGTCCGATTCGATTCGGAGTGACTAGCATAGCCCAATGGGGAGCACTACTTTGTGAGGTGGCAGACCCATGGCAGAGGAGAACTACTGTCTGAGGTGGCAGACCTGCGGTACTCGACAGGAGGAGTACCTCTGTAGGCTATGAGGGGGAGCACTACTATGTGAGGTGGCAGACCCATGTCGGAGGAGCACTACTGTATGAGGTGACAGACCTGTGGTACTCGACAGGAGGAGTACCTCAGCAGTCATAGGTTGGTGAGCAGTACCTCAGACACGTGACAGGATCACTGTACTCCCAGAGACAGAGCTCTTCAGCAGTTACGGTTTCGATAATGAAAATCCTTGTTTGAGCTGAGTCTATGACCTTTGTGTTTACCTCATGATTTAGATGGATTACTTGATAACTTGGGTATATGTATGGGTATATACCTAAGTAGAGGTTATCTATTGAGATCTTATTTGTGGTTATCCTTGATGGTTTTAGTGAGACCCTGAGGGTCTCAGGGTCCCTACTGAGTATCCTTATACTCACCCCTACACGGGCTATGCCCGCACCTCTTTTTGTTGGTTGCAGATGACGGGCAGTGCTGACGGAGGCCAAGTGTTCGAGGACTGGACGGTACCTGGAGGTGGACCACACGACGAGACAGTACCCGGAGGTGGACCATACGACGAGTCAGTACCCGGAGGTGGACCACACGACGGGTCAGTACCCGGAGGTGGACCACATGATGAGTCAGTATCCAGAGGTGGACTTCACGACGAGACGACTCACGGAGGAGGTTAACGGGTGAGATCATTGAGGAGTTGCGCTATCTGTACCTACCCTTCAGGTAGGATCCAAGGAGGATGACCCAGGAGCTGCTTCTTTTCTTCCAGTTGTTGTCTTTGTTCCGTTGTAGCTATATTTCCTGTTGGGTTTGTATTTTGGCCCATTTACTTTTCAGCACATCCTTTATACTTAGTGTTTTACTTCCACTTGTACTCTGTGGTGTTTTTTAACTTTTATAAAGGAAATGCCTTCCCAGTTATCGGGATTTACGCCTTTGGTGCTAGTCGATAGCCCCTGGCCTATAGAAGGCGGGCTTGGGGTAGTCATGACACGGGCCCCGAGGACGAGTCGTGACAAATTGGTATCAGAGGAGTCGGTTCTACCGCAGAACTTATAACTCTGATAATTTCTTTTTGTGAAGCAATAGTGTTAAGGGTACCGAGTGTGTTCTTCAGTACAGGGAGTCCAGTGTTGGTGCAGGCGGCCAACGTATCCATACATTAGGACCATGACAACTGATTTCTGACTTTTTGCATGAAAACACTGATTACGTGTTCGTTTCCAGAAGTTTTTAAAAGTCAGAACAAACCAGGTCATCTCACCAGGTATAAATCGTTTGACCGTGTCATGTTTGTTTATTTCAGGATGCCTCCCCACGGACGACCAGCTAGATCCCCAAGAGTTGTTCGTACTGACAGCCCGTCGAGCGACGTGGCCTTAGTACAAGGCCCTATCCAAGTTGAGGCACCAGTGGAGGCACCAGCGGTACTACTACCCGATGGGAAACCGATGCCACCAGCCCCAGCAGCAGAGGGTGCACGTCTCTTGAGCGCACTGCACGAGTTCCAGCGCAAGAGGCCACCCAGGATCAGGGGAGAGATGGACCTGCAGGCGGCTGAGAATTGGCTGGAGGCTGTGGTGAGAATCTTCAGGCTAGTGGGGATGCCAGCATATTTCATGGTGATCCTTGCTGCCAGCCTTCTTCAGGCAGCAGCAGGCAGATGGTGGAGCCTGATGATCCAGATGCATGACGAGGCGACACTTCTATGGGCAGACATCGAGAGCCTATTCCGGGCAGAGTTTGTACCAGCCACCCTTCGAGTGGTGCGTATATAGGAGCTACTTCAACTGGGACTGGGTAGCATGACAGTGGAATAGTATTCAGTGAGGTTCACAGACCTCTCGCGCTACTCCACAGATATGGTATGAGACCCGTTCTTCAGGGCCCAAACCTTCAAGTAGGGGATCAGGCGAGAGATTATAGCTTTTGTTGTTTCTCATAGCATTCCGACGCAGACAGGGGTGTTGGAGAGAGCCCTCTTAGTGGAGAGTTTTCTTGCTGAGCAGACTCTAGCAGCAGGACCCACCACCAGCCGGCATGCGGCAGAGTCTTTTGTAGCAGGAAGTAGATAGATGACGCAGAGGTCCAAGAGGACCAGACCTATAGGTGGTCGACCGCATGACTCAGGGTCAGTAGTTCAAGGCACCAAGGGGAATGATAGAGCCAGACCTGCCATGCAGTGTTACTCCTGCAGCGGGATTGGTCACATGAAACGTGACTGTCCGACCTGCCATGCAGATGACTGACAGTTAAATGAAGAACCTCCCAGACAGAGGCAGAGGTTCGATCATGGAAGACCGCAAGGATCTGAAGGCCGGGGGAGGGGAGCTGGTCGTGTAGCTGGAGGTGGAAGATGCTTCGAGGTGTTGACACCACCACCACCAGTAGGTCCACCCTGACCGCAGGGAACAGGTGGACATGGCAGAGCTCAGCTTCAGGCAGTAGAAGCTTACGACTACGGAGCTCCAGAAGCGAGTGGATAAGAGCAGAACTAGTGGTGTATATCTAGTTCCATTTTGTTGTTGTTACATTTGTGCCTTTGTACCATGAGCTGCAATAATATAAATATACTTACCTTTTTAAAGTTTTCTTTCCTGTCCTATTGTTTGGTTGGTACTGAGTGGTCTCGATTAAGACTGTTGACTTGACCCTCACTTTCGAGATTTCTACTGGAAGAGACCCAGTTACCTCACACTGATGCAGACAGTGTGACTCGGCCATTGGAGGCGAGAATGACAGTTGGATCTCTTGGTAGTAACGTCGAGGCCTTACGACGTCGTCCATGGCATGAATACATCATTCATGTCTGGATTGACTATATTAGGCAACGAATGTGGTTCATCAAGGGGGGATCAGACGGGATTTATCTTATCGGAAAAGAAGAAATCATACCAGCTCTTGTGATACTAGAAAAGGCCCAGGTCATCCAAGAGCGGATGACGACAGCACAGGGCCGACAGAAGGCTTATGCAGACAGGAATTGGAGACCTCTAGAGTTCGAGGATGACGATCACGTCCTTATATGGGTTTTACCTCGACGAGGTTTACGGAGATGTGGCCACGGAGGCAAATTATCTCCGAGGTTCAGTGGACCTTCTTAGGTCCTCATCTTGGTAGGAAAAGTGTTTTACTACTTGACGCATCCACCTCAGTTGCACCTGGTGCATGAAGACTTCCATGTATCTCAACTGAGGAGAAACGTGTGTGATCCTTCACATATCATCGACCTCAGGGAGTTGGATGTCGATGATAGGGCGACATACGCGGAGGTTCCAGTGGGGATCGAGGATCGATAAGAGCGGATCCTATGAGGACAGACGATTCCTCGGGTGCGCTTTCTCTGGCAGTACGGGATCCTCTAGGTGAGCACATGAGAGCGGGAGGCTCAGATGCGTGCTCAGTACCGCTTTTGTATCCCTAGTTTATGTTAAAGCATTACGAGGATGTAAACCCCTGAGGTGTGAGTAATGTAAAGTCCCGTAAAATTCAAGGTAAATTTATTCTTAATTTTCATTGTAATTTTACAAGAATGCAGTTTCTGACGGCGCCTAATTCTGAGGCCCGGTGTGCCCAGAATCAATTTCCGAAGTTTAGCTCGGGTACGTTCAGTGAACGAATGAGCGGGTTTTTCTATCTTTTGAATCGGTACTCAGAATTGAAATCCGAGGACACCAATGAACATGCAGCACCAGTATTTTCTTAAGAGGACTTTTACCGTAGATGTGTTTGCTTGGGAGGAGAAGTTAAATTTTGGGGTTTAAGGAAGAAATAAATAAAATTGTGAACAATTTTATTTTTATTTACCAAGGGAGTTAAATTCTACCATGGGAAGTTGTTGGGGGGACCCACAACCACCCAACTTCCCATGTGTGGATATGTGGGAAGTGGGGCCCACACGAGACCCTAACCCCCATTGATCTTCCCATAACCACCTTGACCTCCCATAACTCACTTCCCTCTTAAATTTTGTAACTCCACTTTAACTTGTGTAACTCTCCCCTCTCCCCTCTTTAATTTTGCCAAAACTCATCTTAAATTAATTGATTAAACCTCTTCAATTAATTTATCTAAGTGTTTGAATTTTTTAAAACAGTTTGAATGCATGGAAAAATAATAAAATAAGGAGAGGCCTTATTTTATTTTTGTGAGTTTTGTTGTGTAAGCAATTTTGGGAGAGATCTCTTCCCTCTTTTGAAGATCATCATCTCCAAATGAAGAACGACCTTCCGACTCAGCGAAGAATGCTCTACATTTTCTCCAATCCTTTTTCTTCCTCTTCTACGACAAGGAAGGAGACGCCGACCGTGGAGACCGACGCCAACAACAACGTTCTACTTCTTCTTCTGACGTTGACGGAAGTGATACCTTTCTTCCACAACACCCGACTACCCCGACGTTCGACTACCGCGACGTTCGTCTTCTGCGACTCGACGACGTGTGACGTCAATTTCGAGGTAGGGAAATTTATTTGGTGTTCTCTTATCTTTTGAGAAAAGAACGACGAGCACGGACCAACCATTTCCAGGTTGATCCACGGATTGTTCGTTCATGCATGTTGATGTTGAGGTTTTTTTGATTTTGCCGTGAAATATTTCTTTGTCGTAAGTCGACTTCTATTTGATGGCCGCTTGCTATCATTATAACAGGAGGAGATCAGCCCACACAAACATGGCCGACCCCCCTCCCCCTTGTTGTTGATTATGTTGCGGTTCGGAAGATGGCGGCACGGTGCGAAGGCACCGCGCGGGAACCTGGAGTGATGCGGCAAGGAAGCACGGCGCCGTTGCGCCGCACCGTCAAGGCCGAACAAAAGTGTGGTCGTAGTCGGGGCAGTGAAGGCGAACGGAAGACTTTGCAGTTGTTTCTTTTGATATGCAGATCATCGGGCATTGACGGAACGGTCCGCAGAGACGATTTGATGTTTCCACAGTGAAGAACGGGACCCGGGATGAGCATCGGCGCAGGCGGAATTGAAAACAGACCACCGGAGCAACTCCGGTGGCCCGCGGACACCACCGGCGGCGCGGGTCGCCGGCGCACCGCCTGGAGAAACCGCTGCGGCGACGAGCTGGCGGATCCCACGGCCGCGCGGGATCCAGGGGGGACGCGGCGCGTGCCGCGTCCGCGGAGCACCGGCTCGCTGGCCGAGCCAAGGAGCCCCCCGGCTGAGCCGGGCCGGCTTGGGCGGACGGGGCCGAGTCGCGCCCAGTCGGGTCGACCTGGTTCGGGCCGACCCAGGGGGGGTTGGGTCGGGTCGGTACGGGCCCAGACCCCCCGTTTTCGGACCTTTTCGGTCAGGTGCCCATATCCTGGGCTACGGACCTCTGATCGACGCACCGTCCGAGGTTTTGCGATCCTTGGACCGAGACGGTCGTTTTGACATATCGCACTCAAGGTTTCCGAATACTTTGGGTTCGGCCTGGTTGGTTCGTACACGAAACCAACCGGGCCCTTGGAGCGGAAATGCTCGTAACTTGAGCTCCGGACATCCGATTGATGTGCCGTTGACTTTGTTGGATTCCTTTTGATTATAGGGAACTTTTGGCTTACTCCGCTCGAGGTTTGGATTCCATCAGAGTGCGGTCGGGTTGGTTCGCTCACGAAACCAACCGGCCCCTTGGAACGAAAAAACCAATAACTCCCAGACCGGGCGTCCGATTGACGTGTCGTCTGTCTCCTTGATTTCCTCTTGATGAGAAGGAAATTTTGGCATATTTTTCTTGAGTTTTGGATGCAGTTGGATAGTGGTCGGGTTGGATTGCACCCGAAATCCAACCGGGCCCTAGAACGGAAAAGCTAATATCTTTCAGACCGGACGTCCGTTTGACGAACCGTCAGTGGAGTTGGTGATCATGTGGAGAAACGGTCCCTATGAGTATACCCTAAGAGATTTCGGGGTACAGTTGAGATATGGCCGTGTTGGTTCGCACACGAAACCAACCGGGCCCCGGGGACGAAAAGGCTAGTAACTCACAGACCAGGCGTCCGATTGACACGCCGTCTGTCGCGTTGAGACCCCTATGACGAGGCAGTTTTTTGAGATACTTCTTCGTGGGACTTTGAGATAATTGGATTATCTACTAGTATCTCATGGATCAGACCCTCCCGGAGACGAGCGTACGGAGTACGGAGACCGTGTAACTGGCTATGACATGATGACGGCTTGTCCGATTCGATTCGGAGTGACTAGCATAGCCCAGTGGGGAGCACTAATTTGTGAGGTGGCAGACCCATGGCGGAGGAGCACTACTGTGTGAGGTGGCAAACCCGCGGTACTCGACAAGAGGAGTACCTCTGTAGGCTATGAGGGGGATCACTACTGTGTGAGGTGGCAGACCCATGGTGGAGGAGCACTACTGTGTGAGGTTACAGACCCACGGTACTCGACAGGAGGAGTACCTCAGCAGTCATAGGTTGGTGAGAAGTACCTCGGAGACGTGACAGGATCACTGTACTCCTAGAGATGGATCTCTTCAGCAGTTACGGTTTCGATAATGAAAATCCTGGTTTGAGCTAAGTCTATGACCTTTATATTTACCTCAAGATTTAGATGGGTTACTTGATAACTTGGGTATATGTATGGGCATATAACTAAGTATAGGTTATCTATTGAGATCTTCTTTGTGGTTATCCTTGTTGGTTTTAGGGAGACCTTTAGGGTCTCGGGGTCCCTACTGAGTATCCTTATAGTCACCCCTACACGGGCTATGACCGCACCTCGTTGTGTTGGTTGCAGACAACGGGCGGTGCTGACGGAGGCCGAGTGTTCGAGGACTGGACGGTACCCAGAGGTGGACCACACGACGAGACTGTACCCAGAGGTGGACCACACGATGAGTCAGTACCCTGAGGTGGACCACACGACGAGTCAGTACCAGGAGGTGGACCACACGATGAGTCAGTATCTGGAGGTGGATTTCACGATGAGACGACTCACGGAGGAGGTTGACGGGCGAGAGCATTGAAGATCTGCGCTATCTGTACCTACCCTTCAGGTAGGATCCGAGGAGGACGACCCAGGAGCTGCTTCCTTTCTTCCAGTTGTTTTCTTTGTTCAGTTGTTGCTATATTTCCAGTTGGGTTTTTATTCTAGCCCATTTACTTTTCATCACTTCCTTTGTACTTAGTGTTTTACTTCTGCTTGTACTCTGTGGTGTTTTGTTACTTTTATAAAGGCAATTCCTTCCCAGTTATCGGGATTTACGACTTTGGTGCTAGTAGCTAGCCCCTGGCCTCTGGAAGGCAGGCTTGGGGTAGTCATGACATGGGCCCCGAGGACGGGTCGTGACAAACTTCACGGTGAGATAGTGAAAATGAACTTTATGATGAGACAGTGAACATGAACTTTATGGTGAGACCATAAACATTAAACAGTAAGATATAAAATAGTAATACAATTACTTAAGATTTACTAGGACTAATTCATGTATGATGTGTTCTATTCTTTCAGAATTTAATGGCTTAATAAATATATCAGCATGCTGATACTCAGTACTAATGAATTCCAAAGTGATATCACCATTTTGATAATGATATCTCAATAAGTGATGTCTTAAATCAATATGATTTGTCCTAGAATGTGAAACTGGATTTTTTTGAGATGTTAATAGCACTTGTGTTGTCAGAATTTATAGGTACATTCCTGAATTGATATCCATAATATAGTAATGTGTGTTTCATCCATGAGATTTTTTCACAACAACTACCAGCAGCTATGTATTCTTCTTCTGCAGTAGATAGCAAAACAAAATTTTGTTTCTTACAACACCATGATACTAGTGACTTTCTTAAAAAGTGATATGTTCTATAGGTGCTTTTTCTATCTAACTTATATCCACTGATGTCAGCATCAGAGTAACTAACTTGTTCAAATTATTTCTCTCTAGGATAGAACAATCCTAGATTTGGTGTTTGCTTGAGGTATTTGAAAATTCTCTTTCTAGCATTTAAATGAGATTCCATAGGATTTTCCTAAAAACGAGCACACATACACACAGTAATCATAATGTCAGGTTGACTAGTATTTATGTATAGAAAACTTCCAATAATTCCTCTATAAGTGTTTTGATAAACATATTTTCCATGTTCATCAAGATTCAACATACAAGTGGTACTCATGGGAGTGTCACTACTTTTTGTGTTGTCCAATCCAAAACGTTTTAGAAGATCTCTAGTATATTTAATTGGAGTTAAAATAATACCATCATTATTTTGAAAGATTTGAAATCTGGGAAAGAATTTTAGTTCACCCATTAAACTCATTTCAAATTCATTTTTCATCATTTTAGAAAAATCAGCACATAAAATTGTCATCTATATATATTTGAAAAACTAAAAAATCGTTTGAAATTAATTTTATAAAAAGGGTAGGATCATCTATTCCTTTTTTGAAAACATTGGAAATAAGAAAATTACTCAACCAATCATACCATGCTCTTGGTTCTTGTTTTAAACCATATAAATCTTTAGATAATTTAAAAATATGATTTGGAAAATGGGGGATTGTGAAACCCAGGGTTGTTCAACAAATACATCCTCATCTATATACCAATTTGTGAATATACTCTTAATATCCATTTGATATAGTTTGAAATTCAGATGTGTAGCATAATCAAGCAAGATTCTGGTGGCTTCATGTCTAGCTACTAGTGTAAAGGTCTCCTCATAGTCAAGTCCTTATTCATGACTATAGCCTGGTGCAACTAATCTAGCCTTGTTTCCTACTATGTTTCCAACCTCATCTACCTTATTTCTATACACCCATTTAGTGCCTATGGTGAATGTGTACTTAGGTCTTTGAACAGGTTTCCAAACATTGTTCCTTTCAAACTGATTGAGTACTTCTTGCATATCCATAACCCATAATTCATCATTGATAGCATAATTAATGTTTTTAAGTTCAAGTTATAACAAGAAGACTTGATGTTCAACCTAATTTCTACGAGAAGCTCTAGTTCGAGTTTCTTTGTCTAGGCCTCCTACAACAGCCTCAAAAGGATGGTTCTTAAGAGTTCTATCAAGTCTAGAGAAGGAGGGACTAGTGATTTCCAGTTCATCAATAGGTTCAGGTTCATTATGACTTGAGTCTAAGGAATATCCAGAACTGGAAGTTTTCACAGCTTCTTTGACATAATGGTTTGTTGATTTTGGATTAATATTCAGATTTCATACATCATTCTCCGGGTTCTCTAAAATGTTTTTGGGCTCATGTGGATCTGTTTCATAAAATTTTTCATGGACAGATTATTCCACACATTATCTTCTTTTATTGAACACTCTATAGGATTTAATGGATATGGAATATCTTAAAACGATACCTTCATCACTATTGGATGAAAATTCGTCAAGATTATCCTTAGTATTAAGCATATGTACATTCAACCAAAAACATTGTAGTAGTTGACCATGGGTTTTCAATTGTTCCATAACTCATAAGGGGTCCTTTTAAGAATGAGTCTTATTAATACTTTATTGATTATGTAGCATGCATTATTGACAGCCTCAGCCCAAAAATAAATTGGTATTTCATATTCACTAAGAATTGTGCTAGAAATCTCTTACAGGGTTCCATCTCTTCTTTCGACAAATTCCTTTTGTTGAAGTGTTCTAGGGAAAAAGAAATTGTGACTATAACCTTTCTTCTAGAAAAAGGATTTAAATTCATTACTTTCAAACTCATGGCCATGATCACTTCTTAAGGATTTAATTCTATGTCTACTCATATCATCCGTATACTTGGAATATTTAGTAAAATAAGAGAAGGCTCATTTTTTGAGCCATAAAGACGGTCCAAGTATATCTAGAAAAGTCATATATAAGAATATAAACATAGTTATTCCAATTTAAACTTGAAACTCTAGATGGTCCAAATAAATTCATGTGAACCAGTTTGAGAGGTTGAGAAGTTGATACTTCATTCATTGGTTTGAAGGAATTTTTTTCCCCATTTGACAGGGATTATACACTTTGTCATTTAGAAACTCAAGTTTGTGAATCTCTTTAACTAAACTTTTTCTAGTTAGCTATCTAAGAGACTGAATATTACAGTGTCCATGTCTCCTATTCCAGATCCAATACACTATGAAATACACTTATACATGAAGCATTTTGAGAATCTAAGTAGTCTATGTTAAGAGAGTAAACATTTTCATTTCATAATGCAGAAAATACTAATTATTTTTTAAAATTAAAAACATTGCAAGAATCATTTTCAAATCTAACATGAAATCCATCATCACGTAATTGTAAGATACTAAGAATATTATATTTTAATCCATCAAAAAATAGTACATTAGAAATTAAAACTAATTTAGAGTTACCAATTTGGCCGAGGCCAATGATCTTTCTTTAGCATTGTCACCAAATGTGACATGTTCTCCATCTATTGTTATTAGATTCTTGAAGCATGAGTAGTCTCCGATCATGCGTCTTGAACATATACTATCCAGGTACCATAAAATTTTATAGGAACTCTTTAAGAATCATTCTTACAAAATGATTAATCAAAAACAGATTTTGGTACCCATACTTTTTTTAGTCCAGTAATATAAGTAATATGTGCTTTAGGAACCCATACCTTCCTCATAGGTTTCTTATAAGAATTAAGTTAATTAATTAAAAAATGAACTCTATTTGGTCCAGAAAAACTTGAAATAGTAGAATGTGTATCATGAATTGAATTAGTTGATTTGTGTCTAGAACTCTAAGTAAAACTATATGTCTTTGATTGATAAAAAAAATTGATCTACCAGGATTTCTTTTACCAGGTTGATAACCAATGACATTGTTGTATTTAGGAGCAATTAGTTTTCCTGGAAATTTATTAGGGGTATTTTTCCCATTGGTAAACTTTTCTACTCCTTTATTCAATTGCTCATTAGACATTTTTAATTCATTGTTCTCTTTAAGCAGTTGAGCATTTTTTCCATTTTCAGTTGTGAGTTGAGATTTAATAGTCACTGTAAGAGCATACCATTTCTTCAATGATTTATATTTGTCTTTTAGTTCATTTCATGTTTCTTCAATCATGTTACAGTATTCAAACATTTCTTCATTAGTCATATTTTTAGAGTCACTCTCAAATAAAAAATATTATCAATTATGTACAGTAGAGTCTAGTGTTACTTCAAATGTATTTTTCATAAAACATATATTGGCTTTGTTTTCCTATTCATCATGTGATGTTTTTGAGTCGCTTGAACTTTCCTCAGAAGCACACCAGGTTGCTTTAATTTCCTTTTTATACTTCATGTCCTTGTCCTCATATCTCCTCTTTTACTTGAGCTTTGGACATTCATCCTTGATATTTCCTTGGTGCTTACATTGATAGCAGACAATCTCATCATTCTTGTCACTTCATTTATAATCATTTTTTCAATTTACTTTTTAGTCATATTTCCCATTGAAGTTTGGATTTTAGATTAAGTTCTTCTTCTTGTAAAATTTCTTGAATCTTCTAGATAATTGAGTCATCTCCTCATCACTTTCATGTGGTGATTGTTCACTACAGGATCTTTCTACAGAAGCTTCCAATTTCCCTTTGTCTTTATGTTTAGTGGTGGTGGTCTTGAATGCCATAGATTTCCTCTTTGTTTCATCCTCCTCTTCCTTGTTGACTTTCAATTCATCTCCATACATCCTCAGTTTCCCAATGAGTTATTTTCTGGGTAGCTTGCTGATATCTCAAGATTTTCTAATAGAGACAGAGGTTCCTCTCCATCTGTTAGGCAGACATTTGAGAATTCTCATGATCTGTTCCTTGGCATTGACTTCTCTTCCAAGATAAACCATTGTCTGGAAATTCTCATTGAACCTAAGATACATGTCAAAGATTGGGTCAAAAGGTTTCATTTTAAAGTTATTATATTTAACATTATAGGTATTAACTCTCATTTCTTCTACACTAGATGTTCCTTCATGTGAGACATAAAGGGTATCCCAAATTTCATGGGCAGTTTTACAAGAAGAAATTCTATTGAATTATTCATCTCCTAAGGAGCAGTATAAAGCATTCATAGCTTTGCAATTGTTATTATAGGCATTTTTGATAGGTTCATCCCATGTGATTCTATCAGTAGCAGGAATATTATATTCATCTATAATGGAATACCAAATCTCAAAACCCATACTCTCTAAATTTATTTTCATTTTAATTTTCCATTCATCATAGTTGGTTCCATTAAAGAATGGTGATTTGTAAGTTGCAGCACCTTCCAATCTATTATCCATAATGCAGAAATACTTTTAATGAGATAGAAATTTATAATTAACAGAAATTTATAGATCTTCAAAGTAAAACTACAATCACAGTTAAATAAGGTTAAACAAAGTCTTTATAAACTACATCTGATACCATCTGTTGGTTAGAGTAGTTAACTCTGGAGGGGGTGAATTGAGTTTCTATAAAAAAATTGTTAAAAATTAATTCTAAAAGGTTTCCCAAAAAGGTTAAATACAGCCCAATTAATCAAGGTTATACTGTTATACAATTTTGACTGTATAAATAACTTCTTAAAAGATTGATTAGTTCTCAGTTTTCATAAGATGAGTTATTAAAATATTTTTTAAAGCCATTCTACTAAGACATGACTATTATGACTTCTTTCCAAGAGTAACTATCAAAGTGAATTTATAGATTTCTAAATTATATAGAAAATTAGTAAAACAAAGAATATAAAATTAAGCAGCACGGTGGATATGAAACCAGTGGTTCAGTCTAATGTCGAGACCTAGTCCACTCCACTTGGTGATCACCTGCCACCAAGCAAGTTATATAAAAAAACTTGATTCACACACTAGATCGGGGTTAACAATAGTACCCTGGACTGTCTAGGTCACACATGGACCCCTTCCATAGTTCTTTGAGGGTATAAACAACCAGGCCACACAGGGACCTCTTCCACACTTATCTTGTAGAGTCCCAAAGCTTGACGTACATGGAAATTACATTACTTTAGTGGAATACTTAATACATAACAAAAACAGACACACAAGGACCGTAATAGTTTAGTGTATTTGGAAACTTGGAACGTAATCTTCTAATCGTGGTGAAAGATCTTCAACATCTCCCATAAATATCTTTCCCTTTTTTTCTAACCTAAATCCTTTCTTTATATCCTGGGGAAAGTAAAACATAAAAAGGGTGAGCTCAAATTCTTAGTAAGGGTAACCATGGATAAAATAAAACATACCATATACATTTGAACTTAAAAACATGAACATAATGTTTAAACATCAAAATCTTGAGAAATGACATAAAACATGGAAGTACGTATGGAATAGATCATAAAGAAACATTAAGAATGACAAAATAGCATGGGAATAAAACATGTAATTGTGGCATCCATTAAGCACATGTAATTATTTCCATAGTAGCCAAGGCATTGCTGCCAAGACCATCTTAGTGGACAAAGTCCCATTCTGAATCGAGTTCACTCCTCATTTCAGTCCTGTAACACTGAGCTGGATTAACTTACCGTTCCTGCCATGTCTATCTCATTAGATATAAAATCTTTACCCAATGCATTGGAGGGAGATATAGGTCCCACCCATCTCATAATGTAATCATTCTTACTTGTGCCACAAAAAAATACATCATTCATAATAACCCAACAAACAAAATGGGTTTCATAAACATAATTCCATCATCACATAATCCATATAAAAGAAATGGATATCATTTCATAATAAGAAAAGTGAAACCATTTAAATCATAGATACATGATACTTGAAACATACCCATATGAAATAATGTCATCTTAGATGAAAAATGGTTTAGACAAAACACTTCAAATGAATTTTTGAGGAAAATATCCTTTCTTCTTCAAAATCAATTTCTTTTCACAAAACGTCATGAAATTTTAAAAGAAAGAGATTTTGTTGAAAACAGTAATGAAATCTTTTGGATGAAGCTTCATGAAAATAAGGCTTTATGAAACTGTAAAAATCTGTTCGTGCCGTATAAGTTAAAAAAACATTCTTCTCGTACTTTTGATAGAAAAGTAAAAAATTACCTCGTAACGTAAAAAAAAGATCCCTTACATACCATGTAGTAAAAGTCAAGAATGGTTAAAAAGGACTTTAAACATACATGAATACACTTTTATAAAACATGGACAAGGATGATACTAATAACCACAGTAAATACTTACGAATAAGCAATCTCGGATAAAAATTAGATTTGCAAAATTTATCCCTTACCTTATGTCCGATATGATTTGTACGTATCCAAAACTCCTGTATAATGATTTAAATAACGTTATTGACTTATTACAGAATCATATTAATTGTTATGATATCATATATGGTTCACTTATGACTTTATATTACCCGTTCTTTTGTAAATTCCATGTTAAAGAGCGTTTTGGGTAAAATCGTTTCATTTGTCGTCCGTGTTTTGACTTGTAATTATTCATATGATTACTTAGATCACGATTACATAATTACAGAATATAAAACATGATTTATATATAATATATATTCAGAATATACATATATATATATAGTAGATTGGTAAATTGAAATAAATACACCGTTCATGGTGACGGTAGGCCGTACGTACGCATGAACGCTGTTTTCGTTTCCTTATTGAGTTGAATGGAATTAAGTAGATGAAATACATATATACATAAATACAGTAGCTTTATAATTCCATATATTTAATTACTATTGCTTATATATACTTTATAATCATTCTTAAATAGTTAACTTGGAGAATAAATCTCATCGCGTCGTGGAGACGGTAGTCCGTACGTACGCATGAGCGATGATATCGTTTCCATAATTATTGAATTGAATTGGAGTGGATGATACAATATATCAGAATCATTATGATGTTATAATAACTATTTATAGTTATTCTTTACACCATTATACCCATCCATGTAAGGTGTTGGTGGAAAAACAGATTAAACCACGGCGTGGAGACGGTATTCCGTACGTACGCACACGCAGTGATTTTGTTTTCCGTAGGATGGATAAAGGCTGAAATGGGGTTGTTTCATATTTACAATAAAAAATAAGTATATTAGTGATACTGATGTTATTAATTTATAATTAAACAACTAAATAAGACGAAGTTGAAGAATAAAGAAGCCTGAAAGAATCGGGACAAGAAATTACCTCTTCTTCGATATGCCTCTTTGAAACATCCTCTTAGGGCACTAAGATTGGTCATTAAAGTAGACCAGAACCTCTAGGATGTTTCTAGGGAAGTGGAGAAGATAATTTGGTAGGGGTTGGCCGATCTTGAAGGCACAAATGTTGTGAGGAGGAGAGGGAGGAGGTGCCCTTTTATAAGGGAGGAGAGGGGCACCTTTGGAATTCTTAAAAATATTAATTTATAATAAATCTAACCCCACTTAAAAACCGCCAAATATGACTCATATTAGAATATTAGATGAGATAGGGTTGTAATATCATCAACCAATCAAATTTAGACATTTTTGGATATTATTTTAAAGCTTATCATTTTTATTTATCCTTATTTAATCTATTTAAGTTTATTTGTGGTAATAAAATTCTAAATATTAAATTATAACAAATATTTACTTATTTGTTGTGAATTTTCCATAATTGTTTAATTTATAACATTATAGACCATATAAATTTAAATTTATAATTTTTAAATATTTTTTTGATTTTTTAAACAATTTTATAATATGTAATTTTCAATAAATAACTATAGTGTCAATTTTGATACTATTCATTTATTTGAATTTAAATAAAATATATACAGAAGATATGTTAGAACTAAAAGATTTAATAGATTCATAAAAGGTCATATGTATCTATAAAGTTAGTGGATCACATTAAATAGTTCATATAATATTTATTTTATTATTTTTAAAACAATTTATTTGGTTTATCTCTTAATAAAATAATTACTACAACATTTTCGTATAATTATTTAATATACTGATTTTTTGCATAAAAATTTAAAATAAAATCCTATGATAAATATAAATCTATTACCTATCACAATAATAATTTTAATCTAATTTATCATCTTAAAATCACAATATTCAAATTGTTATATTTATTAAATTATGAAGGTGACAACTTTGGCAACATTTAAAATAAAATAATACAAGTGTCATAATTGCTTGTATAAGACTCCAAATGGTCAAATATTCTACCATTGGATGATTATAGTTTATATTTACATTACCAATAAGGTTTGGTCAGGGTTTTGTTCCTTTTATGGTCACTATTAGTTTAATAAAAACTATATTCTTGATTTTTCACTAGATAAATAATTTCTGCATCACTATTGTGTCACAATTAATGATAATTATTTAATCCCAAAAAATTCTAAATAAATTCTCATGATGTAGATATTTTTTTTAGCTTTCTGTTTACTATTAATGTTTGAAGTTTCATGAAGTTTATCACTAACTTAAAATTATTATACTTATAGTATTTAAGAGAGTGACATGTTTTCATTTTCTTTGGTATTAATAATAATTAAATTATTTTCATGGAAAAAAGTCCATTAAATGAATCTAATCAGACCCTTGGGTGATATGGGTCGACTTGTAGTCATCCAATATGATTTTTCCAAGTTTTAGGGTAATTTTATAATCCTATACTTACCCTTAATTACCCGATTTACCTTTAACTATAGCAAATAAAATTTACCGTAGTTACTATTCACAATGCCCAAAAATAAAAAATAGCTTATTAACATAATTTGGACCCACTAATTCCAAATATGGAATCCATTTTCCCAAATTCAATACACAAAATTTGCAGAAATTAAATTAAAATTAATCCCGTTGTTGAAAGAAAACGAGTGTTTCTTTAAAACATTGCAAAAGATTGAATTGATTTAACCTACGAATTCAAGGTAAAATCAATGCTAATGACATAAATTATATTAAATGGTAAAAATATATTCTATTTATACTTTAAAACCAGTCAATATTATAATTTAACCACATAAGATATTACGATGAAAAAAGTTGTTTTTAATTAAAATATAGCGTGTTTTTACTATTCATTAAAATATGAAAGTCATCAGAATAAAATGAAAAATTTATCCAAAGTAAATATTTATTTCTTGATTCCAAAGAATAATTTTATTTTGTCAAATGTAACTTATAAACATGTCAAAATCTATATTTAAAGTGGGTGCGCCATCAAAAGGTGGAAAAACTGTATATTTTGAAAAATACATATTTTACCCGAAAAATTTATTTTGTTCTTATACCATGTTCTAGAAAATGTGTAAGATGAATAATAATGTTATAAAATTAAAATTTTCGATAATACTATTCATAACGGCTAGTTCATAATAATATTATAATAATATATCGTTGTTTAGTAAAACCCGGTATTGCGTACAACACACGCTATCGAGGAAGGTCACGATTGCGTGTAATGCAAGCCAAGTCAGGGTTGCGTGTTGTGAAAGAATCCTTCGTTGTTTCGTATAATAGAATCCAACCATATTTCATTTATACATTGAATATATATATACTCAATGTTTCGTAGAATAACTATTATCAAAATTGTGTGTAACACGATCCAAGAATAGTGTTGCGTATACTGCAAGCTAATACGGTGTTGCATATAGCGCAAGGTAATCTTGGTGTAGCATAAAACACAAGACATTAATGAAATTAAAAGAATATTTTTCATAAAATCTCAGGGTGTTACATTCTACCCCCTTTAAAATGAATTTCGCCCTCGAAATTCGTCGGGGTTATAAATGGTTTACTACTTGAAAGTTTGTTTAATATAAACCCACATCGTAAAAAGGAATACCAAAACATGGCTTTAAAAACTAATGTATGAAATGTAATGGTTACCCAAATTAACTCATCATTGGGTTTCCACATAGGAAGACATAAGTGAAAATATGGATATGGAAGAAAAATATAACCATCATGTTCTGATGGAGAGTGGTAGAGAACATGGCTATGAAAAAGCCAACAATCACAAAGCTATTGATTTGTGATGATCTAAGGTGCCATCTGATTCATCGGATATAAGGGAACTAGGACATCATTTTTGGTTTTCAACATCATTTCCCTAAAGTTGATGAATTAAAAAAAATACTTTCATGATTTTGGTACAATCTTACTGTTGTTCGTGAAATGAAAAATTTCCACTTCATCCCTTAAAGAAATGAAGTTGAATTTGTTATTCGTGATGTGTTCGCAGATCATGTGATAGAATGATGGGTCATTCCATCTCTTTCAAACAAAACGTTAGCAAAAGTTATAAGTCCATCTTATGGTTAGATTAATCATATATGGTTCAAAAAATGAACTTATACTTCATATATCATACCGCTTAATAAAATAAAACTAGTTTCTACTAACCAGGGACTTCCTGTAGGCCAGTGGTAGGCGATAAAGGCCAGCTGCACTTCGGTTGTGGGTTCAATTCCCACAGCCTTGTCGGACGCGATGGGCTGTCTCCCGTCCTGCAGGATTTCCTTTTTCTAAAACTACATTACTATATCATCCCATCAATACTATCGAAAAAAAGGTTCTATCCTTAATCAATACTAACTTATTTCCAACATAATCCATTCCAATCTTTAGGCTTATCCATAATATTGCAGTCCATTGTCATATTATAGTGAAAACGATTACCATAGATTTCATATAAGAAGCATGTAAATACCATCTTTGATCCCCATATATAATAAGATATGTCTTGTTGGTCATGTTACAAACGTTCGAAGGCATTAATCATGTATTCTCTTGAAAAAATTAATACCCATTGAACCTTAGTGAAAACATGAATGCAGTTAAAAGTTAACACTTTCCACATTCCAAAATCCACAAAATTCTATATACTCAAACCATGATATCACTTAGTCCTTATATCAATCATGAGCTCATGAATACAATCAAACATCTCATTATCTTCATATTCCTTCATTATTCGCATATCATCTACATTACAAAAATACATGAATAAAATTCCATGGTTACTAGTACCATTCAATATATACTTTCAAATACTTTTAGGAAAAAAAATAGTGTAACAATCCTTAGATAATTCTTTATTCCATAATACCATTAACTATAAAACATAACTCTCGATAAACATAAAATAATTCCACTACCTTCTAAAACAACCGACTGAGCTTCAACACTTCTTTCAGCTCATATATCATTTGTAGTCTCCTCATCATCATCCACATAAATACTACCCATATGACCATGTTGATTCTATTAATGAGATTTTCCATTAGGTAATTGGTTTGAATAATGCACATACATTCCACATTTAAAACATCTAATCATTATTGATGTCGTAGCAATACCATTATCCTTGTCCATGGTGTTAACTGAACCTTTTCCTTTGCACTTACTGGCTTTGTGTCCTTCTTTTCCACACCCAAATCATCTTTCAGTTCCTTTGAAACAATCTCCCTGATGCCTCTTCCCACATGATTTACATTAGGGAAATTGAACTTTCTTTCCTCTATGATCATCAAGAAACTCCATCTTTCTCTTATTATCTGAGTCGGGAAACATACCAATGTTGAGATTATTGATCATATTATGATATTTCTGATTAGGCATAATAACGATGTTTGGAATTCCATATCCCGTTTAATTTGGTTTCTCATGAAGAAAATCATTCCATTGTCCGTCATATCCTCCATTATCATGAATCTTCCTGTTTCCAGCCATTTTCTAAATCCCAAAAAGAATAGTGTGAGAGGAAAAAATCCTGCTAGGGAAAACAACATAGTAAAGGGGGAGCACCCTCAATATTTAACATCTTAGGTTAAATTCTAAGATCGTTACCGTAGTTCTAGGACTATATCCTATATGTATTTTTATCCTTAGGTACATCCCTAGACCTACCTTAGAAATATCTCTAGGGATCTCACTAACGTTTTCGCATCCTAGATTCCAAAAGTTGACTAAACCGTCCTCTGATACCAACTGTAGAGACCCAAATCTCGACGTACATGGATATTACATTACTTTAACGGAATACTTAATACATAACAAAAACAGACACACAAGGACCGTAATAGTTTAGTGTCTTTGGAAACTTGAAACGTAATCTTCTAATCGTGGTGAATGATCTTCAACATCTCCCATAAAGATATTTCCGTTTTTTTTCTTACCTAAAACCTCCCTTTATATCCTGGGGAAAATAAAACATAAAAAGGGTGAGCTCAAATGCTCAGTAAGGGTAAGCATAGATAAAATAAAACATACCATATACATTTGAACTTAAAAACATGAACATAATGTTTAAACATCAAAATATTGAGAAATGACATAATATATGGAAGTACGTATGGAATAGATCATAATGGAACATTAAGAATGACAAAATAGGATGGGAATAAAACATGTTATTGTGGCATCCATTAATCACATGTAATGATTTCCATAGTATACAAGGCATTGCTGCCAAGACCATCTTAGTGGACAAAGTCCCATTCTGAATCGAGTTCACTCCTCATTTCAGTCCTGTAACACTGATCCAGATTAACTTACCGTTACAGCCATGACTATCTCATGAGATATAAAATCTTTAACCAATTCATTGGAGGGAGATATAGGTCCCACCCATCTCATATTGAAATCATTTTTACTTGTGCCACAAAAAAACATACATCATTCATAATAACCTAATAAACAAAATGGGTTTCATAAACATCATTCCATCATCACATAATCCATATAAAAGAAATGGATATCATTTCATAATAAGAAAAGTGAAACTATTTAAATCATAGAGAAAAGATACTTGAAACATACACATATGAAATAATGTCATCTTAGATGAAAAATGGTTTAGATAAAACACTTGAAATGAATTCTTGAAGAAAATATCCTTTCTTCTTCAAAATCAATTTCTTTTCACAAAACGTCATGCAATTTTAAAAGAAAGAGATTTTGTTGAAAACAGTAATGAAATATTTTGGAGGAAACTTCATGAAAATAAGTCTTTATGAAACCGTAAAAATCAGTTTGTTCCGTATAAGTTAAAAAAACATTTTTCTCGTACTTTTGCTGGAAAAGTAAAAAATTACCTCGTAACGTAAAAAAAAAGAAAGATTCCTTACATACCATGTAGTAAAAGTCAAGAATGGGTAAAACTGACTTTAAACATACATTAATACACTTTTATAAAACATGGACAAGGATGATATCAATAACCCAAGTAAATACTTACGAATAAGAAATCTCGGATAAAAATGAGATTTACAAAATTTATCCCTTACCTTATGTCTGATATGCTTTGTACGTATCCGAAACTCTTGTATAATGATTTAAATAATGTTATTGACTTATTAAAGAATCATATTAATTGTTATGATATCATATATGGTTCACTTATGACTTTGTATTACCCGTTCTTTTGTAAATTCCATGTTAAAGAGCGTTTTGGGTAAAATCGTTTCATTTGTCGTCCGTGTTTTGACTTGTAATTATTCATATGATTACTTAGATCACGATTACATAATTCCTGAAAATAAAACATGATTTATATATAATATATATTCAGAATATACATATATATAATAGATCGATAAATGGAAATAAATACACCGTTCATGGAGACGGTAGGCCGTACGTACGCATGGACGCTGTTTTTGTTTCCTTATTGAGTTGAATGGAATTAAGTAGATGACATACGTATATACATAAATCCAGTAGCTTTATAATGTCATATATTTCATTATTATTTCTTATATATACTTTATAATCATTCTTAAATGGTTAACATGGAGAATGAATCTCATCATGTCGTAGAGACGGTAGTCCGTACGTACGCATGAGCGATGATATCGTTTCCATAATTATTGAATTGAATTGGAGTGGATGATACAATATATCAGAATCAGTATGATGTTATAATAACTATGTATAGTTATTCTTTACACCATTATACCCATCCTTGTAAGGTTTTGGTGGAAAAACAGATTACACCACGGCGTGGAGACGGTATTCCGTACGTACGCACGCGCGGTAATTTTGTTTTCCCTAGGATGGACAGAGGGTGAAATGGGGTTGTTTCATATTTATAATAACAAATAATTATATTAGTGATACTGATGTTATTACTTTATAATGAAACAACTAAAGAAGAATATGTTGAAGAAGAAAGAAGCTTGATATAATCGGGAGAAGAAATTACCTCTTCTTCGATAAGCCTCTTTGAAACCTCCACTTAGGGCACTAAGATTGGTCTTTAAAGTAGACCAGAACATGTATTATTTTTCTAGGGAAGTGGAGAAGATAATTTGGCAGGGTTTGGTCGAGCTTGAAGGCTCAAATTGGTGTGAGGAGGAGAGGTAGGAGCTGCCCTTTTATAAGGGAGGAGAGGGGCACCTTTGGAATTCTTAAAAATATTAATTTATAATAAATCTAAACCCACTTAAAAACCACCAAAAATGACTCATATTCGAATATTAGATGAGATAGGGTTGTAATCTCATCAACCAATCAAATTTAGACATGTTTGGATATTATTTTAATCCTTATCATTTTGATTTATCTTTATTTAATCTATTTAAGTTTATTTGTGGTAATAAAATTATAAATATTAAATTATAACAAATATTTACTTATTTGTAGTGAATTTTCCATAATTGTTTAATTTATAACATTATAGACCATATAAATTTAAATATATAATTTTTAAATATTTTTTTGATTTTTTAAACAATTTTATAATATGTAATTTTTAATAAATAACAATAGTGTGAATTTTCACACTATTCATTTATTTGAATTTAAATAAAATATATACAAAAGATATGTTCAAAATAAAAGCTTATATAGACTCATAAAAAGTCATATTTATCTATAAAATTTTTGGATCACATTAAATAGTTCATATATTATTTATTTTAATATTTTTAAAACCATTTATTTGTTTTATCTCTTAATAAAATAATTACTACAACATTTTTGTATAATTATTTAATATACTGATTTGTTGCATAAAAATTTAAAATAAAATCCTATGATGAATATAAATATATTACCTTTCACAATAATACTTTTACTAGAATTTATCATCTTAAAATCACAATATTAAAATTTTTATATTTATTAAATTATGAAGGTGACAACTTTGGCATCATTTAAAATAAAATAATATAAGTGTTGTAATTGCTTGTATAAGACTCAAAATGGTAAAATATTAGACCATTGGATGATTATAGTTTATATTTAAATGACCAATAAGTTTTGGTCAGGGTTTTTTGCCTTATATGGTCACTATTAGTTTAATAAAAACTATATTCTTGATTTTTCACTAGATAAATAATTTCTGCATCACTATTGTGTCACAATTAATGATAATTATTTAATCCCAAAACATTCTAAATAAATTCTCATGATGTAGATAACTTTTTTATATTACTGTATACTATTAATTTTCAAAGTTTCATGAAGTTTATCACTAACTTAAAATTATTATACTTATAGTATTTAAGAGAGTGACATGTTGTCACTTTCTTTGGTTTTAATAATAATTAAATTATTTTCATGGAAAAAAGTCCATTAAATGAATCTAATACGACCCTTAGGTGATATGGGTAGACTTTTAGTCATAAAATAGGATATTTCCAAGTGTTAGGGTAATTTTATAATCTTATACTTACCCTTAATTACCCGATTTACCTTTAACTATAGTAAATAAAATTTACCGTAGTTACTATTCACAATGCACAAAAATAAAAAGTAGCTTATTAACATAATTTGGACCCACTAATTCCAAATATTGAATCCATTTTTCCAAATTCAATACACAAAAGTTGTAGAAACTAAATTAAAATTAATCCCGTTGTCGAAAGAAAACGGGTGTTTCTTTAAAACATTGCAAAAGATTGAATTGATTTAACCTACGAATTCAAGGTAAAATCAATGCTAATTCCATAAATTATATTAAATGGTAAAAATATATTATCTTTATACTTTAAAACCATTCAATATTATAATTTAACCACATAATATATTACGATGAAAAAAGTTTTTTTTAATTAAAATATAACATGTTTTTACTATTCATTAAAATATGAAAGTCATCAGAATAAAATGATAAATTTATCCAAAGTAAATATTTATTTTTTGATTCCAAAGAATAATTTTATTTTGTCAAATGTAACTTATAAACATGTCAAAAACTAGATTTAATCTGGGTGAGCCATCAAAAGGCGACAAAACTGCATTTTTTGAAAAATACTTATTTTACCCGAAAAATTTATTTTGTTCTTATACCATGTTCTAGAAAATGTGTAAGATGAATAATAATGTTATAAAATTCAAAATTTAGTTAATACTATTCATAATGGATAGTTCCTAATAATATTATAATAATATATCATTGTTTAGTAAAACCCGGTATTGCGTACAACACACGCTATCGAGGAAGGTCGTGATTGCGTGTAATGCAAGCCAAGTCAGGGTTGCGTGTTGTGAAAGAATCCTTCGTTGTTTCATATAACAGAATCCAACCATATTTAATTTATACATTGAATATATATATATATACACTCAATGTTTCATAGAATAACTATTATCAAAATTGTGTGTAACACGATCCAAGAATAGTGTTGCGTATACTGCAAGCTAATACGGTGTTGTGTATAGCACAAGATAATCTTGGTGTAGCATAAAACACAAGACATTAATGAAATTAAAAGAATATTTTTCATAAAATCTCGGGGTGTTACATATCTGAGGGTAAATAGATGAGTAAGAATTATGTTTGAGGAAGGATATATGTAATCCTTCAGTTTAATGCAAGATACATAGTGTGTTGTAATACAGATATACACTTTGCTAAAAAGTTAATAAAATGATACACAACAGAGTAGAAATATTAAGATATGTTTAAAAGATCTTTGAGTGTTAGTCTTTGTAGCTTTTGACTTCTTGAGATAAAGCATATGAATAACTCAAGTCCCCATATGGAAAACATAGTGTTGCAAGTTAGAAAGATCCAGCTTGTATTCTTCTTGATGTTTGACACTGCGAAGATGTTGTCAGGATTCCAATATTCTTCGTGTATTCTTTATTGTCATTCTCACAACCACCATCTTGTTCTACTTTTTTGTATCATGCCACACTGCTTGTTTTTTCTACGCCGCATTTCTATTTTATATTGGAGTGCATGTGTTTGAGCCGACAGGTTGCATGTATTCTGCACCTCGTACCTCATACTTGTATACAGAAGAAATATTACTTATGTCAGTGTATTAAAATATTCAATAATTACAGTTGGAGATAATATTGAAAGATGAAAAAATGTATTAAGAAACACTATAATAGTATGTCGTGGAAATGGTGTCTCCTTCACATGGTGTTTGGATTGGTCACAATGTCTTGATGTCATGGTGTATGGTTCACGATGTACAGATGTCACGGTGTCTGCATGTCATGATGTCTACCTATTCATGGTGTGTGGATGTCGCAGTTTCTGGATGTCACAGTTTCTGCTTATTCACAGTGTCTCATGGTCAAGTTGTCTCATGATCAAGGTGTCTCATGGTCATGATGTCTCATGGTCATGGTGTTTCATGGTCACGGTGTCTCATGGTCACAGTGTGTCATGGTCACGGTGTCTCATGGTCACCGTGTCTCATGGTCACAGTGTCTCATGGTCACGGTGTCTCATGGTCACGGTGTCTGATACTTCGACAAATATATGTGTTCAGACATAAGCAGTGATATTTATGGAATGAAGTAAACTTAGTCATTTGTCATAGAAATAATTATAAAGATAATCAAAAGAGAGTGTATAGTAAGAAAAATGAGTATATAATACTTAAGATCTTTGCATACCATTAACTAAACAGCTGTGCATTTGATGTGAGATAGATTACATAGAGTAAACATGTTTTATAGACTAAATAGAATTTTTGATCATTAAAACATGATTAATACATGAGGATTCCAACAATGAGGAATGAGTTGTATGATTTGGGTCTAGGTTATGTATAACATCTGATCTAGAGATAAAGAAGGGGATTTTGAGTGTCGCACAAAAATTGACCTTCTCTGTTCACCCAGGGAATACAAATATGTATCGAGATCTCCAAGAGAACTTTTGGTTGGATGATATGAAGAAGGATATTGCTGAGTATACATCAAAGTGCTTGGTTTTTCAACAAGTGAAGGCTAAAATAAATAATTCTAAGGGGATGATTCAACCACTACCCATACCAACATGGAAGTGGGAGAACATTATCGTGGACATTTTCACTGGACATCCAAGGACATCCAGTGGAAACAATGATATATGGGTCATTGTGGATCATCATACCATGACATCTCACATTATCATGATTTGAGAGGACTTTTAATAAGATTAACTTGTACAGATATACACAAAAGAAGTGGTAAGGCTTCATAGAGTACCACTATCTATTGAATTCGATCATGATCTGAGATTAACTTTGATATTTGGGAAAAGAATCCAACATTTTGTAAGCACTAAACTAAATTTCGGTATGGCCTATCATCCTCAAAATAATGGCCAATCTAAGAGAACTATTCAGACATAGGAATAAACGTTGAGAGAATTATATATGGAATTTGAAGGAGTATAGGACCAACATATTCCACTGATTGAATTCTCCCACAACAAAAGTTTCCACTCGAGTATCTGAATGGCGCCATATGAACCCCTCTATGGGAAAAGTTGTGGAACACCTGTGTGATGGGATGAAGTTAGGGACCATAAGCTGCTAGGTCCTGAAATGGTTGAAGAAACGTTGGAGAAGTTGAAAACCATTCACTAGAATATCGAGGCATCCAAAGTCAACAAAAGAGTTATGAATACAATCATTGATGAGACCTTGAGTTCAATGTTGGAGACATTGTATTTCTACTCATATATCCATAGAAGAAGGCCATGATATTTGGGATGAAATGAATGTTATGTCCTAGGTACATATTCCCATTCGATATTCTTTATCATATAGGGGTTGTGGCCTAACGACTGGAACTTCCACTTACCTTGTCCAAAGTACATGGTGTCTTTTATGTATCCTTTTTAAGGAAGTACATATCAGACCCTTCACATATACTCTCTTCAAAGGTGGAACAATTGGATTATGATCTTTCTTATAAGGAGATTCCATTAAAGATCTTGGATTGTAGAGATAATGTTCTACGTAACAAGACAACTCAATGGGTCAAGGTACTATAGGGGAATCAAAGGTTCAAAGAGGAAAAATGGGAATAGGAGGAGGCAATGAAGGAAAAGTACCCACATCTAATTTTGGCCTATTATGTAAAATGAAATTTTGAGGGTGAAATTTATTAAGGGGGGAAGAATGTAATGACCTAAAGTATTATCATTGTAAATTCCCTTCTTATAATGATGTTTTATATTATAATAACGTAACATTATTTTATGAAAACAATGAAAACTCTATAAGTGAAGAATAAGTGAAATAAATGGTATCTATAGAAGTTAAGGATCATATAGCAATAGTAACATGACCTTTCTAGTAGCAATGTGACCTTTATGAATAGTAAATTGACCAATGTAATAGTAACCTTTCAAATGAAAGGATAAATAAAACTTACAGTTTTATAAGTGAAAAGATTTCATAATTATATCATAGTAAAATTAAATAAGTATTTTTAAGAATTATTAATAATGTGTTGGTGTTTTTTCAACTCAGAAATATTAAATTACAATTTTATGATTAATTTTATAAATTTGAATGAAAATTTAGTTTCATGAAATGTATTCAGAAATTACTATTTTTTATTTTAAGTTAAAATTAATGTTACCTTATGTAATTTTTGAATGTGTTAGAAAAGTAGTTTTAAATTTACAATTGGTATTTTTCTAGTAAATTGTGATTTTAAATAAATATTAAGTTAATAATAATTATAATAAAAATTTAATATTATTTAATTTTTGGATTCTAAACATTGAAAAATGTTCAGCGTAATTTTTTTGTAATTTTTTAGAAATACCTCAATTTTCAGGTGAATTCTAAAAAATACAGTTTTATCACAAAGCTGGTATATCTTAAATTGCATCATTCATGATGTAATGATAACATAAACATTCTAGAACTTCATATTCGTCCATGTTATATTTAATTTCATAAATTGGTCCTTCAAATAGAATAAAATCAATTTCCAAATCTAAAAAGAACATTCCAAAACCTAATGATAAAAAGTTATACCTTAAAATATAATTTCCTATTTCTTTTCACTATACTTTTAATAAATTAATAAATTAGAATTATAAAGATTTTTAAAGTATAAAACGAATTATAATATATAAATATATAATTTATGTTTTCAAAAAACTATTATTACATGTCTAACATTTGATATATTATTATATTTAATATTTTATTCTAAAAACGCCCCTGCTCAAGTATAAATAACCTCTCTCCCTGCCCTTGGAAAATCATTCCTCTCATCCATTACTAATCCTAATACTTTCCCAAATTCTCCCTCTCAATCCTCTTAAAATACCAGGGGACATTCTGGAGCCCCCAACACCAATTAGTAAGGGAGTTATTTTTTCTTGTAAGAGAAGTTACACTAAGTAGAGAGTAAGACTGTATTAAATCTTCTCTCTTTTCTTCCTATTTTTTTCTATTACCCTATCCCATTCAAAAGATTATGATAAAAAATTTATTATAGATTTAGTAAAAATTATATTAATGATGTTAACCCATTGTAATTATCATATTAATGAAAAATATAAATGTCATACTTTCGTTTCCTGCACTATCGACAACGTCTTGTTAATGGTCGATTAACCATCTACAGAGAAGTTTCCCCGATAATTATTATAAAAACCATTATAAATGGAAACCATTAATTATATATAATATATTGTTTTTAAATTCCATGTATTCTATAATTTTGAAACTATTTAAACTAATTTATAAATTATATTTAATAAAAAGTGAAATCGTCGCAAGATGTGAAATTTTTAAGTGAAATATTATATCAAGACGCATCAATTTCATCAATGAAAATTATTAAATGAAATAAAATGAATATAATTGATAAATATTTTTATAAAATGACTAAAATTATATTTTATATCATTTTTTTAATAAACATAAATTTATAATTTAGGAGGTGCATAAGAGTAAAAATTAAGCAGATATTATGGTAAGGGATCCTCTCTGTTACACTTTTATTCAAGATTTTCCTCCATGTTATGCCCTTTTATGTGTAATTCATTGTAATAGGGAATAATTATGCACCTTACCCATACTTTCATCATGGTATGTAAAAGATGATAAATCCATTTCTCTCTCATTAAGCCCTTTTAAGTACACAGAATACCATGTCGATATTCCGTAAGGGATACCACCCCAACCGCCTTTATTCCATTGGGTTTATCTGTCTTTCTTTTTACCCAAATTATTTTTTTACTTATTTTAATTTACATCTTATAAATACTATTTATATATTCCCAAATTATGTATCATTTTCCATTCATCATTCTATTTTTGGGATATACATGTTTTCAAGTGATTCCCTCTTCAATACTTCTCGATAAGCAAACCTGTATTGAGGGGGTGTCTTGATTTCTTAACTGATTTCAAGATCAATTTATCCTCAATTTGAAACCACAATTATGTTTATGAAATAATTTTTTTAATTATGAAAACCTTCTTGGTTCACTTTTGGTTTTATATAAATGAATTTTCCCTTTTCTATTTTAAAATCCCTATAGTATTTTCCTTAACATCGCACAAAAATGTTTCAATGATAAAATTTCTCAAAAACCTTTATTACATGTTGTCAATTATTTTTAACATCACTTACCATGATATATGCCTATTTTACCTTATTAATGTCCATGTATGTTCTAATTCCTTCCATTCATCGACACTTTCATGATATTCCCATTAGTTGTACTTTATGTCATGATTGTGGTACCATATTATTTCCATGTGTAAACCTTATGTTTATGTAATATTTTTTATGTTTGATTCTTTATGTGGAAAAAATATTTATTAAAATTTAATATGGGTGCACAAAAACAGCGCTCCAATTTATTGGGTAAAGTTAAGTTTCATTAGATGTAATGTACAACAGTCTTGGTAGTCAGCCTTAGCTTGTGCTACAATGTAAAACGATCTTGGAAGTTAGCCTTGACTCATAATAAAGTCATTTTTTATGTTTCTTCCACATTTCTATGACTCCATATTAATATGGTCACATGGTTATATGTTATGATTCCATATGTTCCATGCTTTTTTATCTTTATGTCATGCCTTCTAACCCATGTGTTAAAGCATTATTGTTATGTATTCTCCCTTACTGGGATTTCTAGCTCATCTAATTTTTCATTTATCCCTAGGTTATCATATGTGGATGTAAGGGCTCAATGGAAGTTAAGATATCTTTATGAAGATTAAATAAAGAAGTATTTTTACAGCCCCATGTTTTATGTTTTATGTACCTTGTATTCAAAGACACTAGACATTAATAATTAGGCCGATCCTTGTCCAATAAACAACAGAGAAGATACATTTGATAAAAAAGAGGCTAGAGACGGCCCAGTGTCATAAAAAATCATATTAAGACCACCAACACATATTTGTTTTCTTTCATTGTGGGTGATCAGGTCCTCTTAAGGATATCTCCTAGGCTTGGACATCGTCAATTGAATAAGTATAGAAAGTTATATCCTAGACACATTGGACCTTTTGAGAAACTAGAATGGGTTGGAAAGATGGAATATCAGTTAGAATTACCACCATGGTTTTGTTCAGTGCATAATGTGTTGCATGTATCTCCGTTGATAAAGTAACAGCCTGTTGTGACCATGTGATCAGATAGGATCATGTTGACCAAGATCTGGATGCTTCATTAATACATATCCTTGTGTGGATTAAGGACAGGAAAGAGACTGTCTTGCATTGAAAACGCATTGGTATAGTGTCGGTTTTTTGGAAGCATTTTTAGATTCATGAAGAGACATTGGAACGCGAAAAGGAGATGAAAGAGAAATGTCCAAAACTCTTTCATATCAGTGAGGATTTTATACTTTTTGAGGATGGAAAGACCAGTGGAAGGGAGAATTTAGAACCCCAATTTTATTGTATGTTACCATAACATGATTATTTTCGTGTGTATAATGTTTAATGGTTTTGAATGGGAGTGTTGGGAGAGATTTTGAAGTTGTTTCTAGGAATAATGGATGTTTCATGGGCGGTGCACGGTTTTCCTAAACCCTACGGCCAAACCATGTGTAATGGTCCTCTTGAGGTAGTGGATATAGCATGTTTGGAGCAAGGTTAGGGATAATGTACAAGTAATTCATGCGAGAGTCTACCTAAAAAGTAGTTAATGCACGGTTAGTTCACAGTTTGTCTTCCTATGTGAATTGACAGAGTGGATGGTTTATGTGAGATCCTAAAAAGGTGGATCTCACACCTTTTTGCCTCTAAGTGGCTCTTTTTTTCTCCCAGTCGGTCATAACTAGGTATTTTTCTTCACCTAAATCCAATGAAGGTTTTCCCATCAATCCAGAGGTGATCCAATTGCTTTCTAAGGTGAAATAATGTCAGATTCTTGAGGTATGTGATCGTTCTTCACCGTTCTTGATCGGTTTCATAGATCTACATAGATCTTCTTCCCTGATTCCATTGGATTCTTAGATATATGCCCGTTATGGGTTGATCTGGGAATGTGGATTCTAAATATGTAGATATTTGGTCATGATATTGCTAGGAGAAGATATCTATGAAAGGTTCTTTGAGAATCGACCCAGTTTTCTTGTGCATTCTTCGTTCGTTGTGGGTTTCTTCAAAACCTTTGATGTAAGAGGATTATTTCTCAACTGTACGTAGTATAAATGATTGGTATTACTTAAATTTTTATTTTTGGGGTTTAATTAATTTTTATTTGGTTGTTTAACACTTTTTTGAAGCCTTCTTGAGTGATGGTTGGGAAATCTGGAAAATTTGGGATTTTACATGAGCACTTTGATTCTTGGATTTAAAACATGTGTTTTCAAAAGGAGATTTTTTTGGATTGATGGAACATAAATGGGATGGGATGTTTTCTATAAAATGGGATGTTTTATTGAAATGAAATGGTGATTTGAAAGTTTTTGTTCTTTGGTTTTCCATAAAAGTTCTGTTTTAATGAAGTAGTTTATTTTGGTAATGAAAAAATTTGGAATAAATGGTGTTGGTGTGAGTTCATTCTTGACAGACCCTGAATAAAGGGTGAGTAAAATTGGGTTATAAGGAATGTGACGTTGTATTGGGGGAGTGTGTCATTTAGACACAAGGTAGTTGGACCAGAGACCGCTCATGAGTACGAAACAATCAAACAAAGCATGCATGTGTCGGTGTGTTGTGAAGTATGGAATGAGTA
Organism: Viscum album; assembly: GCA_963277665.1. Classification (NCBI taxonomy): domain Eukaryota; kingdom Viridiplantae; phylum Streptophyta; class Magnoliopsida; order Santalales; family Viscaceae; genus Viscum; species Viscum album. The sequence continues at coordinate 448,172,758 of OY728147.1, forward strand.
TGACAATGGATATGAAGAATTGTTTTTAAAGCATTGATTTTTTATTTTTCTATAAAAATAACTTTCTAGGAATTGTTTTCATTTAGTATTGTTTTCACTATGTTGAAAACGTTTTTTGTAACTTGTTTATATTGGGTTTTTAACTTTTTTTGTAAAAAAAAATTATATAAACTACTTTATATAGATGTGACTAACTTTACTATCATATTAGAATGATTAGGGAAGTCATTGGGGAAAACCTACTGAGTATTATACTCACCCCTTCTTTGTCACTTTTGTGATTTTGTAGATTCTATATTCTAAGATAGGGGCAAAGGTAACATTTCCAATGTTTTTAGCACTACCTCGTGATGTTTGGGATATTTGGGGATTGTGGATCATAGAGTTACTGGGGCATGGAGTCTAGTGGTCTTTTGATAGTCTTGAGTTTTTTATCCATTACATACTTTGAAACTAGGTAGGTCTTCCACTATTGCACACATTGATGTGGTTTTGAGATATATGATGTTTTTTAGTTGTATTTCATTCATTCAAGAATCATTTAGTAAATGTTTTGGTTATGGTTTGTTGGTTCCTTGGTTTATTAATTATAGGGTAAATCGTCCCCCACTTGTATGTGAAACCCTTTGATATTTATTAACATCCTTTGGCATCTTTGGGATGTCTCTTAAGGACATGTAAGGACTCGTTGTGATCTCAAGGCAATGAGAATGAGCATGTCATTACAACAGGACACAACATGTGTTATAAGGACATAAATATGATTCTAAATCATTTAAAATAATTTTAATATCATTTTTCAAAGTTATTAAGAGAATATGTTCTTGGATTCCCTGTTTTTTTGTGTTTCATGAGCATTTTGGAAAAAAATAACACTTTTAAATGAATACATAGTATTTAACTCATACAAATAATATTGAATATTGTATTTAATCATGTTTGATTATTTTAATCCAAAAATTTAATAATGGATCATTTTAAAAATTTATCAATGAAATATGAGGATATTGTGTTTTGGTTTTGAGTATTTTATGTGTATTTTAATCAAGAATGCTACTTTTAAATAAAAAAGATGAACTTTTTTATTCCAGCCACATACTCTGTGGGATATATTTATAATATATACCTATTTGTAAAAATTTATCAAATATAATTATTTCAACTTATTATGATAAATTGAGCACATTTTCTCAGCTATGAGTATTTAATGGGTGTTTAATACTTAAAATAAACATTAAAATGAAAAAATGTCCTTACACCTATATCGAACATATTGTATTTTATATTTGAATGGGATTAATTCATTCTGCTAAAATATATATATTGAATAGATTTCTTAAAACATTTATGAAATTATGCTCTTTTACCCTATTTTTTGTTTGTGATATATTTTTTACGCTAAAATTTCTCCTTTATACTAATACACCCATATGGATAAATAACATCCATAATTTGTGTAAAAACCCATGTAATGATTTGAAAAATAATTTTTTGTCATTATTCATAGTCTATAATTTTATTTTTTAGTTTTTTACTCACTATAATAATATTAAGTAATATTTTAATTATAAGGAAAATGATTAATTTGTAACAATATTAGGTTTTACTGAATTATATTATATTATTTAAATTCAGGATTTAAAAATTATTGATATTTTATTTTAATAAATTATCATAATTTTTTAATTTATAATTTCGAAATTATCTAATGATGAATTTTATAGTTTTTTTTTGGAAAAGTTTGATACTCAAATGAATATTGAATTACAATGACTTTTATTGAAAATTATATTTTCATTTCAATTATTTAAAATTTAACCGTTAAATGTGGGTTTTTATTTATTTAGTTATTTTTTATTTAAATTTTTCTATGATATTACATTTTAATAAATGTTATATTTGATTTTTTTATGAAGACACGGTCATATATAAAATTGAATTTTCTAAATTATCAATTTGATTATAGTTTTCAGTTTTAAATTTAAATTAAATTCCAAATTTTTTTATAATTTATGTTCTAAAATGGATCTAAAATTTGTATTTAAGTGGTAAAAATAAGGTATATAATTATATTTTATTTTTTTCATTATGAATAGTAACCATACTAAATATTTTTTATCTCGGTAAGGGTTAATTGACTAATTATGATTAAAATTAATATGATAAGGGCTAAAAATAAAATTATTTTATTTTATGATTTAGTTTCATCCATCCTCAAAGAAGATTCATGTTATGGATATTTTATACATTTATCATGGAAAATCACTTTTATATTTTTTTATGTAATGAAAAAAATATCACTCTCAATCATTTAAATTTCTATTATATCTTCTCAATGGAATAAAAGTATATTATTGAAAAATAGGTAGCTTTTTTAAAAATAATGTAACATTTTTAATGATGTGAAATAATATTAAAAATTTAATTGATTAAATATTGACCGTAAATTTAAACTCCACACCGGCATAGTTCTAGTGCATGTAGAAAAAAATAAAACTAAATGATTTTAAAAAACATGAAAAGTAATATTATATAGATGAAATAAGGTATCACATGAATTTTATAATTAATAAAATTCTACTATTTATTTTCAAATTGGTTTTTTGTAATTAAATTTATGTCATGAAGTTTTTATATTCAAAATACTTGAACTATTTTAAAAAATGACATTAATAATATTATTTTTCAAATAGTTTCATAAAATTATTTAATTAATAGAGAAATATTTGAAGAGAAAATTTATGATTATAATTGGAAAGAAATTTCATCCATTTTCCATCAGTTATTTAATTATTAAATTATATTTAAATTTGTAACCATTAAAAATTAGAAAACATGTTACCACATTTCAGATCTACACATGTAGAAAAATATGTTTTCACATTGTTTTTTTTTTGTATTTTAACATCATTTTTTAAATGAAATTTTTCCATTGAAATTAATTGTCGTCAATTAAAAATTTTTTGAATAAAAAAATGAATAAAAGTTAAATTTTGACCATTCAACATCTTTTTTTTGGAATACCGATGTTGAATGTGTGATTTCATAATGTTTTCGACAATAATTTTTTATAACATCTTACGTTAAATTTATGGTTTCATGTTTATTTTATAAAAACACCATATTCATATATAAAAAAATATTTATGTTGGTTTTAGTACAAATCGACATTAAATCATGAAAATAGATAATATAATAGATAATTTTTATCCTTCAGATGATTTAATAAGTCATCGAGTTAAAAAAGACTTAGGGATAAAACATTATGGTTTTCAGATGACAGAAGTATCTAATATTTAAAAGATACTACTCATACAAAAAAAATCATAAATATTAACAAAAATGGAAAGACATAAAATGAAAATAAACATAATTATTTATCATAATTTAAATTGATTTCGATTTTTTCATTGAATTTGTAAAGACCTAGAAATTGCAAGGAAATTTTTTTTCTTAAATTCTTTGGAATTTTAGGAGTCCGATGTTTCGGACGGCACCTGATTCTGAGGCCTAGTGTGCCCAGAATCAAATTTTGAAGTTTTTTTCAGGCACGTTCACTAAACTCATGTGTGAGTTTTTCTATCTTTTGAACCGGTGCTCAGAATTGAAATATGAGGACACTAATGACCTCACAGCGCTGGTATTCGCTTAAGGGGACCTTTACCGCAGTTGCGTTTTGTGCAAGATGAAAGTTTTTTTTGGGAATTTTATTAAACTAAATAAAATTTATGTGTTATATAAATTTTATTTCGTTAGTGGTTATTATCTCCAAAGGGAGGTTGGTAGTGGAGCCCACACACACATAACCCCCCATGGGAGGATAATATGTGGTGGGGCCCACATGAACACCTAACCCCCTTTAACCCCCTTAAAACATTGGGCTTCCCATTAATGTGCCAAATTTCCATCAACTCCCCTTTATTTAATTTTGACAACTCCCCCCTTTAATTGTGACACCCCACCTCCTTCTCACTCCCATAAATTTTGCCAACACTTTTTAATTAATTAATTGAACTCTACAATTAATTAATTAAAGTGTTTGAATTTTGAAATTCATGTGTGAATAAAATAATAGCCTTAGCTATTATTTTCATTTTCCACTCGTTGTGTTGGGAGATCTTTGGAAAAGCTCTAGAGAAATAGAATAATAGTGTTCTTCTTTCTAAGAAGAACACCGTTCTTCAATGAAGAACATCTCCGGCCAGGAACGCGAAGGACTTCTCCGATGACGCTTCCTCTTCAGACCCACCCGACTTTAACAGAATCGACGTCCTTTTTCCGTGACGCCCGACCTCCGCGACGCTCTTCTTGCACGGCTCGTCGACGTGCAACTTACTTGAAATCGAGGTAGGGTTTTTGATTAATTTTAATGGATTAAAATTAAACTCTTGATTATTCGATGTATGCCTTGGTTTGACTATGGCCAATTGATACCAACTAATACAGAGGGTGCGGGTCGAACCAAAAAGGCTGAAGACCCTCCGTTGGTTATTGTTGTTTTGGCGACGGGGGCTAAGTCAAGAATGCAGGGTGTCGTCGCACCACGTCAGAGGAGAACCGCGGGACGAGGAAGGTAGTGGCGTCGACGACCAGAGGAAGCGGTGGCCGTGTGCTGGCTGCGTAGAGAAGAACGGCGGCCCGCATCTGCGGGTGTCTTGGCCGATGAAGAACCGGCCGGCTAAATCCGGTTGGGCCAAAGGAACCGCGGAGCCACGAGGATGCCATGATGCGGAGGACCGTGGGCCGCGCTCCGCGGGACGCTTCGGTGGTGAACCGGTTGGATGACTGCCAGCCTGGTTGAAGGTCGTGGCGCCGCCTGGCGTAGTGTGCGGAGGACCGTGGCCTGCAACTGTGGGCCGCTCATGTCGGTGAAGACTAGCCAAGTTTTGTGGGCCAGACTGGAGGGGCAGTGCCGCTCAGCACCATCTTTTCAGAAAATCGTGGGTCGTGCCCCACGGGGCCGGGCCGCCCCCAGCCGGGTCGGGCCGCACCCCACAGGGTCGGGCCACCCTCAGCTGGGTCGGGCCTCACCCATCCGGGCCGGGCCGCGCCCTCCGGGCCATGCCACTCCCCACTGGTCCGGGCCGACCCATTAGCCGGGTCGGACCCGCAACGCCAGGACGGGCCGACCTGTCAGCCCAACGGGCTTGACGAGCAGGGCCCGTTTCGCTTAAATGCGAATAACTTCCTGGCCCTGTGTCCGATCGATGCACCGTTTACGGCACTGGGACCCTTGTGATGAGGTAGTCATTTTTAAATACTCTATGTGAGTTTTGGACAACTTTGGAAAATAGATGAGTTTGGAACGAGCGTAATTCCAACCGGGCCCCTGAATGGAAAAGCCAATAACTCTTAGACGGGGCGTCCGATTGACGCGCCTTCTATTGCGTTGGGTTCCTATTGATGAGACAGAACATCGGTATTCATCAACTATGGACTTAGAGATAGTTTATGTATTGACCCTTTTTGCTCGAGTAGTGAACCCTTCGTGAATCGAGTGTGCTGTGTCTGGGAAATCTAGAGCTGGCTGCGACGACGTCGACTACTGTACTGAAATCCTCTGTGGATTTGATAAAGATGACTATGGTACTGGATTCCTTTGTGGGTAAGATAGTGAAAACTACCGTACTGGAAGCCTTAGTGGGTTCGATGGTGATGACTAATAATCTTGTATCCTGTTTGGGTCTGGCATTTTGACCTTTGCACTTTTATCATGTGTGGGTCTGGCAGAGTAGCTGGTTTTGTATCCTGTGTGGGTCCGACATCTTAACTGGTCTTGTATCCTGTGTGGGTCCGATAGCTTAGATGAATCCGTGACTACATATGAACATCTCTATCACTATACGAACGATGTATACCTATGTGAACTGAGTCTTGACTCTCAATCATTATCATCAATGTGATTGACTTTACTTCCTGTGTGGACTAGGATGTGTTTGGGATCGAGATTTGGAGCTGAACTGAGAATGATAACTTTGGTACATGTGTGGGCATATACCTAAGTAGGTTTGGTTGATACTTCGTGGTTATATCTTTCTTCTGTGGTTTATCCTTTGTGGATTCTGGGAGACCTTCATCGAGTCTCGGGGTCCCTACTAAGTATTGTATACTCACCCCTGCACGAGCGATGCCTGTACTACATTGTGTTGGATGCAGATGATGGACAACATTGATTGATGTAGAAAATTGTAGAGCTGGACAGTACCCGGAGGTGGGCCACTTGGCGAGACGTACATGGAGTAGACAGACAATCCTGAGGTGCTGAGGAGGCCATTTGTACTCACCCTTCTGGTGTGATTCTTGGAGGATGACTCAAGAGTTTCTCTTTACCTTTTACAATTGTACATGTTTTCTGTTGTACCTGTACTTTGCTGTTGGGCTTGTATTTCCGGCCCCCTTTACTTTCAGCACTACTTTTGTATACAGTAGTCACTTAATGTTTACTTCCTGTTGCATACTCTATTGTGATTGTTTACTTTCATAAAGGCAATGCCTTCCTAGCTTAGGGATTTACGCCTTTGGTGCTTGTCACCTACCCCAAGCCTATGGAAGGCGGGCTTGGGGTATTTACGGCACGTGTCCTGAGGACGGGTCGTGACAAATTGGTATCAGAGGAGTCGGTTCTACCGCCGAACTCAGGACTCTGATCATTCTTTCTATGAAGCAATAGTTTTAAGAGTATTGAGTGTTGTTTTCAGTCCAGTGTGGGGGCAGTGGCCGACGTATCCATTTACCAGGACCCTGACCTATGATTTCCTACTCAGTGCACAAATACACTGATTGCGTGTGTGATTCCTTTGAAATGTTCTCTTTGTAATTAATTTGTGTTAGTTCACCAGGTATACTATTTGACCATGGCACACCTCTTTATTTTTAGGATGTCCCCACCATGGTAGTCAGCTAGAATTCCGAGTTATGTAGGAAATGGTAGCCCATCGAGCGACGAGGCCTCAGTGTAGGGCCCCATGACAGCGGAGGCACCAACGATACCACTACACACTGAGCCACCGATACCACCAGCTCTAGCAGCAGAGAGTGCACGCCGCATAAGTGCGTTGCACGAGTTCCAACGAAAGAGGCCGCCTAGGTTCCGCAGAGAGATGGTCCCACATGTAACCGAGGATTGGCTGGAGGCTGTCGTCATAGTTTCCAGATTGGTAGGGACACCAGTCGACCTTATGGTGATCCTTGTCGTAAGTCTCATGCACGCAGAAACAGGAAGATGGTGGAGCCAGATGCTCTAGGTGCATGATGAGGAATCTTTACAATGGAAATATTTTGAGAGTCTCTTCCGCTCGGAGTTTGTTCTAGCCACCCTTCGTCCAGTACGAATTCAGGAGTTACTTCATCTGCAGCAGGGCAGCATGATAGTAGCTCAATACATAGAGAGGTTAAACGACCTCTCACGCTACTCCATGGATGTGGTACGGGACCAGTTATTCAGGGGTCGGACCTTCGAGTAGGGACTTAGGAATGAGATCAGAGCTTCGACGATTCCCCTCAGTATTCTGGCGTAGGAAGGGGTGCTGGAGAGAGACCTTCTAGTTGAGAGTTTCCTCGCTGATCAGACACCAGAAGAGAGACCCACCACAGGGCGACACGTAGTGAATTCTTCTGCAGCCGGTAGTAGAAATATGTCGCATAGGTCCAAGGGGACCATCCAATCAGGTGGGCGACCTTAGGATACTGGTTCAGTTGTGCAAGGCACACAAAACAAAGCCAACCTTATGAGGGGAAGGCAGTGCTATGCATGCAGCGAGTAGGGTCACATGGCTCGTGACTTCTTGACCCGCCATGCAGACATGAAGAAGACAGTAGAGGGACCTCCCAGGCCGAGGTAGAGGTTCGAACATGGTGGTCTTCTAGGAGAAGAATGACGAGGAATAGGAGCTAGCTGAGCAGCGGGTGGTGGACGATGTTTCGAGGCTCTACCACCACCACCACCACCAGGAGGTCTACCCCAACCACAGAGAGCTAGCAGACATAGGCGGGCTCAGCTCCAGGTAGTTGAGGACAATGACCACAGTGCACCTAAGTTGATTCAAGGTACTATCTGTGTCTACTCCACCCTTGCTGCAGTACTTATAGACACATGTGTGAGTCACTCTTTTGTTGCAGCTTCCCTTGTTCAGATCTCGGAGATTCCGACGGAGCCGTTGGCTCGATCCTTACAGCTAGAGACTCAAACGAGATTAGAATCGACGGTTATGAACTAGTTCCGGCAGTGAGAGATTACTCTAGTAGGTGAGAGATTCGGATGGGTTCTTTTTGTAGCGGCATCAAGGCCATACGACATAATCTTGGGTATGGACGAGTTACCAAGTTCACCTTCACCATCGATAAGGGAGCCTTTGAAGTACAGGACGGACTTACGTAGATGAGAGGGAAGCCAATCACACATCAATTGGCTAGTCTCATCCTCGGAGCGATTGACGTGCAGAGACCGAGTTTTCCTGTTGTGGTGGAACAGTATGCGGATGTTTTTCTTGATGACGTTCTAGGACTACCTCCTCATAGAGAGGTAGACTTCTACATTGATCTGTACCCAGGGAAAGAACTGATAACTACTCCAGCATATCAGATGGCTCCCACTGAGCTTCTTGAGCTGCGGGTACAGTTGGAGGACTTGCATAGGAAGGGATTTATCCGACCTAGTGTTTCACCCTGGGCTTCTCTGATTTTGTTTTCCAAGAAGGTGGATGAGAACTTGTGACTGTGTGTCGACTACCTTTCCTGAATCAGGTGACCGTGAAGAACAAGTACCCACTCCCGATGATGGATGACCTCTTTGATATGCTCAAGGGGGCACGATGGTTCTCGAAGATAGGCCTCAGATCAGTTTATCACCGACTCAGTGTTCGAGATGGGGATGTGCAGAAGACAGCCTCCATGTGTCGGTATGGCCACTACGAGTTCTTGGTTATGCCCTTCGGCATAACCAACACTCCAGAAGTGTTCATGAGTCTCATAACCAGGATCCTCCAACCTTACCTCGATCGATTTGTCGTAGTCTTCATCGACGACATACTGATTTACTCGACTACAGAGGAGGAGCACGCCTACCATTTACAGGTAGTACTGGATGCACTCCGAGAGCACCAGCTTTATAGTAAGCTCTCAAAGTGCTAGTTCTGGATTCGAGAGGTTCACTTCATGGGACATATAGCATCCCGCCCTTTTTATCACATAAACTTTCATTACATTTTACAAAACCGAGGATCTTTAAGGTTTAGAGTCTTGGAAACCAGGAACTTTAAACATGAAAACATAAAACATTCTTCTAAAACACTTGAATGGATTCTCCTCATGTTCATCCTAGGTTCATTACTGCATCACATAACCTGGGGACATACATCAATAGAAAGGGTGAGCAAAAAGCGCAGCAAGGGAAACAAGAGAATCATTTTTCATGTGAACTTGAGATACTTCAATAAGGTCATAAAAAGAACTTTAAGGCATGAGAATGAAATCATGAGGCATATCATAATAAAAATAACATTTTCATAACATGAAGATGTGGCTACATCATTTAACATAGACAATAATGAACATATCACCAAGGTCCATCCCCAAGGTGTCATTTGAAAATTTCCAAGGTTATTCCCCAAGGTATCGTGAAAATTGTAATGTCTAGTGGTTACATCATTACCCAATGCATTGGAGCGCAATCAAGGCGCACCCTTAAATCTGCCTTTATAATCATGTGATCCACATATATCATCATCAAAAATTTCATAAATAACCCATATAGCATAAAATAAATGGGTTTCATTTCATAATCATAACGTTTTAAAAACTGCTTTAAAGACATGATATTTACGTCACTTTAAACCCACGGAAAGGGAAAGCGGGTCTCATGTATGTAAATACCAGAATTTAAAATGGAACATTTTTATATATATGTGAATAACCTTATAGAAATAAGAGCTTTGAGTATTCACTTTATAACATATAATAATTTTTGAGAAAAGAGAGTGGCATTTTGAGACGAAAATTCTGCAGCATAACGGCTATGTTACAAGGTTTTAGAAAACATTGAAAAGAGATGGGACATGGGTCACCCACTCATAAATGATCCATAAAACAGTAGGGGACAGAATATAAGGGATTTAAGAACATGGTAATGAAATTTGAAAGATATACCATATGAAATGAAAAACATGGAAGTGAGACAAAACAAGATTTCTCTTATGAAAATTCGGCAGCCTAACAACGTCACTTAACTTCAATAAAAAGATTTGACAAGATCAAATAGGGTCTCTCATCATGTGAACATAAGAGTTAAGTATGATAGATATAGAGATAATTCCCCAACATAATTAAAAAGGAACTTGAAAAACTTGACATGAAAGTAGAATTTTGAATAGAATGAGAAGGGTGAAAGAATCCCCTAAAAATTCGGCAGCCTAACGGCGCCACTTAAAACTTCAAAATACTGAATTGAAGAGATCAAATGGGGTCTCTCATCATATGAACAGAAGAGTCTAGTATGATAAATATAGAGATCATACCCCAAAATAACAAAAAGGAACTTGAAAGAATTGACATGAAAGTATAACTTCAAAACGAGAAGGGTGAAGAACCACTTAAAAATTCGGCAGCATAACGGCGCCACTTAAAATTTAAAAATACTGAATTGAAGAGATAAAATGGGGTCTCTCATCATATGATCATAAAAGATAAGTATGATAAATTTAGAGATCATACCCCAACATAATAAAAAGGAACTTGAAATACTTTACATGAAAATAGATCTTGAAAAATGAGAAGGGAGAAAGAATCCGTTACAAAAATTTCGGCAGCCTAACGGCGCCACTTAAAACTTCATAAAACGAAATAATGAGAGTAAGAGGGGATATATCATTATATGAACATAGAAAGGGAAGTAGGAGGAGTAATAAAGAACATCCTCCAACATAAGAACATGTAGCGTAAAAGGAATGACATAAAAGAGATTACTTGAAATGAAAGAGAGGTCGGATCCCTTACCTTAAAACATAACTCTTAAAACTCAATGGTTGGGACCTTGAGGGATTGGGGGCACCATGGGAGGACTCCTTGGGAGGTAATGAGACCAGAAATTCGTTGAGGGATAGTGGGGAGTCGAATGGATGAGAGGATGGCTTGGTATTTATAGGGAAAGTGAGGGGACAAGGCATTAATGGCCAAGGAACACCTCATTAGTGGTTTTGGCAAAACCATGGGCTTGCCCATGGTATTGGCCACTTGGGACACCTCATACATTATCTTACTATTCATAAGTCGACCATATTGATTACATACTTAATACATCATTTAATGATGTCATTAGACACCCGTAACTTAAAAACTGTATTTTCACTATTCATCAAAAATTCAACTTTCTCAGAATAATCCCAAAATTTCACCTTAACCAAATATCATCTCTCTGATTACAAATATGAACTCCATTTTATAAAAATAATTTTCTAAATATTTTTAATTTAATTTTTAAATAAAAACACTACTCACCGAAAATTCATTTTTTTCAGAAAAAACCCCAAAAATTACCATAGCATAATATCGGTGCTCTGAGTTCAAAAATGAAATCCGTTTTATAAAAATAATTTTCTAAATATTTTTAATTAAATTTTTAATTAAAAAACACTATTCACCCGAAAAAACTAATACTTGAATAATAATTTATGAAACCGTTATTTAACCATTTTATTGAATCACATTACTTAATCAAGGTTCCTAGATTATATTAATACTTTCTTTAAATGAGATTACTAATCCATTTGGACACATTACTAATCCTAATCATAAAATCACTATTCATAATTTACTATTCATCAAAAATTATGTTGATCTTATTAGACTCTAAATTTTGTACTGAACATAATTGTAGAAGACCATTTTTCGAAAATCATTACACATTTTTAATTATTTATGGTTTACACAACCATTTTTAAAATATCCTTTTTCTAAAATTCATCAAAAATATGCATACTATATTTATCTGGTCATTTGAAAATTCATAAACTTCATCATAAGAAGAAATCCCAATTGTTATTTAAAACAAAGGATTAGACAAGGCAGTCACGGTCTCCTTACATATCCCCTTATCACACCAGCATAGGACCTAAGTGTAAGGTGTGCTAAGGTGAGAGAATCTGAGAGAGGCTCGGCTAACATCGCACGAGTAGTAATTTCTATTAGTTTGAACTTCTCGCAAAGGCGATTCCGTTCTAGCTTCACACGATGAAGTTCGGCTTGGGTTTGGTCCAGAGCAAATCCCAGCGGTGCTACCTCCTTCCCAAGTTCTGTTAAATGGGATTCGATCGGTCCAAGACTACTGGGTGAGGCCATCGAATCTTCTTTCTATAATAATTAACCGAGATTACTTGTATTTAGAGGCAATAATCAAAACGTTTAGTTTCCAGTGGTCATATTGACCAATGGTCATATAACAGTCAAAGCCCAACGGTCTCATTTTAATTATACTCATGTTATCAAATGAAACATTTTTGTTGAGTATAAAAAATACAATAACACACAAAATGCGGAAACAATATTTATTCAATGTTTCGAGTCGTTACAATCTTCCCCCCTTAAGAAATTGCGTCCTCGCAATTTTTTTTCTTTTTTTTAAATCGGGTTTTGAAATTTCATTGAATGTCCCACATCGGAAAAGGAGTCAAAAAACTATTACTTTAAATGAAATAAAGGGAAGTACAAAGGTCACCCAAGTTAACCCATACTAGGATTCCATGGAGGGAAACATGGACATGGAAGAAAAACAAAGGGTCAATTTCTGGGGGAGAGTGATATAGAACATGATTATGAGAACGTTAACCATAAGAAAATACCAAAATTATGATGTGTGTAAACGGTCTTTGATTACCAAGTAGGAAACGTAAACCAACAACGTTTTTGTTTTACGTTCCTTTTCATAATTTTTAGGAATTCAGTTACAACATAAAACAAAAACATAAGAAAATATACCTATCTTCATGTAGAGTTTCATCCTTTAATAAGTTTCTACCCAAAACTAATCTTTTCTCCAAACTATGAGCATTCAAAAATACTTGGTCTCATCAAAACATAAGAATCATCTTCATAATCCACAAAAGATTAACTATCTATTTCTTCTATCTTTAAACATTATCCCAAAAACAGAAAGGTTAAGGTAAAACAACTCTTCAAAAAGAAATAATCCCATAGGAATGGAAACTACTTTTAAATCTTCAAAGTTCCATGGTACTACCCAAAGTTTATCATAGTCCATTCCATAAATAACGGTCCTTAAAATTCCTCAAAATAAACCAAACTAAGATTGAAACCCAAATACAAGAAGGATTTGATGACATAGTCTTCCAAAATAAACTTCATTGTTCATCTCTAAACAACATCAACCACTCCTAACATCATATAACAAAAGTACGTAACCTAAACATATTTTACCCAAGATAGGTTAATCATTCCCATAAGTAACCTAAATTACTATAATTCCACCTTAAATTCATCGATTCTTCAAAATATAATTCAACCTTACTCTTCAATGAAAATACCGTAGTAATCTATTTACCTCGATCATATAGGGTCCCCAAAATAGTGAACATCTTTCAAAATAATAATCATATTTTAATCCCCTAATCAACCCTGTCATATTAATACGAAAATCGTCGCATTTCCTATCACATTGGTTGTTTGGACATGTTCTTCCATTTCCCACCATTAACTAAGAAGAGAAAGCATAATTAGGGGATTAAGTAATTAGCTAATAATCATGAAAAGGAACTGAAAGCATATAAGGATAACTTGTAGAAGAAAAGTATACCCTAACTTGTGATCCCCTAGGTTCCCATCTAGGTTATCCATGATCACATATTCTTATGTGAATCTTTATTTTATTTTATCTTTGTTCCTTTAACAATGGTTCATACTAAGCTTATGAATTTACCAAAGCATATCCCCCGGGAGTGTCGTAACCAAGAGTGCAGCAAGACCCGTTGTCGTGTACCAGTTCCCGTTCCAGTCTAGCTCAAAGAGGTGTTTTCGGGTTTTACCCCTATGTACATCTGTGCTAGAGCCACCTCTACCTGCTCATATCCAGACAGGGATGTATTTTCTTGGCAACCCCTTACTCAATACTCACCAAAATTCCAGGAAGATTTCCTATTTTTTTAACTTTTCCATAGGGTTCTTCCTACAGTTTTCATATCCTAATTTCCACAAATAACTAAACCATCCTTTGATACCAACTATAGAATCTCTCCCTTTTTATCACATAAACTTTCATTACATTTTACAAAACCGAGGATCTTTAAGGTTTAGTGTCTTGGAAACCAGGAACTTTAAACATGAAAACATAAAACATTCTTCTAAAAAACTTGAATGGATTCTCCTCATGTTCATCCTAGGTTCATTACTGCAACACATAACCTGGGTACATACATCAAAAGAAAGGGTGAGCAAAAAGCGCAGTAAGGGAAACGAGAGAAAAATTTTTCATGTGAATTTGAGATACTTCAATAAGGTCATGAAAAGAACTTTAAGGCATGAGAATGAAATCATGAGGCATATCATAATAAAAATAACATTTTCATAACTTGAAGATGTGGCTACATCATTTAACATAGACAATCATGAACATATCACCAAGGTCCATCCCCAAGGTGTCATTTGAAAATTACCAAGGTTATTCACAAAGGTATCATGAAAATTGTAATCTCTAGTGGTTACATCATTACCCAATGCATTGGAGCGCTATCAGGGCGCACCCTTAAATTTGCCTTTATTATCATGTGAGCCACATATATCATCATCAAACATTTAATAAATAACCCATATAGCATAAAATAAATGGGTTTCATTTCATAATCATAACGTTTTAAAAACTGCTTTAAAGACATGATATTTACGTCACTTTAAACCCACGGAAAGGGAAAACGGGTCTCATGTATGTAAATACCAGAATTTAAAATGGAACATTTTGATATATATGTGAATAAACTTTTAGTAATAAGAGCTTTGAGTATTCACTTTATAACATAAAATAATTTTTGAGAAAAGAGAGAGGCATTTTGAGACGAAAATTCTGCAGCATAACGGCTATGTTACAAGGTTTTAGAAAACATTGAAAAGAGAGGGGACATGGGTCACCCACTCATAAATGATCCATAAAACAGTAGGGGGACATAATATAAGGGATTTGAGAACATGGTAATGAAATTTTAAAGATATACCATATTAAATGAAAAAAATGGAAGTGAGACAAAACAAGATTTCTCTTATGAAAATTCGGTAGCCTAACGGCGTCACTTAACTTCAATAAAAAAGATTTGACAAGATCAAATAGGGTCTCTCATCATGTGAACATAAGAGTTCAGTATGATAGATATAGAGATAATTCCCCAACATAATTAAAAAGGAACTTGAAAGACTTGACATGAATGTAGAACTTTGAAAAGAATGAGAATGGTGAAAGAATCCCCTAAAAATTCGGCAGCCTAACGTCGCCACTTAAAACATCAAAATACTGAATTGAAGAGATCAAATGGGGTCTCTCATAATATGAAAATAAGAGTCCAGTATGATAAATATAGAGATAATACCCCAACATACCAAAAATGAACTTGAAAGAATTGACATGAATGTAGAACTTCAAAATGAGAAGGGTGAAGAACCACTTAAAAATTCGGCAGCCTAACAGCGCCACTTAAAACTTCAAAATACTGAATTGAAGAGATAAAATGGGGTCTCTCATAATATGATCATAAAAGATCATTATGATAAATTTAGAGATCATACCCCAACATAATAAAAAGGAACTTGAAATACTTTACATGAAAATAGATCTTGAAAAATGAGAAAAGAGAAAGAATCCGTTACAAAAATTTCAGCAGCCTAACGGCGCCACTTAAAACTTCATAAAACGAAATAATGAGAGTAAGAGGGAATCTCTCATTATATGAACATAGAAAGGGCAGTAAGAGGAGTAATAAAGAAAATCCTCCAACATAACAACATGTAGCATAAAAGAAATGACATAAAAGAGATTACTTGAAATGAAAGAGAGAGGTCGGATCCCTTACCTTAAAACATAACTCTTAAAACTCAATGGTTGGGACCTTGAGGGCTTGGGGGAACCATGGGAGGACTCTTTCGGAGGTAATGAGACCAGAACTTCGTTGGGGGAGAGTGGGGAGTCGAATGGATGAGAGTATGTCTTGGTATTTATAGGGAAAGTGAGGGGACAAGGCATTAATGGCCAAGGGACACCTCATTAGTGGTTTTGGAAAAACCATGGGCTTGCCCATGATATTTGCACATGGTATTGGCCACTTGGGACACCTATACCTTATCTTACTATTCATAAGTCGAACATATTGATTACATACTTAATACATCATTTAATGATGTCATTAGACACCCGTAACTTAAAAACTGTATTTTCACTATTCATCGAAAATTCAACTTTCTCAGAATAATCCCAAAATTTCACCTTAACCAAATATCATCGCTCTGATTACAAATATTAACTCCAGTTTATAAAAATAATTTTATAAATATTTTTAATTTAATTTTTTAATAAAAACACTATTCACCGAAAATTCATTTTTTTCAGAAAAAACCCCAAAAATTACTATAGCATAATATCGGTGCTCTGAGTTCAAAAATGAAATCCGTTTTATAAAAATAATTTTCTAAATATTTTTAATTAAATTTTTAATTAAAAAACACTTTTAACCCGAAAAAACTAATACTTGAATAATAATTTATGAAACCGTTATTTAACCATTTTATTGAATCACATTACTTAATCAAGGTGCCTAGATTATATTAATACTTTCTTTAAGTGAGATTACTAATCCATTTGGACACATTACTAATCCTAATCATAAAATCACTATTCATAATTTACTATTCATCAAAAATTAAGTTGATCTTATTAGACTCTAAATTTTGTACTGAATATAGTTGTAGAAGACCATTTTTCGAAAATCATTACACATTTTTAATTATTTATGGTTTACACAACCATTTTTAAAATATCCTTTTTCTAAAATTCATCAAAAATATGCATACTATATTTATCTGGTCATTTGAAAATTCATAAACTTCATCATAAGAAGAAATCCCAATTTTTATTTAAAACAAAGGATTACACAAGGCAGTTACGGTCTTCTTACATATCCACTTATCACACCAGCATAGGACCTAAGTGTAAGGTGTGATAAGGTGAGAGAATCTGAGGGAGGCTCGGCTAACATCGCACGAGTAGTAATTTCTATTAGTTTGAACTTCTCGCAAAGGCGATTCCGTTCTAGCTTCACACGATGATGTTCGGATTGGGTTTGGTCCAGAGCAAAGCCCAGTGGTGCTACCTCCTTCCCAAGTTCTGTTAGATGGGCTTCGATTGGTCCAAGACTACTGGGTGAGGCCATCAAATCTTCTTTCTATAATAATTAACCAAGATTACTTGTATTTAGAGGCAATAATCAAAACGTTTTGTTTCCAGTGGTCATATTGACCAATGGTCATATAACAGTCAAATCCCAATGGTCTCATTTTAATTATACTCATGTTATCAAATGAAACATTTTTGTTGAGTATAAAAAATAAAATAACACACAAAATTAGGAAACAATATTTATTCAAAATTTCGGGTCGTTACAGGACATGTCGTCTCGGAGGCTAGGGTAGCAGTGGATCTTACGAACATCGAGGTAGTTCTTGCTTGGGATCCACCCAGGAGTGTGATGGAGGTGCGGATTTTCCTAGGTCTTGGTGGGTACTATCAAATATTTGTGGCAGACTTCTCCAGAGTTTCATCACATCTTTCATCTTTGAAGAAGAAGGTGAAACCATTTGTGTGGTCAGATAGATGCCAAAAGAGCTTTCAGGAGCTGAGGCAGAGATTGACCAGTGCACCCATCTTGAGGATACCACAGGAGGGCGTAGAGTACGTAGTTTACTGTGATGCATTAGGAACCAGAATCGGGTGTGTCCTGATCCAGGAGAGAGCGGTGATCGCATACGGTTCACGATAGTTGAGGCAGCATGAGAAGAACTACGCTACCCATGACCTGGAGTTAGTAGTAATGGTCTTAGCCTTAAAGATTTGATGGCACTATATGTTGGGAGAGCACTTTACAGTCTACTCTGACCACCAGAGTCTCAGGTACATCTTTTCACAAAAGTAACTGAACCTGAGAAATCAATGTTGGCTCGAGTTCATCCAGGACTATGACTTTGAGAGATTCTATACTCTTGGGAAGGAGAATGTTGAATCAGATTCACTCAACAGGAGAATGGGCATTCAGCTTCTAGGAGAGGTGACAGAGCAGCTGGCCGCATTACAGATATACTTTGTGGATAGAGATGAAGTATCCTTTCTTCAGTCTCTCACATTCACTCCCCCACTTATTCAGCGAGTCAGATAGGTACAACGTGAGGACGTTGACTGTGAGACGCGACAAGCTCATATATCCACAGGGCAGGCGCCTGATGGATTTTTTTGAAGGAGGGGAGCATGTCATCGTCTTCATGGGATGTACCATGGTACCAGTTTCACTACAGGAGGATGTTCTGAGTGAGTTTCACACTTCCCCTCTTGCGCTACATGCAGGAGTGGCAAAGATGTATCAGGACCTCAGACGACAGCACTGGTGGTCAGGTATGAAGAAGACTGTAGTGGAGTTCGTTTCACGTTGCCTCACTTGTCAGGAATTGAAGGTGGAGCATCAGGTACCAGCAGGCTTGGTACAGACCTTAGAGGTCCCCAAGTGGAAGTGGGACGGAATATCCATGGATTTCGTGACAGAGCTTCCACGTACCTCCAGAGGGAATGACTCTATCTGGGTGATCGTAGACTGACACACCATGTCGGCCCACTTCCTACCGATCAAAGAGAAGGGCTCAGTAGAGATATCAGGATGCCTCTACATTCATAAGATCGTACAGATTCATGGTGTACCATCGATTATCATCTCCAATCAAGATACTCGTTTTACTTCCCAGCTATGGAAGGGGATACAGGAGTCTTTCAGGACGCAGCTTCGCTTGAGCACCACCTTCCATTCTCAGAGGTATGTCCAGACTAAGAGGACCATTCAAACTCTCTAGGACATGCTCTGTGCATGTGTCCTCGACTTTGGTCACAACTGGAAGGATCACTTACCCTTGGTGGAGTTTGCGTACAACAATAGCTACCACTCCACCATCGGAATGGCACCTTATGAGGTATTGTACGTCTGAACTTGCAGATCACCTTTGTGTTGGACTGACCCAGGGGATTCAACCCTTGTATGACTAGAGATGGTGCTGGCTATGATGGAGAAGGTGTAGATCATCCCGCAGCAGAAGAAGACTGCATAGAGCAGACAGAAGTCCAATGCAGATCACCTTTGTTTTTTACTCGTTGTGTAGCAAGAACTATGGGAAAGCTCTGTAGAAATCGAAGAATAGTGCTCTTATCTCGACGAAGAACACCATTCTTCAACGAAGATAATCTCCAACGAAAAACGCGAATGACTTCTCCGACGACGCTTCCTCTTCGGACGCACCCCGATGTCAACAAAATTGATGTCGGTTTTCCGCGACGCCCGACCTCCGTGACGCTCGTCTTCCGCGGCTCGTTGACGTGTAGCGAACTTGAAATCGAGGTCGGGGTTTTTGATAAATTTTAATGGATTTTAATAAATCTTTTGATTCTTCAATGTATGCCTTGGTTTGACTATGGACAATTGATACAAAATAATATGGTGGGCGCAGGGTGAACCAACATGGCCTGTCGACCCTCCATTGGTTATTTTTGTTTTGGCGATGGGGTATAAGTCAAGAAGGCGCAGTGTCGTCCCACCACGCCAGAGGAGAAACGCAGGATGAAGAAGGCGGCGGCGTCGACGACCAGAGGAAGCGGCGATTGTGTGCCGGCTGCGTAGAGAAGAACCGTGGCCTGCATCCGCGGGCCTCTCGGCCAAAGAAGAATCGGCCGGCTAAAGCCCGCTAGGATGAAGGAACAGTGGCGCCACAAGGGCGCCGCGCTACGGAGGACCACGGCTCGCGCTCCGCGGGCAGCTTATGCGGCGAACTAGCCAGCCGCCTGCCAACCGGTTTGAAGGCCGCGTCATATCCTAGTGTTGCGTGTGAAGGACAACGGCCCGCTCGCGCCATTGAAGACCGGCCGGCTTTGACCGACCGGACAGGAGGGGAGGCTCTGCTCGGTGCCACCATTTCGGAAAACCGGGGGCCAAGCCGCCGATCTGCTCTGCCCGCCGCAGATCGGGCCACGGCCGGCCATGGTCCGGGCTACGCCTCACCGGGCCCGACCTGCCGAGCTAGGACGGGCCGACCCGTCAGCCCACTGGGATTGATAGGTCGGGCCCATTTCTCTTAAATGCGAATAACTTCTTGGTCATGAGTCCGATCAACGCACCGTCTACGACACTGGAACCTTTGCGATGAGGCATTACATTTTTTATACTCTAAGTGAGTTTTCGACAACTTTGGAAAACAGTCGGGTTTGGAACGAGCGTAATTCCAACCGAGCCCCTGGAACAGAAAAGCCAATAACTCTCAGACCGAGCGTCCGATTGACGCGTCGTCTATTGCGTTGGGTTCTTTTTGATGAGACGGAACTTCAGGATACATCAACTTTGGACTTAGAGATAGTTGATGTATCGACCCTTTTTGCTCGAGGAGCAGACCCTCCCAGAATCGATTGTACTGTGTGCGGGAACTCTAGAGCTAGTTGCGACTGCTTCGACTACTGTACTGGAATCCTCCATGGGTTCCAAAGTGAGGACTATTGTACTGGAATCTTTTGTGGGTTTGACAGCGATGAAAATCATACTGGAATCCTCTGTGGGTTCGACGACGATGACTACTGTTCTTGTATCCTGTGTGGGTCCGGTAGTTTGACCTTTGTACATTTATCATGTGTGGGTCCAGTAGAGTAGCTGGTCTTATATCCCGTGTGGGTCTGACAGCTTAGGTGATTTTATATCCTGTGAGGGTCTGACAGCTTAGATAAATCAGTGTCTACATCTGATCATCTATATCACTATTCAAAAAATGTATACCTGTGTGAGTTGAGTCTTGACTCCCAATCATTATCATCGATTTGGTTGACATTACTTCCTCTGTGGGCTGGGTTTTGTCTGGTCTCGAGAGTTAGATCCGAACTGAGAATGATAACATAGGTATATGTATGGGTATATACCTAATTAGGGTTGGTTGATACATTGTGGTTGTATCTTTCTTATGTGGTTTATACGTTTTGGATTCTAGGAGACCTTCGGGGGTCTCGGGGTCCCTACTAAGTATCGTATACTCACCCCTGAATGGGCTATGCCCGCACTATGATGTGTTGGATGCAGATGACGGACAACACTCATTGAGGTAGAATCTTGTAGAGCTGGATGGTACCCAGAGGGGGACCACTTGGCGAGACGTACACGGAGTAGACGGACGAACCCGAGGTGTTGAGGAGGCCATCTGTACTCACCCTTCAGGTGGGATTCTTAGAGGACGACTAAAGAGTTGTTGTATACCTTTTAAAGTTGAACATGTTTTCCATTGTACTTGTACTTTACTGTTGGTCTTGTATTTCCGACCCCCTTTACTTTCAGCACTACTTTTGTATACACTATTCACTTAGTGTTTACTTCCGTTTGCGTACTCTGTTGTGATTGTTTACTTTCATAAAGTAAATGCCTTCCCAGATTAGGGATTTATGCCTTTGGTGTTAGTCGCCAGCCCCTGGCCTATGGAAGGTGGGCTTGAGGTAGTCATGGCACGGGTCCCGAGGATGGGTTGTGACATAATGAATATGTTTTCTATCGTTTTATCTCATCTATTTAGTGAAGAACTAATTTCAAAATAAAAACGGTTATCAATAAACAATTTTTTTCTTTGTTTTTATGAATCTCTTGTAGATTCTTCATAAACCAATCAGAATAAGTATTCTTCTTCATAAGAAAAATTATCAAGATGTTTAGAAATGACAGAAAATAATAATGATTAAATTAAATTATTAGAATATACACCTTGTTCAAATCATCGATTGAAGATGCGTTAATAATTTTATTGGATTGATAAAGTAAATTTTTTTAATGAATATAATAAGTATCTATATTGAAAAAACATATTTTTAGTGGAATTGTATTAAAATTTCTGTAGGATTTTAATATTTGAAACACAATTTTGGGAATTTTTTTTATCTGGTATATTTGAAATTTTACTTTTAATGTCTTCTTAGTATATAACCAAAGATTAAAAAAATTATAACTTGAGGTTTTAAACATATATTTTTTATGAAAATGACTTTAAAAGATTATTTCATCACCTTTATAATATATCTTACAAAATAATCTGATTTAAAAAATTTATAAAATACTTCACACATTGGTTTTTAATAAATAATAATGTCAAAAAAATTCTTCAAATCTCTTAGAGAAGTCCTATTTATGATATCCATATCATTTGATACATAACAATTTTTTGAGCTCAAAGAACAGTAAAATTAATTCTTCGAAATAATATACAGCATGGAAAAAATTATGATGTTGGTTTTTAAGAAAATAGACTTAATAAGTTACTTCAAATAGTAGTTATTAAAAAATGATGTTTAAAGTATTCAATCTATTATAGGACAAACATTCAATTACTACATATTTTTATAGGTAATTTCTTTTGAGTAATAATTTTAGTTAAATAAAATATTTTGAAACAGACATAATATTGTATTACATTTATACTGTCATTTTGTTTTCAAAAAATTATTCTAAAATTTTCTTTTTATGTAGGGTATTGAAAAAACTCATACTAAAACACTTATATCACTTAAAGATTTCCAAATTTTGATGGTTATAACATTTAGTTCAATATTAAATCTGACATCAATGAATTTTAAAATCTAATAATGTGTAATGAAATGAATCTTATTTAACATATTTCTTGTTTTTTTATTTGAAAAGGGGACATTAAAATTGAATTTTAATGGCGGTTAATTTAAAAAATGGACATTAAAATTCATATATCTCTCGAATAATTCCAAAAATAAATGACCATAACTTTTTATCAATATGTCTATTTGAGATAAAAATATAGAAAAATATATGTATGGGGATTAAACTAAATCATTTTTAACATATTTGATTTCATTAATTTTAAAAACTAATGATAAATGTTACATTGATCATTGGTTCCTAAGGAAACTGACTTTAAAAGTATTATATGTCTTAGATAAATACATCTTATGATGGCCACAAAATTTGATTCATTATTACATTTTCCTCAATGACCAATGAATTAAAATCATGTGAAATAATATATATCTTTTATAACATTTTATTCATTGGTTTTCTTGAGAAACAAATGTTAAAAGTAAATTTTAACATTGATTTCCTAAATATCATTGTGAAATTTATTCAATGAAGACTTATAACATATGTCTATTAGGGACATACATTAATAGATGGATTTAAAAAAGGATTTATAGATAATAAAAATTAAATGTCTAATAAGAAGCAGTTTAATGACTTTTAATGAATAATAGATGTTAAAATCCCTCATTGAAGACATCTTGCATTCGACTTAAATAATCAATGTTAAATTTTCTACTAATTGAAAATGTTTTAATGGATTTTATAATCTAAAGTATAAAGTGAAAAATTATTTCCAAACCAATAAAAATATTATTTGAAATTATATTATGATCATATCCACCATTTCATCAAATCCATGTAATTTTAGATTCGTTTTACATTTTTTAGATTATTATTCTTTTATAAGAATTCATGTATTCTCAAAAGTATACCTCCTTTCATACAAAAAAATACTCCCACACTACTATGTTCCAAAAAAATTCTTATAAGTTAATCTCGGAAAATCATAAACAAATTGATTTAATATAATACCCCCATTTACTATAGGTATTATTTCTTGTAGAATACCAACCCCGTAGGGATTAATTTCAAATGAAAATGACGTTTTCTGTAGATGTATTATAGGTATTAATTGATTTTCTAATATTTATTATACCTCCTTCAAATATTCATTAACAATGATGAAGTTATTGCAGCCATATATTCATTATATATAGATTGTTTTATTATTGTAATAACCTATTACTATCCATGATTCCATAAAAAGGGATATGAAATCGTTGTTCAAATGTATGGAAAACTACCACCTCGTGAACATATGTAATTCATTTTACATCAACGACTCTTATAGAAGGTTATACTAATGGATTTAATATATATAAATATGTATATATTTAATTAAATATTCATAGTTATTTAAAGATACTGTTTCATCTATCATATTACCATTCCATCCATTAAAAAATTATAATGACATTCATATATATGTTTAGATTACTATATCTGGCAACCAATGTCATTTTGTTTTCATAACATCATGACATGGATAGTATATATAAATTATTTAATTATAAGATAATAATTATTCTGGATAGATAAGATAATTTTTTCCTTCTTTCCTTAATGTTTTTTGAAAATTAACAATGATAGTCTGGGCTAGGTACAACCTACCGACTCCCAGATTGTAATATAACTCATTTTTTGTAACGATAATTTTTATTTAGTTTAAAAAGGTATTATTAAAAATTAAATATTCTAATTATTTCATTAATATAAGTTTTTATATAATGCGAAATGATCTACTTTGAACATAGTTAATATACACAAGTCTTTTTAAAATTATGAACCAAAAATCCCCAAGCATTTGAAGTGGAGTTAACTAACTAATTAATTAAACATTTAATTAAAATAATCAAAAAACTTATTAATAATAAGGGATTGAAATTGAAAAAATCAATTAGGATTTCGAATAATTTCTATAATTTTATTTTACTAGTTAATGGATTTACATAGAATATATAGACTCAAGGTAATGGATTTCATATCAATTTACCATCACTGAGGCATGTTTTATTATTATACACCTAATTACATTTATTTGGTTTATATACACACATTTACCATTTTATATAATAAATATATCATAATATATGGTATTTTATGTTACAATTAATGTTACTTCATCAAAGGGGTCTGGATAAAAATTTTACTAAAGCTATACAGGGCTTCAAAACTCTATTACCATTCACTAGGTTGTATCATTTATTAATTGATTTTATAATCTCAATATTAAATTCCTAAAAAATTTATTTTTATATATGATTTATTATTTGAAGCCTTTACATATAATCTCAACATTGACTAATTATACGTTAAATGTGGTCTTTGTAAAAGTAATTCATGCCATATTTACCTTATTTTTGAAATATATTTATGTTACACAACATTATTATTTTATTTTTTCTATATGATGCACCTTGAAATTTTAGAACATGTATCTCCATATATTAACTATATTAAAATAATAATCTCAATTTATTTATCTCACAACCTTCAGATTCAAAATTTACCAGAAAGCTAGAGATTTTTTTGGATACAATCACATCTCATATCTGGAATGTGAAAGTTAAATTTTACATTGGGAGGGATAATACGATCTTATATTCTTGAACTACATAACATTTAAACTCGTATGGTTATCAGTGGTGATTTCATGATTAATTTATATTTCCTCAGTTTTTTATTACAAAATGTGGAAGAAAATTTATTGTATGTGATATCAATCATGTATGTTATTTTAGAGAAAGAATCATTCTTTTTAATATCCGCATTTTCACAAAAAAAAATCAATGATGAAATTTTTTTATATAATTTAGTTGCTAATTTTATTCTATATAAAATTTTACCTTCTTTTAAAATATTTTTTAAAAAAAATTTACTAAAATTATCCTTATGGACCTCTTTTGGATCTCATTACAAAATATTGAACGGATTTTCCCACCTTTATGACCAATAATCTCATTTATGATTCTATTATATGTTACCAATTGTATTTACAAATAGAATGATTTTCGTTTTATTATTTTGATCTTTAGTTTCAAAATTTGATTTCCAAAGTGGTATAAGTGTGTTCTTAAAGAATTTTTTTATGGATAATTTTGTAGTATTTATATTCATCAATGATAGAAACTATTGATTTTAATTATGATACACTAGGGATATATTGAAATGAACCTATAATTATTATTTCTTTGGAAGGATTTTGATTATTTCAAAGAGATTTAAATTGAGCCCTTTATTCATGGGTAAATAATGTTATGAAAGTATAATTGTTATTATTACATTGAAAAATTAATTATTCAATGTGTTATGATTATTTTATGATACTAGTACAAATAAATTATGATTTTTTTCCTGATATATCTTATGATGATGGGTGATACTGGTATATCTATCCAATTCATTGCGAATATGGAATGTATTAACCATTAATATATTTATCTTAATGAATTATTGGAATATATGAGGCATGTTATTCCATTTGTATGACTGATTTCAAGATTTATAGGAATATTATGTTCCATGTTACCCAAATGTTTCTATTATTATTTCAGCAATTATTAATGGATCCTTTATTCAATTAATTTTTTGACATGGACCGTGGTTGTTGAAATAAATGATTTTTTTCTCATGTTTAAGAATCATGGAATTTATTATAATTATTATCCATGTTTTTGTGGCTATATATTATATTAATTTTCATGGTAAAAATTTATTATTTAATCGTACACATTTTCTCATCTTATGCTCACTGATGAAATTGAATTTTTAAAAATTAGTTTTACACTTATTGAGTGTTTTTTTAAAATAAATCTTATTCTTATTGGATTATGAGGTCACGAGGAACAATAATTGATCTTAAGTGACATCCCCAATATAAAAATGGATGGAAATAAATTCTAAATGGCATCATTAATCATGGGGGAAACTTTTCCCATTGAGAATAAAAGAACTAAACCAAACCATCCATATCCAAAAAAACTAACTACATGTTGCATGATATCATTTAGAGACAAAAAAATCAATCCATTGATAATAAAATCATTTCCTACAGTGGAAGACAATAATATAAAATTATACATAGGAATACTATAAAAACCTACAAGACTCAAAGAAAACTATAACTTCAAAGTATCAATATGTTCCATCCACTGACATCACCAAACAACCCATGTATCATGAGGTAGTGCTAAATATGTTTGAACTTTACATTTTCCCATGTCCTGATAAATAACATCTGCAAAGGCACCAAAGTGCCGAAGTATGAGTGAGTACTAAAAATCAGTACTCCTTCCCCAAAATACATCCCTACTCACTCCATTAGGATAGAAAATGTATCAAATTTATATAAAAAACAATATATAAAAACTAATTCTAAAAAATATATTAAAATATAAAAAAAAGTTCCATATTAAATTAGTTTTCACAAAATAAGAACTAATTCCATGAAAAACAACCAAAAAATTCTTTAAAAACATTCCATAAGATCTATTTTGGGAATAAACCATTATGTTCCCAATATCAACACATTGAATTATAAATACATCATTATGATAGTAACATACTCATGAGAATATTCTCTTCGGTCTACCAATTCATAAAAAATTAATTAAATCCCATGTGCAATTACACTTTTGGCATAGAGCACCAATTAATATTTCAACCATGCCTCATACGACAATATGAACACACACCATCATGTATGACCAAAACCAAGGCCAATAAAATCACTCAAAAACCATTTTAATTCCCAAACTCATTTTAATATAACAACCATTTTATTGAAAACCTTTTTCTATAAATAAAACAAATAAACTATATTAAAATCAACATTTTAAATTCATTTATGAAAGTAATTTGAACACAATTCAACAATTCCAAAAAACTATCATTATAGAAGGTTTCCACTGAATTATGAACAAAATTTTATAATAAATTTATAGCAAAATAATAAACTTGAAATTAAGACAATCAGTTATAGAAATAATGTTTAGGGTAAATCCACCTCCCTCGTGTTTTAGGATGAAAATGTAGAACGACAAAGAAAACACAGTAGATATCTGTGATCCCAAATTATATCTCTTCACATATCATCAAAGAGGCTGAAAAATAAACATAGTTGGTATCAAATATTATAGATATATCCACATCAGATATAGATCTAAGAAAATGTGAGTTATAGAGAATAGGATCAAAGAAAAAGAAATAATAATGACCAATAACTATCACTTACCATGAGGATCTGGGGACAAAACACCAAGGAAAGCCTTCAGATCACCTCCAAACACATGGGAGAAGTTTCCAAGACCGTCAGAAATAGAGAATATGGTGTTAGAGTGGCTTAGGATGAAAAAGTTAGAGATATAGTAAAACACAAGAGATCCAAACTTTTATGATATCCGTTTTAACCCATGCATGGTTAGTCATACGATTAGGCAAACCATACACATACTATACACTAGTGACTACCTCAAGGAAAGAACATTTCATGGTTGGACCACAAGGTATTCAAACTATGTTATAGCCATTGAAATTCCCATTTTTAAATAAATAATTTTTTCTCTTATGTTATCATATGGTTTTCAAACACTGATTTCTCCATGTGAGCCTTTGCTTTACCCCCAATATAAATATACATAGTTCACTATTTTTCTTTCATAGTTTTCCCAAACCGTGCACTACCCGTGCACCTTTAGAAAATCCCCACAAAATTTGAAAATTTCTCTAATGTCTCCCAAATTTTACCCATATACTTTATATACATAAAATGTATAAAAAATTGGATATATACTTGAATCTAGGGGAAAATAAATCTCCCCACCATGGTCTTATACATCCTCATAAATTAAAAACCAAAATATTGTATAAGTTTTCCTTCCATTTATCTTTCATTTCATTCTCCCATTCCCTAGACTATTCCTAAATCTGACCATGTTTCCCCATAACCCACAATAGACTGATTATTTTTTCATGAAAGACTATATTTTGTTCGTAAAAAATCTACACTAAGATATGTACCAATGAAACATCTATATCTATATCAATATAATTCCATCAAATTACATGGCCGTGATCAAGGATATAATTCTCTAACTAAGATACATTGAAAAAATTATGCAGTAAACTAAACTGTGTTGTTAATTAAAATCGATATTCCACCACACCAACCTATTCTAATATCTCAAAAGAACACATGTATCTACGAGATAAAGTTCCCAAATTCCCTAAAATACAACACCCATGCCTTGGAAAAATTTATAGTCACACGTGATCACTCACCATCATTGACAATGACCATCGATGATGATCCACATTTGATTTCTAACAACTTTGTGCCATACCCATCCTTTCTTTGATCAAATGAATCTTCTTTGTTGTATCTTGGACAAGACTCATCCCAAATAATGATGTATCTCCTATTTCAACCAAAAAATGTGGTTAATGAAAAGCATTCCCATATAATTATTCATAAAAATCCATTTGTATTGAGGCATGGAAGATATTTTTATATCAAAACATGACTACTAGAATCTTCTATTAAAATTATCCACTAAAATACATTATAAAATCCCAGAAAATGTCTTCCAACATTTGTGTCATCCTTTCAAATTTTCTATCCTTCTGCGGGTTTCACATTGTATTCATTTTCAATTGATTCCCAATGACTTTTGTAAACTATTTCTGAAAATGAGATGTAAACCTATGATCTCTACCTGACACGATTGAAATGGGTACACCATACCTCTTTAAGACTTTTTGAATATATAATTTTGGAAATTCCTCCACCATATCAGATTCAAAAATATGGATGAAGTGATGAGACATCGCAAGACAATACACTATAACCCATATGAAGTCATGTTTCCAAACCATTCTTGGGAGGCCTTTTATAGAACCCATAATTATCTTATCCCACATCAAAACATGAATATTAAAAGATTCCAATATACCTTCCCATCATGGATTCTCATCCTTAACATACTAAAATGTTAATCCTCCTAAATGAAACTTTTCCACCTTTTCATGCCATCCCACCAAAAATGTTCTTTCAATACCTTATAAATATATTGTATTCCAAGATGGAAAACCCTTATCAAATAGTGGTTAGCATGAATAATTTTCTCTTCATAAATCATGTGTATGAATATCCAATTTCTTAACAAAAAATATAACTTTTTCAGCTTTCATCCCTCAATGTTCTCCCCACCATTGAGTTTGTACCTTATTACCAAACATTTTGAATCAGACGTATAGTCCTCATTAACAATTTTTACTAAATTAGTTACCAATGAAACAAGAATTAAAACTATAACATCATCTCAATATTGACATTCAAAGTTCATTTCTTCTTTGATCGACATCAACTATAACTCATCGGATGATTCATTTACTATCTGACTATAATAGTTTCTACATAATGCATCTTCCACCGTATTTCACTTATCTAGTGTATAGATCAAGTTGAAACCAATAATTTGGAGGTACTACATCCACCTTTTTTGTCTTCAGTTTAAATCCATTTGGGATAAAATATGATTCATGCCCTAATGATCTGTGAACATAGTGAATTTATCACCAATTAGATAATGACTCCATATTTTCAAAGAATATACTATAGAATCTAAATCCAAATCATTTGATGGGTAGTCTTTCTCATTATCTCAAACTTCCTTGAACCATAAATAACAACATGTCATCATTGTATAAGAACACATCCCTACCCATATACTAAAGCATCACAATACCACAAATACACCTATCCTGATTCTATAAAAGTCAAGATTGGGGATGATGGAAGGTGAATTATAATCTCTTTAAAATAATTTTTATATTCATTATCAAATTGGAATAGAAAATTATTATTTTTCATGGTTGTTATACGAAAATCTTGTCGTGATATTTCATGGACAAAGTGTCGATAATAACCACCTAATCCAACA
Organism: Viscum album; assembly: GCA_963277665.1. Lineage (NCBI taxonomy): Eukaryota > Viridiplantae > Streptophyta > Magnoliopsida > Santalales > Viscaceae > Viscum > Viscum album. The sequence goes on from OY728147.1 coordinate 448,203,614, forward strand.
AAATATAATTAATCAAAAATGTTCATTAGTGGTTTCCTTGAGATAACAACTTATAGTTTATCATGATCCACAAACAACCCTCATATAGATATTAAATATCTTAGAAAACGTACTTCTTGTATCCAAAAATTACATTTTGATAATTTGGAGTAAAAATTATGATCTCTGAAGATTCCCAAAACTATCTTTGAGTGTTGCTCATGTTCATCATTTGTCATTGAATACATCGATATGTCGTTCAAAAAAACCACCACAAAAAATCTATATATCATTTAAATACTCGATTCATCAAAGAAGTAAATAATTTGTGTGAATTAATAAGACCAAAATACTTTAATACATATTTTTAATGGACATATCGTTTTTTAAAATGTTATCTTTGAGATATCCTCCTACCAAACTCTTAATTGGGGATACGTTGATTGAATGAAAATCTTAGAGAACCATTAATCTCCCCTAAACAGATCCAACATATCATCAATTCATATAAGTTTATAAAAATTATTTATTGTAACATGGATACGATATTCCAAACATAGATGAGTATTTCCATCCTCTTTTTTGAAAATATAGACCAGTGCTGCACATGGATACATGCTCGATTGAATCAGCCCTTTTCGTTCCATATATATAAACTTAACTTCAAATTCCCTTATTTTTGCAGCTGTACTTTGATAATATGGAAGTGAAATTGGATTGGTTATAGGGAGAAGATCAATCATAAACACTTCTTTTGTTATATGCGAAAACCTTGAGAAATTATTAGGAAACACATCTAGAAACTGATCAAAAATTAGTAGAAAAATTTTCTTCTCATTATCATCCATAAATAGCAATGTCATTGCTACAAACTAGTATGATATAATTCCAACTTTTAGTTCTAACAAGCATGTTGTACTTGGATTTACATTCCTTTCTCCCCAAAAGAGATGGTCGATGGAATCTGCAGTCATAAAATTGACTCTCCATGTATTACAGTCAATTTCAGCCATGAACATTTTCAACCAATCCATAGAAAATATTATATAAAAAACATTCAACTCAAGCATATATAAATCCCATTTTAAATTGGATCCATTTATAGATATAGAAATTTCTCTACAAACCAAGGCTCGACACACTCATTAACGAAGAGGACTTTGAAGTTTTATCACAGATAGAATAATATCAACTTTTAAAAAATATAAATCGACATCATGAGAATAAATGAAAGAATGGGAAGCCCCAATATCAAAAAATTATTCAATAAGGTTATAATTAAAAAAAATTGTACCTTTCACTATAGATGTTCCAGATAGATCATCCACAATAACTAGTTCCACTCCATATAATTTAATTGTTTCTAAACTTTTCTCTCTATTTCCTTGTTGATTTTGTGCTACTAGTGTAGTAATGGAATCACTATAATAACCATTTTTGTAGATGAGATTGATTTTACTACCCTCATCTCATCAAAAGATACAACTTGGGTGATAACTGAAAAGTTTCCTTAACACTGGTCATCATAGACCTATGATAATAGCACTAAAGGTGCCCCATCATGTTATAATTATGGAATTATCTATGGGGTCTCCTACACACTCTCTTCACATGGTCGAATGAAACACAATGGAATCATCCAAAATTAGTTGTGGGACTCAAATGAAGAAATATTAATCTAGAAATACGATTTTCATTCAGGCTCGAACCTTGGAGAATGATATCGCTCTTCCACTTCCTCCAACATTAGAGTTTCCTACTATTTTTTGTGCGTATTAAAAAACATCCTCATACTATATCTTTTGATTTTATTTTTCATATACCATCCGTCAAGTTACTAACTCTATAAATTCCATGATAGAGATCATAAAAATCTTCATGTTAATCTTATATCTTATTCCTGATTCCAAAATGTGTACCTTCAAGGATACACTATATGCAACCTCGGGTGAAAATTGCACTAAATTCATGAATTTAGCTTCATACTCTATGAAATAAGGATTTTATTTATTCATTATTATGATTTATATTTTTCTTTAAATTTTGAACATATGGGGATAGAAATGTTTGTTGAAAAATTATTTAGAATCCTCCCATTCAATTCCTTGGTTTGATTTAGCCTGAACTACTAAATCCCACCACTAGAGCGAAATATCTTCTAGAATATAAGTCATCTACTTAAATTTAAGCTCTGTTGGTATGAAGATGAAATAAAAGATATGACTCATCATATTCAAGAACACCTCATCCTTCTCTGGTTCCTAATCACTTAAAAATATGCAGGGGTTCTATTTCTAAAATTGGAAAAAATGGTAAACCTTTTTTGGATCATCCCTCCCATTCCCCATATCCATATCTTGAAAATCTTGTACTATTCTTACCATTTGTGGGTTTTCATGTGGCTAAGGTGAAACCATGTTTTTATATTCTTCATACGGGTGGTTTTTATTATGCATACCTGGTTACAGTTTCTAGAAATACAACAAACTCCCTAAGTCTCCCTCTAAATAAAATAATGTCTCAAATAAGTTTTAATTCTAATACCTCATACAATAAAACATGGCTTTCAAAATTACAATATTTTTTATATTAAACCATTTTTTAATAATTATCCATGATTTTGAAAATCAAACCATTTTCAAAATACCCATTTTATTCCTCTTCTAAATCCCACATTTGAAAAGAATTTAAACATTTTTAAAAATAAATGGTTATTTAAAAAATCATAAAGAAATAATAAAAATTACATACACACTCTTAGTTTGAATTCATTTCTCTAATGAATGTCATTTTCGTCTTATTGGATAAACACCTGATATCTGATTACAATCCCAATAAGTGTCCCTAAAAAACATATGTACTAAACTACTTGGTAAATTTTTGTTTTGAATATAAAAGGTTATCTAAAACTTCTTAATATCTACATTCCATGTCCAAAAAATCATACTTCATTATATGTTTCCAATAAAAAAATAATCAAAATGTCACGTGAAATCCAAGAGGGACCAGCTAAAACAAGTCAAAGACCAAACAAACTACCACTTGTTCCACAATGATTTTCGGAAGGACTTAGCTATTACCACATGTAACATACCTCTTATTATCATTGGATTGAGAATATAGGAGGAACCTTTATTGTACATAAGATAAATTACTAAGATTCAAAAGGCTGGAAATAAATTCCATAGGGATTCAATATACATGTGGAGGAAAATTTTTTCTTTGATAATAAAATAACTAAACCAAACAATCCATAACTGAATAATTCACTATAGGATGCATGATATCAATGAATGACAACACAAATGTAACCATTGATAATAAAAAAAATAAAACCAAGTACTATTGTTAAATAAAAAAATATTAAATTACATACAGAAATACTATAAAAACATACAAGACTTGATGAAAACACTATCATCAATGTTCCATGATGACCCATGCTCCAACGTCACCAAACAACCCAAGTATCATGAGGGAGTTATAATGATTTATTATACTTTATCTTCTCCCATTTCCCAAAAAAACAACATCAACAAAATCACCAATGTTCCAAAGCATGGGGGATTAATAACACATTACAGGCCTTCTACAATAGACACCCCAACTCACACCACTAAGATAAAAATCATACCACATTTATATAAAGAATTATATATATATATAATTCAAAAAAGATTATATTCAAATAAAAAACAGCTTACAAGGGTAAATAGTTTTCTGAAGACAAGAAACAGTTCCATTTAAAAAAACAAAGCAATTATATAAAAACATTTCACATGTTTCATTTTTGGAAGAACCCATTTTGTTCCTCATATCCAGAAATTAAACTATGCATGTTTCATTAAGAAAGTTCCATACTCATGATAATTTTCCAATATATCTACCAAGTAATCATAGGGTAATTAAATCCAATGTTCCATTACAGCTTTAGCACCAAGAACAATGTCATATTTCAACCAAGTTTGGTAATGCAATATAAAAAAACCTTCAAGTATGACCAAAACCCATACCATTAAAATCATGCAAAAACCATCTAAATTCGAAAACCATTTCAATAAAAAAACATATTATGGAATAACTTTTTCTACAAATAAAAGAAATAAACAGTTTTGAAGACAATATTTTAAATTTATTTATCAAATAATATTTCTCAAAATTAAAAAATTTCATAAATCATCAGTAATGTTGGTTTCTAAAAAAACAGATCAAAAAAAATTCAAAATCAATTTATAGAAAAATAATTAATCTGATTATAATACAATAATTTCTAGAAGTAAGAGTCTAGATTGAAGCCGCATACATCATTTTTATGATGAAATCAGTAAACCACATGAATAACGCCAACAAAACCGAGTTAAATCTCCATGAACTAACCGTATATCTCTTCCAATATCATCAAAAAGAGAAAAAATAAACCAATTTGGAATCACCTAAAATATATATATCCACATCAGACATAGAAATCATAATACCATAGAGATAGATAAGAGTATCTAAAAAATCACGAAGAACCACCAATAACAATCCCTTATTGCGATGATCATGCCTGAAAATGCTATGGGAAGCCTTCCAATATCCTCTGGATTGATGGGAGAAGTTCCATGACTTTTGGGAAGACATAATATAGAGTTAGGGCTATAGAAGAGGTAAAAAAGAGATATATTGTCACAAATGTGTGAGATAGAAAATTTTAGGTTCTCACATGTAAGTTTTGCATGTTTGGCCATACGGTTAGTTGAAACGTTAACTAAATATGTGCCATACATTATGTCATCGAACAAACATTAGAAAATTGGACTCAAGGGTTTCTAAATCATATTATAGTCATTCCAAATTCCTCTGTCACATATAGTTCTATTTATCCTAGTATTTTTTATGATTTATATAATGAATGTGTTGAACTTGTGCATTCCCTTTAGCCCATGTCTCACAGTACATGGGTTTTGGTAGGTGTTTCATGTATTTCCAAAATTATTTACTACCCGTGAACCCTTATAAAATCCCAAATAAACATTAAAAAAACTATATAAACACTCCCAAATTTTACCCATTTAATTTAAATAATTTAAAAAATACAATGATAGTGGTGTATATATGAAACCATGGGTACTACAGTTTGATCTCACCCTTATTATGTTTTCATTTCTTGAGGTTATGATGAATATTGGTAATTTTTTTGTTTATAATTGTTTCATGTGAGAAAAATTTTATTTTATATTTTTTATAATTAACAAGGAGTTGGAAAATATGGGTATAATTAGAGAATACTTATTTAAATACACGAGTATTATAGTATATTATTTTTAATTAAATAAAAATCAAAACCTAAACAACCCATGGGTATATAAGTGATCCAATATCTCTGAGTAATGATTTTTTATTTGATGGGTTTCAACTGGGAAATGTTCATTGACATCAATGAAATAAAATTATAGATTATGTTTGAGTATCGGATATGGGAGTGTAGGATTATAGATGTTACAGTTTATATTAGATTAAAATTTAAGTATTCATTATAGGTTATAATGTTTTCAATTTATTTTTTACATAAAAGATTTGGATACCATCGTTGGGTTTATTATATTATGTTTGATCATATGCATAATAGTATAGATATCGTTTAGTGTTTTTATGTGATGACATTTTTCATTGAATTATGATGTTTTGGAAAATGATTTACTGGGTTCCATTATATGAAACCCATTATTTTAATATAAAGGCTTATTTGGGAAAATGATATTATATTATCTGAGATGTAATATGTAGGGTATGACTTATACATTGAAGATAAATATTTTTTTAAAGCTCAGTTTATTTATGTTATTTGTTATATAGGGTTATTTATGTATGGAATGAATTAAGATGAACCGTTTGTGTTAATGTAAAAATTATAAATTTCATTGTATTTTTTCTTCATATTATGGTCTATTAATTTTGGATATTATCTTACCAAGTGAAAAACATTTAATATCTAAATCAATTAAGAGTTACATTATTTCATTTTGTAAAATATGTGATTCATTAGAATTTTATTTTCCTAAAATTTGAATTAAAAATTCTTCTTAAATACTCATCGTTTAGAGAAAAATAAGAGAATATGGTGGAAATTCATTAAATAATTAAATTATAATTTTCTTGAAATTTTATTTCATTATGTTATTATACTTGATACTAATGTAGTTCCAAAAATATTGAAAAAATTACTAAGAAAAATTATAATCATATTGCATTTATTCTGAATGAATAGATGGCCCTTTCACCCATAATTGATTTTTGGATTTATGGTTTTTGATTTTCTCAGGATCATTATTTTTCATGTGGTGATTATTCTCTATGAACCTCCATCATTATTTGAAAATCATGTTTTTCCTCAATGATAATATTTTAAATAATAACTTATGTTTTCATATTTGGAAACACACTATGTGTTATTCCAGATGACCATCATATTTACTTTACCTATTTTCAAAATTATGTTTTATTATACCTTTTAATTAAGGGGTTTTAAGAACTTTATTTTGTAATATTATGAAGTTTTTCATTTTATATATGTATGTTTTATCTTATGCTTCATGAAATTGATTTTGAAAATGTTATGAAACACTTCCCTATGGAACCATATAAAATTTGGAAGATGACATTTCCAAAATGGGGAAGAATTTAAAAAACAAATAATATCTATATTAATTATTATCATGCCATATTAATATTTATTAATTATATTTTATACAGTGATATTCAGTATAAGATTATAAAGTAATTCATTTGTCAAAAAAATTATTTCTACTAAAATTGTGATTTCATGCATTTTATGGTTGTATTTAGATAATATATTTAAATATTATAGCTGTTTTTTGAAATTTTTTTCTTGTATGTAAAAATTATCTTAGGTTGATTTATTTATAATTTTATAAAGACTTATGTTTTTCTAATAATATTGATAAATTATGAATTTTATTGAAAACTAACTTTTCTATTTTATTATTTATACAGTCACACATTATGATTGAATATATTTAGAATTTAATTATATCCATTTTATTTAAAATAATTCAATAATGTTTACTGTATTCATGATTATTCATAAATTTATATCAAAAACCATTTATATATAAAAAACATATTTTTATGAAATATATTTTACTCATGTTTTAATGATTTAAATTTTAAATTACATTATACCAATCATATGGACTAATTTTGATAAAATGGATCACATATGAAAATCAAGAATGTTCAAATTTTATTAAATGGATCCCTTTTTTTATCAGGAATTATAACATTAAAAACTATTTTTCACCTTGATTAGGGTAAACTAGGTACTTTTTATTTAAAAAAAATAAAAAAAAATCACCCTAAAACATTATTTAATTCTATTTTACGAGTGGGGACCATCCCGCCTCATCCAATTTTCAATTTCCATATAAAATATTTCCATTTAAAAAAAATGTATTTCAGGAAACCGAAAATACAAAATCTTACTCTCATACATTAAAATTTAAATAATATGTTCACATATTTTTAAACTAATATTTGAAAGAATATTTATTATTATTATAAGAATAATCGAATTATTTTTAATTATAAAATTATTTTTCTAATTTTTATTGAAGAAATTATTCTCTTAAATGTCTACGTAATAATGGCATAGTGCTTGTGAAAGTGAAAAAAATTAAATTAAATGTTTTAAATAAACAAAATAAATAATATTTACTTGAAATTGGGTGTCACATGTATTTTTTATTTAATATAACAGTATTATTTAACAATAAATGGATTATAATCTAATTTAATTTCTTTCCCATTTTTTTCATAATATAATTATGTTCTTTTCTCCTAAAACTTTTTTAATATCATTCTTTATTAAACATAAATTATTAAATTATTTAAAAAATGAAAATAATGAAAGAGGATAATAAGGAATATAAATGATGAGAAATAGAATCACTATTCTATCTATGAGGTAATTATTTACATATAAATAATCTTATTACACTTTTATATGGAATTTTTTTAGCATGGTTTTTAGTTAAAAATGGGTAACAAAATCAACAATCCTAAATATAATGTTTAAAATGATATCTATAACTATTAAAATTATATTGGATGAGTCTTTTATGAAAATATAATCTTTTTATTAAAATAAATTTCATTTCATATTCATTTTATAATAGTTGGACACATTTTATATAAAAATTTTTCTTGTATTTCCAAATGTTCCACTCCCGTCACTTATAACGGGGCGCCCACTCTCCTCTCCTCCACATAGGTTTTGAGAACGATATCTCAAAATATCCCTATCCATGTCCACTACTAGAATCCATAACCATTTATTAGAGGATTATTTTTGGGTAAAATTAAATACTTATAGGTATTAAAGTGTAATTTTAACACCCCAATATTTCATAGTATGTTATTTTTTCGAAGTAATTCAATAACATGCACTACACGCAACACCGTGTTCAAGCGCATCAAGAAAAATATAATTAGCCATTAAAAATAGGTTATGAATAGTATTAACTAAAATTTTAACTTTATATAATCCTTATAAATTTAGAATCCATATTATAAGTTTCTTAGATATAAAAAACAAATTCATTTTTTCTGATAAAAGAAGTATTTTTTAAAAAATGCAATTTTACGACCTTTTAATGGAGAACCCTTTTTTTAAATCCAATATTTGAAACTTTTATATATTAAATTTGAAACAATAAACTTTTTCTTTAGAATCGGGACATAATAATTTAGTTTCAATAAATTTTCGGTGTTTTTATGATAACTTTTATATTTGGGTGAATAGTGATGAATACTATATTTTAACTGAAAACAACCTTTTTAATCAAAATTATTTGTAGTGTTGAATTATAAATTTTAATGGTTCAGAAGTATAAATAGTTTATATTTTGAACATTTAATCCAATAGTATTCATTGGAAATAATTTCACTTTGAAATTTAACATAATCATGTATCAATCTTTTGTTTGTTATTATTTCTTAAAAACATGCATTTTGGTTTTGACAATGGGAATTAACTTTAAATTAATAAATGAAACTACTATGTTTTTAATTTGGTAAAATAGACTTAATTTTTGAATTCAAAATATCAAAATTATCTTAGGGTGAAACTTTGATACTTTTATGAAAGCTTTCAATTTTTGATGAATAGTGAAAAACACCGAGTTGTTGGTCAAAACCGACTTTTTATTTAAATAAATATTTAATTTTTTAATTTATTTTCGGTCAAAATAGATATATAATTCCTATATAAGTTCAATATAATTAATTGGTTTCATTTTATAATAATTTTATATATATAAAAATTTTATTGAACTTTTTACTATCTTTTACCCACCTCCTAGGAGAATTTGAAAATTTACACTAAACATAATTTTACTGCTTCTGGGAGTTGAATTTCACAAATATGAAAGACACAATTGATATCAGTATGTAAAATTTAGTTAAATGAGATGAAAATAATTTTTGGTGAATAGTATCTTTTTTACTTTTATTTACCATGGTTAAAGGTAAATAGGGTAATTAAGGGTAAAAAAGATATTATTATTAACCTAACACATGTCCTAATTCTATTTGATAAGTGAAATTAGACCAAAAAACCCATAGAAATAAAATATGAACCTTTAGGTCCACTTAGATTATATTAGGACATTTATTATTATTTAATTCAAAGAAGAGTTAAAAGTGTTAAAATCCAAGTTTAATAACAAATTTTTTTTAATATAGAGTTATACAAAAGATAAATTCAACAATAAATATTCATTAAAAATATAAAAATATTTCCTACATAATGGTATATTATTTATGAGTTTTAGACATTATATATTTAAATTTATTTATGACACAATGATGATGCAGTAATTACCAAATTTATGAAAGATTAAAATAATTGATATTATAAATATTCATATAAATCTTATTTGAGACTTTTAATGAATTCCACTAATTTTATAGGTTAATATGACATGACATGGTTTATTAAATTTGTTTATTTCTAAGTAATAAAGTTTTTTGAACTTTAAAAAATCAATTACTAAATAATGTCAAAATTTACATAAATAAGTTTTTAAAACAAATACAATATTATTGGTTGATATAATTATCCTAAAAATCGAAGGTTCGGACAAAAGACTTATATAATGGTATGTGTATCATTAATTAACCACTTGGGGTTCTTTTGTATGTTTATAGTAAGTTTATTAACCATATAATATAAAAATACAAAGAGATATGGTAAATGTCAAACTATTAAACTAAGAGTTCAATATAAAAGATAAGGTTAATATAGTGACCCAAACCTATCTAAAACCTATTTGTTGATAGGTTTTCGAGCCATCCCCACCTTATCCTTTAAATAATTCATTTTGGATACATTAGAAACCGAAAAATATTTTATTATAAAAAAATATTTCTAGCTTTTCCTAAGGTACCCCTCACCTCCCTTCTAAAAGGGCACTCCCCTTTCTCTCTAATTAACACCATCAAATCCATCTGGCTCGGCCAAACCCTATCAAAATATCCTCTCAACATAACTCCCTTCATTCTAGAGTCCATCCATTATTCATAAAGCCATCCTATGGAGACCCTTTGATCAAATCAAAAGGAAGAACCCGAACTAGAGGTAAATATTTCCTCACCTCTTTCAAGTTCATTTCTTCTTCTACGTCCTCTTTCTTTGTTGTTTCCATTATAAAATAATAACTCCATAATCTTCTATATATTTTGATGTTATTATAAATATGGTACAACCATATCCATTATTCTATACATCCTTTGAATTTCATGTCACCAAACATGCGTACGTACGACTTACCGTCTCCACATCGTGGTGTAATTGTTATTCAATACATTATTATTTGTATGGGTATAATAATGATGTGTAATTGATGTAAATAATAAATATAACATGATAATGATTTTTTATATTCAATATACCATCCAATTGTATATTATTTTAATATCAAAAGAATCATATTGTCGCGTGAGCATACGTACGGTTTACCGTCTCCACGAACGCGATGAGATTCATTCTCCATCATAATCCATTCAAGACTAATTTTCAATAGATGATAAAAATAATGTTTAAAGACTTAATATCATTATTAATATGAATAATATAAATCTTATATATAACAAAAATTACTTACATAACAAAACATATAAAGGAAAAAAGAATCAGTTAACACCCGAAACGACGATAATACAAAGATATTATAAACAACGAAATGTTAAAAGATCATATATGATATCATATTAATGTATATGATTCTAGTGTAAATTAATTACAATTATTTCACCATTATATAGGAGGGTAACCAACCCTCAACCAAGGAAAAGTACAAGGAAAGGGTTAATTTCACAATATCATTATTATCTGAGGTTCCTCTTACGTAAGTATCTACGAGGAAATATTTATTATACATGTCCATGATTCATGAAAGAGTTTTAAAAGGGATTATTTCAAGTTTTTTTTTACTAAAACAACAATTTAAAATTATTATATATTTATTATTCTAAATCATTCTTATCAATGTCAATGTTTTCAAAATGGGTTTTAAGGATTTATTTATATAGCCCTGAATGTTTTTAAAAAGTCAATTAATTTCAAAAAGTATCAAAGTAGTATGGGACACATTGATTCCAAAATGTCTATAAATGTCTTACTTTCTAAATTGTGTGACTTTTAAATGTTATCATGAAAAATGGATATTTCTCTCAAATATTTTTACAAATAATTTTTATCTACGTGAACATCCTTTGATGGATTTTAAACTTGTTTGAAGTTGATTTATAATGATACAAATATCCCATACTGTATTGAAGGTTCTGTGATATTTTTGACTTTGGATGTGTTATTTTTATACCATTCATCGTTTATGGATAAAGTATTTAAATTTCATATGTTAGTTTTAATAAGAATGTTTATCTTATGTTTAAACCATTCCATATGAGGAATTAATTGGACTTAGTAAGTGACAGGTGAGGCTCGCTATAGCTCCTCGATGCATCGGTAGGTCTCATGAGACAAACTAGTGTCTTGGAACAAGGCCTTGACAAAATCTTATTTATAGTCTTGGCACAAAGCCTAGACTATGTGGTTATGAAAGTCTGGAATTATGCATTCCAACATTATAAAATTGGCTACTAGTATTCCATGTGATTATTCGACTTGTAGAATATCCATATGAATAAGTAAATATAATTATTTGATTTTATCTTTTCCATATTATGCTAAAGTTCAAGATTAAGAGGCTTTTGTTTTAGTCTTATACATTACCTTAAATGTTTATGCTTATTTATGAAAGTATTTGTTATATTGTTATCCTTACTAAGAATCTGAGCTCACCCCTTACAATGTTTTATTTTTCGCAGGATGCGAAGAAGTATATTATGAATTACCTATAGGGATAGTCTATGGGATCTCAGTTTTATCTATGGAAACAATGTTTTTGTAGTTTTCCATTAAATGATGTAATGTAAACCTTATGAATGTATCTAGTACGTCCAAGGCTACTAAACTAATTAGTCTTTCGAGACATGATCTTTTGTGATCATGCCAATTATATGTAATAATGCACCAACTCTGGGTTTCTGGGGTCTGGGTGTAACAGTTGGTATTAGAGGAAGTTTATTTAAAACCTTGGAAACTAGATTTAGATAAACTCTGTTTATAGGACATTATCATAAGATATACATTGAATGTTTTTATAGAAGAACTTCATAGAATTTTTGTATTGTAGATATTTTGTGTGTTTTCCAAGTAATACATCTGTATCTAGAAACGAGCTGGTGGCGGCGGCTCATGCACATATCTACCTAGGGGTAAAACCAAAAAACACCTCTTTGAGCTAGACTCAAATGAGAACTGGTGCACAACAACTGGCCTTACTTCACTCTTGTTTATGACACTCCAGGGCGATTTCTTTGGATAATTCACATTTTCATTACAAGACATTAGGAAGGATTTAGGAGTAAATACTTCCTCAATGATTTTTTTTATGATTATAGACTTTATCAATAAACTATTCAATTTACGTTAGGTATTTTAGAAGTTTGAAATTATTCATTGCAATTCATAAACTGACTTAGTGTATTCCATTGTTTAAAAATGGAACCCAGTAGAAGGAATGAGAACTCCAGCAATATGTATGATCCAAAGAGTAAGAAGGATCAAATCATTCATGGTATTGAGCCAACATTTATAAGGGAAATAGTCTCCAAAGTATGCTGAAAATATGAAGAAATAATATCACGTGTTAATAAGATAAGTTGAGAATTCTCTGAGTCCTATGGCTTTGAAGGGAAGCAAGAAACAAAATGTATGGTAGAGAGAAACATGGATAAATGGAATAAGGGAAAGAAGGATTTTCCCATATTTGATAAATATAGAACGAATCACCTTTGTAAATGTTTAAAGGGAATGGGAGTTTATTATAAGTGTGGATAAAAAGGACACCATGTTCATCATTTTAAGGGTGAGAAAAGGTTTCAAATGTACAATGTTTCATCTGCAAGGATTTGGGAAACTACGCAAATCAATGTCCAAATCATCAGAGTATACCCCAAATGCTGATATTGGAAAAGAATCAAGTTATGATACTACCAAAGATGAAGAGGAATGATTAAGTGTCCTTATTTTTTTATTAAAGTATTGTATCATTTGAGTGTTTTATCAATGACGTACTGGTTATATGAATTATGGAAATAAATAAGGATTGTACTGTTGTACTATTTCATTGGAAATTTGAGATTATATGGTCCTGATAATAAGGTAGTAATTTTGGAATAAGAGATGGTTAATTTGGATAAATTATATTGGATATTCATGACTTCCTTGGAATTGATTAATAGTTTCTTTATTTCATCATTATTGTAATATTAAATATTTTTAGATATAGAGAATAAATCCAGTATTATATAAAGGATAAGGGAGCATGAATGTAGTAAATAAGGTTTTATCGTAATTTGTGGTGTTACCATGTTTTAAAATAATACATGATGAAGGTGTTCACATTTTATTACGTGGAAAAAAGGATCTTCATTGTGTTTAACTTCCTTTAAAATTTTGGAGTTTGATTTTGGATAGAGGTATTTTGGATAAGTCTAAAGGTTTAAATGGATTGTGATTGAAATTGGATACTATTGTTAAGGTTGTTTTTGGATTTTTATAAAAAAAGACAACACATTGACCATGTGACAACCCGTCGCGTCGGACAAAGTTGTGGGAATCGAACCCAAACCATAGTTTGATTTAGATTTATCACCTACCACTAGACTATGTGAAGTCCCTGGATTGTATAATGTAGTTTATTTTTTTAAAGGGTCAGATAGGTGAATTATAAATTCATTTTTTTGGAACCCTATACAAATAGGATAAATAGAATATTTGTTTATGGTCTATTATATTTTAGAGTGAAAGATGAGTTTGTGGAAGAAATTAGTTAAAGGATGGAACTATACTTGTCAAGTATATATTTTTTTCTTCCCTCTTATTCTCTGAATAAATTAATTCTTAAATTTTAGGTTAGGTATTTAAAAATAAATATGTGTTATGTTAATACCTTATCTATTTTGGAACCGATAATATATTAAATCATCATAGATTGATGGCTTTGAGGCCCTCAATTATAAAATTTTTTTGTGGCTGATTACCTCAATCAATGAATATAAATATTTAATTTTTTCCTCTAATTCTGTGACTCTAATTCCCAAAAATGTTTTCCTAATCGAGATCATAATTTGGTGATGACTTTTTCATTACCCTTTTTCCTCTTATTAAGACTAAATTTGATTAACCCAATTTCCGATGTGGGTTTTCCCAACATGGTATTTTATATTTTAAAACATTTATTTTAAAAGAACAATTTCATATTGTAAGGACGAAATTTATTGAAGGAGGGAAGAATGTAACACCCAAAGATTTCATAGTATGTTATTTCTTCAAAATAATTCAATAACGTGCACTACACGCAACACCGAGTTCAAGCGCACCACGACTTACCAATCTAGCCATTAAAAAGACGTTATGAATAGTATTAACTAAATTTTGAGCATTATATAATCCTGATAATTTATGAATCCATATTATGAGTTTCATATACATAATGAAAAAAAAACAAATTCATATTTTTTCTGAAGAAATAAGTAATTTTTTATGTAAATGAATTTTTACTGCCTTTTAATGGAAAACCCTTTTTTTTAATCCAATATTTGATACTATTATATATTAAAATTGAAAAAAACTTATTCTTTAGAATCAGTACATAAGTATTTAGATTCAATAAATTTTTTGTGTTTTTCTGATAACTTTCATATTTAGGTGAATAGTTAAAAATACTATATTTTAACTGAAAACATCCTTTTTAATCAAAATAATTTGTAGTTTTAAATTATAAAATTTAATTTTTTGGAAGTATAAATAGATTATATTATTAACATTTAATCCAATTTTATTAATTAGAAATAATTTCACATTGAAATTTAACATAAACAAGTATCAATCTTTTGTTAGTTATTATTTCTTAAAAACATGTTTTCTGGTTTTGACAATGAGAATTAATTTTAGATTAATAAATGAAACATCGATGTTTTGAATTTAGTAAAATAGAATTACTTTATTAACTCATAATATCAAAATTATCTTAGGGTGACATTTTGGTATTTTTCTAAAAACATTCAATTTTTGATGTATAGTGAGAAACACTGAGTTATTGGTTAAAACTGGCTTTTTATTTAAAAAATTATATATTTGGTTTAAATTTATTTTAGGTCAAAATAGATATATAATACCTATATAAGTTCAATATAATTCATTGGAGTAATTTTATAATATGTTTAGATGTATAAAAATTTTATTGAACTTTATACCGTCTTTTATCCACCTCCTAGGAGATTTTAAAAATTTACATAACACTTAATTTTACCTCTTCTGTTAGTTGAATTTCAAAAATATAAGTGACACTATTCATATCAGTAATTAAAATGTGGCATAAATAGTTGAAAATAGTTTTTGTTGAATAGTAATTATTTACTTTTATTTACCACGGTTAAAAGTAAATATGGTAATTAAGGATAAAATGGATATTATTATTACCCAAACACATGGCCTAATTATATTGGATAAGTGAAATTATACCAAAAACAACCTTAGGAATATAATATGTACCATTAGGACCACTTGTATTAGATTAGGAAAATTATTATTATATCATTCATAGTAGAGTTAAAAGTGTAAAATCAATGTTTAAAAAATAAACCATTTTTAATATAGGGTTATACATAAGATAAATTTGACTATAAATATTAATTAGAAAGAAAAAAATATTTCCTACATAATAGTATTTTATTTATAATTTTTAGACATTAAATAAATAAATTTATTTATGAAACAATGATGCTAGAGTAGTTACCATATTAATGAATGATTAAAATAATTGATATTATAAATATGAAAATAAATGTAATTTGAGACATTTAATGAAATCAACTAATTTTCTAGGTTAACATTACATATTAGGGTTTATTAAATGTATTTATTTCGATGTAATAAAGTTTTTAGGACTTTAACAAAAATCAATTACTAAATAATGTCAAAATTGAAATAAATGAGTTTTTAAAACAAATAAAATATTATTGGTTGATATAAAAATCCTAAAAATCTAAAGATTGGCCAAAAGTCTTATATAATGATAGATTTATCATTAATGAACCACTTGGGGTTCTATTTGAAGTTTATAGTATGTTTATTAACCATATAATATAAAAATACAAAGAGACATGGTAAATGTCGAACTATTTAACTAAGAGTGAAACTTAAAAGATAAGGTTAATATAGTGACTCAAACCTATAAAAAAACATATTGGTTGGGAGGTTTGCGACCCATACCCACCTTAGAATTTAAATAATTTATTTTGTATCCATTAGAAACAGAAAATTATTTTATTATAATATAATATTTCTAGCTTTTCCTAAGGTGCCCCTCACCCCTCTTATAAAATGGCACTCCTCCTCTCTAATTCACACCTTCAAAGTCATTTGGCTCGACCAAAGCCTACCCAAATACCCTCTAAATTGTACTCCCTTCATCCTAGAGTCCTTCCATTATTCAGTAATCTAACCTAAGGAGTATGTTTGATAAAATTAAAAGGAAGAACCCAAAGAACAGACAAATATTTCATCACCACTTTCATGTTCTTTTCTTCTTCCACTTCCCCTTTCTTTTTTGTTTCCATTCTAAAATAACAATTCCAGTATCTCCAATATAATTTTATGTTATTATAAATATGGTACAACCATATTAATTATTATATCCATCCTTTTAATGACATGTCACCATACCTGCGTACGTACGGCCTACCGTCTCTAGGTCGTGGTGTAATTATTATAGAATACATTATTATTTTTATGTGTATAATAATGATGTGTAATTGATCTAAATAATAAATATAACATTATAAATATTCTATATATATAATATAAAATCCAATTATATATCATTTTAATATCAAAATAATGATATTTTCGCTCGTACGTACGTACGTATTACCGTCTCCATGAACGCGATGATATTAATTTCCCATTGTAATCCCTTCAAGACTGATTTTATTTAGATGATTAAAAATAATGTTTAAAGACAAAATATAATTCTGAAAATGATTATGATACATCCTATCCATAAAAAAACATTACTTACGTAACAAATAATATAAAGGAAAACGAACCAGTTAATACCCAAAACGACGATAATACTAAGATATTATTAACAAAGCATTGTTAAAAGTTCATATATGAAATCATATTAATTTATATGATTATATTATAATTTAATAACAATTAGTTTACCATTATAAAGGAGGTTAACAAACCCTTTACCAAGGAAATGTTCAAAGTAAGGGTTAATTTAAAAATCTCTTTATTATCCGAGGTTGTTTTTACGCAAGTATCTACTAGAACATATTTATTATCCATGTCCATGTTTCATGAAAGAGTTTTAAAAGTCATTATTTTAAGGTAATTTTTTACTAAAACACATTTTAAATGTATTAAATATTTATTCTTCTGAATCATTCTCATTAATGTCCATGTTTTCAAAAACAATTTAAGGATTTATTTATTTGGACACGAATGTTTTTAAAATGTCAATTCCATTCAAAAGTTTCAATGTGGTATGGGACAATTTGATTAAAAAATGTCATTAAATGCCTTATTTTTAAAATTTTGTGACTTTTAAATGTTTTGATGAAAAATGGATATTTCTCTCAAAGCATTTTACAAATCATTTTAATCTATTCCAACATCCTTTTATGAATTTTAAACTTGTTTGGAGTTGATTTGTTATGATACAAATCTTCTATATTGTATTGAAGGTTTTGTGATATGTTTGACAGTGGATGTGTTATTTTTATATCATTCATGGTTTATGTATAAAGTATCTACATTTCATATGTTAGTTTTAATAAGAATTTTTATGTTATGTTTAAACCTTTTCATATGAGGAATTCATTGGACATAGTAAGTGATAGGTGGAGCCTGCTATAACACCTCGATGCATCGGTAGGTCTCATGAGACAAACTAGTGTCTTGGAACAAAGCCTTGAAAAAAATCTTATTAATAGTCTTGGCACAATGCCTTGACTATGTGGTTATGAAATTCTAGCATTATGTATTCCATCAGTATGAAAGTGGCTATTGATATTTCATCGATTATTCGACTAGTAGAATATCCATGTGAATAAGTAAATAAAATTATTTGATTTTTTCTTTTCCATATTATGCTTAATTTCAAGTTTATAAGGATTTTTTTAGTCTTATACATTTCATTAATTGTTTATAGTTATTTATGAAAGTTTCCGCTATATTTTTATCCTTACCGAGCATCTGATCTCACCCCTTTCTATTTTTATTTTTCCCAGGATGCAAAGAAGTATATTATTACTGACCAGTAAGGATAGTATATGGGATCTCAGTGTTTTCTATGGAAACAATGTTGTGGTAGTTTACCATATTATGATGTAATGTAAACCTTATGAATTTATCTAGTACATCCAAGGCTACTAAACTAATCGAACTTTCGAGACTTGATCATTTGTGATCATGCCAATGATATGTAATAATGCACCGACTCTGGAATTCTGGGGTCAGGGCATTATATTAATACAATGGAGGTTGTCAGATGAAGCGATATATTTTTTAACTAAGCCATTTAGTTTTATTTATTCTTATACATAATTCAAATATTAGACAATGATGATGAAAAAATAAAATAATTATCTTTTATAAAATGAGATGATATTATGTTAATTTCATAACCTATATTTATCTCCTCTTCAATCAAATGGGAAATGAAACCATCATTCATTTCTATGACATACGACCAGCTCGCGAGCCATTATAATTAATTAGCCATCAAAACCTCTTCAAGATTCTTATAATGATGGAATTAATATAGATATATGATATTGATAATATGATTTTCATTATAGAAATATTATATATTTTCTATATTCTTACATCTTTATCAATTAAAAAAATGATAACATCATTCGTCCGTACAAGTTTATTACCACATACATTAAGTATTGGGATTCATTTTTTATCACCACATCACATAGATAAAAAAACTGAAATTATATAAAGATGACATATTATATTTTTTTAAAAAAAAAATAATTTTATAATAGAAAAATAAATCATACCTTATTTATTGTTTTATGAATAATGGGAACATTACTAATTCGTACATATGGAATACCATCTCCATGACTGTAATGTAATTCATTTTTTCATAAGGATCATTCATGATTGGATTTAAAGGAAATATAACATTATAAAAATATTCACACAATAAATATTATTTTTCTATAGAGGATGGAATAATTATGTATTTAACCATTGTGTAAATACTATATTAAATATAAATTATGAACTATTCATCCTCACAACATCTAATGTGTAATTAACCAATTAAATAATTAAAACTGTCATTAAAATAAATCAAATAAATGTTTTAATCATAAGGGTTTAAAGGTGTCATGGTTTTTTTGAATAATTTTTTTTTATATAATTTGTTTATATAGGATTTTATGGACATTCATTTAATATATTGACTCTAGGTTACTCGTTTCATCTCAATTTTACTCTAATGAGGAATGGTTTGACATTATACAACTAATTTCATTTATATGGTGTATATAATACCAATTTTTAGGATATATAATGAATTCCTCACACTTCAGGGTAGATGATTTTATTATCTATGTTACATAATAAAAGGGGTTTCAATATGAAATATACCCAATTAGTACGGGGGTTTATAAATCAATTTCCTTTCATTGGGTTATATGACATCTTCATTTATTATATTCTACCAAAAATGTGCGTTCACAAACCTTTGTTTGATTTATTTTGTATTCAATCTTTTTTGTGTTCATTTAAATTTTTTATAGGAAATATAACCATTAATTAATTCACATTTCACTGATATGATATTTTATGTCTTGTTCATCTCAAATTTTCCTTAATTAGGACATTTTTATGTTAGGAACCTATCGTATTTTATGGGATTTATATAATACGCATTGAAATATTATATCAATGATATCTTTATATTCATGGTATTTAATGATTCATTTAACATGATTCTATTCAATTTATTTAGATTCAAAAGTTATTAAAACTATAATTATTTTATAATGCAATCTCATCTTATATCACAAATTTCTATATCCAACATTCCTTCTAGATGGATCATATGATCTTATTTTATTAATCCACATAAATTATCATCTATTTGGAAATAAATGAATCTTATGTTTTTAATATCAGTTTATTCACATTATGGATTAATTGAACACAGAAAAATTTACTCATTAGTTATATTGATCTTGAATCTATTTTTAGATTGGGAACATTTCAGATCCATTTCCATTATTTCTAAAATGTTTTAAAGTATTTTCTACAAAACAGACATGATTTTTTAATGTAATTTTCATTTATTTATAACCCTTTTTAAAAAAATAAAGGAATTCTCTATACATATTACATAGGGGTCACTTTTTAATCCCATTAAAAATTTATGAAATAAAATTTTATTTTCAGAATTTACCGCACGAATGTATTTTCCCAATATCATAGTCATTATTTTCATTAGATATTCCTTAAAATTTTACAATTGTTATTTTCAATGAAATTTTTTCCCCAATATTAGGGTAATTATTACAATTTATAGTTGGTGCTCAATGTGGAAAGGGAATTTTCTTAATGAATCTTACTAATTATATTCTTATCGAAATTTTTTATCAATGAAAGAAAAACAATAATTTTTCATTCACAACAATGGATATATTATAATTATACAATACATAATGTATATCTGAATGGATTATGATTATTTTAAAAAAGCATAAATTGAGCATGTTTCTCTTCCATAGGAAAATTATTATATGAAGGTGTAATTATTATTTTTATGTTTTAAATTGACATATTCTATTACATATGATTATGTTGTGGTTCATAGAAATTTTTTATGATTCCTATGAGTATATATAGCTCATGATGATGCATAATCACAATTTAGATCATTAATTAATTGGGTAATGGGATTGAGGTATACAATTTTAGGTTTATCAAAATTGGTTATTTGAATTTAATGTGTTAGTTATTCCATTTATAACATTAATTTTAAGGATATAAAAATAATTTTATAAGTTACAAACATGTTTTCTATGGTATTGCATTATGTTTAAATGTTTCATTTTTTCAGTGATTTTTTTCTCCTGGATCATCATTGATGAATTGTATGAGTTTTTTATGTTAAAGGTATATTCTTTATTTTTTGATTTATGATCCATGTTTTTATAGGTTTGAATTATATTATTTTATACTCAAAAAAATTATTGTCTCATTATAACATTATTCTAATATTTTTCACGCAGATGAAACTCAATTATTAACTATTATGTTTACCATTACTAAATTCTTAATGTCATATATCATTGGTTTTCTATTATACAGATCATGATGTATGATGTTAAATGAATTATGTGTAGAATTATTTCATATGTGTTGAGTTTATTATGAGATTTTGAAGTCACAATTTATAATATGAATATCTAGGTATACTGGGAGAAAATACTCATTTAAATACATTATTTTTAGATGTAAGTGTTTTTCATAATTCCCTAAAATAATAAAAATAAAAATTACTTAGTTATGTAATTTATTTAGTATTTTAGTTTGATGTTAAAATACTAAAGGGGTTAAATATTAGGAACCTTTATATGTACCAAATATAGAAATGAATAAAATTATATTTTATCAGTAGTTTAAATAGTTTCGGTTTGGGGATATTATTCAATGTATTGGGTTGATGTTTGGTTTATTGATTGAATGTAAAATTTAGTCACCTATATTTTACCCAGTGTATCAATATTAGTGAGGATGTTTACTGTATTTTATTTATTAAATATGTTTTGAACTAAAATGAATCTATTAAATGAAAACAATTTTTTTCACATGTGCACCAAACTATAAGATTTATGTACAGTAGATTAAAAAACATCACCAATGAACAGTAGATTATTTCATTATTTTATCAATAAAGTATAAGAAATTTTTCATTATTTTAAATATATGGAAACTATTTTCAAACAGAATAACACATTTATAAATAAAACACATACATTTGAAGATACATGTAGTACAATGTGTTAGAAAATTGTACTTTTAAACAATAACACACATAGTGAGCCATAACAGCCAAATAACGTTTAATATTAATGTGTAGATTACTCAAACAGACTGAGAATGAATAATGTATCATTATACTTATTTATAAAGGTAATATGTGATTCATGCACAATTGTGAATATCTGACATGTGTTTTAGAATAAATTGGTACTTTTATACTGAAAACATAAACACTGATCCATATTTACACAAAATGATATATATTAATTTTTAGTTTATTTATACACATTAGAAGTGCATAAATGTTAATTTTCTAGAAAATATAAGTAAATATGAGAATTTTTTATCGTCATTATGTATGTAACACTGATTTTGGACTAAAATGGAACATTTAAATGAAAAATTGTTCTTTGAGATATACATTCCAAATCATTTTTCATATTCATTTCTATTTTATTCATACATATCAAAAATGAATAATGGATCATTTTCAAAAAGTATCATGTCAATCATAATAGTTAATAATTAAACATAACATTTTAATTAAATATCATTTTCATAATGTATAAATATAATCATATATCATTTTATTGTAATTGACTGTGTGACGCATTTTTTAGAATAAAATAAAACTTCAAAATGAATACAAGCACTATGGTTCATAAAAACACACCTTTTACAATATTAGAATAATATTCATTAAAACACATAGAAAATTAATGATGGATAATTTTACTAATTTATTAAGAAAACTCGATCATTTTTCAATTTTTTTGATTATGTGACAATATTTTTTCAATAAAATAAATGTTTATACATAAAACAAGCACATTAATTAATTATAGATACAAAAAAAATGTTGAATTAACATGTGTTTTATTAAAAAAATCATAGTTGAATGATAGATAAATGTTAAATTTTATCATTACAATCCAATAATTTTTACTTTTTTATTGTTTTTTATAGGTAGTTTTTTCTAAAATTACACTTTTTAATGAAAACATGCACATTGAGTGATACAAGTCACATGATATGTCAGATTAATTAATTATTGATTCATATATCGAATAATAGAATAATGGATAATTTTAAAAATATACAAAGGAATTCCAATAAGGATGTCATATATATCATTTTGTGAATCTTATTTTAGTCTAAATTGATGCTATTATAATATCAATAGGAACTTTGAATCATACTAGCCACACTTTGTGTTCGATGTATATGTGGTGGATTTGTAAATTTCAAAAATAAATCTTATAACTATTTCCTAATGTATCAATATTATCCTAATATTAGTTTGTAAATTATATTTATTTCTATTTTGTTTTTGGGTAAAATGAATTATTTCAATGTTTAGATGAAATTTAAGTTATACAGTCAACACCATAAAAAGAATTTCTATAGGGTTGATTCTTATATATAAATACTAAATAATGGATTCTAATACTAATGTATCAAATAAGTAAAATAATGATTTTATATAGTTTTAAGTGACACAAATTAATGGCTAAAAGGAAACATTTATTCAGAATACACTCTCTAAGAGAAATATTTGCCACACAACGTGGTAGATTGATATTTGGATTATTCTAATATATCAATAATGAATAAAATGATAATTTTATTAGTGTATAATAAAAATAACTTGATATGTCCTTTTTTAGTGTGTGATACTATTTCTAGAATAAAAAGAAACATTTACATGAAAACAAGAACTTGGATCCATATAATCCACACGATGTGTTTGACTGTAATACAAATTTTCCGCCTTCAAAAAAATGAATAATGGATTGATTCCATAAATTAAATTGTTTTATTAGTGTTTTTTCATGGTCGTGAATGTGAGATGTGTAGTTTGGATTAATATTACACTTTTATATAAATAAATCTACAAATTAATCCATATCTTCCAAACAGTATCCTGGATTGAAATAGTATTCATTCAAACACACCAAGAATAATATATAATTATCATAATGATTAAAGGAAATATAAGAGAATTTTTTTGGTGGTTGAATATGTGATGTCTATTTAGAAAACAAATACACCATTAAATAAAAACACACCCTTTATGTTATCATAGAAAAGTATGTGTTTTTTTAACGATTACGAATTACTACAAATAAATAATTAATAATGTATATTTATGCTCATATTTCATGTAAATATAAGTGTGATATCTTGGTTTTGAGTATGTGATGAATTTTTTGAACTAAAATCATAATTTTATATTAAAAACACACACTTTTAGAACAACTAGAAACACCATGAGTCTAACTAACATACAGTTCATTACTACATGTCAAAAAAGAATCAATGACTTTTTTCTTAATGAATCAATAATATATTAACATTTTTTCTTTACTTTGTTCTTTTTCAAATTGTTTTTTGAGAAATTGAAATTTTTAAATGAAAACTGCAAATTTTTTCATACTTTCCACATAATGTGTCCAATTTTTGTGTCATTGATTCATAAAAATAAAAAAATTAATATTGTATAATTTTCATATTTTTAAATGGAACACGAGAATTTATTATCTATTTTTTTCAATTGACATACCCTATACACTAAAATGTCCCTTTTATACTAAAAACATCTAATTAGAGTCATAACTACCATACAATTTGTTAAATTGATGTGTGTTAAAATAAAACATGTAAATAATTATTAACTATTCATAAACTTATATTGAAAATATAATTAGAGCATGTTTACTATGTTGTTCTAGGGTGGTGTATGTTTTCAACTAAAATAATACATTAAAATGAAAACACATAGACTAAGTCATTTTGGGCACCCCATCTACCATATTCATTAGTAGTTGATACATACATTTTGAGAGATAAAAAAGACACACTATCATAATTCAAAAGATAAATATAATATTATTTTCATTATTTTTAGCACATGACAATCATCTTAGAGAAAAATAACAAGTTTACATAGTAAACAGTTGGTTTTCACCTTATCGGTGACACCATGTATAAGATTAATTGTTGGTGGATTAATACAATTAAAAAGTAAATCAAATTTATTTTTCAATAAAATATAGACAATTCGAATTTTTTAAAAATTTTAGATTTTAATGCACTTTTTTTGACCAAAATGACACTTAAATTAAAACGCTGTATTAATCTTATATTGGACATTCCTTGTTTCATGTTTATGTGTAGTTTATTAAAATAATTTATGAGATGAATAATTGATCATTTTCATAATTATAATGGATATATAACTGTTTTTTTTTCATTTTCTAAATATTGAACACTATTTTATAATGAAATGACACATTCATACTAAAAATATAAACGATGATTCATACTAGTATCATTGTTTTTCTAATAGACATGAGGTTTATTCAATCACATCCAAAAACAATAAAAAAATGTTTACAAAATTTATCAACACAATATGATAATGTATTATGTATTTTTAGAGTTTGAAATATTTTTTTGAACAGGAATAAAAATATCAAAATAAAATAGGCATGTCGAGCGAAAGATGAAATCCCAAATAACATAGTGTGAATAATTCAATAAAATTACTTTCTACTGTATAAAAAAAGTTGTATCAAAATAATTGTAAAAAATGGATTTTAATTTTATAACTCAGATAATCATAGAAAAAAACTATTTTATGTCTACTAATTTCAGTGAATAAGATATTTGTATTCAATTTTAAAATATTAAATAATTTTTAAATTAAATAAGAAAGGGTTTTAAATAAATTCCTTTCATATTAGGCTTTTTTTATATTTTAATTTCAATTTTTTCAATTTTAATTTTGGAAAATAGATTTAATTCTTGGAATATTTATATCAAATTTAACTTATGGTGATTTTGTTCCAAAAATATTAATATTTCAGTTAATAAATTAAAAAAATATTTGTAAATATTTTGTATCCATTAAAAATAATGAGTTTCTAAAATGTCCCTTTATGTTTTTAATATTATTTTATTGAAAATAACCATTCATTAGATATATTTCATCAATTTATTTTCATTTTAATAGAATATTCCTTTTATTTTAATATATGTTTAATTTTTGGCTCAAAATTTGGTTTTGAATAAATTTTTTATGTTTATGATGTTCACCAATTTAAAATTATTAGAAAGGCCCAAAATGAGGATTTACTTAATTAAATGAATATATTATATGTTAATAAATACTAAATTTGATTAATTTATCAATTTTTAGTAGTTCTGTATTTAATATCAATTCATCTAATGCCTAAAAGATACATCTCTTGACTGAATATTATTATTTTTTAATATATCATAAACCCCTTTTAAGGATGAATGGGAACCTAACAGGACTTCATGGTCATAAGACATTAAACTGTGCCTCAAAGGTCCAAAATCCATAAAACCAAATCCAAACAACAAGGTCAGCCCCTCCCCAGCATAAAACAAATAGTCCAGCTTCCACCTTCTCATCACTACTTGGCAAGATGTCATGTTCCGATATGCACGGGCCTGGTACCAATGGAAAATGACATACCCTCTCAAACGTCTGCTTCCAAATAATCATGATTTGATGAAAAATAAGCTCTAAACCTCATCTGGAACAACCCTTGAAGAAGAAATGGAAGCATAGACCCTTGAACCTCTGACGACACAGCATAATACACCACCCAAACAGAATCAATCAGAATTGCATAGTAGATTCACCTAAAGTACACGAAACATATCATCAATGCACAAAAACCCATCACCAGCCATCAAAAGTACAATCTCAACACCATCTAAGCATAAACCATCAATAAACACCATTCAGTAAATCACACACATCATCAAACAAGAAACCAGTAATAAACTCACAGAAGACATCTAGGATCTCCCCCCTCCGAACTACTACAAATCTGTCACTGACCACACCAGAACCACATCAGAGATATCACCAAGCTGCGCCGATTAGAGCTGAGAAGCAGAGAAATGCCGGGGAGCGACGTTGCCAAGACCGAGATTCCAGCCACACTGAACCGAGCTGAAACTTTGGTGCCACGCTGAGAAAATCTTCGAGAAGAGAAGCTGATCCATGCCGTTCCGAGCCAGAATCAAGATCCACATCAGGCCTTGTCATCGTCAGGGACCCGGAGTCAATGCCGGGCCACATCGCAGCCTCACTAGCCACACCGACGCTGACCTACATGATCTCCGAGATGATCCAGAGGGCTGATGTTGAGACCGAATCATGCTGGAGGAGAAAATTAGATATACCAAGGAATAAATGATAGCCACCGTGAGGAGTGTGAGATGCCGCTCAGAGGCCCTTATTTCAAATACATCTCTTGAAAACCAGTTTTATATTTACGTTTGTGGGTATTATATAAAAATAAATTATACCACATATAGAAATTAAATTTAGTAAAATGGATTAAATATTTTTAATCCTAATAATTTATATTAAATAATAATTTGAACATAATTTTTGAAAAACATGAATAGTTAATAGAGTAAAAATATTTTACCAGGGATATGGGTGAAAAAGGTTTTAAGGGGGTGTTAAAAACAGATGGGGTCTAAAATGAAAAACTATTTGTTCAAGATATATTTTCCTAGACTATATCAACCTTATACAATCTAATTATATATAATCTTCCATTTTGGATCCTTATGGAATATGTAAAATGTGGGTATGGATTTGTTCTTTTAAAAATTTGCAAGTGTTCTACTGTCCTCATTTACAATAGGAAACCCTACCTCCTAAAATTTTTGCAACTCAAAATATCTTTTGATACTCCAAGAACTTCCCAAATACCTTCTTTACATCCATCCCCATTACATTAATCCCCTTATTTGATTATAAATCGATCAAATTATGACTTTTGAGGAAAACCTAATGAGGTTTTTTGAACAATATGTAAAGTTCCTTACTTAGTGTTTCTATTTTATTTATAATTCCACATTATTAAAATATAATTAAATTATAATTATTTATTAAAAAATATCTCTCATATTATGATATTTTATGATGATAATTTTAAAACATAAATTTTTCACATCTTCTTTTAAATTGGAAACGAACTCATCATTCATGTGTATGGAGGACTACCATCTGGAGAACCAGTGTAATTTATTTTTCATTGTCACCTATCATAACATGGTATAATGATATATTTAGTGTATATATATATTATAGTATTAAAATAATTATAGTTATTTATATCTGATATCACATGTTTTTTATTACATTTCAATGAGTGTAGATTATGATAATTTTTCTCATTCGTAAGGAGTAGTATTTCCTTACTAAATGATGTAATTCATTTTTCCAAAAGAAAATTACATGGAAGGTAACATGGAAAAAATTAATGAATATATGTGATATATTTTAAAAAATTATGATATTAAAGATATGTTTTTCATTCCTAAAATATAAAACATCATTTTCATTATTACCTTTCCACATATTAAGAAATGATATTGGTGTTCATGTATAAATATGGAATACCACCTCCACAAAGTGGTGTTATTTTATTTAATCACCAAAAAATTGATGTTATTAAAATGTATGATTAAAAATAATAATATTTAATTTAATATAGAATTATTATTCTGAAATGATAATTTAATACATACCTTATTTCTATAATGATTGTATAAAAATGGATATGTTACTCATGCGTATGTTTGACCTAATGCCTATATCATCATAACATAGTTAATTTTTTATAAACATTATTCATGATCAGTTTTAAAAGTATAATTGATGAATGAATGTTATAATTATTATATGATTATTATCCTATAAATGTTTAAATAAAGGCCTTCTTCATCGTAGTGAACCAACTGATTTATGTTTTTACATGTAAGTATAATATCGATAATACTTCTAAAGTAATAATATAAGATTAACTAATTTTGTATACCGTAGTAAGAGATAAAAAAGTAAATATAAACATGTAATGTTATCTTATATAAATAAACATTTAAAGGAATATAATTATTAATTAAAATTAATAATGTACATGATGAACCGGACACGTGGAAAGTGTCTTCAATTTTGAAATCTTGTATTAATATTTCCCTTTCTACTCATATTATCCTATGTCCATGATTTTATAAAAACATAGGTTTTTTATATGGAAACTAAATATTTATTAAGGATATTATATATCTATTTTTTATTTAATTCAATGGTTTTCAAAATTAATTCTTTTAGATGTCTTATATGGAAAATTTTTACAAAAAGTCAAATGGAATATTCAATTTTAATATATATGATAAAAATGCATTTCCCACCACTTCCATCATAATTTTTAGAAATGGATATTTTAATTGAATTTATTTTTATTAAAAAACTTGTTTTCCTTTTCTGGGGATATTTTTTTAACGTGACATTAAAGACAAGGGTTTTTTGATAATCGAATGTGTATTGTTAATAGGGTGAAAAATGTATTCAATGATTTTATGATTTAATGTTGCATTATTAATGTGATTCATTAATGATATGGTAGATGGAAAATTTTATATGATGTCTTCAAAACCATTTTTTTATGAGTGTGCCCAATATATCTTATATGATGTGTACACCCAGATATCATCTAGTGAGATCAGAATAGATTATACAATGCTCCAACCCATAATATGCTATAATGAATTGGGTAATGATTATTTCATATAAATATTTATATTACAAGTTGGTTGTGTTGTTAAAAAAATTAAGGGTTTATGTTATGGTTCAGTAAGGGTTCTAGAAAATGATATCCCAAAACACCTTAAATTATTTCTATGTATTCTGATTATTTTTTCATGGAATTTATCTCTATACAATATGTAAGAACATAAATTTATATAATAATTATGATTACCCTCTTGGTTAAATGTTTTGATTAAATAAATGTTTTTTCATGTTTTTTCATATTTTTTCTAGGATGGTAGTTTTCTTCTTTTTATGTTCCCTACGAATCATTTTCTGCTCATATAAAATTTTTAAAATTATTTTTGTAGGGTTAAGAATGGGTAAAATAAAGGAATAATTCATGTGAAAAATAGTGAATATTTTTCAGGAAAATAATTCATGTTTTATTTTACATGTTTTACATTATGGATAAAATGGTTACTGATCAGAAGTTACAACTTTGAATTTAATGGTTATTTAGTTTTGAGTTATTATGTAACTCAATGAAACTGTTATCCTGAAAATATAATAAAAGTGTAAGAATTTAAGTTATTCAATAAAAATACTATATATTATATTATATTTTTTATTGAGATATTTATAGTTTGTTGCAAAAAATGTTTTATTAAATAATACAGATTAGGAAAATATTAATCGAATAATTGTTAAAAATTATACTTTAGTTTTATTTTAAATTGGTATATAATTTTAAGAGTATCATGTTTCTTTATGTAAATAATTTTTTAAAAAATTCTTTCCCGTAGATGGAAAAGTGTAGCTTTAGTAGGAAGGCAGAAAGATGAAAATAACCATAAAAACTAGTATCCCCATATTTTTGGAATTGGAATAGTGTAGTTATTATAGTGATTCCCCAGTAGATAGAAGATTTAAATGGTGGATTTATCCACGTTGGAGAGTATATAGATCATCCACAGATGAGTATGAATGGTGGATAATTTTATAAGACCTCATGGTCCCACCTTTAGTGGAACCTAAGATACATTGTTAGTGATATGATGGATCAATGAACATAGGAAGACAATTTAAGTCATCACATGTTTTGAACACAAAATATAACTCATGTAAATCAATATATTAATGATGAAGATGAATTATAGTTTCCTATACTTAAGAATACATGATATAATGATGACCATGATTCAATGTAATGTTACACAATTACCATTCATTTTCATGAGAAATATTTCTATATTGTTATTTATCTATGAATGGAGAATTTTTTTAATTTTTTAAAACAATGAATAATATATGGAATCATATGATGAAAACCTCAAAAATATTTTCCAGGTATACGACTGATTATTTTTCAATCATTGATTTTAAATTTAATCATTTTTTCTAATGATTCAAACCTTGTTTGTGAAGATCACTTTCATCTGAAGGACATAAAATCTATAAGAATAACGTTTGTTGTTATGAGATAGTTGGTATGTTTTTTTCTAAAAATTATGTTCCTTGTGATGTTAAATTTAATAAGTAATTAGGATGGAAGGTGATAGGGAAATATAAATCAATGAAAAATGAAGATATGAAAATAATGTTCCAATAATAAGATAAGTGTGTTGACAAGATCCCTATAGAATGATTTTGAAAATTAAGAAATAGTTATAATTGTGAAATATTTTTTAAAATATTATGATTTCCAGGAAAATAGTCCACTCGAATCCATAAATGGGTTAATATATACACATCAAACAGTGAGATGGTTTATTTTCAAAGAGTTGCATTATTATGAAAATGTGTAACCGAATACAATAATACAAACTCAGAATCATCAGGATCAGAAGGAATATAGTTAAAACAATATTTTTCTTCAATTATATTTGATGTTAGGTCATCAAATGATGTGGAGATATAAATGTTATATTTTTATAAGAATTATTCCAATACCATTTTTGACTCTAGATCGTCGCATTACATCATTTTTGAGAAATATTCTTGTAAGATGTTAATATCACCTCATGAATGAAATATAATATATTTTTTTGAAAACAGAAAATTCATATATTAATGAAACAATGATATATAGAAATATTCTAGTTTTTATTAGTTGAATATTTTTAACTAAATTTTTTATTGAACATCCAATAATAGAGTTTTATAATATTTTGAGAATGGATTGGAATTAAACATTTAATGTTTAGATTAATTTATTATCCAAGAGTGTTTTATTCTAATATTTATTACATTGGTAAATTGAAGGTTGTTAGGAAATTTATTATAGATGATAGTGGAAGTTACCTTCCTCATATTGTTGGAAATAAAGAAACTGTTCAGATGTGTCTTGTTAATTCACTAAATGAATACATTGGATGTTTTTTCTAATGAAATACCCATTCAATTCCATGTTGGGAGGTAGAATTTACTATTTTCATTGTTCATGATGTCGTACCGATTCAAAATCCTCTTATCGAATGACTCAAGTGTCACTATTAGAATTTAAAAATAAATTTCATGAGATAATATATAAGTTTTTAATTATAGCTTCCGTTTAAACATGGGTTGTTCATGGTTTTTTTATAATAGTGATGGTATAATGAGACTTCAAATTGATTATAAGACATTGAATAATAACACTTTTATGAATATTTATACATTGCCTCATATCAGATATTTGATTGATCATCTCTTCGGAGGACCATATTTTTCAATTATGAATCTATGATTAGGATAACATTAGTTGGATGTGTAGGAATAATATATTATAGTAATGGTTTTTTACACTATATATGTGAATCATGAGTTTTTACTTATACCCATTGGGTTTCAAAGTCAACCAATTCTATTGGTGGACCATACAAATAGATTTTTCAATAAATTGTTAGATAAATTTGTATTTGTGTTTATTAAGGATATTATTTTTATATTAAAAACATCATGAGGAACATGAATGACACTTGACTATTATTTTTCAAACCATAAAATAAAAGAAACTATATGAAAATTTATTTATTTTTGAATTTTGGTTAAAAAAATATCATTCCGTAGACACTCTATTTAAAAATATTGCATTACTATTTAACATAGATAAACTAATGATGTATAATATATTAAAATATTGAAAAATATCAAATAAATTCCTAGTTTTCCTATTTTAATAGGATATTAATGATAGTTTTTCTAAAACATTGATAAGTTTTCTCTCCCACTAACTATTTTAACCTAAATGAAATTTCAATTCATCTTAATAGAATAATGAAATGATTTTTTTAATAAAATAAAAATAAGATTATTGAATGGTCTATTTTTGTCCAATACTTACAGTAAAGGACAATTTCTTATCTACAAATATTCTTATTTGAAAGGACATTATAGTGTCATATTACAGAATGTTCATGTAATTTCTTATGCTTTGGAAAAAATAAAACCTTTGGATTTAAATTATCATAAAAATTATATGGAATTACTTAGTACTGGGTTCTCAGTAAAGAAAATTGATACACCATTTATATGGATTGTGGTGTGAAATATATAATGATAAAAAATATTTTTTTGTATATTTTCACTCTAAAAGAGTTAATCATGATACCTAGAAGATGAGTGGGATAGATAAATGATTTTCATTTTAACATTCATTATCATCTAGGAATGGAAAACAGATTAGATGATTCATTGAGTCATGAAAATAATGAATACATTAACCATGTTATATTCAAAAATTGACTTGTTTGTTGCAGATTTGATAAATTTGTTCTCAGAATCTGTGGATTATAGGATGTCCCCTATTTTGATTTATGTGTTAATCTAATCATATCTATCAAGAATAATCAATAATCTCTAGATGGAGGATTATGTTCAGTAATAAAAATTATAATCGCTTCATTATGGTATGCTTTTTTATGTCAATTTTGAAAAAGTAGGTATTATTAGATTTTGAAAAAAATTATGTGTCCCTTGTGATTACCTGCTTAAGGTAGTCTTGTGAGTGAAACTCATAGTTCCCCATTTTCTATTTATCCTGGATGCACTGTGATGTTTATAATACTCTGGGATTATAATAAATGAATTTAATTCTAATAGATATTGTGTAATTAAAAATTAAATTTTTTACATTTTAATTGGTTAAAGATGAATGAAAATTATAAATGGTATTTCTTAAAAAAAATTCCAAACCGAAGAAGAAATGGGGAAATATATCCATGGATTTTTTGTTGGGAGTACTATAGACTTATAAAGGTGATATTGTGATTTGGGTTATTATATTTCAATTAAATAAAGATACACATTTCCATCCCATTTGAGATACAATGCATTTTGATAATTTTTCTCGAGTATATCTAATGGTGATTGTTATGTTGCATATAGTTCTCCTCTTAATTATATTATACCATGGTCCCTTGTTCAAAACTAATTTTTCTAAATGAAATTAGAAGTAAAATTTTACTGAATTATATTTTATTACATATTTTTATTATCAATATGATGGATAATCTATGAATATGATTTAGACTAGGAATTACTTTCATCACTGATGTTCAGTGGATTTCTAGGGAATTTGGGATCATCAATTTTCTCTATTTTCTTATATCAACTGTATCCATTTTAATATATATATATATATAATTTTTGAGGAATTATTTATAAAGTGGTATTGAATTCTATATTTTTTGGATTATGTGTTGTAATGGAATTTGAAGTGACCTGGGTTGGTAGTGGATATGGTTAATAATTTTTAATTTATTTGAAAACATGTAGGAATTGTTGAGTGTAAGAGGAAAAGTTATACTCATAAATAGAGGAAATTTTTTTATTTCTAGGTAGGTGATCATGTATTTCTCAATGTATCTAAAATTAATTTTTTTTTATTTTAGTGAGTATGCGAAGTTGTGTATGTCTTTCATTAGAACATATAAATTCCTGGAGAAATTATTATCAACTACCATTTGAGTTTTTTGTTCCTCTGAGCTTATCCTAGGTGTATAATTTATTTCATGTTTCAATGTTAAAGAAATACTATCTAGATTCATAATGTTTTTTGAGATAAAAAGTAGATTAGCTTGAAGATAAGATTTAGTATGAGGAATAAACTATTCATATTATTAACCATAGAGAGAAATTTCTTCAGAATAAAGTGATTTACCATGTTATGGTTTTATGAAAATACCATAACGTCGAAGAAGAAAAAATGTAATATAAAAATGATATTATTGAAGAATATTTCTACTTGTTTAAAATGTGAATACAAATATGAGGATGAAATTTTTAAAAGGACGAAAGAATATGACAATAAATTTAATGATAGAGTAAATAATTTTAATGTTTAATAAATTTAATGAACACTATTATAATATTCATTTTAAAAAATTAATTAAATTAAATTAAAATTCAATTAGTGTTAATTAAACTATTTCATTATATGGTTATTATTTAAAATAATTAAGACTTTATTATAGAATTTTAACTTTAAAATTTTATTTTTATTATGATTTCATCGTATCAATATTTTTCTACGGTTAAAATCTAGTTTTTTTAGAAAGTATTGATTCTTCATAGAATAGTGAGAAATAATTGTTTTATAAAATAAATTTTATATTAAATAAATAAATAAATTATGAAGGCATCATTATTTTATGAATATATAAATCAATTGAAAAAATTATTCTTAAATTGAATTATTTATAATTAATTATATATAAATCAACTTTGTATCGGATATTTATATCAATTTATTTTTTTGGTTTAAAATTTGTTTTGTTAAACTATTTTATAGTTATTAATGTCACTCCATTTTAATTAATTAAAAACAAATAATAATGAATTATTTACACTAAATATGAATAATATTTTTCCTGAAATTATAATTTAAATTAAGTTGAAAAATTTTCTAGTAATTGAGTTAATATAAAATCATCTTATGCTTGAAAACCACATCTCAAGAAAAATAGTTTTTTCACCACGTTTGTAAGTTTTATATTAAATAAAAATTATCCACATCTATGAATTGAATTTATTAAAATTCATTTAATATTTTGAGCCAAAATATATATGATATCTCATATTTTAACTTAATTTTTATTAAAAATGAATATTGAAAGTAGTGGAAATCGTCTACCATTGTTAAGCTGAAAAAGGATTTACATTGGGTAAAGGTCAAAAGAAAATGGAAAAAATTACATAAATAAATGTAATTATTTACCTAGCCATATTTATACCTTATAATATATATTTCTATAAAATAGTTTATTTTTATCATTTTTCATATGAAAGACATGGGTACCACGTTTTCTTTTCAAAAATTACAAGTGTTCCCTCACCTCCCTTATAAAAGGCCACCATAAATCCTCCACACATCACACATTTAGAACCATATGGATCAGAAAATATCATCCCGCATACCCTATATACACCCCCCTTATTACATATAGACCATGTATTTATCAAAAATCCATCCTATGAATTTTTTTGGTTTTAAACTAATGAGGTTCTTCAAAGAAGATGTATCATGCTTAACTGAGTGTTTTAATTTTATTTGTTCTTCCACCTAATTCAATTATTTATCAATTATATTTATACAATTACACTATTATTCACCCTTTAATGAGATTTTGTTATGATAATTTAACAAACTAAATCTACCTTCCATTCCATAAAATGGGAATCAAATTCATCAATTGTGTGTAGAGAAGACAACCACCTTGGTAACCGATGAAATTTTTTCCATCATCGCCTCTCATGGATTGTTATAATAATGGATTTAAACTATATATATGTATTATATTTTTAAATTAATTATACTAATGGAATTATTATATCACATATACTATCTTATATTTCATTCCATGGCATATCGGATGACGTCCCTCGTGTGTTTGGAGGACAACCAGTTAGCAAAGGGATGCGATTGTATTTTAAGAAAAGCTATATTGGGATTGTAATAAGGACAATATTAATGAATTTTTGTGATATATTAGAAAAAATTATGAAATATTTTATTTTTTCATCATTATTAAAAGATAATAAATATTTATTTTTTTTATTACATTTCCAGTCACTGAAAAATGATAACTTCATAAGTGAAAACGTCTGGACTATCGCTTATATGGAGAGATGTGAATCATTATCATCACCAAATAACATGGATGCTAAATATATAATTACTGATGTAATATATTTTTATGAAATAATTAACATTTTGAAATGTTAAAATATGGAATACCCTCTTTCCAAAATTGATGTTGAAAAAATATAATGTTACTCACGATTAAAAACAACCTACCCTCTCCATGATCATAGCACATTTCAATTTTCATATCCATATTTCAGGAAAATTTATAAATTAATAATTTAAGTGTAACAAAGATAATTATTTCCTGGTTTTGATCCCAGATATATTTAGATAATTAACTTATTTTCCATGTTAAACCTATCAATTTAATTTTTGACATGTAAGGTGAACACAATAATAACATACGAGGTAACATTAAATCATTATGAAATTCCATATAGCATTGTAAGATAAAAACACAAGGAATATTAAACATGAATATAGATCATAAGAAATTAAATAATTAACATTTTTTTATTATTCATAAATATAATGAACATATGTGAAGAATAATAATTACGATAAGGGAATTTATTCTAAAAATCATATTTTAAATATTCCTTTTAATGATTTTTATTTAATTTATGCATTTTTTTAATTAAAATAAGGATATTTTAATATAAATGTAAATTAATTATAAGGGATATTTTATAACTATTTTGACTTCTTTATAATAGTTTTCAATAGTAATATTTAAATGTTTATTATAATTTTTCTCAAAACTTAAAAGGAATGATCCATTTTAACATATTTGGTTTCTACAAATTGTCACACTATCACATACATTATCTTAAAAATGAAATATTTTACAATATATCATATTCTATGTAAATAAAAACCATCTTACCCTTTTTGGGAGTATATTATGTTTTTCAAAATGGGATTCAAAATGAAAGGTTGGTATGATATAAGAATGTTTTTTCATATGATATTAAAATAGTGTTTCTTGAGATTTAAAATGAAAAATTAAAATATTAATCTTTTTTATCATTATATGGTCCTCCAAAATTTTTTATATGATGTTTTTATCTCCATTGTATATTGAGGGTGATTATGACATAAGTTTACCTATTCATGAGCCTTGATTTTAATAAATGATCCTAATACATCTTATGTGACATGTGTGCCAAAATAACACTTTATTTCATTAGGTGATGTTTACATTTTATGGATAATTCTAAGAGAATATGGGTAATTTTTTTTCAAAATTTAAGGGATTAATTAAGGTTACTATGAGATGATATCCTAATGAAACTATGTTATATTTCAATTCTTGTTAATGAGTTATTCATATAAATCATTTGATTTTATATATTTAATATAATGAAAAGTTTACAATAATAATGAATCAATTTTATAATAAATGGTATTTTTATAAAATATATTTTCATTGGCTTTCATTTTTTTCTAAAACTAACAGTTTTCAACTTGTTATATCCCTCATCGTGCATTATGTGTTCATTCCTCATTTTATAAAAAAAATATTTTATAGATGGGTTAGGTAAATGAGAAATTCATGTGTAATGTTGTAATGATTTTGTATAATAATAAAATTTTGTTTTATGTTATTGGGGGAAAATGGATAATAATCTGATGTGTCCACATTGTATTTTTTGATTTTTTCATGGTTGAGTTATTACCAATTCTTGAAAAAACTAAACCAAAAATATCTTAGAAGTTGAAGAAGGGGAATTCTTGAATAAAACTCTTGATTATGTAATGGTTTTGGGAAGATACTTTAATCGGGTATCAGAGGAACGTTTTAGATTAATTAGGTTTTTTGGATAATATTAATATCATATTTTTTGAGGATTCTACTTTATGCTAATTTTGAAATTAAATTGTATTTAAAGATTACCATTTTAACACACCAAGACATTATAATATTTTCATTTTATCATAAAATGATTTTTTTTGTAAAATTTCATTATTCACGACACCATGTTAATCTTACACTACAAACTACAATGAGTTTTCTTATTAAACATGCAAGACCAAGTCTTATCACATTTTATTAGTGCTCCTATGGTAAACATATATTTTTAAAATTTTATAAATTATATGTGTCAAAATGATCATCATTTATTAATGTGGATGGTAAAAATTATCTTCGTGTAAATTTTTTTGATTTTTCTAAGATGATGAATTTTTTTATGAATATGAAAAATAATGAATTTTAATTAAAAAATAATATGTAATTAAAATAATTATTAATGTTAAATTATATTTTAAATATTTTATGAAGAAGAAATAGATAAAATTTAAAGCTATTAATCCAATGTAGTCATTAGATTCATTTAAATATTTAATTTGGATATACAAATATAACAAACATTTGATCATTTTCACATTAAAAACATCTTTCTCGCCGCATCTCCAGGATTAGCATTAAATATAATTTTTCCACTTCACTGAATTGAATTTTGAATTAAGTATATAATTTTTTTAATTAATATAATATTTATATTATAATATGATCAATATAGTTTTTTACCAAAATGATATTTGAATTTAATTAAAATTCATTACAACAATTGAGGTAAACTATGATTAATAAGGGACTAAACCTTTAACATATGTGCAAAAAAGGCCTAGTACCTTGTCCAAAATCCATTATATGCCCATATTTAAACTTTATCTCCACACGGGTTCAAATTTTATTTGGTATTGGGACACATTATTTTGATGTTGACCCATATAATATGATTTGAAATGAAAATGATAAACAAAATGTACAATCTTTTCTATTAATTCCAATAAAGATTTTGAGTAAGGAATAATCTACAAAGATTTGGTCATAAACAAGATTATGAAATTTTAATGTTTTGGTTTTTATCATGATTATTTAATTATAAATATTTATTAAATATATTATTACATTAAATTCATAACAAGCACAAATGCGATGATTATTTAGTTGGTAATGAAATTAAATAAAAGATGCTGAAAACATTTAATAAAAAGTAAATTTCATGAATTATTTTGTTAAATTAAAGTTTCTTATCAAGATATAATTTTACACATATTTTCAATTAATATAATTTAGAAAAATGTATTAATATTTTAAAATTAAAAGTGAAAAAAGAAGTTAAAATTGTGATTAATGTTATTTTAAAATAAATTATATTTTATTAAATTATTTAAAATGAATACAGATCCAATATTTTTCCAATTTATTTTTAGGTGTTAATAAATATCAAATATCATCCATTTTTTGGACAAATTTATCTTTTATAATTAGAAAATTTTCCCATAGTAAGTAAAAACACCCATAGCACAATCAATGTTATAGTAGTGTTTTTGTCCATTACATTGTATTGTTTTAAAATTAAGTTTCCCAAAATAATTTTTTAATATTTTTAAATAATATATATTATTTAGAAATATATGGGTGTATATTTTAAAATAAATATCACATTTATTTATTATTACTGGTTAAATTACTTATTTTCTAAAAATATTTACATTTTTAAATACCCAAATGGTTAAAGTGGGGAACAAAGATGTTAATGAAGAAAATTATAAAAAAAAAATATTTTAGTGTGGTGGAGGTTCTTATCAAACATAAATTGAAATTAACACATTATTTTTCTATTTTGAGTAAAATTAGGAATGTGAGATATCCCAATGGTATTTACCTTTTATTAATTACAAGAATTCCATTTTCCCATATCTATAAAATCAAATTCACTCTTCCCCTTCTTCCAATTTATCAAACCACATTATGTCATCCAGACCTAACACAAAAAAGCTCCCAACATACCTCCTATTATCTTGGAATCATCACAATGCATAGAAATGAATCCAAGTATGTCCTTCGGTGAAAATTTAAAGGATTTACCAAAAAATATGTCTCAATCTGTAATGATCAATTTGGTTTTACTCCTATTCCATACCATTTAATTATTTTTATTCAATGTTTATATAAAAATTTAACATCCCATTTAATTTTAGAATAAAAAATTCATATGAATTAATTTTTATGAATTAGATATTAATTTTAGTTTTAAGGGTACATTATGTCTTCTATTATACCCGACACTCAACAAAGGGTTTCTCTGAAATATAATAGTGCACATAATATTGAGTTATACCAAAAATACATGATTATTATTATTTTTTGAAATGGTAGTTTTCTCCAAGCCGTTTTATTAGTTGGAATGAAATGAACTAACAAATTTATATTCACACATGTTTACTAAATGTTTTTACTTTCTTCAAATAAAATTTGTGTGAATAAAATAATAATAAATCCAATTTTAGGCATAAAAGCTCTAAAATAAAATTTGTGTGGTTGTCTTCTCTACACAAAATTGATGAATTTGATTCCCATTTTATGTAATAGAAGGTAGATGGAATTAAATGAACTAACAAATTTATATTCACACATGTTTACTAAAGTTTTTTACTTTCTTCAAATAA
Organism: Viscum album; assembly: GCA_963277665.1. Taxonomy (NCBI): domain Eukaryota; kingdom Viridiplantae; phylum Streptophyta; class Magnoliopsida; order Santalales; family Viscaceae; genus Viscum; species Viscum album. The sequence continues at coordinate 448,245,413 of OY728147.1, forward strand.
ATTTTTTTCTGATTAAAATAATAATAAATCTAATTTTAGGCATAAAAGCACTAAAATAAAATTTGTGTGGTTGTCTTCTCTACACAAAATTGATGAATTTGATTCCAATTTTATAGAATGGAAGGTAGATGAAATGAAATGAACTAATAAATTTATATTCACACATGTTTACTAAAGGTTTTTACTTTCTTCAAATAAAATTTGTGTGATTAAAATAATAATAAATCCAATTTTAGGCATAAAAGCTCTAATAATTTTTAAAAGGTATTTTTACTGACTTTTTATGGCGAAAAGACATTAAATAATTTTTGAAAAATCACTTTTGAATCATGAAATGGACCATTTTCCAAGTTAGAGATATAAATATTATTAAAACAAATGAAAGTGACAACATGTTGCCCTGTTATTTCATATTAGTATAATAATTTTAATATTGGGATAAACATTATAAATCATCAATCCTAAATAGAATCCATTAATATAATTAAACTATCTAAATAATTGGAATTTATTTAGAATATTTATAGACTAAATAATTACTATAAATACTAACACAACCGTGATGTAGTAATTACTTTTTTGACCAAATATAAATGAATGATATTAAATATATTATAATAAATATAACTATAATTGTATAAGGTACTAAATTATTTTTCTAGGCGATTATGACATATTATATGTCTATTAATTTTTTTTTTTCAAATTTTTATCGCTTTTTTAATTTCATATAAATTCAATGAAACGAATAGTGTCGAAATTGACATTATTGATATTTAAAACAATTGTTTTATAAAATTATTTAAAAAACAATAAAATACATTAAAATTAAAAAGTGAATATGATAAGGTCATACTATTCAGAAATTTTCCATTTATGAAAAATTTACCCAATATAAGAAAAAATTATATCCATTTAATATTCAAAATTTAGTTACCATAATTAAAATTAAAATATATTAATTGAGGGTAAAATGAAAAGATATGGATTAAATTAAAATCAATATATGTCTCAAAATTATTTAATTATATTATTTTGACCCATAGTCATCATGTCATTTAGGTAACCCAATTTGGAGTCATTTGGATTTAAAAATTAATGTTTATTAATTTAATAATTTAAGATTTTCCAAGGGTACCCATCCCCTATCTAATTAAAATGTACCCACTAATCTCTACTAAAAACAATTTAAGAAACATTTTATTAAGACATAATATTCCCAAATATCTTATTAATATCCATCCACACATATCCAAGGATGTAGTTTAGTAAGAACAACATACTTAGATATTTTTAGGTGTTTATTAAAGGTGATCAACCGAAGAAGAGGTATCGTTTTCTTTAGGTATTTCGGTATTATTTCTTCTTCCACATCCTTTAAATATCCTCCAACTATGATTAAATAATAAATCTAGAGCCCTCAATATACTGAGATTTTATTATGTTAATATCATCACCTAAATATATCTATAATTTCATCAAATGGTAAATTATCCTTTCATTTGTGTGTATGGCAGACTACCGGATAAGGAACCGATATAGTTCATTTTTCATTAACATCTCTCAAGACCGATCATAATGAATTAATTAATGATTTTATATTATTTTCATTACATATTTATCATTATATGATAATAGTATTTCATTTATATTCTACATTTCATGCACATAAAAATGTTTACCTCGATCATGTGTGTGTGTGAACTATCACCTACACAAAGCGATGCGATTTGTTTTTATTCACTAAATAACTTTTATGACATATATATATATATATATGTATTTATAAATGATTTATTTAATATTAATTATTTTATAATAATTCTGAATTGATAATACAATACTTACCATCATTCCCAAATGATCAATAAAAAATGGAAAATGTTGCTCATGTGTACGTATGGCCTAGAATCTACATGATTATAACATTGTACATTTTTAGAAAAATACATAATGGTTTGATTTAAAAGTATAATTTATCTCAAAAAATTAAATTAATTTAATGAATATTATTCTTGATATAAATGACTTATTACCACATGGACTAGTGACATCAAACCATGTTCATTTTCGACTAAAGAATTGAATATCGACAAAACATCTGATATGAATTCAAATAACTAACTAAATATTATAACATGGTTATTAATGATAAAAGGTAACAATAAAGATTGAAGGGTTATGAATCATGTTGAAATTAATCTATTTTTATTATTTAAACAGAACTGGGCACTTACGTGGTGAATCAAACTCATGGTTAGTGTATTTGCCTCAATCTTATCTCCTTGATGCATATTTTGATGTTATACATCATATTATTTTATAAGGCATATAATAAACCCATTTATCTTTTTAATTTATTTCATTTTTTTTACAATTATACCTTTTTACTTTTATTACAAAATAGTAAAAAAGGCATGTTTTTTATTATATGCATTAGTATTCACATCACTTATGTTTTAACTATTATTTGATATTTTGATTCCACTATAAGCCTTAATGTTATTAAATGGAGTAGAAATCCATTATTCCCATTTTGGGTGTTTTGGTATTGAAAATTGTTTTGAATGTAGATTGACTATTTGAATATCATGGAATTATTTCTTATAATTGAGAATGAAATTTTATGAGTGAAATATTGATAATTAAAATCTTTTTTATGTTATGATTATATAATTTTACAAAAAAAATTACAGGTGGTTATGTGATAAAAAAATATGGTTGGTTATATTATAAAAAAATATAGGTGTGTACATTATAACCTCCAATGCATCGGGTATGAAAGTCGATCGTATAGCCATTCCATTTGTAGGAGTAATATGTGTGGAAGTAGACTGTATGGTTATTACATTTATGTATGATTATTTTTGAAGTAGCCTTTATATGTGTTATGTTTCTTTTTATGGATTTTATGATAAAATAATGATTTCAAAATAGGGTTACAAATTATTTTTAAAGAAAGTATTTACTACTTATTAATGGTGAAAAATATTATATTATTATAACGTGTTCTTGGTTTACATGTTTTCACAAACCTAACATTTTTATACATTTGTGTAACAATTACTGATATTTTGTGCTCATCCCATATATTGAAATTATTTTAATAGTATTTAATGTATAATAGAGTCAAGGATGGGATTATGGAAAAATTATGATGTTGTAACATGAAAGGAAACAATGTTTCTTTTTAAAATTTAATGTACTTCAAAAAAATAGATAGTGAGTAGAAGCGTCAATTTTTAATATTTAATTTGTTATGTATAAGCTATTCCCTAATTCTCTAAATCTATACACCTGAAATAATACTCAAAATGAATTATTGACATAACTCAAGAATATGTAATTTTTAAATACGGGTCCTTAAATTTGGTATTAGGGGTCAGTTAAATAACATTAGGAGAGGGAATATTGTTAATGTCACGACACACCTTCACCACGATGAGGAAATGGACAACTAATTTCTAGAGCATTCCTTCTTCAAGTTGATGGAGAGATAATGACCCCAGAGTATCACCTTCAATAGGCCCCAGAGTGGTGACTAGCACCAAGGGTATATAATCTCATGTACAAATGGAAGGCATTACCCATTTTATTTTAATAGGATCGTGAAATAAGACCGTAAATCCCAAAAAGTCTAAAAACTGAAACTAAAAGTAAGGAAAAAATCCACGCCAATATGATTGTTCAAAATAAACTAATAAAAGTTACAAGAAAACTCTAATGAATGTACCAAAAGAAAGAAAAGTAGCAAAAACTCTTAAAGCCTATGCTAGTAAAATCTGGCATATTCCTCAAGGTCCTCCTGGAAACCCGAAAGTAGTTATTTATATGTAGGGGTAGTATATAGGTATACTCATTATGGAAAACCAAAATCTCTCATTCACAAGCGAGGAGGCATTCTAATGAACCATGAGAAAAGAGAGATAACCAATGCACCTATAAATAAAACTATCCACCCTTCCTCACTAAGGCACAATCCCCAAATAACATAAGTTTGGTAAAATGATAGTAATATCTCATCGATAATTGGGTACCCGACACCACTTTCCCATTGGTTATTTAGGACATCCTATGCATCAAACCTCCCCCAAAAGTCTCACTACAGTCCCACTGTTGCCCCAACAACAACCTTATAAAAAATCACCACTACCACGCCTGAAGACACCTGGGCCAGAACAACCATTTACATGCCCAAAGACACCCGGGCCTCATCCCGAAGGCACTTGGGAAGAAACTTTTCTCGCACACACTTGGGGAAACTACCACAACACACCTTGAACAAAGACTCACGAGCCATAATATACCATAGGTCAGAAAAGCCTACCCGAAGAGTCTTAGGCTACCTGGGAAAGGGATTAGAAAGGAGCTAATGACCAGCCACTCATAAAAAAGTTGCCAAAAACTCCCTCCCCCATGAAATGGGGGTGTTCATAATTGAGTGCTCAACATGGGTGGGGTGTCAATAATAAACAAAAGAACTAAATTTATACATATAATTACATGAACACACATCCAAAACTAAGGGTTCTGAAATAGGAAACAAGGATATACACCACCAGAGCACAACCACCCTCGTTACTATCTCTACATTAACGAACACACAACAACCATAACCAGAGAACAAACCATTTATAGAAATCTATACCCCAATGTACCTATTACCATTATCATTTTCATGTTATTCCATTTAAGTATTCCTTCACTACTAAGAAACTAATAGGCATATAGTAACAATCTATGGAAGCAACTGAATGAAAACATCCAAGATGTAACTACCTGAACTTTTTAATAGTATTTTTTTCATTAATTTGAGTATTATTATATTTTATACTCAAAAAACAATATCCTTTAATTAATTAAGTGAGTATAATTAAAATAATACTATTGGGTTTCAACTATTATATGACTGTTGGCCAATATGAGCGTTGGAAGCTAGATTTTTAATGTTATGATTATTGTTTTTAAATACAAGTGATCATGGTTAATTAATACAGAAAGAGGAATCAACGGCTGATTCTAGTAGACTCAAGCCATACAAAGCCCATCTGTTAGAGCATAGGAAGGAGGTTTCATCAATGGTATTTACTCTCGTCCAAGCCCAAGCTAAACTCCAACATGTGAAGCTTGAACAGAATCACCTACGGGAGAAGTTAAAGCTGATAGAAATCACCACTCGGGCAATGTTTTCTGAGCCACCCCAAGTTTCTTTCACAAAAGAACACCATACACTTAGGTCCTTTACATGAGTGATAAGGAGTTAATAAATGATACCTTAGTTACGTTGTGTAATCCTTGTGTATAAAGAAAATTTTATTTCTTATTATGTTAAATTTGTGAATTTCAAAAGTCCGGATAAATTAGGATGAATTTATAGTAGTTCCATATTATTGATGAATTTTGGAAAAAAGGTATTTTAAAATATTTTTTGTATACTTTAAATAATTAATAATGTAAAATTATTTTCAAAAAATGGTCTTCTACAGTTGTAACAAGTAAAAAATGTAGGGTCTAATATGATGAAGTTAATTTTTTGTAAATAGTAAAATATGAATAGTAATACTACCCTTATTAAATATAATGAATAGTAATGATTAATAAATCGAACAAAAAAATATAATATTCTCCCATGAATGTATAAATACAATTTAAGCATCTTAAAAGTGAAAAAACAATCTTATTATAAGTTTCGGTATTTTTGTATGTCATAAATATTTTATTTTAAATTTTATAATTAATTTAATAATTAAAAATTGAAATGTATTTTCATAAAATTTAATAATAATTTTTTAAGTTTTTTTGGTTATACAATAATTTTATGGGACCTTGATTACTTTTTCCCAGTGTTACAAAACAAGTTACAGTTTTAGAGTTTTTTTTAATAAATAATGATTTCATTTAAAAATAAAAATAAAATTATTAAGAAAATTATTTTCATAAAAATAAGTTCATTTTTTAGTTCAATGCATTGATATTAGGTTAACATGAATTTCTGATATTTTTATAAAATGTATTGTTTTTCGGTAAATAGTGAAAATACAGTTTTGAGTTTAGGTGTGTTCAATGACATCATTAATGATGTAATCATTCTATCCGACTTTTGAATAGTAATATATGTTCTAAGGTTTCCCAGATGAACAATACCATGGGACAATACCATGGTCAAGCCCATGGTTTTGCAAATACCACCGATGAGTTGTCCCTTGGAAATTAATAAAACATTCACTCACTTTTTCTATAAATACCAATCCATTCCATCATTAACATCATTCTGAAATACTCCTCAATAATGATCTGGTCGTTTTACCTCCCAATTAGTCCTCCTAAGGTTCCCTCAAGCACCCAAGGTCCAAAACATTGATCATTCGAAGTCACTCTTCAAGGTAAGGGAACCTTTCACACTCCTCTTTTAAGTCATGACTTCCTTAATGTTATGTATTATTGTTTCCATTTTATTATGTGGGGGTTTGTTCTTATATATACCTACAACTGTCCATTTCATTTTCAATTGATTATAGACCCCTTCCACTCTCATTAACTTATTTTTCTGAATTTTAAGCAACACTGTTAGGCTGCCGATTTTTTCGTAAAAGAAATCACATCTTCTCTTTTCATTCAGGTTATCTTTCCATGTGGTATGTCATTCAAATATCCATACCATAATCTTATTTATATGATATTCTATCCCTATATTGTATTATGAGTTATTTATCATTTTTTCCCCTCTATTTTCAATATTTTCTAAAACCATGTTGAATAGCCATTATGGTATAGAATGTTCGTCCCAAAATCTCTCTCTTTCTCTAGAAATTATCTTGTTTTATTTATATAAAGACCCAGATATATTTTCAATTATAGGGGAATTCATAATGGAATAAAATTTATATAATTTATTCTAAAATTTACAAACACATAACCCTCACTCCCTTTCCATGTGTTATAAATGATATAATAATGATATTTTTAATCACTTTTAAAACGTAATAATTTTTGAAGTGCAACACATTTCTTTTAATATCTATGGGTCATTTATGAAATTTATGATTATTATATATGTGGATCACATGATAACAAATACATATTAAGGGTATGTACTAATAGAGCTCTAATTCATTGGGTAAAGAAATTAATCTCAAGAGATGACTTGTTTCATTATACCTGGGTGAATAACCTTAGTAATTTTTTATGACACCTCAAGGATAAACCATGGAGGTATATTCGTGAATGTATAAATAAAATGTTGTTTCCACATATTCAAGTTATGAATCATGTTATTTTATCTGTGATATGCCTCTTTTTTCCATTTCTCATGTATTTATGTTTTTCATCAAGTTCTTATTGATATCACTAGTAAACTAATTCCCTTTCTTTCCATATTGTGACTTCTACTCACCCTTTCCATTGATGTATGTCTCCAGGTAATAAGATGCAGTATTTGTTCATAGGATTAACTTTTCAAGAGACTTTTCATGGAAATTTGAAGAGTATTTTATTTTATCTTGTATTTTGTTCCTGGTTTCCAAGACACAAGACTTTAAAGGCACACTTTTTGTAAAATGAAATGAAAAGTTATGTAATAAAAAGGCGGGATTCCATAGTTGATATCAAATGATAGTTTATTTGTATATGGAAATTAAGCTATGAAAACGTTAGGAAGAACCCTCTATAAAAGTTTATGTATAGGAAAACTTCCGGTTATTTTGATGAAATATTAAGTAAATGGTTTCTGAACAAATAAATCTATGTTTGTATACGAAGAAGTGGAAGCGGCTCTGGAATAGATGTACCAAGGAGTTAAAACCCTGACAAGGAGTTTCGAGCATGACTAGGGGTATCATGGTACATGAAAATGGGCCTTGCTTCACTCCTGGTTTGACACTCCCATGGGATATTTTTGGTCAATCACAAGCATTTTATGAATCATTATGAAGGATTTATAGAAAAATGTAATTGTTTAAGCATGGAGTTTTAAGATATAAAATCATTTACATTTAAATTTTTGATAAAGGAAATAATATTATAATTAAGGTTTTTATCTTTTTGAAAATGTTGGGAAATAGGAAGAACCGTGAAAATGGTGACTGCAATGGAACATGTGTGGGAAACCCTTTGATGGAAGACAGAATGGAAACATTCATGAGAATGATAAAACAACTGACTCAAGTTATGGCAAATAACTTGAATCATGCTAAGAGGCTGATCTCACCACGAAAGGAACAACATTTTGTTGAGTCCATTATGAGTCAATGACCACCATCCTTTAGTGGATCTATTGACCCATTGATTTTTGAACAGTGGATCAACTATATAGAGATGATTTTTTCTAGCCACCACTATTCAGATCAAGAGAAGTTAACACTGGCTGTTTACCTCTTAGAGTTCAAATCTGATCATTAGTGGGAACTGATTAAAAACACGACTCCAAGAGTGGAGGTTGAAGCTATGGAGTGGGATGAGTTTAGAGGAATCTTCTTCAATAGATATTTCCCTATTTACATGAGAATAAGAATGGATAAAGAGTTTCTCAAGCTGAAGAAGAAGGAGAATGAATCTACGGGACGCTATGAGATTAACTTCAACAAGATTTCATGTTATACCTATACCTTTGTCATGGATCCAAATTGTAAGGTTGAATGATTCTTAGGGGGATTGAGAACTCATCTGGAGAAGAATATATCCATCTGTGACTATACTAACTATAAGGAGATTGTGCGGAGTGCGATGAAAGCCGAACTGGAGTTTGGTGAGATGTGATGGTCTCATAATTCCATTGACAAGAAAATATCGATGGATCCAAGCTTAGGGAAGAATTTTGATTAGTGAATATGGGGAAAGAAATTTCAACGCCCCACGTGTAAAAAATTAGGGAAGAAGAATTTGGGAAACTGTCTACTTGGGAGCGGGAAGTGCTACAAGTGTAGAAAAGATGGCCTTATCACACGAAACTGTGGTAGTGAGGATGAGAATCACCTACCAAACACTATAAACATAGAAAAGATGGTGCATACTCTACATGATGTCCAATGATATATGTGTGTACAACTTGGGCACTTATTCTAATCACTGTCCAAATACAAGGGAAATGGTGGGGAATCTCCATCAACCTCAGCATCAGCCAAGGGAACAACATCGTACCTTTTCATTATCTAAAGATGAAGTTGAAGTGCCAAATGATGTATTAGTAGGTTCTATTATTGTTCTCTCAAAGATATAATGTACTTTGTTTGATTCTGGTTCAATACATTCCTTAATTTCTTCTAAGTTAGCAAATAATTTTTAATCAACCCTTAATTTTCTAAAAGTGTAGTTATTAGTCGAGACTCCAGGTGGGGTTATCCAAGCATCATCAGTTTTTAGAAACTCTTGTATTTACATTAGTGAGAACAATCATATCACAAATCTAGTAGTCATTCCCACGCTATAATTCGATATTATACTAGGGATGGACTAGACCTCAAAGTATAATGCTAATTTCAAATGAAGAAGCAAGGCAATATCAGTACTCTTGAATGGAAAACCTATAGTTTTCTTCCAAGGAGAGATATACCAACATTATAATTATCTATTAGAACAAATTTTATCAATATTTATGGAGTTGATCAGTGAATAAGATGAAGTAAATGAGAGATTATGTATATAAAATGTCCTTGTCTTCTAGGAATACGTTGACTTATTTCCAGATATGTTACCCAGACCTCCCCTATAAATAGAGGTAGATTTCTCCATTTAACTCGTACATGGATATCATCGGATATCAAAGACCCTATATAGGATGGAAAATGAAGAGCTTGAGGAATTAAAGAAACAACTCCAAGATATTTTGGAGAAGCAGTTTATCTGACCAAGTGTTTCTCCTTAGGGATAATTGGTTCTCATTGTGAAGAATAATGATGGGTCAATGCAGTTATGTATTGATTATAGATAACTGAACAAGATGATAGTAATGACCAAATACCATCTTCAAGTAATTCATAACTTATCTGGCCAGCATCACGGGGCCCAATTATTCTTTAAGATTGATATTCGATCTAGTTAACATCAATTTAGGTTGAAGAAAGAAGATATTCCAAAAACTTCCTTCCAATCAAGATATGTTCATTAAGAGTTTGATGTTATTCCCTTCGTACTAACTAGTGAACCTGCTATTTTTTTTGTATCTGATTAATATAGTGTTTAAGGACTACCGTGATAACATTTTTGTATTTTTTATTGATAATATTTTGATATATTCTAAAAGAATTGAGGACAAATAGGATCATCTAAGGGTTATTTTTCATGCTTTAAAGAAGGAGGGGATTTTTTGAATGTGTAGAAAATGTGAATTCTGGTTACAACAAGGTGCATTCTTGGGGAGCATTGTTACAAATTAAGGAATCATAGTTGACCCTACAAAGACAAAAGTTGTAAACGAGTGGCCTCATCCTATAACAAAAATTGAGATAAATAGTTTCCTTGGATTAGTAGGATATTATAGGAGGTTTGTGAAATACTTTTCATGAATTTATTATCTATTAATGAATCTAACTCGAAAAGGGGTCAAGTTCATCTAAACAAAGGAGTGTCAGGAAATTTTCCAAGAGCTAAAGAAGATATTGGTAACTGTACCCATGTAAACTCTGCCCTCAAGTAGAGAAGGATTTTTTATTTTTAGAAATGTATGTCTGAAAGGTCTTGGGTGAGTCCTCATGAAAAATGAAAAGGTCATTTCTTATGAATTGCGATAGTTGAAGACTCATGAACCGAACTATCCAACGCATGATCTGGAGATGGATGCGGTCTTTTTTTCTCTAAAGAAATGGAGGTACTATATTTATGGGGATAAATGTGATATATACAAAGAAAATATAAGTTGTAAGTATATTTTCACACAAAAAGTAATTTAATATGAGACAAAAGAGATGGTTGGAACTTATTAAAGACTATGATTGTTCAATTCATTATCATCTTGGAATAGAAAACAAATGCATTGATGTATTAAGCAGGAAATACCTCCTTGTTCATTCAATTATGAGGATTCAAAGAGATCCTTTGATCAGTTACCTAGTAAAGCTGGACATGGTAATTATAATGGAAGGGACATCATCAACTGAAACCCAAAAAATTTCTCATTAATCATAACTAGAGAAGATCAAGAAATATCATAAAGAAGATCCTTTGTAATAGAAGAAGTTTGAGTCTGTGAAAGATGGAACGTTTCCGGAGATCAATATTGGTCAAGAAGGTGCACATAAATCTTGAACAAGACTATGTGTTCCATCTATTCTAGAAATAAAGAAGGAGATGATGGATGAAGCTCAGAGCTTTACTTTCTATATACATCTAGGAATCATTGAAATGCACAGAGAATTTCATGATCATTATTGGGGGGATAATATAAAAAGGGAGATTGCTGAATACACTTCAGTATGCCTGGTATATCAGAACATGAAGGAAGAATGACTACTTCTTAAAGGGGTACTGAATCCACTACCCATACTAGCATGGAAGTGGGACAATATCACTATTTAATTTTTCACTAGTCACATGAGAACTTCTAAATGAAACAATGCGATATGAGTTATTATGGACCGTATCACCAAGACCGCCCATTTTATCTATATTAAGTAAGATTTCTATCTTGATTAACAATCCGAGATTTCATTTAAAGAAGTGGTAGGATTCATGGATTTCCACTTTCTATTGTATATGATCATGATCCAAGGTTCACATCAAAATTATAGAGAAGTCTTCAACATGCTATGAGCACTGAATTTAATTTCTATATGCCCTATCACCCCCTAATTGATAGACAATCTGAAAGAAAAATTCAAACACTCGAGAACATGCCGAGAACCTTCTCAATGGAATTAAAAGGTGGATGGGATTGACATCTACCTTTAGTTGATTTCTTTGACAACAACAGCTTCCACTCGAGCATTAAAATGGAACCCTATGAAGCCCTATATAGGAATCAATGTAGAACTCTTACTCATTGGGATGAAGCTGGTGAGAGAAAGACTCTTGGGATTGATCTTGTGCCGGAGATGAAAAAAAAATTCCATTCCATCCAGGAAAACATTAAGGCTACTCACAGTCAGAAAAATAGAAATACCAAAAACCATATAAGGGACTTGGAGTTTGATTTTGGTTACAAGTTATTTCTTTAAATTTCACCTTGGAAGAGAGTCATGAGGTATGGGAAGAAAGGGAACCTTAGAACGTGGTAAATTTGACCCTTTGAAATCCTTGATCGTGTGGGAGTAGTGGTCTATCGTCTTTCACTTCCTCCAAATCAAGAATAAGTTCATGATGTCTTACATGTATCCCTCTTGAGGAAGTACATACCTGACCCTTCACATGTACTAAATCCATAGATGGTACAACTGGAACATGACCCCTCATATGAGGATCATCCCATAGAGATCCCGGATCATAGGGACAAGGTTCTATGCAATAAGACTACCCACCTTATTAAGGTGTTGTGGAGAAACAAAAAATGAAAAATAGCCATGTGGGAACTAGAGGAGTCTATGAGTCAGAAGTACCCCCACCTTTTCTCTTCTGAGGGTACGAGTTAAAATTTTGGGGATGAAATTTCTTGGGGGGGGGGGGCAGAATGTAACCACCCAAACTTTTGAATAATATTTGTTTCTTGAATTTGTGTATTATTTTATTTTATACGAAAAAAACAGTATCCTTTAATTAATGAAGTGATTATATTAAAAATAATACCACCGGGTTTTAACTGTTATATAACCGTTGGAAAATATGACCATTTGAAACTAAATTCTTAACATTATGATTATTTTTTTAAATACAATTGATCGTGCTTAATTAATACATAAAGAGGATTCGATGGCCTCATCCAATAGACTCGGGCCATATGAAGCCCATCTGTCAGAGCTTGGGAAGGAGGTTGCATCACTGGGCTTTTCTCAAGACCAATCACAAGCTCAACTCCAACATGTGAAGATTGAATGAAATCATCTATGGGAGAAGTTCAGGATGATAGAAATCATCACTCAGGCAATGTTGTCTGAGCCTCCCCAAGATTCTATCACCATAGCACACATTACACTTAGGACCTATGTAGGTGTTATAAGGGGCTATGTAATGAGACCTTAGTCACATTTTGTAATCATTTTTTATAAATAAAATGGTGATTTATAATTATGTTAAATTTTTGAATTTTAAATGTCCAGATAAATATAGGATGAATTTATTGGAGTTCCATTTTATTGATGAATTTTGAAAAAATGATATTTTAAATTAGTTTTTGTATACTATAAATAATTAATAATGTAAAACTATTTTCAAAAAATGGTCTCTTATAGTTGTTTCCAGTAAGAAATGTAGACTCTAATAAAAACAACTTAATTTTTAATGAATAGCTAAATATGAATAGTAATATTACCCTTATGAATAGTAATGAATAGTAAATCTGCCAAAAAAATAAAAGCTTCAACCATGAATGTATAAATACAATTTATATATCTTAAATTTAAAAAAAACCATCATAGTTTATGTTTCGGTATTGTTGTATGTCATAAATATTTTATTTAAAATTTTATAATTAATTTAATAATTTAATATGGAAATATGTTCTCATAAAATATAATCCTAAAATTTTAATTTCTTGTCTTTTGGTTCTACGATCATTTTATGGGACCTTCATTACTTTTTCAGGGAGTTACAAAACAAGTTATAATTTTAGATTTGTTTTTTTAATAAATAGTCATTTAATTTCAAAATGAAATTAAAAAAAATATATATATAATTATTTTCCTAAAATAGAGTTCATTTTTGATTCCAGAGCATTGATATTAGGTTAGGTTGAATTTATGAGATTTTTATAAAATGTTTTATTTTTCGTTGATTAGTTAAAATACAGTTTTGAGTTTCGATGTGTTTAATGACATCATTAATGGTGTAATCATTCTATTCATCTTTTGAATTGTGATATATGTTATTTGGTGTCCCAAATGGGAAATAACATGGGCATATACCATGTACAAGCCCATGGTTTTGAAAATACCACCGATGTGGTGTCCCTTGGAAATTAATAAAATATTCCCCCACGTTTGATTTAAATACCAAGATATGAGAGACCCTTTCAAGGTAAAGAAACCTTTCACCCTCCTCTATTAAGTCATTACTTCCTTTATGTTTTGTATTATAGTTTACATTTTATTATGTTGGGGTTGGTTATTCAATATACCTAATACTATCCATTTCATGTTCAATTTATGAGAGACCCTTTCAACTCTCGTCAAATTATTTTTCATAATTTTAGGCACCACCGTTATGAGGCCGAATTTTTTGTAAAAGAAATCTCATATTATATTTTCAATCATGTTTCCTTTTCATGTTATTTTTCATTAAAATATCCATTATTTGATCTTATTTATATGTTATTATATCTCTATACTGTATTATGTGTTATTTCTGAATGGTTTTCCCTTTCCCCCACTCTTTTCAATTTTTTCTAAAACCATGTTGTATAGCTGTTATGCTGGAAAATTTTCGTCTCAATATCTCTCTCTTTCTCAAGAAATTCTATTTTTTTTAAGTGAATACCAAAATCTATTTTCATTTCTAGGGGTATTCATCAAGACATAAAATTGAGCTATTTGATTCTGTAATTGACATACATATAACCCTCACTCCCTTTCCATGGGTTATAAATGACATAATGATCATATTTTTATAAACATTTGAAATGTCATGATTATTGAAGTGAAACAAATTTATTTTACTATCTATGGGTTATTTATGAAATGTATTATTATGATATATGAGGATCACATGAAAATAAAGACATAATAAGGGTGTGTCATAATAGCACCCCATTGCCTTGGGTAAAGAATTTAATCTCTATAGATGACAAGTTTCACGATACCTTGGTGAATAACCTTGGTAATTTTTTATGTTGCCTCATGGATCATCCTTGGAGATATGGTCATGAATGTCTAAATTAAATGTTGTAGCCCCATATTTAATTTATGACTCAAGTTATTTTATATATGATATGCCTATTTTTTCATTCCTCATGTCTTAATGTTTTTCACCAAGTTATTATTGATGTCACAAGTAAGTGGATTCCATTACTTTCCTTACTGGTCCTTCTACTCACCCTTTTCTTTGAGGTAAGTCTCCAGGTTATGAGATGCAGTAGTTGGTCATAGGATTAACATTTAAAGACAAATTTCAATGGAATTTAAAAGAGTGTTTTATGTTTTAATGTATTTTTTCCAGATTTCGAAGACACTAGAATTTAAAGGTCCTATATTTGTAAAATGTAATACAAAGTTATGTAATAAAAATGTGGGATTCCATACAAGAAAAAATTTAAGCATTCACACCTGGTTCTATTGTAATGTCACAACAACCAAAGGTATTGGTGATATCCCTCTAAATTCTAGAACCAAACCAATCCCCAATATATTGCGCCAGATGGCCCTATATCCACAACCAACAACTGAAAAACAGGAGATCCCATCACCATCCATATCACCCCATAAGAATTAAGAAGAACAACCATGTGTGTTATAAGAAAATAGATATGGGTTTCTCATATTTAACTACACCATTTATTAAGTTCCTTCTTTCTTTTTTGGTTAAGCAGGGTGATCACACAAGGATTCTTATTCATTAGTCGATCCATCTATAGTTGTTTTATTTTTGTTTGTCACTAGAATTCTCTGTATTGGAATCATGGATAGTTCATTTGTGAAAGCCTTTGTTACAAGTGATTGTTTTCATCATGGGTTTCATTGTTATTGTTGGAGGGTTTTTGGCTTTCAAGAATGGATGGGCCAGATATAGACCTCCCAATGGGTTTTTACCTTTTAGAGGTAATGTCATGATAGCTGGGTCCGGAATTGTTTTTTTCTACTATAATGGGTTTGATGAAGTTACGGGAACTGTTGAAGATATTTGTTTCTTTTTTATGTTATTATTGTATGTCACTTTGTTTCATTCCTTCATTCCACTACACTTTTTGGAGAATCTCATTGACATACTTTCAACCTGGCTTTCATCTCCGGTTTTTGGTCTACAAGTGAGTTTGATTCTCACACAGAGCAAGTCATTCTGACAGGATTGAGACCTCCCATTATGTTTGATTCTCTTGATGGTCTACTTTCATGATGCCTTGGATAGGTTTCATCCATTCCAATCATTTATTTGTTCCTCTATAACTATCTTTTTGTACCCCCCCCCCTCAATCCCATGTTGGTGTAAGCTATTTATACCTTGTATTTTTATTGTAACTCTTGCTTTAAATAAATTCCTTTAGAGATTTAATTGGGAGACCAATTCATGTATCCTCTTTATAAAAAAATTAGTGCATTGGAAAGGACCACCAACGACAACTATTTTTAGTTGAAATAAGCCCATAAAATTCACAACATAAAAATGAAGATAAAATAAATATATCATCATCATCATCATTAAACACACATCATAATTTTTTAGATTATATTTTTATCTTCATTAATCTTTGGTATCATCCACATCCTAAGGTATACATTATCATACCCTCCCTACATGATACACAGTAAATATATATGAAGGAAAACCCTACCTGCATGATCAATGATCAATGATTTTATCCTCGCGTCAAAAACTGAGGATGAGAAACTTTCCTGAAAGGAAAACTCGAGGGCTTGAAGACTGAGCAGGAAGGTATCTAGCATGGGCACATGATTCGTCTGTAGAGTAAGTCTCTAATACGTACTTAGAGAATGAAATGGAATTTTGAAGAGATGATATCGGCTTATGAAAATGAGAAATCCTAAAATCATTGAGATGATTCTGAAGTACATGAAGTCATATCATGTCTTGACCACATGGTTGAGTTGTTTCACACATCAGGATTAATTTTTATTTAATAATTATACTAGGAGAAGGGGAGATAAATGTTGTGAGTTAAAAGATATCTTCTAAACATAGAAAAACCACGTAACATGGGTGAAGCTAGAAAGTACGGGGAAGGGTGTGACATTGAGGAAAAGGCCACACATTTTGGTAAATGGAGGGTCTCTCCAATAATAGGGGTTTAAAACATATTTTAATCACATTAAATGGATTTGAAAATGGTATTAAAACACTTTTATGTCAAAAGATATGTTACTGAGGGTGAACTGGAAAAACTCAAGAAACTGGGAAAAAATTGTGAAAGGGTGGGACACCGTTCAGTGAGACAACGTAAGCAGTGACATCATTCTATGAGACACCATAAGTGGTTCCACTATTTGGTGAGACACAATAAGCGGTACCACCATTTTGGTGTGTGACTGTGAAGGTGAGACCGTGACGGTGCCACCATTTCGGTGGAACCGTTTGGTGGGGTCTATTTTTTTGATAAACTTTTTATTGATTCACTAATGGGCACTAGGATACCCCAAACACCCAAAATTTGGAAAAGTAATGGAATAGGAAGGTATGATTCATTATAGTTTATATAATATCCATAAATTATTTTTACTTCATGGTCAAATTGAAATGATACTGAATTTGAAGATTTCCATGTTTCTTCATCTAAGATATATTTGTTCAAAATGAATTTTTGCAGAGGAAACATAGAAGCTATGTTGGGAAGGAATACAAGGGAAAACAACCTTCTAAATCAGTATCCTAGGATGGTCGGAATCATAAATGAATAGTTTTTTATAATGATGGATCAGTTGACGCGGGAAATAAATGGTGGTGGTGTACATGTCAATGGTTAACAAGATAAATAGCATAGAGATATGTTGATAGTGGAGAATTTTATGGGAAAACTCCCCCATCATTTAGGGGATCACCTAACCATGTTCTTCCTGAAGGGTGGATTAATTCACAAGAAAATATTTTTGATGTAATGGGGTTATCATAAAATCAAAATTTCAGTCTTTTTGTTTAATTTTTTGAAGTTGAATCCGATCAGTGGTGTTCAATGATTACAAATATCATAGGAAGTGAAGAGATTGATTACATTGAATGGGATGAGTTTAAGGATATCTTCCTTGAGTAATATTTTCCAATGTCTATACATCATAGGATAGAAAATAAATTCATGGAACTAAGATAATATGAGGAAGATTGTGTATCTTCATATGAGGAAAATTTCACCCATTTTTTAAGGTATATAACATATTTTATTCATGATATTAATAGTAAGATAAATCAGTTTTACTCAGGATTGATGCTTAAATATCAAAGAGAATTATCTTCTCATGATTTCAAAAGATAGGAGAATCCTATCTGATGCACTAAGAAGGTAGAAATAATGTTTTCTGATTATCATGTATTTCCCAGGATCATGAACAAGAAGCAATAAAATTGACAAGAAATGGGAAATAATTTATCAAAAAAATTTGAGGTAGGAAAACTAAATTTCCATATTGTGAAAAGTGTGTAAAAAAGTGTCTTGGGGAATGTATCTCAATGACTAGGAAGTTCTTATAATTTTGTAAGACTAGTCATATTTCTCCTTACAGCAAGGCAGATTAGAAGGAGAACAATGAAAATATAGTGGTATAATATTTTAATAGCAATGAGTTAGCGCATTATGGAAAAGTGTGTTCAAAGTTGATTACTGAGGGTGGAAACCATCAAAATAAAAAGGGAAAAGGTGTTGAAAAATAATTTTCTACTAGTAAGGATTATGTTGGACCATAAAATTATGTTTTGATGGGTATGTTATGGGTTTTTTAAAATATTCCAATACTCAATTTGACTCTGGATCTTCACATTCAATCATTTATATGTTATTTTCATGTAAATTGGAAATATTGCCTCATGAATGTGATTTATAAATTTTTGGTAAACAATCTTTGTGGAAGATTTGAATAAAAAATGATTTTTTGGAATATTTCTATTATCACTAATGGGATGGATATTCATACTAATATTGTTGATCTTCCCCTAGTAGAATTTGATATCATTTTGGTTATAGATTGGATTTCTGTTTATTGTGCTCAAATAGATTGGAAATCCAAGAATGATTTATTCAATGAATTAATACGATAGATAACATAACAAAATGTTGTGATATTGATTAATTATGGTAGTTAAATTTACCTAGATCATGTTTTTGAAAAGAAATAAATAGTTTAGATTAGTGACATTACATTAACGAATGAATTTATAAATGTTTTTCCTAATTAATTTGTTTGTATTGTTCTAGTTCGAGAGGATAAATTTAGTATGGATTTAGTTCTTGATGGTTAACCAATTTATTACCACCATATCAAATGGTTCCTATAGAATTTATGGAATTTAAAAAAATCAATAATTTCATGATAAAGGTTTCATTCAAAGTAGTACTTCACCATAGTGTGCCCCTATTTTATTTGTGAAAAAGAAATATATTTATATGATTATTTTAATTAAATACAAATCCCAAAATAAAATAAATTTTAAGGATAATTATCTATTTCCTCACATCAATAATTTTTTTTGATCAGCTCCTGGGAGCTCAGTATTTTAGGAAGATTGATTTGATGTTTGGGTACCAGTAGCTTAAGGTGAAGGGGGCTGTAATTCTAAAGATTGTATTTTGAATGTGATATAGACCATATGAGTTTTAGTTTTTCAATTTGGTTTATCTAATTCCATTAGTTTATTTATTATTATCATGAATGTAGTCTTTTATATAATTTTTTATCATTTTTTGGTTGTGTTTATAGATGATATTTTTGTATATTCTAAAATTCCATGGGGAACATGAAAATCAGTTAAGGATTTCTTTATAAACCTCAAAATAAATAAAAATGAATGGAATTTTTAGTAAGAGTGAATTTTGATTGTAAAAAAATTATTTCATTGGTTATATTGTTTCTAAATATGACAAAACTACTCACCCTTTTAAAACAAATGTTTTTGAAGAGTGGACAAGACCTACCAATATCACAATGATTCGTAGTTTTCTTGTATTAGTGGATTATTACCGACGTTTTGTTGAATCGTTTTTATGTTATCTAGAACAATAACTATGTTTACACATAAGGAAGTTATGTTCATCTAGAAAAAAAATTTGATGATTGTTTTTGGGAATTGAAAAGAAGATTTATAAATGCTCCAGTTCTGGGCCATCCTTCTAGGAATGGTGAATTTGTTATCTATAGAGATTCTTAATTGAAAGGAGTTGTTTGTGTTCTAATAAATAATTATTAGGTAATTTCTTCTACTTCCCATCAATTGAAACCTCATGAGTTAAATTACCCTAAACGTTATTTTTAATTAGCTACTATTGTTTTTTCATTAAAAATTTGGAGGATTTATTTATATGGAATAAATTGTGAAGTATATTCTGATCATAATAGTTTAATGTATATATTCACTCAGAAATAATTTAACATGAGATAGATTTGATGTATGAAATTAATCAATGATTATGGTTGTGCGATTCATTACCATATAGTAAAAGAAAATAAAGTGGTTGATGCTTTCGTTCGAAAAAAACAATGGTACATTAACCATTATAAATTTAGAATGAGATACTTTGGTTAATTATTTGATGAAATTTAGATTCAATTTTTCTAGTCAAAGAAATTCATTTATTTTGTTTAAGGTGTCAGTGTAATCATATCTATCAGATAGAATTAATCATTTGCAGAATAAAGACTTTTAGTTTCAAAAAAGGTAGAATTTGTTTAGAAGGGTATGTTACGATAATTTAACATTGATGAAGAATACTTTTTGAGGTTTCTATAAGGATTATATGTGCCATTTGATTCACTATTGAATAAATATTTGTTATCTGAATCACTTAGTTCTCCATTTAATTTTCATTCGAGTAGCACTATGATCTATGAAGACCATCAAGAGTATTACTAGTGGGATGAAACGAAAATACATTTTTTTTCAAATTAAGATTAAATGTTTCATTTTTCAAAATGTTAATGAAGAGTTGTAGTTACCAAAAAGGATCCTTCAGTATTTTCTAGTGAAAGATTGGAAATAAAAAAAAATATCCATGATTTTCATAGTGGTATTACCAAAGACCTCTTGAGGTAACAATGTGATCTGTGTTATTATTTTTCAATTTTCTAAATATTATCAATTTCTTTTTATTCAAGATACTCTATATATAGATAAAAATTCTCATTTGTATATTAAAAATATATTCAGGTTATATGAAGTTCCCCTCTCCACTGTATCTGATCATGATCCCAAGATCCCTTCTATCTTATGAAAAAACCAATAGAAGTTATTGGGAACTGAATTAAAAAATCAGTACATATTTTCACCCTCAATCAGTTGTGAAATAAAAATGAACAAATCAGATGTTGGAAGTTACAATATGTTTATTTTCAATGGATCACGAAGGTTGTTGAGATCAATATCATTCTTTGGTTTTTTTATAAAAATAATAGTTTCCATTCCATTATATAGATGGAACAATTTGAGGCATTTTATGTAAAGTAGTGTTGAACTTCTGCCTTTTGGGATGAAGTAAGTAAAAGAATTTTATGGGACCATAATTGATAGAATGGATGCTAGAATATGTGTAGTTTATTTATAAATACATGAGGATAGCTTAGAGAATACAGAAAATTTATACAGATAACTAGAGAAAGGATATTTCTTTTAAGGTAGGTGATCTTGTCTTTCACAATGTTTTTATAGTGAAAAGTGTGATGAATTTTTGTCTGAAAGGGAAGCTAAGTCCATGGTTCATTGGAACTTATGAAATACTATAGAATATTGGATCAGTTTCCTATCAAGTGTATTTCTTTCCATGCTTATCCTTGGTAAACAATTTCTTTCTTGTTTCAACGTTGAGAAAGTATATGTTTGATCCATCTAATGTTTTTTGTGCAGAAGTTGTTTAGTTGAAAGAGAATATTTCTTATAAGGAATAGCCAGTCTAGATTTTTACTCGTATAGAGAAAGTGTTACAGAATAAAGTGATTCATCATGTTATTTTTTTGTGGAAAACCCATATGGTTGATGTGTAAACCTAGGAATCTGGATATTCTGGGAGGTAGAAATACCACCACTTATCTGATAAATAAATAATATTTAGAGGAATCAATTTCCAAAATTGGGGAAGGATTTAACATCCAAGGTAATTATAGAATAATATATTTTCTTATCTATTAATATTTTTGAATTAGATATTATGTTTAGTTTAAAGGGCAAACTATGTTTGATAGAATACCTAACATGCAATAATGGTTTTCTCTAAAATCTTACGTTTAACAAAATAATGAGTTATAACAAAAAAATGTTATTATTAATATTATTTTAAATTATTGTTATCATCTAACTATTATATTGGAGGTAAGGATGATAACTAAATATTTTATATTTACAAAACTTTATTAAATGCTTTTACTTTCTTCCAATATATTTTATGTGCTTAAAATAAGAATAAATTTAATCGTAGTCACAAAAGAAGTAATATTTTTAAAAGGTTATTTTAACACCTTTTGATTGTGAATCCATTTTAAATATTGCTTTTTGACACATAAATAAGAATTTTGTTTAACTAAATAAACTTATTCAATAGTATTTGTGCATCTTAATATTTTCTGGAAAATGTTTTTTTATATTTATTTTGAAATTTAGATTTTAATGAATATTTAAAACACTCCATTTTAATTCAAAATTCCTTTTTTCATCTAATTTATTTATATTTTTAGATTATCTTTTTAATTTTTTTAATTGATAATTAAATTATTGTTTTTTTATTTAACCTAATTTTGTTCATTTTAAGTAATTCCACATTGAAATTAGAAATAAGCACATGTCAATCATTGGATAGTTTTTACTTTAAATAAAAATGTTTTGTCATTTTGACAACGAGGATTAATTTTAAATTAATTACTGAAACTTCTATGTTTTAAATTCAGAAAAAATGGATTCCATAAATATAATAAATGGGTCCAAATTATGTAAATAGTTTCCTTTTATTTTTTGGATTTTATGAATAGAAACTTTGGCAATGTTTATTTAACATGATTAAAGGTAAATATAGTAAATTAGGGTAATAAATATTATGATAAGGATAATACGATTATCAAAACACATACCAAAATCAGATTAGATGAGTAAAATTCCACCATTAACACACAAGGAATAGAACATACTCGTTTAATGGTCCTTTTACATGAAAGAGATATAAATATTTTTAAAACAAAAGAAAGTGAAAACATACCACCCTCTTATTTCTTTTAAACATAATAATATTAATATAAGGATAAAAATGATAAAAATCCATCATAACTTGTATCCCAAAATATAATGAAATTATATACATCATGTGAATTTATTTATAATTTTTATAGAAAAAATAATTACTATAAATACTGACATAACTATGATATAATAATTTGTTTAATAAATTAAATATCAAATAAATGATATGAAAAATACTTTAATTAATATAATTACAATTAATTATCGTACTCCATGAATTTTATAGCAGACAATGGCATATTATAATTCTATTAAATGATTTTTTGCGATTATCACACTTTTTATAGTCTATTTAAATTTAATGAAAAAAATACTGTCCAAATTGAAACTATTAATATTTTAGAAAAATAATATTTAATTAAATAATAGAAAAATATTAAAAATATTTTAACATTAAAATAATTAATATTATAAGATCTAAAATTTCATAATGATTCGATTTATGAGCAATTTACCGCATATTTGTAAAATATATAGCCTCTTAATATTGAAAACGGTGTTACCACAATTAAAATTAAAATAGATTAATTAAGGAAAAACTAAAAAGATAAGTTTCAAAATAAATTAAATACATGTATAAAAATTATTTGAATTGAATATTTCAAACCATACACATCTTTTATTCTAAAAAAATCATGTTATATTAATTTATATTTAAAAATTAGTTCATATAAATTTAATATTTTAAGATTTTCCAATGGTGCCCCCCTGCTCCTATAAAAGGGTACCCACTCTTTTGTATTACTTGCAATTAATGAACTATTTAGTTCAAAAAATATATACGCAAAATGCTTCCTAAAATTACTACCCTCATTTATAGGCCTTATTTTAGGAAAAACACCTCCTTATATCTGTTAAGGTGTAGTTCAAAGTTGATCAACTGAAAATGGGGTATCATTTTCTTTAAGTATTTCTGCATTATTTCTTCATCCACATTCTTTAAATATTCTACAAACATGTTGAAATAATAGATCCAATATACTAAATATACTTAGATTTTATCATGTAAATATCATCTCATAAATCCATCTTTAGTTTTATCAAATGGGAAAATAACATTTTGGTTCTGTGTACGGCGGACTATCGTCTCGTGAACGTATAAAGTTTATTTTTCATTAATGTCTCTCAAGATTGGTAATAATGATGGAATTAATGTATTTATATGTTTTTAATGTCATTTTTATCTTTATAATATAACTATACATCAATTATGTTCTTAATTTCTATGAAAAAATGATGACGTCGTTCGTGCAGATGTGTGAACTATCACGTCCTCGAAGCGAAGTTATTAATTTTTACTCACTACATCACTTTTATGATATATATAAGTCTATTTAAATTATTAATATGATATTAATGATATTATGATCATTCAATAAAGTTTAAAAATTACTCACCTTTTTTCCATAATGATCAATGAAAAATGGAAAACATTAATCATGCGTACGTACGTCTCATCGTCTCCATGATCTCACCATTGTCCATTTTTCATAGAAATAAATAATTATTAGATTTAAAATTATAATTTTCATATAAAAATTATAATAATTTCATGAATTTTATTTTAGATATGATGTACTTATAGCCACATGGACAAGTGACATCAAACCATGATCATTTTTTACTCAAGTAAATAATATCGAAAAAACGTCAAACATGAACTCCAATTATTATCTAATTATTATAAGATGGTAATTAATGATAAAAAATGAATAATAAACATTAAAATGTTCTTAATAAAGTATAAATTAACTAAATTTAATTTTTCATGAATAACAAGGAACATACATGAAGAAATGAACTCAATGTAAGGGACTTTGTCTCCATCTCTTTTCATTGAGGTATATTTTGATATTATAAACCAACTTTATTTATAGAGTGTCTAATAAAACCCTTTGATGTTTAAATAATTACATGGTTTTAAAAAGGAATATTTTTTTAAAATTCTTTAAAAAAGTTCCAAATGGATTTTTCTAAAGTATGTGGTGAAAAAACCTCTCTACCAATGTAACCATTATTTGATATTTAGATTTCTATATAATCCTTAATCATTTTAAAAGGATAAGATATACCTTATTAACTTTTTGGTTATTTTGGTTTTGAAAATGGTTTGGAAAGTGGATTAACTATTTTAATATCTTCAAATGTTTTCTTGTGATTGCAATTTAACTCATAAGTGTGACCTATTGATAATTGCAAACGTTTTTTTATGATTATATAATAGTACTCAGATAGTTGATGAGTGGTTACATGGTAAACCAATGATGGGTGGTTAGGTGATAAACAAAATAAGGGTGGTTCCTTGAGAAACCATGGATGGGTGGTTACATTATAAAATCCAATGCATTGAGTATAGAATATGGTTATATAGTTATTCCATTTGTAAGAGTGATGTGTGTGGAAGTCGATTGTATGGTTTTTAAATTTATGTATTATTATGTATGAAGTTACCTTTCAATGTTATATGATGATTTCTATGGGTTTTGTGGTAAACTGATGATTAAAAAAATTGTAAGAATTGTTTTTATAAAAATAATTTATTACCTCTTAAAGGTGAAAAATATTACATTATGGTTAAGTATTCATGGTTTACTTGTTTTCACAAGGCAAAAAGTTTTCATTCATTTGGTAAACCTGTATTTAAAGGAAGAGTATGGGATCAAGTAAAAGTTATTATTTTTAATCATGAAACAAAACCATTTCCCTTTTTAAAAATTTTTGTTTTATAAAAAATATGTATTTTGGGAAGAAGTGTCAATTTTTAAATATTTAAGTAGTTATGCTTGTGTTATGGGATATTTCTCTAAATATATATACCTGAAAAGAACCTCAATGTAAATTTCTGACATAAATAAAGATTATATATTGTTTTAAGGCTGGGTCCTTATAAAAAATATTACATTCATCAATATAATGATATTTTTTATGTTTTGATTTCAACAAACATATAAATATTATTCTATAAAATGTGTAAAGAGTTTATCATTCATGTGGATGAAGGATTGTCGCCTCATGGAGTGATGTCATTCAATTTTCTTTATCACCTCCAATGGTTGGTAATTATGATATACACATTGTTTCTATATGATATTTATGATATTTATGTAGAATTTATACTTCTGGTATTTCAAAATAACACATACCATCAAGCTTATTTTTTGTAAATATGATAAGATCATTTCTGTGTGTATGGACTATTCTATCCTCAAAGAGATGTGAAAAATTTACACATTACATGGGATGTATTAATGATTAATTTAGTTAATAATATGTGACATACATGAATTATATATATTATTATTGATATACTTACCTTTCATTAAATTTATTATGGAATTTTCCTTATTTCCCTTTCTGCACAACTAAAAAGGTTATAATGTAGTTCTTAGATGTGTGGAGTACCACCTTCTGAATATGATTTCAAAAAATTTAAATCATAATAATTATATATATAAGTATATATGATTTAATAACATGGTATTTATGATATTACAATATCTTTGGAAATATTAACATTACTTAATTTTTTTCCATAATGATCTTGGAAAAATGGAAACATTACTCATGCATTTGTATGACCTACATTCTCCATGATTGTAATGTTGACACAATTTTAATAACCAAATTTAATTATTGGTTTTGAAAATATAATTTAAATATAAATATAATTATTATTTAATGATTATAATTACATATATGTTTTTATAATGAAATCTATTACCATAGTAAACCCACCAAAGTCATTTTTGACAGATGAACCGAATTTTTCTAAAACACCCAACATAAACATAATTTTTTATATATTTGTATAAAACATTATAATAAGATAAATAAAAATAAAAATTAATTTTAAAAATGTGATTAAGAAATTAAATGATTAACAAAAGTGTGTTATCTATGATGATGAAGACACATGTGACAAGTCATATACAATGTACCAGAGTTTCATCTCACACATTAAAACTTTTAGAAAGATGTATATCTACACTTACATATTTTTTGGTGTATCTACTTACCATTTAGAGAAATTATATCTCTAACAAATTTACAATGGTATTTATGTTTAAAATTTGAATTATCTGATCTGAATGGTTTCGAATTGAAAATTACAATGTGATAAAACTTATCATACAATATCAGTTCCTTTTATGACTGTTAACATTCTCATAAAACAATCACATTCTTTTATTCGATTTTCCATTTAAACAATAATTATTTTTTTATCCATATTACAGTATGATGGATATTTTTTTTCTAAACCTTATACAATTTTTATGTATGGTGTTCACTTTGGATTCTATATATGATTCGTTGAAAAAACATTGATAAATCTGTATCCTTTACTCAATACATCTATTTTAGAAGGCACATTGTTTATGATTTAAATTTATTTTCCAATATATGTGGATTTTTTCTATATTAATTTTATGTTTTTTAGTGTAGTTAATTCATGTCCCTCAATGTATCGATAGTATCATGGGTAAAATTCAGTTGGAAGCAAACTGTTAGGATTTCCATCCATCGAGTTTTAAATTTCTTGGATGATAAATCTTGACACAAATATGAAAACTTTCTACCCAGAGACATAAACTATCTCAATGATAGATTAGGATAGTAACTATCTTGATGATATATCTTGATAATATTATTGTTCAAATTTTTCATTCCTTCATTGTTATATTAAAATGTGATTATTTGATTAATTAGAACATTGATGGTTATGTTTTATGCTCATGATATTATTTGTACGAAATTATTCAATCAACTTTTTTACATTCCATAATGACACTTCATTAGTAATTCATATATTATTACTAAAATCACTTCTTTTCTTGGGTATTTATTTGATTAAAAGATAATGAAACATGTCTCTTTTCCACAAGTTATAGTATGAAAAATGTATATGTTACCTATTTCATTTCATGGGTTATGATATGATGAATTTTTATATTCTAGTGGAAAACATATGTAATAGTTTCTTTGATATGGGTGGGACCTATCTCTCCCTACCATATATTAGGTAATGATTTATATATCATGATATTGACAAGATAGAATTGGGTGCGAACTTAGTTCTAGAATGGACTTTGTATGCTAAGATGGTATTGAGAGTGATCCCTGACTACAAAGATGGTCATGGGAGTGATCCATGACAAAAATTATGGTATGGGGTGTGAAATCACACTACTAATGTGGCCTTCAATGTTATTCATTGACTGCTATGGAAATTATTTTATATGATTATGTTTCTGCCACAATTCTATATTTTATTCACATATTATGTTTTCATGGCTTATTCTCTTTATTTTCTTATGATTCTTGTCTTGTGAACTACTGATATTTAATCAATGATCCAATTTTATGATTTTTTATATGTGTGGTATGATCATCTAATATCATGATCTTGTTCTCATACAAATATTTTTCACGATTATGTGTAGATATGTACCTTGTTTACCCTTACTTAGAATCATATATCACCCCATTTTATGATTATTTTCCCCATGCGATGAAGATATATATTGTGTATGATGTTTCTAAGAAGGCTGATAATTATGAAGATCCCAGAAGGAGATAGTGTATCTCACTTATATATCAGTGTTTATGATTCAATGTTTCTAATGATAGTAAACTAATATGGTCTTTGGGTGTATGTTTTTGTAATGTATTGAATATTCTATATTAATAATAAAATGATAATGTATGAAAATATTGGTTCATTATAGATAGTTTTTGGTCATATGTTTAGGGATACTTTGGAATCTATGATGAAAAAACCATAGTGGGGTCCAAAGTAATATTTATATAGATATTTCAAGGGATGTCTCTAAGGATGATCCATGGGTGTAATAGATTTGAAAATAATTTTTCCTAATTTAGATATCCTATAATATATTTTTCATGATTATTAGGTTTTACACTATGATAAGTGACACTCAAACTTTGAATTCTAGTTTTAGTCAATGGATGGTAAAAGAAGGAACTGGGTAAGCATTGAATTTGGTGGATAAATTAAAGGATATGAGCATTAATATTGGATAATGATGAGAGAGAATGATTTTTATATTATTCCAAATCATTTATAATGATTTATGATTAACAATGTTAGCTTTTGTGATATTCTTTACACATATAATATGATGATGATGTAATTTTATAAATTTTACCATGGTAAAGATAATAGAGGAAACAATATTCAAATTCTCGATTTTCAAGAAGAACGGAAGGAGAAACTTGATAGATTCGTGAACTATAAAGGAAGATGATATATATGTTAGAAAATGGTCATAGAGTGAAGTATTTTCATAGAGTTTAAAGTCTTATCTATGTAGAACATTGTAATTACCCAACTCAATGACCTGACCTAATATTTTACTTCTTAACCAAGTATATTCTTATTCTATACCAGTCATTTGAAATGAAGACATGAAGTGTTTATGAAATTGGATTCAAGAATTATTAATTATAATGTAGATAAGGGTTTTGTATATATTTTTCTTAATTTGTTTCATAAATTTTTTAAATGATACTCACAACCTAAAAAATTTATTTAAGATCATGGTTACATTAAGGGAAGGTAACCCATAACATTTTTTTGGGATGAGGAAAAGATATTTTATATGGATAAAGATAAAATAATGTTTATAATGTAAATTTGAAAGTTTTTTCACCTGATAACTAATAATGTATATATTGGAAAAGTTAAAAATGTTATCATGGATGAAGTTTAAAACATCTTGGATTTAAAAAATACATATAGTAATCATTTTAATTAGGAAGCATGAATGTTATTTAGAAGAATTGATGGTAATTCAGGTTATTACCATGTCTTCAAATTATATATGTTGAGGGTATTCACATGTTATGAATCTTACAACCAGGAGATACTTTATGATATATGGGTGATCAATGTTAATCTGATTTAGCGACCATCAATCTAATGTTTTGGAATTCCTTCTTTCTAAGTGTTACAAGGTTAACCATTTATGGAATGGTTTTTGTTAAAATTTTGATGTGGTGTGAGATATTAATGTGTTATCCCATCACATGGGTATTTATTAATACTGCATAACAACTGATATCCATTTTTCTCTGATGTTAACTAATGGTAGATGAAACTGTGTATCATTCTATTTGTGTATCTCATGATGATTTAGTTCTTTAATAACAACAAATTCAACTCAATTACCTAAAGTAATAAATGATATGTGAATTGATCATGGAACAACTAAAGGATGGTATTTTTTATAAGGAATTTAATGAAGTCAATAATGTGTATCTTCTTTATGATAAGGGTTGTGAAACAACAAATTTTTCCCATTATCATTATTTTTTATTATATCAATGCCCACTTTCACACTTACTTGGTTTAGGTTTTATAATTGTTACATTTTTCTAGATCAGCAAAAAATTTTCAACCATGATCTTTAAAAATACCTATAATTATTTACACATTTCACCAATTACCATGTTTTCACTTTAAACCAATATTCTCCTACTTATGAGTTATATTGGGTAACTATTATGGTTCTAACATTTACTTTTTAATTGAAGTTTTAGGAATCATTTTTATGATGTTTTTTATATGAAATGAATATTAATGTTTTAAAACATTGATAAACTATATTTATTTTGATGGAAAAGTTGATTTTAAAGGGGTAGAATGTAACACCACGAGATTTTGGAAAATATATATTTTTGGATTAATTTTATCTTTTTGATATTTTTCATTTAATTTAATATTTAATATAACATGTGGTATATAATGGTTTAGTGTTATTTTATCTTTTCAAAGTATTCAATGATATGAATTCATTATACACTACACTAAGAAAAAATTTCACTGTATGCAACAAAGTGTTAGCTTGTGTTATAGATAAGATAGAGTTTTAAAACATTTTAATAGAGCAACTATTTTAGGAAAAATATTTTGATAATTTTTAATATTTTATTTTTTAAATCAAACATCCTTTTCAATTCGTAATGTCAAAAATATATTATTGTAATTTTGTGGTATTGTTTTGAGAAGTTTCGTCTTTTATTATTAGTGAAATATATTACATTTAAGTTTAAAACAACCTTATTGTTTAAATAATAATTTATGATTAATTATAGTTTAAAATAATTTTACTGTGAAAATAAAAAAATCTAATCTATTAATCCATTTTAGTTCCTTATTATTTTTTTATATTTAATTTTTTTACAAAAACATAATGATCATTTAAACAATTCACATTAAAATCCTCACTTTCTAACCACATCTAGAGGATCATCTTTAAATGTGATTTTTCCTCTTTTGTGAATTGAATTTTGAACAGTAGATATACATGGTTTTAGTCAGTTTAATTTTTATTTTATAACAATTTCAACTTGATTTTTTTTAAAAAAATTATAGAGAGTGATTAAAATTAAATATATTGATTAAGGTAAAATTATTCTTAATAAGGGAATAATAATTAAAATTAAGATAAAATGAAATAGAATCTTGTTAAAAAAGAATTACATACACATATTCTGACAATATCCCTATTGGTTTTTTTTTTGTTTTATTTGGAAACATGTTCATTAGAGTGACCCACATAATATGTTATGTAGAGAAAAATGTAAAAATGTTGTATTCCAAAACTTTAAAATTTATAAAATATTAGACTATGGACGAATCTATATAGTTTTGGTTATAAAAATTATTTTTAAATTTATTTAATATTGTTTTAACAATGTAATCTAACTTTAATTGTTAGAGATGATATAATTATAATAAAAAATTCAAAAACTCTAATGCATGAATTACTAAGGTAATAATTTTAAAAAATAAATGATGCGAAAAACAACAAAAGTAAATTAAATTAAATGAACCATTAGGTTCTATTGTTTTTAAAGGAAAATATATCTTTCCACAGAGAGTAGAACATTTTATTTTTGAATTCCAATAATGATTTAGTATTCAAAAAACTAAATATATAATATCAAAATTGACATTAATATTATATAAAAATTATATTTAATTAAACAAATTAAAATTATTAAAAATAACATATTGTAAAATTTTATTATTAAATGTAAAAAATATAAATTATTCTACAATATTGGACCAATTTGTCATCAATAATTAACATATTAACAATTAAATATAAAAAACTTTGTTAGCACAGTTCAGGTTAAAGAAGTGTTTTTTGTGAATTACATGCACTTGCTTTAAATTTAATTCCCGAAAAACATGGGTTATAATTTTTTTGAAATAATATATCTTAATTATAATTATGTGGGTGTATATTTTAGAAAAAAATTTACATAAATGTTTCCACAATTGTTTAGTTACATATTATAGAAAACTTGATGCATTAACAAAAACGGAAATGATAAAAGGGGAGAAACATAGAAGTTAATGATTAATATTATTCAAATTTACTTATTTTTATGTGTATGAGTTTTTTATTGTCCATAAATCCACATTAATCCATTATATGTCTATTTTGAAAGCCCATTAGGCAAGGAAGACCTCCTAATATTTTTTACCTTTTGGTATTAACAAGAATTCCACTCCTCCTTCCCTGTAAAAGGCATTCAATCATCTCCTTACTTACACCCCTTATGCCATGTATTATTATAAAAAAAATTCTCAAATATCTTTTAAATATCCCTAAATATTACCTAGAATCCTCCCTTTATGAATATATCAAAGCAAGTAATCCCTTTAGTGAATACCAATATGAGTTTCCCAAATAATTGGGAGAACCTTCCTCATGTTCCTTTGTTTTATTTTAATTTTCCACCACCAAAACTCTTACTATTACATTATTATATAATAACCTCATTATCCTAAATATACTGAATTATTTTAATTGTAAGATTTATTCCAACACTTAGATACACATTTAGTTAATGGGTATGAAAACTATCGTTTTCTATATACAACGAACTACGACATCCCAAAATGATGTTGTTTGCTTTTATTTTATTACATCTCATGGATAAATCTTATTATGAAAAAAATATTTTTAAATGTAATATATGATATTTATGATGTATTTATATTTTATTATTTATTAATAAAAATAGTTCTTCTTGATTTTGATTTTGATTTTTTTATATATGATAACATGGTTTGTGGATGTGTTGACTACCACCTCCTCAAAACAATGTCATTCATTAAAAAATTTCATGGAATGTATTAATGATGGGTTTATTGAACCTATATGATATATGTGACAAAATAATTCTTATATATTTATTATATATATATACATATATGTTATTTACATTATTTCACTATGATAATATAATTGAAACAACATTCATGTATATGTACAGCCTACTATATACATGAAGGGCATATTCCATTTTATATTTATATATTTAATAGATTATTATAAATAAATATATTATAATATAAATTATATTTACATCATGTTTTACATAATGGAAATAATTAGATCATGATCTATGTTAGAGTATAAGGAATAAGAAGTCCAAACATGTTAGAAAAACAAAGCGGTTATTACCTAAAACGTAAAATTGACATGGAGTTGTTAATAAATATTTAATATAATTCCATGAAAAAATAATATATGTTATTATATATAATAATATGGTTTTTAATATTTTTAAAATAATATTATATTTATTATACATGAGGTTTTCATGAGTATGACGAGATCCAAGACATAAGGAAAGGGTTATCTCATATCACATTTATTTCATTCAGACTTATGCTTTACTCACCACTTATTTATGTTCTATGGTGTATATAAAACCCATGAATATATTTTATTAATATTAAAAAATTTACTTATCTAAATATTCATTATATGATCTATCTTTCATGGGGCTTAAGTTTCAATAGTTACAAAATCAGTTAGGTAATTTTGTCTCAATTTCCATTCTTTGAGGGACATGTTTTTTGAACCCATATTCTATTATGAGGTGTATATATTTCCATGAAAAATTTATTTAATGTATATATTTCTATCCATGATATTTTAATATTCATGTATTTTATTTTTTCTACATGGGTAGTATGATTTGATGGTACCAAGTGGTAAATGTTTATTAAAACAATATCAAAATTTATCGAGATTGTTTATGATAATGATTTAATTAATGAAGAATTATAATCCATTAGTTAGGAACACTCATTAGTTATCTTCTCCTATGATTTTTATTACATCTTCAAGTATTATTACAATTTCTCCACCCTTCGGTATTTCTGATAATTAAGAAGTTTTTAAAATAAATTTGGCATCATCTCCCTCTTCGGTCAGAAATATATGTTCCTTCCAAACCATGTTTTCTAAAAATGTGTAAATTTTTTTTATAAAATTATCCAATAATCATTAAAAAAATTTACCCATGTTTCAATTTTTTATAAATTTTTTTTTAAAAAAAATCAATCTTATTGTCATCTTCCGATCGACTCACATTTCAACCCCTCTTATAGTGAAAAAAATGTTTGGCTTTTATGGATTCACCCATAATCATAACATTCCTTCCATTGATGATTTAATTTCAAGTTTAGAATATTAATATTTTTTATACACAATATCCTAATATTTTTTACATTCATTGTTTATAAAATTATAGTCATTGAAAATGGTTTTCAAAAAAAATTTTATGAAAAAAAAATAATTTAAATGCTTTTCGAAGCTTCAATTTCAATAAAATTGTTTTCATAAATGATTTCAAGCCTGTTTTTCAGAGAAATGGTTTTAAAATTTTTATTATTCATCATTAATATGAATTCAAGGGAAATTTTTTCCAAAATGTTTTTAGGCCTGATTTATATTAATTAATGGAGAATGGTTTTCAAATTTTTTTCAAGCTTCTTCATTATATTTTCATGGAAAATGATTGAAAAAAATTGGGTTGATTTATATTTTTTATAAGAATAAGGTTTTCAAAATTTTACCAATCTACTTCTATATATTTTCATGGATTTTTTTCCAAATTAAACCAATAGTATTTTATAAGATTTCAAGTAAATATGTTTTGAAAAAAATTTACATCCTACTTTATATGTTTTCATGGTTATTTTCAAATGAAATTATTTTCATATTGTTTTATGTTTATAATGTTTTTTTAGAAATACATGATATTTTCATTAATAAATGTTTCTAAATGGATATTTCGATATTATTTTTATTCTAAAATGATATACAAGGGGGTTACCCATTCAATTATGTTGAATGAATCCAAATGATTCATTCATATTATTTCTATGAATGGTTTTTGTTTTGATGACATGATATTTATAAAACCAGGTTCTCTACCATAGGATATATGTTTATAAAACATATTTCACATTCATGGGTTATATGTTAATTAAACTCATTTCACATTCATGGTTTATATTCCTATGAAACTCCCTTCTTTTAATGTGTTTTTCATTGATCAAATTAATATTAAACCTGTCTATTTTCAAAAGGTTGTGATATGATTGCATGTTTTACCTCGGAGGTTATGATATGATAAATTTTTATGATCTTGTTTCCCATATATAAATGATTTAATTATGATATTGGTGGGACCTTTATCACCCTCAAATGATTTGGTTAAGGATTTATATCTCATGAGATAGACATGAATGGAATAGGGAGTGAACGTAGTTTAGAAAAGGACTTTGACTACTAATATTTTATTGGGTTTGAACCCAAAATACAAAGATGTTCATGGGAGTGAACCATGACTACGAAGATGGAATTGTGAGTGAATCCATAATATTAATATGGAATTGGATGTGAATACTTGACTAAAATTTAAGTAATTTTATATTCATATGTTTCATCAACAATTATATGTTTTTTACTGTTGGGAAAAAATCCCTCAAGGTAACATTGCAGTATTTTTTGGGTGGATTGTGTTTGTTGACAAAGCAGGTTTCCATGGAGAATTGTCGAGTTCCTGAGAAGTTGTTGACATTCCATGATTGACAAATAACTATGACAAAGGAAAGGACGATCTGGAGGCGGTACAAAAGAGCAGTACGAGGTGGCGCCGTTTCCTAGTGTTTGCCAAATTTTTGGGGTCCAAAATTTGGAGTTTGGTGAGCATCGCGAAAAGAGGATTACCATAAAGAGCATAATTTAATATGGAAAAGGCATGAATTTCGCGAAGCTAGGATGCATGGTTTGGAAATCCCGAAGACCGGAAGAATGGAGGCGGTGATGCTTCGCGATTACGTCAAGCTTCACGAATGGAAGAGGCTGAAGCGCATCGCGGCGGAGAAGGGCTTTGCGAGAGAGCTTCGCGGCGAAGGCGCGAAGGAATGTTGGGCTTCGCAAGGGAGCTTCGCGGCGAAGGCGCGAGCCGCGAAGGTAAGTTGACAGTGATTCATCGGGACTATGTCAAGATCCGCGAATGGAAGATTGCCGTGGAGCTTCGCAATTTGGACAGAATTCCGGCAGAAACATTGGAGCTTCGCGATTTGAGATGACGTGGCATTGACTTTTCATGGAAGGGATGAGGGTCGGTGGAATTGACTATAAATAGAGGCCGACCCCTTCGAGAGAAGTAGAGAGAATTTTCAGAGAAAATCCATTGCTCTCAGTTCGCGGAGGTGGTTCACAAAGGCAGTGTGCTTCGCGAAAGGGGAGCTTCGCAGCGGCTATTGTAGCTCCGCGAAAGTTGTGTGCTCTTCGCTGGCTCAGTGAGCTTCGCGAGAGAAGTTGCTTTGCAACGAGTTGAGCTTCGCGAGAGAGCTTCGTGAGAGAGCTTCGCGAGAGAGCTTCGCGAAAAGGAAGGAGCTTTGTGAAGGCTTGTTTGAGCTTCGCAAAATTGGGAGCTTCGCGAAGTAGGGTGCTTTGCGAAGGTACATTCCAAAAGTAGTTGCCCAGTGGTCAGAGGCAAAGTGATATTCATCAGTGGATGAAAGTTGGACTTTAAGAGAGCATCTATCTACAGTAAAGGATGCATTACTTCATGCAAATGAAGAGACCTACAGGTCTATAAACTGTGAGTTGATTCCATTCACAGAGCAGTGAGCTTAGGAAGAGGAAGAAGGTGATCCTCTCCACCGGCAGTGAGCCAGAGAGAGAGAAACAGGGAGTGACCCTTGGGAAAGCAGTGAGCTGACCCTAAACATTGTAAAGGCAGTGAGCCTGGGAATAGAAGTGATCTAGCCCGAACCTTGTAATCCATAGCTAGTGAAGATTAGTGGAATTTGGTACGACCGGCAACCTGTCGGTGTATGCTCCTTGGACGTAGCCCTTAGCGGTGAACCAAGTAAAATTGATGTGTCCTGCGCTTTCTTTACTTTCTGTTTATATTGTGTAGCAGGAAAGAGAGAGAAGAGTGTTTTTCTTAACAGCGAAACAAGATCAGAACGGCCATTAATTTTTAATTAGTCATACCCTGATTCACCCCCCCTCTCAGGGTATTCAGCCTAGTGGACCTAACATTTACTATGTTATGATTTCAAGGATTATGATCTAGATTCCCTTATAATTCTTGTATCATTAACTATAATTGTTATGAAATGATTCATGTTTATGATATCTGATATTCATGTTATTATCTTCTAATGTGATTATCACATTCTCATACACTTATGTTCGTTATTATGTTTACATATATCCCTTGTTTACCCTTACTGAGCATCTGAGTTCACCCATTTTTATGTTTTTCCCTAGGATATGAAGATATTTATTATGTATGATCTATCTCGGAAGGATTTTAGTCATAAATAACCTAGTGGATTATAGTTTAGTTCACTTACATATCATTTTTTTGGTTTCCATGTTTCCAAAGGAACTATACTAATATGATATTTACGATTCTTTTTGTGTAATATATTATGTAATGAATAATAATGATGAATATCTAATATATTAAAATAATGGTTCATTATATTGGGTTATCCTCCAATATTTATAATCTCATTATGGAGGGTTATGGTTTACTTCAGGCAGAATTTACATTGTTAGTAGATCACTTTAAGGGCATCTTTTGCGATGAATTTTTGGGTTGACCACTTATGAGGGAGGTAAAATTAATGATTGATATTGTTTCTAGGAGAGGTTCTATTGTCGATTCCTCAGTACATTATTTCAACTCAAGAGCATCAGGAGATCAATCCATAGTAGGAGGACTTATAGGAAATAGGTTTTATATATCATAGAAAATCCTCTTGGTGTTGTAGCATGCTTTTCACCAAGATGTTGGATGTGATCCTCAATATATTCATTGATTATAGATGATTTAACTATCTTACAATTAAGAACCAATATCCAATTCCCCACATTAATTATCTATATGACCATATCTGGGGAGTTAGGGTGTTCTCTATGATCGGTTAGATATTGGGATATTAGAAGGTGAAATTAATTCCATCAAACAAAACTCATATAGCTTTCCATGCATTGTATGGTCTGGATAAGCAACTTGTATTTCTGTTCCATCATAAATAGTCGCCAGTTGTTCTCATGGATTTAATGAATAGGTTGTTTCACCCCAATCTAGATTCAATTTCCATGGTCTTTGTGGATGAAATCTTGGTGTATTCTCATACTCATAGAGACCTTGATAAGAACTATGATATTGTTCTACGTACACTAATAGAGTGTTATAAATAAGAGAAGAAATATATTTTCCACATCTGCATGAACAAAGATCACATATCGGGTCATATTATTTCCGAATAAAGAGCGTTGATTGAGAAAGAGAATGTCAGTGTTGTTTTTTCCCATGTGAATCCCATGAAAGTGTTGGATATAGAATGTTTCTTTGGGATGGATGGTTATTATATTCTTTATATACATGACATATCATGAATTTATTTAACTCATAATATTTTAACGAATAAGCATGTTATGTTCTTGTGGTCAGAAGAGTGCAAGAAATCCCTTCAGAAGCTGAATGGGAGGCTTGTCTTGGGACATATTCTAATTTTGACAGAGAATGGAAGAGGATATACAGTGTTCAATGAAGCATCGGGCATCAAACTAGGAGCAGTTATAATATAGTATGATAGATTTGTTTCATACATATCTAGAAAGTATAGGACTCATGAGTGCAATTATCTAATGAACTACCTCCAGATAGTAGTAGTTGTCCAAGACTTATATTTTTAGAGACACTATATGTTGGGTGAGTGTTTTTTTGAGTATACATACCATAAGATCCTAAAATATATCTTTAAAGAGTGTGATTTGAATCTCATACAATGAAAATGGTTCTAATATTTTCAATCCATTGATTTTCATATTACTTATACACCTAAAAAATTAACCTAGTTATAGATGTGCATAGTCAAAAAACCCAAGCACAAGATGTACATAAAGATATTGATGATTGAAAATTTATAGCCCTCTTTTTAAATAAGCATATATAGTTTCAAGATATCCATGATAATTATTAGCTCTCATCCTTGAAAGGTACCTCTTACCATGTTGAGATGGTAAAAATCATGCACTTTTACGAGCCTGAGGGTTTCACTCTCCATAAGAGAATTGCACCAGATGATGCACCACCAAACTGTTCTATTAAAAGAGATTGAATTATACATATACATGGAAATTTCTCGGTACCTACAGATATGAGAGAGTATTTTATGTGTTATTTTAATTATTATCACTGTAAAACTCATCCAAGAAACATAGAAATGAATCAAGACTTACAACTCTGGTATTGGTGGTCAGGGATGAAACATCATATATCAGATTGTGTCACTAGGTGTTCCAACTATCAGCAGGTGTAAGTAGAGAACTAGAGAATTAAATATCATGACAAAAGCTTCCAATACTAAAATGGAAATGGGAATACAATACCTTGGACCTCATGGTTCATTTATCAAGGTCACTTAGAGGTAGCGACGATGTATGGGTTTTCATTGAAGAATTGAATAAAGTAGCCAAATAATTTCATATCTGGGAAACAATCTCAGTTGACCAGATTATAATAATTTATGTCTTTGTGATCATAAAACTACATGATGTCCCTTATACTATCATTTAAGACATGTATTCCCAATTCAAATCACAGTTCTAGAGTGGTTTAAAATGGCTATTGGTATATAGGTGCTTCTGAGAACATCCTTTAAGAACCATACCAATTGAAATTCAGAACAGATGATACTAGTTTTTTAGTACATTCTCTGGGAATTCATCCATGATTTAAAAAGTTTTTGGGAGAATCATTTCCCTCTCATTGAGTTCTTTAGTAATATTAATAACATCTTATAAACAATGTAGATGGAACTTTCTGAGGACTGGTGTGATAGTCCATTCCATTCACCCTTGTGCTAGATAGAAGAAAGAGAGTATGCCCTACTAGGTCCTCATATAATTCATGAGAATTTGATATATTTTCATCTAATAAGGATTGATATTTCCATAACTCATTCTAG
This sequence comes from Viscum album, assembly GCA_963277665.1. Taxonomy (NCBI): domain Eukaryota; kingdom Viridiplantae; phylum Streptophyta; class Magnoliopsida; order Santalales; family Viscaceae; genus Viscum; species Viscum album. The sequence goes on from OY728147.1 coordinate 448,285,920, forward strand.
ATTTAACTCTTATGTAAATCACAAATAAATAATTTTGGAGTTCGAGGTCCATGATCGTGTCTTCCTACGAGTATCACCCATACTAGGGAATATAAAGATAAATAGAAAAGGGATGTTTTTACCTCATTAGGTTGGAATGTTTGATATTCTAGATCATATCGGTATGGTTGAAAATCAGTTTTTATTACCTCAGAGCTATCATTCAATGTACGAACTCGTCTACATTTTACAAAATTTTCACTTTCATGAAGACATATATCATACTTTTGATAGAGAGGAAGTTGAGATAGATGATGATGTTTAATTTGAGGTGAATCTTATGTGCATCATTGAATTAAGAAAATAGTATCTATGAGTCTAGTTTGACCCCTATTACAGGTGATATAGAATCAAAATAGTTTATATGATTAAACATGGGAGAAAGATGTTGACATAATTTCCTCGTGAGGAAATTTTTTCTCAGATGCTGTTTTGAATCCCTTATAAGGTGAACTCTAGGATGAGTTCCTTTGTGGGAGGTTATACTATAAGAACAGGGTGTTTACTCAAGTATGGATACATTATATTTTGTTCTAATTCATTATTATAGACCAATTATAGACACCTAATGAGTTCTTGGGTGTCTCATGGTTTTTTGGGGCTTGTTTGGAGCCAAGAAACTAGATGTTGGGAGAAAATGGATTGTCACATAGTTAGTACAAATCATGCGGTGTAGTACACATAGTTAGTTCGAATAGTGAATGTCTAGACAATGGGGTAACATAGTTCACAAGGTTAAACCTAATCGCGGAAAAGGGGATAAACATCCACTAAAAAATAAAGACAAAATCGCCGAGGTGTTTTCCACAATTGGAACATGTTTTCCATAATACTGTAGCATAACATTGTGAAATTCCCCTCCCTATAGTAGAACTTCCATATTTGGTACATGATTTATAAAATCATGTGAAAAACCCATGTGATTCCCATATTTTGGTGATTAAAAAAACCACTTAAAATAATAATTAAATAAACCCAATTGTTTTCCTTTAATTTTATCGAAAATGCAACCCCAAATATTGCATATTGGTGCTCCCTTTTCCCCTCTTCAGTATACATTGATCATGAGCATTTGTTATGAGTCCAATGAAATCACTAATCATTTTATTGGATCTGCATCAGTAATATCTTCATTATTTTTATTCATTACTCTTAATTATTCCTCTAGACAATGCTATTATGATTTTGGTCCATATACCCCATTTTCTATTCATTGATATATCCTTTTTATGTCTTCCAATATACAAAAAAACTAGAGGTTGTTACTGGATAAGGAGAGTCCTATGAATATAATTTTAGTGATCTATAAAAGATCACTCAAGTTATATCATTCCATAAATTGTTGTATTTGTGATATTATATCATTGGGAATGGCCTATTATATTCATATTTCTATTTTACAGTAGTTATAATAGTTTTCTATGACCCTTGTCATAAATATTATCCATCATTTGTGGTTAGGTCTTTAGTGACATCCACCCCAAGTAGGGTTTTTTCTAATATTTATGCTTTTAGTAAAATTTAATATATATCTTCCCCACTATTTGGGTGTACCTTGAAATGGAAATGTTAAAGGTAAGTGTTTCAATGAATAAAAAACTAATTTCTAGAATTTTTTTGGTTATCATTTGACCATCTTGAGTTAAGTGATTTGACCAGATAAATAAAGCATAAATAAAATTGTCACGTATATTATATATATTTCTTGGAATAACTGAGTGTAATTGAATGGTTTGGTTGCACGTCTATAAAACTCATTTACTTTTATAGTTTATGGTAGAACAGTGAAACCTATTAAATGATTATGAAATAAATTAATTAATTTAATAGTTTCATTCCTCGTGAGCCTTATCACACAGATGAATGGAAATCGATGAGAACAAATGAATTAATAAGAGGCATTAATAATTACATGCACTAGTTAATTAAATGAATCAATTATAAGGATTATTGTATAGAAAAAAATGACATTATTATAGGAAATTTCATACTTTATATTTCCTTGGAATCCTAATGGAATTTTTTTATCACTCATGGATTCCATTTCAATTCGGATATTTTGGGATCCAAGGGTGAGACCCACCTAGAAACCCAATTTTCCCTTTTAGTGGATACCTAGAATGACATCATAAGATCTCTCCTTTAATATTATTGGAAGCCTTAGGAATACTACATGGATCCATCATGACTTCTACCAACATGATTCTCCTTGGATAAACCATGGGTACTTGTCACTAATTATCTCTTTTTACCTTCGATTATTTCTGTGGAATTAGTTAAAATCATTACTGTGGAATTACTTGTAACACACTACATGGATATCACTCACACCACTATTTACCAACTATTGTTACTACCTGAGTTGGATTGACCCATGATTTTAAGCTTTACTTTATTGTTTTCGTGGATCCAATTCATTATTATTATTATTATCAAGAGTTCATGTTATATATTGGATCCTTTGTTATACTATCATGTCAGGACATCTGTGATGGTTATGCCTCATGTGTCATAATTATATATATTTGAACTCAGTTAATTAATGAATTTGTTACATGATTAGGAACTAGTTGGGGGATGAAGTAGGTTGTTTGTTATTTATATTACATTACCACTTTCTTTTTTATATAAGAAAGATTTCACACTATTTAATTTTATTTCAAAAAGACTATATGTTATTGGCTCCATTGGTGGTGTCCTACTAAGATTTATCTCATAGCATATTTAAGAGACATTAGCATGTGGATAGATGACATGTATACATGTATTGAAAAAGGGCAGTGTACCAATTCAGACACAAGATTAATTTCATGGATTATGATGGAGATAGTAGTATATGACTGAGCTGGAACTCAAGAAGATTGTATTTTTTTGGTTCCCTTTAGATACTTTTTTATAACATCTTTTTCTGGTTCATTGTATCCATGTTTTCTAGATTTATAGAAACATGACAAGGATTATAATATTTTTAAATTGATTATATGTTGTTAAGTTATTTATTACTTTGGTATGCTTCTATTGTGACTTCTATTAGTATATTTATTCTCTTATGTATGTCATGTTACATTATATTTATCTTTTGGGCTGTAATTTAGTAATGATGGCATAGTCTTCCAATGGAATCAATCTTGTGTGTTGCTTCTAATCGATATCCTATAGAATTTGAGGAGATGTTCTTGAGGCCATGTGACCAACTAAGATTAGTGAACCATTACTAGAATCTGTGTACTCGACATCTCAATAATGAAATATTGACATGATGAATGTATTAAATGTGAGTGAGGATGCATATTATCATGATTTAAAATGGTGAAAATCATAAACATGAACATTTATTAATTAAATAAGATTCTAACATCATGAAATTATTCAAATGTAGTAACAAACAAATTTGATAGAATAAGAATTTGTGAATTCTAACCATAGAGGAAAAATAACATCGTGTTCTTATGAGAATATATTGTGAAACATGCATGGTGTATCAAGAGATTAATATATTACAAAATTTATTGAACGTGTATATACTTATATTCCCACATATCATATTCATATAATGTACATGCATTTGTGTTCCACATAGATCATACAACATAATACCATGTTTTATAAATTTTAATATACTTATTAAAGAGTATGGGTAACATACAATAACATCACCAATAAAATAAGGATAGTTAAAAATTGGTGAATAACTTTGATTGGAAAATGGAATGGGTGGTCATAACATAATAGATAGGTATACAAAATCAAAGGATAATTTCTTCACAATAAAGGTCATACATAAAGGTTACTAAATGGGTATAATGAGAGGGAAATATGGCCTCTAATTACATTGGAATAATAAAGAAAATAATTTTATGTGTAAAAACATATCAAAACATTAAATATTTGATATATATATGCTTAATACATTTAATGTACTTGAAAAAAATGGAATAGTTATGGAATCACTTACATTGAGTAGGTGATTCTAAAATAAAAGGAGAAAAATATAAAATTGTTTGGAACACATTTTGTGGGATATAGAGAGGTAGTGGTATAGTATTTTTGTTCTTAATATTCATTGAGTTATGATTAATTTTAGGTTATGTTGGTTCTCATTAAAAAAGATGTGGAAATTAATTATTAATTTCTTAACAATGGTTTTGGACTGTAGGAGAGAAAGTATTTAAAAACACCATCCTTCTAAAATATTCTGTTGATGGTTTCTAAAAAAGTGGGATGGATTCCAATATTTTATTAGTAAAAGATCCAAAATCCTCGAATCATTAATATTGAGGATGTGAAAATGAGTCATGCCAATGAATAATTATTTTTGAAATAGTAAAATATAATATTTGTTTTTTTCGATTAATTATTGATCTGTAAAATTAAAAACAAATAACATCAATAAAAAATTATTTGATGTGGAATTATATTTTTACTCTTATATTCATTTTATATTTTTTATTACATTAATTTTGGGTTATTTTTCATAATATAAACCATATAATTATACTGTAATTATTTTTTCCAATAAATATAATAGATTTATAAATTTATTTAAATGTAATCATTATATAGCATTCGCGTTCTTAAATTAAAAATGATATTTACTTAACCAAAATAATTTATGAGATTTTGGAATTTCCCATTATTAATAAAAAAATATACTTATTAAAAATATAATAATTTTCATGAAATAAGAGACATTATTTTCCATTTAACAATTTCCTAAGACATTATTATTTTACATAATCATTTATATTTAAATAAATATTGTTTAATAAGACAATATTATGATAATAAAATTTATTTTAGAATTCTTGAATTTATCCAAAATAGTGTTTTAATTGAAACTAAATAATTAATACAAATATATTTTCTCTTTCATCATATCTGTAATATCTGGTATTATTCAAGGTATGAATATTTTTAATTTTTTGGTCAAAAGGTGTTGTTTTGAATTTAATTTATGGATTAGATTAATTTCTAACATTGAAAAAATACACCCCATGTAAGTAGTTTTTATCGTGTGTCAACATGTCATTAAATAATATTGAACCACATGAAATTAGATTCCACCACATATATTATTTCACCATGTGTAATTTTGTTTCACAACATGAATTATTTCACCATGTTTCTTATTTCACCATGTGTAACTATATTTCACCACATGTATTCCTAGATTAATTTTTGTAGTCTGATTGTATTTCCTCAGAAAAATGGGAAATCGGTTAAAAGTCATTTTATGAAGTGAAATAAGGATTCACATCATGTAATTTTCACACCCAAATTATTATAATAATTCCTCATGTGTCGCATAACCTTACAGACACCCCTATTCTCTACAATAGAGCCTCTACGGACCTACCTCTTTAATATAGAGCCTCTTCACACCTCTGACATGGACCAAAACTCATCGGCGAACCACTTCCTTGGACAAAATATCCTCAAAGAACCTCTAAAACTCTTCTTACATGGACAAAAACCCCTCTATGCACCATATTGGGGATTTTCGTTTGAAAGAGTTGATCATAGTTCTTGAGGTTGGTGGTCTAAAATTCAAATCCCATAATCTTGATAACAATTATGTGTAATTAATTTTAGATATTATATTATATGTTTCATAATTTCATTCATGATGAAATTAATTATTTTTTAATTAATTAATTAAAAGATATACGAAAATAGGTTATTGGGATTTCAGATCAGGTATATTTAATTGTTTAATTAATTTTTATATATCGAGATTAATAATTTTAGATAATTTATTCTAGAATTAATTATGGGATATTAAAATTATAAATTGAATAATTAATTAGTGAATTAATTATGAGACTATAAAACTGTCATTTTTATAAATAATTATTGAAATTAATTACGGAACTCTTGACATTGTTGAACATGATTAATTAGTTATAGAATTAGTTAATAGTAATTGTTAGGATTATGAAATTGTGTTTTAGTATAATTAATAATTGAATTAATTATGGAAAGTTAGAGATTATTGAAATTAAATAATTATTTGAAAATATAATTATTGATATATTGATCTTGTTGAATAGGGACATTTAATTATAGTATTTATTATGTGATATTAGGTTTTTTCATTGTAATAATTAATTTTATAATTAATTATTTGATATTGAATTGAAATTTTTGATAATTAATTGCATAATTAATTATGTGATAATGAGTTGTGAATTGAGATAAATAATTGTAGAATATATTATTGGATAATTATGTCTTATATTGATATAATTAACTGTACATTAATTATGATAAATTGAAATCCTAGATAGATATAATTAATGATATTTTAATTATGAGATATGAAAATTATGAGTTTTATTATTTAATTGATAAATTAATTTAATGGATTAATGAATGGAGTAAATTTTACTAATTAATTGGATAGTTAACTGAAAGGGTTGAATTTTATTAATTTGTTGTTAATTTATTAATGATTATTGACATGTAAAATTAATTAGAAAATTAATTAATGGGGATGGGTGTGATGATGAAATTGAATAAGTGGGATTAATGAATTTTCTAATTAATTAATGGGGACTATTCTGTTGACATAATTGAATGACTGAAAATTAATTATTTGGTGAATTAAATAATGGAAACTGTTGTGTTGACATCATTGAACGAGTCATAATTAATTAGTTGGGGAATTAATTAATGGTTACGGTTGTGTTATTTCAATTGATAAATAATTCATTTTAGATTAAATATAAGATATTGATGTCATGAATTGAGATAATTAATGGTAGATTAATTATGAGACATTGATTTCATGACTTAAGATAATTTATAATAGATTAATTTTCAGATATTGATATCCTGAATTGGGATAATTAATGGTAGATTAATTATGTGACATTGATGTCATGAATTAAGATAATTAATGGGATATTAATTATAAGATATTTGTGTCATGATTTGAGATAATTAATGGTATATTAATTATTAGATATTAATATCATGGATTAAAATAATTTATGTTAGATTAATTATGCGATATGGAAATTGTGGGTATGGTTATTTTAAATTTTAAATTAAATAATGGGATTTACATATTTTTGAATAAGATAATTAATTGTGAGAATTAATTATTATGGGATTGATATAGTTGAGTTTTGTATTTTATATATAAATTTGGATAATTAAATGTTGCAATAATTATCACGGTATCATTTATTGTTATCAAGAATAAAAAATTAGATACTTAATTATTAAATGCTGAGATTTTGAATGGTGAATTGACTGTAGAGTTAATTAACAAGAAATTGATATTGTTAATAAGTTTTTTTAATTAATTAAAGAAATTTATTAATTAATTTATGAATTAATTAATGGATGGTAATTTTTGTGTTTGACATGGATTTATGCACCAATGGGATTTGGGTTTTTAGAAAAGTAATTCTACACCAATAATATAAATGAATGAAAGGGGTTTGGGTTGTTAGAAGTGGAGTTCTTGACCAAAAATATAAATAAATGAATGAGATTTTTGGAGTTAGACATGACATTCTACACAAAGAGTATAAATAAATAAATAGGGTTTTGGTTGTTATACATGACTCAATAAACCAATAATACAAACAAATTTATGGGATTTAGGGGCTTAGACATGGAATTATACAATAATAATATAAATAAATGAATGATATTTGGGGTGTTATACATGGAGTTCTACACCAATTGTATAAATAAATTAATGGGATCTTGGGTGTTATACATTGCCTTATGAAGTGATGAGATTTGTGGTATTAGACATGTCATTCTTCACTAAAAATGATAAATAACAACCAATGAGATTTGGGTCTCATACCTAGAATTTTGCACTGATAATATTTTGGGTGTTAGACGTGGTGTTCTAGAGTGATGCAGTTTTGGGGTGTCAGACATGTAGTTATAACCGAATGCTAATGGTAAATAAATTGGATTTTGGATGTTTGACATGACATTCTACACCAATGATTAACTTGTGTAAATTGTTAATTGAATATGTGACATGGTTCAAACATAGTAGTCTATGTGGTCTGATAAATATTAATTGATAATGTTATAATTCTTCAATTCTGAATTGAAATTATTTTCTTCATACAACTACATACACTGTTATTGACTAGATTAGTTTTAGATATCGTTGGTGGTGGCATAATGAGTTTTACTCACACCCTTGTCAGACAGCCTGATCGGTACTCAAATAGAATTTTTGTTTTCATGATAGGTTAAGGGAAAAGGCATTGTTCTAGATGGATGTGTTGAAATATATGATGGTTGGGGAACTAAATGTGTTTAGGGACCCTCTTGGGAGATTTTATTGTATTTACATTCAGTTCATTTTTTACACACTTTGAAACTTACATTCAAATAGCATGCCCTCTATTTCAGTTAAATATTGTATTTTAATGCTCTGATTAGCATGATATATTTGTGTTTTTTATGATCATATTCTTCAACTGCTTTTTATTTGTTTCCACTTTTGTATTTCATTTATAAAAGAAAGTGTTTATAGTCTCTCTATGATCAATTTTAGACCCTCGCTGCAGGTCGGCATGCTCTAGCATACGGGAAGGTGCACCTAATCTCATGTTTCAGTCCGGCTTAGGGAACCAATTTGTGGGACCCAGGATGGGATGTTACAAATTGGTATCAGTGGAGAAATTTTTTTTATTCCTATTTTGTATTACTATTTAAGAAAGGCATATAAGAGAATAGAAAGATTCAAGGACTGGTTAGGAGCTCATGCTTCCTAGTTTAAACCCCATGAATGTGGGAGAACCCAAGTACCTAGGGATGGATTATTTTTATTTTTGTTTCCTATTAGAGTTGAATGTTATTTCATCTTTGGTGACACGGTTTTTATGTGATGCAATTATTGTTTTTGAGATATGTTGATATTGAATTTTGGCCTTGAATATCATGGTATTTGAGTCTACAGGTTTAATTCTAAGAACTTTGGAATATTTTATGACATTCATCATTGTAGGAATGCACAGAGAAATAGTTTTTGGGTACATTCTTAACTGGAACCATTTTTACCCTAGCTTGTGAAATTGAAATGAAAATAGATCCTAACGTGAAATTAAGAAATATTATGAAATGATACAATAGGATAATAAATGGGTGTCTAAATGAAAAACATGAATAACGATAATGTGTGAACCCTTTTCAACAAGGAGTTAGGTGTGAGATGGTTAAGGTTAGTGATAGGGCCTTAGTTTTGTCTGTGTGGAAGGATAATATGAGGAATAACTTATATAGTTTTTTTAAATCCTTCTTCTTAACTGTGATACTATTTTGAAATGGAAATATATTGTTTTGTCTATTTGTCCCCTGATTTGGGTAGTTTGGGTAGTGAGAATACCCTAGTTTGTGAACTCGTATATGAGTTTTGTTAATGACTGTCTTTTTTTAGATCAGTGTGGTAACATGATGTCAGGTTGGAAATCTTGATATTTCCAACAGGTAATGATGATTCTGTAGTGGTAGGAAACATCAATAATGAAGTAATTATGGTGTTAGTCATTGATTACTTCTTAGTATACTTTTAATTAGTGATGATCATTTCCCCTACTTTGACATCATCCCAGGTACACTGAGGAATATTTGGATTTATGCTTATTTATCTGAATGAGATTTTGTTGGACATGGGGTCAATTGGAGTTTGTTCTTAAGAAGTATTATATGTGGAGTTGGATGATGGATGGTATGCCATCAAAATTTTATGGATGGAATTCTCAATATATAAAATATGTAGATATAAAAATCATGTTGTTTGAGTTTCATGAAAAAGTTGTTCTAATAAAACTCCTATATTGGGAATAAATATGTTAATAATAGGTGTGTAAAGCAAGACCACTAGTTTGAAGTGATAGCATTAGGATTATAATGAGGAACCTATAAGTTTAATTTTCAAATTCTTTGAGGAAAGGCTAGGTTGTCTTCAGATGTGGTGGATGTACATCCATTCCAAGTCGTTTTTGATTTTAAGGCTATGTTCCAATGTTGGATGGTGATCTTGAAGTTGTTGGGAATAGTGAGTTGAGAAATGTGTTAGGTGTATTGTGGAAGTAGATCTTAAGACTGATAAAACCTCTGAGGATAATCTAAAACATCTGTTTGAAAGTAGTGAAAAGTTATTTTAAGAACGATTGTATTGTTAGTTCGTGTGTTTTTTAAACAATTATGAGTTATGGAGGAAACATGGGAGAGATATGAGTATAAGAGGGAATAATGGCCTAACATTCTTTGAAATGAAATCTAAGAGATGATTTGGAGTGAAGCTTGAGGACGAGCTATTATATGGTGGGGATATTGTAAGATCATTTATTTTTTTAGGTATGAATCTTTTAAAAAAAAATTCATGATTGGTTGTTTTAAAATTAGTTTCCAATATAAATTTATTCACCACCTCGAAAAATTACACCCGTTGTAAGTAGTTTTTGCCGCATGTCGACATGTCACAAAATAATATTTAACCATGTGTAATTATAATTCACCATGTGTAAAATTTCACCATGTGTAATTTGATTTCACCACATGTATGTTTTCACCTTGTGTATGATTTCACCATGTTTAATTGGATTTCACCACATGTAATCTTTAATCAATTTTTTTTCTAGTTTGATGGGATTTCATTTAGAAAAATAGAAAATCTATTACTAGTCATTTCATTGTGTGAAATAAGGATTCACATCGTTTATTTTTCACATATAAATTATTTAAATAAATCCTCCAGTGTCATGTAAACTTACGGACAACCCTATTCTCTGCAGAAAAAAGAAAACATGGACCTCCCTCTTTGAGGATGAGCCTACGCGTACCTCTTCCATGGACCGAAACACATCAGATCAACCCCTCCATAGACCAAAACTCTTTATTAAACCTCCATAATTATCTAACCTTGGACTAAAACCCCTCAGATCACCATCATCTTCGACCAATGATCATTTTCGAACCTCTTAAGTATGTGTGTTCTTATCATTTTAGATATATCTTTCTCTTCCGCTCCTCTTCCTAGATAAATGAAACATGTTTATCTGCACTCAAATGTTTATGTAGATTACATGAATCAAGATCTAGGATTCTTTGATTTAGATCAATATTTTAGAGATCTTGTTTCGATTAACTGTAGATTTAGTTTTCATATCTAGACCATCTTCTTCATCTCATTTTTTGATGGATCCACTTCAAATTCAAGATTTTAGTTACCAAGCAATCATCACCATTCTTGAGGTCAGTGGTCTAAAATTCGAATCCCCTAGTCTTAACAAAAATTATGTGTATGTAACTATATAATTTCATTTAGATTATTAGCAGTTGCATTCTTTATTAAATTAATTAATTTTGTGAATTACTTAATTTAATGATATGTGAAAATGGGTTATTGGGATTTTAGATCTTGTATAAGTAATTATTAAATTAATTATGAGATATCGAGATTATTGATTTTAGAAAATTAATTATAGAATTAATTTTTGATATTGACATTATGAATTTAATAATTAATTGTGGAATTAATTATGAGACTATAAAATTGTGATTTTTATAATTAATTTTTAAAATTCATTTCGAAATTATTCAGATTATTGAACATGATTAATTAATTGTATAATTAATGGATACGAATGGTTGGGATTATGAAATTTAGTTTTGGTAAAATTAAATTTTGAATTAATTTTGAAGAGTTATAGATTATTAAAATTAAATAATTATATTACAAGTTAATTATTAAGATATTGATGTTTTTGAAAAGGTTTAATTAATTGTAAAATTAATTATGTGATATTCAGTAGTATCGTTGAGATAATTAATTGTAGAATTAATTATGTGATTTTTGAATTTTTATTTGAGATATTTAATTTTATAATTTATTATGTGATATTGATTTGTGATTTGAGAAAATTAATTATAGAATTAATTGTGGGATTATGATTTCATGAATTGAGATAATTAATGGTAGACTAATTAAGTTATATTAACATCATGGATCGACATAATTAAAGATATATTATTTATGAGATATGGAAATTATGTGTGTGATTTTTTAATTGATAAATTAAATAATGGGATTAATAAAGGGAGTTAAAGTAACTAATTAATTTGAGAATTAATTGAAAGGGGAGAATTTGATTAATTAATATTGAATTTATTAATTATAATTGACATGTACAATTAATTGGAAAATTAATTAACGAGGATTGGTGCGTTGACACGATTGAATAAGTTAGATTAATTAATTATACAATTAATTAATGGGGACTCTTTTATTGACATAATTGAATGATTTATAATTAATTATTTGGAGAATTATATAATGGTTACTGATGTGTTGACCAAATTGAATGAGTTAAATTTAATTAATTGTAGAATTGATTAATGGGAATTGTTGTGTTATTGAAATAGATAGATAATTAATGGTTGTATAATTATGAGATATTGATTTCATGAATTGAGATAATTAATGCTAGATTAATTATGATATATTGATGTCATGAATTGAGATAATTAATGATAGATTAATTATGAGATATTGATGTCATGAATTGATATAATTAATCGTTGATTAATTATGAGATATTTATTTCATGATTTCAGATAATTACTAGTAGATAAATTTTGAGATATTGATTTCATGAATTGAGATAATTAATGGTGGATTAATTACGAGATATTATATCTTCAATTGAGATAATTAATTTTATATTAATTATGTGATATAGAAATTTTGGGTATTATTATTTAATTATTAAATTAAAATATTGAATGTTGGGATTGTTGAATAAGATAATTAATTGTGAGAATTAATTACGATGGGATTGAGATAGGTGAGTTATGTATTCGATTGTGGAATTAGGTTACTTAATATTTTAGTTAATTATCAAATATTTATTTTTTGTCATCTAGGATAATTAATTGGTTAATAAATTATTGAATGGTGAGATTTTGAAGGGTTAATTTATTGTAGAGTTAATTAAAAGAAAAACTATGTTATTAATTAGTGGTTGAATTAATTAACAGACTTAATTAATTAATTTATGAATTAATTAATGGATGAGATTATGGGTGTTAGACCAGGCGTTCTACACCAATGGGATTTGGGGTTTTAGAAATGGAATTCTTCACCAATAATATAATTAAATTAATTGGATTTGTGTTGTTATAAAAGGAATTATACACTGAAATTATAAATAAATGATGGATTTTGGGGTGTTATGCATGGTGTTCTTCATGAATAATATAAATAAATGAATGGTATTTGGGGTGTTAGACATGAAATTTTACACCAATAATTTAAATAAATGAATGGGATTTTTGAAGTTATACGTGGAATTCTATACTAATAATATAAATAATTGATTGAGATTTGGGGTGTCAGACATGTATTTCTACACCAAAAAATGATAAATAATAACTAATGGGATTTTGGGTGTCAGACATGGTGTTCTACAATTATGAGCTTTTGGGAGTTAGACATGGAAATCTATACTGGTGGTATTTTGGGGTGTTAGACATGCCATTCTACACCAATGATGAAGATAAATAAATGGGTTTATTATTATATATATATCATTATAAATCAAAGATTAACATGTAGAAATTGTTAATTGAATGGCTGAATTGGTTCAAACCCAGTAGTCAATGTGGTTTATTAAAGATTAATGGATAATGTTATAATTGTGGAATTATGAATTATAATTATTTACTTCATACAACTGCATACACTGTTATTTACTAGATTTGTTTTAAACACCAATGGGGGTTGGAAAATAAGTTTTACTCACACCCTTCTCGGGCTTCCAGATAGGTACCAGAATAGTCATTGTGTTTTCGAGCCAAGATAAGGGAAAATTCCCTATGCTAGATGGATGAGTTGGGATAGAACATGGATGAGGAACACAGACATGGTTTGGGACCCGGTTGTGACTTTTCCATTTATTTACTCTCATTTTAATTTTTAGACACTTTGAAACTTACATTGGAAAAACAATTTCCCCCCCTTCAGTTAAATATTTTATTTTCATGCTTTGGTTATCATGAGATATTGGTATTTTTAGGATCATATACTTACATTACTGTTTATTTATTTCTTCTAGTGTATTACACTAATAAGATATAAAAGAGGGTATAGTCTCACAATGATGGATTTTATACCCTCACTGCAAGTCGTCAACCACTTACGTACGAGGAGGCGCACTTGAGGCCATGTTGTTGTCCGTCTCGGGGCACCGATGTGTGTCACCTAGGACAGGACGTTATTGTATCAAAGTATAATTTTTATCAAATTTAAATATATAGATGAATATATATATATAGTAATATTAAAAATGAATAAATATAATCATTATTTTCTAAAAATAAAATATACATATTAACACTACTAGGGTATATATACATAACCCACTATTGATCAAGTATATACACTTTATTAATGGTGTGAAGTGGTAGTACTTTCTTTGGGTGGTTTAATGAATTTTTTTTGATAATTTATCCCCTTAACCATGAAAATTTCAATTAAATGTTTTTTATATTGTTTTATATTATTAATATAGGCATAGGATTGGTCAAGAAAAAATCCTAGTGACCTCATCTCCCTTGAAAGATCAAATAAATGGGCTTCATAGGGTATGATCCTACAGGTCGAGGACATCATTTCATCCTGATATATAAATATAAATTTTCTAAAACCAATAATATATACCAATCACAATGTTCATTTTACAATGATTATATTGAAAATTATTATGAAATTTAATGTTCATTTAATCCCAATGGAAAATAACTGATATATTTTACAATAGTCCAAAATAAAAAATTTAATATAGTGCATTAGTTTTCAATAACTACATAACTTAATATTACAATAATTCATTCAGAATATAATTTCATTTATAGAAGTACGACTCATTTAAATCATCATGTACAGTTATATTATTAAACTATCATGTTTTATAATTTTATGTTTTGATTTTTGCATGTGTGAATAGCCAAATCCTCATGAAGAATAAGAATCATGGTGCTTGAATCAAAATAATTATGAATACCTAATATCACATGATATTTTGGATTTATTTTATTATTGAATATATCCCCATGGTTAGTTTACATTATTCCCCATTCAATATGATAATTGTTATGTGTTGATATATGTATATATATATATATATATAAATATCACAGCCAATTTCCCCTAATAAAATATCTGGGGGAGAAAAATATCCATAGTAATTTGAATTAAAATTATCTAAAAAAATTAGGAAAATGAAAATTACCTAGGAAAAGGTAGCACATTGAGGGGAATATCAATGCTAAAAGTTGGAAGGTCATTTCACTAAATGAAGTTGATTTTGGTGTCTTCTTTTTTCAAAATTATCTCAATATATACAATTTTTTACAAAAACAGAACATCTAATGTGATACTTATTCTAGATAATATATTTCTGATGGAATGTATTAAATTTTCACATCTACATCCCATGTTACATTAAATTCATAAAATATTCATGTGCTGTCATAGAAAAGTTAACACATCTGAAATAGACAATCTTATTGATGCTCTTTCAAATCCACTATAATTTTTTTTATTAGATGGATCAATTGAAATTTCATATATATAAACCAAATAATAAATAAGGTAAAATATGTATTATTTTGAATGCAATGATTATTTAAAGTATATTTTTTAATTCCATATGTATAAGTGATTGTAAACAAATTATATAGTTTTATCTATTGTTTTTAAATTTTTATTTGTATAATCTTCCATCCATAGTATATAAAATAGAATGAAAGTGCATTTATATTTTCATTCACTCATCTATGGATAAAAAAATAATTTAATGATCTTTTTGGTTAAAAAATTTATTTAATATAGAAATAAAATATATATATTATTTTTTCATGTGATTTGAAACCCATAATTGGTTCATTTTATTTTTACATTATTTTAATTGAAATCTATTTACATTATTCACTATGTTATTCTATCATAAATTCATAATTCAGAATCAAATGTGATTAAGAGATTTAATTTAAAAAATACAGTCTATTTCAATGTACATAAAATGATACATCTTAATATCCAATGAAAGCATATTATATTTTCTAATATATAATGTATGAATATATATATATATATATAAACATACTTTGGGTTTAAATTCACCGAGGAATACCTAATTTAATACTTTATATTAACTATTAGAAGGTTTTTTTCCCTTTTTGTTGATTAATAATACAAAATTAAATAGACAATCATCTAATATAAATTTAATCTTAACGGGTTATTAATGAGAAGAAAAATATTTTTTTATTTTATTTTACTATATTCTATATTAATTATTTCAAAATCTTACACTAATTAAAATATCAATTTTGATTTGAGTAGTGATCCCATATATCTATTTAAAATCAATTTGCGTGGGTTAATAGGTTGGATACTTTCATTCTATCCAACCACATGTTTGTATCCTCTCTTTCTCTTCTAAATAAATTTTGTTGTGGGTGACATGCTACCATGTTCCAATATTATTTTAAAAACATATGTACCACTAAAAATATATTTAGTTCAAAAAATATCAATAACTAATTCATCGAAATTTGAGACACCAACCGACAAGATGACATTATTTGAAAAAAAAAATGATTATTAACATCGATTCCATATATTCAATTTTCATCAAAAAAAATATTATGATGAAACAAAATATATGAGAAAAATATATTAACATATTCGTTGAACAAACCAATTATCTTTAATGGTTGAGGGTATTTGGCCCCTCAATGGAGTACCAAATATTCTACTTATATCCTATTTTACATATAAGACTATTTCATCATTGAGACCATCATGAAATTAATATCGAATCCTATATAATTAGTATACCACAATGAAATATTCATTTTATCATGCGATGGATTTTTTTCAAAAATATTAATTAAAAATATTTTTTTATATCTATGACATAATATAAATTTTCCTATATGTGACACAATTCTAAAGAGGTATTCCTTATACAATATAATATTGAAATCCATTTTTATGAAACCCAATTCATTTATTTTAAATAAACACCATTTATTAGGAAGTTATGAATAAAAAATCAGAATATTGAATGATAGATAATATAAAATACATCATTCATTGATGATTCCAATGTATTTCATATTAATGTAAATTATATTGCAATACATAGTGCTATAAATTTCATTAGTTCATCAAAAATTGTAACACTATCATACTTAATTAATCACATTCCACTACATAGAATGTAAATTTTTTTTTCAAAATAATTGTAAGATTACACATTTACATTTGGTCTCTAAATACCTTTTGAAGATTATTTTAAACTAATTTAGAATATAAAGATAACACCTTAAAAATATATTCAATAAGACATCTTCAAAATAGTATATTGTGTGTGTTTAATATCCACCTCTCATCCCATGATAGACTCAGATGCATAAGAATAAATTTATGGGTTTTTACATATGGTGAAAAATCTAATAGTTGTGTCATTTATAAGTGATATCAGGAACAATATATTTAATGGAAATTGTGAAAACATCTATTTCAGAGATTCTTTGAGAAGTATGGCCCATGAAATGATTAAAATTTTGTAGATCAATTTGATCCTCATAATATTTATTGTCAATAAAGAAATAAATGATTCACTCCAAATTATATTTCACTAAAAAAATTGTATAATCAAAATTATTTTTTAATATATCATTTTTACATCATAATAGATTATTCAATGGGATACATTCCTATTTAAAATACATTATTGCATTGAAATATCTCACTAATAATGCTAATAATTATGTGAAAAAACATATGAATAAATAAAGAACATATTAAATATAATTAATATACATGGGGATTTCTATTCCAAGGATTAAAAATTCACTGTCTCTAAAACATTACTATATATATCTATGAGAAAATTTAACTCCTTGGTCTGTATATATAGATATTTAAAATAAGAATGCACTATGCTTCACCCAATAAATGTGTGTTGGATGTTTTGGATTAATTTTTGAATTTTTTTAAGGTATTTTTTTTCATAATATGAATGGGTGATGTTTGAAGAAGTTTCCATCAATTTTATGGATTCATAAAAAACATAAAATATTATATTGGATAGATAAAATGGTGTCAGTTTTTTCCCTTTAGGAAATGTACTATATATATATATATATATTCTTTAATATTGTGGAAATATAAGTGTACATGGTTATAATATGTATATAATTTTTTAAATCAAAGCTTGTATGAATGATATGTAAAATCTATATTTCTGAATTAAATTTTCTAAATCAATGTGAAAACGGTTTTCTTGATCCTTGCGTAATTTTCTTATAAGTATGACACATAACAGTAGTGGAAATCACTCGATAAATCATCATAAGGGTAAATAATATATCCACTTCTCCACAAAAATGAATTTGAATAAGGCTATGTAATGGTTTATTGAGGATCCTCCTATGACGGCGTGAGGGTAAAATTAATGTTACATTAATGTTGTAGAATTAATGATACTATGTAAAGCTATCATGATTGGATGAGTTAAGGTATTGAAAATCTATAATGAATGATGTTTGGTGTGGGAAAAATTATATTTATAGACATCTTGTTGGTAATTGTGTTAGGTTAATACCGAATTTTATGTAATATATATTAAATGAATTATTTTTTAAAATTATAGAAGTACCCCCTTTTAGTATAATGATATGAATAATTTCATTGAAACACACTGAATAATGTTTTTCAAGTAAATGATCGATGAAGCTAATTTATTTGAGATTCCACAATTGTTTTAAAGTGTATCATGCTTTAATTTTGAAAATTTATCAATCTCTTAGGTATAGAATTCCATATTAATATCTTCAAAAATTTAAGAACCATGGCTATATAAATACTTTTGTATTTAAGGGTCATACAAATCGGGATCTCCTTAAATAATGATATCATAATGACGAAATATTGGAAATACTTATTTTCAAATGTGAATATAATACAATTTTGTTTTATTTTTTCCATGTGTCCTGGTGTAATATTGAATCTATGAAATTTAGCATTAAATTTTCAGATATCGAAATATTTCTATTTTGATACATTCGATGAAGGAGATAAAAAAATAATTTACTATATTCATTTTTTTATAGATAGTAACATGTGGATATAACCCACATGCAATTTAATGGTTTTGAGACAAGTAAAATAATGTTATTTATAATTAAAAATATAAAATAAAGTAGTGATATAAGTATATAATTATTGAAATATAATATTGTGACATGAAAATAATGAATATTCAAAATATTGATATTTTTATATTTTTATTTTGATAATGTGTATGTTTATATAAAAAAGATATCATAAAAAGAATGAAGCGAAGTTGATCACTACCATACAATGAACGAACATTAGATGAAAAAAGGATAAACATTCTAATAATATTTTTAGATGATAAAAGAGGGATAATGAGTTTTTTCCACACCAAATACATTTGGGGAAGAAGAGCTAATACAGTGAAACAAGGTGAAGCAATTCCATTTTTCAAAATAGAATCAGATAATTAATGATTTTTTATGGAAATAATTAGAAGTTGCCACAATGGTGTCTCATAATGAAATGTATTATGTGAGAATGGGATTTTATGAAATTTTATTGAATTATACCACTTAAATTGATATTCAAATGAGGGATATGAAGTGCCAAATGAAGTTCAACATAACCTGCACATTTTTGGAATCATCGTCAATAATTTAAATAAATTATAGGCCAATGTGGAAATATTTTCTTTTTTACTTTATAGTTTTGAGTAAAAGATAGAAATATGAGCGATATTATATTAGGGAGATTGTTTATAATTTAGATAACCATTCTAGGCTATC
Organism: Viscum album; assembly: GCA_963277665.1. NCBI lineage: Eukaryota > Viridiplantae > Streptophyta > Magnoliopsida > Santalales > Viscaceae > Viscum > Viscum album. Next base: position 448,305,861 of record OY728147.1, read on the forward strand.
AACCACATGGAATCCTACAGAACATACCAAAATTCCCTTATGGGATTTCAAATCAGCATGGGAGGGATACTATAGTTTAAGAATCCTATGAATTTCATCTGAAAATTATTTTACAAAGATAAAATATAAAAAGTGGAGAATCTATTTAGGGTTCAATATGAACCATCCTTACATTTTAGATCTATAAAATTTAAATCATATATAAATATTAAATGAAAGAACATTCTAAAAGGACCATAAAAACATCTCTCATCCAACCCAGTTTCATAAATATTAACATCATATCTATGTAGAAAAATTCAGTAGTCGTAAATTGATACAACAAAAATGTATAAAAGTATATAAAAGAAGGGATTTCCTAGATAACAAAACATTAACCAAAGATTAAACCATCTCAACAATCTTGATCCAAGCGCAAATTTGTGTCCATAAAAACTTGTGTTTCTTGCCTCCTCCCAAATAATCTGATATTACCTCATAATCAACCATCAAATAAAACATTAATCCCAAAACCTCATATTTATATGTTTGAGTTAAATAACCCAATTGGTCTCCACCATCCAAGTATATGTAATTTTATTATTATGTCAATTCATAAATTTCTTGTTGAAAATATATCTAGAAAATAAGTTTTTCAAATAGAAACATGGTAAAACCAAAATAAGATCAGAACCTTATATCTAATCCTTCCATTTCGTTTTCATAAAATGAAAACATAAACATTGAAAACATTTCATTGGCCTAATGATTTCAATGCAAAACTCCAATTTTGAAATTCAAAATTAAAACAAAATCCAATGTTTGTTAGTTAAAAATTGGTTTTCTAAATATATTCATAACACCAATTCTCAATGGAAGAAAATAAAAATGCACTCTTGTCATGATTAACATCGAAATAACCATAATCCACAAGTCACAAGTCATATAATAAATATAAGTTTGATATGGGTCACAAAACAATAACAAAAAGGGTAATGATATAATCTATTACCGGATCAAAACCACTCATATCTTGCAAATCATTTTTTTTATTTTCTAATAGCTGGTTTGAGGGTAGTCGGTTCCCTTGCAGCCCGGTTTGAGGAAAACCGGAAACCTCACAACATTCCAGCTTCAAATCAGCATAAGCGGGATACAAAACACAGCAAATCAAATTCAAATTCAAACATTACTCGAACCACGCGCCTCCTCGAGCCGCACGCCACCTCGATTTGCGTCACCTCGAGCCGCATACCACCTCGAGAAGTGAGTCGACGAAAATCCAACCGCCTCCATCCATGCCGCCGGCGAGAGATTCCGGCCACCTGCTTCCATCGACGTTGTCGAAAATGATGGATAATTTCGCCGACGAGAGAACCCAGCCATCACTATCCATCGGCTCGTCGAAAAACCACGGATCAACACCATTCAAAAATCGTACCAACACCAGAACGCCGGTTGGCTTCACAGACGCCCATCATCATGCACTCACCTGCGCCGGCGACGAGAAACAGCACATCACCGCCGGCAGAACCCTTCACTGAATACAACGAGGCAGATTCCCTCGTCACTGTTAAAAGCGAGGTAGAAACCCTTGGAAAAACACCACCAGACCCAACCACAAAAACATAATACAAAAAACCTAAAAGGAATCAGAGCTCGTCGCCACCTTCAGCCCCACTGGAGAAGGCCCCAAAACCCCCCAAATCACACACATCCACCCCAGATCGAAGCTTCAACCCCAAACAACTGAGAAAACTCGACTCAGGGCCGGCTCTGCAGCGCGAGGACCACGAACCCACGAACCCGCTCGTGGCGTATGCCGGAACTTCTAGCAACCTTGTCGCAACCCGGTCTTAAGCTCATGGGTCTAGATCCGACAGCGTCGCAGAATCCCAGGGCCTAGAGGAGGATCCCAAGCCTAATCTAGCCGCGGAGGAGCAAAAACAGGGAAAAACGAGGCCGTCTCTCCACGGGGAGAGGAAGGCGACGACGGGAGGAAAAGTCACCGCTCAGAGCCCCTTACGGGCGCATCCTAGAGTAGTCCAAAACCACTCATATCAACTATGACAAAATAATTATAATATTTCATGGTCTCTTCCATATTTCCCTAATGTGAACCACATCTAACATTGTATATTTTAATCATGGATTAACTTAATTCATATGCTTAGTCCAATTCAGCAAATATTGAACTATGCCAAATAATACATACTAAAAATTGAACAACCCTCATATAATTAGATCATATGATGTGAATTTGGTCACTTATAGTGTGTGAACCAACTAGTGTAATATAAGAATAAACATCCCACTTTGTACTCAGGTTCAAATGACTAATAATAAAGTGAGGTGTACAACTATAAAATACAATATCAATACACATATCATAAACAATAACTATCCTCCACCATAATCATTGTTATAATTAATTGATCTATATATTTCATTCATAAATGAAATAAATAAGCACATTACCAAATATGGGGTGAAAAAAATTTCACATAGTGGCAAACATCCCATGATATTGCTAAAAAAATCAATGTGAAATCAAGATGGTAATTAACAATAATCCATTAAAAAAATATACCAAATTTACTATTTTTTTTTAAAATGTCTTGGTATGAAAAAAATTATCCATAAAATAAATAATAATATTAAACACCCTTTATAAATCTATGGAAAATACATACACAATTGTTCATTTACATGTATCCTAGTAAAACATCCTTATTTCACATTAAATTTTAAAAAGTACAATGTCCATCGATTTTTCCAAATAAAACTATTATAAGATCATTTGAGAAATTTTTCATTAGGGATAATTTATCGTCCCTTTACTTATTATTAGGTATTCCATTACCCTAGTTTTTATATACTTTGGTTGGGTTATGTTTCGAGATGTCTTGGGTGAAATTTGCAGATGCATGATTTTCCTTTGGGTTATTGATGGTTAGAACATGATTAGGTAAAACAATGTGGTTAATAACTGAAAATAGTGTGTGCTATTCAGAGCCATTAAAATTTGGTGCATAGTTAGGGGAAATTGTTTGTCTAACTGTATATCCACCCCACAAACCTATGAACTCCTTGGAATGTACATAACACATATGTTATGCATGGTTTTTTACTACATGCAGGCAAATCATGTACCCGATGAAACAAGACTGGTATGGGTGTATATTTTTAAGGGTTGGTGTCTAGAGAACCAACTGTTTTGTACTTTGATTTCATGAATGTTCGCTTATTATATTCTTCATTGTTCTGCAAGACTATAATATAATAATGTACTGGAATATTTGTTGCATTAATAAGGTCATGGAAGATCCCCTATATGATGAGAACCTTGAAATGGTATAACAATATTCTTAAATAAAGTTCTTGTGGTTGGGTGACATACTATGAAAGGACACATAGTATACAGACTGTCATGTGTGAGTACTCGTAAGAAGAAGAGACTCTCTCTCATGGAGTTCGCACTTGGTAATTTACAAGATGGGAGATTATGAGGACAGACCTTCCATTAGTAATTCAATATGTCCTGGTGTCATCAGATATTACAATCTGTGAGCATGTGTAAGGGTCCTTATATTGAAAGATTATCATTAACTCATGTCATTACTCACGCACTTAGATTTACTGATGAAAACCGGCACGCCGACAGTTGGAAGGAAGTAGGGTACGTTGGGTGCATTACGAGTGACATGTTGTTAATGGATAAGTCATGGAAGGATTTTTCCCTTCCATTTATGGAAGTTGATATCTCGGCCCTTTTATTGAAATAGAACTGTCACATTAAATTCCATGGCCATGGTGTAAATTATGAGTTTATTTCAGGTATTTAAAGAACGACGGATCAAGAAAATAGGTTTATGACACTGCCATGAAACCTGGTTGATGAGATATCAAGACAAAGGGATTAAATTACACAGTAAGTGTTCATATGATGTGATACGTCAATGCGGTGTCAGCTTCTTTCTCTTGGGTGCCTTGACCCGTTGCTAGACAGTAATCTTGGACTTTAGGCAAGCCCACCTAATCCCAACGAGAAAGATTCCTAGAGGGTCACACACTAAGTGTATTCAGGTATCTCTAGTAGAATAAATATTATTACCGTATGTGGTTTAATAATTATTCAAGGAGGACGAAATCGTTTTAATGTTAGAGGAAGAATAAAATCAAAACAAGTACAGGCTGTGTATTAATTATTACACGCCGTGTAGTTTTTATTTTGAAAACAAGTACACGCCTTGTATTATTAAATGTATATGCTGTGTATTTTTCATTTTGGAATGGAATTGAATAAATGAAAACAAGATATACACACAGTGTACATTTAATGTACACGCCATGTAGTTTTCAATAAAAAAAGTACACACCGTGTATTTTTTATTACATGCCGTGTAGTTTTTACAGTCGGGATTTTGAGGATATAATATTGTTTTATTAAATGTTATTTATTATAATCAGCGTGAGCCCATGTCAGGAGATTAATTATTCGACATGGGTGTTTTAAATAAGATTTAATGAATTAAATAAAACACGTAACACGTTAATTTATTGGTCATAACTCTATAACCTCAAACTCAATTATAAATATCCTCACAACCCCAACTATTTTCCTATACAAGAGAACCGTTGTGCACAAAAATTCTGTAGAATTCTTGCAAGGTCGAAATAACCACTTCCTCCAAGAATGCTCTCAAGACCGAGAGAGATCCTCTTCCATTAGATCAAGACTATATAAGGCGGACAACGCAAGAAAATTTTTCTCCATGCTACCACCCAAAGACTCCTTTGGCGACGTCCTGAGATACGAGGTACATGTGTGGATCACTGCTAGAGGAAGTCTACACATGGATTCTGCGATTCAATGACGAATCACATCGGAACGTGATCAAGAACATCAATGAAGAAAGAACACCCAAAAGGTATTTGTTTTCGATTGATTAAATTAATTATAATCAACTTGTAACGATCCTTGTTTGTGGTTCTGGGACAACCCTTATTCTTTGTCTATTTCCGTGATTCGATCCATGGAGATTGTCATTTATCATTGTATTGATCCTGAATTGATCATTATTAATGAAAAAAGCCAAGTGGGTACATCCACCCACACGCTTCCGCTGCGCCCGGAACCTTCAAATGGTATCAGAGGGAGGTTACAACGTTGGTTATAGTTATTTAATTTTCATTGATAATTTACGCATTTATATTTGATTCAATTCAAAATATATCATTCTATTAATCTGAATAAAAATGAGGAACTCATCCAGAGGAGCCGCTCTTTCTGTCTATACAACACGGGATTACACGACATGTAACAAAAACTACACTCCTTGTACTTGGGTTCAACGAACTGGCACTGGTCCACCAAACCACGCCGTGTGAATTGAATATTCCTAAGTATTAATCATGACATGTTTACCAGAATTGAATGGAATGTGGAAACTGGAATACATGGCGTGCATGTTGGAGAAACACACAGTGTAGTCCGTTCCGGCCTAGGTGAAATCGTGTACAAGGATAAGCCGCGTACCACGTACACGGGATCGCCAGGACGATTACCGCGTAACAAGGAAGTACACACCATGTATGATTTATCTACATGTCGTGTACTTCAAATTTTCCAAAGTACAGAACAACACGCCAAAGCCCCCGGTGTGTACATTGGATAAAAGGTGAAAAGAAATACACGCCATGTAAATATAAACTACATGTCGTGTACCTTCAATAAATTTCACTAGGTTTCCTCCAAAAGTACAAAGTCCTGTACAAGGAATATGGATGAGAAGAATCTCAAGGAAACTCAGAAAAGAATTTAAGATAAATAATTTATTAATTATAAGATCATAATTAAATAAATTCGAGAAAGACTTATCTTAAATGAAATAACGATTAGAAGAATTTGAATTCTAAATATGCGTAAATGTCGTTGCATTCTATGGATAATCATGAGATAGACTAAAGGCCCTTTGTATGTGTGCATGGTTTCATTTAAATTTGTTTAAATATAAATTTTTTGGCCTGCGAGCCTTCTCCCAATAAAATGTTGGGCCTGCGTGCCCATGGTTTCTTTAATGTAAACCCATGTAATGGAGGATCTCTCAAGCCAGAGGAGATGGTTCAAATCTCGACGACGAGGTGAAAATGACACAAGAAGATACAAAGGTGGACAGGTGGGAGCTAGAAAACACAAACCATCGGGTTCAAGGTTTTTTCCCTAGGTTAGGGTTAGCTTATCAAAACCTCTAGATAAGATAACCAATAGAAGCTCATGATCATTCCATATTATTTTATTTCTGTCTAATTGAATGCTTTATTTATTATGTATGTGTTGTCCCAATCACATAACTAATAAAATGAACAAGCATTCAAAGATGGAATAAAATAAAAACCGGACTATTCATACACATTATCGGAACATGGTTAATCACTTAAGAAAGCATCACTTAATATTAACAAGAATGTGAAAATGATAAACTATTCATAAAAGACTAAAATCCCTCAATACCATATTATGTCAGACCATGCCTTCTGTTACTTGATTAAGGGAAAGACTAAATAAAACTATGTGTTTGACTAACCCTTTTTGGGACACTTACTTTTATAAAGGAATCCCTTATGAAAGGTTTCGGGTTGACATAACCATATTACATAAAGAGGAGTAGCCCTTTCTAAACATGATGTAATATTGGAGGCAAGAGTTGAGGAAATCTAAGTCGGGATTTCAGGATTGGGGAGTCCACTAAACAGATCAAGGAACTGTAAGCTCACAGTTGGAAAATTCATGCCTACCTAAATACATTAAAATAGCTTGACCAACCCTTATTGGGGTTATGCGAAGAGGAATATGGATCCTTTCCATTATAATGTCAAAGAAACTGGACATTCCGAGTTCAATGGTGAGGGCCATTGGGACTAGATAAAATACTGGGAGAATTTATAAATTCATTTATTATTTTTCATAAAATTTAATCAAGAAAGTACTGATAAATCTGCTCTTTTAATTTGTAGAATCGAAATGACAAACTCATCAACAACATTTTCTCTACGATCAGTTATGGATAAAGAAAATATCATCACCGGTAGTAACTTTCAAGAATGTTTTAGGAGCCTTCGGGTTATCCTATGCCATGAACGAATTTTTTATGTGCTAGAGTCCTCACTTCCTGATTCTCCTGCCCCAGGGGCAAGTGATGAAGATTTCCTGGTCTATAATCAATATTTCAATGATGCTCTCGACGATCAATGATTGATTCTATCATCGATGTCTAGTGATCTCATGAAATCTCATGAATACATGGATGCCTATAGCATGCTTGAGCACCTCTGTGGTCTATACCAGGAGAGAGAGAAATGGGAATGGTTTGAGATCTCCAATGCTCTATTTCAGAGCAAGCATGGAGAGGGTTCCCCAGCTAGGCCTCATGTAGTCATGCTCATTGGCTACATTGAGAGCTTGGAGGTTCTATGGTTTAAACTCCCTGAAGAACTGGGCACCGATCTCATTCTTGCTTCACTCCCCCAGAGCTTCTCAAACTTTGTTTTTAATTTCAACATGAAAAACATTGAGAAGTATCTATCTGATCTTCTTATCCTTTTTCCCCAAGTAGATAATGACATGAAGCGTGAAAATCCTTCTGTCCTTATGGTGAATAAAAGGAAAGGGAAGGATAAGAGCTTTAAGCCCAAAGCTTCTTCAAGGCCTTCCAAGAAAAAAAAGATCAAAGGGGAGGCAAGAGAAAATGAGGTTGTTTGTTTCGCATGTGGCAAGAAGGGCCACTAGAAGAAAAACTGCACCCAGCCTAGGAAGCAAGGGGAAGCTTCATGTGCATTTGTCATCGAATTCAATCTATCTATTTCTAAAAATTGGGTATTAGATACTGCTGGTGGTGCTCACATATGTATCCAAATACAAGAACCAAGTATATTCATGAAGATTGATCGAGGGGAGGTAGATCTACGAGCAACCAATGGAGCCAGACTCGCTGATGTAGCTATCTAAGACTACCGTCTCACATTGCCTACAGGGATGGTCTTGGTTTTGAAAGGATGTTATTATGTACCCTCTGTAACCAAAAACATTATTTCAGTATCCAGAATAGATACTGATGGATTCATCTTCACGTTTGGAAGTGGATGTTTCTCCTTTTATAAAGATTTCATTTTTTTGATAGGGCACATTTATATAACGACATTTATGTGTTAAACTATACAAACCAAGTAATGGCAATCGATGACAAAGTTAATTCACATGAATCATACCACACCCAACTTTGGCATAACTGACTAGGTCATTTCAATGAGAAACGTTTGACAAAATTACATCAAGATGTGTATTTAGATTCTTTCAAACTGAAACCACTTGGTGTATGTCATGCGTGTCTACAAGGAAAAATGACCAAAGCCCCATTTAGTGGGAAAGGTGAAATAGATAAAGAGCTTCTATAATTAGTTCACACAGATGTGTGTGGTCCATTTCCAGTTGAGGAAAGGGGTGGGTTCTCCTACTACATAACTTTTACTGATGATTTTAGTAGATATGGATATATCTACTTAATGAGGTATAAGTCAGATTATTTTGATCGGTTCAAAGAATAAAATAATGATGTTGAGAACCATCTTGGTAAGAAGATTAAGAAACTCTGCTCAGATAAAGGAGGAGAATATCTTAATCAGGACTTCATTGATTTCTAACAAGAGTTTGGGATTATATCTCAACTCACTCCTCCTTACACGCCACAGTGGAATGGTGTAAGTGAAAGGAGGAACCTCACCCTTTTGGACATGGTGAGATCAATGATTAGTCATGCGAGTATTCTATTATCCTATTGGGGATATGCATTACAGACAACAACACACATACTAAACCAAGTACCAACTAAATCGATAAATGGTATTCTATACGAGTTATGGAGTGGACGCAAAGCCATGTTATAGAATTTAGATGTGTGGGGTAGCAAATCATTTGTTAAGGCCTCTTCAGGTTACAAACTTTCACCCCGAGGCACAAAGCGTATCTTTATAGGACATCCTAAGGAAACAAGGAGATATTACCTAAACAACCCCTCAGAGAAAAAGATTACCGTGGCAAGACATGCCATATTCCTTGAGAGGGATCACATATTCAATATAGATAGTGTGAGCAAGATAGAATTCGATGAAGTCGAGGCTCAAGATACACTGGAGTTCATACAAGAATAGATTCCACAAAGCCCCGTGGAAGAACAATCTGTTCCAGAGACACAAGAACTGCGTAGGAGCATGAGAGAGGTGAGGGAACAAAAATGATATGGTTTTCTTATCACTGAGTATGGTGACTCATTATTGGTTGAGAATGATGATCCACTTACCTACAAGGAAGAAGTTGAAGGCACAGACGTTTCCATATGGCAAGAATCAATGAATTCTGAAATGGATTTCATGTACCAAAACCAAGTCTGGATTTTGGAAGATCCTCCAATTGATGTAAAGCCTATTGGTAAAAAATAGGTATTAATGAAGAAACTGGACAAGGAGGGGCAGGTCAGTACCTACAAGGCACGACTGGTTACAAAAGGTTTTAGACAGCGTCAAGGAATTTACTATGATGAAACCTTTTCAACGGTTGCGATGCTGAAATCCATCAGAATCCTATTGGTCATTTCCACCAACCATGACTATGAAATTTGGAAAATGGATGTCAAAACAGATTTCCTTAACGGGAACCTCCAGGATGATGTCTACATGACACAACCTGAAGGGTTTCAGACTCCAAAGGATGCCAACAAGGTATGCAAGTTTCAGAAAATCCATTTATGGATTAAAGAAAGCATTAAGGTCATGGAACATTCATTTTGATAAAGACATAATGGAATTTGGATTTGTTAAGAACAAATGTGAGGCTTGTGACTACAAAAGGTTTAGTGGATGTGGAATCATTTTCCTAATAGTATTTGTTGATGACATATTACTAATTGGAAATGAAGTACCTGTCATATAGTCAGTTAAGGCATGGTTTCATAAATGCTTCTCCATGAAATATTTGGGCGAGGTAGAACATATTCTAGGGATCAATATCCATCGGGATAGATCCAAGAGAATGCTGGGCTTGAGTCAAAGTACATACATTGTCAAGATACTGAAGAGATTTAGTATGAAACAGTCTAAGAGGGGATTGTTTCAAGTGTCACATGGCATTCATCTTTCCAAGAAAATGTGTCCCCAGAAACATGAGGAAATAACAAAAAATGGAAAGTATCCCTTATGCATCCGTGATTGGGTCAGTCATGTATGATATGTTATGTACGAGGCTAGATGTTGTTTATGCACTAATTGCAGTAGGCATATATCAAGCTGATCCAGGAGACTTCCATTGGATGGTAGTCAAGGCTATCCTTAAGTATCTAAGGCGTATTAAGGATATGTTCCTAGTTTATGGAGGAGATGAGGAACTGGTCATTATAGGAGATGTAGATGCCAGTTTCTAGACTGATAAAGATGACATTATGTCGCAGACTGGATACATCATCAGTTTTCATGGAGGTGCAGTGAGCTGGAAGATATCAAAAAAAGTGTGGTGGCAGATTCTACAGCAGAGTCTGAGTATATCACAGCTTCTGAGGAAGCTAATGAAGCAGTATGGATGTGATTCATTGTCAAAGAGTGGGATGTAGTACCAAGAAGTAAATATCCAATCACAGTCTATTGTGATAATAATTCAGTGGTGTCACTTGAAAAAGAGCGAAGGTCACATCAGTAGACAAAGCACATACTTCGTAAGTATCATCTCTTGAGGTATTTTTCTCAGAGAGGTGAAGTTGCAGTGAGCAGTATTTCCACGGAAGAAAACGTGGTGGACCCCTTGACTAATGCCTTGACTCAGCAGAAACATGATCATCATGTGAGGTTGAGCGGGCTAAAAGTCATAGGCAGTTGTCTCTAGTCCAAGTGGGAGTTTTTAAGGGTTTGTGTCCTAAGAACCAAAATTTTTGTACTTTGATTACATGAATGTTCACTTATAATATTGTTCATTGTTCTGCATGACTATAATATAATAATGTCCTTGAATATTTGTTGCATTAATAAGGTCATGGAAGATCCATGCTATGATGAGAACCATAAAATGCTATAAAAATATTCTTAAATAAATTTCCACGGTTGGATGACATACTATGATAGGAAACATAGTATACAGACTGCCATGTGCGAGTACTCGTAAGAAGTAGAGACTCTCTCTCATGGAGTTCGCACTTGGTAATCTCCGTGGTGGGAGATTATGAGGATAGAACCGCCAGTAGTAATTCCGCATGTCATGGTGTAATCGGGCATTACTATCTGTGAGCTTTTGTAATGGTCCTTAGACTAGAATATTATCATTAATTCATGTCATGACTCGCACACTTAGATTTTTTGACGAAAATCGTCACGTAGACAGTTGGCGGGAAGTAGGGTATGTTGGGTGCATCACGAGTGACATGTTGTTAATGGATAAGTCAAAGAAGGATTTGTCCCTTCCATTTATGGAAGTGGATATCTCAGCCCTAATATTGAAATAGAATTGTCGCACTAAATTCCATGGCCATGGTTTAACAACAAGTTTATTTCAGGTAGTCAAAGAACGAAAGATCAAGCATATAGGTTTATGACACTGCCATGAAACCTGCTTGATGAGATGTCGAGACAAAGGGATTAAATTACACAGTAAGGATTTTTATGAGGTGATACGTCAATGCAGTGTCAACTTCTTTCTCTTGGGTGCCTTGACCCATTTCTAGACCGTAATCTTGGACTTTACGCAAGCCTGCCTAATGCCAACGAGAAAGATGCCTAGAAGATCACACACTAAGTGTATTCAAGTATCTCAAGTAGAATAAAGATTATTCTCAAACATGGTTTAATAATTATTCAAGTAATCCTAAATCGTTTTAATGTTGGAGGAAGAATAAAATGAAAACAAGTACATTCCATGTATTAATTATTACATGCTGTGTAGTTTTTATTTTGAAAACAAGTACACGCCGTGTATTATTAAATGTACACGCCATGTAGTTTTCATTTTGGAAAGGAAATGAATAAATAAAAACAAGATATACACATCGTGTACATTTAATGTACACTCCATGTAGTTTTCAATGAATAAAAGTACACGTTGGGTATTTATTATTACACGCCCTGTAGTTATTCCAGTCAAGATTTTGGGGATATAATATTTTTTTATTAAATGATATTTATCATAATCAGCGTGAACGCATGTCAATGAATTAATTATTTGACATGGGGGTTTTCAATAAGAGTTAATGAAAAAAATGAAATGTGTAACATGTTTATTTATTGTCATAACTCTACAACCTCAAACTCGATTATAAATATACTCACAACCCAAACTCTTTTCTTATACAAGAGAATCGTTGTGCACAACAATTCTGGAGATTTATTTCAGGGCCTAAAGAACCTCTTCCTCCAAGAACGCTCTCAAGACTGAGAGAGATCCTCTTCCATCGGATCAAGATGATCTAAGGTGGAAAACTCAAGCAAAGGTTTCTCCATGCTAGCACCCGGAGACTCCTTTGGTGATATCCCGAGATACGAGGTACATGTGTGGATCACTGCTAGAGGAAGTCTACACTTGGCATCTGCGACGCAACGACGAATCACATCGAAATGTGATCATGAACATCAACGAAGAAAGAACGCCCAAAATGTATTTATTTTCAATTGATTAAATTAATTATAATCAACTTGTAACTATCCTTGTTTGTGGTTTTGGGACAAACCTTCTTATTTTTCTATTTCTGTGATTTGATCCATGGAGAATGGTGTTTATCATTGTATTGATCATTATTAATGACAAAAATCCAAGTGGGCACATCCACCCACGCACTTCGACTGCGCCCAGAACCTTCAATAGTATGGGTGAACATTTATTCCAACTATACATCCCTCTCTAGGAAACCATTCATGTGGTTTTTAATTCCTATAAACATCTAATTGAAATTATCTACAAACCCCCTCCCCATTTAAGAGGCCTAAGGCTCCAAATCAACCCTAATTTTTTTATCATCCATGGGGATGCTAAAAAGATATTTTTTTACCTCAAATAACTTTCCATAATTCTATTCCATATCGTTGAAACCTTAACATTATTTATTAAATTAAATGGATTTTTAAATTTACATAGAAAATGGGAATTTTGATGATTTGACAAATGAATTGGAATGGGGATGATATTTTATAAATAACTCAACTTCAAATGAATTGAAATTGTGGGGTAATTATGTGAAAAAATGATGTCTTGATTTTTGATATCATTTTGATGAAATTATTTTATGATTGATCATGAGAATATATAATAAATAAAAAATATTTTTAAATAGCCTGAAATGCTGAAAATCTATTTTTTTAAAATGTAAGAGGCATGTTGAAAACATAAATTGATAAATTGTATAGTAAATTATTTTTAAATAATTTATTTCTAAAATGATTGTTTTTTATTGATTAATGCAAACTTGTTTTTTGGTACTCATTCTGTGGTTGAGTAAAACAATAATATGATCTGGATCCCCTAAAAATAGATTTACGACGACCGTGATAACTAAACAATGTCAACTAAGGATTCTCAAGATGAGTTACCTAATTGGGGTGTACATTGACTGTCGGAAATGAGTTATCCAATTGAGTTGTTGATAGTTCATACACACATTTTATGAGTTTTAACACTGCTGATATGTGTGGGGATCAAATAGTAAGTAATTATAATAGGGTAATTGGCCTTGAAACTATTAATAATTTTATTTGACTTGCATTCTATTGACCTATTAAACTTCATTATTCATTCCAAGTGATTTATGTTAAATTTTTATATATAATTTTCATTTAATCAAATTTAAAACTTGGTTTGACAGATATTCCATCTATTTGAATGAAATCATGTTTTGGTTTATATAAAATAACATGCCATGTTTTATTATTACAAGAAGAAGATATGTTATATTATAATAGTATTGGTTATGGATCACTTGATGATACCCTACATGAATTTATTTTCGACATCCCATATTATACAAGAGGTTTCTATAGATTTTATTATACAAGGTTTAAGCAAAGATAATTTTTCCTATAGAGGTGGTGGTTATTCCTGACCCCCTCACCTACGGGGTGTTGGTGGGTAATGGTGGAGTTGTATTCAAATTGATACATAAGGATACTGAGACTTTTTATGGATGAAATTGTATTATTCCTAGGTATTATTATCCATATCCTTTGGGTTTATTTATTTGTATTTGTATCTAGTACTTTTTCTTTTTAGATTGATGACTATAGCGACTAGTATGTTTTATGTTACATTATTATATAGAAAATTAATTCACTCAATGAAAATTTATTATTATTATAGTGTTGACCATACTGTATATCATAATGACTTAGAGAAATTGTTTTTATTAGCCCTAGGGGGATGTGTCTAGTGAACCACAATAAGAGAATCCTCTCATAGAATATAATCTTCTTTATATTATTGTATCTTTTTTCCATGATATGGGTTAGGCACTAGCACTTGTTTCCATTCAGTCTCCAGTTATAGACCCAAAAATGGAAGAATCTCATAATCAAGCTCAGGAGTATCCTCTCAAGTGTAAACTAGTTTCCCAAGGCTATAGGGATGATCTAGAGGTTGAGGATTGTTTGGTAAAAATAGATCATTTGTTTTATTGCATGGAAATTATTAATTTGATTATGGTGAAAAGTTCCACCATCACGATTGATGGGATTTGAAAGAGATTATGGGATTTTATGGTAACATAAAATAAGAATTTGGGTTTAGAGTGTAAGATCATTATTGTTCTTCTCACTGATCAGTTATATCCATAATCAGTGGAACTGGATAAGGCTATAGCATTTTGTCTATGGCTGTAGTGTTTTTCAAGCACTAGTATGATGAAAGGGCCATTAAAATTTAATAGAAACATTTCCCCAAGATTGTCTAATTTCAACATGATATTATATATAATGAGAATATAAATATTTAGTTCGTCAATATATGATGAAAACCTTATATATATTAATAATTCATACTACTAATGTTCACATAATATGATGAAATTCTATATTGAGCACCGATGGTTGCGCTTTCTCGAGAGAGAAGGATCAGGTTGATGGGATTTCCTTTTTATCGCAGTATCATTTCTGCAATTTAAGGAAATATAAACCGTTATATGTCTTTTAGTGGTTCTCAAAAGTTTTAATCCTCTATAACTGGTAATGTTCTAGGAATGGTTCCTTTTACTTGCTACCAGGTTGGAAAGGTTTGGAAATAGGGATTTGTTTGTACTGAGGATCCAAAAATATTCTATTCATATGGTCACTTTGGACACCAATAATTTTTTTCTATTTCATTATTGCTCTGGATAGTGGCAATGGATCATGGAAACCTTAACCTATTCTTGATAATTATGATGCATCAAGATATAATTTAATCTTTCCACATGAATCTAGAATGAAGCCTCTTCACATAGTGTATGAATCTCAAAAGAAAGCTGATACATGACCTAGTGACTATGAGAGGTTCAATCATAATATATTCTTCTCTATTGACTACTTTCTTTGATAATACTACATATCAACTATTTATATAAACTATAATTTTTAAACGTCTAAATCATTCTATAGATATTTTTTTCTTATGGGATGTATATTACTACACCCCTCTAGATGAAAAGATGTGAGGGTCTACATTTTCTTTCTTGGGTCTTCTCTTTATCAGATATTGAAATTAACTATGATTTTATTATTATCAACATGAAATCACATTATTTCATTATTAGGATTGATTGAATCTTTTCTAATAAGGATTTAATTTATTTTTATCTTTAGTGGGTCTTGTTTACAATTCCTTATGGGTTGTTACAAGCCAATCATGGAGAATTATACCTATGTTTGAATGGATATAAATCATATTATATAGAGTTAGGAAAATTTATATCACTATTTTAATTTTTAAGTATAGTTAAAATCATTGAGTGATCATCTCACTCTAGTCATCAGTGACTTTTCTGATAAGTTTCCTTCTGATTTCTCCAGTTTTCCGATGGTAAGACATGTGGATTTTTTTGATTTAGTGCATCGAACTCATTCATTGTATATTACTTCTGACCACATGGAACCAACTACACTAAAATATTTGAATTCATAGTTGTAATATCTATTATAGAAGGGATTTATTCATTTTATTGTGTCACTTTTGGTGGAACTTGTTCATTTTACTATGATATCTGATGGAACACTTCACATTTATTGGATTATTGGATACTCAATACAGTTATGGTGAAGAAAAAATAAATATTAACATAGATTAGTGACATGTTTCACTAGATGAAAGGGGAAAATAGGAAATAGAACACGGATCAGAGATATAATTATTATTAGTTGATAATAAAATAATATGACATTCATAATACTACCTTCAAAAGTAGGTATGGACATTATGAGTATATTTTTATTCCATTTGGTCTAACAAATGGTGTTAAAGTTATTATAGATATAATAGAAAAAATATTCCATCAGTTTTGTTGATACATTTTCTATGGTCCTTATGTATAACATATTACTTTCCTTTTGTATTGAAGAGGATTTTGTGCATCATCTGTGTTCAATTCTAAAAATGTTTAAAAATCACATACTCAATTCCATGCTATCAAAAAGCAATTTTTGGATTCTAGATGTACTGTTCCTTTGATATTTAGACTATGAAAATTTATTTCATTAAATATTGATATTGTTAATGATGTTATAGCATGGGATAACCTGTGGAATATATTTTTATATTCAATGCTTCATGGGTTTTGCATAGTAAAATATATGGTTTATAAAATACTTCTCAAAGATTGATTCTTATATGACTGATCACACTCAGAAGGGTAGAATTTATCTTGGGATGAAAAATCTATATGTTAATTAACTGAGACAAAATTCGTTCTGAATTATTCATCACTGTTGATTCTTCTAGAGGATGAGTAGGGATATGTGGTCATTTTTTAGACACAAGGTTCAGTTTATGGAAATGTCCTTATAATTGAATATCACACAGTTGACTATAGTTATCGATATCATATGAAAAAATATGAATTACCCATCCTATGATAATTAAATTTTATTTTTGATGCAATAATATAAATGTTGGAAATATAACCAATATAGAAAAAGGTTTACCATATTTATTAACCATATGAGCCTATGTTATATCTTCTCTCAATGACATTTGGACCACCGGTAAAGGTGTCGGGTAGAGCACCTAAAATATTTTTATCATTTCATTTACAATAAATAATGGAATGTAAATTTAATTGTTTATTCATTGAAATTGTATGGAACAACCTAGGCTATAAAATATTCATCAGAAGAGTGGAACATGAGGGATAACTTTTGCACGATTTCATTTTAGAGTCTGATAGGAAGAGAATGAGGTTGTCTTGGACAGTGTTCACTTGACTTACACTCTTCTCAAGATGATTCATCAATAGTAGTATATTGATGAAAAATAATTTAAATTAGGCACTACATTTCTGGTGGGTAGGAAATCATTTAGAGCACCTTCACTTATAAGGGTATCCTATTTTTCTAGATATAGTTTGTTTTTCATTTTTCATTAAGGAAGGATTTAGTGGGGGATTTTGATAATTAAAATTGGGTTGTGACCACATGTACCCTGAATATGTTTTATGATATTCAATGATAATTCTAGTGACTATATATGATACAAGACATTGTTGACCTAGTTTCACATTTTTATACCCATTAGCGGTTTAAGGAAAATTAAATAGACATTTGGGTTCATATCAACCACTTCCAATGCCATCATGGAAGTGAGATATGATCTCCGTTGTATTTTTAATTAGGATTTCACATACCCCTTCAATGAAGAATTTGTAATGGGTGGCGATCGATCAGATAATTAAATCACCTCACTTAATAATTGTTTATGATATTAAAAGTTTTTAGGATTTTGTATGTCATTATGTGCTAGAGATTTTTAGGTTGAATATTATTCCATTAACTAAATACATTAATAGATATTCATATTATACCTCTCATGTTGGAGGATACCATTAGGATGTGATGAGTTCATAGGTTCATTTGTGTAAGGAATCCCTTCCACAGACAGATGGCCAAACATAGAGTGAAATATAGATTCTTGGTGATATAATTTGTTCTTCCATACTCAATTTTTGTATACTTTGGTATGTCCATTTTTTACTAGTTGGGTTTTCAAATATTAAAATTTACCAAAATGCAATTAGGATGTCTTTATTTAATTCCATATATGGATGGAATTTCAAAATTCATTATTTTTGTCAGAGATTGGTGAAATTTCTTTGGCTTGACTAAGCTTATTCCAATAGGCAATAATAATTATTTTTTATTTCTGAGAGAATATTGACAGCCAGATTTGATAAAATTATAATCTTTGCAATCACTAGAATCCTATAGATTTTTTAGATGGTGTTAGGGTGTTCTTTAGAGTCTCACCTCGGTTGGGTCATCGATGTCATCGGAGACAAGTGAATATTTCTCCATAGTTTTTGGACCTTTTGAATTTATTGAGATATTGGGGGTTATGGATTATCATTTTTGACAAGCACCATAGTTGACATCAAGAAAAAATGAGTTCAATATATCATAACATCAGAAGTATCATTCTAACCCATCTAAATACATGAGTTCAAAGGATCTTGATTTTAAGCCTTATTTATACATGACAAAAAATCTAGTCAGGATTGTTGATTCTGATAAAAAAGGTACATCCTAATAGGATGATAAGTTTAGTCCATGTAAAATGAGAGAATGTTTATTATTCTCATCAGAGATGTGTGCATGAGTAAATAAGGAGAGAAAAATTTCCTCATATCATGGGTATGAAATCTTCTTGATATGATTTATGGGGATATAAAGTATTTATGGGGTGGAGTCTATAACAAACCATTAATTTTTTTAGGTATTAATTTACCCTTGTTTTTATATCCTTTTGTTTTGGTCTAGTGTTGGGATGTTTTGAGTGAAATTATGAGTTTTTTGGATTTCCTTTTAGAAATGAACATCTAGAACAAATTTAGGGAAAGTTGTGTAGTATCACACAGTAAAATATGATCCATATTGAGAGAAACTAAAAGGGGCACATGGTTATGGCACATCAATTGTCTCATCATGTGGCCACCCCTACAACACATGAAAACCATAGATAGTGTATAATGCTCAGTTGTTGTAAAATTAATATATCCATGCCAAAAAACCATGAACCACCAAAATATAACACTAGTAGGGCCCCACAGTTTAAACAGACAATTTGTTTAACCATGCAGCCCTATCAAGGAAATAGTGTGCACGGTTTTAAATTTATCTCAAAGCATAACTAATATTCTCAAAACTTATTCCAAAATTTAATATATCTAATTCTATTATTTAACCCTAACACATTTCATTCATTTTTAGAGTCCCGAAGAATATATTTCCACCCTCCAAAACCATAACATGGATGTTTAAATCAACATTGATCACGATCAGTCTCCTCTAGCTAAGTGGATCTCTACTCATGTGTTTTACCCTAGTATATATATCTCTACCCATTATAGTTTGATAGATCATTAATAAATTTATGGATATGAACTAATTTTCATCATTATTATAGGTTGTGTTCCTAGATCATTCAGGCCCTCATTGTTCACTCTCATTTCTTTTTGCTGATGATGTGCATTGTGATTCCCCGGTCTAAATTTATGTTGATAAATACTTCATTTACTTAAATTTTTTAAAATTAATTTCATGATTAAAAATTAAATAGTAATTAATTTATTTAAATATATTTTACTATTGTGATTTTAACATTGAATTTAAATGAGAATTAGATTTGACAAAAAGCCTCCAATTTCAAATGAATTGAAATCAGTGTGTGATTTTGTAAAAAATTGATGTCTTGATATTAGAAATCATTTTGATGAAATTTTTATGTGATTTATATTGAAAAAATATATCAAAATGAAATTTTATTTCAATTGGAATGAAAATATGAAAACCTATGATTTTTTTTGGAAATGTATAATATATATTGAAATTAGAAATTAAGTAATTGTATTGGAATTTTTTTAAGATAATTGATTTTAAATTTGATAAATTGATTTAATGATTTAAGAACATGAGGTAATTGATAGTTTTCATATAGTTCAAACAAGAATTCAAGGATTTTGATCCCCTATATCTAGATTTATATTTAAGAATCTTTCTAAACTATGTCATCTTAGTATTATCTTTATGAGTCCCCCTATTAGGGTGTGGATTTTCTGCCTAAAATGGGTTCCCCTATTGGGATTTTGACGATGTATCAACACTTTTTATGAGCCTTAGTCACTCATGACATGTTTGAGAATCCTATATCTATAAAATAATGTACATGATCATGTTTTACCATATTTCTTTATGTAATTTTATTCGATATACATACCATTGATTTCCTGAACTCCTTTATCCCTGACAAATTGTTTTTACAAACTATTAAATTTTGTCTATTTTCTTAATCTAGTTTGAAATATTTTTAATTATATCTTCTATATATTTTAATGAATTCATGTTTTGGTTTAAAATATGAAAATGAAATCCCAGGAACTACATTATTGAAATGACCATATAAAATGAAAATTAATATTATTTTGATTATAGAACTTTTAGTGAGACCCTATTAGTATTTATATCTCACATCAAACCATTTTCTTAAAATGTCATTAGATATTCATATTTGGGGTCCAAGAAATTGGAATTTTCCACCTATAATTGCAGATATCATGATATATTAGACCATGGAGTTCTGAGGGTGACCAGTGGAGTCAGTGTCCACTTGATACACTAGGATTATGAGACTTTTTTATGGTTAATTTTATAGATTCCTTAGAGATGCTTATCTACCTGCATTAGGTTTTTATACCTTTTTTCGAGTAAATTCTCCTATTGGATAGTTGATCATACTAAAATATCTATTTTATCTTCCACTATTATGTTGGAATTTTTTCACTCTTAGATCATTTATGATGACACATGCTAGTTCCCAACCCATTGTGATTTGTAATGAGCTTTAGTATATGTCAGGGCGTGCTAAGGTATTAGTGAAAAAAGTAATCAAGGATGGTTCATTATATGTAAACCACACACTAAATGTTTCTTCACAGATAATTATATTTTTAAATCTTGTACCTGGAATTTGTATGAGGTCGGCATCCATATATCTCACTCTTTTAAATGGAATTTCTATACTGGCGACTTGCAATCCCAATTCATTTGAGGGATATCAAGGACCAACCCATCCTTGGCCTATCAAGGAACCACAAATCATTGTTTTATAACAGAACCCCTATTAAAATTTCAATGTACTCTTGAGAAATCATCATAAATGATTAAATAATAGATATGGAATGTGATTAATAATAATATCATAAAAACATGAATAACCCATGAAAAAATATGGGTTCAATAAGAATATTTTTGAAACATGATTGTTGAATAGAAATGAAATAGGTTTTGTAAAAAACTCTTTGAAACATGAATAGACCATGAAAATTAAATGTGTTTAATAAAAAACTCTTCAAAACATGATTAAACCAAGAAAATAAAATGGATTGAATAATACTCTCTTTGAAAAATTATTGACCACTGAAAAAGATATGGGTTCAATAAAAATCTCTTCAAAAAATGGTTAATCCATGTAAATGAAATTGATTCAATGACAATATCTTTGAAATATGATAGACCCATAGAGGAGAAATGGGTTCCAGAAAAATCTATTTGAATGATGAATAACCCATTGAAATGAGATGGTTTAAATAATAATCTATTTGAAATATGAATAACCCATGAAAACGAAATGGGTTAAATAAAAAACTATTTGAAACAATATTAAACCATGGAAAATAAATGGGTTTAGTTAAAATATCATAAATAAATTAATAATCCATGGAAAGGTAATGGGTTAAATAACAATCACTATTAAACAATATTAACCAATAGAAGTGAAATGGGTTCCATAAAAATATCATCGGTACATAAATAACCCATTAAATAAAAATGGGTTAAATATAAATCTTTTTGAAACACGAATAACCCATGGAAATGAAATTTGTTAAATAAAAATATCTTTGAAATATGAATAACCCATGAAATTAAAATGGGTTCAATAAAAATATCCTTTAAACCACAAAATTCAATCCAATGAAAGATTGAGGATGGTAATATATAACAAATATTCCAAAAATAGGATAATTATTAACAAGTGTTAAAGGATTTGATAAATTAAAATACCATTGAATGGTATTTAAAAACAATCATGTGGAAAATAATCTTTAAGCATTCCAAAGCATCCCATAAAATTTTGGAAAAACCAAATCACGAGACCTGTGAAGAAATGACAATAAATAACCAATAATAATATTAAAATAAATATATTAATGATATAACATGTAAATGGTGAATTATATAGACATCCTAATATAATATAGGCATAAAAGAAAACAAATTTACCAAAGGAAAATAGTGACAAAAAATCCAATACTGATTTGGAAACATTGAAACTGAAAACCCCAAGAAATATATATAATAAAAATTATATGTTAAACCCCATGAATTTATGGATATTAATAATTAAATATTTTTATGGTTTTTATATATACCATATAAAACAATCTATATTCATAAAAATAGATTATTTCATAATGAAATGAAATTAAGAAGAAATCTATTACCTTGAGTCTGACTTATCACATGTTTCTCTATGTTCCTAATTAATATGATTGTGATAAATATATAATTTCTTGAGAAATTTTTTATTATTTTTTATTTATTTTAATTAAATCAGTATAATTTTCTATAAAACTAGTCAAACAATTAGTTATAAGTCAGGTTTGTTGACCAAATGTGACTTATGTATCAAAACAACCTTGGTAGATCGACCTACATCAAAGTGGTCAGTATATTAAAATATGCATAACAATAATAATGATATTATTGTGATAACTATACATAACATAAACTTTTAAAACTAATCATTAAAGATTGTTATCAACAGGGAACCAATGTTGCAATTATTGAGACGGTAGGTTGTACGTACACATGAGTAACCTTATCATTTTTTGATTATCATTTTGAAAAAAGAAAACTAAAAAATGTTTCTTCAAAATATGTTCATTATATCATATATACCATATTATTTAATAAAATATTATTATATATGGAATTATGGTGATTTAAAATGAATCACATCTCCTTGAGGAGGTTGTAGTTCAAACCTCAAGGAACGAACATATCACTTTTTCAATGTCTGGAAAAGTATTAAAGATTATAATGTATTATATATAAAGAATGGTAATTATGTCATAAATTTTATATAGAATTAATTGATTTCACATATACTTTGTTGAACCAATCCTAAAAATTTCCAATGAACTTTTGGAACATATCACATTGCTTTGAGGAGTTAGTAGCCCACATATCCACAAACAGTGTTATCCTATATACAAAAAAATGAATGCATAAATTTAAGTGTAATAAAAGATTTATATAACAATAATATAATATTAAGTATCAAATATAATAGGTAAAAAATAGTTTACATTATAATTCCCACTATGATATGTGGTAAGGAAATAACGAAAAATTATTGTTTCATGAAGTGGTAGTTCACCGTACATGTAAATGATAATTTAGTTAGTTGTTAGATAGAATTGGGTTTAAGTGAAAGTAGAACCCATAGTATAAAAACATATCAGCATTTTTAGGATAATATTTTTTCGTATAATCATGGAAAAATAAAAAATGATTGGGTGGAGAATGAAGTAAAACATAAATGGACATTTAATAATGATACCTTCTTTCGGTTAACTAGTTTTGGTTTTCACCAAATGACTTATTGGAAGTATTTCATCCCATGGTGTGGCTTCTAAGTTGAGGGACCAATATTGGTAGACAAATTGGGTAAATGTTTAGGAATAAAAAGTGTCTTTTATATGTTTGAGGAAGGGGACGAGTGAATGAATTTTTTTAATGGAGGGGAGTTGTATTCTTGTATATACCAAAATTTAATCTCTATTAGGATGTCTCCCATTCCAAAAGTGCTTCATAAGTGGAAAAATAATTAATTATAGGGGATTTATGTTTGATAAGAACCTCCAACATATATAAATAAGTTTTTTTAAAAAGTGTTCCAAGGCATAAAATTTTCCCTAATTTTATCATTTTAGTTTTTATTAAGGTATATAGTTTTATACATTGTGTAGTTTAACCAATAAGACTAAATTATCGTGATGTTTATTTGAAAAATTAGGACCAATTAATTTTAAATTTTATATATAATTTCAAAAATATAAATCCATTGTTATTCATTTTAAATTTTTGATAAAGAATGTTAATGTAATACACAAAAACATTGTTTTAACATAGATAGTGCTTACAATTTTTTCATTATCCTTGAGTAAAAATGTTAACTATAAAAGATTAACTGGTTCATGAAAGGGCCATATTTTATATTTATCTAAACTTGATATTCCCATGGAATACTGATTTACTTTTATTAATTTAAAATCATTTAGTAAAATATCATTTATTATAAAATATATTAATGTCGCTTTTGAAATTATTTATTTTATTTTAATTTAAAAAAAGTTAAAAAATATTGTAATTAAAATAAATTTAGTTCAAATCTGTTTAAAATGATATATTTTACATATAGTATAATTTAATAAAATATTAAATTAAGAGTTTAATTTCATTATATAATCTAAAATAATTAGAGTAAAATTATCAGGATAAATGAAACTCATTTACCTTTCAAAATAATGTTTATAACTTAAACAATGTAGCTACGTCGACACTCAAAATCAATATAAATTTTAATGTTATGGAAGGTTCATTTGTTCTTTTTTTCATATATAATTTTTTATATGGGACACTTTATTGAATATGTGTCCCAATGAATCATAAAATGATAAAAAAATATGATATAGATGAAAAATTGGTTACCAGTGGATTTTGGAAAATTTTCTAGGTTATTTTGGCTCTTTAATTTATGGTTTTGTCCCTTGCTAAGCTTAATTTTACCTTAATGGATATAAATTATTTTATTCACTTTAAATAATATTTTTTTTAGAATATTAATTTTATATTGTTATGAAATAAGTATAATTATCATTACAACTGTGTATTTCCATTTTATAAAATTTAATTCTTATATTTTTAGAAATTATGTTTAATGATAATTTCATAAACATGGTGAGAAAGTATGTTGTTAAAATTGAAATTATCAAAAGAACATTAAGTTGATATATCTAAATTTATAATAAATATGATTATAATTATTTATATTTGATTCATAGTAATATATTTTTTCAATTTTGACTTTAAAATAACTCTAAAATATAACTTATCACTAATAATTATTTAAATTAAAAAACTATTTTGAAATAAAATGTAACAACCCAAGCTTCTACGGTACGCTTCTCTTTGAAAAATACAATAGCATTTGTTGTACGCAACTTCTAGTTCTAACACACCACAACCAATAAAACTAGACATTAGGAATAGTAATAACCCCTTTTTAAAAATTTATAAATTTTATCTTTCAAAATGGACTTCATTTTTGGATTCAGAGTATCGAAATTATCTTAGGGTGAATTTTTTGGTACTTTTCTGAAAACTTTCAATTTTTGATGAATAGTGAAAAACATTGAGTTATAGTTTAAAACAACATTTTTATTTAAATAATTAGTTATTTTATTTAAATTTATTTTAGGTCAAAATTGATACATAATACCTATATAAGTTCAATGTAATTTATTGGAGTCAGTCTAAAATAATTTTAGATATATAAAAACTTTATTGAACTTTTTATTGTCTTTTACCCACCTCCTTGGAGCATTTTCAAATTTACATAAAATATAATTTTATCACGTTAGTGAGTTGAATTTCAAAAATCCAAGAGAAACAGTTGATATTAGTAAGTAAAATGTGGTTCAATGAGATGAAAATAATTTTTGTTGAATAGTAACTTTTGACTTTTATTTACCACGGTTAAAAGTTAATAGGGTAATTAAAGGTAAAAATGATATTATTATTATCCTAACACATGTCTTAATTCTATTGGATAAGTTAAATTAGACCAATAACAACCTTAGGAATAAAATATTATTCTTTTGGTCCACTTGGATTATGTTAGGACGTTTATTATTATTTAATTAAAAGAAGATTTAAAAGTGTTAAATTCAATGTTTAATAAATAAAACATTTTTAATATAGAGTTATACATAAGATAAATTCGACTATTAATATTAATTAGAAATATAATAAAATTTCATACATAATGGTATTTTATTTATAATTTTTAGACATTAAATAATTAAATTTATTTATGACACAATGATTATTCTTTAATTACCAAATTTATGAAATATTAAAATAATTGATATTATAAATATCCAAATAAATTTAATTTGAGAATTCATATGAATTAAACTAATTTAATAGGTTAATATGACATTTAAGGGTTTGTTAGATGATTTTTTTTAAGTAATAATCCTGTTATGAATTTAGAAAAAACAAAAAACCAAATAGTGTCAAAACAGACATAAAAGGGTTTTTAAAACAAATATTATATTATTAATTGATATTCTATTCCAAATAATCTAATGATCAGCCAAAATAATTATATAATGATAGGTGTATCATCAATGAACACCTTGGGGTTCTCTTACTAGTATATAGTATGTTTATTTACTATAAAATATTAAAATTCAATGGGTCATTATAAATGTCAAACTATTTAACTAAGTGTTAATTCTAGAAGATATGGTTAATATAGTGACCTAAACAAATATAAAATCTATTTTTTGAGTGGTTTTCGTCCCATCCCCACCTTATCCTTTAAATAATTCATTTTGGAGCCATAAAAAACCGAAAATTATTTTATTATAAAATAATATTTATATCTTTTCCTAAGGCATCCCTCACCCCTCTAATAAAATGGCACTCCACCTTATCTCTAATTCACACCTTCAAAGCCATTTTCCTCAGCCATGCCCTTCCCAAATACCCTCTCAACTGTCCTCCCTTCATCCTACAAGCCTTACTTTATTCAGAAATCCATCATATGGAGCCCTTTAAATAAAATCCAAAGGAAGAACCTGAAGAAGAGGTAAATATTTCATCACCTCTTTCAAGTTCCTTTCTTCTTCCACTTCCACTTTCATTGTTGTTTCCATTACAAAATAATAACTCAAGTATCTTCTATGTACTGTAATGTTATTATAAATATGGTAAAACCATATTCATTATTCCATCCTTTTTTTTAATGACATGTCACCATACTTGCATATGTACGGATAATCGTCTCCATCGAGCATTTGTCTCACAATCCTTCTTGTCGTATGAAGATATTGTCTCATGTGATATCAAGACAAAAAAATAATTATCTAATTATTATGAATTTAAATCAAAGAAACAGAAGAAGAGATCTTCCGAACACTCTGGAGATGGAAATAAGGGGAATAAGGAAAAATTTGAATATCCATCCAACAGTAAATGTGGGAAGAAACACCCTGGTATTGGCCTGAAGGGAATGGGAGTCTGTTACAAGTGTGATGAAAAGGCCCACTAAGATCTTGATTTCAAGGGGAAGAAAGATTCTATCAAGGTTGAATGATAAAATTGTAGAGAAAGGGTGCATTATGAAAATGAATTTCCTAAGCTCCAAGGGAGCTTACCAATGAAAAGGACAAAGGATCAAGGCCAAGCTTATTCTATCACTACTGTTGAGGTTGAAGCTTTGAAAGACATGGTGGTTGGTAATTTAATGGTTTCCTCAAGTTTAGAAAATGATTTATTAGATTATGTATCATCCCGTTATTTCATATCTTTCCAGTTTGCTAAGAAAATTAGATATTTCCAATTTTATTTAACAAGGGAGTTGTCAGTCAAAACTCTTAAGGGAAGAGTTATTGTAATAAGTTTTATGAATCAGTCCCCATTAGGTAATATATATGTTCTTTATCTGCTGATATCATCATCATACCCATGATTTAATTTTATATAATTATCGGTATGGATTGGATTTCGAACCATGATGAAAAAATTTATTGTAAGAAGAAGGAGGTCACGATTTTTGATGATGATGATAAACAACAGCTTATCTTTAGAGCTGAATTATCACAACCAGATTTTTATCTAGATCCACCACCAGTATCTCAACTAAATTCAATTATTTTGGAGGAACAGAATCAAATAACTGAGGGTGAGGAAAATATTGTTCAAATAGAATATGTATATATTGTGCAAGAATATGTTGATGTGTATTTCAAGAATATTTACCTGGACATCCTTCATAACAAGAAATTGAGTTTTCCATTGATTTAATTCCCGGTTCAAGGCACATATCGAAGAACCCTTATAGAATTAACACTATGGAATTAGTGGACAAAAATAAACAACTAGATTAATTGAGTAACAAGGGATTTATTTTCCCTAGTGTGTCTCCATGGGAAGCTCATCTCTTATTTGTTAAGAAAAAAGATAGATCTATGAGGTTTTGCATTGACTACAGGGAGATCAATGCTATAAAAATAATGAATATGTATCCCCTACCTCACATTGATGATTTATTTGACCAACTTCGTGGAGCTCAATACTTTTTAAAGATTGAACTTCGATCTGGATATCATCAGTTCTGCGTGAATAAGGAAGACATTCTAAAGACAGCAATTCGAACCAGGTACAGGCATTACGAGTTTACAGTAATGCCTTTTTGATTGACTAATGTACCCTCTGTCTTCATGGATCTAATGAATAGGGTTTTCGAGGAAAATCTTGATGAATTTTTAGTGGTATTTATTGATTATATCTTGGTATACTCCAAAATCTAAAAAGATCTTGAAAATATCTTGCACTTTATTTTGAATACTCTTAGAAGAAATGAATTATATGGGAAGTTTAGAAAGTGTGAATTATAGCTTCAAGAGATTTCTTTTCATGGCTATATTTTCTATAAGGATGGATAATCTTTTGATCCTTCAAAGACCAATGTAATCCAAGAATTTCTAGCACTGACGAGTATAACATAGCTATGCAGTTTTATTGGTTTAGCAGGTTATTATTGGCATTTCATCCTGAATTTTTCCTGATTGGATAACCCATTAACCAAATTCAATTGTAAAGGGGTTAAATTTTTTTGGAATAAAGAGTGTGAAGAATGTTTTGAAGAACTGAAGAGAAGATTAGTCAATGCTTCTATCTTGACTCTACTAATAGGGAATGATGGGTTTGTTATTTATAGTGATTCTTCAAAAAAGGACTTGGTTGTGTCTTTATGAAGAATTATAGGGTAATTTCCTATGCATAACGATAGCTAAAAATTCAGGAAAAAAACTATCCCACTCATGATCTGGAGTTAGAAGTTATAATCTTTGCTTTGAAGATATAGGGACATTATCTGTATGGTGAAAAATGTGAGATATATATAGATCATAAGAGTTTGAAGTATATTTTGTCACAGAAAGAACTCAACATGAGGCAAAGGTTATGGATTGAACTACTCAAGGATTATGATTTCACTATACACTACCACCCGGGGGAGTCAAATAATGTGGCGGATGCTTTGAGTAGAAAGGATCATGGAGTTTTGAACAAAATAAGAGTTGAAAAGGATCCTATATACATGGATCTAGTAAAGATGGATATGAGAACCAACATGGAAGGTGAAACATCAATAATTTTTCAAATGGTTTCCAAATCATATTTACTAGAAAGGATAAAGATTTCTCATACAGATTATGAAGAGTTTCAAAAGAACATTAAAGCTATAAATGATGGGAGATTGAGTGACTTTATGTATAAAGATGGAATTTTGAAATATGGGAAGATACTTTGTGTTCCCGATATACCTGATCTAATATAATAATTGTTGGATGACGCTCATAGTTCCAATTTCTCTATACACCCTTGTAGCACTATGATGTATAGAGATTTGAAGGAACATTTTTGGTGGGACAACATGAAGATATAGATTACTGATTTTGTGTCAGGATGTATTGTTTGTCAACATGTGAAAGCTGGAAGGCAATAGTCTGGATGAGTCATGCAATCACTTCCCATACCTGATTGGAAATGGGATAATATCATGATGGAATTTTTCATGGGGGTACCAAAGACACCTAGATGGAACAATGCAATATGAGTCATTGTTGATCATCTTACCAAGTGAGCACATTTTCATGCTATAATAGAATATTTACCACTTGAATGTTTATAAAGACTATATATTAATGAAGTTTTATGACTTCTTGGAGTATCACTATCGATTGTTTCTGATCTTGATCCCCATTTTGCATCAAGATTCTAGAAAAGTCTTCAAAAATCCCTGGATACTGAACTTCGTTTGAGAACTTCCTACCACCCTCAAACTGATGGACAATTATAATGGACTATTCAAACCTTAGAAGACATGTTGTGATATTGCTCACATGACTTTCAAGGTAAGTGGGATCAATATTTACCTCTGGTAGAATTTTTCTATAATAATAACTTACATTCACGTATTCAGATGGGACCATATGAAGCGTTATATGGAAAGAGATGTTGCACACCAACCTGTTGCGATGATGTTGGTGAAAGAAAAGTAGTAGGCACAAGCCTTGTGGAGGAGAAGATGAAAAAGGTGAAGGTAATCCAAACCCACATCAAAGAAGCTCAAAGTAGGAAGAAGAGATATGATGATAACCGAAGAAAGTATTTGGAATTGTAGGTGGGAGATCATGTTTTCATAAATGTATCTCCATGGAAGTGTGTAATACATTTTGGTAAGAAGGGTAAATTGAGTCCTAGGTACATCGGACCTTTCAAAATTCTATAACGAATTGGGGATGTATCTTACCATTTGGAAATGCCACCAAGTCTCTCCAAAGTTCATGTTGTGTTCCATGTATCACTGTTGAGAAAATACATGTCTGACCCAATGCATGTACTCACCTATGAAGAATTAGAACTGGAACCTGGTCTGTCTTATTGTGAAGAGCCTGTCAAGATTCTTGATACAAGAGAACAAGTTCTAAGAAACTGGATGACTCATCTGGTAAATGCTCTATAGAGAAACCATAAGATTGAAGAGGCAACATGGAATCCTGATAAACATATGATGAAGAACCACCCAATTCTTTTTATTCCGTAATATTATAGAAATTTCGAGAAAATAAATTATTTGAAGGATGGGAGAATGTAACACCTCAAGCTTCCATGGTACGCTTCTCTTTGAATAATACAATAGTGTGTGTTGTACGCAACTTCGAGTTCTTACACTCCACAACCAATAAAACTAGCCTTTATGAATTTTAATACCCAATTTTTAAAATTTTATACATTTTATCATTCAAAATATACTTCATTTTTGGATTCAGAGTATCGATATTATCTTACGGTGAATTTTTTTTATTTTTTTGAAAACTTTCAATTTTTTGATGAATAGTGAAAAAACACTGAGTTATAATTTAAAAACAAATTTTTATTTAAATAATTATTTATTTTATTTAAATTTATTTTAGGTCAAAATATATACATAATACCTATATAAGTTCAATGTAATTCATCAGAGTCAGTTTATAATAATTTTAGATATATAAAAATTTTATTGAACTTTTTACTGTCCTTTACCCACCACATAGAAGCATTTGCAAATTTACGTAAAACTTAATTTTACCACTTAGGTGAGTTAAATTTTAAAAATATGAGAGACACAGTTGATATCAGTAAGTAAAATGTGGTTCTATGAGATAAATATAATTTTTGTTTAATTGTAATTGTTGACTTTTATTTACCACGGTTAAAAGTAAATATGGTAACTAATGGTCCAAATGATATTATTATTACCCTAAAACATGTCCTAATTCTAATGGAAAAGTGAAATTCGACCAAAAACAACATTTTGAATAAAATATGTTCCTTTAGGTCCACTTGAATTAGATTAGGACATTTATTATTATTTAATTCAAAGAAAAGTTAAAAGTGTTAAATTCAAAGTTTAATAACTAAAACATTTGTAATATAGTGTTATACATAAGATAAATTAGACTATAAATATTCATTATAAAGATACAAAGATTTCCTACATAGTTTTATTTTATTTATAATTTTTAGACTTTAAATAATTAATTTTATTTATGACACAATGATGATGCAGTAATTACCTAATTAATGAGATATTAAATTAATTGATATTATAAATATCCGAATAAATGTATTTTGAGACTTATTATGAATTAAAATAATTTTCTAGTTTAATATAAAATTTTAGGGTTGGTTAGATGAATTTTTTTTGAAGTAATAATGTTTTTATGAATTTAGCCAAAACAAAATATCAAATAGTGTCAAAATTGTAATAAAAGTGTTTAAAAAAATATTATATTATTAACTGATATTCTATTCCTAAAAAACTATGGTTCTGCCAAAATACTTATATAATGATATTTGTATCATTAATGAACCACTTGGGGTTCTCATGGACGTATATTGTATGTTTATTAACCATATAATATAAAAATACAAAGAGACATGGTAAATGTCAAACTAATTAACTAAGAGTTAAATCTAAAAGATAAGGTTATTATAGTGACCCAAAATTTTCTAAAACCTATTGGTTGAGTTTTTTTCTACCCATATACATCTTATAATTTAAATAATTCATTTTGGAGCCATTATAAACAGAAAATAAATTTATTATAAAATAATATTTCTAGATTTTAATAAGGTTCCCCTCACCCCTCTTATAAAAGGGCACCCCCCCCCCTTCTCTCTAATAAACACCTTCAAAGCCATTTGTCTTGGTCAACCCCTACCCAAATACCCTATCAACTATTATCCCTTCATCCTAGAGGCATTACTTTAGTCAAAAAGCAAACTTATGTTTCCCTTTTGATAAAATAAAAATGAAGAACCTGAAGAACAGGTAAATATTTCACCACCACTTTCAAGTTCCTTTCTTCTTCCACTTATTATTTCTTTGTTGATTCCATTATAAAATAATAAATCTAGTATATTATAGATACTGTGATGTTATTATAAATATGGTACAACCATATTCATTATTCTATCCATTGTTTGAATGAAATGTCACCATACGTGCGTATGTACCGCTTACCGTCTCCACATCGTGGTGAAATTGTTATTCAATACATTATTATTTTGATGGGTAGAATGATTATTTGAAATTTATGTAAAGAATAAGTATAACATGATAATTATTCTGTATATATAATATACTATCCAATTTTATTTTATTTTAATATCAAAAGAATGATATTTTCACTCGTGTGTACGTACGAATTATCGTCTCCATGAACGTGATGAGATTCATTCCCCATCGTAATCCATTCAAGACTAATTTTAATTATATGATTAAAAATAATTTTTAAAAACATAATATAATTCCAAATATGAATAATATACATGTTATCTATAATAAACATTACTTACGTAACAAAGAAGATAATGAAAAATGAATCAGTTAACACCTGAATCAACGATAATACTAAAATATTATTAACAAAGCAATATTAAAAGATCACATATGATATCATATTAATGTATATGATTATTTTATCATTTAATAACAATTATTTCACCATTATACATTATTTTAACCAACCCTTGACAAAATAAAAACACAAGGTAATGGTTAATTTCACAATCTCTTTATTATCTGAGGTTGTTTTTACGTAAGTATCTATTGGGACCTCTTTATCATCCACATCCATGTTTCTTAAAAATGTATTTCAAAACATTTTTACTATTTAATATACTATTGGTTAAATTCGTTTATACCCGTATTTTACTTTTTATAAAAAGGATTTAAAGGAATCTTTCCTTCGTTTTCCAAACAACGCACTTTATAACATTTTTGACTAAATTAAGGTAATAATGTTTTTTAACGTATACGGCGAGTGCAGCTATTTTCCGCCACTATAACAACGTCTAATAATCCCTTAAAATATTATAAGAATAATTTCAAAATAAATTATTTCTTTTATAATTATATTACTTTTAAATGATTTCATAATATAAGAGATATTTATCTAAAAAAAGGTTTTGATTTCATCTATGTCAACATCCATTGATGGATTTTAAGCTTATTTGTAGTTGATTTGTTATGATACAAAACATCCATATTATGTTGAAGGTTTTGTGATATGTTTGACTATGGATGTGTTATTTTTATACCATTCATGGTTTATGAAAAAATTATTGATATTTCATATGGTATTTTTAATACTAATGTCTATGTTAGGTTTAAACCTTTTCATATGAGTAATGCATTGGACTTAGTAAGTGACGGGTGGGGACCACTATTACTCCTCAATGCATACATAGTTCTCATGAGACAAACTTGTGTCTTGGGATAAGGCCTTGATAAAATCTTATTTGTAGTCTTGGCACAAGACCCTGACAATGTGGTTATGAAAGTCTGGCATTATGAATTCTGTCATTCTGAAAGTGGATATTGATATTGCATTTGATTATCTGACTTGTATTATATCCATGTGAATAAGTAAATGGAATTATTTTATTTTATCTTTCCAATATTATGTTGAAGTTAAAGTTTAAAAGGCTTTTGTTTTACTCTTATACATTGCCTTAAATGTTTATGCTTATTTATGAAATTTTCTGCAATATTGTTATCCTTCATGAGTATCTGAGCTCAATCCTTTCTATGTTTTATTTTTCCCAGGATGTGAAGAAGTATATTATAAATGACCTACAGGGAAA
This sequence comes from Viscum album, assembly GCA_963277665.1. Lineage (NCBI taxonomy): Eukaryota > Viridiplantae > Streptophyta > Magnoliopsida > Santalales > Viscaceae > Viscum > Viscum album. The sequence continues at coordinate 448,340,643 of OY728147.1, forward strand.
GTCTATGGGATCTCATTGTTATCTATCGAAACAATGTTGTTGTAGTTTTCCATTTTATGATGTAATGTAAACCTTATGAATGTATCTAGTACTTCCAAATCTACTAAACAAATCAGTCCCTCGAGAATTGATCTGTTGTGATTATGATAATGATATGTCGTAATGAACCAAAACTGGGCATCTGGGGTAGGGGAGTTAAATAAAATCTATTATTTTTTAATATTCATCAAAAAATTCCTCCCTTCCCTTTATAAAATTACATGATGATGATGATGATCAAAAAATAAAACTTCTCATAAAATTTTAAAAAAAATAATGTAAACATTGATATTATTATTTAAAAAATGAAGTTAATTTTAACTTATATAAATTATAAAACGGTCACAATTTATATTTAAAATTGGTCTACAATTAAATGGTGGAAAAAATACCATATTAAATAATTATATTACCAGTATATTATTGTTCATTATAACTCGATATTTCATGAAATTCAAGATAAAAATAGTATTATGTATGATTATAGATAAACTATGTATATTGTTTCACTAAAGGCATTAATGAGGTTAAAAAAATTTAAAATATTATATTTCATAAAATCATGCGATGTTACACCCTACCCACCAGAAAATAAATTTCTTCCTCAAAATGTGTCTTGGTTATCCAATTTTAACATTTGTAGAATTACTTAATTGAAACCCAAATCTAAAATAGATCTAATAAAACATAATCTAAAAAATGGAATCTGTAAAATGTAAGTTCATTTTAAGTAATGCATTACTAGGATTCCACCTAGGGAGAACATAGGTGGTAATTGAGGAAAAATGTAAATAATTATAGCAGGTGTTATAAGTCATTGATCACAAAAAAGTGATTGATCGATGGAAATTAATGTTTCTATAAAACATAAATCAGTAATGATCTAAAATACCATCGGTTCATCAAAATTTAAGGTACTAGGATAATAAATTATATTTAGATATCCTATTCCAAGAGTTTAATAATTCTCTTTCCCGCTAGACCAAGATAAAAAATACATACATTATAAGTATAATTTAATAAAAATATCATCTTTTTCACCAAATAATTAGTATTTTTGTCGATGTTACAAATTTTTGAGGAACTAAAATAAACTTTTAAAGGACAAATATCTATACATTGGATATTAAATATATTCTTTTTATCTTTAAAAATTGACAAAAACCAAATATTTTACCACATAGTAAGATAATGCACCAAATGAGTAAACCATAAAAGGTTAAACTAATCTTTAAAAATTATTAATAAAACCAAAAGATCAATCTAAATTATACAATAATTAACCATACTAAATATTGTTAAACCATTTAATGACTATGTTCGGATCCAAAATATTATAAATATTTGATCATATAATATTCCAAGATAAATAATGTATTACTTCTCAAATAAAATAGAATATTTTTTCCAAATAATATTAATCTTTACCTGATGAAAGGTCATGAAAACATGGAAATCATGTAGGCTAGTGGTAGGGACAACACCCTTGTTTCCCCTTAGTTATGGGTTCAACCCTACAGCCTTTACATATGTGACAAGTTGTCACCCACCGTTTGTGCTTTCCTTTTTTCATTAATCCTATAAAATAAATCCTCCCTCAAAACAATACATTTTGATCTTATTTTTTAAAAAATATCTCATCCCCAAAAAAACATCCCCAATAAGTACTTTAATATCTCATCGTTTAAAACATCAATGGGTGTCCAATGCATTGACCATATGATCATCCACAATAATATTGGCCTATGACTGTATCCATAACTCCTAATATATCCTCACATGAAAAATAATAATATTCCCCAAATTTATAAAAAATGACCTTTGATACCAACTATAATAGCCTAGAACCTAAACTCTTAGATCATGTGTTTAAATCTGGAACATTATAATCCCATGTTTTCTGATCTGAGTTGTTACTGAAATTTTTCCATCAAAACCTTACAACATCAAATGGAAAAAAATATCACTTTCAAAATGGATGACATTTTGCATTTACAATTTTATAAAATTATGAAAAAAACATATATAATTAACTCAAATCAACGTGGACTCATATGTTGTAAAAAGTAATATTATCTGATTTAAACTAGATTTCTTATTTAAAAAATAAGTTATCAACATCATCTGTGTTATATTCTTTATTTAAATAAAATATTCAAGTTCATTAATTGATCCTTGGGGAAAATTAAACATAAGAAGGGTGAAATGAAGCACTTTGAAAGTGTAAACATAAGCCTTAACAATTTAATGTTATAAATAAGCACAATATTTCACACGAGAATGATAAAATAATAAATATTTATGAGAGAATAATAAAATAACGCATACCCATACATACCTGGACCATCAAATATGAAAAAATAGAAAAGTATGGAGTCATCAGAAACAATAATCCTGATCCATGTGGCATCAATATTGTTCACTAGAAACGTTATAAACTTGTTGAAATAATTTAGAAACACATATATGTATCTTGGTACATCATTATAATTTTCACCCTTATATTGGAAATAACCAGGTTCTCATCTTCCATACATGTCACTCTAACAAATGGAATAACCATACAGCCAACTTCCAAACCCAATATATTTAAGGTCTATCACTAGCCCACCCATCATAGGTCTATCACAGAACCACCCATCATTGTATTATAACATAAAAATCATTCAAAAGTCGAAGTTATATTGAAAAATAATCTCATATAATATACCCATGGAGTTGGAACAGATTTAATGACTATATATTTGAAACATGATGAAACAATGGAAAAGAAATTTGTTCAATAAAAATACTTTTGAAACATTATTTCTGATTGAAATGAAATGGGTTCAATAATAATATAACTGATATATGATTAACCCAATAAAAAGAAATGGGTTCAATTAAAATTACTTTGATACTAGAATATCCTAATAAAAAGAAATGGGTTTAATAAAATTCTCTTTGAAACATGTCTAACCCATGAAAATTAAATGGGATCAATAATAATCTCTTAGAAACATGATTATTCCATGGAAAATAAATGGGTTTAGTAATAATCTCTTTGAAACTTGATTGTCCCATTAGAATGAAATGGGTTCCAAAACAATATAATTTAATGATTAATAGCCCATATAATTGAAATGTGTTGAAAAAAAATCTCATTGAAACATGAATAACCCATGTAAAGGAAATGGGTTCAATAAAATTCTTTTTGATAAAAGATTAACCTTTGGAAGAGAAATGGGTTCTATATCACTCCCACTATGACATAAATAACACATGGAAATGAATTGGGTTAAATAAGAATCTCTTTGAAATAAGATTATCCCAAAAAATAGAATGCATAACAATATCTTTAGGAAATAAATAACTCATAGAAAAAAAATTAGTTAAATAAAAATATATTTGAAACATGAATGACCAATTAAAAGTAAATGAGTAACATAAAAATATCTTTGATATATGAATAACCCATAGAAATGGAATGGTTTCACTAACAATATCATTGACACAATCATAATTTATCCAATGAAAAAATGGGGATGGTATTCAATACATAATATTACTTGTTTTGGATAATTAAGAACAAGGTTTTTTGGAATTGATGAATGGAAATTCCATTAAAACTTCTTTAGAAGTAATCATGGGAAAATTAACTTTAAACAATACAACGCATCCCATAAAACATTACGACAACAAAATCATAATCCCTATAAAGAAATAATGCTAAAAAATCCAGTATACAATAATATTAAGTATATTCATATTATAAAATGTCAACGGATATGTAGATAGATCCCATAAAATACGATAGGCATATAACATAATGAACATATCAAAGAAGGTAAATTATGACAAAAAACCCAATACTTCTTTGGTAACATTGATACTCAAAACCCCATGAAATAGAGATCATAAAAAAGATTTGTAAAACACTGTATATTTAATGATAATATTCATCAAATATATTCATGTATAATATATACACCTTATAAATATTCTAGGTTCATAACCATGCAATATGCCTCAACGAAATGAAATTGAGACAAAATCCCTAACCATCAGTTTGAATTATCCCTTGGTTGTCTTTATTCTTGATTAATAAGATTTTGTTAATATTCTAGTTGTTTTAGAACCTATTTTATTTTTTTAATAATTTTATTTTACTTATTATAATGTTCTCACCAACTGCTAAAACACTTATGATTACACCATGTGTTTTGACCACATTCAATTTATATGTTAATACGACCATGGTTGAATGACATAGGTCATAGTGGTAATAATATAAATTGATCTAGAATAAAAATAGAAAATTATTATCATATATATTCATTAATTACCCTTTTAAATACTATCATGAATATGGTTATGAAAAATGAACCAACGTTACAAGCATGGATAGGGTAGGTCGTACGAATGCATTGGTAAACTTCTCATTTTTCAAATATAATTACGGAAAGAATGTATGTAACAATATATCTTTACATATATATAATAATATCATATATACCATATTATTAAATAATATATATTTCTATATAGAATTATTTTATTTAAAAGGAACCACAATTTTTTGAATAAGTGGTAGTCCACGTGACCGCAAAATACATTATCACTTTTTCAATGTGAGAAATTACGTTGAATAAAAAGAAATTTTATATTAAAATAAAGTTAATTATGTCATTAATAACATATTAAAGTTATTTATTTTAAATAAATTTAATTAAACCCATCTATAATATGTTCCATGAGGTCTATTAACATATCTTATTTCTATGAGGTGGCGTTAGTACAAAAGTCCACAAACGATGTTCTTATATTTACACCAAATGGAACACATAAATGTATTAGGTATAACTGAATTAAAAAAAATAATGAAATATTAAGTTTCATATATAATGTATATAAAAACAATTTCCATTTTAATTCCCCTTATGTGAGTCGGTAATGGAAGAATGAACAATTATCTTTTTGTGACGTGGTAGGTCACCATACACATAAACTGTAAGTATGATACTGATCAGATGGAAGTGTGAGTTAGTACAGGTCAACCCCATTATATTAAAAAATATAAGTATATTTGTGATACTTATTTTATTTTGAAATAATGTAATCATAATAAATTCATTGGTGGAGAAAAAAATAAATCATAAATGGATGTTGAAGAGTTTTTCCTTTTTTGGGTAAGTCGTTTAGGGTTACACGAAAGGACTTATTGGATGGATTTGATCACAAATTATGAATTATAAGATTATGTGGAGTATTTATGATGACTATCTGGGAATTTTTTCTTCAAGATAAATATTATTTTTATGTGTGATGAATGTGAAGAATGAATGCCACTTTATAATGGAGGGGAGTGGAATTATTTAAAATACCAAATAGTAATTACTATTTGGAGGTATCCCATGCCTAATTTTCACAATAAATGAATATATAATTCATAAAAGTTCTTATATGTTCAACATAAACTCCAACATATAAAAATAAGTGTATTTTTTTAATTTTTCGATAGATTTTATGCTTCCAAAATTTTATCATTTTGGTTGTTATTAAAGTAACTTGTTTTCTATCCCACGTAATTCAGTTGTTAACACTAAATTTAAATTTGTTTTATTATAAAAATTAGACCCAATTAGTTATAAATTATATATATATATATATATATTATAAAATTTGACTCTTTAGTTTTTGGGAAATTAATTTTATAACAAGCACTTGTAATGTAGAAAAACACAAATTTAACCCTAATAGTTATAATAGTGTTTTTACTATCATTGGGTCAATGTGTTAATTATAAAATATAAATTGGACCAATATTAGAAAATATTTCAAATTTATTTACAGATAAAAATCCCTGTATAGAAAAAAGTATATTTAATAATTTTAAATCAATTAGTAAAATTAAATTTATTGTAAAATTACATTAATGTCAATTTTGATGTTTTTTATTTAATTTTAATTTAAAATATTTAAAAAAATATATATTTTAATTAAAATTAATTAATTTAAAATCTTTTTAACGTTATATATTAATCTAACAACTAATTTAATAATATAGTTAATTAAATTTACATTACTTGTAAATTTTTTCGCATCATTTATTTTAATTAATTATTAACTAAATAATCCACGTGTCAGAAATTGTTAAGAAATTAATGTAATTATATCATCTCTAAAAATTAATGTAACAATATAATGGAAAAAAATTTACATTTGACATTAATTTTTATAACTGAAACTATGTACCTTCTTCCATACTCTAATTCTTTATTAATGCTAAAGGTAAACAGGGTTCCTTTTTATTCTTTTTCCATGCGTAACATTTTATAAGGATCGTTATCATGACCATGTGTCCAAATAAATAATAAATATCAAATTAAAAGGTTATATGGTCGAAATATTGTCTTCAAATATATTTTAGACTTATTTTTAGGTAAATTAGTCCCTTAGGATTATGGTTTACTCCCACATAAAGCTTAATTTTACCTTAATCGATATAATTATTTTTTTCACATTCACTAATAATTTTAATAAAAAAAATTAATTTGATCTTATTAAAATATTTATATTATACTTATTAAAATAATATATATCTATTTTTTAAATTAAATTCATAGAAGATGAAAAATTAAATTTAATGTTAATCCCATAGATGTGGTGAGAAAAATTGGTTTTAGAGGGGAAATGCTTAATCCTTCATTAAGTATTTATATCAATCCTTAATATAAAAATGATTATAATGACATATATAGGATTAATATATATCTAATTAATATATTTTTAATTTAAAAAATTTTAAAATATAATTTAACAGTAATAATTATTTAAACAAATTTTATTTTTCAATTAAAATGTTGAAATTTTTACTCTAAATTAAAAAAATTAAGAATAGATAAAAAAATAGATAATTTGAGCTAATATACATTTTTATATTAAAAAATTAAAAAATGATGTTTTTTATCATATAAAAATTATTAATTCTTAAAAATTTAAATATAAAATATGTGTTCCATTAAATGTCACTAAAACTACCATATTAAATAATAATATTGCAAGTATATTATTGTTCGATATAACTAAGTCTTGATTAGAATGAATAATAAACTGGTATTCTTTTGTGCAATATAATCTACTTATACTATGTAACATAACAAATTAATAAATTTAAATTAATTTTATATAATAGGTTCCATAATATCTTATGATGTTACAAATCGAAACCACAGAGTCACTGTATGAATTCCCAATACATGCCATCTACCTTTACTGCTCATGTTCACATACATTTTCACCCCTAACCCAAATTAAAATCATAAGAATAACATATATTCTCAATGGGTATCAATATAACATGAATTCACAAAAATATATACCATAAAAACTAAAAAAACATTAATTTAAAATTAAAAACATAACATCCCATGGTATCTTGAGGTTCAATATGAGAATGAGCAGGCTAGAATCTCCATACCATTAGGTATGATGTCCATAAAACCAATATATAATTTCATCTATAATATAACCAAATAAAAAGATGTATAATATAGAATATTAGGCTCTAACAAAGGAACTCTGACCTCAAATACCATTTTATAGTGAACCATCTCATGAAATTAACCACATGGAAGGAGACTCACCTCACCACAATTCTTAAAGTTAATTCCCAATAACATGAGCTAAAAATATTTCATGGGAATCATAGGAATCCCTTCTAGAATTTTTCCTTTATAGAATATTTATAAAATGAAACAGAAAATCTACCAATGGTTCAACATGGACAATCCTAAAATTTGATTTATAAAAAGTTTAAAACATATGTAAATATAATATGAATGATAATAACAATCATGTAAGATCAAAACCATTTCTAGTGTTCTCATGGGGTAGAATTCAGGTACTAGTTGTCCTTTTTTTAGTGATTTTTATTTTGGTTGAACATTGGGAGCTGCTTGGGTGAAATGTAATAAAATGGAATAAAGAATAGGATGTGTGCGGTTGGTGCATGGTTTGAGAAAGCTCTACACCACATGCCAACAAACCATGAACCCCTAGTCAGAGGGGGTTCACATAGCTGGTGCATGTTCTATCAAACCATGTTCCCTAAAAATAGAAATTGTTCACACCAAAAATAATTATATGATGGTCAGTGAATAGTCAGGGAAAACCATGTTCCCCTGTGTTAGAAACCGTACATGGGAATTAAAGTCTCATAAATATATATTTAAAAATTTCTGGAACCCCAAAAACTCACTTATTTTGAATCCAATTTATCCTTATGAGGCCTTCCAAGTTTTTAGAGCTTCATAGAGGGATTCCAAGGCTCTTCAAACTCTATTATTCATGATTCAATGCCTGAATCGAAGGTCGTATACTCTCCCAATAAGTGGATCTCATCCCAATTATTTCCCTCTCATCCTCCATTATTCACCCATTTTTTTGATGAGAAGATATCTATTGATTTCATAAAATAAATATATATTTAGTATGATATAGATATGTTATTTAGGTTTTAGATCTTGATTCATAAGATCCTTATTTCTTTAATATTGATTTAGGGTTTTGAGTTCTGGATCTAGATCTATGCTATTGAGATGCTTAATTTTTGGGTATTTCCATTGGCCAATTATTCATCGATTAAATGACATATGTGGTATAATTTTAAATTCCCAAAGTCCTTATTTTTATTAAGTGTATTTAATGATATAATTTCTTACATCCTTTATTAATTGGAATTCCTAAATTGGGTTAATTTATGTGTCCAATTAATTAATTAAAGTATTTTTAAGTTTGATAATTAATTTGGGAATTAATTATGAGATTTTGGGATTGTGAATGAGATAATTAAATTTTAAAATTATTGTGGGATATTCGAGTTATTTCTCCGATGAAATTAATTTTTGGATTACTTAAGTGATTTTGAGATGGTTTACATGAGATAATTATTTGATGAATTAATTAATGTCTTTGATGTACTTAATTTATATTGGAATTAATTAAGGGTATTTATATAATAAATTAATTTTTGAATTATGTAATGAAATTGATTGATGAATTAATTATGTGTTAGAGAATGGGAACATGGTCATTCAAAATTTAGAAGTATACATGGTAAGATGGTCATTCCAATTGTGAGTAAAGGAAAAGGAACACTTTCATTCAATTGAAATTTATAAATGGTAACATGGACATCATACATATGAGTAATTTAATGGGAATATGGTCATTGTATTAATATTTAAGAATGAAAACCCGGTTCTCTTCATTATGAATTCAATATTGGTAATATGAAAAATAAAGTTTGAAATTCTTGAATTGTAAAAAATGAACTCTGAGATATTGCCTCACTTGATAATTCTTTGATCTCGAACATAAAATGAAGTTCATATTTATATATGATATCACTGTTGAATATGTTGGGCTCCACCATGAGCCAAAGCAGATATTAATATGTCATATAACCTAGGAACACTTTTGGATATGGTATTAGATGAAGCTTGCTTGCTGGTTTGGGTGTCCTTGAGAATCCTTGTGTTTATGGGGTTAAATAAATATTAATTTTATAATGTCAAAAAAATTCATTTATGCATTTTAATTATTTCATTAAACAACCATATATAGTATTTATTGATTTTTTTTGTTTTGGAAACCGTTGGTGGTGACCTACTGAGTTCTACTCACTTCCTACATGGGCTGCCTGATCAGTAACTGAATAGACATTGTGTTTTCAAGACATGTTAAGGGAAAAGGACATGATTTAGATAGATGTTATTGGATGTATCATGGATGATGAAATAAAATTTTGGCCGAGAACCTCTTATCAAATGTCTATGTCATTACTTTTGTGTTTCATTTAGACACTTGACATGTACATTAGCATGGCATGTTTTTTCTTTAGTTGGTTATTTTTTTCTCTACTTAATTTATATGAGTTAATTGTATTCTTTATGGTAATATTTTATTTTTCTATTATTTATTTACTTATAAAGTTTTATTAATCCGAAAAAATAGCTTGTAGTCTCTCCCTTGTTGACTTATCAGACCATCACTGCTAGTCAATAGAATTTGGCGTGCGGGGAGGATCTCTTGACATTATGTGACTGACCAGCAAGGGGCACCTATGTGTGGCACCCAGTCTAGGACAATAAAAAGTGGATCATTTTCTTTTTCTTTTATATTAATTTTTGGGAAAGGTAGACAGAAGACTATGAAGAGTTAGGTCTGGGTTATGATCTCATTAAATGGTATATTCAAACCCATGTATAGGGGAAACCCCATGTATTCATGGTGGGATTTTTATTATTTGTTCTTACAATTGTGGTAGAATATTATTTCACCTTAGGTTATTCACTTCTGATGTGTTGATATTATTGTTTATGAGATTTGTTTATAATTCACTCAAGGGATAGAATGGTATGATATTTGATTCTGCATGCATCATTCTATGCACTCAAGATTATTTTTTGACATGCATCATTTTAGGAACACATGGGAAAACATGTTATGGAATGATTTTGAACATAGAATATTTATACATTCTTATGAAATTGAATTTAAAATGGTCCCTGATAAGAAAATGAACAAGGTAAAAAAGATGAAATCTAATAATAAAGGGGCCACTAATGTGAAACCTTGAAAAATTATAATGTGAATACACCTTGATAAAAAAGACCAAGGTGAAAGATGCTTAAGGTTAGAGTTAGGGACTCAATATTGACCATGTGTTGAGATTTATGGGAATGAATTGATGTCACACATTATTATTTTCCTATTATGTAAACTAGTTAATTTTGTGAATCTTTTCCCTATGGTGTGTGTATACCATTATAGAGATATTCTTCCATGGGGATGCTTGTTGATAGTATGTTCAAGGGAATATCCTGGAATGATCCTACATTGAGGGAGCCTAAAGAACTGATCATTCCAACTGAGGGAGCATGACTGAAGTTCCAGGAGATATTTGATCACTTGTTTAATTTATTAAAAGAGGCCCATCGTGGATTTAGAATAGAACTACTAACCTAAAAAAGATAGTTTTAGTTGTATACCCCTCAGGATATTACATGAGAATATAAACCAAAGGGAGACTAGTTATGGTTTGAGTCCATCAAGATAATACATGACCATTTGTAGCTTCCTACTGAGAGGAGTGTCCAATTGGTCACTTAAATGCTATACGAATCAGTGAAGTATTTTTGGGACATTCATCCAAGGACTATAAAACTATAAGTTATGTTGTGGAAGGAATTATTGGTTTTGTTCATGGATAACATCTTCTTAAAGATTTTGAGGAAGGAAAAACTAGCTAATTTCATGAAGCTAACTCATGGGATCATATCTGTGATAGACTATGCTGGATGTTTTATAGATTAGATGTGCTTTTATCTAGTGTTGAGAGGAGATGAAATAGAAAAAAAATAATAATTTTTGAGGATAGATTTAACTGCAAGATTATTTCTCGAGTTAACCTATTTAGGTTAAATAAGATTGATGAGGTGGGGGATCATGATCTCATAGATAAGGGGAACATGAACAAGGATTCCAATGTCAGACAGGTAGTTTATACCGGATGATTAGGAGGTGTGACTTCCGAGACCACGAAGAATCACTTTGAGAAAATTAGATGGGGATGTGGAATAATGGTTGGTCGGATTGGTGGGTTTGTTGCACATGATATTATTGGAGTGATTTTTCCATTGTGTATTTGGACAGGACACTATTCTCAACAATGTACATGACCCCTAGTAGGGTTAAAATCTTTTAGAAACATGGGCCATTTATTGATGTTCAGTATGACACATCGAAAGGCGGATGGTGTGGGTGTAGTTAGATAGAGTCAGAATATGGTAATGGGATATCCTAAACCATATAAGAATGGAATCTAGAGTTATACTATATTAGGGTGTAGAGGTAGTGGATAAGGAACACTACCAATATTAGTATAGTTTTGCAAATTAGGTGAGTCAGATGGAATCACAAGGTAGAGGGGTAGTAAGGTTACATGTGGTTCCACCTACAGTTTTTGATGGTGAAGATGGACCATCAACTATGAAAATTATTATTCTTGTAGATTTTACATTAGCAGGTTCTTTATTTGATAATCATGACTCTTATTCCTTTATATCTTCTAAGCATGTTAATTTTATGATCCTAGCAGTGGAGTTTGTGAGTACAGTAATGACTATAGATAAAACAATGAGAGTGGGTTATAGAAACAACTATTTGTGAGTGGAGTGTTCTCTCAAGATTTGGGAGTGGTGTTTTTTCTATCATCACTATAATTTTGATATGTCATGATTCGACAAAATTATGGGTGTAGAATATTTAGTCCCATATTGAAACCACATCAACCGTTACCTCCTGAGATTGAAAATAATATCCCATTAGGGTGAAAATAAATTCTTTATGTGAGTGGGATATCTACGAATTCTGAGCAACACTAATTACTCAGCAGTTAGGAGATCTCACACACTAGGTTGTTACTCTTTTTCTATATGAGGGGGTGTTAATAATGTTGTTCTTCCACCAATACTGTAACTATTTCTGAATGAATTTCCCTTGAGAGGGATGTGGAATTAACCATTGACATCATACTAAGGGATTATCCAATATTTATTATTCTATAAAGAATGGAACTGAATGTTTTTCAATAGCTTAAGACTCAGTTGAAAGAGTTGACAGATAATGGGTTTATCCATTCGATTAAATTATATTGGGGATAACCTTTGTTGTTTGCATATAAATATGACAGAAGTTTGCACATAATTGTCAATTACTGGATGTTGAAAAGGATGAATGTAAGGAATGAATATACACTTATGCATATTGATGGTGTGTTTCAAAAGTTGAAAGGATTTTTTGTATACTCCATGATTGATGTGAGATCAGGGTATCATCAACTGAGAGTTCATATTTTTGATATACAAGTACTACTTTCAGAAAAAAATTATCTCTTATATGACTTCATCTTAATAAATTTTGTTTTTAAAAATGAACCAGTGAAGATTTTGGTCATGATTTAAAAAATCTTTCATTCATACCTAGACTAGTTTTGTTGTTGTTTGTAGATGACATCTTTGTGTACTACAAGATTTGTGAGAATCATGCCCAACATATTCGCTTCATCAAAAGTACACTAATAGAGCATCATTTATATATAAAACTATCATTGTGTTAGTTTTGGATTGATTTGAAACACTTCTTGGGTCACATCATATCAGATGAATGTTTGTTAGTAGATCAAGAGAATGTTCAGGCAATGGTTTCTTGGGAACATCCCAAGAACATATTTAATATTTGTAGCATTCTGAGGTTATCTTGATATTATCATTGATTCTATGAAGACTTTTCCAAATTTGGAGAGACGCACTCTATCTTGTCCAAAAGGGGGTAAAGTAATAATGTTCTTAGTCTTGTGTGGATGACTTCTAAGAGTAGATTAAGCATTTGACATCATCATCAATATTGTTCATTCTTGATCTTGGTGAGGATTGCACAACGTATTTTGATTATTATGGGATTGAACATGGATCTGTATTGATTTAGGGAGATCTAGTTGTGGCATATGGGTCTCGAAACTTCATTTCAGATGAACCAAAACAACCTATTCATGAACTCAAGTTAGAGGATGTGTTATATGCCTAAAGGTGTAAGATACATTACCTATTGGGTGATAAGATTATGGTATATAAAAACCACAACATTTTAGGGTTTATCTTCTCACAAGTATATGTGGATCTCCAACAGTGGTTATGGGTTGAGTATATATAGTATTTCGACTTTGAGATGGATATATTCCTGGTAATGTGAACAATTTTGGTTTTTCTTTGATCAGGAAAACATAGACTCGTGTTATTCATGAGTCTTGTTCTGAGAAGAAGATGATGAATGTGTTGGTTGAAATGCATGTGGTGGTATGGGAGAGTCCAAATAAGATGAATCTCGTATTAGTTACAGTGGATTCAACACATTTAATATGGATCTGAGTAAGATTTTATGATGATCTAGAATTCCTGACCATTATGGAATGCTTTGAACGTCATAATACACCTTCAGGCTGGGTGATAAATGAGGATGAGATCAAATATATGATTAATTTATTTTTTGTTCTTATGTGTATGAAGAAGGAGATCGTGTAGTAATTTCATGTCTCATAGTGTGAGGTACATCTAGGTGTGACAAAAAATATACCATGATCTATGATGATAGTTTTGTTGGTGGATTATTAAAAAGGATATAGTAGGATTTGTGACATCATATTACACATGTCCATAGGTAAAGGTAGAGCATCAACTACATGGAAAATTTCTACAGCCATTTCCCATTCAAAAATGGAAGAGGGGTGATGTTCCAATGGAAATTGTTATAGGAATTCAGAAGAAGTTGGGTATGAATGATGCTATTTGGGTTGTTTAGGGTCAACTGATGAATGTATCACATTTCTTTCCTATACATTCTACATTCTTGATAGAGAATTTGAGAGAATTTTATGTTCAAGAGAAAGTCCATATGGATGAGGTTACATGGTCTATAGTTATAAATCACGATTCACATTTCACTTCTCTATTTTGGTAGGTATTGCAGAAAGAACTAGGTGAATATGTATTATGGAGTACAGCTTCGAACCCCTAAATTGATGGGTAGTTAGAATGTATTATATTGGTACATGAAAATATGACACATGTATCTTTTCTTGACCTCGATGGATCTTGGGAGAAGAAATTAGATGTTTTGGATTTTTCAAATAATAATATGTGTCATGAAACTAGAATGATGGAATCGTACAAGGATCTTGTGTTTATTCCTTGTATATATCTATTATACTGGATGGATGATATTGAGTTAGAGTTGTTGGGACAGTGTCTCATGTCAGGGACATCTATGCAGGTTCAAATGATTCTGAAACAAATGGAGAAATCTCATAGCATACATAAGTCATATTCTAAGAGACTAAGATGAACCCTAGAGTTTACAGAGGGTGAATCTGTGTTCCTTCAGTTGTCACCTAGATTGGTTCCATGCATTATTCTGAGACATGGAATGTTGGTTCATATATTTGTTGGATTGATTGAGTTTGTGGGGAGAATTGGGCCGGTGGAAAACTAATTAGCACTTCCACAAAAATATAGTGTTGTGAATGATGTTTTCCTTGTATCAAAATTACTATGCTATCACCCCGACACATCTCATGTCATCGAATTGGATGATGTTTATCTTGATGTAGATGTTTCTATTGAGGAGGATCGAATAAATATATTACATCACAATGATAAAATGTTGCAGGGATAGACCGCATGAATAATACATGTATTATGGAAACAAAGCACTATGAAGAAGGAAACATGGGAATGGGAAGATTATATGAGGGGTCGTTGGAATAATTTTTTTGACATATAATTTTGGAGATGCTTTGGAGTGCTGCTCAAGGAAGAGCCATTATATGGTGGGGAGATTGTTATATCTTATCTAGTTCAAGAGTAATCTCAAGGTCTAATTTTATGTACAAATTTTCCTTGTTTGAGTATGTTTTTTTTAGTTGTACTTTTGGGGTGAGTGAGGGTGAAAATTAAAAAAATGAAGAAAAAAGGGTTGTGCATAGTTGTCACACATATAGAGGAAACCATGAAACCCAACCCATCAAACCATAAATCCCAAGACAATGGTGGTATGTACTGCTATCACACGGTCTGTCAGACCATGTTCCCTAAAAAGAGAAACCATGCACTCAAAAAATAACCAACCCATGTTTGGCGCATAGTTAGGTAAAATCATGAGCCAATGTGCATGAAACCATGCGCGATAATTAAATTCTACTGAAATTTTATTAAAAAATCCTCTAACCCATAAAACTCTCATATTTTGACCCCCCATTTTACCCTTGGAGGACTTCAATGATTTTAGAACCCTCTAGAGGGATTCCAATGTTGTCTAACCTTCATTCATCGTGATTCTAATACCATATAAAAGATAATCTCTTCTCCTAGTAAGTGGATCTTATACTAATTCTTTACCATTCATCCACCTTTATTTTACTTTTATTTTTATGAGAATATATCTACTATTATAGGTGGATCTATATCTATTTTGGGATATTTAGATCAATGATTCATGATCTAGTACTAGATTTATAGGATCTTAATTTCATTAATCTTTATATTGGGTTTTGAGTTTTGGACGTAAATGTACATTGTTGTGCCACTATATTTTTAGGGATTCCCATTAGGATATTATTCTTAAATGTATTGAGGTAGACGGTATAATCATCAATTCCAATAGTCATGAATTTTATTAAGTGTATGTATTTGTAGAACTAATATTGTACCATTTCAATTAAAATTTCAAAATTGGGTTAATTAATGTGGTTTATTTATTAATTGAAGTATTGCAAAATTGGATATTTAATTTGGGATATATTTATGATATTTAAGGATTGTGTCTAATATAATTAATTTTTAGAATTAATTATTGGATATTGTGGTAATTGATTTGAAGAGATTAATTTTTGGATTAATTATTTCTTTTTAGGATGGATGACTTTAGATAATTAATTTATGAATTAATTAGTGTCTTTGACATACTTAATTACATGGGGTATTAATTAAGGGTATTCGGGTAATAAACTAATTTTTTAATTTCTAATTATATTGATGTTGAATGATTGATTGATGATTTAATAATTTTTAAAATAATGGGTATATGGTCATTCTAAATTAATAACAATACATTTTTACAAGGTCATTGTACTTGTGAGTAATTTAATGGGAACATGGTAATTCAATTGAGAAGTATAAATTGTAACATGGTTATTGTACATAAGAGTAAAGGAAGGAAAACATGGTCATTTTATTGAGAAGTAATAATGGTAACATGGTCATATTACATATGAATTTAATATTGGTATCATGGTAAATTAAATGTGAAATTAAAGAATGGTAACAAAGGTAGTCTGAGATATGGACTCCCTTGAGAATTCTTCGACCTCCATCTTTAGCCGAATCAGGTATTGAGAGATGATTAATCCTTTGAATACATCCTTATTTGGCATGATTTAATGTAGGAAATAAGATATGATATTAACTAGGAACACTTTGGGCTTCTTCATGAGAAGAAGTTGGGTTTGAGGTATGTGTATGCTTTGGAACCATAAAGTTTATGTTCTTAAATAAACACTAATTCTATAATGTGATAAATATTTCTTTATGAATTATAATTTTTCCATTATACAACTGAATAATTTTTTTATTGAATTAATTTTTTAGACATTGTTGGTGTTGGCCTACCGAATTTCACTCATACCCAACTTTGGCTGCATGATTGGTACCTAAATAGACATTGTGTTTTCTTGACAGGTTAAGGGAAAATTACCTGAGTTAGATGGATAATATGGGATAGGTTATGTATGAGGGAACTAAACATGGTTGAGGATATTCATGATAGCTATTGGTTTCATTACATTTTGGTTTTATTTTCCCACTTGATTCATACATTAACATAGAATTTTTTCGGTTGTAGTTGGATGTTGAATATTTTTTCTGGATTAATATGTGTGTTTTGTTTTTTAGTATCATATATGATTCTACTATTATTTTTATTTAAACTATATTATTTCCTTGATAAAAGAGGGTATAATCTCCTCATAATCGACTTATCTGGCCCTGCTTTAAGTCGGTAGCCTCTAGCACATATGGAGGTGTGTATCAGATCTAATGAATGACTGGCTTGGGCCAACGGTCTGAGGCACAAAGGATGGGATGTTACAAATCATGTCATAACCAATATCCCTAATCCAACCTATTTTCTTCAATTTAAACATCATCATTTATTTAAATAATAAAACACACATATTTACTTGTTTCATCCCTAATAATCATTTTACCACATTAAATTTTCATTCTCATCGTTACTCTTCCCCACGTATATATCCTAAATGATTTCTCCCGGCCTCTCCACTCACCTTCTTAAACCCCCAATTCTCCCCACATTGCCATCATCATATTCACCTTGTCATGTCTCCCCAATGTTATCATAGGCTCTTACACCCCACCACAAAACCTCCTACTCTACCAATTATGCATCACCCTCATTAGTTTAATCGGACCACAACCTTTTCCACACCACCTCCCATGTTTCCTAGCTCTCTTCCCAGGCCTCCATATACATACCCAATTTAAATTACATCATTTTCATTCACCAATAATTCTTATGAATATTTTCTAAAAAATATAAATACATTACTCTCCCCCCAACACCTACAACCTAATTAATTTATTTGGATCATCTATTTTTAACTATTATATTTATTCCACTATTCAATTCCATGATATCAAGAATAATATTACTAATTTAATTTTTATTGAGTCAATTAATGTATTATTTTCTATAAAATATTTCAGAAATCCCAAAAATAAAATATTAGAGAAATATATTTAAAGCCCTTACATATTATCCTTTTAAATTCATCATTTTGACTATTAGTTATTAGATTTGACTAAAAATTTTACAAACCCAAATACCATTTATTTCTGCCAATATTCAAAAAATTGTGAACTCATATTTCAATCAAATGGTGTATATTATCATCTTTATATTCTATTATTTTCTTCCATATGATACATTTTTAACAACCTCCTTGAGGTGTGTTACCTAAAACTATGATGAGGATGGATATAGGAGTGGCTTTAGATGCACATAAAGAATGGATGGAGATATAAATTTGTCATTAATTCCACCAGTGGTCCTCTACACCATCACAGATGGTTTTTACCCTTATAAATATTTTAAATTTTCAATATCATTAGGTTCATCTCTATCTCTATCTATTTTATATCTTCCCTATGATGGTCAATCGCCACCTACTTCACCTCATATATTAGTCTTGTTTCCCCAATCTAATACCTTATTTATATAAAATTTGATATCCATATTTCTATTATATTTCCTCTATAAAATATTATCAATTTTATTAAACCATTATGAAACCATTATTATTATTTTATTTTATTCTATATACTTTTCAAGATGTATTGATGTCATTTTAATTAAAACTCAGTTGTGATGATTTTCAATATTTCAGTTGTTATTTATTCATGTTTTTAAAAGAATTTTTTAACACTTTCTCCAAATATTTATTTCTATTTAATTGTAACACTATATCCCAAAAAATACAAAATGTCTGATCTAATTTATAAATAATCTTGTAACATCATATATATTTTTAAATAAAATAAATTATCTACTTATTAACTTTTTTTCAATCAAATATACATTTACATTTATAATATTTTTAATCATAATTCTCAGTAGTTATTTTATAATCTATTTAATATTATGTAACTTTTATATATATTTATTTTCACTTTTATTCTAATATGATTTCATTTTTATAGACTTTAAAATATGATTTCTCATAAAATATTACAATAATTATTATATGATTTTATAAAAAAATCATTTATTATGTTGTTCATAAATTCAATATTATTTTAGGGTGAATCTTCGAATTTATATATCAAAATAAATAATTGAGAGAATGGTTTTCCTAATTGTTCTATTTTAATCACAAAAAATACATTTGTTCAATTATGAAGTGCCTAATAGAACATTGTTTCATGATTGTGGGGGGTAAATTAGGTGTGAGATTTTTTACTAAATTATTATAAAATTTGAATTTCCCCATTTTTTGTTCTGACATCCATCACCAATTATGGTGGCTGGATACTATATATTTAACATCACATTGAAACAATATGTAATACATAATGTTAGTGAAACATAGTATATGTTATTTAAATTGGGTTCCCTTATATAAAATCACTATTCCATGAGTTTTTAGTCCCAAAAACTATAAATTTTCTATTATATATATAAATTATTAGGGTAGGAATAATCCCAATCCCATCAGTAGAACGTCCCATTGTGTTCCATTTCCAAATTCCATTGTATGTTTTTTCTTCTAAAATAAAAACAATAATGATTGATCCAAAATAATAAATAGAACATTATGCATTGAATTTATTTTGTAACATGTTGATGTTAATCACCCTCGGTGAACATTAATGGTCAATAAGAATAAAATTGTACACAACCATCATGAACATTGAAATCTAATAGCTTTGATACCATCTGTAGCTCTTGAAACATTAAATAGTTATTCAATGATTCGAAGCATCATTAATTCATCAACAAATCTCACACGAAAGCCTTATTTATTTTTGAAAAAAATTTGGCATCAGCCTATAATATATTATTTTGATATTTAAAATATTATTTTGTTATTAATGATATCAGAGAACTCAAAAATCATCAATAATTACTTTTTAATATAAACTAAACATAGTTGTGTAATCTTCATACACATAAGATATGATTAATAAATTCTCATTATTTATTCTTCCTATAACAATTCATATTAATATATTATTGCATGTGATTATAAAGACTTAATATTTATTTATTATGATTTACATAAATCATGAATTCAAAAACAACCTGAAAATTTAATTATTTGTTAGATTCACAAACAATAAATCTATGAATTGATTTTTCTTCATCCAAATTCATGAAATAATGAACTAAAAAATTCATCTTCTCATCTCATCAATTCTTCAGAAAACTCTATAAGTGAGTATAAATAACTTCAAACTCTCCTTCTACCACTTCATCAGTGCAGTATACCACATGTCTACATCATGATAACTAAATACATTACAAGGCCTCTTTCTATATCTGCTATTACAGATACTCACAACCTCATGTGATTTACTCGATCCATAATTTATCTAGTATTGGTTACTCACTTCATGAAATGACATATTTGATGCAATTCATTTTCATCTACACATAATTAATGGTACATGGATGACTCATTATATTCTAATTATTCCATGGACACGGTTTATATTCTATTTCACAAGAGTAGAATAAAATAAATCTTCATTATTCATTCTGTATGTATCTATACATAGTAATATCCATTCAAGATAATATCTACGCATGGTATTCATCTATAGTCTTTAGTAACCCGAATACATTATCATAAAATTTATATAAATGAATATTATTTTTTATGTAATTAATTACATAAAACATCGAGTATAATTGAACCTTGATGAACTATAAAATTATTATAATTTAAATGTCTCCTTTTATAAGTATCACTCACATTTTCAGTTTGAGTAAAGATAAAAAATTAATTTCTTTAATGGTTTTATATAATCAAAATTTAACACATAATTCAACATATATATGTACACAATTTTCAGTAACACCATTTTATTTTTCAAAAATATGTTGTATTGAAAAATGGGTTTTATTAGATTTTGTGTAATTACATTATAAATAAGTTCTTCCATTTTTAAAATTTATTATGAAAAAATTATAATAATTTTATAAATTATCATGACAATATTATCTTATGGTAAATGTTTTGAATTTGTCGGATGAGGTTTACATTTTGATAAATATAATAAAAAATAGATTTTTTTGAATTTATTTTGTATTAATGTATTTTTAGTGTCAAAATAAATTTTAGATTGGTTACAAAATATATAATAGTTCATTTTGATTAATAATAATATAATCAATTTCACATGAATAAATATTAAACATTATTTTTGGAGAAATAATTATGCGTAGAAATGTATATTTATAGAAAACTGTTTTTTATATAATTTTAATGGATTTTATTTCGATTAATTTCTTCCCCATATAGATATTGAATCTTTTTAGTATGAAATATATATTTGGAATTTTAATTTTCTAATTTGATAATGACTTGAATTTAATTTTTGGTCATTTCGAATAGTAACATCCATAAAACAGATTAGCAACCACACAAACTTTTAAAATAGCTCTAAAAGATTAAAAAAATTGTAAGTTTTCAAAAAAGAAAAAAAATATTATTACATATTTTATGGTAAAAGTTTGACATTATATCATCAATATTATATTATTAAACATTTTATGTATTTTTATTGGGTAATTTTATCATGTATTTTAATTTTTAAATAATTCCAAATATTCCCTCTTTTTCACTTATAATATGACACATCATATCCTATAATATATAGATATAAAATGTCCTATTATATAAGCCACACCATGAAAAAATAATTCATTAATATTTCTACACATGTCGATGATATTTTGGTAAGATTAGAATACAATTCTACAAAATCAATATGTATAATCATATGGTAGTGGTCCGAAGAAGTGGTATTATTCTAAACACTGGTATTTTAATATAATGACATATTCTTCAATACATTTAACTAGTAAATCTATAATAACATTACTATTTCAGAATAATGAATATAATTATATGTTATTATGTGGATGTAGTAACCATTTTTTACTTAATCTCCATCAAATTGGAAATGAAATTATAGCTCGTCCATACGTTTAGATACTACATCCACATAGTGATATAAATCATATTCAATCACCATAATTAATTTTCATTTATTATATTGGATATAATTTTTATATATTATATTTATAAAATAATTATGCTTTTTAATTATAATATCTTATATATATTCTAACCTTCCCATCAGTTGGCAAATGAAAACTTCACTCATTCATATGTGTGCACCTCCACTTCCACAAAGTGATGTGATTAATTATTTATTTTTACCTTTTTAATGGAAATAAGGTATTATATAATGAATATATATGATTCTTATGATATAATTATTACTCATTAATGATAAAATGCTATTTATCTTTCTTCACTTTTTTTGTTTGGTGATGAAAATGGTGTTTATGTGTTCATGCAGACTACCACCACCGTGAAAAGTGTAATACATGTTTATATATATATATATATCATTTAAGGATGGTTCAAAATATGAATATAATGAATATATATGATATTTGGTTGATTATAGAACCATGACCAAGATTCATGTACCAGATGTATCAAACCAAAACATATATGAAAAATGTAATAGTTAACATATGGAAGCAATTATTGTAATAAATAAATATTAGTTAATTTCTGTTGAAATGTTATAATGAGAATACATTTGATTGTATAATTATTAATTTGATTCAATTATATATTAATAATAACTTTATATTTTTTTATAATTAATGATAGAGTTCTTATAATGAAAATTTTACTTGAGTTAGGAGTGTATATTACAATCTAATTTCTTTTTTGATTATCTATGATAAATTTACAATAAGGTAAGTTATACAAATATTTCTTATTAGGCCCCATATATTAAATTCATCCATGATTCAAAAAAATACATAAAAATAATGATAATTGTTTTAATAAAATACAATATTTTTTTAAAACAAAATATGATCGTATTTCCTCTTTGGTCAGAGAATGTTTTCTTCAATGTAAATACTATTAAATATTTTTTGTTAAAACTAAAAACCTAAATAAAAAATGTTTTAAAATTTTCATTTTCACTAGCCTATATTATAATTACTAATGATTGAAATTTATTTTTTTCTAAAAGTATTTAAAATAATTAACTTTTTAGTTTTTACAGTGTTTGTATAGAATTTTCTATTTTTCAATAAAATATATTAAATTATTTTACACCATTATGACCAATAATTTTTTTGAAGATCCGTTTACGTGTTTCTATGGTTATTTTAAAATAAATTTTATTATTGAATATTCTATTAATTTTTATTGAAGATGAATTTTGTATATAAATAAGTTAATTATGTATCTTAACTCAAGCTATAGTAACGTTGTACATTTCGTGGGAATGATTATTGGGAGATTTATTGAATACAAATATAAAAGTTGCAGTATCTTGGTATGATATTCTTTTGTGGAATTTGGTGGTATGAGAGTGGAATTTAGTTATTTTTAGATATTAAATCATCTGGAATATGAGGATATAACCTTGAAAACGTATATTGAAAATAATTTAATATTGAATAAACCTTCTGAGTCTCAGGTTCATAAGAAGGTGTTGTTATTTATGACTTCTTATGAATGATTTTTTTGAATGTAAGAATTCTCACTCTGATTATTGTATCATGATGCATAAACTATATTTTTTATGTATATGGATAGAACCATATAGAATAATACTAACATGGAATTTTATGGTAAATAAAAATATTATCCTCTTATGTAACTAAATAATTTGGGTACAGGAAACATGAATATGCTTCCTATTCTCATGAAACATTTTCAGGCCACGAATATTACTGAGAATCAAACAAAACAAAAGGGGGACCAATTTTTGATTGAATTTTTCATGAGGAAACATCAGTCCACTTTTTTATTGTCTTTTGATCAATCTATAGCTGATTGATGGATCAGTACCACTACAAAACTATTTTATATTTCAATGATTTCCCCAAGCTAAATCTCTATTAAATTTTCACATACTAGTTGTTTTGTTAAATATGGTTTATAGATATTATCCACAAAATATTTGTCAAATTAATTAAATAATCTTTTCATAGCAAGACAGTTTTTGACTTGTGTTCTTGGAATATTTGGGTTCTAGGTTTTCATGTGCTTGTGGGATGTATCAATGTCATATTTACCTCCATCTAATAGAAAAACGTGGGATGGATCAGAGTTGAATATACCATCAATAAATTGGGTCACCAAGAAACAAATTAGGGAAATAATTCTTCATAAATATTGAATATACTTAGCTATATTTTTTGCATATACATGTGTCTGTAAATATGAATGAATGGTTTCGTTATGAAAAAATGAATTTAATGAATTAATTATACAAATATTAATGAAAAATCTTCATTGATAATACTAGTATTATAAAAAATCATCTTCTTAATTTTATGTTATGGAGACAGATATATCATCTTTTGAAATTATTCTTTGCAATTTTATAATCATTTAATATATAATATTTTCATTCTTAGTTAATATGGGATAAGTCTCTTGGTAGTTTCCAACAAGGTATACATACTCTCCCAGTTCATATTCACATCATTTTGTATGAAGATATTAAATTATATGAAAGATAAATAGGGTATTTTGCATATTTCTCTATCACATTCTCTTGATTTCAATGTAATATTTTGTAGATATTAATAATTGGATATGTTAATTTCTTTTTATGGAGTGTTTCCACCTTCGTGTAAGAATGTTTTACTATTTTGGTGTCTTAGTGTTCTTATATACATTGTTCTTATTATATATCATGGTAGTCATTGATATATTAATTATTTATGGGATTTGTTTCATTAGTCATTTTTAGTTATGTACTTGTTTTTAATTATATCATATCTATCATGAGTAGGTTTGGTGTATTCATAAATAGGTTATATTTTTACCCCCTGTATTTTTTATTTGACACCCCTAGAATTTTTTATTATCCTTTGTTGTCCAAATAATGTCATGTAAGGTTAGTTGCACCACCCACCTGGTCGAACACAAACGGGTAGGATATGATGTTATTAATGGTAATAGTTTATTATCACTAGATCTTTTAATGGTTGTAATAAGATATGATGAATTAGGACATAAAATATAGGGAATAGAAATATGTTACCATTCTTTTTATGTTGAAAATCAAATTACGAGGGTAATCTGGATCAACCAAAAAAATTCAATAACTTATAGGTTTTCTTTTCAACTCATCTACATGGGTTTATCTAGGTATTTATAATTATCATAGAAATATGTAAGTACTTACCATAAGGATTTCATTGTCCATATGATTATTTTCTTTTTGTATAATATTATTGTGATAGTTTTTCTCATATATATCATATATCCTTGACTAGTGGGATATAAAAAAATAAAAAAATTGTTTGATTTGGGAATGGTTTTTAGAATGAAAATACCATTTATAAGAAGATCAAGATACTAGTGGGAGGCATAATTTAAGAATTAGTATTCACTCAAAACATTAGTGAACCTACATTTTGATCAGTGTTTTTATAGGTATTTAAAGCTATAGAAAATAAAACTATGACTAAGGAACATCATCAGGATAATCACTAAGTAAAAAATTCTAAATTTGATCCCACCAAATTTTTTAATGATTTTGGAATTTAGCACAAATAGCTATGGCTAAAAATGATAACTAAATATTTGAATTATTGGGGACTATAAGAAAAATAAATTTCACTATCACAATGTATATTATTTAGGACCTAGAGCTAGTTGGGTGGGACTTAGAAATTCAATATTATATGGATGAAGATCTCAGATAGAATGTATTTTTATAATTACTCAAAAAGAAATAATTTTTGGACATCAAAAAATTAGAGAAATATAGACTTATTTTAGTTGGAATAAGGTATTATTTCAGTGACTAATATACATCAAAATTCAATAACATTGCTCATTTTTTTCATAGATTAAAGTTCAAGTTGGAGACATAAATCTCGAATCATTGAGGTAGTTCTCCGACCAAAGGTTTACACAAAGCTGGTAATGTTATGTAATATTGAATATATAGAAATGGTGAATATGGACCTTTATGGATAGAGATAGATCATGTATAAAATCCTCCTAGAGGGGTCAAAAATTTCGATCTAGGTTATGGTGGGAACTATTATATGAGGAATAATCAGACATCATATCGTTACTCAAAATGTAACAATTAATTAGAGAACTGGTCCAACAGATAAACCTCATATACACCACATCTTACCAAAGAACTAGGATAACTATATCATAGAATGCTTATTCACAAAAAGAATGAATTCACTAAAACATAATGGATTTTTCTTGACTTCAGTAATAAGTGGAATCTCTATATTTTTTTAATAAATGCTAAAATTATTACATGAAACATGGTGTATATGGCCTCAGGATTCATATGACTGGTTGGAATAATCATATTAAATTATTTTCAGTATACTGAACAATGTTTACTAAGATACTTCTTATATCACATCTATTGATTTAACAATATCTTAATAGAGAACAATAAAATATCTTATTTCACTAATTGACAATTGTGCAGAGTGGATCAGGATATCATAACCATCCAATTTTTCCACCATAGTGAATGGCAGCATCCTTCTAAACATAACTCTTCTACATGTAATTTTTTTATCCTAGTGCAACATGATATATTCATTTTTTCTATGTGTCTAAACAAATAGTATTATATGATGAAATGATTCCACACAAGATGTGTATAACCCCGTGATTCAAGTAACTAAACCATTATTAATTTATTCCAATTATTTAATGTTCTTGGGGGAAGTTTGGGAGGGTTTGGAGAACTGTTCAAATATTCTTGGGGATTTTATTGAGATTCATGTTTTGATCATGGTAAGTAGAAACTGTGAAACACCATTAGTAAACAATGAAAATGAAGATATTATACTATAGGTAGGGACATGGTTATTGAGAATAATTTTTCTAAATCATCCGGCCACCAAGTAGTAACTATAAAAAGTGAAAATTATGGAAAAAGGGTTAAAACATGGGTTTTCTATCCACGTGAGCCAACTGTGTGAAGATTGTTAGCAGATAGTGACTGGAACATGGTTTTCACAAGGGTTCCCTAACCATGCGTTCAAACCATTCATGGTTAAAATTTAGAACCTAAAAAGTGGATCTCACTCAGATTACTCATAAACCACACTTTTCAATTTTTTCAACACTAACTCTATTTTTTATCCACTAATAGGTTTTCAAGGCCTTCATCTTCGACCCAATAGAGATCCAATGAAAGCATGGTTTGTTGAAGGCCCGATGGCATGGTATGTCACCGTTCATGTTGTGTTTCCTTATATATTCTCTTATTCAATCACTTTTATTCATAGATCATGTATTTTAGGGATATATATATGATAGTTGATTCCAATATTCATTGGATATAGATTTGATGATGTTAGGGAATGAGATATATGGTTGGATTTTAGAGATTCAACCTTTTTTATTGAATTATTTGTGACATTATTCTTTATTCCATAGTCTATGAGGTATGTTCCTTCAATATAATCTCATCTAATTAAAACATGAATTATGTGTTTCAACTAGTTTTAATTTACTGAAATTGATTAATAAATTGTTGTGAAAAGAATGTTAGCAACCATCTTTAGTGATGATTTGAGGTTTTTTGAAAATTGGTTCTTATGTAATGTTCATTTACAATATACTTTAGAATGATTATTTTTAAATTTGGAATTATTTTTATTCATGGTATTGTTTTCATGGGGATGTTTACAATAAATGGAATTTTTTATTAAAATGGATTTAAATAGTTGTCTTTACATGGTTTGGAATTCATTGGTTGGTGTGAGTTCATGATTTTCACATGACACAAAATAAGGTTCATGTAACATTAGTGTACAATGGACCTGAACAAAAATATGTGGTGTGTGCAATTAGGAAACAAGGATATTGGAATCACATTGATGACTTAGTGGATGGTTGAGAAACCACAGATGATTATTTAACATTCTTGGATAATTCATTTGTGGGTATGTGTGTGAACCATAGAATGGGTATGAAAAAATGGAATGTGAAATGTTTTAATGTAATGATTAATTTCGTTCCATGGAAATGACTTTTGATTGGAAAAATTATTCTTATAAAGAAATTATTTTATATACTAATATAAACTATATTAAATTGTTTTTTTAAAAAAATTATATATATGTGAGAACGCGATCTATCATAGTATTGTGAGTAGAGAATTCATTTGGGAAGACAATAATATATTTCGTTACTCACCCCCAACTAGGGAACATTGGTGTGTATGATAATATTGTTTATCAGTATATACATAAATGGATGGAATCACATTTGTTTAGTGGTGAATTGTGTTACATTTGGTTGTATTATGGAGTTGGGTCTTGGAACATGTTTGGGACTATGGAGTCAGTGTCATTAGATTATCTGAGATTTATTATGTTGTCTTCCACTTTGTAGTTGATGTTGATCATTGTTTCCACTTGGTAATCTTGTATGGATTGGTTGAATTTTTCTAAATCTAATTGACTTACATTGTTTTCATTTATCATCTATTGGATGTTGGTGTTGGTTGTCTTTGTCGATTCTTTTACTTTGGAAAAAGGTAAATTGTCCCTCAATTGTTAATATATCCCTTGGATTTTATTTCTAGCCTTTGGAATATTGGGTATGTCTCATACATCCAAGAAGAAATTCTTTCACACTTTTAGACAATAGGGAGGTTTGGTATGTTACATTTGGTACCAATTTTTTCTATCCATGGGCATCTTTTTTCTTTTTCATGGAGTTGAAAATTCATTTTTGATTTATCCTATGTTGGGATGGTAGAATGTAGTAGAATTGATAGGACATGAAATGTAGTAAGTAAAAAGATATAGGTAACCTATTTATGTTGAACTTCTTGTTACCTAGAATTTTGGTATATATGTGTATTGGGGACACATATTGGAGTTGTAATCCCATTTTCATGGTTTCACCCTATGGGAATAGTGTAACATGCATTGGTACAAATGGCTTCCCAATAGGAGAGAATATTTCAATTGAAGTAATGATATATCATTTGGAGAAAAAAAATTATTTTTGAAAAGTATTGAAAAGATTTTGGAAATGTTAGATTTTAAAAAAGGCATGATAGTGGTATTTTGGAAATGGATTTATTTTCAAATTGTTTGTGCACTTTTCCAAAATGGGTTGAAAAGTGAATTTTTTGAATTTGGGAAAAATGATGTTGTTATAGATGAGATGTTATAATTATAAATTTTTAATAATTCAATTTTTATAGGTGGATACTTATGGTGTTTTCTTATGGATATATTAATGAAACCCAATATACATAGAAGAAAATAACTGGAAGAGGCTAATGAGAATTTCATTATACTAAATAGACATGTGAACAAATAGTTGGTTCAGATTGTAATCCAATCCTTTGTGGATATGGATGTAAGTAACTAAACGGATGGAAAAAAGAAGTTTGGATCATCTTATTAGGTCACATATGTAGAATCCATCTATCTTTTTGGGGGATTTGAAACTAGATAATGTAGTAGTGTGGATAAATATGATGACTCAAATCTTCAATTTCATTTTCACTCCATCATATCTTAACATCATTTTAGTGGAGTTTACACGGATGATCATGAATGATGTTGGTTCGATTTAGTTTTTCAAGCTAAATTATAAGAAATTAAATTTATGGGAGGAAATTATTGAATTTTTAAATATAAAATTCTATTATCTAACATTAATAATAACATGAATAAAAGAATTTTCCATCTGGAAGCTAGATAAAGCCTCTATGAAAGAGTGTGCGACTTAATTTATGAACTTATTCATCATTTCACTCGAGGTTTCTACAAGTGTATCCTTGATTGAAATTTTTTTTAATTGGGGATGAGGGAAGATATTTTATCAATGATTCTTGTGATTTTTATAATAAATTATTCAGAGATGGTCAATTGAGTGCTGGTGGATGAAAGGGACATTTTAAGAGATACAATTGGATGAATCATTATGATACCTATAGGAATGGTGAGAAATATAATGATGGGTACAAGAGGAAGAGGGAAACATATTTTCAAGGATGGAGTTTAACATAGAATAAAATGGTCGGATTGGTGAATATTTTACCATGAAAAAATAGAAAAGCTAGTTTCTTTCAATTTGGTTCATTCAACCACATGAAGTGAGATTATTCATAACCACATAGAGAATGAAATAATTGCATTCATATGGGTAATATTCAGCTATATTGTCATAGGTCTCCAAGGTCAGGTGTTCGAGACATGTCCCATGTTTAGAGTATTTATGTGTAAAAATGTTCTATAACTATTGATGGAGATTATTTAATATGGTATATATCTGTTATTGAGATATGAATATATGAAATAATTCTCGGTATGGATTATTTGAAAATGTTAAGGTCTCAAAACAATTGGTATATGTGAAAGGATAGTTTATGAATGATGATGGAGTTAGAAATCTATTTAGGGGGTACTATAATGTAAAGGAAAGTTAAATGGGATTATCAGAACCACCAGTAAAATGGTTCTCAAACCATTTGGTGCCATTGACCTTGGAATCAATGGAAAAAATTAAAAATACAAATTTTCTATTTGTTTTTGATCAGTTTCTAGATTATTTTTCTGATAATTTCATAAGGCTTCTACAAAAAACTAAAGTGTATTTTATGATTTTTATCCTTCCATTGGACAGTATTATAATGTTTCTGTATTATTGGATGGAACCAACAGAATTAATAGAATTGAAAGTGGCATTGGAAGAGTTGGAAAGAAAGGGGTTCATTAAGCATACCACATCAGTGTAGGCAGCAAGAGTTTTCTTCATCAAAAAAGAGGATGGATCACTTCGTTTTTCTTGTTAAATATCACAATATTAAACATATTTCATTAATGAATATGTATCCTATTTCATGAATTAATGATCTATTCAATCAATTGACAGGATCCAAGTGGTCCTCTAAAATAACGATGCGATTAGGATATCACCATTTGTCAGTTCAGAAGAAGGATATTCGAAAAAGGACATTCAAAAATATATATCTCCATTACGAGAAAGTGGTTAATTCCATTAGTCTTATTAATGCACTAGTAGTCTTTATGGAATTTATGAATCATATATTTCAATGACATCAAGATTATTTTTTGGTGGTGTTTGTGGATTAATTATTGTTGTATTCATGTTCAAAGTTTGATCATGTCAAACACTTAGCGAAAATAATGTGTATTTTGAGGGATCATCATATATATTCCAAATTACCAAAGGCTGATATTTGGATATAAGAGGTATTTTTCTATGTACATTTTATCTCTGAAGAGGTATTTATGTGGATCCAAAAAATATAGAAGTTTTTTCCTCTTTGAAACTTTTATACAATTAATTTGAGAAATGAAGATTTTGTGGCCTAGAAAGATATTATTGATGCTTTCTATATTACTTTTCATGACAATATTCACCTATGATATATTTTAAAAGGAAAAATTTTCCATTAAAATGGAATGGTTAATGTTATAATCCCTTTAATGAGGCAATGTTTCAGCATACATCGACATCATTCATTATTTATATGAAGTTAAGACATGGGTACATAGTGTATTCTTATTCTTTGGGGTGTATATTGGCATATGTTCTCACGAAGGGAGATCAAATTATTGATTACGGCTCATGGTAGTTATTGATTCTTGATATGAATAACTCAACACATGATTTGGAGTTAACTATTATAGTCCATTCATTGAAGACATGAAATCATTACCTGTTTGGATAGAAATTCATAGTGTTTAAGAATCATTTGACCATGATACGCAAGTGGTCCTCTAAAATAACAATGCAATCAGAATATCACCATTTGTGGTCTCAGAAGGAGGATATTCAAAAAAAGACATTCAAGAATATATATTTCCATTACGAGAAAGTGGTTAATGATTTCAGTCTTAATAATGCACCAGTAGACTTTATAGAATTGATGAATCATATATTTCAATGATATGAAGATTATTTTTTGGTGGTTTTTGTGGATTAATTATTTTTTTATTCAAATTCAATGGTCGATCATGTCAAACACTTAACGAAAATAATGTGTATTTTGAGGGATCATCATATGTATTCCAAATTATCAAAGGCTGATAGTTGGATATAAGAGGTATTTGTCTATGTACATTTTATCTATAAAGAGGTGTTTTGTGGATACAAAAAATATAGAAGTTATTGCCTCTTTGAAACTTTTAAATAATTAATATGAGAAATGAAGATTTTGTGGCCTATAAAGATATTATTGATGCTTTATTCATTACTTTTCAGGAAAATATTCACCTATGATATAATTTAAAAAGAAAAATTTCCATTCAAATGGAATGAATAATGTTATAATCCCTTTAATGAGGTAAAGTTTTAGCTTACATCAACATCATTCATTATTTCTATGAAATTAAGACAAGGGTACATAGTGTATTCTTATTCTTTGGGGTTTATGTTGGCATATGTTCTCACAAAGGGAGATCACATTGTTGATTATGGCTCACGGTAGTTATGGATTCATAATATGAACAACCCAACACATGATTTGGAGTTAACTATTGTATTTCATTCATTGAAGACATGAAATCATTACCTCTTTTGATAGAAAGTCATAGTGTTTATGAATCATATGACCATGATAAACAATTTCTTAAAAATGGATTTGAATATGAGACAAATATGATGTACATATTATCTCCAAATTTTTTATTTTGACTTGGCTTTTACACCAATTAAAGGAAATTCAATGGAAGAAGTGTTAAAAGAAATGTCGTAAGCTCAATTAGAAAAATAAATTTCTTATCTGTGACAGTTGATTTCAGTGATAGCTAAAATTCACTTAGATTGTAAAGACTAAGTTAGTGTTGAAATTTTTTATTTTTATTCTTCTTTATTTGAAGGAGACAGTTAAAGAGGCACATACATCTGACAAGGAATGTGATTATATAAGGTAAAAACACAATTATTGGGAAACTATTATGGTATGAAGATGAATAGAAATTCCATTTTTTGCTTTTAAGTTTGGATAGTCGTACATATGGTGTGTTAGGAACAACTAATTCATGCTTACCACCATTAGAGATGGGTTCTTTCATCATGTAATATGAAAATTTTATATGTTGTTGAAAGAACAACTAGGGATTGTTTGTATGAAAATTAAATTGTTGTGTTTGTTTTGAGATTCTTAACATGCCATCAAGTTAAGGAATCACATCAGCAACTGGTAGTTATTCTACAGTCTATAACAATTTAAATATATAAATGGGTGCGTATAGCCATGGATTTTGTGATATGTATCTAATTTTTTAATGTGAAACGTGATTTCATATGGGTGATAGTG
The DNA here is from genome assembly GCA_963277665.1 of Viscum album. Classification (NCBI taxonomy): domain Eukaryota; kingdom Viridiplantae; phylum Streptophyta; class Magnoliopsida; order Santalales; family Viscaceae; genus Viscum; species Viscum album. The sequence goes on from OY728147.1 coordinate 448,374,431, forward strand.
AATCTTCTCACAAAGTCATCCCATTCATCCCAATTCATGAATCTAATTATATGTAGGATTTATAAAAAATTAATATATTAGAAGTGGTAAAGATGAATGCAATACTAGTTTAAATAGTATGAGACATAAATATGAGGTTTACATAAAATTTATGGAAATCCTTATGGAAAACCCTTGGGAATCAGTTGACCGTGAGTAAGGCATATCATCCTTAAATGTATGGAAGATCTGAAAGGATGATACAATAATTGGAAGACATTCTGATGGATTATGTAATGTATCTTGGTGGATTATGGGGGGATCATGTATTGTTACTAGTGTTTCAATATTAAAAAAGTTATCAGGCCTTGAAATATATGGATCTTTTTAATCATTGTATGGGATTCTTTTTCATTCTCCACATTTTTAGGTGGATATAGGCGAGATTGTGTTGGTATGGCCCATCTATGTGATGGAGACAATGGAGATGATTATGTTGTTTAGTAAGTGAATGGATATGGATTACAGCCATCAAAAATTGTATTTGAAACAACATCTATGGTCATTGTCATTTTTTTTCATTGATCATGTGTTCTTTAGAATATCTGTAAGGATTTGAAATCATCATTTTGGGAAGAATAGAAAGTTTTCTCCTTGATACATAGTCCCATTTTAGAACCTTTAATGGGTTGGTGAGGTGGAATATCGGTTGGAGATTCCACTATGGTTTTGTGTGACGAACAATGAGTTTAAAGTATCTTAGTTGAAAAATTATCATTTCAATCTTTTCCATGTGATTCGATGGGATCACACCGAAATAGAGTTGGATTTTTTGACGTTCATATATTGCTATGGATTTTGGGTAGGAAAGTGTAAGTCATTCATGGTAAAATTAGTGGCTTAGAGTGGGTATAGTGGAAACATGGTCAGATTAATGTAGAAACACGGGAATGGGAGAAATAAAAGGTCGATTATTGGGCTACAATCATTTAGGAAAATATAGTTTTTCTATATTCTGGGGATTTAAAATCCAATGTTGAGGACAATGTTTCACTATAGGTTTCCAATATTTAACCCTTTATTTCTATAATTTAAGAATTTAAAGTGTTTGGGGATTTTTGGGATGGTTTGAGGAATATTTTGATTGTTTTTTTGTATTTTTTGGTGGTTAATGGTTTGATCATATTTAGTAGAAACCATGAAACGTCTTTAGGAAACTGCGAAAAGACAGATAGTGGACATTGGGTAGGTGCACATTTTGGGAGCATGGATAATCAAACTATTTGACCACCTAAGAGCTGCCTTGTAAAGTGAAATAGTTGGAACAACCCAAATTATGATCAGGTAGTCTAGACATATAAACCAACAATTCGAAATATGTTAAGTGGTAATGGTCGGTGCAAGGATTCTGCATGATTTGACTAACCATGTGATCCAACCATGCAAAGTTAAAATTTAGATCCTAAAAAGTGGATCTCTCTCAATATTACTCCTAAACCTATCATTTTCCAATTATTTATAACCTATCTTACTTTTCTCCCCTTAAAAATGTTAGGGAGACTTTCCACTTCGTTCTGGGAGTGATCTATTTCCCAATATTGGTGCGTTGAAGGTCATATTGCTTGGTAAGACTTCGGTATCTACGGTTTTCCTTATATCTACTCATATTTACTCTATTGGGTTAATATATATAGTCTATTGTGGATATATAAATGATACATTATACCAATTATTGTGAGATGTTTTTTGATACTAGTGAAAGAGATATAAAGCTGGTTTTTTAGATTCTACACAGTTTCATTGAATAATTCGTTACATTATTCATTTTATACATTTTTTCAAAGTTTGTGGCGTCACTCTTGACTAGTAAATTTATTAAGTAATGTTTTAGTTTAAAATTGTCTAAATTTATTGAAATGGATTTTGAAATTTATGTGAAAATATTGGTAGAAACAGAATTTTGTGATGGTTTATGGATTTGTGAAAAAATAATGTTATGAAAAGTTCTTCGTTTATGGATTCTAAAATGCCAACTTTAAAATGGGTATTTTTTTGATTCATGGGAATAGATTCATGGTGATCATTAAAATAAAATAAATATTTTTTATATGGTTTTACAATAAATGAGTTAGTGTGAGTTAATTATTTCGATGTGACCCTAAATAAGTTGTGTGAACTTTGTGGTAAAAAGGATGTGACTTCATATTAGGGGACATGCCAATAGAGAACAAGGATATTATCCACTTAGTTAATTACTGGATGTATGATAAACCCCTTAATATTATGGAACTATAACTAGTTAATTCATTTGTGTGTGTGTTTATGAACCATGGAATGGATATGCCAAAAATGTTATTTGAAATTATTTAAACTACTGTTTGGTTGATTTCCTTGGAAATGTATTTTATTTGGGAAAACTATTTTGGTATGATTTTTTTATTCTGTTATAAGACATATTAAATTGTTTTTATAAATTGTTTTTTATGAATGTTTTTTCATGTTCTATCCTAGTTGTGTAAGTTAAGAATCCATTTAGGGAAACCTAATGCGATGCAGTGCTCACCCCCTGCATGGGAACATTTGTGCATTTGTGGATTTTTTTATCCGGACTAAGGTAAAACAAAGGTATCACATTATATTAGTGGTGTTTTTTTATAATTTTGTATGTATTATTGTGTTGGATCATGGAGCCTTTTGGGAGCTATGGATTTTTATTCTTTGTAGCATTTCAAATTTTTTAGTTTTTCTTTTTACTTATAGTTGATGATAATATAGGATTCTTTTTTGTACTCTCATATAGTTTGTCTTGATTTTTTATACATTGAGTTGTCTTAAATTTTTAACACATACCATGAATTCATTGTTTTTTATGGTTATCTTGCATGGTTGTTTTAATTAAAAAGTGGTAAAATAGTCTCCCAATTAAAATTGAATCCTGTGGCAGTTATTACCAGCTTTGGGAATCTTTGGGATGTCTCTTCAGGCCAATTAGAAACTAAAAATCATCTCAATCCAATGAGAAAGCATAAGATGATACATGGTGATCATCATAATGCCCCATAGAAAATGGGATTATTGATGATTCATGTTCTCATCATGTTCTATTACCATTAATGTGGCATAGTTTCTCTGGTAGTTTACAATCATAAATAAAGATATTTTTACCTTATCATTTGAATGATATATCTAGTTAAATTTAAGCTCATATTGACTACTACATTCTGCATGTGACATTCACATCACAAGATAGAACTCCACAAGAAATAATGATGGATTAGTATATAAATATAGATAGAAAATGAAATTTATTCTCAATGGGAAAAACCATGTGCAGTCAATTTGAAGGAATAACACGAGGAATTGAGTAAAAAAATAGAATAAGGAGACTTACTTCCATTTTGGATCAATTCCGACTTGTCTTTTCAAATGATCTCTTAATGTTACCATCTGATCAGAAAATTTATTTTTCAATAGACCACTCAAAGAAAAAATACCTATTTACACCACACCATATAGAATAGTTATGATAGATTTATGGAATTTTCATGATCATCTATATGAATTAGAGGGTAGAGTATTGATTAGACATAGAGAATTACCCTATTCTATAATAGTTGTATTGATATAGAAGGATGATGGTTTCCTCAGATTATGTGTTGATTATCAAAAAGTGAATCAAGTCATAATTAAAAATAATTCACCTATTGAATGAATCGTTTATTTATTTTATCAATTTTAGGGAACTAAGTGGTTATATATGGTTGATCTACAATCAAGGTATCATTGTCTTAGACAAAAAAAGAGGCTATTATGATGAAAGTTTTATAGATATGATATTGTTGTTAATAAATATGTCATAATAAAATTTAATCAAATGAATTCACTTTTTCTTTTCATTTTATTGATTATTATCATCTCCATTTGTACCTAGATTCTTTTTCTGTGGTATTTTTTCATGATATTTATGTTTAATCTCAAAAAATTTATAACCGATAAGAGAACATGTGGATTGTATTGATCCTGTTGCATGAAATATGATTATATGATATTTATTCTATATATGACTTATGGATACAAGAAGTAATGGGTGATTTCTCGTCAGGAGGATGGCCACACATACAATTATAACCCAAAATATAGAATATTGTCCTACTCATGGGTCAATCTCAAGGATTCAGAGTCAAATATCCTAGTTTTCTTCCAAAAACTACATTTGGATTTTATATTTTGAAATAAGAATTGAGATAATGTAATATAATGAACAACAAAAAAGGGGTGGGGAATATAGTTGATAAACTAGGATGAAACAATTAGTAGATACCATAAGACAAGAAATGGTGATGTCGCATAAGATTCAATAAGAAACATTCCCATATATAGGATAATTAACTCATCTATTACATTTAATTGATCTAAAATGAAATATATAATCTCATGAACACACTAAGTGGTTTATAAATATCTTGTAAAACACACCTCCCTCACTAATGATTGAATAGGTGAAAAATATTTCCATTGGGTGGTTGTGTTGTCACTTCACAATATAAATTTTTATTTTCTATCATGAGTAATGGAGGAGGAGGTGGATGGGAATGATGTGAAGACCTCCAAGAATCATTTAGGTTACAATTACTATAAATGGAATTATAAATTTTCCCTTCATCACTAAGGGTTTAATATGACAACACATCAGGGAAGAATAATGATAACAAAAATAAATTAAAATATATATAAATCTAATGAAGGTACTGGGGAGAAGAAGAATTACCCACTACACCCTCTATCAAACGGTAGATAATAATTACAAATGTGTTCCTTATATAATAACGAAAAGTACTACCTACATATTTTGATTTTCTGGAACCAAAAAAATTTGACTCTTATATCCATGAAAAACAAGACTAGTTTCTTCAGCTCGCACCTCCTACAATTTTTATCTATCTTCTTGGAAATCCTCCTCATATTAAATAAAATTGAGACTCTCCTAATAATTTTATGAAGGAACCTCTATCTGGAAGAATTTTCCCTAGGAATAATTGAAATAACTATGATCCCCAATTTTAGTCATAATTTTTTTTTAGAAATTTTATATCCACTACTGACCACCACATGCATGTCTGAAAAGTATAAATTATAGTTTACTAGCCTACAAGATTCCCATGGAAAATAGAAATAGTATATAATTGGTTCCACATATAATAATTGAAAGACTAATCTATTTATACAATTATGTAATTGGGATACATATATTAGTTCCCAAATATATGACTTGGTTCATCATCCCATTTTGATCAATGTAGTTGAATCCCTTCACATAGCTATTTTGGCCAACATAGTCATTTTTTTCCATGAAGCTGATTCCTGACATAGCTGAATCCCTTCTCATATATGATTTTTTCACCTAATAATTTGGAATCCCTATAGCCGATTTAGATATCATATGGTATTATCTTTATATGTATATATTTATTATTATATATGGTTTACTACCCTGCATATATTTTAAATTATTTCAACGAGTATCATAGACACTCTAGTCCAGCCAATATGAATTTTCATGAAGTGTTTCTTAACTTGGTTCTAAAAAAATTATATCTCCATTCATCAATATAAAAATCATTTTCTTACCCTTAATGAATTATCTCACAAATCTATGGAAAGAGTTTATTTGGAATTCATTAAATAATGTTTCGCCCAAATCTTCAGTAGTATGTAAAAGTAAATTTCACCACCCTTGTGTATAGACATTATTTATTCTTTGTTTTCATCCCTTTTCAAATGAGGACTCATAAATCCATAAATTTGGTAGAGGATTGTCATTATTTAGTAATAAAGGTTTCTTCATGGTCAACCACAACAAAAAGCATCTAGAAATCGAAACCAGTAGAGTGTTATGGAATCATAATCCTTCAACTAAAATATTAGTTTAGGGGAACTCATCCATTAGATGATTACGGACTAATTTCAATGTACATTCAACCTAGATGGTCAAACTAGAACATTAAGTGAAGTGATTTTTCTCTTTATTTTTGTGTTAATTTTAAGTATTCTAATTTTTTCTTATAATTATCAACTATTTTACATAATAATTGTGGATAAACAATAACATCAAAAACTCAAATTAATTGGGTATTCCAAAATATAAATATTCATTATAAAATAAATTATATAGTAAATTCCCAAAGTTTTGTTCCAAATTTTAAATATCTCCATTCAAATCTCAATAAAGTGGTATATACACATTTAATTATTCAAATTAGATGAGACAAGGTGTAATAAAATGGACCCTCATCAAGAATCGTGTTTCCTTAGGGAAAAAAATTTAAGAGGGAATATCAGTGGACCCTATTATTATTGAAGCAATATTCACATAGAATCCATCAATGGATTTCACCGATATATGATGCTTCATGGGATTACTGGGCTATTATAATCAAATTGATGAGGATTTATGATGGATTTAATCAAATATTTCTACACATAAGAAAATGGTTGATCTATTCACATGAAATGATTATTTTTTGAGATTCATTCTAGAACCTAAAGATCATATCACCTCAGTACTCATCCTAATCTTCATATAACTTGATCAGGGATATGTAGTATGTTTTAATGGATATATACATGTTTTGGGTTTTTTCATCGTGAATGAATATCATGTTGTGCATATTCTACAATTACGTTTTGAACACATGATTTGAACTATCCAACGCATGATTTACATTTTGCTATAGTGGTCCATTACTTAATAACATGGGGCCATTTTTTCATTGAATTAAATTATACAGATATCATTGGTCATAAGATTTTGAAATATATATTCTCTCAAAGAGACATGAACATAAATAAATGAATATTTGTGGATTATCTATAGATATTTGACTTTGAAAAAGTGTACCCACATAAGAAATTATTTTTTTTGTAGATGCTTTCATTGATAAATTGTATAAATAATTTGTAAGGGAGGATCATGACCAATTTTACAAAATGAACTACCTTACATAAATTCAAATAAAACATACAAAAAATAATTATCAATCAAATTTTCATCCATTTTATTTTGATCAAAACATGATGGATTTTTTCAAAAATGATCAAATACCAGATCCATATTACACCCCCTTTTGGTAAAAATAATTATTTGGGGAGAATTATAATTACTAGAATGTGTATGAATAGACTTTTTATACATTAAAAACTGAATTATGGTCCCCAAGTATTTCTATAAAATTTTAATTTTGGAATATCCCCATTCCAAATCGAATATTTATATGAATATTGAAACAATTTACAATTTGATGAAAGATCATTTCTGGTGGTTAGGTATGAAACTATGGATATAATATTATGTTATGAAATTTATATATTTTCATTAGGTAATTTTTAATAATCAATATCCAACTGATATATGGTAATATTTTCCAATATATATATTGAAGTGGTAATATATTTCCTTGACAACCTTAACAATTTTACCAAAAAATATTTAGAAGAATGATGTTATTTATGTGATTGTTAATTAACACAAAAATTAATAACTCTTCCACCTAAAAAGATATTCTAAAAATGTATAGGTTTTGGAAGATAAATATATCATGGTTGTAGTAATTTTTCATGGAGTTTTAGTTTTCAACATATCCTATATAGAACATTGATTCAATTCATGATGCTGGAGGTCGTTACAAAAGAATCTCCAAACTCTATTAACCATAAGAATGATATATGATCATTATATTAAGGGTTAGTCAAAATTATTGGTCCCATGTTTTATTTATATTGAATTTTATTCCCATATGTATATATGTTTATGGGGATAAATTAAGGATTCTTTTAGAATTATTATGGATTTATATTATGGAATTGTATGTCATTCGTGGAGAATTATCCTTGTATTCAAATGTGACGATTGATGTACTAGTCAAAAATCTAAAAAAACTATTCCAAGTATGGAAAATTTGTTACCACAAGATCAATTCCATGAAAAGTATTTTTTCCAAGATAACCATAAGGAAATGAATATTATATTTAAATTTTTTATGCAGAAGGATATAAGGTTTTTTGTCTTGAAATATTACATGAGTAATAATTTTATTTCTAATCTATAAATATAATTTTTCCTCGTACATTGGTGATGGGAATTATTTTAAAAATATGTTCCATCCACAAGATAAAAAGGACAACTCAACTGAACCTATGGGAGCTAGGATCACCAAGAAAGACCCTACCTACATGATCCCATGAGGTAGAAGATGTGAGTGTATGTTGTGAATTGGCGTGTAGGAGAACACCCATGTGTGAAATCATGGGCTTGGGATGGTGTTCCAATGTATATAGGCTCTAACCTATGAGGCCTTACTATTTGTAGGTGTAATGTGTATTGATAACATGTATCCAACTCATGTGTGTGGCTGAACTGAATTTATTGTATATTTGAGCACCTCTGCAAGGGATGGTCAATGTGGGACAGGAACCCCACATACATTTCCTTTTTAATTTTTTTAAAAATAGAATGTGTGCCTCCCATTATAAGATATATCCTACCTTTAATGAACCCCGATCAGTTTGTATTAATATAACATAGTTTATTTATCCTCATTAAACTGAGGCATTTATGCTTGAACCAAAGTTCCTCACCTATTATCAGATTATCTAGCTAGTATTTTGATTTCTATTTAATTATATTCATGATATGAGTATAATGAATTCATTTATAAACAACATTTTCATGATTAAATGAGATAGTGATCATTTTATCTTATCACATGAAGACATAATGTGTTGATAAATGGATCACATGATCACAAGCAGACAATCATCTTGCAATCATGAGAATCCATCACATGAACAATGTGCATTCACTCTAACATCACATGACCATAGATGTAATTGAGTAAAGAAAATTATAACTTCATGTTCAAGAACATCACATTAATTATATATATTTCTAAATGAAGGATAAGTTATTATCATCTCATTATCAGGAAATTTTCCATGGAGATGTCATATCATGAATAAATGGAAATGAAAATGTGTGTCACATGATCATTAAATCCATCATGAAAAGAGAAATGTGATTATTTGATCATCATTTTGATCCATGGGGAATCTAAAAGATTATTCATTCAATACGATATGCTGGGAACATGGGGAGTTTGAATGAGATTTTTACATGACATAAATATAAAATATAGGGGGATTGATCCTTGAATATAATAAATGATTCTTGTTTGAGGTTAGATGCATCTTCTCATTGATATATCTTGTGTGATATTGAAATAGTAAACTCATGTGAATCATTCATGTGATGGATAAAGGTGTACCTATGAAATGATAATGTGAATATGAAACCATGAACTAGTATAGTTACACAAAGGATAAAAGGATATGATGGACACAACTAGTGTCAAGTGAAGATCATAAATGAAGAAACTCTTGCTGACATGAAGCCTTCTAAATGAACCCATGGACAATAACTTATTTTATTGTAGAGGAACTCACATATAGTTACTTGGTCATGTAGAGCATATACATGATGATAGTGAGATGCATAATGATATATTCATTTGATAGAAAAAGGATAACTCACAATAATTGATTTTTTTAAGAGATTTAAGGGAAGACAGTTCACATGAACCATCACTGTTCATGAGAAATAATCACAAGACATGAATTGAATTCCATCCATGCATTCCATTCATTCCATTTAATAATATAAATTATATCAATAAATTTGAATGTAGACCATTGGATAAGTTCATAGGGACCCTGATAAATAATTATATTAATGAAATTATGATATAAGGCTCCTAAAATATTGAAAACATAATAATTTATGATTTGAAATATTCATGAACTATGTATTACCACATTCATGATTGAATAATTATTGAGAATCCCAGAATCTGGACTACTTTGGCATTGTGAAAGTTCATTCTTTCACATAATATTATTGAAATGGTTGTGTAAACCATTTGAAAACATTTATTGAGTCCCTTAAATTAGAATAATAAATAATTTTACAAGTATTTTTTCAATGAGAAAACCTTTCTAAAATAGGTTACTAGAATTGTTGAGAAATAACAATCTAACTGACCACTAGCTATTGAAGGTACTTTAATTTTGCAATAGAAAGTAATTTCTCCTAATTTCTTGGAGGAATATCAATTACCTTCTTATTGTGGATGAAACCTTTGAGTTCATGTTAAGTATTATATATTGTTCTAAGAGCAGGAATATTTCAATTAGAGATAGTGTAGAAGAAGTCTTTCAGTCGAGCTGAAAATAGTGGAAGTCTTTTGATTGGATACAGATGCAGAAGTAACCTATAAGTTAGAGTAATAAAATAAGATGTCTCTCAGTTTGAGTTGGGAGAATTTTACTCACTTATTTGTGTGTGATGCATTTTAATTACTTGTTTCTTAGTGATGAATATATTACCATTGGAAATAATTAATTTCAACTATTAATTGGATTTCTGCTAAACCATTTAAATCTTACGTGATTCTCTCTACAATATGTATACTAAAAATGACGTGATATTGAGAGGAAATATTTATTGGATCAAGATTCTTAAAAATATTCATGGAATTATTTTTAATGTAAATGAATATATAAAAATAAACCCCCTATTCACCACTCCCCTCTCAGTGGTCAATGTGACACCCTGAGATTTTGTGAAAATTTATTTTCAAATTAATTAAAACTTTTTGATTTTTTACATTTCAAGAAAAATTGATGATAGTTCATTTCATAATAAATAACTTTTTTTGGATTTAATTGTATGAAACACCAACATAATCATGCACTACATGAAATATAAAATTTGGCCTGGTCTCATGGAACACCGAGTTTTGTTTGTGTTATACGCAACAATGACTTCCCTTGATGACTTGTCTAACACGCAATACTGAGGTTCACGGAACAATAATATATTATTAAAATATGATAATTTAATATAATAACATAAAAACATGACATTAAATTAGTTTTTATGAATAGTATTTACTAAATTGTCAAAATATATGGTTTATAAAATATAATATTAAATCATAGAAAATCAATTAATTATAAATGAATATTAAAGCTGATTGAATATAAAAGGAAATACTATTATGGTCCCAAATTTAGTTTACCCTAATCATTTAAATTTTCATTTATGGATTTCAATGCACTAATTCAAACATTCCTTTCACATGGAACATCGACTTGGCATACGTTATACACAATACCATGTTTCTATAAAACATCATTTTGTTGTTATAATTATTTAAACAAGGTTGTTATAACCTAGACATTAAAACCAAGAAATATGAATTGTAATAACTAAATATATAATATTTTAAAATTTTTTATATAAATAAAAAATATTGATAATGAAATGTATAATTTTTAGTAAATCCTCTTATATGATTGAAAAATACTAGTTTTTCAAATGAACAACTTTTCATGTCCATCTAGGAAAAAAATTAAATTTCAACAATTTTTAAAAATTGAATTTGAAAAAATAATCATAATTTATAATTAAAAAATTTTAAATTATCCTAGGATAAATTATTTTTATTTTTATGAGAAAAAACAATTTTTAATGAATAGTGAAAACAATTGTGTTTTACTAAAAAAATACAGTTTGTTTAAATAACTATTTATGTTAAATTGTACTTTAAAATTGTTTTAAGGTCACATTATTTCAATAATAAATATATTCATACAATTTATTTCATTATAAACATTTTTAATTTTAAATTTCATATAATAAGATAATAAACATTTGAGCATTTTCTTACTTTAAAAATCATAATTTTGTTAGTTCTAGGGGAACATCGTTAATCATAATTTTCTTGCTTTTCTAAATTAATTTCTTTTAACACCTTCATAAACCATTTTAATAAGTAAAATATTTATAGTTAAAAAGTATAAAAAAAATTTGATCAAAAATATTAGTAAAAGCGATTAAAATAAATCATTGTGATTAAGGGAAAAATAAATATTTTAGGGACTAAACCTTAAAATTAATGTCCCAAATGACCTAGACACTTGTCCAATCCCCCATTGGATATCCATATATTGAAATAAACTTTATTTTATTGTTTTATTTTTGTTTTTTATCACTTTTTTATGTAAGGACATATGTATACCTAACTTGATTCCCAAAATTCCATGTGTGTCCTTTTCCTTCACTATAAAACGCCACCACCTCTCCCACTTCTTCACGCCTACAAAACCACTTATGATCAGAAATGAACTAGAAATAAACTTCCCAAAAATCCTCCCTTCCTCAAATAATCCTTCAAATTTTAATATACAATTCTAAATAAGCCTTTTGAACAAAAAAAAAGGAATTACCTGATTAAGAGGTAACGTCTTCTCTGAAGTCATTTCTTTTATTTTCCTTCTCCACCCACTGCAACTCTCTTTATTATATGATAATATAACAAAACATGTATCCCTAGTATATTAGGATGTTTTTAGGTAAATTTTTTGACCTACATTTACACACACCTCCATCTAATGGGTAACGAACATATTGTTTCTGTGTACAGTGAACTATTGCATCACAAAACTATGGTTGTTCATTTTCCCATTACCACCTACCATGGTGGCCATTATAATGGAATCACTATTTATATTAGTCATATATTAAATTTATTATTTATTTAATATTTTTTATTACTTTTTAAAACATGTTTATTTTTACTTTCAATTTTGTGTCAATATAATAATTTCATTTGAGAAAGTGTGGACTACCGCCCCATCAAAGCGATATGATTCATTCCTACACCACATGGATTGAATTAAGAATGGTTTGATGGAATATATAAGATATATTTTATATAATAAATATAATTTAATAATTATATATATATATGTACACATATTTTTATTTTTATTTCATTCTATCAACATGAAAATTTAACAGAAATAGGGAACATGCATACCTATAACCTACCGTCTCCATAAATGGTGTTTCTGTTTCATACTCATATATTTTATATATTACTGTAATACAGATATAATGTATATACATGATATTTATATCATGTTTTACATTCTATAAATCACTATATAATGTATAAATACAAAATATTTAACAAATTAAGACACATGCAAATAATAAAGAGACCCTTACCCAAAGTGAAACCTTAACAAATGATAGTTAAAAAGATGGTAATATAAAGTAGTAGTCAAACCATATATTTCATTACATAAAAAATATGGTTTTTTTATGTGATACATAATAAATATATATTTAATATATAGTTGGTTTGAACTTGTATGATGAGAGTATTGACTCAAGTTAAGGGGATTACATCTCATTTTTTATTCATGTGAGATACATGTTATGCTTTCCCTTATTTCCTTTTGTTAGGTGTATGTAATTCCCATGATTGTATTATATTTAACATATAACTGAATTTATGGATATTAAAATATAATTTTTAGGAACTTTCATTTATGGGGACTATGTTTTAAAAGTCACCATATCATTAAAAATATTTTTTTCTCAATTATACTTCATCGAGAAGCATGTTTTTCCATGCACCTAAACTATTTTTCAAGGTGTATATACGTCCATTTTACATATTATATCAGAAATATCCTTATTGTAATGATATTGTATGCTTCATGTAATTCACTTTTCTAATATGGATTTTTTGATCCGATGTTACCAAGTTATCATATTTTATTAAGACAATCTCATCGCTTTTTGATATTGTTTACGTTTATAAATCCTTTGATGAATTCATATATTACATATCAAAATACATTAATCTATTATATTATCTTATGGTAATTCATTCCATATTCATGTAGTGGTAAAAAATTTACTCTTTGGTACACAAGATAGTTAGGAATTTTTTTATGAAATCCCAACTGCACCCTCTCTTCGGTCAGAGATCTATATTCCTTGAAAACCATGTTTTCAAAAAAAGGGTTTCCAAAAATATTATAATATTCTCCAATGATAATTAAAACAAATTTTTACCCTTTTTTATTTTACCAATGTTTTCATAGGAATATTTTTATCTCTTTGTGAATGAGGAAATTTTTTATCACTTTTTTACCATTAAAAAGGAAGGTAATTTTTTACCTCGTATGACATGTACGGATTCATCTGTGGTCAATACAGTGAAGCTATCTTTTCAGGTTTAAAGGTTATTTTTTAATAACATGTTTTTAAATGATATTTTCAAGGATAATGGTTTTCAAAACGTTTTAAATATTAATTTTATGTTTTCATGGAAAATTGTTTCCAAAAAATTTTCAACCTTCGTTTTTAAGCTTTCCTGGAAAATGGCTTCCAAAATGTTTTCAATCTTCATTTATATGTTTTTAATGAATTTTAAAGGAAAATTATTTTCAAAAGGTTTTCATGATTTGTTTATATGTTTTCAAGATATTTTCAAGGAAAATAGTTTTAAAAAGGTTTTCAAGAACTATTTATATGTTTTCAACCAATATTAAATAAAATGAATTATAAATCATTTTCAACCCTTTCTTATTAGTATTCAACGTGTTTTCAAAGAAAATGATTTTTAAAATGTTGTGAAGATTATTTTTAACTTTTCATGGAAAAAAATTTTCAAATGAATTTATGACTTCTTTAAAAGTTTTAAAGTCGTTTTATTTAAAAATGATTATCAAATTATGTTGTGTATTAGAAAACAATTTTCAAAGAAGAAAGGATATTTTTCTCTTGAAGTATTTTTTAATGATATTTCAAAAATATTTTCCATTTAAGATGACATCCATTTATGTTACTCATTCACTTATAGAAAATGATCTAAAATATCCATTAATATCTTTTCTATGAATGGGTAATGCTTAATTTCAAGATATTTATGAAACTTGTTTCTCTTTAACAGGTTCTATGTTTATGAAATCCATTTCTATTTCATGTGTTATTTGTTTATGGAATCCATTTATTCTTTATGAGTTATTCATTTTATGAAATGATTATAAAACCTATATTATTTTCAATGGTTATGATATGTATAAATGTTTATGATACCCATTTAATTTCAGGGGTTATGATATGATTTTTTAGGATTTTGTGGAACATGGATGTTTGATTTCACAATGATGGGTGGAAATTTTATCTCCCTCCAATGAACTGGGTAAAGATTTCTATCTCAAAGGATAGACTAAAATCCTATAGGGAGTAAAATTTTATATTATTATGTCCATGGGAGTGAACCATGACTACCAATATGGTATGAGGAGTGAAATCATGCTACTAAGATCTCCATGGGAGTGAACCATGACTACCATGATGGTATGGGGAGTGAACGCATACTACTAAGATGGTCCTGGAAACAATGACTTGGATACTAGAGAAATAATAATATTTTCTTATATTTATGGAACAATCCTATGTTTATTCCTATGTAATTATTTCATGGATTGTGTTATTTATATCTTTATTATTCCTGTGTTATAAAATACCACACCATGTTCGATTATTCATGCATATAATCTTTAATATGAAATGTATGATCATATATTTTCATGATCATGTTCTCGTACCCATATTCTCATAATTATGCTTACATATATCCCTTATTTATGCTCACTGATAATTTGTGCTCACCATGTTCTTATGTACCATTTCCCCACATTATGAAGATAAGTTTTATATAGTAGTGCTGAAGGTGGATATCTTAATGGGAGATTTGAAGATATTTCACCATGATAGATTATTTTGTTTCCATGTTTCCTAAAATAGTAAACAATTAAATTCCTTCGGAATGTATTTTTGAAATGTACTGAATAATCATCTAAAATGATGTAATATCCTTTTATGTTATGACTGGATCTCTATAGTTGGTATCAAAGTAGTGGTTTAGTCAACCAATAAAACTATTAAGAGAAAACATTAGTGATGTCTAGAGGTATATTTCAAAGGTTGTGTGTAGGAATGTCTCTAAGGATAAATATAACGAGGAGTAAACCTTTAAGAAAAGGTCCACGACTTTTAGTTAAGGGTAGAGTGAGTAATTTTTCTATAAATGCATCTATGTCTAGATATTAAAATTGGTTGTGGATCTAGAACAACTATACCTAGGGTTGACATCTCTGACAAGACATTCTGAGCCTGATTTGAGGTAATTTGGTATTCAAAAATGGGCCTTTTTGTACACTGGGTTTGGCACTCCTAAGAGATATGCTTTAGAAATTCACAAAACTCTACATGAACCATCATGAAGGATTTAGATATATGTTGGATATGAATAACCTAGGGTGAACCTAGGGTGTCATATATTAAAGAATATTTCATGATTTAGAGATCTCATAAGTAAATATTTTATTCACTATGTGGTTTTCTATTATCATAACTAATGCTCAAACTATAATTATGGTTTTAGTCAATGGCGGGATCCAGAAGGAACTGAATTAATGTGGAATATGGTGGAATTTTTTTTAATAAGTAGTCAAGTGGTATGATCACTAAATTCAATTATGTTTTTATCATTTCTAATCAGTTATCAAGGAACAATATTAATAATGTGTACCCTAACAAACTATTAGACTCACCATGGAAGATAAAGAAGGACTTTGCTGAGAGTTCGAGTAATGGAGACTATGGAGGAACGAAGATTTGGTTTCCTTTGTTTCAAGAATGTTTAATTAATAAATAAATTGAATATCTGAGAGGAATATAAATATGTTTTGACATCAGAAAATAAGTACACAAAGCAATTTAATGTAAATGGAAAATTAATAGTTCAGGTAATGGAATGGATGAGAATATTAGCTTTCCTAAGACATCATTCAAGTTTAAGTGTTTTAAAAGTGGAATAAATTTTCATTATGAAACTCAATGTCCTAAGTGGAAAGATCCTGATGAGGATCTGCATGGTTGTATGAGTAATGGTAACATTTTTTATGATAATAATACTACATAGGAAATATAAAAGTAAAGTTTAATTATGTAATATGATGAGGTATCCTTGTTAATGTCATAAAGATGAAGTGAAATAATCAGATTTTATATTAATTTGTATTCAAAAAATAAGTTATATGAATCATGAAATATAAAAGGGTTGTTTAACTTATGTTTTCCAGATAGTATATACTTGTTTATGCTGAATTTTTTTGACCTATTAGTGGATTTATTTAATGATAAGGTGATACTTCTACTAAGGGAAGGTAACACTTAATATTGTATTTATGTTGATACAATTCTGTTATGAATTTGTTAATTGGATGGTACTTATTATCGTGGAACTATGTAATGAATTGTTAATAGGTGGGTTAACCTATCATTGATGATGTTTACAGTAATTTTGGATTTAATTAATATATCCAATATTTCCTATAATAAGGAAGAATGTCTGTTTTACAAAATTATTTATGGTAGTTAAGGTTATTATAATGTTTCAAGGGAATATACGAAAAGGGTATTCAAATGTTTGGAATGCGACACTCATGTGTTACTTTGTGATATATGGGGGATCAATGTTAAGATGATTTTGTGAATTTATTTTTAATGAATTGGATTGACATCTTTTATAAGGGTTATTAGTTTCACAATTCCTGAAATATTTAAGTTAAACTTTGGAGGAGTTATTTATGTATTGAGTTTGTATTAAAAAATTTGATAAAATTTTATTTAGTGATTAAAATTATTTCAATGATTTTAGTCATATTTATTTTGTAAATTATATTAATGTGGTTTTATAAATGGACATCAGATATGTCGTATGAAAACCAATCAAATCCAAAAAGGTCAAGGGTCTTAAACCCATGATCGAAGAACAATAAGGGTTTCATTCCTACCACTGGCCTACATGATGTCCTGATTTATATATACTTATTTTTTATTTATAATTATTTATGATGAAATGGATGTTTTACTTTTTATATTTAGATATTAATTTATTAAAAATATTGATTTTAAGAATAGTTATAGATAAATAGTTATATGTTTCATTCTTTTATGGGCCTTAATATCTTCTAAAAGTGTACTTTACTGCTTCAAGCATAAAAGATAATTTATGGGCATCCATTTCTATATGTAATGGATGAATTTTAAATATATAAACGATCAATAAATGAATGAAATTTTTTTCGTATTCTTGACCAATAAAATCATAACTAATGTTTAGGATAATGATCAAAAGGAAAATCAGTTTTCCTAATACCTCAATTTTTGTTAAATCAATGGCCATTTAAATCATCACAGATTTATGACTTTAAGGCCCTCACATTTTCTTTGATCATTCACTTGATTTTTATTGATGACCTCAATCATTCCATATAAATATTTATGCTTTTCCTCTACGTCCAATCTTCACTCCCAACCTATGATCTCTTATGTGGAAACCTAGTTATACGATACTTTGGTTAACCATTATGGTTTCAAATTTCCCTTTTTTAATGAAGAGTTATTAATAATTTTTATGATTTTGGTTTCTAAGAATGAAAATTTCAAGTATTAAACCTTGGATAACAAAGACAAATTTAGTTAGAGAAATTCGTTTTAAGGTGGTAGAATGTAACACCCTGAGATTTTGTGATTTTTTCCCCAAATTAATTTAACCTTTTTGATATTTTTAATTTCATGAAACACTAAACATAGTTCATTTTATGTTAAAGAAATATGTTTTGATTTCATTATATGTTGCACCATGTTAAACGTGCACTACAAGCATTAAAAACGTTGTCTTGCTTTACACAGAACGCTGAATTTAACTTGTGTTATATGAAAAAATGACTTTCCTCGATGACTTGCGTAACACACAATATCAGGTTTTATCAAAAAATAATATATTATTAAAATATTATTATTTCATATAATAAGATAAAACATTGACCTTAGATTATTGGTTATGAATATTATTAACTAATTTAGAGAAATACATGGTTTATACAATATAATATGAAATCAAAGTTTACTAATTAATTAGATATGAATAAGAAAGGCAATTGAATATAAAAGGAAATATTATTATGGTCAGAAATATCTTTTAACCTAATAAATTAAATTTTCATTCATTTCTTTCAATGAACTATTTCAAACATTCCTTTCACATGGAACATTTACTTGGTGTATGTTACATGCAATACCATGTTTCTACGAAACATAATTTTATTGTTATATTTATTTAAATGAGATAGTTATAACATATATATTAATACATATTAATATGTATAGTAATATCTAATTAAAATGTTTTATAATGGTTATTTAAAAATAGAACATAGTGATAATGAAAAATATATGTTTTAGTAAATTCATTATATGTTTTAAAAATACAATTATCTCAAATGAACTACTTTTCATTTACATATATGGAAAACAATAAAATTAACATTAGACACACATAGATATTGAATTTTATAAAATAAATATAATTATTTAATTCATATTGTCAAAATTATTCTTGGTTAATTTTGTTTATTTTTTTATGAAACATCATATTTTGATGAATTGTGAAAACTACTTCGTTTTGGTTAAAAACATCCTTTTATAAATATTTATTTTTTTTAAATATTAAATTACATTTTTTATGGTAAAATTAAATCAATTATACATCTATTATTAAAATTTGGCCATTATAAAAAATTTCACTTCGAAATTGAATATGAAAACATAACATACTTTTGAATATTTGTATACTTTAAAAACTATAATTTCATCTCCTCTACGGGATTTAAATTAATAATAATTTTACCGCTTCTGTGAATTGATTTATGAAAAACAAAATTAAACCATTTTAATAATTATACTAATTATATTCTTATAATATCAAATTATTTTTTACCAAAAATATTAGTAAATGTGATTATAATTAATCACAGTGATTAGGGTAAAATTTATGTTAATTTTGGACTAAACCTTAAAATTATGGGCCCAAATGACCTATCCACTTTTTAAACCCCCTGGATATCCATTTTTAGGACACACTATTTCCATTATTGATTTAGGTTGGTTTTTTATGACCCTTTGTAGGTATGTTTATGTGTACACCTAACTTGTTTTTTAAAAATTCCACGTAAATCCTTTGTCGTCCTTATAAAAGGCCACCACCTATCCCTATGTTTTATCACCACTAAAAAAATCCCTACAATAATATCCCAATACACTTCCAATAATTCCTCATTTCCCCATAGAATTAATCCTTTGGGATTAAGGCAATTGAAGGAAGCCTTTTGTCATAAACCAAAAGTAGTTACCCGATTAAGATGTAATACCTTCTCTTAAGTCCTTTATTTTATTTTACATATAAAACCCATCAAAATATATTTATTCTTATTATTATATAATAACACCAATATCCCTAATATAATAGGATTTTTTTATGTAAATGTTTTAACCTAAACTTACCCACTCCTCCATCAATCGCTAATGAACATACTGTTTTTGGGTACGAAAAACTATTGTCTCTCGAAATAATGATTGTTCGTTTTTCCATTACCACCTATCATGGTGGCCATTATATTGGAATATATATTCATATATGCAATATATTAAATTTATTATTTATTTCTTCTTTTTTATTCTCTTTTTCAACACATATCTATTTATTTTTCAATTTTTTTTAATAACATCATTTCGTTTGAGGAAGTGTGGACTGCCTCCCCCTCCATGTGATATGACTCATTAATACACCACATGGATTATATTGAGGTTGGTTTTAGTTAATAGAAAATAAATATATGATATAATAAATCTAACATAGTAATTTTATATATATAAATATATATACATATATTCTTTTAACTTTCTTTTTATCAACCCAACATTTATAATGAAATATCGTCCATCCATACGTACTGCCTACCATCTCCATAAACAGTGTAGTCTGTTTCATACTTATACATTCTATAGATTATTATAATAATCATATAATTTATATAAATGATATTTATATCATTGTTTATATTCTTTAAATCATTATATTAATTATAAATAACAATGATATAACAAATTAGGATGTATGTGAATAATAATGTGAAAATTACCCAAAGTGAAACCATAACATAGGGTTGTTAATAAGCGGATAATATAAGGTTGTAAAACATAATATATGGTATTAGATAAAATAGTTTTTTTAAAATACATATATTAAATTTATATTTATTATACAGGTGGTTTGAATGCATATGACGAGATTCAAGACACATGGAAACGAGATTTCATCTCACTTTTTATTCCCATGAGATACATGATATGTTAACCACAATTTTCTTTTTGTGCGGTGTAAGTAATACCCATAATTTTATTCTATGTATATTATAAAAAATTTTATGGTTTCTACCATATCCTTTTTATGAACTTTAATTCATGGGGTTTATATTTCAAAAGTTACCACATCTATAAAAATGTTTTGTCTCAATTTTCCTTTTTAGAGACTAATGTTTTATTATGCACCTAAACTATTTTTCAAGGTATATATAACTATATTTTACAATTTATATATATAATATCATTATTTTCATTATATTTTAATATTCATGTGATTTTATTTTCTTAAATTGAGAGTATGGTCCATATTTACCAACTTATAAGAGTTCATTGAGATAATCTAATCACTTTTCAAGATTGATTATGTTTATCCTTCCATTGATGAATTCATATGTTCTGTCTGTCAATAAATTCATGAATTTTTTTCTACTTGGTTTATTCATGAAATATTCATGTAGTGTTACCATTTTTTACTCTTTGGTACATAATATAGTTAATAATGTGGTTTTAATAAAGCATGATTTTACACTATATTCAGTCAGAAATCTATGTTACTCCAAAAACATATCTTATAAAAAGGGTTTCAAGAAATATTATACAAATATATTATGATCATTTAAGTACATTTTTACCATTTTATACCAATTTTTTCAAAGGAATCTTTTAATCGTTTCCTAAATGAGGAAATTTTCAATCCTTTTTACCATGAAAAGGAATGATCACTATACCACATGTGACATACGGATTTACCCATCTTCAATCCTTCAAATAATTATTTTCAGGTTTAAAGGATATTTTTATGAATTTTATTTAAAATGATATTTTTAATAGAAATTTTTATCAATACCTTTTCAAACAACTTTTTCATGTTTTCAAGTAAAATTTTTTTAAAGCAACTTTAAGATTCTTCTATAACATTTCATGGAAAATGAATTTCAAATTGTTTTCATGCTTTATTTATACTTTTTCAAATAATTTTCAAGGGAAATGGTTTTCAAAACGTTTTGAAGTTTTATTTATTATTTTTCAAATTATTTTCATAGAGTATAGTATTCAAAAAGTTTTTAATCACTATTTATAAGTCTTCAAATTATTTTCAAAAAAAATTGTAAAATGATTTTAAGATTTCAGTATAATTTTTCCATGTGTTTTCTAGGATAAAGTTTTTAAAAATATTTAGAAGCTTATTTTATGACTTTTTTAGGGAAAACCCAAATGATTTAAAGTACTATATATATGTTTTAAAGGTGTTTTATATTTAAAATATTATTAATTGGTTTTAGGTATTAAAAATATTTTTTTGAAGAAGAAAGGGTATTTTCCCCATGAAATTTCTTTTCAATATGTTTCAAAGTTATTTTCCATATAAGATGAAATTCGTTGATGTTACTGATTAACATCATGGAAATGATCTAAATGATTCATTCATATCCATTCTATGAATGTGTTGTGCTTAATGTCATGGTATTTATGAAATATTTTTCTCCATCATAGGTTTTATGTTTATAAAACCAGTTTCACTTTCACATGTTATATGTTTATGAAATCCATTTCTCTATCACAAGTTATTATTTTGATGAAATGAATATTAATACTATATTATTACCATAGGTTGTGATATTTATACATGTTTATGATACCCATTAAATTTCAAGGGTTAAGATGTGATTGTTTGTGATTTTGTGGGAAATGTATGTTTGATTTTGACTATGATAAGAGTGGGACAAATATATCTCTACAATAAATTTGGTAAAGATTTATATCTCATTATATATATTAAGATGGTTTCTAGGAGTAAAATTTTAATATTAATATGTCCATTGGATTGAACCATGACTACCAACCAGGTATGAAGAGTGAACTCATGCTACTAAGATGTCCATGAGAAAGATCTATGAATACCAAGATTGAGTGGTGTTTGAACCCATACTATCATGATGGTATTTGTAGTAATGTCAAGGATATTATAAAAATCATATTATATGCTTATGTTTCTTCCACAATACCATGTTTTATTCCTATGTTATTATTTATGGATTACGTTATTTATTTCTTTATGAATCATATCTTATAAACTACCATGATTAATTCCATGACTAACGTTTATCATCATTGATATGCAGGGTATGATCTTCTATTTTAATGATCATTTTCTCATACCATCATGATCATAATTATTCTTATATATCTCTATTATTTACCCTTACTTTGCATTTGAGCTCACCCCTTTATAAATTTATTTCCCCATGTTATGAAGAAATGTTTTATGTAGGATTGTCAAATGTGGTGATCATTATGAGAGATATTAAAGATCATTCACTAGGATATAAGATTTTGATTCCGTTTTTCCAAATAAACTAAAATATTATGTTCCTCAGAAATGTATTTTATTAATGTGAAGAATATTTATATAAAATTATGTAACATCCCTGTATGTTAAAACTAGGTTGCTCTAGTCAATATGTATTGGGGGTATTAATGTGTTATCAGGGAAAAGATCCCACTAATGATATGAAGATAATACTAATATATATAGGATCTTAATTCTATAATCAACATTTTTGTTCCAACATTTTGTTGGAATAATTATCAATGTTAGTGGAATACTTTCTACCATATCTCTAATCACTCATCTTGGATGTAAGAGATACACAAATGTGGGTTTTCTAACCATTACTGATGATACTACCAGAATATAAGCTAACATGAGAAATATAAAGTTATATGGAAATGATAAAACATCCATAATTATGTATCTAATATAATTGGTCTACAAAAATTTCATGGGCCTTAAAACTACCAAGGTTATTTTGGATAAACTAAGAAGAAGTTATAAAGGCAATGTCAAAGTTAAAGGATCCAAATAAAAAATTTAGAGGACTTAGCCTGATGATATAAAGATTTCTAATGGATAAAAAATTGTGGACTATTTAACAAAAGATAATGAGATTGTATGTAATATTTAAGGATTTAGTTAGAATCCAGATGACTCTATCATTGCCAACAAATATATGATAAAAATTTTCAGATCATTTTGATTCAACGATCTCAACACATGAATAAATATGAAATGTCTCTAGATGAAATAAAAAACATTCTTATATCCAGTGAGATATGGAAAATTTCAATTTTCTAGAAGGAATAAAAAATTGAAAATGCCTTCTAATCCATGATAAATAGATATCTTAGGTAAAAAGAGGTTGATTAAACAGAATGATCATATATTTATAAGCATTATGATGACATTAAAAACATTTTCAACATATATAATAAGGTTTTAGAAAGAGGAAATTGATTTCTAAGATGACGAATCCCAAAAATAGCTTCAATTATTATATCATTGGTCATTTTGAAAGAATACATATAATGAATATTGTTGATTAATTTGAATCCGAATCAGAATCCGAATCAGATGATGAAATATATCACAAACCCAAATGGAGTATAAATAATAAGAAAAACTATAGTATCAAGATGATAAATAATATGAGAAACCACAAGGATGTTTCATAGTCAATAGTTCTATATGATAATAATGAATTTTTCATTACTTAAAAAAATAAATCAATTGATTTCTCCTGTAGTAATGTGGTAGAAGATGAATTAAACGAACATCGGTGGAAGCTAAAAGAAAAATAATATTTCCTTATATGGAGGTTTCAATATCTTATTAAAAAAAGAATAAAGATAACAAAGAAAACAAGTAATTAACTATTACAAATAATAAGGAGGAAAAGGGTCTTCTTGATGAAGAAGTAAAAGAGTTAATAAAAAAGGATTAATATTTTTTAAATGAAATCATGATTTACAAATTAAAACTTATTTAACAAGATATTATGATATGGGATCTAGAAAAGAACATGATTTCTGTATTAAATAGCTTGATTTATACATAATACATTTGATTCACCATTCCAAATGAGTTGAATAAGGCAAGGGAATATTTAAATTAATCTTTTGAGATAAAATAAGAACCATATCAAGCAGGATAGAAGGGAGGTTAACAAGCAACTAATTATTCTGATGGGAAGGTAACTTCAAATGATTAATCTTTTAAAGATAAAACATAGGATATGTGGGACAAGAAGAATTAGAGGAAATCATAAAAATCTAAGAAACAGAAAAATTTTCAAATAAATCCATAAATCCCCAATCAATGAGTTCTTTAGGTTACAACATTAAAACAGAAAAAATAGATCTTCATTCATCAAGAAGAAATCATAGATAATTATGTTTCAAGGATTTTGTTGGTTTTTATGTTAACATGGTCACAAATAAAATTCTTTCAATTAAAACTTTTCATTAAAAAGAATGAGGCAATAATCAAGGAGTGTTTCAATTGGAATCTCAAGAAGAAAATATCATAGAAATGAACCTGTGATCATATATACAGCTTATCAATATATAGAAAACAAATTTTATATTCTGAACGAAGTTTTTTAAGGATTCATTTTTGAAGGTTACAAAGATAAGGTATTCATGAAAATATTTGAAGTATAATTATACTTTACAATTAAAGGAATGATGAATAAATGGAGAACCTATGGAAATTCATGTAAATATTATGATGGAATTGATAATGTCACAAATGATTGTATATTTATTTGGACACATCATTTGAAACTAGATAAAAAATTGGATGAATATCAGAATCATGGTAAATATAAATGAAAGAATATGGTCACATAAAATGAACTGAATGTTGATGGTAATTTATCCACATGTTTAATATTCAAGAATACAAAGTATTGTGGTTTAAAAAGTTATTCATCATAAAAAAGATGAAGCGAAGAGAGAATATAATTAAACCAATGAGATATAAAATAAAAAGAAGATTCCAAATAAATCATCATATTCTGAAATTTGTAGAATAGAATCACCAAGATTGATAGGAAACTCTCATCATGAATGTTAATCATAAGGATAAAGAAGGTACCTCCTAATTCCCTTTTATATATATACGTTTATACTAGACTACAAGGAACTAATGAAGATTGATTTATCCCTTAAGGGGGAGAATTGATGAAATTATGCTGTTAGATCATCACCACATCAGGAATCTGTAAATTATAAATGTCTTAATAAAATTTCAATATAAGATACTTCAATAAAACTTTTATACCTCTTTCATAAGATTATTAATATTATTAATAATGGGGGAGTTCATAGATTAAAAAATATGGTAAAAATGGGGGATATGTCATTTTACATGAACATTCTATTTTTGTTATGGAAGTGAGTTTCATATTTACAATTTCATTTATTCTATTTATTAATGGATACCCATATAATAGAATTGATAATTTCATATAAATATATTACATTCATTGAAGTTAATGGAAAACATTGAAAAACATTCTTCTATATGTCTTGTTTAATAGACAAGGGTAGTCAAATATGACATAGAGTTGATTAAATAATATCTCTTTGCTAAATACACTAGGTGATATCATCCCTCTCTATAATGGGATCATAAAATAATCTTCACAGTGAGGGAAACATGATTCTTATAATTCCCCACTTACCCTTTTTATTTGATAACCAATAATGGGGTGGATGTTTTAACTATATAAAAAATTGTGATATGTGTTGATATTGAAAAGATTATACAACGGGGAAGATTATTGATCCCATGTTTCATTGTTATTTCATTCAATTTGAATAATTAAATATATGTTTTTAGATGATGTGGTTATTCGTGGGTAATTTTTATGGATTCATATTATGGAATTAGATGTAACTCATGGAAAATTCTTATTATTATTGAAATGTTATGATTGATGTATTGATATCAAATGTCAAATACATGTTTCAAGGATAAAACATTTGTTACAAAAAGTGAAATACTATGAAAAAATTTAATTTTCATGATAATAAAAAGGCCATGAAACTAAATTTTTCATTTTTTTAAGATAAAAAGAGTTAATTTCTTATCATATTACATTAGATGGATTTAATTTTTTCCTATAAATATAATTTTTCTAAGAGAATTACTATAGGAACATACATTAAAATAACGGATAACCACATGTTGATAAGTTGATCAGCTTGACTGCACATATGTGTATTGAGATCACTATACATAAGACATCCCATAACACCACATAAGGAAATATTGGAGAGATTGGGTTTTGTATAGTATTTTATGAGTACACCTATATTTGAGCAGATTGACCAGGAAAGGTGGGCGAGGCAAGGAGGCATTGCCTATGAGGCATGATTGTGTGTATGTGTAATGGATGCAGACCCCCCATCACCAACTCAAAAATGTTGTAGCGCATAATTTCTAATAATTCTGAACAAGGATCCTTGAGTTTTTTAATGTGTAAAAAAACCCTATATATTATTCAGTCGTCATTTATAATGATGGAATTAATGATCACCTTTTGACCTTATTAATCTATGTCATTAAATAATTCTCCTGAAACATTTTTTCATATCAGCTGGATGTATTCAACCTCAGTCACTTGATCTCTCTCTATATGAACTATAGTACATCTCTAATTTCCTGATGAACCATCCATGCAGTTAATTTTTATTTAATTGTCTTGGTGATCCAAAATAAATAGAATCATAATGAAACATTTTTTCTATAACTAAAAGAAGACAGTGATCACATGCCATTATCACATGAATCCATCACAATATGATCAATGGATCCTCTAATCATATGTATAATGTTATCTCAAAATCACTAGAAAGATTCATATGATCATTATACAATCATCATGACATCTTTTGAACACTAATTACATTTCATATATATGAGAATAACTTCATTCTCATTAAGATCCCATCTTTTACGTATATCTTAATGTGTATTATTCAAGATTGTCATAAATGTTTCATTATATTATCGAGGAATTAACTACTATTATAGCATGTGAAAATAAATTTGGGGGTCTCATGATTAACAAAATAATCAGCCAACGTGATCACGAGATTGTGTGTTCATTTTAGAGATGCATGGAGAAGTTGAAAGTTTCAGCATTCAATGATATATGTTGAGTTCCTTGATTGTATAAATTATTCATTGACATTTCATAAAAATTAGAGATATATGTTATGATCCATTTCTATAAAAACAAAGTCTTGGTAACATGCGGTTGTTTCTACCCATTAAGATATCTTGATAACTCTTGTAATAGATAAATCATGTGATCCATTCAAATAAAGGACCAAATGATTATACATGATCTGATCACATGAAGAAGATCTCTGGAACCACACGTGTAATGTGAAGCATAGAAGGAACCTAAAAACACAACAAGTTTCACGAATAGAATGTAAATTTAGAGACACATCCTTACTTCATGTATTTTTAATAAACCCACAGAAAAAAACCTATTGTCATGTAATTGATCTGATAGACACTACCTTAGTCATGAGAAGCATATATATGATGAAAATAATACATCATGTGATATCTTATTATTATTTAATATGTAAATCTTTCAATTCTCTATTATATTATTTGAAGGATATGATTATAGTTTCTCTGAACCATAACTGGTCATGAAAATGATGTACGATAAAATCCTTGTAAGAAGCCCATGAATTCGAATGATCCAATGTGGGAACATAAAATTATCTTAATAACATAAAATAAAAATCTAATAAGAAGAAAAATATTTTCTTAAAACATATTGATATATAATAATTGAATTTAGGTGGAGAAAACTTATTTATAATTATTCTTTATAATGTGTGATCTTCATGCATCGTGCTTTATGACATGCATTCACAAATAATGGTTATGAAATCATGAATCTAGACTTAGATGAAATTGTGAAACATATTTCATAAAAATAAAATTATTTAAGAAGTTTTGTGAAAATGATGCACACATTTATTGAGGTCAGGAGTGTATTATATGGAATAATTTTCTGAGAAGATTTTTACTATGGTAACCGGTAAAAAATATGTGACTTGAATTATTAAGCAATACCACCAGACATGCCCTGTGGTTGTTGATTGTACATGAATTATGAAAGAGAATGTCAGATACAAAAATATTGTGGGTGAAGATTATATATTATCCTATAGTTGATCAATAATTTAATTTTAGGAGAATACTTCTAGATGGTGTATGGAGTTTAATAATTCTTTCGGTTGGAGGTGAAGTAGAAAATGTATTTCTGTAAGACTAAAATAACTAGAAGACTTTTAGTTAGAGCTAGAGGTAGAAGGAGACTCTTGGAAAGATATGGAGAACGCAATGTCTCACAGTTTGAAATAAATTCATTTTTATCACTTGTTTGATAGTGAATAATTATAATCCCTTATTTGATATTGAAGAATATTTAATCATAAGGGGGGTAAAAGTTGATTAAAGAGTATACATTTGACTGAACCATGAAATTCTTGTGTCCATATATATCCGTTATTTCAACATCACATGAGGTGAGACTCAGTGATAATATTGATTTGTTCAATAACCATAACATTTTATAGAGTTTGAATTTGAATTAAAATACATTCAGAAAAATAAAACATATTTTCTCCCCACCCCACTTAGTGGTCTATCTATATATTGTCTCTACAAGAATGTACACATCAGGTGTTATAAAATATTCTGAATGAATATTTCATGGGTTTGGTGGCTCATTTTAAGTACATATTACATTATTTTAATTCTCAAATAATAATATCTAAATGGAGATAATATAGATGGTCCCATTCAAGGAATTATTTATATGTCATTTTCATTATACAATATGTTGGGTTAAAAGTTGAGAATCGCCACTGATTGAAATTATTTCTATACATGATCCTATAAATAATATCTAAATGTTATTATAGTAGATTTACATATCTTAGAGATGACATAAATTTGATTCGGATCATAATCATTGAACATTATCTTTAAACATTAATTGTCACATATTAATGAAATTTTCTTACAGACATGGCCATTTATGCCTGGGAAGGCAAGGGATGTTCACCCTGATAAAAATTGGACCAACAAAGATTATTGAATATATTGGAAATTTTACATATGTATTATTTATTTTGATGAGATATAATTATAAATATATAATTTCATCATATTTCCTTAGATACTATTATTTCTCTAGGATCCCAACCATGTCATCAATTGGGACCATGTCACTCTTGAGTGAGATGTCACATTTATTCTCATAAATTATCAGATTTGGGAATGATAATACATGATATTTTTGGGAAGATTTATATAATTTTAGGGATTCTCTTTCATCATGGTAGTATTCAATAGGAAACATGTGGATGAAGATAAAATAATGTTTGAGCAATGGCTAAAACCATTCAAGGGAAACACTAATTTCAATATTATTGAGAATAAAACACCACCATTTTAAGGTATTTATCTATATTATTTATTATTAATGGGTTTTCTATTGAGAATATTCTTGGTGATTTCATATTTTTTTAAGGTATTTAGAGTAATCATGGTTTAATCACTATTAAGGGATACTATGTACATTCTCTAAGAAATCATGTTGTATCGGGAGGAGAAATTTTTTGTAAGCTATATGTTTTATGGAGGTTTTTAAAAACTCTATCATATGAACATGAAACCCTAGAAAAGACATTTCCTACTATTGGAATGTGGTTTTTCAAACATTTTTTCATAAGTGTATGATACTTTTTTTGTTGTATGAAAATTTATTTTTTATCTTCAAACATGCCCTAAAACTCCCATATCTCTTCAGTAATCATAAGATATCAAAACATAGTGAATATCTAAGTTATTTTACATTATTTTTGATATATTTTATTGATCTAACTGATACTTTGATAATCATACCTTTGGAATCAAAGTTTACAACTTTCTTCAAAACTTTTCATCAAGATCAACATGTTTTCTCTCTAACATAACCATAGAACAAGTATTTTTTACCCGAATTAGTAGGATTAGACAATTTAAAATGGGAAATCATTTCGATAAAAAAATTTAAATGAAGAATTATTCATGATATATATGAATTCATGGGTGTTTTTCCCTAAATTATTTTGACATAATTAGTATTTCATATTTCCATTTTATTTATTTGTGTTGGATCTTGGGATTTTATAAATAAATTTCATCTTTTTTTTAATGATATTACCCTAATGCAAATATTTTAAAAATTCTCTTATATGTTGGTTCTTAGAATATTGATTATAGGAATCACCCATAATGGGTTTTGAAAATATTATAAAATAGGGTTTTAAATGAAGTTTTATTTTTTATCTGTATTAATGGAATTAATGGGGTTTCATGTGTTCATCATCATGATGTATGAAATATGATTGGGATTTCCACACACAAAAAATTAACATCATACAAATAACTTTGGGAAGCGACACTATAAAAGTGGGCCAAAATGACTATTTAGTAAAAGGATATATCATCATTCAAGAGTATATTAAGATCCAAGCCATGGATATATCTATGTGTATAAGTTTAAAAACATGGGTGGATAATGAAAAATTAAATTGTATTAATTTATATGGATTATTTAAAGTAAAAAAACATATTTTTTATAGTTATTAAAGAATATTTCATGATATATATTATTAAACATTATTGAAACTACTTTATCTTTTTTTATATTATTTTTATTTTTTATAATCAATTGAGATTCCATGACTTAGTGGAATGTGCTAAATGTATATTTAAGGTTTCATAATGATCTTTGTAACTCAAAACCTCTTTATAAACCATGGTATGTAAGATTTTTTTATTCACTAGTACGTGAATAGTGCAAGTATTCTACTCAATAGAGTGGATTCCTGATGTACCCAACCTAGTTGGTGGGGATAGAGAATTTGAGTGGTTCACATGTTATACATGAGGGGTACAACTTTGGTTCCACGTTCATATACTATTATAGTATATTTTTGTTATCATTTTCATTATTTTGAAGTCTATCTAATATTGGCACTTGATAAATTTAATTTTTTTGTGTTTTTTGTTTATTCATTATATATAGACACATCCATGGTTCTATTTATTATAGATTTATCATGTGATGATGTCATGTTTTTAAATATGGTAAAATGTGACACTTTTTAATTTTTTGGTTAAAGCCTTGGAATTTATTTCAAACAATTTTTGTCTAGGAAATTTCACTTAACGTTAGTAGGACCTTTGACCCAGTTCAATACAATGGGTTTGGAGAGGATATCACAATTTATTTACCCTACTCTTGAACCATGTCATTCAACTATTCATTAATTTTAAGATAAAATATTGAAAAATGAATATTTTTATTGATTTTAAAGAAATTAACAAGATCCCAATCTTGAATTTTATACTTTATCCCATATTGATTACTTCATTGAACAACAATATAGAGAAAAATACTTTTCCAATATTTACCATCAATTTGGATATCATTAATTGATTTTAAAAATGTAGTCTATATAGAAGAAGCCCTTTTTTATGATGTATGGATAATATTAATATATATTTATTTCATTTGGATATATAAATTCTCTCGTTATCTTTGTGGATTTAATGAATGAAATCTCTGTAGATTCCCTTGATTAGTTTTTGGTAGTCTTTGTATAAGATATTCTTAAATATTCTATGAGAAAAGAATACAATGAAGATCAATTTAGATATTTTATTAAGATCCTAGGGAATGATATGTTCTATTCTAAAATTACCTTCTTTTAGTTTTGGGTTTAGAAATACACATTCTTCCATCATATAAACTCATGCGAGGGTATATAAGTGGATCTTTCAAAGATGGATGTTATTGAGAAATGGCCTGGACTAACTGTATCAATGGTGATCCATATTTTTCTTTGGTTTTCTATATAATATAGGCTCTATGTGAGGGATTACTCATGGTTATATATTCTAATATTCAATTTCACTTGCAAGGGATACAAGTTCCATCGGACAGATGAATGTGCAAAAACTTTTGTGGAGTTGAAAAGATGGTTGGCCTACAAATTTGTGTTTACACTACCCTATAGTTTAAAAGAGTTCAGGATCTATTATGATACAATAAAAAGGGTCAATGATTAATACTAAATAAAAAATATATAGTGACATCTTATGAAACCAGACGATTAAATATTGGTTAAATGAATTACTTAAAAAATATTTTCACCTAGAAATGAATATTTTTTAATCAAAGATATAGATCCATTATCATTTTGGTGGAATATTTGACATATCTATTGATCATAAATTGTTGAAGTATATATTACCACAAAAGATATGAATATGAACTGAATAATAAGGTTAGAGATAATTAATGATTATGACTACTTGATACACTACCACCCAATGAATATGAATGAGGATGTAGATGCTCTATATTAGAAAGAACATGTTAGTTTTTCTAGGATGAGTGTTCAAATAGATCCAATATTTCTGTATCTATAGAATTTGGTCTTTAAAATCATGAGTCATTGGTATAGATTATCTATTCCATAGAGTAATGTTAAAAAATATGTCAATATGAGGATTAAATAAATTCAAAGGGAGGATTGAAAATTGGATATGAATGTGAGAAATATTCTTATGTTAAACACATATAATGAAATAATGATAACATTTATAAATAGATTATGTGTCCCATCAATACAAGACATAAATATGTAGATGTTGGACGAATCTCATAATTCATCAATCACTATTCAATCATGATTATGAGGATTTATTGATTCTAAAATAATATTTCTTTGGAAAAAATTTGAAAAGGGATACAGAATATGAAGGACCGCGGAACACCATGAGAGGGGAGTGGAGAATCATGGTGTAAAATTTTTCATTTAAACTTATGGATCTTGTTCCCACGTTAGTAGGAACCTGTTAAACCTATCTGAAGAGAATGTTAAGAATATAAACAATCACAATCAAAGAAATGACACAACTATAATATATTGTTCACTACTAATCGCTGCATCCAAGGAGCATATGTTGACAGTGTGTCGGTCATACCAAAAACTACTAATCTTCACATGTTATGGATTACAAGAGTTTAGCACAGTCACTATATTCAATGCATGCTTCCTTTAAATGGATTTAGGGATAGTACAATGCATCCCATAGAACACTTTTACTGACTCCCCCTTGCTCACTTCGTTGGAAGAATCTTCACTCAGTTTAACGACTTGAAGGTCGATTTAATGGTTTAGCATCAAATCATGAATCCTCAACTATAAATGGATGCGTTGTTGAAGTATTTTAATCTCCCAAAGATACAATTTATTATCCTATACCCTGATATGTTATGGAAATTAATTTCGAAAACTGATTTGGTCAATTTTTAGGCTTCCTAGTGTGTTCTGAGGACAGTTGCTTTTTCCGTGTACCGCTGCTATTTTTTCATACCGTCCAACTCCTATGTGTATTATTCAGATCCTTTGTGAACTTCCCTTCTCAGCGTACCACATATTTCCCTGCTCCGCGTACTGCCTTGCTCCGCCATGTACTATGAGAGCTACCTGTGCAAACCACACTCTCTTCCATGTACTATTTTCCATACATAGATTATTCTATCTGTGTACCATCTTCTCCACCATGTACCACTTTGGACTTCACCAAATTTCTTCAAGAAATTTTAATATCTTGTCTCCCCTCTCAACCAAGTGGATTTCTATTCCTTAAATAGGTAGGTAACTCCCCAAAATTTGGTAATCTGATTTACCCAAATTTTTAATTTGGGACAATCTTCAATATAAACTGAAGTCCATCTGGGTACTGTTAGGCTCCATAGTGTACTACTCCTATTTTGCAAACTGCAACAATCTGTCCAGACTTCAACATCTGGCGTACTTCATGATTTCACAGGGTACCATTACTGATAACCATTTTCTTTAGCATTCCACGTACCACATGCCTTCACTGCATAATGTTTTTGTGAACTGTTTTCGTTTTTGGGTACCTTTATGCATACCAAACACCTTCATCACGTACAATGCATCATCACCATGTACTACGCGCCTTCACCGTGTACTGCACGCCTTCACCGCATACTGTCAGCCTTCACCATGTACCATTGCTTCAAACCATTACCAAAATCCTAATTTTTTAGGCCCAAAAAATTGGCAAATACTGGGAAACTATGCAACCTTCAATACATATTTCAGCCTCAAACGTATGACCTCAATCCTTCTAACCATCATAGTCATCCATGTGCAGAATAACAACAAACACATACCAAACTCCATTATTAAAAATGAATATCCTTGGTTCCAATAATCTCCCTCTTTGGGTTTGTTGGAAATCTACAGATAAATTCATTGATATTACATCTACAATAAAAACCAAAACCTATCAAGAAAAACTCAACCATCACTCTAATTATATATGAGAAATGATCGGTGTAGAAAAAAAGTGATAAGACATGAATTGATTTCTCATTCATTTCTTTTCTCCACTATAGTTGTATCTCTGGCTTTTTCCTATATCCAAAAAACAGATCATTCTTCATTGAATCAATTGAATTTATCCGTTCTCCCCCATTGTCAATACATCCCAAAGACCAGTATTTAAACATTATAGAGATCCGATCAAACTCCCCCTAGATTTTATCCCCTACATAATCCTACTACACTTCCACAAACAAATTAACATAGTAAAAATAGTTGGGGATAGGGGAAGCTTGTAACCTCCTTATGCACTGGGCGGTGGCTGAACACCATGTTTCAAGTGATTTTTCTCAAACACAGCCACTGATAATGGCTTTGCAAAATGTTAGACACTTTCTCATCAGTTCCCACATGGTCTATTTTGATCACTCCTTTATCAAAATTTTCACTGATGAAGTGATATATTATCTCAACATGTTTCGTAAGATAATGATGAACATCATTCCTTGTAAGATCAATTTCCTTCTTGTTATCATAGTAAATCACCATTGGTTGTTTCAACTCATCACCTTTGTCACTCTGTTTCTACTTCATCCAAAGTATCTGAGTGCACACCTTGGTAGCAGATTTATATTCAGCTTTAGCAGTACTAAGTGAAGTACATTCATGTTTCTTGCTAACCAGCCCACACATTTCTTCCCAATATATAATGCTCCACAATTGGTATACATTCTATCCACTAGATCTCCATCCCAGTCAATATCATAAAATGATGATAGTTCACTATCTATTGCTCCAGTAAAGTATAGCCCAAAATTTTGTGTACCTTGAATGTATCTCGTGATTATTTTTACTACCACCATATGTTCTTCCTTTGGATTACTTGGAATGTCGGCCGCAAGGAAAGTTGCAAAGACAATATCAGGTCCTATTTTTGTTAGGTACGGTAGACTTCCAATGATTCTTCCATACATGGTGGGATCTACATAAGTCTCATCCTCATTCTTTCTAAGCTTTGATCGAACTATAATCAGAGTTGATATTGGTTTGGAATTGTGCATATTGAATTTCATCAGTACCCCTCTCTCATACTTTTCTTGAGAAATGAATGTGTAATCATTATTCTGAATCACCTAAACCCCTTAAAAGTATGTGAGTTCACAAATCAAAGAAATTTCTAATTCTTATTTCATTTGATTGGAAAATTCATCCACTGATCCATGTCTACTTCTATAGAAAATAATATCATCCATGTATACTAATACCATGAACTGATCCAATTGAGAGTTATTCACATAAAGATTGTGATCCACTCCTCATCTTTTAAACTCAAGATTTCTCAGATATGAGTCCAACCAAGAGTATCACGCCTATGGTGCCTGTTTTAGGCCATAAAGAGATTTATTTAATTTTCAAACCATTAGTTCATCATTATCAAGAAAAAACCATACGAGTTTTTCAATGTTGACTTCTTCTTCCAAAACAATATTTAAGAATACTATCTTTGAATCCATTTGATACATTTTATAGCTTCTTTGGATATCCATGGTAAGAAATATCCTAATTGAATCTAGTCTCACTATGGGAGAAAATGTATCCTCAGTATCAACGCCTTTGATTTGTGAATATCTTTTACAAACCAATCACGCCTTATTTTTAATCACATTTCCATGGTCATCAATTTTGTCATAAAAATAGACTTTTTACCAATCACATTACGATCTTCAGGTCTTTTAACAAAATCCGATGTATGATTTTGGTCAATCTAATATAACACTTCATTCATTTCTTTCACCCATGACTCATCCTTTACAGCCTATTCAAATGAGGATGGTTCCACAATTGATAAAAATGAATATTGTGCATTATTCCTCATTCTCTTTGTCTGTGTAGGTGCATTTCAATCCCCAATAATGTTGGACTAGTCAATCTATGCTCTTCAATTTCTCCTTTGGGGTTCAATCGAATTCTCTCTAGCTATGGATTCCTCTTCTGATTCTTCTTTAGAGTCAACATCAGGTTGTGAATCACGATAGTTTTTTACACCTTCCTATATCTCTATATTATAATTTGTTATATGTTCACATTCTTCCTCATCTTCTATCACATCATCATAAGAATTCCTTAACGAATTCATGTTTTTCTCTTTGATGATCATTAAATCACCGTTTTCCACAATTCTTCCCATGTACTTATTAAAACACTGGTAGGATTTCCTGGTCATTGAGTATCCAAGAAATATTCCTTCATATGCATTGTCTCCATACTTCCATTGATTTCATTATTTGTTTCAAATAAAATATTATCTTCTGAAAAAACAAAAAAAAATCGAAGAGGTCTTCCTTCCATGACACAATTCATATGGTGTCATTGTTTCCCCCATTTGTAGCCCTATTAGATTTTGAATATACACTGCACCTTCTACTGCCTATTTATAATAATGTCGAGGAATACGACTCTCAATCAGCATAGTTCTGGCCATGTTGTTTACCTGTCGATTCTTGTTCTCAACAACTCTATTTTGTTATGGTGTTCACACTGATGAAACCTCATGTTGTATCACATGCTTCGATAGGTAATTTTCAAATTAAATGGATGTGTATTCCCCTTCATCGTTAGACCATAAGAATTTTATCTTCTCTCTGGTATCATTCTCTGTGATTCGAAGATAGGTTTTCATGCAATCAAGCACTTTTTGCTTACTGTGTATGACGATCACACATGTCTTTATTCTGTAATCATCTATAAAAATAACAAAGTACATTTTTACATGTGTTCCAAAAACATTTTTCAGGCCACAAACATCTTTATGGATGAGGTCAAGAAGATTTGATTCTCTTTTCTACTTTGGCCGGTAGGAACTACAGACCAGTTTCCCTCACATGAAAAAATCACATGTCTTTTCTCGTTCACACTGCAGATTAGGGATATCCACTACTATCGTCACCTTAGATATCTTTTCCATGTATTTCTGATTGATGTGTCCCAATCTCTGATTCCATAAGTTGTTTTCCTCTTTAACTATTATGTATAAAATGTTCTCTTTTTTGTCAACCTGGTATAAATTTCCATATGTTCTACAACCTTTCATGAGATAATTCCTAGACATTCCACTTACATCACATCCCTTCTGATTTAATGTCACAATAAGTCCTGAGTCACATATTTGACTCACACTCAGAATATTATGACGTAGTCCATCCACATAATGAACTTCCATCATTCTCAACTCGTCATTAGCCGGTTCTTTATTTCAACATCATTTGATCTTAAGAGAACCATAATTACCAAATATCACTATTCTATCTAGATTTTTCTTGATATTCATTAATAGGAATGTATTTCACATCATATATTACGAACATCCACTATCAAAAATCCATGTTCTAGTGTTCATGGTGTCTTTGAGGGATTCCTATGAAAAGATGGATTTTTTAATTTTCTTCATTTCTTTCCATGAGATATTGGATTGAGTGTAGGACAATAATGTACATCAAATTATCCATTCTTTGTACATGGGTTCTTTATATTAAAATTATTCTTCCAGAGGAGAAAACCTATTTGAAACAACAACACCATCTAGTTGAGGAGTATTAAGACATCTTTTAGCATTAAAGGAATCTCTCCTATCAGACCTCTACCTATAATACACTACTTTATGGACAAAATTAGAATTTTGAAAACAATATCTATAGAAATTATTTGTTCAATAAGAAGTATGATATGAACATTTTATCCTTTTTTTAACTCATAACTCTTCCTCATTCATATATCTCCTTGCCTCTTCATAGTATGACATGGTATGTCCCAGATTGCCACAAAACTAAAAATTCATGAATGAAAATTTCTTCTCACTTCTATTTCTCCTCATGGATTCTTCCTTGGGAAAGAGTTTGACTCTATCATTTCTAGAAACTCGAGGATAATATTCTGTTGTCCTTTAATTTTGATTTAAGGATTTATTTTTCAGCACTTCTGGTGGCTTTTCAATAGGATCAACTTTCAACATTCCATTATTGTGGTGAACTTTATTTATAGCATTTGATGTTTCAGCATCACAACCAATTCCACCATTTCCCATGGATGTGGTTCTTTGATCACTCAAGATATTTTCAACTCCATCAGAACCACATTTTTCTCTCTCTAGAATCTTATCATCCAAGAACCTTCCAATTTGTATTTTATTCTTGGCTTCTTTTGAAATTGATTCACATCCGAGTTTACTTCTCATATTAACAACTTCTTATTTGATCACCTCAACGGTCTTGTAATTCTCCTCTAGTATTAAGGTAAGGTCATTTGTGACATTTTCTTGTTCTTCAATTATGATTTTTAGTTCCAAAACATCATCAGTTCATTCAAGTATAGATGATTGTACTTTCCCAACTTCTTCTAGCCGATCAATTTATGCTTCCAGTTGATCATTATAATCTAAAGTTTCCCGCACCAAGGCATTCCACATATTTCATCAATTACATTTATTCTCAAGATTACTAAAAGCTTCCTTAAGTTACAGCTTGGGATTGGCATCAATATTCAATTGATTATTTGTATCTTTATCTGTCAACAGTTTGAATTTTCAATGGAATCCATCATGGAAGCATGGTTGTTTGATTTAAATTTTGGTTCCTCTTCCTCAAAAAGTTCATTTTCATCATCTTCTTCTTCACAAACAAAACTCTTTCGTTGAAATTTATTTCCAAATTTAAAATCTATTTTTTTTAAACCCTTTCTGAGGATTTTGAATGTTTTCATATTCACTTTCTTCATCATTGAACTATCTTGGTAAATGAGAAGTTATGGTCCCTACTCTTCCAGAGAAAAAACAAGACAGAGGTATCTTTCCTTCAACATTCCATCCCTTTTTGAGTTTTTTAGAAATGATTGAAATAACTTATTTCCCATAATTATCATCATCAAAAAAGTTTCCTAAAATTTCTAATCTAACTATGGATTTCAATTATTTTTATTTACTTACAAAAGTCATTGCATATTCTGGGTTGAGTCCTATCTCATATGCCACCAATATTCTCATAAGACTATCAAGAGAATGTTTGGAATGATCCCTTTCATCAAGAGTTGAAACCTTTTCATTATAAATGGATGGAGGCCTTCCCCTAATTTTCTTTATAATGTCAGTTTCTTTAATCTCATAGACAATCCTTCAAATTTCTCTAACAACATCAGTAATTCAATTGAAGAAAGAATCTGCATTTTCATTGGGGTGCATCTTCAGATCATTAAACCTTTTGTGTAAAACTCAGAGCATTTCCTCCTTCACATTATTCTAACCTTCATAAATATTCTCCAGTTTCTCCCACATAGACATTGATGATGTAAAATTCACCACCTTCATATGTATTTTATCATAAAGAGATGATGTTAGGGTATTCTATGCTTTAGCATTATCATCCATCATTTTCCAGTCTGTATCAGTCGTATATTGACCAGTTGGATCAATGAATTTTTATTCCTTGTGTAGTGGGAAAAAGTACATCAATTCCAACAGATATTCAATGAGATCTCATCATGTTCTTATATATCTTAAATTTACTTCCATCAATCAAAGGAACTCCCCTGACTTTAATTATATTCTCTGTGTCAAAAAAAATAGGGCAAATTTAACACCCGCAACCTTTACCCTCTGATACAACTTAAAGGACCCCGGAACACCATGAGAGTGGAGGGGTGAATCAGGGTGTCAAAGTTTTCTTTTAAACTTATAGATATTGTTCCCACTTTGTTAGGAACCTATTAAACATGTCAGAAGAAGAAGTTCAGAATATAAAAAATCACAATAAAAGAAATGACACTACAATTTTACATGGTTCACCACTAAGTGCTACGTCCAAGGACCAAACGCCGATGATTTTTTGGTCTTACCAAAAACCAATAATCTTCACAAGTTGTGTATTACAATAGTTTATCATAGTGACTTTGTATTAGGTTCAGTACCTTCACAAGGGTTTAGGGATAGCACACAATGTCCCTCAGATCACTTCCGCTAACTCCCCCTTGCTCACTGTGTTGGAAGAATATTCACTCAGTTTAACGACTTGAAGGTCACTTCAATGGTTTAGCATCAAATCATGCA
This sequence comes from Viscum album, assembly GCA_963277665.1. Lineage (NCBI taxonomy): Eukaryota > Viridiplantae > Streptophyta > Magnoliopsida > Santalales > Viscaceae > Viscum > Viscum album. Next base: position 448,415,989 of record OY728147.1, read on the forward strand.
TCCTAAATTTTAAATGGATGCTTTTTTGAAGTCCCAAAATCACCCATATATGTAAGGTATTTTCCCATACACTGATATGTTATGGAAATTAATTTTTCAAACTGATTTGGTCAATTTTCCGGCTTCCTTGGGTGTTCTGTATACTGCTTCTATTTCTGTGAACCATAACTATTTTCGCATAGTGTATAACTCCTCCATGTACATTCCATATCCTCCAATAACTTCCCTTCTCGGTTTACTTCCTGCTCTACTTACTTCTACACTCCTCAACATATCTTCCTACTCAACATACTGCCTTGCTCCACTGCGTACTGTGAGAGCTACCTATGCGAACTACACCCTCTTATGCATACTATTTTCCTTAAATAGATAATTCTCTATATGTACCATCTTCTCCACCATGTAACACTTTGGACTTCATGGAATTTCATTCCAAACTATTAATCTCCAGTCTCCTCTCTCAAAAAAGTGGACTACTATTTCTTAAATAGGAACGTAACTCTGCAAATTTCAGTCATCAGATTTACCCAATTTTTCAATATGGGGAATCATCCCATTAAACTGAACTTCATTCATATACTGTTAGGATCCACTGCATACCACTCCTATTTTAAAAACCACAAAAATCCTCCTAAACATCAACATCCCACGTACCACATGTCTTCACCATGTACTGTTACTACGAACCACATTTGGTAGCATTCCGCATACCGCATTCCATCATCACATACCGTTGTTGCAAAATATTTTCAGTTATAAACAACGTTCCACATACATCACACCTTTATAGCACACCACACACCTTCAATATGTACCACACACCTTCACTACGCACTGCATGCCTTCACCGCATACTGTTGGCCTTCACTGCATACCGTTAATGCAAACCATTTCCAAACTCTTGATTTTTATGTCCCAACAAATTTGATAACATCGGGGAACCATTCCACCTTCAATACTTCTTTCTGCCTCAAACGTATGACCTTATTCCTTGCAACCTCCCTAGTCATCCATTTGTAGATTTACAACAAATAGAAACCAAATTTCATTATTAACCGCGAACATCCTTGGTTGAAATAGAATATTATGTATTAATATTACTAGTGTGTGAGTATGTTTTAGAATAAAAAAATATAATGGGATGATATAGTAACAAACTACCCTAGTTTGACCAGTCCCATCACCCAAGACAGTGTGCCCTAGGACATGAAGCATTTTATTGACACCATAGGATGGTGACAATCACAAGAGAATCACATATGACATTTTTAAAATTGTTTATCACTTGTTAAATAAGCCTAAATAGTACATGGGTTTTTAATACCACCAAAACATAATCATAGTAAATAGAAATTAACACAACACTGTAGTAATCCAAAAACTACAAAACAAATATACCATAAACCACCTCATAACACCATATATAAAATTTCATAACAGATACCTAAGAGTTGTATCTCAATTCAAAATATCAAAAACCAAAACATAGATAAAGGCCAACATGGACAATATATGTATACCACTTGTAAAAAACACAAAATCATCTCCTCGTAAGCTAATCTTATCAGACCACATCCCCTCCAACATAAAAAAATTATATCATGGTAGTAAATAATATCCACTTATGTACAAATAGCTCTTAACCTTATCAATTTAATGAGAAATAAAATCCACATACATATATCAATAGTTTTATGTAGGTAATGAGGAACAAGGCCATGTATGATACCACCTTGAATATTTTTTATGTATTTTAACACATTAAAAACAATAAAATTATGGTTTAAATACTAATTTTCCAAAAAAAATATATGATGAAAACATTTTTTTATTAAAAATCCATTTGTTCCCCCTTAGGGTTTCTTTAAAATAATAATGCTTACATGGTATCTCAAGGTGACACATGATGAAGAGCTTTCTGGGGACTCTTCCACTCCTACATTTGTAGAATCCACAGTCCTATATTCTATCTACCACATACCCGGAATAAATTAAAGGCTCCAATACCATTTTTATAAAGAAGCATCTTGGGTTGATTGGACCCATACCTTGCGTAAGCATTCCATGATTCCCAAATTGTGTCTTATACAACCACATGCTAGTGTAAAGCACTAGAAATCACAAAAAATCATTTTGGAATGGGTTTTTTCTCCATAAACTGGCAAGACCTATCGAGGAGTTTTGGATGACAACCCCAATATAATAATAGTAAATGGAAATAAACACAAATACATAATAATGTAATATTTACTCAGATTATATACCATAAATAGACTCATAACATTATATATAACTTCCCTAAAAGAGATGTAAACATTGTACCTCTTATCTTGAACCCCTCCCTCCAATGACTCTATAATGTGGGCAGATAATTAATTTCAATTGATTCCCTCTTCCAACAAGCCCCGTGATAGTGACTTGTATCGATGGTATAGAAAATATCCTGAGCTGGGTGGTGTCTCCCTCTATATAAAATAAGTTCATGATATAAGAAGAATCAACACAAAAACTCAATGAAAAATATAAAAATAAATGAGAACCATCCCACATACAATTATAAATAATATTCATACAGGTAAAAGCCTCCAATGTAAATGTCCAAAATAAAATATAAGCGTTGACACATCATCTATCCAAGGTCTGAGATAGTAATTTCCATTACATTCCATGTAATCCTCAAATAAACCTAAAAAAATTATATAAATAGGGTTACCGTGTAGGTATACGAAGTTGGAAAAACGAATTCGCTCGTGAACTAGTTAAATAATCATAATTATGGACCCATGATAAAATTGATGAACCAACACCACTTATGTAGTTCAACAATCCATCCCATCATCCCAAAGGATTGTTCAAAAAATAACTCAATCAATGTAATATAATATGACATGAGTCACATCGATAAATGGTTCCTGACATTGCCTTCCAATTAGCTCACCACCCAACAAGATCAACCACATTAGATCTCACAAAAAAATGGGTAATCACATCACAACCATAAAAAGAGTTTTTGGGTATCATAAACATGTAGTATTTCAACCTCGTGCACTCATTCTAACATGCACAAACCCCATGATAAGCCACCACACCCCATCTCATCCCGCAGGAAAAAACCAGGTCTATGTTAAATAACTCTCAAAGACACTTGGGCTCACCATTCAACAAGAACTACACATCATATCTTCCCAAAAGTCACATGGGATATCACAACCACAATATAGTGCCCTATCATTCCTCAATAAACCACATCCTATGGAAAACCTACCTTTTTGTAAGAGACATCGGGAATGTACAGGTACCCATCCATCCATCATCATCACCAGATGATGCAAAAATCAGCCATTTGTTACTATACGGGTGTCATTGGGTATTTATTGACATGGTTGGAGTGTGATTAGAAGTCAATAAGAATATAAAAGTTTATACATATACCCACAAACAGTCCCAACCTATGGGTTAACAAAAAAACACCAACCAACTCATAACATCATCACGTTTTCTACAACCTCTAAATATATAACACCACACAAGCCACATTCGACACTTCACATTGGGAACCAATTAATTTATACAAACCATTCATTTAATTTATTGTCATCAACCATGTTTAACCACAAAACCCATAATTTACTTTTTAATTTACAATTTCCATAACATTAACCACACCAAATCCTATACATTTCATCATTATTAAGAAACTATTTATTCTATCACCACTTAGGAATAAAGTTAAATGAAACCTCTCATTATAAGGATCCCATCATCTCCATCACACCATCTCTTCTCCTACCTAAAAACATGGAAAATTAATAATGACCACACTACCCCAAAATCATGAAAAAACAACTCACCCCTCAAAGCCACATCACTTTGAAAACACACAACGTGAGTCCACATCACATCACAAACATACATCCCCTCCCAAAAATCATTACTACACATTACAACACATCACGATCATTTTATATATCTCTTAAAGGAGATTTCAACAATTCAAACATTATTTTAGGGGTCTTATCACACAAGTTGTAATCTTGGGGATACCATATCATTAACCAATTATAAGGGGTTGTCCATTTCCTATTTTAGTGTGATATCACAACAATCACATTAGAAAAAACTATCATAATATGTATCATTTAATAAATGAAATAACTAAACATCCAAAAAATTTATCAGGGAATAAATCCCCAATAATTAATCATATCACAATATTATTAAAGATGAAATAACCTGCAAACTATTCCCCTTTCATCTGTAAATTTTAATTCACAAATTCATAATATTTTATTAAACCATAAAAATTATAACCCATGGATGAACAGGAGTATAACCGTCATGCATGATACAAAATAAATATAAAAACTTTATTCTCTAATTCATAGATGTTTCTATCACTCATTTTCCACCATATGGTAAAGATGAAATGCCCGAAAACCATAACCACACATGATAAACAATTTATCAACCTACACCACACCCATTATCACAAAAACACATCCTAACTCAAAATCCAATACAAAAACAATAATTTTGAGTAGATTCATGGGGGAGGAATGAATGAAAATCACCAAAAAGGAGAGAATGGATTACCATTGATTGCCAATGGGGATAAGTTATAACCAACATATCAATATAGGAGTAAGAAAGTTAGAATATCCTCTCACGGTGCCTGGGGATCATCAACAATGTGTTATAAGAGTGTCTGGAAGAATGAATATGTGATCGGACAAGAAAAAATTTTCAAACCTATAATCCCAATAGTTTCATGTTGTGTAACCATTATACAACATGTAATCCTTGGGTTAAAGAAAATTTCCATCTTTCACTGAAAATTATGTCTCCTCATAATTTATTTAATACATGTTGTGTATTAAACATACACTATATCAATAAATTTTACGGTTCCCCCTCTAATAATTTACAAGATATGTAATAGTTAGAAACACAAGCCATGAACAACCATTTCACATCATGTATACAATACCGTATGTGTATTCCTAGTATCATTTATGACAGACCTCCATCTTGTACCGAAAACTCACACAAATTGATCTAGACTCATTTCAAAAACCTCCAACACACTATTAGACAAATGTAATGAACCAGGAAGTCCGGATAAGATACATCATACTCCTATCTAATTATTCTCTCCCTAAGTAATCCAAAACAGGTCCTTGAAGGATCGAGTTGAAAACTACCACTCCATGTGATACCTATCAAGAATCTCTTCAAACCTTAAATTCTACCACCATCAAAACACACCAAACATAATTCATAAAAATCATGTCTTGCAACATTATAACCCCACAACAACAACCCTGAATCCATCAAACATCTAAACATCCCAAAACAAAAATAATTGAAACCAACAAATTATACATCCTTAAACATAACTATTGCATATTTCCCTCCTCTATGTCATTATATTATCTACTCTTTGTGTCCATGGATCTCTCTCACGGGTTTATTAACATGATAATTAATGAATATCAGTTAGGAATTAGGCCTTACCTTTTGTATATGTTTAACCATTATCACATATCACAATTCATGGAAACACATCTCATCCCATAAAGCAACAAGATCCAAACATCACAACACAATATAAAATGATATTTAAATACCCAAAAAATCTGGGTACTGAGAATGCATCAGCATCTCTCATACTAAGGTATTCTCATCTAGGGCTCCATGACTCTCCAACACATGAACCAATGGAATTGTCTATCTATGAAGTCCATTCACTATGAAATACATGATTTCTATTGGTGGCTTCATAAATTTCACGAAATCCACGATATCCAAATCATCCATTAAATTCCATGGGATTCATTAAGAAAATATAGATGATGTTGAGAGACATGAAAGACAAAATGAATATTATATACCTATGGTAGAAGTGAAAAAAGGTATGCCACCTCACCAAAGTGCCCTAACACCTCAAATGGTCCAGAAATCCTGGGATAAATCTTACTCTTTCTTCCAAACCTTTGTTTACAACATTGAGTAGAAACCTTAAATAACATGTGGTCAATAAGCTTGCACTCCAAGGAACTCCTCCTATTACTAAAATAAGAGTTTTCCTATTCGAGTGCTGCTTTCACCCTCTCACGAACAAGTTTAACCTTACTTGTTGTTCTCTACACTACATTGGTTCCACGAACGACTTCCTTCCCAAACTCAATCCAATAAAATGGATAATGACACAATATTTTATATAAAACTTCAAAAAGATCGTTTTGAGTGGATGAGTGATAGCTTTTTTATGTAAGATAGTCCAAAGGAATATGTCGTACCTAGGATCCTACATGGCCCATGACATACACCCAAAACATATCCTCTAGTGTATGTATAGTCTGCTCCATCATTTCATCTGTCTGATGTTGTAAAGAAGTGCTAAGGGGTAACTAGGTTCCAAGAGAATTATGTAATATCTTCAAAAAAATGTACTGTAAAAGACGCATTTTGGTCCAATACAATGGAAATAATAACACCATGAAACCACTCTACCTAATCCACAATTATTTTAGACAACGAATTAAATATGGAAGACTACTTGATTGTTAATAAGTGGGACAATTTTTTCAACTGATCTACAATCTCCCATATTGCATCACAAACTCCCTAATTTCGGGGTATCCCTAGGATGAAATCCATCGATTTTTAACCTATATCCACTCAGGAATATTCAAAGTCATAATAAATAACTAGGAACATGGTGCTCATCCTTTACCTACTGGAAAAACAATAACCACACAAAAAATCTCTTCCACCACTCATTTCATCTCAAGCCACCAAAAATATATTTTCAAACCACAGTATATCTTGGAAACTCACATGGTTTTCAATTAATTTTGATCTTGGGAACTCATGAAGGAATCCATCACACATCAATAAATGAATAATCAACCTACCATGACACAGCATTATGAACCAACCATCCTATATCCATCTACCAGATCATCATAATGGACAACACAATTGCACATCATCTTGTCCTTTATGTGCCCCAACTGAGAATCATTTACCAGTTGAATCAGAGAATACATCACTTTCATATTAGTAAAAACAGAAGCTACCATCATCTACTCTTGCAACAAATTGAAGGGCTTGAAAATCCTCCATTTCCCTCCAAGCGTCTCCAAACACTTGAAAACATCCTTACTCGACTTCTTCATCCAATAATTAGCCACAATATTACTTTTTTAGTGAGTTCTATGAGATATAAAAAACATAATATGGATGAAAATTCATCCTACTATACTTATAAATATTCATATCACGTAGAGAAAATATATACCTCAATCTCTTGTGATCTGTGGATACCATAATGTGCTCCCCAATGATGTAATATCTTTACGAATTCAACATAAACCTGACCACATCAAGAACTAGTTCATGGGTGGCACATTTACAATTTAGAAGGAAAAATAATAAACCAAAAAAAGATCATTACCATCTGTATAATTACCACACAATATAATAATTGATGACAAGTATCACAAAACACATAAAACAACACACACTACTCAAGAAATTGAATCACTAGATCACTGGACAACTTTCCCATTCGGTAATTGAACACTGTATGGAACTGATTAGTCAAAAAAATCCAGGTTCTTCATAGTTATTGCTTTTAATATGGATACAAATCAAGATAAATAATCAACAAACTGGTGATAATATCCTACAAGAATATGAAAACCCATCTACCTTCATTAGTTTTTTCTAAGATAGAACTACCTAAAAATATGATGGGTCCACTTACAAACCCTGATGATACATCAAATCATCAATTAAATGAACTTATAATTTTCAAATAAAATCTCTTAGACTACATTATGTAAAGCTGGTGGCATTGAATAACCTGAAAGACAGTACTAAGACGTTTGACATGGTCCTCCTCCGACTTCGAGGAGATTATTATATCTTCAATGAATGCCACAACGAACTGGTCCAGTAACACATGGAACACATAGTTCATAAGACCCATGAACTTGGATTGTGCATTTGTATCATCAAATAACATGAATATGACCTCGAAGTTTCCAAAACTACATCTGAATGTAGTCTTTAAGATATCATCAACCTTCACCCACAACTAGTTATTTATAGACCCCATGTGAATCATAAAAAATAAACTCGCACCTATCAGCAGGTTGAAAAGAAAATATATCTTCAAAGAGGGTATTATTTATTGAATGTTAACTTATTCAACCACTAGTAGTCTACAAAAAACATCATGCTACCATTCACTTTTTTTTGGAAAACAACACTAAATCTCCCCACAGTGAAAGATGAGGTTGGACAAAACACTTATACAATAGATCATCAATATGATTACTAAACTTCTTTAAATCATAAAGTTCCATCCAATAACGATCCATAAAAATTGGCTAACAACAAATATCCAAGTATATCATACACTTAACATTGCATTGATGGGGTATAATCACAACATCCAATTATAAAACAACCATAGACTCTCCCAATGACTGTCAAAACAACTACCTTTCTAGACTATGATGAATCAACTAATATCACATCCAAAAAATAAATAATGGGATCCACATGTCGACTGACTATCTAAAAACTTTTCTTACCTATGAATACAAAAAACTGTCTATCCACATCTGAGAGAGTGAGTCTCCTCTAAAATTAGTCAACAATAGAACAACCAAAATACAACCAATTTAAGTCATGGATGAAATCATATAGATGAATATTTATAATGAAATTATCCCAATAGGATATATGTGGGCCCATAATCATTCAGTATCCCCATCACACATCAAACAAGCTAGTCTAAACACTGACTATCATAGTCAACCACATGGGAACAGAAATCCACTCTACTAATTGTCCTAAAACATAGAGTATAGTGGGTGCATCAATGGAGTTTGAATCTCCTAAATAAAATAATGCACAAATGAGGGTACAAAAAAATCCCATTATACTTGTGTCGATACTTTACCTACATGGCAATGTCACCTATTCTACCTGCAACTAACCACCGCCAACTCATTTGCCTCTCTAGTGATGAACACATATATTACCATACTTTTTTATATGTCCTTGAACATGTTGATTATCCTAAGGTCATCCTATACCTACTCTATATATTCATTGTAGTGAATAAACCTACTTCTACTACTAGTAATACTATAACACTTGAAACAACATATAAGGCATATGCTAAACCTATCCACCTACAACAAACTATGCTCGATGGACCACTAGAATAGGTTCTAGCAATTTCCATGAACCCCAAAATCAAAACATAATGTCATGATTCTCTCTTAAAAATCATGGAAATCACTCGACCCATAATTTAAGAAAGATTTTAATATGGTAAACTCCCAACTAGTGTAAACTCGATGGTATGGGTGCCTAAAACTAATAACTGATATCTCTACTCTTCAAAAAACTTGATGGATCTCCTCCAATGGTATAACTCCTTGGGAGTAGGTCCTCTTGATTATCGTTTCCTTCTCCTGATCCTAGAAATAAAATGGAAATGTAAAATGAGTAACTGAATATTGGATATAATGATAGGGTGCCTCTCCAAGACAACTCATATGATACTCCTCATTTGAAAAAAGATATAAGACAAAACCTATAATTAAATTGAACTGAATCCCTAACTCCCACACTAAGTTAATCCCTAATGATGTTTGTGAAGCTACTACCTCTTCTATACCATCATGGTTGAAGGAATGATCTTTTCCTAGAATCCTTTTTCAATGTTGACCGATGAAACAAGCACCTCATTTTGGATTCCCGAACATGGTACCAACAAAAAAGCATAGCTCCTCCATCTGACTGACTTAAAAGAGGATTCAGTATCCCACCAAGTTCTGGATAAATCATAATGTGATATCAATATCCTCCATCAAGCTCTCTATCTCCACCATTGAAAAACTACCCTCATACTTCCCCAAATCCTTCTGCTTAAAATTAGGCAACACCCTCTATAAATCCTAATCATATTCTTTTGTATTAACAAATTAAAAAACAAGTAGATCATCCTACTAATCATAAACTACTTCAACAGAACATGGATGATGAACATGATCCATAGAAAAAAATGAAAACATGATTTCCCTAAGCCTAGTAATTATGGATGTTTATTAAGATTGTTTTAATTAACATTTCTCAATTTAACCATCCAAAAGACACCCAATTTTAATAGTAACACAAGTCAACATGATTCATGTACCTATCTTACATATATATCCTACATGATGGTCAATATAACATGGTCATTAAATAACCTTAAGGTTATTTCATTGCATTAATGGGGCCTCAAAATACCATGTTCGAGCCGATCATCCTGGCCTAAATTAGTCTACAAGGTATACTGGAACACTTTCCATACCGACCATGAATTACTCATAGTTAATATCTCCAAAATCTATCATATCTCTCAACCATCACCTTTGATACCACTCTGTCATGACCCCCTCCCTTTAAAGATATAAAAATGAGGGCAGAGATATAATAAACCCTAAGTCCCACCTCTAGTAGGCCTCGAGTTGGAACAAATAACCAAGGGTATATAAAAACTCATAGAATGGGAGGAATTACCCTATATAGTAAAATAATATATGGAGATAATAAGAATCATCCAAAAATAATTCCATCACATAATAATAAAATAGATAAAACCCATCAAACATGCATGTATAAAAAAATAAATATATATACAAGTCTCTAACATAAATACACTAAATAAAACAGTAAGAAGTAATGAAATAGATATCCATTGTTTGAGAAAGTAATATTCCTCAAAGTATACATATTCCTACAGGAAACCAAAAATAGTTTTATATATATATAGGGTGATTTTACAAGTATACTCAATAGGAAAAGTAATGACTCACATGCACATGTGGAAGAAGCATAATAATGAACCCCAGAGAAAATAGAATAACCATGAACACCTAAAAAGGTAAAATATCCATCCCAACCTCACCAAGGAACTCTTGAAAAATAACAAAAGACATGATATATAATATAACATGAGTTATATCAATACATGTTTCCCCACAATACATTCCATATTTTATGAATCATTAACACCCCCAACATCCTATTAATTAGTTCCCCAGTCTATTTGGTATACCACACTGCCCCATAAGCATGATCACGTCACATTACACCCGTATACAACTTGAATCACCACCCCATAGGAAGGACTAAATCACATCACTCCCAAAAAACTTGATCTTTCACATCACAATTGTTACCAAAATATTAAGCTTTCATGAACATGATGTACCTCTATGTTGTTCCCTCTCTTACAACACACTACCCTATCCATAATACACCTCATATAATATCATCCCACTCATAAACACATGGGATTCATCACATCACGCCTGAAGACACGTGGGATCGCCACCCCATAAGAACATCTGCATCATATCTCACCCGAATACAACTAGGCTATCACAAAAAAATAGTAAGAACTTCCAAAACTCCATCCAATATAGATTGTGAATTACCAAAATCTATTGGAAGAGTCATAGGGAAATTTTGGGTACCCATCCGCACATCCTCCTCACTGGAATATGGGAGAAACACCACTGGTGTGACTATGTAGTTGTAGGCACAAAGTGTTCGATATGGGTGGGGTGCTTATAATAATTACACGAAATACACCAGAATATAAATATATCCACACAAATGTCTATCTGGAAGCTTCACAAAAAACCACTAAACAACACACATCATTTTCAATTTTTCTTCCACCTCTTAATGGAAAATACCACACAAGCCATAACAAAATTTTCATATTTTAAAAAAATTCCATTATCCATCCCATTTGTTTCATTAATTTTCATTAACCACATTTCATAACGCAACCCATAATTTATTTTTTCAGAAACTATTTCCATTCCATTAACCAAATGAATCCACATCCATTTAAATCATTATTAAATAATTGTCGATTCCATCACTACCTAGTCATCTACCACAACAAAACCACACATCACAATGATTCCATCATATATATCATGACATTACCTCACTTCCCTGTAAAAATGAAGAAAAAAACTACCACTTTATCACACCAAAAAGATAGAAAAACAATAAAAACCTAATCACCCCCTAACAATATCCAAAAACAACCACCTCACCATCCTAAAATCATGTCTAATCAAATAACCCATGAGCACCACATCACATCACAAACAGACATCGCCAACCTGTATCACATTGCCAAAAAACATTACCATCCCAAAATCATGAGCACACATCAACCAACATCATGATCATTTTACATATTTAACAGAAAGGTTTTCATCACATTTAACTTTATTTTAGGGGAATTATCGTACATAGCCTTATCCTAGGGAAACAATTTCAATAGCCAAAAAATTGGTTAAAAAAATTTCATTTTTGTGTGATATAACAACAATCCAATCAAACTCAATGATCACAACACATATCATCCAATAAAAACATATCCACTAGTGGAAAAATATTAGTGTATAATCAATGCCATTTAATTCATCTTATCAAAATATTAAAAAACCATAAAATCATTCAAACCATTATCCATCCCCCCATAAAGTTTAATTAAAAATTTATTTATATTTGATTATGCTAGTGAAAATATTACCCATTGAGGAACATGAATAAAAACCTATTGTTTGACACAAAGTAAAGATAAATGAAGGATTCCATACCTCAAAGAACATTTGTCAACCTGTTGCGCACATAAGGGAAAAGGTGAAATTCCTGCAAACCACAATCACATAGGGGAAAAAATGGAGCAATCTACAACATAAAAAATTATTTTCAAAACACTTACCAACACACACCTCAAACCAAAATGACACAAAAAAGTGTATCCAATGGTTAAATGAAAATAAAATAGCTAAAATGTAAGGAAGGTACTTCCAAAAATCGCTGATGAGGCTCAACTGGAACTAAAGGATCAAAGCTAGTGGAAGGGGACTGGACGATACTCTAAGGGATGCTAGATATTTTTATGGAATGATAGAGGTGGGTTAAGATGAATGAATGAATATTCCGATAACAATAGAACATAAAAACTAGAATCCTGGTGATTTCACATCATGTAACAATTATATAGTTGGAAATCCTCATTTCTATAAAAAATTCCAACTTTTGATGGAAATTCATTGGACTTGGAATTTATTTAATACACATCTTGTATTACACATTCACAAAGTGAATACATCTAATAGTTTATCTTGATGCTAATTTATAAGTCATGAAGTTTCTAGCTACACAATTATTGAACCACCATTTCATGTCATGTAAAAATCGTATGATGTGTATTCTTTGTAGAATCTCAACTGCACCTTAGTCCTCAACAAAAAACACTTTGAACATCATTGGTCCTCCTCCAGAACTCCTCTAACACCCAAAACTAGAAATGTAATGGAATGAGGTGTTACATTTCATTAAATATTAATTCAAAAGATCAAAACCCAATGAGTGATCAAGACTAGAATGTCTAATCTATAAATGAAATTGGTAAAAATTACTCAAAATTATATCCCCATGTGATATTACCATTAGACCACATCTCCTCCAACATGAAAATCCATCAATGGGGTTTTCTATGAATAGGTACCTATATAAATAGTTCACATTTCGAAACTTTAATCTCGTAAAACATATTATATATACATCCGAAGTAATTTATTGGGTGTTAGGAACAAATCACAACAGGATGCCTCCATTAATCTATTTAACACTTTTTAACCAAAAATGAAATAAATAAAGGTATAGAAACTCATTTTCCAAAATCCTTTCACATTGAAATCATTTCACATTAAAACTCATTTTTGGATCCCTTAGTATTTATTAAAAATACAATTTTTCCCAAACATTAATCAGTATTGATCATGTAAATAAATAAGGTCACTAGTCACATCATGATAAACCTTAAAAAAGTAATAATCAAGTTATAATAATAATAACACTACATTAACAAACAAATTTAAATTTTAATACATAATATATTATAATAAAATGAGTGAATGCAATGAAAGAATGAATTTAAATCAACTGGGAAAAATATACCTGTACTATAGTCTCTAACCATATGTATCTAATGTGAGTTAGTCAAAATCCTTTGCTTCATTACAACTAATCATAGTATAAGCTCTCATGGTTTTACCCAGATCCAACTCCCATGATTTCCCTATGCCTCTTAATTAACGAATTAGAGACCCTACTACTCTTCCTCCCTATATAATTTGTGGATACGTTTGAGAAAAATATAGAATACCTCTCTGAATTCCTCCAAAATATCTCTCAGTCCCCTCAAACATACACCCTTACACCTTAAGTATTCATTTCAACTATAAAATACCAAATATATCAACATCAGAAGATTCATAAATAAAATCAAATCCCAGTCCATTTTAATATGAAAATATACACAAATTTAATAATACACATTAATGTAGATAAAAATTTTATAAATACATTTAGAAATATTTTTCAAACCATAAAACGTTTTACGATATTTTATCAAACTATTTGTGTGCACTCATGACAATTGCCTTTAGAAACCCCATATTAAACATTATATTTCCCACACTGTAACACCCCAGGTAAATAAAGAATATGAAATTTTCATATTTATCCATATTTTTGAATAAAATATTGATATGACTTTAAAGGGGACGTTATGCTCGATGGCGTACCCAACACGCAACAACGAGTTTCTTGGGAATCTTACGTTGCACTCTAATAATAAAATAATATTATTTTAAATGGTAGTTAACATGTAGCCATTGTATTGGCGGGAATGGATAGAAATAACTAAAATATGATTATATATGTTTTTAAATGTTTTTACATTTATCCAATAAAATATAATGGCTTAAAATACGGAAAGAATTCAATTTTAGGCGTATATGCCCTAGTTTTCACTAAAGGTTCACTTATCACATTTTGATGGCGAACCGTCATTAAATATAGTTTTGTTCACTCTTATAAATTCTATTGGACCAAATAAAACTCTTCTTAAGAATTGGGACATCAAAATTTACTTTGTGTAAATTTTTGGTATCTTTCCGATAATGTTCACGTTTTTAATGAATAGTGTAAAATGTTGTATTTTAATTCAAACCCTCTTTTTAATCTAAATTATTTATATGATTAGATTATCTTTTGAGTTGGTTTTAAAGTGAAATTATAATATATTTTTACCATTAAATCCAATAGTGGTCATTGGAATTAATTTCACTTTGAAATCAGACTTAAACTAGTGTCAATCTTTTGATACTTATTGTTTCATAAAAACACGCTATTTACTTTGACAGCGGGAATTAATTATCAAATTAATTAATGTGACTTATATGTTTTGAATTTTGTAAAATATACTTCATTTTTGAATTCAGAATATCAAATATAGCTTAGTGTTAATTTTTGGGAATTTTCTGAAAAACTTCAATTTTTGATGAATAGTAAAACCACTAAGTGGTACTTATAAAAACTGATTTTTCCTTTTAAATGAAAATTTTCCATATTTGTGTTTTGAATTTAAAAAATCCAACATACATGGTTGTCATTAAGAAGTAAAATTTGGTTCAATGGGATAAAAATAATTTTTTGGTGAATAGTAACTTATTAAGTTTTTAATCGCGATTAGTGGTAATTAGTGTAGTTTAAGGTAAAAATAATTCTTTAATAAAATGAGATGAGTTTGACACATGTCCTACCCTCATTTGTTGTGTCATGGCAGACCAATACAAGCAATGGGTCAACTTGGGGACCCCATGGATCCACTTTGGTTGGGAAATGACATAAATAACATTTTATTTAATGTAAAAGTAAAAATGACACAAACATAATATGTTTTATGAAAACAATTATTACATGGGGTTATAAAGATTAGATTTTTGATTATAAAAATTCATTGGAAAGATAAAAAGATTTCATACATCATAGTATTTTTTATATAATTTTTAGACTTTAAATAAATTAAATTATTTATGGTATCATGATGATGCAGTGATGACCTCATTATTTAACAATTTAAATAAAATGGAAAGATAATGTAAAATCTACAACCTACACATGGACAAAACCAATTGGATGAGTGGATTTAGAAACCTTATCACCTTATACTCGAATTATATCAATTTGGGACCCTTTAAATCCGAAACTCATTTTCAAATAAAGTAATATTTCTTTACTTTCCAAAAGTGCCCCTCCTCTCCTCTTATAAAAGGCCCCCACCTCTACCACCTTACACACACTCCTCAAGCCTTTGGCTCTGCCAAACCCTCACCATTTACTCTCTCCACATCCCTCTACTCATCCTAGAGGATTCCCTTTGGGCAGAATCCTTTCAAATGAAGCCTTTAGGCTCAAATCAAAAGGAGTTACACTTTTAAAGGTAATTCATTCTCTCTTGTTCATTTGTTTCATTTTGCTTCTCCAACCCCCTAAACTCCTTTTATTTACTTCTTTTGTAACAACAAAAGTATCTTCAATATACTAGGATGTTTTTATAAGATTTATTTGAGCTACACTCTCACACAACTACATAAAATGGTTAAAGAACATACGGTTTCCGTGGATGGTGAAATTCGGCCTCTCGAAACGATGATTGTTCAACATTATCTTAACACCTTCAAAGGTGGCCATTAAGATGTCAATATATTCATATGTGATATATAATATGTTTATGTTTTACTTATGCTTCTGTATTTTTCATTTGTTTCTTACCTTTATGGCTTCCATTATGGGTATACGCGATATCTTCATTTTAGAAAGTGCGGACTACCGCCCCCTCAAAGTGATGTGATTCGTTAATTCCATACGTGGGACGTATAAAGGATGGATTTAATGTTATTATATATGATGTTATACTGGAATTATTATATAACTCTATATCATTATTATGTCTTTCCATTAAAGTATGAGATAGAAATGAAAGTAGCGTTCATGCGTACGTACGGCTTACCGTCTCCATGAATGGTGCATTTCATTTCTTATCCGCAAATGTAATATACTATTATAAGTACATGTATATAATGGATATATATGATGAATGATACATCTAAATGATGAATATAATTCTGTAATTAAAATATACATACCTCTCATTTAGTTTTAATTCCATTAACATGACAAAGAAATGAAAGTAGCGTTCATGCGTACGTACGCCTTACCGTCTCCATGAACAGTGCATTTCATTTCTTACCTCTAAATGATTATGTAATATTATAACTACATGTATATGCGGGATATATATGATATATATGATATCCAATTCAGGAATGTCATTCTGGATATAAAAAACCTGTGACCACATGAACAATATGTAATTGTAAGATGTCCATTTTCGACTAAAGAACCAAATATTGAAAGAACAAACATTATTAACTTAAAGGATTAAATAATGTTTATAACATTTAAATAAGTGATATAAAAGGAATAATGAACTTTAATAAGGTTCATAATAAAGTATAAATTAACTCAAGTTTATTATTCAGGAGATCAAAGAACGGTCGGGTCAAGTCGGATACGAGGTAAGGGATCCTACACCTCTCTTTCTTTTTAAGTACACTCTTTTATGTCATTCCTTTTAAGCTCATCTTTATTATGATTGGGATGTTATTTTATATTACTCCCACTTTAGTTATTATGTTCATATGATGAGAGACCCTATTTCCTCTCATCAATCTATTTTGGAAGTTTTAAGTGGCGCCGTTAGGCAGCCGAGTTTTCGTAAGAGATATTTCATCTCACTTTTATTCCTGTGAGATTTATGCTACATTTGCCACAATTTCATTTGAGTGGTTTATGTACTGACCATTATTACGCTCCTTTTGTAATATAATTCTATTTATGGTTATTTACATATTCATTTTATGACACTTATTCAATGGGGTGTACTTTTCGAAAGTTACCCAAGTCGGTAATGGAACCTTTCACCCTCCTCATTTTAAAAGACTTCGTTTGTTATGTCTTTTAATTCACATAATATTATGTTGGGATATGTTCTTCTATATCCTTATTGATGTAAATTTTATGTCCAAGTGATGGGATTCCCTTTTTATCTCTCATCAACACATTTTCTGAATTTTTGAAGTGACGCCGTTAGGCTGTCGAATTTTACCAAGGGAACGTTTTAACCCAATTTCGATTTCTTTGGGTTCAACATGTAGTTATTGAATACGTCATCCTTTGAATATGTGTGAATGAACTTTTATTGTTTTACACTTAATATCCAATTATATTGGGTGTATTTATATTTGTCACACATAATTTTGATATTGATTTATCCTTAATTTAAGGATACCTTCCTTATAGAGGATTTCATCACATTTTACATCCCTATTGAGACTTAATTGTTGTTATGCACAAATTCACTCTTATATAGTGTATATACTGTCCTTTGGAATATTATATCATGAATCCATTTATTCTCATGATATTATTAAATGTTATTACTCAATTATTGTATTCAAGTGTCTCTAATTTTGGTAAAAACCCTTTGACCAAAATATCGCTTTAAATGTTTTAATGACTTGTTCTTATTAATATCCATGTTTTCAAAATGGTTTTAAGGATTTATTTATATGGATATTAATGGTTTAAAATGTTAAAAGCTTCAAGGTGGTATGGGACACTTTGATTCAAAATTCTCCTTATTAAATGTTTTAAATGGTTTTGGACATGGTTTCTTTTTGTATGGATTCATTATTTCAAAATACTAAAATGTAATATTGTGATTGAAATGTGGAAATGTTTTGTTTCCTTTATGCATGTTTTATGTGATACGTTTATGTTATGGATCTTGGGCATTATTATGAAAACGAGTGGTTCCTTGATAAACTAAGGGCAGGTGAGCCCGATATAGCTCTCCAATGCATTGGGTAACGCGAAGGAGTGAAACGTTAAGGTTTATCCAAAGAGATTTAGGGAATATATTGTGATGGGTATTCCAAACGTAACCAAGAGGGTTACTCCCTACGTAAGAATTTTATGAATGCCTCAAGTTACCTTTATGTCTTATGATTTCTATGATTTATTCATGGTTTGATGAGATATGTTAAAGTGCATATGTTTTATGGGTAAAGTATGATTTCATTCTTATGTATATATGAACTCATGTTTCCTTTCCATATTTTTTTATCCCTTACTGAGATTTTTATGCTCATCCCAAGTTTTTGAAATGTTTTTCACAGGTCAAGGGAAATGTACATGATGTGATGATAGTGTCAAGGATGTGTCAAGAAAGAATCCATGTTTTATTTTCAATATGTTTTCGTTGATGGGAAGAATGAATATTGTCTTTTATGTAACCACTTTGTTTAAATGTGGAATGTAATGCAAGTTTCATGATCTAATTCTCTAAAACTCTAAACCTGAAAAGATCCTCAATGTGTAATCTTGTGATAACTCAAGATTATGTAAGGTTTAAGGCTGGGGCCTTATAGTTGGTATTAAAGGTCGGTTTAGATAACTTTAGAGGTTAGGGTATTATCTAAGCACAGTTGACATTACCATAATGGTTAGGATTTCAGAAAGAGTCATAGTTTTAGATAAATTGAATGGGTAAGTGTATCTTAGTGTTTACCTTCCTCATTAGTAAATGATGGTTTTGTTGATATACTCACACTGACATTTCTGTTTTAAGTGAATGGATGGATCTAGCAGGCACCAAAGAGACAACAGGTTTTAAGGAAACTGTGGTGGTTCTCTGATTAAGATACTAGATAAAATGGAGGATTCAATGAGGAAACTCATGGTTGTCCTAAACCAAATAGCAAGGAGTCATGATCAACCACTTGAACCTTGGTATGTTCTGCAATGCATCATGTACGAGATGACCAATCGATGTGGAAGTTCAGGTAATAATTACAAAGGTAACCATTAGAGTTTATATGATCCTTACTTTTGAGGTAATTATGGGTTATTATATGATATGCTGGAAAATGAAAGGCATGAGATAAACATGAGGTTAAAATATGTCATGATCATTTTTGATGATTTTATCCCTTTTTGGGGAATGATTTGAAAATTATATAATTTTTGGAAAAAGGACAACACGCAGACCGTGTGACTACCCGTCGCGTTTGACAAAGCTGCGGGAATCGAACCCACAACCAAAGTGCGACTGGTATTTATCACCTACCACTGGACTACGTGAAGTCCCTGGTTAGTTTTACTGATTCTTTCTAGTTATATGATTTTATGAATTAAGAGTAAGTTGATTTTGGGTTATTTATGAAAATGATTAACCTATCATGGAGGATACGTGATTATGTTAATTACTTTTCAATACGAGACTTTAGGAGAAACTGATGTTGTTAGGAGATAAATGTTACGATTTAACTTGGAAGACTATGTGACTAAATCCTTAAAATATTTGGGTTTCAATCTTATATTGGTTTACTTTGAAGAATTTTATGGACAAATTGTTTATCGGATGATCCTTGTTGAACTTTGGGTTTTGTTTGACAAATTTTGGAGATTAAGAATAGATTTTCTTTTTATAAAGGGTTATCCTTTTCTGGATTATCTGACCTTGTACTAACATTTTTGGTTTTGGTTATGGTTAAGGTCTAAAGATATGGGAAGTATATAGTTCTCTTTTGTGGATTAGGTTATTCTCTAGAAGTTGATTATAGTACTCTTAATGCGAACAAGTCTCCCTAAATACTCGCCTTTTGGAAAAAAATATGAGTTTGACTAAGGAATCTAGTAAAAGTTGAAAGTCAACATGATAAGTGATTATGTTTCCTTATGAATAAATTCCTCAATAAAAAGTATCTTAAAACAAAAAATGTTGTCTATTAACTTTTCCTACTGGGGAATCTAATACCGTTTAACCCATAACAAGTTTGTGATTTTCTCATGGTTAACTTTCTCCTAAACATGTATTCTATCACTCTCCATCAGAACATGACCCTTTGATTTTTATTCCATGTCCATGTTTTCTTACACGGAATCCTATTATGGGTTAACTCGGGTGACCTTTGTACTTATCTTTCTTTATTTTGAAGTGATTGTTTTACCGACTCTTCTTCCGATGTGGGACTTTCAAGGATGTTTCCAAGCGCAATTTTAAAATTGTGAGGACGCAATTCCCAAAAGGGGGGAAGGATGTAACACCCCAGGTAAATAAAGAATGTGACATTTTCATATTTATCCATATTTGTGAATAAAATATTGATATGACTTTAAAGGGGACGCTATGCTCAATGGCGTACCCAACACGCAACAACGTGTTTCTTGGGAATCTTACGTTGCACTCTAATAATAAAATAATATTATTTTAAATGGTAGTTAACATGTAGCCGTTGTATTGGCGAGAATGGATAGAAATAACTAAAATATGATTATATATGTTTTTAAATGTTTTTACATTTATCCAATAAAATATAATGGCTTAAAATACGGAAAGAATTCAATTTTAGGCGTATATGCCCTAGTTTTCACTAAAGGTTCACTTATCACCTTTTGATGGCAAACTGTCATTAAATATAGTTTTGTTCACTCTTATAAATTCTATTGGACCAAATAAAACTCTTCTTAAGAATCGGGACATCAAAATTTACTTTGTGTAAATTTTTGGTATCTTTCCGATAATGTTCATTTTTTTAATGAATAGTGTAAAATGTTGTATTTTAATTCAAAACCCCTTTTTAATCTAATTTATTTATATGATTAGATTATCTTTAGAATTGGTTTTAAAGTGAAATTAGAATATATTTTTACCATTAAATCCTATAGTGGTCCTTGGAATTAATTTCACTTTGAAATCAGACTTAAACTACTGTCAATCTTTTGATACTTATTGTTTCATAAAAACACGCTATTTGCTTTGACAGCGGGAATTAATTATTAAATTAATTAATGCGACTTATATGTTTGGAATTTTGTAAAATAGACTTCATTTTTGAATTCATAATATCAAATATAGCTTAGGGTGAATTTTTGGGAATTTTTTGAAAAACTTCAATTTTTGATTAATAGTGAAACCACTAAGTGGTACTTATAAAAACTGATTTTCCATTTAATTGAAATTTTGCCATCTTTGTGTTTTGAATTTCAAAAATCTGACATACATGGTTGTCATTAAGAAGTAAAATGTGGTTCAATGGGATAAAAATAATTTTTTGGTGAATAGTAACTTATTAAGTTTTTAATCACGATTAGTGGTAATTAGTGTAGTTTAAGGTAAAAATAATGCTTTAATAAAATGAGATGTGATTGACACATGTCCTACCCTCATTTTTTGTGTCATGGCTGACCAAGACAAGCCATGGGTCAACTTGGGGACCCCATGGATCCACTTTGGTTGGGAAATGACATAAATAACTTTTTATTTAATGTAAAAGTAAAAATGACACAAACATAATATGTTTTACGAAAACAATTTTTACATGGGGTTATAAAGATCAGATTTTTGATTATAAATAGTAATTGGAAAGCTAAAAATATTTACTACATCATCGTATTTGTTTTATAATTTTTAGACTTTAAATAAATTAAATTATTTATGGCATCATGATGATGCAGCGATGACCTCATTATTTAACGATTTAAATAAAATGGAAAGATAATGTAAAATCTACAACCTACACATGGCCAAAACCAATTGTATTAGTTGATTTAGAAACCTTATCACCTTATCATCGAATTATATCAATGTGGGACCCTTTAAATCCGAAACTCATTTTCAAATAAAGTAATATTTCTTTACTTTCCAAAAGTGCCCCTCTTCTCCTCTTATAAAAGGCCCCCACCTCTACCACCTTACAAACACTCCTTAAGCCTTTGGCTCGGCCAAACCCTACCCATTTACTCTCTCCACAACCATCTACTAATCCTAGAGGATTCCCTTTGGGAAGAATCCTTTCAAAGGAATCCTTTAGGCTCAAATCAAAAGGAGTTACACTTTTAAAGGTAATTCATTCTCTCTTGTTCATTTGTTTCATTTTGCTTCTCCAACCCCCTAAAATATTTTTATTTACTTCTTTTATAACAACAAAAGTATCTTAAGTATACTAGGATGTTGTTATAAGAGTTATTCGAGCTACACTCTCACACAACTACATCAAATGGTTAAAGAACATACGGTTTCCGTGGATGGCGAAATTCTGCCTCCCGAAACGATGATTGTTCAACATTCTCTTAACACCTTCAAAGGTGGCCATTAAGATGTCAATATATGCATATATGATATATAATACGTTTATGTTTTACTTATGCTTCTGTATTTTTCATTTTTGTCTTACCTTTATGGCTTCCATTATGGGTATAAGCGATATCTTCATTTTAGGAAGTGCGGACTATCGCCCCCTCAAAGTGATGTGATTCGTTAATGCCATACGTGGGACGTATAAAGATGGATTTAATGTTATTATATATGAATTTATACTGGAATTATTATATACCTCTATATAATTATTATTTCTTTCCATTAAAGTATGATATAGAAATGAAAGTAGCGTTCATGCGTACGTACGGCTTACCGTCTCCATGAACGGTGCATTTCATTTCTTATCCCCAAATGTAATGTACTATTATAAGTACATGTATATAATGAATATATATGATGAATGATACATATAAATGATTAATATAATTCTGTAATTAAAATATACATACCTCTCATTTAGTTTTAATTCCATTAACATGACAAAGAAATGAAAGTAGTGTTCATGCGTACGTACGACTTACCGTCTCCATGAACGGTGCATTTCATTTCTTACCTCTAAATGATTATGTAATATTATAAATACATGTATATGCTGGATATATATGATATATATGATATCCAAATCAGGAATTTCATTCTGGATATAAAAAACCTTTGACCACACGAACAACATGTAATTGTAAGAAGTCCATTTTCGACTAAAGAACCAAATATTGAAAGAACAAACATTATTAACTTAAAGGATTAAATAATGTTTATAACATTGAAATAAGTGATATAAAAGGAATAATGATATTTAAGAAGTTTCATAAGAAAGAAGAAATTAACTCAAGTTTATTATTCAGGAGATTAAATAAAGGTCGGGTCAAGTTGGATACGAGGTAAGGGATCATACACCTCTCTTTCTTTTTAAGTACACTCTTTTATGTCATTCCTTTTAAGCTCATATTTCTTATGATTGGGATGTTATTTTATATTAATCCCACTGTAATTATTATGTTCATATGATTAGAGACCCTATTTCCTCTCATCAATACATTTTTGAAGTTTTAAGTGGCGCCGTTAGGCTGCCGAGTTTTCGTAAGAGATTTTTCATCTCACTTTTATTCATGTGAGATTTATGCTACATTTGCCACATTTTCATTTGATTGGTTTGTGTACTTCCCATTATTACGCTCCTTTTGTAATATAATTCCATTTATGGGTATTTACATATTCATTTTATGACACTTCTTCAATGGGGTGTACTTTTCGAAAGTTACCCAAGTCGGTAATGGAACCTTTCACCCTCCTCATTTTAAAAGACTTCGTTTGTTATGTATTTTAATTCACATACTATTATGTTGGGATATGTTCTTCGATATCCTGATTGATGTAAATTTTATGTCCAAGTGATGAGATTCCCTTTTTACCTCTCATCAACACATTTTCTGAATTTTTGAAGTGACGCCGTTAGGGTGTCGAATTTTACCAAGGGAACGTTTTAACCCAATTTCGATTTCTTTGGTTTCAACATGTAGTTATTGAATATGTCATCCTTTGAATATGTGTGAATGACCTTTTATTGTTTTACACTTAATATCCAATTATATTGTGTGTATTTATATTTTTCACACATAATTTTGATATTGATTTATCCTTAATTTAAGGATACCTTCCTTATAAAGGATTTCATCACATTTTACATCCCTATTGAGACTTAATTGTTGTTATGCACCAATTCACTCTTATATGGTGTATATACTGTCCTTTGGAATATTATATCATGAATCCATTTATTCTCATGATATTATTAAATGTTATTCCTAAATTATTGTATTCAAGTGTCTCTAATTTTGGTAAAAACCCTTTGACCAAAATATCGCTTTAAATGTTTTAATGACTTGTTCTTATTAATATCCATGTTTTCAAAATCGTTTTAAGGATTTATTTATATGGATATTAATGGTTTAAAATTTTAAAAGCTTCAAGGTGGTATGGGACACTTTGATTCAAAATTCTCCTTATTAAATGTTTTAAATGGTTTTGTAAATGGTTTCTTTTTGTATGGATTCATTATTTCAAAATACTAAAATGTAATATTGTGATTGAAATGTGGAAATGTTTTTTTCCTTTATGCATGTTTTATGTGATACGTTTATGTTATGGTTCTTGGGCATTATTATGAAAACAGGTGGTTCCGTGATAAACTAAGGGCGGGTGAGCCCGATATAGCTCTCCAATGTATTGGGTAACATGAAGGAGTGAAACGTTAAGGTTTCTCCAAAGAGATTTAGGGAATATACTCTGATGGGTTTTCCAAACGTAACCAAGAGGGTTACTCCCTACGTAAGAATGTTATGAATGCCTCAAGTTACCTTTATGTCTTATGATTTCTATGATTTATTCATGGTTTGATGAGGTATGTTAAAGTGCCTTTGTTTTATGGGTAAAGTATGATTTCATTCTTATGTATATATGAACTCATGTTTCCTTTCCATATTTTTTATAACCCTTACTGAGCTTTTTATGCTCATCCCAAGTTTTTGAAATGTTTTTCACAGGTCAAGGGAAAGGTACATGATGTGATGATAGTGTCAAGGATGTGTCAAGAAAGAATCCATGTTATATTTTCAATATGTTTCCGTTGATGGGAAGAATGAATACTGTCTTTTATGTAACCACTTTTTTTAAATGTGGAATGTAATGCAAGTTTCATGATCTAATTCTCTAAAACTATAAACCTGAAAATATCCTCAACGTGTAATCTTGTGATAACTCAAGATTATGTAAGGTTTAAGGCTGGGGCCTTATAGTTGGTATCAAAGGTCGGTTTAGATAACTTTAGAGGTTAGGGTATTCTCTAAGCACAAGTGACATTACCATAATGGTTAGGATTTAAGAAAGAGTCATAGTTTTAGATAAAGTGAATGAGTAAGTGTATCTTAGTGTTTACCTTCCTCATTAGTACATGATGGTTTTTCCAATATACTCACACTGACATTTCTATTTTAAGTGAATGGATAGATCTAGCAGGCACCAAAGAGACAACAGGTTTGAAGGAAACTGTGGTGGGTCTATGATTAAGATACTAGATAAAATGGAGGATTCAATGAGGAAACTCATGGATGTCCTAAACCAAATATCAAGGAGTCATGATCAACCACTTGAACCTTGGTATGTTCTGTAATGAATCATGTATGAGATGACCAATCGATGTGGAAGTTCAGGTAATAATTACAAAGGTAACCATTAGAGTTTATATAATCCTTACTTTTTGAGGTAATTATGGGTTATTATATGATATGCTGGAAAATGAAAAGCATGAGATAAACTTGAGGTTAAAATATGTCATGATCATTTTTGATGATTTTATCCCTTTTTGGGGAATGATTTGAGAATTATATAGTTTTGGAAAAAGGACAACACACAGACCGTGTGACTAGCCGTCGCGTCGGAAAAAGCTGCGGGAATCAAACCCACAACCAAAGTGTGACTGGTATTTATCGCCTACCACTGGACTACATGAAGTCCCTGGTTAGTTTGACTGATTCTTTCTAGTTATATGATTTTATGAATTATGAGTAAGTTTATTTTGGGTTATTTATGAAAATGATTAACCTATCATGGAGGATACGTGATTAGGTTAATTACATTTCAATATGAGACTTTTGGAGCAACTGATGTTGTTTGGAGATAAATGTTACGATTTAACTTGGAAGACTATGTGACTAAATCCTTCAAATATTTGGGTTTCAATCTTATATTGGTTTACTTTGAAGAATTTTATGGACAAATTGTTTATCGGATGATCCTTGTTGAACTTTGGGTTTTGTTTGACAAATTTTGGAGATTAAGAATAGATTTTCTTTTTATAAAGGGTTATCCTTTTCTGGATTATCTGACCTTGTACTAACCTTTTTGGTTTTGGTTATGGTTAAGGTCTAATGATATGGGAAGTATATAGTTCTCTTTTTTGGATTAGGTGATTCTCTAGAAGTTGATTATAGTACTCTTAATGCGAACAAGTCTCCCTAAATACTCGCCTTTTGGAAAAAAATATGAGTTTGACTAAGGAATCTAGTAAAAGTTTAAAGTCAACATGATAAGTTATTATGTTTCCTTATGAATAAATTCCTCAATAAAAAGTATCTTAAAACAAAAAATGTTGTCTATTAACTTTTCCTACTGGGGAATCGAATACCGTTTAACCCATCACAAGTTAGTGATTTTCTCATGGTTAACATTCTCCTAAACATGTCTTCTATCACTCTCCATCAGAACATGACCCTTTTCTTTTTCTTCCATGTCCATGTTTTCCTACACGGAATCCTATTATTGGTTAACTCGGGTGACCTTTGTACTTATCTTTCTTTATTTTAAAGTGATTGTTTTACCAACTCTTCTTCCGATGTGGGACTTTCAAGGATGTTTCCAAGCGTAATTTTAAAATTGCGAGGACGCAATTCCCAAAAGGGGGGAAGGATGTAACACCCCAGGTAAATAAAGAATATGAAATTTTCATATTTATCCATATTTGTGAATAAAATATTGATATGACTTTAAAGGGGACGCCATGCTCAATGGCGTACCCAACACGCAACAATGAGTTTCTTGGGAATCTTACGTTGCACTCTAATAATAAAATATTATTATTTTAAATGGTAGTTAACATGTAGTCGTTGTATTGGCGGGAATGGATAGAAATAACTAAAATATGATTATATATGTTTTTAAATGTTTTTACATTTATCCAATAAAAGATAATGGCTTAAAATACGGAAAGAATTCAATTTTAGGCGTATATGCCCTAGTTTTCACTAAAGGTTCACTTATCACCTTTTTATGGAGAACCGTCATTAAATATAGTTTTGTTCACTCTTATAAATTCTATTGGACCAAATAAAACTCTTCTTAAGAATCGGGACATCAAAATTTACTTTGTGTAAATTTTTGGTATCTTTCCGATAATGTTCATTTTTTTAATGAATAGTGTAAAATGTTGTATTTTAATTCAAAACCTCTTTTTAATCTAATTTATTTATTTGATTATATTATATTTCGAATTGGTTTTAAAGTGAAATTAGAATATATTTTTACCATTAAATCCAATAGTGGTCGTTGGAATTAATTTCACTTTGAAATCAGACTTAAACTAGTGTCAATCTTTTGATACTTATTGTTTCATAAAAACACACTATTTTCTTTGACAGAGGGAATTAATTATTAAATTAATTAATGTGACTTATATGTTTTGAATTTTGTAAAATAGACTTCATTTTTGAATTCATAATATCTAATATATCTTAGGGTGAATTTTTGGGAATTTTCTAAAAAACTTCAATTTTTGATGAATAGTGAAACCACTAAGTGGTACTTATAAAAACTGATTTTTCCATTTAAATAAAATTTTGCCATCTTTGTGTTTTTAATTTCAAAAATCCGACATACATGGTTGTCATTAAGAAGTAAAATGTGGTTGAATGGGATAAATTTTTTTTTTGTGAATAGTAACTTATTATGTTTTTAATCGCGATTAGTGGTAATTAGTGTAGTTTAAGGTAAAAATAATGCTTTAATAAAATGAGATGATCTTGACACATGTCCTACCCTCATTGGTTGTGTCATGGCCGACCAAGACAATCCATGGGTCATCTTGGGGACCCCATGGATCCACTTTGGTTGGGAAATGACATAAATAACTTTTTATTTAATGTAAAAGTAAAAATGACACAAACATAATATGTTTTACAAAAACAATTTTTACATGGGATTATAAAGATCAGATTTTTGATTATAAATAGTAATTGTAAAGCTAAAAAGATTTACTACATCATAGTATTTGTTTTATAATTTTTATACTTTAAATAAATTAAATTATTTATGGCATCATGATGATGCAGCGATGACCTCATTATTTAACGATTTAAATAAAATGGAAAGATAATGTAAAATATACAACCTACACATGGCCAAAACCAATTGGATGAGTGGATTTCGAAACCTTATCATCTTATCCTAGAATTATATCAATGTGGGACCCTTTAAATCCGAAACCCATTTTCAAATAAAGTAATATTTCTTTACTTTCCAAAAGTGCCCCTCCTCTCCTCTTATAAAAGGCCCCCACCTCTACCACCTTACACACACTCCTCAAGCCTTTGGCTCGGCCAAACCCTGTATATTTACTCTCTCCACATCCCTCTCCTCATCCTTGAGGATTCCCTTTGGGCAGAATACTTTCAAAGGAAGCCTTTTGGCTCAAATCAAAAGGAGTTACACTTTTAAAGGTAATTCATTCTCTCTTGTTCATTTGTTTCATTTTGCTTCTCCAACCCCCTAAACTCTTTTTATTTACTTTTTTTGTAACAAAACCAGTATCTTCAATATACTAGTATATTGTTATAAGATTTATTCAAGCTACACTCTCACACAACTACATCAAATGGTTAAAGAACATACGGTTTTCGTGGATGGTGAAATTCAGCCTCCCGAAACGATCATTGTTCAAAATTCTCTTAACACCTTCAAAGGTGGCCATTAAGATGTAACTATATGCATATATGATATATGATATGTTTATGTTTTACTTATGCTTCTGTATTTTTCATTTTTGTCTTAGCTTTATGGCTTCCATTATGGGTATACGCGATATCATCATTTTAGGAAGTGCGGACTACCGCCCCCTCAAAGTGATGTGATTCGTTAATGCCATACGTGGGACGTATAAAGGATGGATTTAATGTTATTATATATGATGTTATACTGGAATTATTATATAACTCTATATCATTATTATTTCTTTCCATTAAAGTATGAGATAGAAATGAAAGTAGCGTTCATGCGTACGTACGGCTTACCGTCTCCATGAACGGTGCATTTCATTTCTTATCCCCAAATGTAATGTACTATTATAAGTACATGTATATAATAGATATATATGATGAATGATACATCGAAATGATTAATATAATTCTGTAATTAAAATATACATACCTCTCATTTAGTTTTAATTCCATTAACATGACAAAGAAATGAAAGTAGCGTTCATGCGTACGTACGACTTACCGTCTCCATGAACGGTGCATTTCATTTCTTACCTCTAAATGATTATGTAATATTATAAATACATGTATATTCTGGATATATATGATATATATAATATCCAAATCAGGAATTTCATTCTGTATATAAAAAACATTTGACCACACGAACAACATGTAATTGTAAGAAGTCCATTTTCGACTAAAGAACCAAATATTAAAAGAACAAACATTTTTAACTTAAAGAATTACATAATGTTTATAACATTGAAATAAGTGATATAAAAGGAATAATGAACTTTAAGAAGGTTCATAAGAAAGTAGAAATTAACTCAAGTTTATTATTCAGGAGATTAAAGAACGGTCGGGTCAAGTCGGATACGAGGTAAGGGATCCTACACCTCTCTTTCTTTTTAAGTACACTCTTTTATGTCATTCCTTTTAAGCTCATATTTCTTATGATTGGGATGTTATTTTATATTACTACCACTGTACTTATTATTTTTATATGATGAGAGACCCTATTTCCTCTCATCAATCCATTTTGGAAGTTTTAAGTGGCGTCGTTAGGCTGCCGAGTTTTCGTAAGAGATTTTTCATCTCACTTTTATTCCTGTGAGATTTATGCTACATTTGCCACTATTTCATTTGAGTGGTTTATGTACTACCCATTATTACGCTTATTTTGTAATATAATTCCATTTATGGGTATTTACATATTCATTTTATGACACTTCTTCAATGGGGTGTACTTTTCGAAAGTTACCCAAGTCGGTAATGGAACCTTTCACCCTCCTCATTTTAAAAGACTTCGTTTGTTATGTCTTTTAATTCACATACTATTATGTTGGGATATGTTCTTCTATATCCTGATTTATGTAAATTTTATGTCCAAGTGATGATATTCCCTTTTTATCTCTCATCAACACATTTTCTGAATTTTTGAAGTGACGCCGTTAGGCTGTCGAATTTTACCAAGGGAACGTTTTAACCCAATTTCGATTTCTTTGGGTTCAACATGTAGTTATTGAATATGTCATCCTTTAAATATGTGTGAATGACCTTTTATTTTTTTACAATTAATATCCAATTATATTGGGTGTATTTATATTTGTCACACATAATTTTGATATTGATTTATTCTTAATTTAAGGATACCTTCCTTATAATGGATTTCATCACATTTTACATCCCTATTGAGACTTCATTGTTGTTATGCACCAATTCACTCTTATATGGTGTATATACTGTCCTTTGTAATATTATATCACGAATCCATTTATTCTCATGATATTATTAAATGTTATTACTCAATTATTGTATTCAAGTGTCTCTAATTTTGGTAAAAACCCTTTGACCAAAATATCGCTTTAAATGTTTTAATGACTTTTTCTTATTAATATCCATGTTTTCAAAATGGTTTTAAGGATTTATTTATATGGATATTAATGGTTTAAAATGTTAAAAGATTCAAGGTGGTATGGGACACATTGATTCAAAATTCTCCTTATTAAATGTTTTAAATAGTTTTGGAAATGGTTTCTTTTTGTATGGATTCATTATTTCAAAATACTAAAATGTAATATTGTGATTGAAATGTGGAAATGTTTTGTTTACTTTATTCATGTTTTATGTGATACGTTTATTTATGGTTCTTGGGCATTATTATGAAAACGGGTGGTTCCGTGATAAACTAAGGGCGGGTGAGCCCGATATAGCTCTCCAATGCATTGGGTAACGCGAAGGAGTGAAACGTTAAGGTTTCTCCGAAGAGATTTAGGGAATATACTATGATGGGTATTCCAAATGTAACCAAGAGGGTTACTCCCTACGTAATAATGTTATGAATGCCTCAAGTTACCTTTATGTCTTATGATTTCTATGATTTATTCATGGTTTGATTAGGTATGTTAAAGTGCCATTGTTTTATGGGTAAAGTATGATTTCATTCTTATGTATATATGAACTCATGTTTCCTTTCCATATTTTTTATAACCCTTACTGATCTTTTTATGCTCATCCCAAGTTTTTGAAATGTTTTTCACAGGTCAAAGGAAAGGTACACGATGTGATGATAGTGTCAAGGATGTGTCAAGAAAGAATCCATGTTTTATTTTCAATATGTTTCCGTTGATGGGAAGAATGAATACTGTCTTTTATGTAACCACTATTTTTAAATGTGGAATGTAATGCAAGTTTCATGATATAATTCTCTAAAACTCTAAACCTGAAAAGATCCTCAACATGTAATCTTGTGATAACTCAAGATTATGTAAGGTTTAAGGCTGGGGCCTTATAGTTGGTATCAAAGGTCGGTTTAGATAACTTTAGAGGTTAGGGTATTCTCTAAGCACAAGTGACATTACCAAAATGGTTAGGATTTCAGAAAGAGTCCTAGTTTTAGATAAAGTGAATGAGTAAGTGTATCTTAGTGTTTACCTTCCCCATTAGTACATGATGGTTTTGTTGATATACTCACACTGACATTTCTGTTTTAAGTGAATGGATAGATCTAGCAGGCACCAAAGAGACAACAGGTTTGAAGGAAACTATGGTGGTTCTCTGATTAGGATACTAGATAAAATGGAGGATTCAATGAGGAAAATCATGGTTGTCCTAAACCAAATATCAAGGAGTCATGATCAACCACTTGAACCTTGGTATGTTATGTAATTCATCATATACGAGATGACCAATCGATGTGGAAGTTCAGGTAATAATTACAAAGGTAACCATTAGAGTTTATATGATCCTTACTTTTGATGTAATTATGGGTTATTATATGATATGCTGGAAAATGAAAGGCATGAGATAAACTTGAGGTTAAAATATGTCATGATCATTTTTGATGATTTTATCCCTTTTTGGGGAATGATTTGGTAATTATATAGTTTTGGAAAAAGGACAACACGCAGACCATGTGACTACCCGTCGCGTCGGACAAAGCTGCGGGAATCGAACCCACAACCAAAGTGCGACTGGTATTTATCGCCTACCACTGGACTACGTGAAGTCCCTGGTTGGATTGACTGATTCTTTCTAGTTATATGATTTTATGAATTAAGAGTAAGTTGATTTTGGGTTATTTATGAAAACGATTAACCTATCATGGAGGATACGTGATTAGGTTAATTACTTTTCAATACGAGACTGTAGGAGCAACTCATGTTGTTTGGAGATAAATGTTACGATTTAACTTGGAAGGCTATGTGACTAAATCCTTCAAATATTTGGGTTTCAATATTATATTGGTTTACTTTGAAGAATTTTATGGACAAATTGTTTATCGGATGATCCTTGTTGAACTTTGGGTTTTGTTTGACAAATTTTGGAGATTAAGAATAGATTTTCTTTTTATAAAGGGTTATCCTTTTCTGGATTATCTGACCTTGTACTATCCTTTTTGGTTTTGGTTATGGTTAAGGTCTAAAGATATGGGAAGTATATAGTTCTCTTTTTTGGATTAGGTGATTCTCTAGAAGTTGATTATAGTACTCCTAATGTGAACAAGTCTCCCTAAATACTCGCCTTTTGGAAAAAAAATATGAGTTTGACTAAGGAATCTAGTAAAAGTTGAAAGTCAACATGATAAGTGATTATGTTTCCTTATGAATAAATTCCTCAATAAAAAGTATCTTAAAACAAAAAATGTTGTCTATTAACTTTTCCTACTAGGGAATTGAATACCGTTTAACCCATCACTTGTTTGTGATTTTCTCATGGTTAACTTTCTCCTAAACATGTCTTCTATCACTCTCCATCAGAACATGACCCTTTGCTTTTTCTTCCATTTCCATGTTTTCCTACACGGAATCCTATTATGGGTTAACTCGGGTGACCTTTGTACTTATCTTTCTTTATTTTAAAGTGATTGTTTTACCGACTCTTCTTCCGATGTGGGACTTTCAAGGATGTTTCCAAGCGCAATTTTAAAATTGCAAGGACGCAATTCCCAAAAGCTGGGAAGGATGTAACACCCCAGGTAAATAAAAAATATGAAATTTTCATATTTATCCATATTTGTGAATAAAATATTGATATGACTTTAAAGGGGACACTATGCTCAATGGCGTACCCAACACGAAACAACGAGATTCTTGGGAATCTTACGTAGCACTCTAATAATAAAATAATATTATTTTAAATGGTAGTTAACATGTAGCCGTTGTATTGGTGGAAATGGATAGAAATAACTAAAATATTATTATATATGTTTTTAAATGTTTTTACATTTATCCAATAAAAGATAATGGCTTAAAATACGGAAAGAATTCAATTTTAGGCGTATATGCCCTAGTTTTCACTAAAGGTTCACTTATCACCTTTTGATGGCGAACCGTCATTGAATATAGTTTTGTTCACTCTTATAAATTCTATTGGACCAAATAAAACTCTTCTTAAGAATCGGGACATCAAAATTTACTTTGTGTAAATTTTTGGTATCTTTCCGATAATGTTCATTTTTTTTAATGAATAGTGTAAAATGTTGTATTTTAATTCAAAACCTCTTTTTAATATAATTTATTTATATGAATAGATTATCTTTTGAATTGGTTTTAAAGTGAAATTAGAATATATTTTTACCATTAAATCCAATATTGGTTGTTGGAATTAATTTCACTTTGAAATCAGACTTAAATTAGTGTCAATCTTTTAATACTTATTGTTTCATAAAAACACGCTATTTTCTTTGACAGTGGGAATTAATTATTAAATTAATTAATTTGACTTATATGTTTTTAATTTTTTAAAATAGACTTCATTTTTGAATTCAGAATATCAAATATAGCTTACGGTGAATTTTTGGGAATTTTCTGAAAAACTTCAATTTTTGATGAATAGTGAAACCACTAAGTAGTACTTATAAAAACTGATTTTTCCATTTAAATGAAATTTTGCCATCTTTGTGTTTTGAATTTCAAAAATCCTACATACATGGTTGTCATTATGAAGTAAAATTTGGTCCAATGGGATAAATTTTTTTTTGGTGAATAGTAACTTATTAAGTTTTTAATCGCGATTAGTGGTAATTAGTGTAGTTTATGGTAAAAATAATGATTTAATAAAATGAGATGAGCTTGACACATGTCCTACCCTCATTGGTTGTGTCATGGCCGACCAAGACAAGCCATGGGTCATATTGGGGACCCCATGGATCCACTTTGGTTGGGAAATGACATAAATAACCTTTTATTTAATGTAAAAGTAAAAATGACACAAACATAATATGTTTTACGAAAACAATTTTTACATTGGGTTATAAAGATCAGATTTTTGATTATAAATAGTCATTGGAAATATAAAAAGATTTCCTACATCATAGTATTTGTTTTATAATTTTTAGACTTTAAATAAATTAAATTATTTATGGCATCATGATGATGCAGCGATGACCTCATTATTTAACGATTTAAATAAAATGGAAAGATAATGTAAAATCTACAACCTACACACGGCCAAAACCAATTGGATGAGTGGATTTATAAACCTTATCACCTTATCCTAGAATTATATCAATGTTGGACCCTTTAAATCCGAAACTCATTTTCAAATAAAGTAATATTTCTTTACTTTCCAAAAGTGCCCCTCCTCTACTCTTATAAAAGGCCCCCACCTCTACCACCTTACACACACTCCTCAAGCCTTTGGCTTGGCCAACCCCTGCCCATTTACTCTCTCCACATACCTCTCCTCATCCTAGAGGATTCCCTTTGGGCATAATCCTTTCAAAGGAAGCCTTTAGGCTCAAATCAAAAGGAGTTACACTTTTAAAGGTAATTCATTCTCTCTTGTTCATTTGTTTCATTTTGCTTCTCTAACCCCCTAAACTCTTTTTATTTACTTCTTTTGTAACAACACCAGTATCTTCAATATACTAGGATATTGTTTTAAGATTTATTCAAGCTAAACTCTCACACAACTACATCAAATGGTAAAAGAACATAAGGTTTCCATGGATGGCGAAATTCTGCCTCCCGAAACGATGATTGTTCAACATTCTCTTAACACCTTCAAAGGTGGACATTAATATGTCACTATATGCATATATGATATATAATATGTTTATGTTTTACTTATGCTTCTGTATTTTTCATTTTTTCTCTTACCTTTATGGCTTCCATTATGGGTATACGCGATATCTTCATTTTAGGAAGTGCGGACTACCGCCCCCTCAAAGTGATGTGATTCGTTAATGCCATACGTGGGACGTATAAAAGATGGATTTAATGTTATTATATATGATGTTATACTGGAATTATTATATAACTCTATATCATTATTATTTCTTTCCATTAAAGTATGATATAGAAATGAAAGTAGCATTCATGCGTACGTCAGGTTTACCGTCTCCATGAACGGTGCATTTCATTTATTATCCCCAAATGTAATGTACTATTATAAGTACATGTATATAATGGATATATATGATGAATGATACATCTAAATTATTAATATAATTCTGTAATTAAAATATACATACCTCTCATTTAGTTGTAATTCCATTAACATGACAAAGAAATGAAATTAGCGTTCATGCGTACCTACGACTTACCGTCTCCATGAACGGTGCATTTCATTTCTTACCTCTAAATGATTATGTAATATTATAAATACATGTATATGCTGGATATATATGATATATATGATATCAAAATCAGGAATTTCATTCTGGATATAAAAAACCTTTGACCACATGAACAACATGTAATTGTAAGAAGTCCATTTTCGACTAAAGAACCAAATATTGAAAGAACAAACATTATTAACTTAAAGGATTACATAATGTTTATAACATTGAAATAAGTGATATAAAAGGAAAAATGAACATTAAGAAGGTTCATAATAAAGTATAAATTAACTCAAGTTTATTATTCAGGAGATTAAAGAATGGTCGGGTCAAGTCGGATACGAGGTAAGGGATCCTACACCTCTCTTTCTTTTTAAGTACACTCTTTTATGTCATTCCTTTTAAGCTCATCTTTCTAATGATTGGGATGTTATTTTATATTAATAACACTGTACTTATTATGTTCATATGATGAGAGACCCTATTTCCTCTCATCAATCCATTTTGGAAGTTTTAAGTGGCGTCGTTAGGCTGCCGAGTGTTCGTAAGAGATTTTTCATCTCACTTTAATTCCTGTGAGATTTATGCTACATTTGCCACAATTTCATTTGAGTGGTTTATGTACTGCCCATTATTACGCTTATTTTGTAATATAATTACATTTATGGGTATTTACATATTCATTTTATGACACTTCTTCAATGGGGTGTACTTTTCGATAGTTACCCATGTCGGTAATGGAACCTTTCACCCTCCTCGTTTTAAAAGACTTCGTTTGTTATATCTTTTAATTCACATACTATTATATTGGGATATGTTCTTCTATATCCTGATTGATGTAAATTTTATGTCCAAGTGATGAGATTCCCTTTTTATCTCTCATCAACACATTTTCTGAATTTTTGAAGTGATGTCGTTAGGCTGTCGAATTTTACCAAGGGAACGTTTTAACCCAATTTCGATTTCTTTGGGTTCAACATGTAGTTATTGAATATGTCTTCCTATGAATATGTGTGAATGACCTTTTATTGTTTTACACTTAATATCCAATTATATTGGGTGTATTTATATTTGTCACACATAATTTTGATATTGATTTATCCTTAATTTAAGGATACCTTCCTTATAAAGGATTTCATCACATTTTACATCCCTATTGAGACTTCATTGTTGTTATGCACCAATTCACTCTTATATGGTGTATATACTGTCCTTTGGAATATTATATCATGAATCCATTTATTCTCATTATATTATTAAATGTTATTCCTCAATTATTGTATTCAAGTGTCTCTAATTTTGGTAAAAAACCCTTTGACCAAAATATCGCTTTAAATGTTTTAATGACTTGTTCTTATTAATATCCATGTATTCAAAATGGTTTTAAGGATTTATTTATATGGATATTAATGGTTTAAAATTTTAAAAGCTTCAAGGTGGTATGGGACACTTTGATTCAAAATTCTCCTTATTAAATGTTTTAAATGGTTTTGGAAATGGTTTCTTTGTGTATGGATTCATTATTTCAAAATAGTAAAATGTAATATTGTGATTGAAATGTGGAAATGTTTTGTTTCCTTTATGCATGTTTTATGTGATACGTTTATGTTATGGTTCTTGGGCATTATTATGAAAATGGGTGGTTCCATGATAAACTAAGGGCGGGTGAGCCCGATATAGCTCTCCAATGCATTGGGTAACGCGAAGGAGTGAAACATTAAGGTTTCTCCAAAGAGATTTAGGGAATATACTGTGATGGGTATTCCAAACGTAACCAAGAGGGTTACTCCCTACGTAAGAATGTTATGAATTCCTCAAGTTACCTTTATGTCTTATGATTTCTATGATTTATTCATGGTTTGATGAGGTATGTTAAAGTGCCTTTGTTTTATGGGTAAACTATGATTTCATTCTTATGTATATATGAACTCATGTTTCCTTTCCATATTTTTTATAACCCTTACTGAGATTTTTATGCTCATCCCACGTTTTTGAAATGTTTTTCACAGGTCCAGGGAAAGGTACATGATGTGATGATAGTGTCAAGGATGTGTCAAGAAAGAATCCATGTTTTATTTTCAATATGTTTCCGTTGATGGAAAGAATTAATACTGTCTTTTATGTAACCACTTTTTTTAAATGTGGAATGTAATGCAAGTTTCATGATCTAATTCTATAAAACTCTAAACCTGAAAAGATCCTCAACGTGTAATCTTGTGATAACTCAAGATTATGTAAGGTTTAAGGCTGGGGCCTTATACACACCATACCATGGAATTGAGAAAAGAAGAATTTAATATAAATAATAATTATATTATATTAAAATTTTATAAATAATAAACCAATGGAACTAATTAATTTATATGTTTCTAAAGGAAAATACACTTTAAATAGAAAATATCTTTGAATTGGTTCCAAAATCATCACCTTCGATGAAACCCAATATATTTTGGAATAATATTTCCTCCCAGACCTAATCCAAAATAAAACAAATAAAAACCCTCATCAAACACACTGGGTTCTTTCCAACAAAAATCTAATATTTTCACCATCTATGAAAATGGGAGAACACGGGAATGAAGGGGGAAACATTAATAAATTTAAAAGAAATGGTGTTTGATTAAGAAAATAACATGACACTAAGTAGAATTCCCAAATAATTGAGGGTAGAAGCTCTAATGATATGTTAACGTGATTGTGAATATTTGGATAGGAATTGGGGGAAAAATTTATTACACTCACCAAGTGATATTTTGTAAAATACATATTTTTTTTGATCTTTACACACAACATGGTTTTGTAAAATAGTTAATATTGTCATGTGAAAACTACATGGGAGACTATTTTTCCTCTACCACAAATCTGTATGTTTAGAACTATGTATCACATGGTTTAAGACCCCATTCTTAATAAATAAAAAATAACAGTTTCCCTAAACCAACACACTCAAATGTTAATCCTCATGGATAGATAAATCAAGCTCAAACCATGGTCCACGGTCAGTGTTTTATAAGAACTATATTTTTTATCCCAATAACCTAGAAACTCCATGAATTGAATTATAGTAATATAATATCTAAAATATGGTATAGTAAAAATGGGATAGGTTTTACATTAACTACCATTAACCACACCTAAATCAAAATTGGAAAGAATTATAATCTATATATTCATATAAATCCTAGAAATTTATATATTATACAATTCTATTAGGGTTGTAGTTAATCAATTTATGAAGGCATTGCATTTTGTTTTTTTCTAGATTATTTCTAAATTGATAAAAATTGATAGATATGCACTATTGAATTTGTGATATTTATTAGACTACCACTCCCAACTATATTGAACCATGATTAGGGTTGATAAAAATGTTTTAGAGAAGACTTATGTAAGATTTGGATATAGCATTGAGTATTATTTTTATGTAAAATCCTCAAAGATATGGTTATCCTACGAGTAAAATTTATAATCAATAATAAATTTTGATATATTTATAAATGATTTTAAAAGGTGGTTTGGATCAATACCTTCCTTTAGTTTGTAATTTCATACAATAATAGCCTTCACCCAAGAATTCATATGGATTTTTATAATTCCCTGGGGGTGGAATATTATAAAAACAAATGTAATGGGTTGAATATACTAAAATTAAATTATTGTGACTTGATCTATTAGATGAAATATAAGAGATGTTTATTTATATTAAACAACACATCTATACAGCTTAACGTCTACAAAAATGGTATGCGGAGAATTATCAGTGATATATAAATTTTCATGTTTGTGATCAGAAATTCCTCAAAATGACTACATTGAAGAAGGATGTGATATTTTTAAATAATGGAATGTTTTGTACCATATAAATTCATTCATTTTAAATTCATAATTATAACAACACAATAGGTTATTTATTGGTGCTTCCATATAATCTCACTCAACTTCATGATATTTTTTATGTATCTTTCTTATGGTTTCACATACCTCATCCTTAGTATATGATAAACATAAAAGAAAATAATACTAGATAACAATCCCTATTAAAAATAATAATTGCATGAGAATGTAGGTAACATATATAAGGTATCACAAAAAATACCAATAAACATTTAAATTTTTTATGGTGAAACCATATGTTTGAAGACGCCATTAGGTGACTAGATAGTCTGATGAGGAAAATGTATCCTTTGAAGTTTGTATAAGAGTGATTAGATTTTGGAGAAAAATATTGTTGAGGGTAAAAATGTTACACCCAAAAATTTTATCATATATATAATATTAAATAAATATAAAATATTTGAAATCTTTCTTCACAAGAAAAGTAATGTTTTAACAAATTATGATATAGTTTTGAATCAATATTTTTAGAGGATATATTTTAAACATATATACTAAATTCCTTGTAATAGTTTTAGTAACCACATTAAAAAATCATTATAATAGATTTATATAATTAATATTTATTGATGAATGAAAATAAGTAAATACCCCATTTTCATTTTGGTTATTTTTTGCTTCAAAAATATGTATTCTTTAAAATAGGTTAGATTATATTATTTATACGGAATTTATAATTAATATTTACCATTAATAGAAACAATAATTGATTAAATTAATATCATTTTGGAAATAATATTTCCATTTTTAACTTAAATTGAATTATTTATATTTTTCTAAAGAATATAAATTTAGTGAATAGTAGAAAATACCAATTTTTTATTAAATGTATCATTCCTTTTCATTTAAAATTAAATAGAAAATATATTTTCGATTTTTTTCAAAATTTAATTTTTTTTATTAATAATAAACTAATAAATGTCCTTGGAATCAATATTACACGTCCTTTTTGTATAAAGATAATATTATACTTAAAAATACACTTTTTGGAAAACATTTTTCATCATATTTTGTGGATTTGTATTGAAATTAATTTAAAAAAATAATATAATTTAACATGATAAAATGAGACCCATTTTGGAATTATAATGTAAAATTTTATTAATTAGGAATCATTAATATTTGGTAATTATGAGTACTAACATTAAAAAAATTCTAATTCCCATTCAAATTATTAAAATATGTTAAAAGGGTTGAGAAAATTTATAATGTTTTAAATTTCAAGAAAATATCCTAAATACAAATTTAATATATCATTTACACCAATAAAAAATCATCTTCTATTATGATTTATTTTTTATCAATCTTTCATTCTTATAACATAAAATATTTTAATATTTTGAAACATTCCAAGTGTCTCATCTCCCACACTTATTAATGTAAAAAATAATCTCTTCTCTTATACATGATTAATGATAATATGAGCTCATCCAATACCATACAAACTGGTTTTATAATATCACTTCCAATTTCCTAGTTTTCTTGGTGTGATAAAAATTCCTCATCAATAAATAATTAGGTATAAAAATAAAGAAGATTTCTAGATAAAGTGGTCTAATTTGTAAAAAAGATCATTTAATTTTATTTCTTTTTTAAAATTATATAAACCTACTATATCCATCATTAAATTATCAATGAATTGTCATAAATAATTTTATATTTAATTATGATGATTTCATAACCATATTCCACTTCACATCCATCAAAAGAGAAATAAATATATCATTCGGGCATATGAGTCAGCAACCACATCCAAGCATCGATATAATTCATTTTTCATCACCATATATCATTATTGGTTATTATAATGGATTATATATATATATATATATTATTTATGAAATAATAATATTTTTTGGATTAAATTATCTTATCTACCTTCTTACCATCCCATCTGTTTGAAAAATCTAATGTTGCTTATGTGTACATGTAGACTATAACCTCCATAAAGTGACGTTATTCATTTTTCATTTCTTATTTACATTAATTATAATAATAATAAATAATAATTAATATGATATTTAGGATATACTTATTATTGAATGATGATAAAAAAATTATTGACCATTCTTTAATTCATTTCATTATAATATGAAAATAGTGTTCAGGAATATGTCAGAGTACCATCTCTATGAATAGTGTATTTCTTTTTTTAATCAATAACATTCTTGTATGGTTCTAAATATTAATATAATGAATATATTTAATATTATGGATGTGATTTAACAATGATAAATATTCATGGGCCAAAAAATATGAAACATAAGTTTCTTGAAAAATGAAATAGAAAAATCTTGGAAACAAATATTTTAATTATGTGTTATTAATAATGTTTGGTTTAAATGTTTTAAGAAGGAAATATATGATATCATAAGTATTTATATATTTTTTAATATATAGTTAATAAATTTAAATTTATTATATTTGATTTTAGATTTATTATCAAAAATATTATACATTAAGTAGTGGTTAATGTTAGAATCTCATTTCATTTTTTTATTTTCTATGATAAATTCCCATAGATATAATTATATGGGTGATACCAGATAAAAAAATATTCTTCTAATATTGTTCTTCCTATTATTTTAAAGTATTAGTAATTTTTTTCTCTCTTTGGAACATTAAATGATCTATAAAATGTAATTACAGAAAAGTAAACCATATTTCTACATTGGTTATATAAAT
Source organism: Viscum album (assembly GCA_963277665.1). Taxonomy (NCBI): domain Eukaryota; kingdom Viridiplantae; phylum Streptophyta; class Magnoliopsida; order Santalales; family Viscaceae; genus Viscum; species Viscum album. The sequence continues at coordinate 448,459,337 of OY728147.1, forward strand.
TGTTATTCCATGTTAATACTCTATAGCATTGTTTTATAAATGATTTTTCCTTTACTAGAAATTTATTGAAAATCTATTTTTAAGTAAATTTTAAAATTTTGAAATTTTCTGAAGATGGAATATTATAAAATTTATTATTAACTAGCCATTTTTACAACTTTATATAAGTGTGAAAATAATGTTTTCATTTAATGTATATGACATGAAAGAGTTTTCATATCATCATGAACATTTTTTTATTTAAATAATACATTTCATGTTTCCTTGGATGTTTTCAAATAAAATACATTTTATCACTCTTATAGTACTTGTTAGATAAAATTTTATCAAAATATAATGATAATGTTGTCGTGTTGAGAATAAAACGTTTGAATGATATTTTAAAATTATTTTTTATTTATGTTAATATCAATTAAATAGTTTTATTCTTTACAGGGGATATGATATAATGATACATTATACATTTTTTCTCATTATGGCTCATGGTGATACTTATATAAGTAGGATTCTGTTAAAAAATTCAATACTGTGCTTTAGTTAAGATTTGATGAATCATTAAGAAAAAAAATTTATTTTCCATTAGTTATTCTGTGAAGAAATAATGAAATATTTATGAAACTCATTTCATATACATGAGTTATCATATGATTATATATTGATTTATTTTTATCTTAAAAATACATGGATTTCATTATGTGACAGTTAGTCCCAAAATTATATCTCTCTTTAATGAGTTTGTTAAAGCCTTATATCTCATGATATGATTATTGGAATTTTTTGATGTGATTGACCCATTCTGGGAAACATATATGTATGATTTATCAAATATAATATATGAAATTTTTGTTCAATCCCAATTCACTGTGAAGTGATGATCTGGGTAGATAAATATGAACTATGTTATAGTGTCTATCCCGATGATGGTTCCATGCTCAAATGAAATATTATTATTATTATTATTTTAAATCATAGATCATGATTTCTATTTTTATGATTCCCCATTCATGAAACATAGTAATGACTTCGGACTTGAATCTTGACTATGATAAATTAATTATTGGGTATTAATCTCAATTGATAGTCACTTAATCCCATACAATTTTTCATAGGATAAGCATACATATGATCACTAATCTATTTCTCACATGTTTACCCTTGCTACATACTTGATCTCACCCCTTCTATGTTTTAATTAAAAAACTAGTATAAGTATTGAAGGGTTCCATTTAAATTAATGATTATATAGATGATGAATATTTTAGTTATATAAGATGATTATGTATCTTTTCCTCAAGTACACTAATATTTAAAGTTAAGAGGAATGTTTACTTGTGAGGTAAATTGAATGTTAATTTGAAGGATGTAATATATATGTATGTTATGCTTCATCTAGTATAGTTTCACTTTATCTTTGCAATAAAAGTGATAAAATATCATATATCATGATGTATCCTTAAATATATATAAAAATTGAGTATCCTTAGTAGATTCTTCCACTCGATTAATCTCTCTCTCTCTCTCTCTCTCTCAATTTCAATTCTCTTTAAAAAAATAATAGTTCATATGCATATATTGATAAACTCCATTTATATAAATAATTCACTAATAATTGGGAAAATATCATTATACTGATATACCTTAATCACCTTGATAACCTTACTTTACAATAATAAGCATATCACATTAGACTTTTCAAAAACGTTTTATGAATTTCATCTCCAAATTGATAGGCCGACTTCTCATAATCATATAACTGAAATTATTTTTGATTGATGAATTTTAAATTTAAGTTTCGTTTTTAATTTTTTAAATATAATCTTAATTTAAATTTCTTATTATAATTCCACTCCTTAATAACCATATATTCTTCATAGATAGATTAATGATATCCGATATAGGTTGGTGGTCCCTATGGTTCTATTTGACACCCCCAATGGATGAGGTTAACCATCAGCTATGCTTATTCACCAACCAATTCAATCACACACGTTTTACTTACCCTTTTAAGGATATCTTCTTCACTCATGCATTACTACATGGAATCAGAAATTCATATGTCCATTGAAAAAAAATCATCTTTTAATGGATAACTATGTTTTTCATTTTTTTCATTTACCACCATTTCCCTTCCATTATATAGTAATAAGAGTTTATAAATAATTATTATTATTCAATATTCAATCATTATGTTGTATTAAACATTAAATACAAATACTATGTTTTATTATCATCTATTTATGATGTTATATAGAAAAAATAATGAGTTACGCTCATAAATATGGGTATTTGTATTAAATTTTGAAAAAGTAATTTTTAAAATACATTTCCTATTAGTGTTTTTATCTCTAGATCTTTCTTTGGTTGGCTGTTTTAATACAAAATTTAAGCCAATATAGAATATTTAAAAATAATGTAAATCCAGTTATTATTATAAACAAATATTCTTTTATTGAGAGATCTACATTGGGGATGGTTTAAATTCATTGTCAACTCATCCAGATCATTTAATGCAATTGAGATCCTCGAACTTTCATTGGAATTTAATTTTCACATAGAGAAAATTATTTATATATGAATATGATATTAATCTTTGATAAACATTTTTTTTAAAATTCAATTCCAAATGAATTATATCATTGGAATGATACTTCAAAATAATTTTATATGTACCATAGAGTTAGGACTAAAATACAACCATAGTCAGTCATCCCTAACAGTTATTTATTCTATCCCTCATAAATGAATAAAAGATATACCTTTGACCCTTCACTGTACCACTCAGTCACAAACTTATTCCATCACATTAATCAGTTTATTACGTCTTTTATAAAGTCCAGATTTTAAGCACACATGCCTATAGCCATTGAACTTGGGCAACTGTCCTTGTATGAAATTTTTTTTTAGTACTATCATAATTACATAATAAGAATTTCATATTAGTCCATGATTTCAGACTAATCATCATTTGAAAACATAGTATAGACCATAAAAATTACAATGGAATTTAATCACAATATTTTTAAATTTAATCAAATAATTTATATTAAAACAATCCTCTTTCATTATTATTCTTCACAATTTTCTTGATTATATACTTATAGTGGTATATATTTGTGGTACTTTTTAAAATTTTAATCCAAAAATGATATTTTATTTTCTAAACTATTAATCATGGTCACATGGTGCGGTGATATGTTATTAAAAAATTCTATTTTAAGAATTTAATAACTAATTTAAGGGCTATGATTTGGGATTAAATTATAATAGTTTATGTTTTATTGATTTAAATGAGAGAAATTCACAATAATAAATTAAAACCACTTCTTACCATATTTATTAAAATTTATTTTCTAGTATTTGTTTATTTTCTCATACTATTATCCCATTATGAAGTTACATTCAAAATATTTGTTTTTTTTCAACATTTTTCTTTTTTGATGATAAGAATATGGAATTATGTATAATAAGATATCATTTACAGAACATACCTACTAATTATTTTTTGGATATGATATAATACTGATATAATGGTGTATATATTTTTTACCATGTTAAAATTTTAATCATTGCCTATGTTTTAAAATTTTAATATTATATTTTTCCTACATTTACTTTATAAATTAAATTTTATAAATATAAAAAATATTTGATTTGGTCAACTATGTTTCATAATTTTTTTCAGATAAACATTGGAATATAATGATAAAACAATCCACTTACTTCTATATTAAGAACATGTACATCATATCATATTTCTTATTCTAATTAAATTTTAATTAATCTAATATCATATCCCAATACAATCTATCTTCAAATGGAATGAATTTATAATTTATTTCCATTTAAAAACATTTTTCTTTTATTTTAGATTCCTATTACATTACAATTATGACAGACATTACTTATGATAAAAAGAAATTAAAACTACCAAAAATTATCCATTAATAGAATGGTATAAAACACATTATTTTTTCACATTGTTTATTTATTTCCATTAAAATATGAATTAGTGAACACCCACATCTATGTTTTTCAAGACACTGTTGATTAATTTTTACGTATGTATAATGTAGAAAATTATTTATGTGATTTACAATATACTATTCACCTAGCTAATTTCATAAATACTCTTTTGTGGATATATTCCCCAATCAGGGAATTTTAATATTTTAGATATACATTTTATATTCAGATAATTTATACTTATAAAAAATTCAATTTAAATAAGTCAATTTCAGTAGCTAATTTCCCAATTTATTTAGAAAGAACATAACTTATCCAAATTATTTCCACTAATTTCAAAATTTTAATTCAATATGAATTGGTAAAATTTTCTATAATATTTAATAATATTAAAACATTACTATAACTTTTATATTACATTAGCCCAACTATTTCAATATAAATAATTACATTTATATAATTTCAAACCTATAAATGTGTTCTTACCATATCATTCCATTAAAATTATTACAGTTTCTTTAGTACAGAAATGATCTATCTTCATCCAATATAGTAGTATAATTATTTAATTATTTAATTTATAATTCACAATATTTAATGAAGTTAAAAGTCTATACAATTCTATAACTTTTTCATTTCACATTAAATATTTATAAATGCTATATAATAAATTTTTATACTAAAATTACATAGTTTAATTACTAGTGAAGAAATATATTTCCTAGAATTTATGAGTTTCTATATTATAGTAATATTTTTTAACTATATTTTTTTGTACGAAACAATTATATATTTAACTTGTATGTTATTTTAAGAAGTATTCCCGGTAATTCTCTAAGATGATTCAATTTTTGAAATTCATAAAATTCTATATGTTAAAAATATTATATTATTTAGTTTAAATCTATCAAACTAAAACATTTCCAGTCATAAAATTACTCTTATGAAGTACATTCAATATAAAAGATACATATTTGGAACAATTTGATAGATTCATTCATTTAGTATCAACTGACTATTATTATTAACTAATTCAGGATTGAATTTGTTATTTATTTTTTTGAGTATCATAAGATCAATTTTTTGTTCATTATTTCATTGAAATGATTTAATTTTTAATTTCTATACATATCATAATAATAATATTATATTTTTTTATTCAAATAACATATTTAAGTGGTAAATTTTAACTATGGTCAATAATGTTAAAAATTTTATTTTTTCATGAAAATATATATCATTATTTTTCAAAAAATATAGTTTTCTTTATTATTTATTCATTGTTACATTTTCAATAATAAAAGTCCATATTTCTTTTTTTTTTGAGTAACATTTTTTCATTAAGTTAATAATTTTTTCTGAAATATTATTAAAAATGTTAAATATGGAAATTCTGTATATGACTACTATATTTACACCATATTTGACTACTATATTTTTATTTTGAAAATTTTCACTGAAAATTGATGAAATTGAAATGAAATAACATATCAGAACAACATAAAAAATTTCATATTTTTAGTTAAATTTAAATATTTATAATTGTTTCATGGAATATAATATAAAACTAGATGTATACACCATTAAAATATATTCATATTTTTTGAGATTCTATGAAAATATTTATTTTCATCATTTTTTATGCCTTCATGTGAAAAAAATTATAAAGAGTATTAGAGATGGTGACACAAAAATTCAAAATACATGGAAAATAGTATTTATATTCTTTTGAATATTTTTTAATTTATAAGAAATAATTATTCTCACTTTATTTTCAATGGGATAGAATATAAACTTTGAGAAATATATTTTAATAGGGTATTCATGAGTAAGAAATCAGCAAATATAAATGGATATCTATAGGCCTGGATAAATGAGATTCATATATCATTTAAGAAAATGTCCTCACATACAAATGCATCATTTAGGTACTCAATTTCAAGAGGCTTACATTATATATTTTCTTCTTTACATGAGCACTTCTTGGGAGCATTATATACACTAACAATTATTTATATATCATTATTTATCATTAAGCAATAGTGATTCAATTTTTCTTTGCATTCTATTTTATTATTATATATTTTAAGTTTATCTTCTTAATAAATTTATTTTAATGGTTTAAATGTACTATTACTAATGTCATATTTGAAGCCCAGTATTTTCTCTTCAAATATGACTTACTTCACTCTAATTATTAGATGATACATAATGTTTGTTGTTATTGGTTTCATATTATTAATATTGAATCCTTAAATTTATTTTAGTTGAAGGGAACTATAAATGATTGATTATTAATATCAATGTGTGGATAAAACTTTTCAATATAAATTTATTATAATTTATTTGGTTTCAAAATTCTTATTTCCATTACGTTGAAATATAATATAATTCCAAAAAAAGTTGAAATACTAATATTTTTTACTATGTTAATTTTTTGATAATGAAATTATTTCATATCATATTTTATGTATTTAAATTGTTGAGTAGTGTGGGATAATATCTTGTTGTAATTGTTTGAAGTTATTTTCTTTTCTTATTTGTTGGCATACAACATTTTGATGATTCATTTTTTATAATTTGATTTTGGAAATTCATTTATAGAATTCTATTATTAAATATACCCTATAAAATTAAATGATTTTCTAATTTTTATTACGAAGAATATTTCAATTCCAAGTTTTATATGGATAAATTTTCCAAATTAGTTTTATTCATTTTAGAAAATTAAAATTATAAAATCATCTCTTCAGGAGAAAATTTAATTTTCAACCAAATTACATATAAACGCCATAATTTTTCATATGTTTATCAACTAAAAATTTATTTATTCCAAATACATATTTATAATGTTTTTAATATTAATTAATTTTATTTTTATTCACATAAAATTTCTTTTATGTTTACATTATGAGTACATTGTTTTAAATTACCATGTAGTGGTTAAAATTATATTAACATTATCTAGATAAAACCTAAAATTGATAGGGTTGAGATGATTCATCTATAATATACCTTTATTTTAGTTCCTTCAGTTTTCATATATTTCTAATTACAATATCCTTAATTTAATTTTTATAGAATCACTGGTCATATAATATATAATTGAGCTAATAAATTAATCAACTATAGACATATAAATTATTCAATATGAAATCATGGATGATACTGTTCCTTATTTGATTTCATCGAAAAACCTAAATGTTAAAAAGAATGAATTGGGTGGGAAAATATACATTGATATGTTCATGTGATTCCCCAAACTATTTTTTAACATACATTATTGTCCTTTACATGTAACATAAGCATAATTCTATTTTTTTATTTTCTTTATAAAATATATATTCTAGAATTCTTAATACATAAAATTTTATATGCTCTTATTTATTTATAATTTCTATTATTTTTTAATATGATATAATATCTCCTGAAATGCATGAGGGAAGTAATATTTTTATTTGTGGTCTAGAGAAAAAATATACATTTATAATTTTCAATAAGTAAATACTAAATAAATATTATTCTTTTATCTAGTGAATAATATTTTTTTCATTTATTAAATTCAAATATAACTTTATTGATATTAATAGAAACACCAATTGTGTGGACCTCTTATCCCCTTTGTTAATTGAATTATTTAATATAACTTAAAGTCCAATTTAATAATTTACTATCCTATAATAGTTCACAAGATGAATAAGATAATTTCACTATGATTGACTTAATTTAAGAATGATTAATATCTAATTTAATTCCAATGTATCTATATCCCAAAAAATAATTTTTTATATTTCATGTCTTCATAATATGTTATTGATTTCTCTTTCCTTGATTTTTTGAAATGACCTCATTTTACATTGTGGAAAAAGAATTTATTTGATATTTACACTTCTATCAAAGGGACAATGATACCAATTTCCATTAAGATATATGTGTAAAAAAATTCCCAAATTTATTAATCAATTAAAAAACACTCGTGATGCAAAAAAAATACAATATTTCAAACAAATACATGTATTCACATATTATGAAAATACATATAAGTATGTGATTAATGATAAGTAATTAAAAACCCATAATGACTAGAGATCATTACACATGTTCAGAGATTGGAATATAAAACGAAATGTAATCTTATAGAACTATTACTAAGGGTTATGACACTATAATATTTTATCTTCATGACTACCAAGTTCTAGATAAATGAAAAGTAGTATAATATATATATGAGTATTAACACTTGTTTATAATGCCCCGACCCTAGATACCTAGAGTCGGTGCATTATTTTAATACATTGGCATGATTCCAAGGAATCAAGTCCCAAAGGACTGATCAGTTTAGCAGTCTTGTAAAATAGATTACATACATGAATGTTACATTACACTTCATAACATAAAAAACAACATAAATAATCCTTTATGAATGCCATTTTTTCGTTGTCTTAACATTTCATATCAATCACAATATATTTCTTGGAATCCTGGGAAAAATAAAACATAGAAAGGGGTGATCTCAAACGCTCTGTAAGGTTAATCAATACAGAGGAAACTTTCATAAATAAGCATAAACATTTAAGGCAGTGTATAACTAAAACAAAAGCCTTTTAAACATAAACTTCAACATAGTATGGAAAAAATAAAATGAAATAATTCCATTTACTTATTCACATGGATATTCTACTAATAGAATAATCACATGCAATATCAATAACCACTTTCATAATGATGTATTGCATAATTCCAAACTATCATAACCACATAGTCAAGGCCTCATGCGAGGAGTACAAATAAGATTTTGTCAAGGCCTTGTACCAAGAAACTAGTTTGTCTCATGAGACCCACCTATGCATCGAGGAGCTATAGCGGGCTCCACCCGTCACTTATTAAGTCCAATACATTCCCATATGAAAAGGTTTAAACATAACATAAACATTCGTATTAAAACTAGCATACGAAATGTCATTACTTTCTTCATAAACCATGAATGGTATAAAAATAACACATCCACAGTAAAACATATCACAAAACCTTCAATACAATACAAAAGTTTTGTATCATAATAAATCAACATCAAATAAGCTTAAAATCCATAAAAGGATGTTGACATAGATGAAATCAAAACTATTTGAGGGAAATATCTATTTTCTCGAAATCATTGAAAAGTCACACATTTATAAAGGAATTAATTTAAAAGAGATTTTTGAATAAAAGTGTCCCATACCACTTTGAAACTTTTGAAAAGAAATATCATTTCAAAACATTCATGTCCATATAAATAAATCCTTAAAATCATTTTGCAAACATGGACATTAATTAAAAATATTTAGAAAGATAAATCTTTAAAACATTTAAAATTATGATCTTGATAAACAGTTCCTTTCACAAATTCTTAAAATATTCATTTTGAAATCATTTAAAAGTCACATAATTATAAAATAAAACATTTACTTTGAAAATATTATTATAATCTTATAAGGGAAGCTTCAGTGATTTTATAATGGCGGAAAATAATCGCACCCGCTGTATAAGTTTAAAAATACATTCTTACCTTAAATTTGTCGAAGAGGTTAAAAAGTACCTTGTTTGGAAAACGACTGAAAGATTCCTTTCAAAACACATAAGGGTATAAATTAATTTAACCCATTCTATAGTAAATAGTAAAAAAAAATTAAGTACATTTTTAAGGATCATGGATGTGGATGATAAAGAGGTCCCAGTAGATAATTACATATAAACAACCTCGGATAATAAAGAGATTGTAAAATTAACCCTTAACTTGTACTTTTCCTTGGATGGGGGTAGGTTAACCTCCTGTATAATGGTGAAATAATTATTATTAAATTATAAAATAATCAAATACATTAATATGATATCATATATGATCTTTTAACATTTCTTTGTTAATAATATCTTAGTATTATCGTCATTTCGGATGTTAACTTACTTCTTTTCTTTTATATGTTTTATTACGTAAGATGTGGTTGTCATGGAGAGGTTGTATATTATTTGTATACAGAATGATATCGTGTCCTTAAAAATTATTTTTAATTCATCAAATGATAATTATACTTGAATGGATACGATGGAGAATGAATCTCATCGCTTTCGTGGAGACGGTAGTCCGTACGTACGCACGAGCGACAATATCATTTTTTTGATATTAAAATAAGATATAATTGGATTGTATATCATATATAAAGAATAATTATCATGTTATATTTATTATTTATAGGAATTACACATCATTATTATACCCATCCAAATAATAATGTTTTGTGGAGACGGTAAGCCGTACGTACACACGTATGGTGAAAAGTCATTAAAAGGGTGGATAGAATGCTGAAATATGGTTTTACCATGTTTATAATAACATAAAAGTATATATAATATACTGGAGTTATTATTTTATAATTGTAATAACAACTAAAGAAGAAGTGAAAGAAGAAAGAAACGTGAAAAGGGGTGGTGAAATCATTACCTATTCATCGGGTTCTTGCTTTTGATTTGATCAAAAGGGCTCCATAGGTTGGCTTTCTGAATAAAGGAAGGCCTCTAGGATGAATTGAGGGAAGTTTAGAGAGTATTTAGGCAGGGTTTGGTCGAACCAAAAGGCTTTGAATGTTTTAATTAGTGAGAAGTTGGAGTGCCCTTTTATAAGCGGGGTGAGGGGCACCTTTTGAAAAGCTTGAAATATTATTTTATAATAAATTCATATTCGGTTTCTAATGACTAAAAAGTGGATTATTTTATGTTTAAGGTGGTGATGGGTCGAAATCCACTCGACCAATAGAATTTAGATAGTTTTGGGTCACTATATTAACCTTATCTTTAAGTATTAACTCTTAGTTAATTAGTTTCACTTTTACAATGTCTCTTTGTATTTTTATATTATATGGTTAAGAAATATATTATATACATCCACGAGACCACAAAGTGGTCCATTAAGGATAAACCTATCATGATATAATTCTCTTGGCCGAAACTTAGATTTTTTGGAATTTAATATCAATTAATAATATAATAGTTTTTTAAAAACTCTTTTTTGTCAATTTTGACACTATTCAATAATTGATTTTTTTAAAACTCATAATAGAATGATTACTTAAAAAAAAGTTAATTAAATCAATTGCAACATTTCATATTAACCTATAAATTTATTTTTATTTATATAAAGTCTAAAATGAAATTTATTTGGGTATTTATAATATCACTTCTTCTAATTTTTCACTATTATGGTAATTACTCCATCACCATTGTGTCATATATAAATTATATTATTTAATTTCTAAAAATTATAAATAAAATCAAATTATGTAGGAAATTTTTTTATCTTTCTAATGAATATTTATAGTCTAAAATCAAACATATAGGTTAATAATCTCTTAGTATTATCGTCGTTTCGGGTGTTAACTTACTCGTTTTCTTTTATATGTTGTGTTATGTAAGCCGTGGTTTTCATGAATAGGTTGTATATTATTCATATAAATAAGGATATAATGTCCTTAAACATTGTTTTTAAATCATCAAATTATAATTATACTTGAATGGATACGATGGAGAATAAATCTCATCGCGTTCATGGAGACGGTAGTCCGTACGTACGCACGAGCGACAATATCATTCTTTTGATATTAAAATAATATAAAATTTGATGGTATATCATATATACAGAATAAGTATAATGTTATATTTATTATTTACATGAATTACACATCATTATTATACCCATCCAAATAATAATGTTTTGAATACAAATTACACCACGACGTGGAGACGGTAAGTCGTACGTACGCACGTATGGTGACATGTCATTCAAAGGATGGATAGAATACTGAAATATGGTTTTACCATGTTTATAATAACATCAAAGTATATATAATATACTGGATTTATTATTTTATAATGGTAATAACAATGAAAGAAGAAGTGGACGAAGAAAGGAACTTGAAAAAGGGTGGTGATATCATTACCTCTTCTTAAGGTTCTTCCATTTGATTTGATCAAAAGGGCTCTATAGGTTAGCTTTATTGACTAAAGTAAAGCCTCTATGATTAATTAATGGAAGTTTATAGAGTATATGGGCAAGGGTTGGCCGATACAAAAGGCTTTGAATGTGTGAATTAGTGAGAAGAGGAGTACCCTTTTATAAGAGGGGTGAGAGGCACCTTTGGAAAAGCTAGAATTATTATTTTATAATAAATTCATAATCAGTTTATAATGACTCCGAAGTGGATTATTTAAAGTTTAAGGTGGGAATGGGTCGAAAACAACTCAACCAATATAATTTAGATAGGTTTGGGTCACTGTATTAACCTTATCTTTAAGTATTAACTCTTAGTTAATTAGTATCACTTTTATAATGTCTCTTTGTATTTTTATATTATATGGTAAATAAACTTACTATATACATCCAAGAGACCCCCAAGTTGTCCATTAATGATAAACCTATAATGATATAAGTCTATTGGAAGATCCTTTGATTTTTAAGAATTTAATATCAATTAATAATATAATATTTGTTTTAAAAACTCTATTATGTCAATTGGGACACTATTCAATAATTGATTTTTGTAAAACTCATAACTGAATTATTACTTAAAAAAAAGTTAATTAAGTAAATACTAACATTCCATATTAACCGAGAAAATTATTGGTATTTATAAAAAGTCTCAAATTAAATTTATTTGGGTATTTATAATATCAATTATTCTAATTTTTCACTATTATAGTAATTACTACATCACCATTGTGTCATAACTAAATTAAATTATTTTATGTCTAAAAATTATAAATAAAATACCATTATGTAGGAAATATTTTTATCTTTCTACTGAATATTTATAGTCGAAAATCCAACATATATAACCGTATGTAAAAAAATATTTTCTAAAAGATATATGCTTGTGTCATTTTTGTATTCATTTTAACTTAATTAGAATAAAATGTCCCTATCACCTACAAGTGGCTCCATGGGGTCCCAAAATAGACTCAAATATGCCCATGGTCAGACATTTATCAACCAATAATGTTATCACACGTTTTAGGATAATTTTTTATTGTTATAATATTATTTTTTAACCCATATTTACTGGATTTACCCTTTAACCATGGTAAATAAAATATTTACCGAAGTAATTATTCAAAATGTCTAAAAATAAAAGTTACCTATTTACACAATTTGAACAACCTGATTCCAAATATGGAATCCATTTTTTCAAATTCAAAACACAGAAGTTGCATAAATTAATTTAAAAATAATTCCCGTTGTTAAAACAATAACCGTGTTTTTAAGAGATAATAACTATCAAAATATTGACACTTGTTTATGTCCGGTTTAATTGTTAAATTTTTTCCAATGAAAAAAAATTGTATTAAATGGTATAAATATATTCAAAATATACTTTAAAACCACTCAAATTCATAATTTATCACTACTAATTATTTTGATTAAAAAAGTTGTTTTTAATTAAAATTTAGTAATTTTCACTATTCATCAAAATATAAAAGTTATCTGAAAAGTACCAAAATTTTACCCTAGGCTAAATTTGATATTCCGAATCCAAAAATGATGTCCATTTTGAGAGATAAAATTTATAAAATTTTAAAAAATATGCAATAATATTCATTACGGCTAGTTTGATTGGTTGTAGTGTGTGTTAGAACTCGAAGTTGCGTACAACACACACTACTGTATTATTCAAAGAGAAGCATACCGTGGAAGCTTGGGGTGTTACATTGTAAATTTGTTTATGTCCCCATTCTAAAGAATAAATTTAATTATTTAAATTTTATATAAAAAAGTTTTAAATATTGGATTTAAAAAGGGTTCACTATTAAAGTTGGTAAAATGCATTTTTGAAAAATACTTCTTTTATCTGGAAAAAAGGACTTTATTCTCAAATTATGTCTAGGAAACTCATAATATGGATTCTAAAATTTTAAGGATTATATAAGGTTCATAATTTAGTTAATACTATTCATAACCTCTTTTTAACGACTTGTTTTGTAAGTCATGGTGCGCTTGAACTCGGTGTTACATGTAGTGCAAGTTATTGAATTGTTTTGAAGAAGTACATACTATGAAATTTTGGGGTGTTACAATCTTTCATCCTTAAATAAATTGTGTCCTCTCAATTTTATATTCTTCTTCGAATATAAAGGTTCAAAATAGAAAATATCTTTGTGGGAAAACCCACATCAGAAATTTAGTTAATAAAATTTAGCCTTAATAAGAGGAGAAGAGAAATGAAAGGGTCACCACCAGATGATGATCTCGATTAAGTGAAAATTAGTGGAAATTAAAGACATATAATTATAGGAAAAACGTAAATATTTATTGGTGGTGATTGAGTTCATCAATCTTAAACAAGTGTAAAATTGAGGTCCTTAAATTCAGTAATCTATGAGGATTTAAAATGCCATCGGTTCAACAAAACATAAGGTATTAGGATAACACATTTTTTGTTTTAGGATCCCTTAAATAAATTATAAGAATTAATTTCTTCATAGAATAAGAGGAGAAGAAAAATATATACTTGAAAAGTAGAGTTCCATCTTTTAACTAATTTCTACCAAAAACTCATATTTCACTCTAAAAGATAATAGAACTTAAAAATTATTCTATTTATCATATTCGTTTGGGGTTAAAAAATGAATTTATAATTCATTTACAAGACCTTCTTAAAATAAACTACATTATTTAATCCAGGACATCTCCTGGGTCAGTGGTAGGTGATACACCCTTGTCTCCCTTCGGTTGAGGGTTCAAGTCTCGCGGCCTTGCCGGTCGTGATGGGTTGCCGCTCGACCGCCGGGTTGTCCTTTTATAGCAATCCAAAATTAATCTCAAACTACAATTATCCAAAATAATTCTGTCCAAACTCACTGTACAACATTTATAAAAAAGGTGAACATAATGTAGATCCTTTTTACCCCGCAATATCATATGAATACCTTCATCATCAATACTTTTAAAACACTGAAACGTCCTGAATTACCAATATCCTTATTGATTACATTCGTGCTCCCTTATTCCATATAGAATGCTGGAAATACATCATCCATCCAAAAAATTTGTAAACTCCAAAAATTATGGAATATAAAAACCTTTAATCGGTTTCAAGGCAGTCAAGAATATACAATATAATTTACCCAAATCAACCATATCTTATTCCAAAATAAGTACATCAATATTAGGACCATATTAAGGTTTATCTTTCCTTAAACCATGTAATTTCCAAAAAGTTTAACTTGATGTAGAGTAACTTTTCTTAGTACCATAAAATCTCAAATCCACAATGATATAGTACTGTAGTACAATCCTTATATACTCCATAATTATTATAACAAGTACATTGCTGATACAACACTCAAATGACATAATCAACATAAGAAATCTAATCATTACTCTTCATCTGTGGTAGTATCATAACTTGATTGTTATCCAATAGCATCCTTTAAGGCATAGTCTGATGATAGGTTCGCGTAGTGTCCAAACTCTATGCAAATGAATCATTGTACATTTAAAACCATTTTCTTACCCTTGCAGTCACGTACTTGGTTCCCTTTTCCTACACACTTATAAAAAACTCCCATTACTTTCAGACAAGTTCCAGGGTTTTTCTTCACACAGTTATCACATATGGGGGAAATTCTTCCTTTCCCTCTTCCCTTTATCCATCTTTCTCTCTTCCATCCTTTTCTTCTCTTACTTTCCTTCAAAGCCATAGGACTCGGTAAACTATTTAGTTATCTTATCCACACGTGATACTATTTCTTCATATGATGATAATACATGGGAGACTATTTCCCTTATAAATGATGGCTTAATACCATGAAAGATACGATCCTTCTTACTCTTTGGATCATACGTATTAATGGAGTTGACATTCCTTCTACTGGGCGCCATTTCTATACAATATCATAAACTAGGTTAGTTTATGAATTGTAATGAATAATTCCAAAACTTTTAAAATACCTAATTCAAATTGAACAGTTTATGGATATAATCCATAATCATAAAAATGTTTTCTTTGAATAAGTATATACTCATGGTCCCTTCATAATGGTTTGTAAAGAAAATGAGAATTATCCTAACCATATCCCCCAGGAGTGTCGTAACAAGAGTGCAGCAAGGCCCATTGTCGTGCACCAGTTCCCGTTCGAGTCTAGCTCAAAGCGGTGTTTTCGGGTTTTACCCCTAGATACATCTAATCCAGAGCCTCCTCTACCTACTCGTTTCCAGACCGGGATGTATTTCTCAGAAAACTCACAAAATCTCTACAATACCAAAATTCTAGGAAGTTCTTCTATACTAATCCTAAAAGTCTATCTTAGGGCTATGTGGTATAATTAGAGTTTATATAAATATAGTTTCCAAGGTTATTGATAAACTTCCTCTGATACCAACTGTAACGCCCCAACCCTAGATACCTAGATTCGGTGCATTATTTTAATACATTGGCATCATTAAAGTAATCAAGTCCCAAAGGACTGATCAGTTTAGCAGTTTTAGAAAATATATTACATACATGAATGTTACATTACACTTCATAACATAAAAAAACAAAAATAATACTTTATGAATGCCATTATTCCCTTGTCTTAACCCTGCATATCAATCACAATATACTTCTTGGAATCCTGGGAAAAATAAAACATAGAAAGGGGTGATCTCAAACGCTCTGTAAGGTTAATCAATACAGAGGAAACTTTCATAAATAAGCACAAACATTTAAGGCAATATATAACTAAAACAAAAGCATTTTAAACATAAACTTCAACATAGTATGGAAAAAATAAAATGAAATAATTCCATTTACTTATTCACATGGATATTCTACTAATAGAATAATCACATGCAATATCAATAACCACTTTCATAATGATGTATTGCATAATTCCAGACTATCATAACCACATAGTCAAGGCCTCATGCCAGGAGTACAAATAAGATTTTGTCAAGGCCTTGTACCAAGACACTAGTTTGTCTCATTAGACCCACCTATGCATCGAGGAGCTATAGAGGGCTCCACCCGTCACTTATTAAGTCCAATACATTCCCATATGAAAAGGTTTAAACATAACATAAACATTCGTATTAAAACTAGCATACGAAATGTCATTACTTTCTTCATAAACCATGAATGGTATAAAAATAACACATCCACAGCAAAACATATCACAAAACCTTCAATACAATACAAAAGTTTTGTATCATAATAAATCAACATCAAACTAGCTTAAAATCCATCAAAGGATGTTGACATAGATGAAATCAAAACTATTTGAGGGAAATATCTATTTTCTTGAAATCATTGAAAAGTCACACATTTATAAAGGAATTAATTTACAAGAGATTTTTTAATAAAAGTGTCCCATACCACTTTGAAACTTTTGAAAAGAAATATCATTTCAAAACATTCATGTCCATATAAATAAATCCTTAAAATCATTTTGAAAACATGGACATTAATTAAAAATATTTAGAAAGATAAATCTTTAAAACATTTAAAATTATGATCTTGATAAACAGTTCCTTTCACAAATTCTTAAAATATTCATTTTGAAATCATTTAAAAGTCACATAATTATAAAATAAAACATTTACTTTGAAAATATTCTTATAAGCTTATAAGGGAAGCTTCAGTGATTTTATAATGGCGGAAAATAACCGCACCCGCTGTATAAGTTTAAAAATACATTCTTACCATAAATTTGTCGAAGAGGTTAAAAAGTACCTTGTTTGGAAAATGACTGAAAGATTCCTTTCAAAACACATAAGGGTATAAATTAATTTAACTCATTCTATAGTAAATAGTAAAAATGTTTTTAAGTACATTTTTAAGGATCATGGATGTGGATGATAAAGAGGTCCCAGTAGATAATAACATATAAACAACCTCAGATAATAAAGAGATTGTAAAATTAACCCTTAACTTGTACTTTTCCTTGGTTGGGGGTAGGTTAACCTCCTGTATAATGGTGAAATAATTATTATTAAATTATAAAATAATCAAATACATTAATATGATATCATATATAATCTTATAACATTGCTTTGTTAATAATATCTTAGTATTATCGTCATTTCGGATGTTAACTTACTTCTTTTCTTTTATATGTTTTGTTACGTAAGATGTGGTTGTCATGGAGAGGTTGTATCTTATTCGTATACAGAATGATATTGTGTCCTTAAAAATTATTTTTAAATCATCAAATGATAATTATACTTGAATGGATACGATGGAGAATGAATCTCATCGCTTTCGTGGAGACGGTAGTCCGTAAGTACGCATGAGCGACAATATCATTTTTTTGCTATTAAAATAATATATAATTGGATTGTATATCATATATAAAGAATAATTATCATGTTATATTTATTATTTATAGGAATTACACATCATTATTATACCCATCCAAATAATAATGTTTTGTGGAGACGGTAAGCCGTACGTACACAAGTATGGTGACAAGTCATTAAAAGGATGGATAGAATGCTGAAATATGGTTTTAAGATGTTTATAATAACATCAAAGTATATATAATATACTGGAGTTATTATTTTATAATTGTAATAACAACTAAAGAAGAAGTGGAGGAAGAAAGAAACTTGAAAAGGGGTGGTGAAATCATTACCTCTTCATCGGGTTCTTGCTTTTGATTTGATCAAAAGGGCTCCATAGGTTGGCTTTCTGAATAATGGAAGGCCTCTAGGATGAATTGAGGGAAGTTTAGAGAGTATTTAGGCAGGGTTTGGTCGAACCAAAAGGCTTGGAATGTTTTAATTAGTGAGAAGTTGGAGTGCCCTTTTATAAGCGGGGTGAGGGGCACCTTTGGAAAAGCATGAAATATTATTTTCTAATAAATTCATATTCGGTTTCTAATGACTAAAAAGTGGATTATTTTATGTTTAAGGTGGGGATGGGTCGAAATCCGCTCGACTAATAGAATTTAGATAGTTTTGGGTCACTATATTAACCTAATCTTTAAGTATTAACTCTTAGTTAATTAGTTTCACTTTTATAATGTCTCTTTGTATTTTTATATTATATGGTTAAGAAATATATTATATACATCCACGAGACCACAAAGTGGTCCATTAAGGATAAACCTATCATGATATAATTCTCTTGGCCGAAACATAGATTTTTTGGAATTTAATATCAATTAATAATATAATAGTTTTTTAAAAACTCTTTTTTGTCAATTTTGACACTATTCAATAATTGATTTTTTTAAAACTCATAACAGAATGATTACTTAAAACAAAGTTAATTAAATCCATCGAAACATTTCATATTAACCTATAAATTTATTTTTATTTATATAAAGTCTAAAATTAAATTTATTTGGGTATTTATAATATCAATTCTTCTAATTTTTCACTATTATGGTAATTACTCCATCACCATTGTGTCATATATAAATTATATTATTTAATTTCTAAAAATTAAAAATAAAATCAAATTATGTAGGAAATTGTTTTATCTTTCTAATGAATATTTATAGTCTAAAATCAAACATATATAACCCTATGTAAAAAAAAATTTCTAAAAGATATATGCTTGTGTCATTTTTGTATTCATTTTAACTTAATTAATATAAAGTGTCCCTATCACTTACAAGAGGCTCCATGGGGTCCCAAAATCGACCCAAAGATGACCAGGGTCGGAAATGTATCAAAAAATAAGGTTAGGACACGTTTTAGGGTAATTTGTTATTATTATAATATTATTTTTTAACCATTATTTACCCGATTTACCCTTTAACCATGGTAAATAAAATATTTACCGAAGTAATTATTCAAAATGTCTAAATATAAAAGTTTCCTATTTACACAATTTTAACATCCTGATTCCAAATATGGAATCCATTTTTCAAAATTCAAAACACATAAGTGGAAGAAATTAATTTAAAATTAATTCCCGTTGTCAAAACAAAAAAGCGTGTTTTTAAGAGATAATAACTATCAAAAGATTGACACTTATTTATATCCGGTTTAATTGTGAAAATTTTTCCAATGAACAACATTGTATTAAATGGTAAAAATATATTCTAAATATACTTTAAAACCACTCAAATTCATAATTTATCACTACTAATTATTTTGATTTAAATAGTTGTTTTTAATTAAAATTTAGTAATTTTCACTATTCATCAAAATATAAAAGTTATCCGAAAAGTACCAAAATTTCACCTTAGGATAAATTCGATATTCCGAATCCAAAAATGAAGTCTATTTTGAGAGATAAAATTTATAAAATTTTAAAAAGTAGGTATTACTATTCATTAATGCTAGTTTGATTGGTTGTAGTGTGTGTTAGAACTCGAAGTTGCGTACAACACACGCTACTATATTATTCAAAGAGAAGCATACCGTGGAAGCATGGGGTGTTACATTGTAAATTGTTATATGTCACAATTCTAAAGAATAAATTTATTTAGTCAAATTTAATATATGAATGTTTAAAATATTGTATTTAAAAAGGGTTCACTATTAAAGTTGGTAAAAGTTCATTTTTTAAAAATACTTCTTTTATCTGAAAAAAGGAATTAGTTCTTACATTATGTCTAAAAAACTCATAATATGGATGCTAAAATTATAAGGATTATATAAGGTTAAAAAATTAGTTAATACTATTCATAACATCTTTTGAACGACTTGTTTGGTAATTCATGGTGTGCATGAACTCGGTGTAACGTGTAGTGCAAGTTATTGAATTGATTTGAAGAAGTACATACTATAAAATCTTGGGGTGTTACATTCTAACCTCCTTCAATAAATTGTGTCCTTTAAATTTGATATTCTTCTTCGAAAATAAAGGTTGAAAATAGAAAATATCTTTGTGCGAAAACCCACATCGGAAATTTGGTTAATAAAATTTAGTCTTAATAAGAGGAGAAGAGAAATGAAAGTGTCACCACCAAATGATGATCTCGATTAGGAGAACATTGGTGGAAATTAGAGAAATATAATTTGAGGAATAATTTAAATATTTATCTGTGGGGATTGAGGTCATTAATCTTAAACAAGGTTAAAATTGAGGTCCTTAAATTCAGTAATCTATGAGGATTTAAAATGCCATTGGTTCAACAAAACATAAGGTATTAGGATAACACATTTTTGGTTTTAAGATCCCTTCAATAAAGTATAAGAATTAATTTATTCATAAAATAAGAAGAGAATAAAAATATATACTTGAAAAGTAGAGTTCAATCTTTTAACTAATTTTTACCAAAAACTCATATTTCACTCTAAAAGATAATAGAACTTAAAAAATATTCTATTTATACTATTAGTTTGGGGATAAAAGAATGAATTTATAATTCATCTACTAGACCTTCTTAAAATAAACTACATTATTTAATCTAGGACATCTCGTGGGCCAGTGGTAGGTGATACACCCTTGTCGCCCTTCAGTTGAGGGTTCAAGTCTCGCGGCCTTGCCGGTCGCGACGGGTTGCCGCCCGACCTCCATTTTGTCCTTTTATGGCAATCCGAAATTAATCTCAAACTAGAATTATCCAAAATACTTCTATCCAAACTCACAGTCCAACATTTATAAGGAAGGTAAACATAATGTAGATCCTTTTTACCCCATAATAGCATTTGATTACCTTCATCATGCATTCTTTTAAAACACTAAAACATCCTGAATTACCATAATCTTTATTGATTACATTCATGCTACCTTATTCCATATAGAATTCTGGATATACTTCATCCATCCAAAAATGTTGTAAACTCTAGCAATTATGGATTATGAAAATCTTTAATCGGTTTCAAGGCAGTCAATAATTTCCAATATAATTTACCCAAATCAACCATATCTTATTCCAAAATAAGTACCTCAATATTAGGTCCATTTTGAGGTTTATCTTTCCTTCAACCATATAACTTCAAAAAAGTTTAACTTGTTGTAGAGTCACTTTTCTTAGTACCATAACATCTCAACTCCTAAATGAAATAGTACTTCAGTACAATCCTTATATTCTCCATAATTATTATAACAATTACATTGCTGATACACCACTCAAATGACATAATCAACATAAGAACTCTAATCATTCCTCTTCATCTGTGGTAGTATCATAACATGATTTTTATCCAATAGCATCCTTTGCGGCATAGTCTGATGATAGGTTCACGTAGTGTCCAAACTCCTTGGAAATGAAGCATTGTACATTTGAAACCATTTTCTTACCCTTGCAGTCACGTACTTTGTGCCCTTTTCCTAAACACTTATAACAAACTCTCATTCCTTTCAGGAAAGTTTTAGGGTGTTTCTTCCCGCAGTTATCACATATGGGGGAAATTCTTCCTTTCCCTATTCCCTTTATCCATCTTTCTCTCTTCCATCCTTTTCTTCTCTTGCTTCCCTTCAAAGCCATAGGACTTAGTAAACTCTTTAGTTATCTTATCCACACATGATACTATTTCTTCATATGATGATAATACGTGGGAGACTATTTCCCTTCTAAATGATGGCATAATACCATGAAAGATACGATCCTTCTTACTCTTTGGATCATACTTATTACTGGAGTTCAGATTCCTTCTAATGGGCGCCATTTCTATACAATAGCATAAACTAGGTCAGTTTATGAATTGCAATGAAAAATTCCAAACTTGTAAAATACCTAACGCAAATTGAACAGTTTATGGATACAATCCATAATCATAAAAATGTTTTCTTTGAGTAGTTATATACTCTTGATCCCTTCATAATGGTTTATAATGAAAATTATAATTATCCTAAGAATACCCCCTGGGAGTGTCGTAACCAAGAGTACAGCAAGACCCGTTGTCGTGCACCAGTTCCTGTTCGAGTCTAGCTCAAAGCGGTGTTTTTGGGTTTTACCCCTAGGTACATTTGTACAAGAGCCGCCTCTACCTGCTCGTATCCCGACAGGGATGTATTGCTCAGAAAACTCACAAAATCTCTACAATACCAAAATTCTATGAAGTTCTTATATATTAATCCTCAAAATCTTTCTTAGGGCTATGTTCTCTAATCAGAGTTTATCTAAATCTAGTTTCCAAGGCTATTGCTAAACATCCTCTGATACCAACTGTAATGCCCCGACCCTAGATACCCAGAGTCGGTGCATTATTTTAATACATTGGCATGATTACAAGAAATCAAGTACCAATGGACCGATCAGTTTAACAGTCTTGGAAAATAGATTACATACATGAATGTTACATTACACTTTATAACATACAAAACAACATAAATAATCCTTTATGAATGCCATTGTTCCCTTGTCTAAACCCTACATATCAATCAAAATATACTTCTTGGAATCCTGGGAAAAATAAAACATAGAAAGGGGTGAGCTCAAACGCTCTGTAAGGGTAAGCAATACAGCAAAAACTTTCATAAATAAGCATAAACATTTAAGGCAATGTATAACTAAAACAAAAGCCTTTTAAACTTAAACTTAAACTTAAACATAGTTTGGAAAAAATAAAATGAAATAATGAAATTTACTTATTCACATGGATATTCTACTAATCGAATAATCACATGCAATATCAATAACCACTTTCATAGTGATGGAATGCATAATGCCAGATTATCATAACCACATAGTCAAGGCCTCGTGCCAAGAATACAAATAAGATTTTGTCAAGGCCTTGTGCCAAGACACTGGTTTGTCTCATGCGACCTACCGATGCATCGAGGAGCTATAGCGGGATCCACCCGTCACTTAGTAATTCCAATGCATTCCCATATGAAAAGGTTTAAACATAACATAAATATTCGTATTAAAACTAGCATACGTAATTTCAATACTTTCACCATAAACCATGAATGGTATAAAAATAACACATCCACAGTAAAACATACCACAAAACCTTCAATACAATACAAAAGTTTTGTATCATAATAAATCAACTTCAAATAAGCTTAAAATCTACCAAAGGATGTTGACATAGATCAAATCAAAACTATTTGAGGGAAATATCTCTTTTCTCGAAATCATTGAAAAGTCACACATTTATAAAATAAGTAATTTAAAAGAGATTTTTGAATCAAAGTGTCCCATACCACTTTGACACTTTTGAAAAGAAATATCATTTTAAAACATTCATGTTTATATAAATAAATCCTTAAAATCATTTTGAAAACATGGACATTAATTAAGAAGATTTAGAAAGATATATATTTAAAACTTTTAAAATTATGATCTTGATAAATAGTACCTTTCAAAAATTCATAAAATATTCATTTTGAAATTATTTAAAAGTAACATAATTATAAAATAAAACCTTTACTTTGAAAATATTCTTATAATCTTGTAAGGGAAGATTCATAGATTTCATAACGGCGGAAAATAACTTCACCTGCCGTATAAGTTTAAAAAGACATTCTTACCTTAAATTTGTCGAAAAGGGTAAAAAGTACATTGGCTGGAAAATGACGGAAATATTACTTTCAAAAAACATAAGGGTATAAATGAATTTAACCCATTTTCTAGTAAATAGTAAAAAAAATTAAGTACATTTTTAAGGAACATGGATGTGGATGATAAAGAGGTCCTAGTAGATAATTACGTATAAACAACCTCAGATAATAACGAGATTGTAAAATTAACCCTTAACTTGTACTTTTCCTTGGTTAGGGGTAGTTTAACCTCTTTTATAATGGTGAAATAATTTTTATTAAATTATACAAGAGTCATATACATTAATATGATATCATATATAATCTTTTAACATTGTTTTGTTAATAATATCTTAGTATTATCATCGTTTCGGGTGTTAACTTACTCATTTCCTTTTATATGTTTTGTTACGTAAGACGTGGTTGTCATAGATAGGTTGTATATTATTCATATACAGAATAATATTGTGTCCTTAAACATTATTTTTAAATCATCAAATGATAATTATACTTGAATGGATACGATGGAGAATGAATCTCATCGCGTTCGTGGAGACGGTAGTCCGTACGTACGCACGAGCGACTATATCATTCTTTTGAAATTGAAATAATATATAATTGGATGGTATATCATATATAAAAAATAATTATCATGTTATATTTATTATTTACATGAATTACACATCATTATTATACCCATCCAAATAATAATATTTTGAATAACAATTACAACACGACGTGGAGACGGTAAGCCGTACATACGCACGTATGGTGACATGTCATTTGAACGGGGGATATAATGCTGAAATATGGTTGTAACATGTTTATAATAACATCAATGAATATATAATATACTGGATTAATTATTTTATAATGTTAATAACAAAGAAAGAAGAAGTGAAAAAAGAAAGGAACTTGAAAAAGGGTGGTGAAATCATTACCTCTTCTTCGGGTTCTTCCTTTTGATTTGATCAAAATGGCTCCTTAGGTTGGCTTTATGACTAAAGGAAGGACTCTAGGATGAATTTAGGGAATATGAGAGAGTATTTGGGAAGGGTTTGGCCGAACCAAAATGCTTTGAATGTGTGAATTAGTGAGAAGGGGGAGTGACCTTTTATAAGAGGGGTGAGAGGCACCTTTGGAAAAGCAAGAAATATTATTTTATAATAAATTCATATTCGGTTTCTAATGACTCCGAAGTAGATTATTTAAAATTTAAGGTGGGGATGGGTCTCAAACCACTCAAAAAATAGAATTTAAACAGGTTTGGGTTGCTATATTAACCTTATCTTTATGTATTAAATCTTTGTTAATTAGTTTCACTTTTACCATGCATCTTTGTATTTTTATATTATATGGTTAATAAACGTAATATATACTTCCAAGAAACCCCCAACTGGTCCATTAATGATAAAACTATCATGATATAAGTCCCTTGGCCGAGTATTAGATTTTTAGGAATTTAATATCAATTAATAATATAATATTTGTTTTTAAAACTCTTTTTTGTCAATTTTGACACTATTCAATAATTGATTTTTGTAAAACTCATAACAGAATTATTACTTAGGAAAAAGATAATTAAATCATTTATAACATTCCATATCAACCTAGAAAATTATTTTTATTTATAAAAAGTCTCAAATAAAATTTATTTGGGTATTTATAATATCAATTATTCTAATTTTTCATTATTATGGTAATTACTGCATCATCATTGTGTCATAAATAAATTAAATTATTTAATGTCTAAAAATTATTAATAAAATACCATTATTTAAGAAATATTTGTATCTTCTTAATGAATATTTTTAGTCGAAAATCCAACATATATAACCCTATGTAAAAATTCGTTTTCTAAAAGATATATGCTTATGTCATTTTTGTATTCATTTTAACTGAATTAAAATAAAGTGTCCCTATCACTTACAAGTGGCTCTATGGGGTCCCCAAATCGACCCAAAGATGCCCAAGGTCGGACATGTATCAACCAATAAGGTTAGGACACATTTTAGGGTAATTTTCTATTATTATAATATTATTTGTTAACCCTTATTTACCAGATTTACCTTTTAACCATGGTAAATAAAATATTTACCGAAGTACTTATTCAAAATGCCTAAAAATAAAAGTTTAATATTTACACAATTTTAACATCCTGATTCCAAATATGGAATCTATTTTTCCAAATTCAAAACACATAAGTTTCAGAAATTATTTTAAAATCAATTCACGTTGTTAAAACAAAAACCGTGTTTTTAAGAGATAATAACTATCAAAAGATTGACACTTGTTTATGTCTGGTTTAATTGTGAAATTTTGTCCAATGACCAATATTGTATTAAATGGTAATAATATATTCTAAATATACTTTAAAACCACTCAATATCATAATTTATAACTACTAATTATTTTGATTAAAAAGTTGTTTTTAATTAAAATTTAGTAATTTTTACTATTCATCAAAATCTAAAAGTTATCCGAAAAGTACCAAAACTTCACCCTAGGATAAATTCGATATTCCAAATCCAATAATGATGTACATTTTGAGAGATAAAATTTATAAAATTTTAAAAAGTAGGTATTACTATTCATTACGGCTAGTTTGATTGGTTGTAGTGTGTGTTAGAACTCGAAGTTGCGTACAACAGACGCTGCTGTATTATTCAAAGAGAAGCGTACCGTGGAAGCTTGGGGTGTTACATTGTAAATTTTTTTATGTCCCTATTATAAAGAATAAATTTATTTAGTCAAATTGAATATATGAAAGTTTAAAATGTTGGATTTAAAAAGGGTTCACTATTAAATTTGGTAAAAGTGCATTTTTGAAAAATACTTCTTTTATCTGCAAAAAAGAAATTTTTTCTTACATTATGTATAAGAAACTCATAATATGAATTATAAAATTATAAGGTTTATATAAGGTTTATAATTTAGTAAATACTATTCATAACCTCTTTTGAACGGCTTGTTTGGTAAGTCATGGTTCGCTTGAACTCGGTGTTATGTGTAGTGCAAGTTATTGAATTGTTTTAAAGAAGTACATACTATGAAATCTTGGGGTGTTACACTGATAGTCAACATATTACGTTCCATTTAAAATAATATTATCCTCTGTATAGGGAAAGTATTTACCCAATGTGTCTTGGATCTTCAAGGATTTATTCATAGTTTGGGAGAACAATATCATATTGATGCAAATAATATAAAAAGGGCATTAAAACAATAATATAATAGAGTATAATAAATTATTACATGATTTCATTATATTAACACTAATTTGTATGAATATGAATGTAATATAATGTAAAATTGAAGTTTTTTCTAAGGAACCATCACTTAACTAACCAGCATAAAATAGAATATTTAAATAACACATTCTCTTTTGAAATGAATTTTCAAAATAGTAATATAAATCATACCATAATTTTTTTCATTTAATTAATATAATCTAAATCATCTTTTACACTTGTAATCATATCATATTATAAATAGGCTACACATACATCCTAGTGTCAGGAAACAGTTAATTCTTCCCCTTTTTAGTATATCATTTATAACTTAAATATACTCCATGATATGTGAAGTGTTCAGAAATTTTTTTATTGATAAATTGGTCATTAATAAAAAAACCATTAACGAGTGAAAATTATTTGTTAACGGTCATATGTGTGATCTATTTCACACTAGATGAAATGTCTTATACTCTTTTATCTTATGATTTGAATCCAAATATTTTCTATTCATATCCATCATATTCATATCAATAATTTAGATACATCATAGATGAAAAATAAAAACATTGATCCTATACACATAATGTATATATAAAAAAATATAGATAAATTTAATATTTTGGGGTACGTATATAATTGTGTGTGTGTATTTGAATATACATGGCTGTATGGTCAAGAACTACATATTAATTTTTGTAGTTTTATTTCATTTACTTCATTTTATTGTATAAATTCTAATATAATATAAATTTTATGAATTTAAAAACAAATGGATACCCCTATAAACAATGTATTATTCCAAAAAAGTTATCCTATTATTTTTAAATAATACCAAAATGATTGTTTCAAAAATAAATATTTAAAACCAAGGTAATATAATAAAAAATACACTTTTTAAAAAGAAACAATACAATACCAACATTAACAAGAATAAATAATAATCATATGTTAAATCATCATATCCGAAAAATCACCATATATATAAAAATATTCTACCTAACATTTATAAAATACGACTTAAAATAACTCAAAATATATGTTACATTTACAATATTAATAATTAAATATCCTTTTTAACCATTTAACCATATAATATAAATCATATTTTTACTCAGAATTTCCACCTTACTTAAAAAAATACTTTTTGATTTATTGAAATTTTATAAACATTAAAATTTGATTGACATTTGGAAATGAAATTATATAATATGTTTATACTTTAAAAATTATTTTATTTGAATTGTAACCACAAAACCGCTTTAGCTCATTTTAATAAATAGATTTTTATTCATGAAAGAAGATTTTTTTTATCCAATTCTAGAAAAAAAGTTGGAATAAATTATAATCTATGAAAAATATTCTCATAACGAATAAAATAATCAAGGATTCTTTTATAAAAAAAATAAATTTTGAATTCAAGATTTGTATGAAAAACTAAGGGGGTATGTGATTTTTCTCATCATGGGAGGTCAAGATTTTGTAGTGTATTGGTATTTCTTTCTAATGGATGTGAGAAATAAGAAAGTTTATAGGGATGGGAAATAATATGGAGGTTTTTTGTTGTTATGGAATTCTAGTCACACATTTGTTTCTTGAAGAACATCTGTAAAATGAAAAAAGGACAGAAGAAAAAAATTTGTGAGAAATACAAAATATTCACCTTAAAACGTGATTCTATTAGTTTAGTGGATATTTATTCATTCAAAATCATCCACGTAAAAATTCAATAATAATTTCTGTTATGGCTAGAAGTGGAATGAATGAGAAAAAATGTTTTAATTTTCATCTGAATAATCATATGTTTTTATCAACAATAGATAAAAGTTATTTAAATATATGATTTTAAATAAATTGATATTATAAGTACTGATAATTATACCAAAAATATGATCCACAATATTCCTTTATAATATTTTCTGGAAGTATCTCATATATTTCAAAAATAATTACAATATTATAATAAATTCAAATTATTCCTAAAATTTACTCTAAAACCACCCACCACATTATGGTGGTGTATAGCTATATTTTTTTGTGTGGGATTCATGGGATATCAAAAACAATGGCATTAAAATGTATTTTCAAGAAACATGTCCATAGAAAAGGTTTATATATCCAAGACATCAAAAGTTGGAAGAAATTATGGGGCAAACATCTACATTGTGGGGCCACTCATTTGATTATTATTTTACAAGAAATTAAATTTTTTATAAAACTTAAAGAAATTATATTAGGTTGTATATTGTATATTCACTTAAACCAACAGTAACCTTATAATCACTTCCAAATCCAAATCGATTATGCCTATACTACTTATTTCACATCCCCCACCCCCACATTCCTATTAGAAATCCTCACCTATGTTTAATCATGTCGAGGAACAAATTCATACCCCAACCCCATAATAAGGCCACTTTACATTTTCCATTCCCTCCCCATATCAAGTAAGACACCCCTTCCCCATAAAATATCATAATGTACTTCACTAAACCCCTTACTAACCCATTCAATTTATATTGTGAAACTTTCTAAACATTTACTCTCAATGAAATTGTGCATTTTGGTGTTGATATCATCAGTAATTATACATCATTCAGTGATAATATCTAATTATAATAGAAAACATTTATTATTCAATGATTTTATGTTTAGGTTTTCAATAAACCTATTTTCATTTATGGATTTTATTTTCTTGTGTTATATTTTTCTTAATATATTATTATATTCTAGTCAATCTAATATTTTAAATATCTTCAAAATACTATTTTTTTACTATTCTAAAATATTCTTTGATATATTGTATGTGTGTGTGCAATGTATGGGCATATTTATCTTGTGAAATATATATACCTTCAAATAATTGTTTTCCATTTTCCAAAGTCGGTTTATGGGTTCCCGGTACCCATACAAACAATCCCCAAATTTCACATTTCAAAATTCAAATTCAAACCAAACCACTGACCATCAAACTCCATGCGCCACACCTTGAGCAGAGAGCCCATCATCATGCATCACCATCAATACAAGTCGTCGGCATGACCATCGGAAGCACCGTCGCCGGAGACAGCATGCCGGAGAAACCCACCGAAATCTCCCTCAGTGTCATCCTCAAATTCACCACTATCTCATGGAGACCAAATTTCATTGATCCATCAAGGTGGACACCGCCGAGGACGACTGTCACCCGCCCCACAATCAAGATCAACAAAAACTTACAACATACAAATGGGAACTTCATCAGAGAACCACCGAAGGAGAACCAGATCCTCGTCAACATCCTCCAGGCTGATGCCTCCAACACATTCACTGCATCACCACAAACATCAGAAATCACAGAATACATATGACAGGCAGCACAATGCCTTCGACAATCACAAACATCCAAAACACCAGCACATCCATACTTCATCTCACCAAGAAACGAGATGAATGGAAGAAGAAAACCATTTCCGAAGTAGTCGTAAGAAGATACACGAAATCAAAAAAGATTTCACCATAAACCAAACCATACCTCACACGGAGCACCACCAAATGCAAAACCCCACCTTCCAAGACCTTCAAGTAGCAACTACAGAAGATCTCGAAAGCAGGGCAAGAGCGGCCATGAGTCACCAATGAATCATCATCGTTCATTCCAAAAAAGAAATCACCCGCCATCACCAAAAACCACTGATCCAAGCACCAACCGAGAGTGACAAGGCAAAAAATCGAACCAAATCAAGATCCCAGTGTCACCAACCGCAACATCCAGAAGGATATCACTCGACCTCCAACACCCAGATCTATGGACGAAGTGACGAACTTGAACTGCCGGCCAGAAGATCAGGCGTAGAATCAACACTGTGCTAAGAAGAAACAGCAGTGCGCGCAATAAGAGCCAACAAAGGACCACAACATCAGAGAGAACCACCTCGAACCGCCGAATCTTGGAGAAGAAGGAGAGAATATCTAGGATTGGGGGGGCGGCGCGAGATGAACCCTAAAGCATCACTAATCCCCTTACGGGCTCATCCTTCTTCCCCCTGTTCTGGCTAGAGAATCCTTGTGAAATATATATAAGATAATCAAATTAAGTATAATAATTAGACTAGTATATTTTATTCCTATATCAATAATAAATAATTAAACTAAAAAAATATCCAATTAAAATTTAGTTCAAAATGGTTTCTGTAAAAATCAATAAATCTTACATTCTGATAATTTTTTTAAAAAAAAATTGACAGCTCAAATTATCCTGTATTACACATTACCATGGAATTTTTCAATTAGACTCTTATATTGTGGTTTTTATAAATATTAAAGTATTGTATGATGATAATTAGTCATGTAGTCTTCTATTTCATGAAATGATAATTAGTTTTCATTATGCGTGAATTTTTGTATGTATTATTAATGTATTTTTTACATTTATATAAAATAAAATACGTTATAATTGATATTTATAACATACCATATAATTTAGAGATCTCATAAATGGTTTATTGGTTTTATATGACACAATTAATCATTATTATGTAGAACATGTTGTTGATCACTTGTCTAGGGTGGGGGTTAAATTGAAGTCGGTTAATATTTGGATCCCTAGTTTCAAACAACCTTAAAATTATAATGATTATTTTCCATATATTATAATTATGTTTTTACAAGTTATGAGATCTATATTCCATATGAGCTAATCTTTTAAATGATTACATGACCCACTTTCTCATGTGATAAGATACATGGATCTTTTTTTAATTATTACATTTAATTAATATCATTAAATATACTAAATAATGTTTTTATATGTATTATGTTATATTTTATGAATTTATCATATTATCTCACTTTGTTTACTATAAATTAAAAACATTATTTTAATCTTATGTTAGAAGATAATTCCAAATTTTAAGTGGTTTTTATTTCTATTTATAACTCAGTGAAATATCATTATATAAATTTCCTTCAATAGACATGAAATTTGGATGATATATCATTGAAAAAAAATATATCAATGGATATAAATTTGAGGATAATAACTAGGGTTATATTAATAAAATATATAGAATTTGTGTGGAACATGAAATTTCAAAAAGTATTCATGGAGTAAAAATTATCAATATTTTTTTTTATATTTATTGGCCATTTTTTAAAAAATCATTAAAGTTATTTTCTGTTAATTTATAAAACAAAAATTTTGGGAGATTGGTTGGATCATAAGATAAATAATATTTAGGAATAATTAATGATAGAGTGGATCTAGGTAATTATTAATGGTTATTTTGATGTACATTTCTATATATAGTAGGATCATTATAGAAATTAATAATTTTTTAAAAAAAATAATGTGTATCAATTTGATTATAGATTTTTCATGGTTATATTAAGTAAAGTGAAGATGCATTGGGGTGTCAAAATGGATGAAAAATAATTTTAATTGAATATTGATAATTATTTATCAAGATTGTTGGTCGGAGTGGACACTCAAGAGGGGGGGTGAATTGAGTCCCAATTAAAATTTCTGTTAAAAACAATTTCTATTAAAATCCCCCAATTTCAAAAACAAATTAAACTGTAGTGAATTTATATAGATTATAAAGGTTCAATTAGTTTCTCAAAGATTGATTAATTCTCAGTTAACTTAATCTTATGATTAAATTAACTTTTGAAACTAACTTACTGATTTATAACAAATATAAACACTTGCGAATTTAATTATCAAAGTAGCTTTGAAGATAGATTATATTTCAAAGTAATAGCAGCGGAATATGAAATTAAATATGTATAGTATGGATATAGAGTAAAACTTAACACAGAGAATTAACCAAGAGGTTCAGTCTCAAGCCGAAACTTAGTCCTCTCAAAAGTTTATATAAAATGATCCACACCCTGGATCGGGGTTAACAACAGTGAACACACTGTCCAGGTCACAAGACCTCTACCACAGTTCTTCGTGGGAAAACAAACAACAGTAGCAAGCTGTCCAGGTCACAAGACCTCTACCACTATCCACAGTGGGAAATGGGGTGCAAAAAGATTTGCTGAGGATTTACAGATCCTCCAGTGAAAGTACAGGAGTCAGTGTGTGTGTTTAATACAGCAGATAACACACACTGCTCAAAATGTAGAATAAATAAATCACAGAGCAGAGATGTAGAGTTTAGAAATGGCTCTAGAGATTTTCAGTGCAGCTCTGGACTCGTAGGAATGAGTGACTTGAAGATTTGGTCCTTATTTCTGTAAGTTGACACTAAAACAGAGTGTCGCGATTTCCAGACTTCCAGATATTCAAGTGATCAGCTTCTTTGAGTTTTAGTGCTTCATAGCATGGCTTTTAGAAGACGGTTCTTTCAGTCGGTTCACTTGAGACTCCTTTGTTCTTCAGAATGAATGCTCGAGAGTTCTTCCTTTTTGTGTATATGCGTATCTCTTTCTCAGTTGTAGATGTTAGACTCTGTGTAACTGTTTCATTTTCCACCACAATGCTTCTTTCTTCTTTTTATACTCCTCCATATATATCTTTTTGTTCACCCGAGGCCGACAAGATAAATAGTCTGGGGTTGCACGTGCAATCTTCCTCGTACATTGTATTATTTCTTGATATGTCTGCAAATATCAATAAATAATGTTAGATGTATTCATTTGTCTAGACATGACCGTTAGATTAGTATTAATCAAATTGGTAAAGAAAAAAGTAGAGATATAATAATAATAGACTGGTCGAGAATGTATGTCACTGTGGACTTCAACTGTGGTCTTCCAACTGTGGACTTCCTTCTGAATGCTGACTTCAACAACAGGCTTGCTGTCTGTAGGCTTGCAATGGTAGCTTTTACTCCATGTAATTGTAGCCTCTCTAACTGTAGACTTGTAATATCAAATTTGTAGAACTGTAACCTTTGTCAACTGTAGACCTCGATCATCAGTAGACTTAGTCGACAGAAGCTGTCTAACTGTAACCTTGACTGTAGACTTATGACTGTAGGCTTGTTCAACTGCGAACTTGTTCCAACTGTAGACTTGTTCGACTGTGAACTTGAGCAGAGATAACTTTGAACAGAAGTCTTGTAACTGTGACCTTCGTCTGTGAGCTTTGACAATAGGTAGCAGTAGACTCGTAACTGTAAGCTTGTATTAGTCTTCGACTGTTACCTTGTAACTATGAACTTATTGCAACAGTAACTTAAGGTGACAGTTAGCTATAACTGTGACTTTGAAAATAAAACTCTGACTGGTAGCTAACAATACTAAACTTATGTAAATACTACTGTAAGCTGTTACAGTAAAGTTATGAGAGTAAGAATATGAACTGTTTAGAATAAAATACGTTTAAGCATAGAATAATAAGATTAATGCAAGGTTTTAATACATCATAATCAAAGTTTAAGCATGATTTGGGATTATCAAAACAGGTGATTCCAACAATCTCCCCCTTTTTGATAATCACAAATTATGTCAGTATGAAATATAGAAGTATCAGAGAGAAGTGTGCAAAACACAGTATTAGCAATATGAGCACAAAAATTAGGTATAATCCGCAAGGATTTCTCCTCTTTGTATAGGTTCATTTCTCCCTTGAGTTTTCCCTATTGCTCCCCATTTCTCCCCCTATCTATTTCTCCCCCTTTGTGATTAACAAAAAGAAAGACAGAGAGAGAGAAAATAAACATTGTATTAATAAGGAGTACAGTACATGACCCAAAACGTGAATACATGATCCCTATCAAAAAAAACATAAACAGACTCAATCCTCTTCATCTGGAGGTAAGGGATCTTTTCCTTTGGAGGAAGAAGATGGAGCAGTAGGTGAAGGATCAACAGGCTTAGGAAGTGCAGCAGGAATGTCTGGAGGGGCAGCAACAGATGCTCCTGAAGGCCTGTAGTGAGTAGCTTGCCGAGGTATCAGTTGTCTAAGGCTTCTGAGGGCATCAGCAGGAGACATTACTGAAGAACCACTGGGGTTGGAGACAGGTAGGGAAGGAGGAACTATAACAGGTGTGCAGTCCACATGAAGAAAAGGTAGGAGCAGATTCCTGAAATCCATGATGATGTTTCCTCCTCTGTCCATGGCAGATAAGAAGTCATCTTTGTTTTCCAAGAATTTATCCAAAGCCGGGGTCAACTCTCGTAGCTTGCTAACTTGTTCTTTGAAAGCTTGAGTTACAGGAGGCAGCTTCATAGTTTCTAGCATGAGTTTGAAGTGATTTTTCAACTGATGCTTGGTGAAAATCCAATCAAAGTAATAATCTACTTTACTTTTGATGGCCTCCTGAGAAGCAGTAGCAGCCTGCAGGTGCTCACGAACAAAGACACTGACTTCTCTTGTAGTAGCAAGGATCTGTAGGTCTGATGTGTCATTTGCACGGGCCTGAGTAATCTCTTCTCTGAGAAGGGTTCTAAACTGCACAAGGTCTACAGGAGAGCTAGATGAAGGAAGGGACTTGACTGAGAATGCCACTGTCTCCTTGAAAGACTGAGTCAGATTGCCAATCACTTTCTGAATGACAACATCCTGATTGCTAAAGTGTTCTTTTACTGATTTCTTGAAAGCCTCAAATACTTCCACAAACTTCTTGACCACTTCTTTGATGTATCGAATCTCACTAGCCACTTGTGTCTGAGAACTGCTCAGGGCAGTTAAAGAAGCAACTGATTGTCTGAGGGCCACTACTGCTCCAGTCCAGCTTTCAATTTGAGTGTGGCACACTTTCATTTCATCCATCACTTCTTTGATTGGACTTCCCACAACACATCCTAGAGATAGTTCTAAGGATTGTTCTACATTTTTCAGCTCATCAAAAAGACTGGTTTTCAATTCAGCAACAGACTGTCTGATGGTCTCCTTCATTTCATTCTTTAAGGATTCAAGGTCTTCCTTGGTGGCCAATCTTTCAGTTTCTAACACTGGAGAGCTGTTAGGTAGGATAACTGGATTTCTTGGTGGTTGGTTTTCCTCATCTGAATCCTCATAATTGAGTCCTAACACCATGTATCCTGGATCTGAGGTCCATCCTTCTATATCAAACAGTACAGAGACTGAACCAACATGCTCCCCCTCACTTGGAGGTCCTTCCTGAACACTTTCTACTATCTGCTCAACTCTGGGTAACTCTAAGTGCTCTTCTGTGGCTCTAGAAGGTTCCATACTTGCTTCCTCTGTAGGTTCAGCAGTGAGGTTAGCCTCCTTCTCTGTTGGGTCATCAACCACTTCCATGACAACAGTAGTAGAGACCACTCCTGCTTCCTAGTCAGACACTGACTTGTCTGTATACCCTATCAGAGGGCTCATACTAAGTTCTTCTGCAACAGTTTCTTGTTTTTCATTTAAAGCTCCAGCCTCTTCTGCTTCGACTGTATCATCCTCATCAGAGGTGTCCTTGACAAAATATTGAGATTCTTCTTCTTCTTCTTCTGTAGACTCAGTCTCACTGTCTCTTAGAATAGGTTCTCTACTAGGTAGTTCCTTTGAAGGGCTTGCTGCTCCAAACGTCACTGTCCTGACAGGACTGTGAGTAGTATCAGGATCACTCCCTTCATCAATTGGGGTGTTCTCTCTTGCAGAGTTACCAACTACTGCAGTCTGTTCATCATCTGAGTATACAGGTTCAGGCTCATCAGGCTTTAAGCCTGGATTTCTCCTATCTCTCGGTCTAGAGGGATGAGTAGAAGGGCTAAATTTCTCATAGATTCTCTCCTCATCATTCACCCATGATTTCTTCCAGGGATTCCAACTGATCTTCATGAATTTGCAGATTACTTTCGAGATACATACACTGTTCTTTGCCACTATCAACTCTTCCTGACTTCCAGCTGCACCTTTCACTTTCAACATAACTGAAATGAGTTTAGCATGAAACAAGGCACTTGATTTTGAGCTTGCCTTTATCATGTCCTCCATCTGAGCCATCAGCAACCTACAATGGTTGACTTTCCTTCCATGTTTTAATAAGTACATCAAGTAAATATCCTGGTGCTTCAGAGTTGCAAAATCTCCTCTTCTAGGACTCAGTACATGCTGAATAAACTTAAACAGAAGCCTGTCCTCTCCACACATTTCAGCAGCAATAATCTTCCTTACTGTGCCATTGCCTGTCAATTCTTCCAGAGCTGTCTCATGATCAAAGATTCTACTATTTGGAGGAGCCGCTCCAGAATAGTAGTTGTAAATACCCTCATGAGGAACTCTTAAACATGCAGCCCATTCAACTGATGAAAAACTGACTTCATTACCGTTTACTCTGGATACCAGTCTATGCTGATCATCCTCTTCCTCGAACTGTAGATATTCATAGAACTCCTTCACCAGCTTTGGGTAGTACGGTCCATTATTGTTTGCGAAGCATTCGGTCCATCCTTGATCATTAAGCACTGCCAGTACTAATGATCTGCTCGATAAAATCCACTCTTCACTTAGCTCCTTCTCAGAAACTATTTCTCTCTTTGTCAGATGTGGATTAACAGGTCTTATCGAGGCGTTCTCGGTGCCACTGGATTCGACTTGAGTCCTCTTTGGCATTGGTGCATCTTCGTTGACAGTCGGGGGTCGCTTTGTTCTGGCCATTGGAACTGAATGAGGTTTCGAGGTTCGGTTGAAGGTTTAGGGTTTAGGACTTGAGAGAGCAAGGGTCGAGATGAGTGGATTGAGATATGTTCGATGTTCTCAATTTTATCATTTAGGGATTTAGAAATAAAAGTATAAAGACAGGAGACGGTTCGAATTCCCGCAAAAATAAAATAAGATTAAACAGTGAAACAGCCTATAGAGAGATGTAACAGTGAGGTACACCGGTGAGGTCTAACTGTGAGGTTTCAACTGTGAGGTTTCAACTGTGAGGTTTCAACTGTGAGGTTTCAACTGTGAGGTTTCAACTGTGTGGTTTCAACTGTGAGGTTTCAACTGTGCGGTTTCAACTGTGAGGTTTCAAATGTGCTATAATTAATCATACCTAACTCATGTTTGATGTAACTTAATCTCTCAGAATTCAAGGGCTTTGTAAAAATATCAGCTAACTGATGTTCAGTGCCAATTAACTCAAGAGTGATATCACCTTTTTGATAATGATCCCTCAGAAAGTGATGTCTCACATCAATATGTTTTGTCCTAGCATGAGATACTGGATTTTTAGAAATGTTAATAGCACTTGTATTGTCACACCTTATAGAGACATGTTTGAATTGATATCCATAGTCTAGTAAAGTGTGTTTCATCCACAAGATTTGTGCACAACAGCTACCAGCAGCTATATACTCAGCTTCGGCAGTAGACAATGCAACAGAATTCTGCTTCTTACTACACCAAGATACTAGTGACTTGCCTAAAATGTGACATGTTCCAGAGGTTCTCTTTCTATCTAACTTGCAGCCAGCAAAATCAGCATCAGAATAACTTAATAAATCAAATGATTGTCCTTTTGGATAAAATAATCCCAAGTTGGGAGTATGTTTTAGATATTTGAAAATCCTTTTAACAGCAGTCAAATGAGACTCTTTTGGATTGGCTTGAAACCGAGCACACATGCATACACTGAACATGATGTCAGGTCTACTGGCAGTAAGGTACAGTAGACTACCTATCATACCTCTGTAATTGGTTTGATCCACTGGTTCACCAGTTTCATCACTGTCCAACTTGCGAGTGGTGCTCATAGGTGTGTCACTGCCTTTGGTGCCATCCAAAGAAAAACGTTTTAGAAGATCTTTAATATATTTACTTTGGTTCAAAATAATACCATTTTTATTTTGAAAGATCTGAAATCCAAGGAAAAATTTGAGTTCTCCCATTAAACTCATTTCAAACTCATTTTGCATTATTTTTGAAAAATCAACACATAAAGAATTTTTAGAAGATCCAAAAATAATATCATCCACATAGATTTGTACTATTAAGACATCTTTAGAAATCCATTTAATAAAAAGAGTAGGATCAGCTATCCCTTTAGTAAATCCTTTCGAAATAAGAAAAGAGCTGAGCCTATCATACCAAGATCTTGGAGCTTGCTTTAAACCATATAAAGCTTTAGATAGTTTAAAAACATGATTAGAAAAATGAGGATTTGTAAAACCAGGAGGTTGTTCCACAAATACATTCTCAATTATATATCCATTTAGAAAAGCACTTTTAACATCCATTTGATATAATTTGAAATTCAGATGAGCAGCATAAGCAAGTAATATCCTAATGGCCTCTAGTCTAGCCACGGGTGCAAAGGTTTCCTCATAGTCTATTCCTTCTTCCTGACTATACCCTTGTGCAACTAGCCTAGCTTTGTTTCTGATTATGTTACCAAACTCATCAACTTTGTTTCTAAACACCCATTTAGTGACTATGGTAAGAGTATCTTTAGGTCTTTCCACTAATTCCCAAACTTTGTTTCTTTCAAACTGATTTAGTTCTTCTTGCATAGCCATTACCCAGAATTCATCACTGATAGCATCATTGACATTTTTGGGTTCAAGCTGTGAAAGAAAAGCTTGATGTTCAACCTGGTCTCTTAGAGAAGCTCTAGTTTGTGTTCCTCTATCAAGATTACAAACAACAGCATCTAAAGGATGATTCTTTAGAATCCTAGTTGATTTGGTAAGGGTTGAACTAGAGATTTCAGGTTCATTTATAGGTTCGGGTTTCACAGAGGAAGATTCTAGAAAAAGTCCAGAACTGGATGTTTTTATTACAGGTTCTTTAGATTTGTCATTTAGGTCCAGAACAGATAAGTCTTCTTCAACATCTTCAAGAGAAGTTTTAGACTCATGTGGATCAGTCTCATCAAACTTGATGTGAACAGATTCTTCCACACATTTGGTTTTTTTATTGAACACTCTATAGGCTTTACTAGACATAGAGTAACCCAGGAAAATCCCTTCATCACTTTTTGGAGCAAATTTATCAAGATTATCTTTAGTATTCAGAATAAAGACTTTGCAACCAAAAACTATAAAGTAATTAACCTTAGGCTTCCTATTATTCCACAACTCATAAGGGGTTTTCTTAAGAACCGGTCTAATCAAGACTCTATTAATAACATAGCAGTCTGTATTTACAGCTTCAGCCCAAAAGTAAATAGGCAGGTCATATTCATTGAGCATAGTCCTTGCAATTTCTTGCAGGGTTCGGTTTCTTCTTTCCACTACACCATTCTGTTGAGGTGTCCTAGGAGCAGAAAAATTGTGAGCATAGCCATTGTGTGAGCAGTAAGATTCAAATCCTTGATTCTCAAACTCACGGCCATGATCACTCCTCAAGGTCTTAATCTTAAGTCCACTAAGATTTTCTACAGACTTAGAGTATTTAACAAAGGAAGAGCAGGCTTCACTTTTGTGAGCTAGAATGTATACCCAAGTATATCTAGAAAAGTCATCTACAAGAACATAAACATAGTGCTTCCCATTTAGACTTGAAATTCTTGATGGTCCAAACAAATCCATGTGAACCAGTTCAAGTGGTTGAGAAGTTGAAACTTCTTTCTTTGGTTTAAAAGAAACTTTGTGTTGTTTTCCCTTTTGACAGGGATTACACACTTTGTCATTTGGGAATTCAAGCTTAGGTAGGTCTCTAACTAGGTGTTTCTTAGAGAGTTTTCTAAGTGAGTGAATGTTGGAGTGTCCTAATCTCCTATGCCACAGCCAAGACTCTTTATGAAAATCATTTAAGCAAGTAACGTTATGTTTAGCTAAAGTGTTTAAGTCAACAACATAAACATTTTCATTTCTTAAGGCAGAAAATATTAAAGCATTTTTGGAATTATAAACATCACAAGAATTGTTTTCAAACTTGACATTAAAACCATCATCACACAATTGAGAAATGCTAAGTAGGTTGTACTTAAGTCCATCAACAAATAAAACTTTGGAAATTAATACTGAGTCAGTGTTACCAATCTGGCCTAAGCCGATGATTTTTCCTTTTGAGTTATCACCAAAAGTGACATATCCTCCATCAACCTTTATTAAGCTTTTGAAGCACGAATATTCCCCAGACATGTGTCTTGAACATCCACTGTCTAAGTACCATACCTTCTTGTAATTGCTTTTCAAACAGATTTCCTACAAAATAGATTAGACAGGGAATGACTTTGGTACCCAGATTTTCTTGGGTCCAGATATGTTAGCAATCAAGGATTTAGGTACCCAGATTTGTCTTATGGGTCCCATACAATTAATAGATGCAACAGATTTAGAGAGATATACTTTATTTAATCTACAACTATTTAAATAA
Organism: Viscum album; assembly: GCA_963277665.1. Classification (NCBI taxonomy): domain Eukaryota; kingdom Viridiplantae; phylum Streptophyta; class Magnoliopsida; order Santalales; family Viscaceae; genus Viscum; species Viscum album. The sequence continues at coordinate 448,501,123 of OY728147.1, forward strand.
CCAGTTGAGGCATACGAATTTCCAAAACTGGAACTAGCAGGATTTTTTCCAGACTTAATAAATCGGGTTTTAGTAAACTGTCTTTGTCCAGGTTGGTATCCCAAGCCAGTAGCATACTTAGGTGCAACTTGCTTTCCTAGCAGTTGGGTTAGAGTATCTTTTCCATTTGTGAATGTTTCTAAGTCCTTTCTAAGTTGTTCATTAGATAGTTTCAGTTCTGTATTCTCCTTTAATAATTGAACATTTTTCTCTTTTTCTACATCAAGTGCAGACTTGACACTTGCAGTAAGAGCATGCTGTTTCTTTAAAGACTTATATTTATCCTTTAGTTCATTACACATTTCTTCCAGCATATTGCAGTATTCAATCAATTCATCTTTAGACATATTTTCAGAATCAGAACCACATTCTGCTTCACCTTCAGAATAATAAGAGTTTAAAGTGGGAGTGTCTAAGGTTACCTCAGATGTGTTTGTCATGAAACACATATTAGCACGATTTCTTTCAGAATCACTGGACTCTAATTCACTTGTGCTGTCTTCTGAAGCACTCCAGGTGGCCTTCATAGCTTTCTTATAATTCTTGTCCTTGTACTCATATTTCTTCTTGAATTTTAACTTAGGACAGTCAGCTTTGATGTGTCCTTTCCTTTTACATTCATAGCAAACTATGTCTTCTTCTTTATCAGTTTTCTTCCAATCTTTCTTCCACTTACCTTGTCTCTCATACTTACCCTTGTAGTTTGGTTTTCTGAAGAACTTCTTCTTCCTATAGAACTTCTTGAATCTCCTTGCTATTTGTGCCATCTCGGCATCACTGTCAGAATCTAAGTCTTTACTAGATGAGCTTTCAGTTGGTATATGCACTTTCTCCTTGTCTTTGCTCTTTGATGCAGTAGACTTAAAAGCTACAGATTTTCGTTTTGGTTCCTCATCTTCCTCTTTATTTACCTTGAGCTCTTCTTCGTACATCATCAGCATACCAATTAACTCCTTGACAGGCAAAGTTCCAATATCACAGGATTCTCTAATTGAAACGGATGTGCCTCTCCATCTGTCACGCAGACATCTCAATAATCTCATGATTTGCTCCTTTGCTGGAACAATCTTCCCAAGTGAGCTCATTGTGTTGACTATCTCATTAAACCTGAGATACATATCAGAAATAGGTTCATCAGCTTTCATCTTAAAGTTATCATATTTGATAGTGTAAGTGTTTAACCGCATTTCCTTGACATTAGTTGTTCCTTCATGAGAAACAGCTAAGGTGTCCCAGATTTCAAAAGCAGTTTTACATGCAGAAATTCTATTGAATTCCTCATCTCCTAGAGCACAGTAGAGAGCATTCACAGCCTTACAATTATTATTGTAAGCTACTTTAGTAGGTTTATCCCAAGTTATTCTTTCAGTTTCTGGAATCTTGTATTGAGACTCTATAGCAGTCCAAATATCAAAACCCATACTTTCCAAATGAATTTTCATTTTGAGCTTCCATTGGGCATAATTCACACCATTAAAGAAGGGTGGCCTGTTAGTAGCAGCACCTTCTAGTCTATTATCCATAAGGAAATTTTTGAAAATGTTTTAAAGAGATAAAATTTAGAACTAACAGAAATTTAAGATCTTTTAGATAAAACTACAACCACAGTTTAAAAACAGAGAGTTAAAATAAAACTTTGAGCAAGTATAACAGAGATAAACACAACCTTTGATACAAAATGTTGGTCGGAGTGGACACTCAAGAGGGGGGGGGGGTGAATTGAGTCCCAATTAAAATTTCTGTTAAAAACAATTTCTATTAAAATCCCCCAATTTCAAAAACAAATTAAACTGTAGTGAATTTATATAGATTATAAAGGTCCAATTAGTTTCTCAAAGATTGATTAATTCTCAGTTAACTTAATCTTATGATTAAATTAACTTTTGAAACTAACTTACTGATTTATAACAAATATAAACACTTGCGAATTTAATTATCAAAGTAGCTTTGAAGATAGATTATATTTCAAAGTAATAGCAGCGGAATATGAAATTAAATATGTATAGTATGGATATAGAGTAAAACATAACACAGAGAATTAACCAAGAGGTTCAGTCTCAAGCCAAAACTTAGTCCTCTCAAAAGTTTATATAAAATGATCCACACCCTGGATCGGGGTTAACAACAGTGAACACACTGTCCAGGTCACAAGACCTCTACCACAGTTCTTCGTGGGAAAACAAACAACAGCAGCAAGCTGTCCAGGTCACAAGACCTCTACCACTATCCACAGTGGGAAATGGGGTGCAAAAAGATTTGCTGAGGATTTACAGATCCTTCAGTGAAAGTACAGGAGTCAGTGTGTGTGTTTAATACAGCAGATAACACACACTGCTCAAAATGTAGAATAAATAAATCACGGAGCAGAGATGTAGAGTTTAGAAATGGCTCTAGAGATTTTCAGTGCAGCTCTCGACTCGTAGGAATGAGTGACTTGAAGCTTTGGTCCTTTTTTCTGTAAGTTGACACTAAAACAGAGTGTCGCGATTTCCAGACTTCCAGATATTCAAGTGATCAGCTTCTTTGAGTTTGAGTGCTTCACAGCATGGCTTTTAGAAGACGGTTCTTTCAGTCGGTTCACTTGAGACTCCTTTGTTCTTCAGAATGAATGCTCGAGAGTTCTTACTTTTTGTGTATATGCGTATCTCTTTCTCAGTTGTAGATGTTAGACTCTGTGTAACTGTTTCATTTTCCACCACAATGCTTCTTCTTCTTTTTATACTCCTCCATATATATTTTTTTGTTCACCCGAGGCCGACAAGATAAATAGTCTGGGGTTGCACGTGCAATCTTCCTCGTACATTGTATTATTTCTTGATATGTCTGCAAATATCAATAAATAATGTTAGATGTATTCATTTGTCTAGACATGACCGTTAGATTAGTATTAATCAAATTGGTAAAGAAAAAAGTAGAGATATAATAATAATAGACTGGTCGAGAATGTATGTCACTGTGGACTTCAACTGTGGTCTTCCAACTGTGGACTTCCTTCTGATGTTGACTTCAACAACAGGCTTGCTGTCTGTAGGCTTGCAATGGTAGATTTTACTCCATGTAACTGTAGCCTCTCTAACTGTAGACTTGTAATATCAAATTTGTAGAACTGTAACCTTTGTCAACTGTAGACCTCGATCATCAGTAGACTTAGTCGACAGAAGCTGTCTAACTGTAAGCTTGACTGTAGACTTATGACTGTAGGCTTGTTCAACTGCGAACTTTTTCCAACTGTAGACTTGTTCGACTGTGAACTTGAGCAGAGATAACTTTGAATAGAAGTCTTGTAACTGTGACCTTCGTCTGTGAGCTTTGACAATAGATAGCAGTAGACTCGTAACTGTAAGCTTGTATTAGTCTTCGACTGTAACCTTGTAACTGTGAACTTATTGCAACAGTAACTTAAGGTGATAGTTAGCTGTAACTGTGACTTTGAAAATAAAACTCTGACTGGTAGCTAACAATACTAAACTTATGTAAATACTACTGTAAGCTGTTACAGTAAAGTTATGAGAGTAATAATATGAACTGTTTAGAATAAAATACGTTTAAGCATAGAATAATAAGATTAATGAAAGGTTTTAATACATCATAACCAATGTTTAAGCATGATTTGGGATTATCAAAACAGGTGATTCCAACAAAGATTTATATTTATTATATTTCATAGAATATAGTGAATGACCCATGGTAAATGTTATGTTTAGGAAAGTAGTATCAAAGTCATATTACCACAAGATTAATGGGGTTACTGATGAGATAGATTGTTTTGAATTTTTTTCACAAATGTTGTATGTTTTTTATGATAGAAATTTTAATATGATGTTTTTAAAAAATTATTTTCCCCTTTATGTATTTGAAAAAGTTTTAATAGTTTTCAAACATTTTATTTTAATATGAGAAATTAATTTATATTCCATTCCCAACACATTTGATTATAGTATGTGAAAAAGAATTGTATTATCTATAATGGATATACATAGTATAATGAGTTTTTAAAATTTTTGCATCATTATAGGTAGTTAAATTATATTTATATTTCATAAATCATTTATATCCTAACATTCCTATATTAATTTTTAATAGATTGTATGATGTCTTAAAACCATTAAAAAAACATCAGTATTTTTATCTATGGAATATATATATATATATATTATGAGTCACTATGCTTCATGAAATTTTTTGTAAAATGGTATGATATCATTATATAGATAATATTTGTTTTTAGGATACATGTATCTTCTTTATAAATCATAAAATTCCAAAAAAACATTTTAAATGTTTTTGGTATCTTTTTTTTAAACATAAAATACTCTCTATCATGTCATGTGAGAAAGATATTTCTAAAGAATATTAAAAACTCCTTAATTTTATTATATAATCCTTTGGATATTTTCATTATTAATTTTCCTTACTATATTTCAAATTTTATTATATATTCAAATAATATTAGTTAATTCATTTGTGATTATATAATGAAAACTCATTGAATAGACCTATGTATGTTAGAGAGTTCTAGTGACTGTTGTAATATGAAAGATGAAGGTGAAAATGGATAACCATTAAACTATTTTCTGATTTTTTAGATACTCTTCAGGTTATTTTTTTTAAATTATATGTTTAATTATTATTTTACAGGGCTTAAAAATATTATTTAAATTATTTTCTTTTCATTAATTTTGTTATTGTTATTGGATTTTGAGATCCAAACATTTATTTCTTGAATTATTGTGGTTTTTACAAGAGACTATAATATTTAGTAGATGTGTTATTTTATGATATTCCGGACTTATTTTTTAATTTGACCCATGGATTGTTTATTTTATTAATATTGCAGACACAATATTCTAGAACACAATGAATGTAAATTTATATCAACCTTTACAAGTTCCTATATACCCATCATTCCATTAATTTTTCTTCTTTGATCACCATAATTTATAATGAATGAAATATGTTTTCTTTGAACTCCATTTATGAAAATAAGAAAATTTCTTTACATTTTTTTTATTTTTACTTGTAATCGTCATTATTTCTATTCTCACCATACCAATAGTCAATATTTCACCATCTGAATATATTTCTGTGATTCATGTGGAATGATAGGGTAATCATATTAATTTATGGTTTTAATGATATGAATTTTATATTCATGTTTTGGATGGGATACAAAGTGAGATAAACTAGGATGTTTCCTATGGAGAAATTAGAAATTTATGTAATGTGTGTGTTGTCATTTTGTACTATGCCAATTTTGAATAATAGAATCATCATCTCTCCCTCTATACCATTTTTTAAATACACGTATAATTTAAGAGGTACATGAATATGGGTGGAGTTCTTTTATGTTTCTCATGTAGTGATTTTTTGTAAAATTATATAAAATAATATCAGCCGAAAAAGGGAGAAATGATATTGGTTAGTAAGCCATTTTTCTTATCTTTCATTGTAATTACTAGATTTTTTAATGGTTTTTAAAAATTACAAGAGAAAATAGTGTCACTATTATAATTATTTTTTTAGAGGTTTAAATATATTGGAATACCTCTGAAGGTCGATAATACTAGTTTTGATAATCTTAATGGTAGTTAAACCCCCCCCCCCCCTCATCCCAAATTTCATGAGAGTTTCCCACTGAATCTGCTCCTAGGTTTCAAGATGATATAATAATGTTCCAAAAATCCATCCTTAAATCATAAATGGGTTGATGAGTATAATTATAGGTTTTATCAGAATAATGGGTGTAATTACCCTCTCAATTCACAGGAAAGTAAAAACTCACCAACCAACAAAAAAATATTCCCCTGAAGGATGAGTTATATTTCCACAACTATATATTTACCCCCAAGAAAAATATAAACAAGAAAGTATATTCGGGAATGAGAAAAAAATTCTCTAGATCATCTTCATACTCTATCTAAGCTACCTAGACTGCATATTAATTTCTTATCATATTATCATATAAAATTATTAACACAAAATGGGTGGTTGATAACATTGGATTACATAGAAGTATCATGTATCAATGAAATTATATATGTATTGGGAACAATTGTATTGGGATAAAATTATGTCATATAACCATGAAAGGAAATAGTACGAGCATGTTGGTGACAAACAAAATACCTTACATAAATTTTACTTTAGTCACATAACCATATCACTTTAACCCATATCATATCTTAATAATCTAAGAAATTGAATTTTGATTTTTTTAATACTAATATTAATATTAGAATAAACCTATAAATTTGAAATCATTATAATAATATTAAAACCTAATTACAACCATAACATAAAAACCAATAAAATATCCTTGAAAATATGAATGTACATCTCTCAATATATCTCAATTATCTCAATCAAATCACCAATTAGTGGAAATTCAACATCCTCAACCTATGATAATTATCCCTTATCAAATCATCACAACTAAAACCTCATTTTATTAACTAAAACACATCCCCCATCATACCCCCCCCCCATCATCAAATCAATACCTCTCTGTATTATACTATAAGCTTGACCCAACATTAACTAAAACATGAAATTACACTAAGATATCACATCATTGGTAAAATGTGTTCATAATAAACTAAAATATATTTATACCCCTAAAAAGATTCACATTTTAGTCTACTGATCCATTAAATCCCACGTATATTTACATACCCTTCAACATAAGCCACTACTAACCTATATTGCTTTGTAGATTCTAAACATTACCATGATACATTACAACCCAAAATGAACTGTAAATGCAATAATGTAAAGTCATTACATCCCATATGTATATCATAATAACAACTCTAGAAAATTATTAAATATAATAATATACATTTAAGAAATAAAAGTGACAAAAAAATAATAAATCTAGAAATCATGTACATTCAATACTTATGATAAAATCAAAATGTACATAATAATGGACAACATTATCCAAAAAAAATAAATGTAAAATTTTAATATACGACATGAACTTTTAATAATATATTATCTAGTAAATTTGAAAATATATATATAATAATCATAACTATATAGTACTACAGATACATGATATTTATATGAAAATGATGAAAATAATCATTTTTCTAGTTAATTAATCAAAAACAATAATTCAAGTAATCAACTGATTAATTAGTTTTAACTATCTACATATGATAGAAAATTATATCATTGATCTAATTTAGTAAGTGTATAAATATATGACATAATTAATTCTTTTGATAGTTTATTATTTTTTTTATAACCCATTCTTAATATTTAGATAATTTTTATCATACTATACTTAATGATTAACCTTCATTGTCAAAGAAATAATATAGATAATATAAACTCCTAGACTATATATTATATTTTATTTATCTTTTATTTCAATTGCATGTAAACTTTAAATTCAATATCATTATTGAAACATTAAATTAGTTTAAATTTTATTCCATGTATTTTTATTCATTATTATGTTCATCATGTGATAATTCTATTTATTATTGGGATAAATCTTCTGAATGAAATGACAAGGTTAACCGAAAAATTTAACAATTGTTATTTTTAGTTACAATTACTCTTCTACACTTATTTTTATCATAAAACATGTAATAATAATGTATTATCCCATGTATATATATTTTATCATTATCCTCTATGAAAATTATATCGTGTTATATATTCAATTAAAATACTATAAAAATTTATTTTATTATAATTGTAGACATCATCATACATTTCATAAAATAATTCTTCATAGATTTATTAAAATCTAATGGTGAAATATTCATAAAACATGATTCAATGGTATTAGTTCTACATAATATATAAATAATCAATAAATAGAATAACATAGGAATAACACTTCATATTTAATTTCCACATCCATTCTTGATTTATTATTCAATCCCATTCAAGAAATTACCTCTAATTTTCAAGCATTTCACAATATTTTTTTCATGGATTACAAGTGCAACTTGATCAGGGTAACAATGGGTCACATATAGAACCATCTCTTGTAAATATATAAATATGATAGGTTGGTTAGAACAATATCAAATAAATTAAACATAAAATCTTGATATTAAAATAAAGTCAGGTATTTAAATACCCCTTTATATATAAAAAAGAAGGTCTTGAGAGATGAGTACAATAGTAAAATGAATTATTTATATCAAAACCCTTTTACCCTATACTAAATACAGGCCACTAAGACTAAGGATAGAGTATAAAAATATCATTTCTGAAGTATTTTAATTATGGCATCATTATTAAATGTGGGAGTGATAAAAATATTAGGATTATACGATTTTATTTTTGGTTTAAAAAATATTAATAATGCAGACTCACAAAACCTATTTGGAAGTGTAATGTCTTGGATTTTTCTGTTTATTATTTTAAATATTATATGGAATTATTTCAAGATCGGGCGCGAAGAGGGAACATCATTTCGAGGTCCAGTGTGCCCGAAATAGTGGTTTTCACTTTTTTAAGTTAAGTGAGTCGGAGCTTGTGCGCGGTTGTGGCAGTTTCCAAACGGATTCCCAGATTAAAAATTTGAGGGAACTGTTGCGTCCAGGACGATGACTTTACCTAAGAACGAGCTTGACCTCGACCGGTGCGGGTCGAGGGAGAATGTTTATTTTTGGATGTTTTAAGTAAAATAAAAAGAAGTAAATTAACAAGATTATTTTATTTTATTTAAGGATACATCTGCCGCAGTGTGGCGACGGCGCAACTATTTCCTAAACTAATGGCGCGTCATAATGACTCAAGAATAGGCAAGTAGGAGTCATTAATACCGCCACATAATTAACTGCCAATAATGTTTCCCTTTTTACGGGTTAAGAAATCGGTGGTCATTGACGAACTTTTGGGAGAAATTGCTGGAGGATCCGAGACACGTTGGAGAAAACTCTCGGCAATGAACGATGACGGATTGAAGTCGAGAATCACTACACCAACAACTTTGAAGGATCTCGACAATAATTTTAGTGCTGAGCCTTCATCAACGATCAATCCTTTCGAAATTTAGGGGTTTGTTATTTCAATTCCTTTTTCCCATTTTTTGATTTTAAACCATTAACGCGGATCAACCACGAACAAGTTGATCTTCGGATTCGTGCATTCTTGCAGGAGGGATTTCTTTGGGATGATTTTGGGGAATTAATCCATGCTTTTATTTATGTTGATCGCTTCTCCATTTAAATCTATTAATAGGAGCAGATCAACATCGTGATGAACAATGGTGGAGGTTTGTTCCTCAATTTTGTTTATTGGATTTCTTCCCCAACTTCTTTTCTCACGCGTTCTTCACATTCTTTGTGAGGCTACGAACAACAGATCATTGCACATCTGTTCCGCGACGCAACGATCCTAAATCTAATGTTCGACACCGCAAAGACCTTGTGGAGGTGCAGTGACGATGGTGGATGACAAATCGAACCAGATCGGGAAAGGACGTTATTCAAGTGTTCTTCGTGCGGGAAGATCAAATCATGTTTTCAGGTCCAATAAGAGGCCCGAAAATGAAGGAAGCGACTTCTTGGTGTCGGGGTGACCAAAACCAGGAAGTTTTGCAGAAATCAGATGGCCAAATCGATGATCGGAGCACCACGGGAGGCGTGCTGGCGAAGGGAATCTTTTCTGAAAATTTCCAGAATACACGGCGTGTACTTCCGAAGAACATGTCGTATAGTACTGGAAACGGCGGCTAGGGTTTCGGGGTCAGAGATGAATAACACGGAGTGTGACCCTGGTCACATGGTGTGTTGGACTTCCCCCGAAACTCAGCATGTACTTTGTGTAGTACACAGACACGAGATGAGCTACACGACTTTAGGCGGCACGGCATTTACAGCGCGATAGAAGCGGCTACGCGGAGCTCGGCGTGTATCTCACAGATACGCGGAAACAGGATGGAGTACACGACCGTGTACTCCATCACATGGCCAGGCGAGGCGAGTAACACGGGTCACCCCGTGTGGCGATTACATGGGTTGGTGTACACGGGTTGATGACCGTGTACGGGCACATGGCCAGAGTACACGGATCCAACTCCAATTACTCAGACACGGCGTGTACCTTTTTTACACGTCATGTACTTTTTGTAAAATGGCATGGTCATTTCATTCACCGTTCCTCGGACATCTTTCGTTTGGTTTAGTGCCCCTTCTTGTTGTTCCCCTGAAGGTCAGGCATCATTCCCTCATGCAGGAATATGATCCCTTCAGCAGGACATTCTGGGATAGAGTCAGGCATCCATCCGAGAGGCCCAGATCGAGATCCTCTATCCATTCTTGACCCTAGGTAGAGTCAGGAATCGACGTGACCAACCTTACCGGGCATTGATCCTCTACCAAGCTGGTTTATCAGTTAACTGGTGAATCCGTACGAGTCGCGGTATCCGCCATGGCCCTCGCAGTGATCCTCATCTGTGTATCATGATCTTTCCCACTCAAGAGTGTCTCTCCCGTAATGAGTGCTTCTATCTATCATAACCTTTCCACTCAGGAATGTGTCTCCTGTAATGAGTGTAGCTAACTCTAGTGACGGTTCCCGATAAACAACACTTCTCGGATGGACATCATCAGATCTATAAGACTCGTGGAGTGTGTTCTCCCGGAACGAGTGCATCACGGAATCTTCGAACAGAATCCTTAACAGGGGTATGCGGTTGTGTGACTTGTCTCTAGACCATGGGTCTGAGTTTTGAGTATATCTGGTTTTTTCTATATGTTCTGTAGACATATAATGTTTATAGCTTACTGTACCTTTACATTGTGTATTGCTTTTTGGTTTTCAGGGTCCTCTACTGAGTATTGTTATACTCACCCATGCACGGGCTTTGCCCGCACGTCTGGTGCCTTGTATAGACAAGTAGCCATTTGACAGATTCCAGGGCAGACCAAGACAGGACTGAGCTTTCTAAGTTCCCTACAAGCCAAGGCGTTCCTACGGCTACGTGCAGCAGTCCCAGTACCTTTTTTTCTTACAGGTCGGACTTTTGCAGTTTTCAGACTCTAGTTTTTGGTGGGCTTGTATTCTGGCCCAGTTTACATTTACAGCACTCTACCTTTCATCGTACTCTGTTGGTTGGGTTTAGTTGTATGCATGAATTATTTTCCTTAGTGGTTTTTACTTTTCAGCATTTGTGGGATTAGAGATGTGTGCGTGGGTACAGGTACTTAGGCAATGCCTCCCCTGTTTCTGATATGCCTACTCGGTGCTAGTCACCAGCCCCTGACCTATTGGAGGCAGGCGTGGGGAGTCACAACACGGGCCCCACTGGGATGGGTCATGACAGATTGGTATGAAAGGTTGTCAGTTCTACCTTAGGACCAAGAGTCTGTGAGTTTGGTTTGGGGAAACAATGTTGAGTGTTTCGGGTTCGGCTTTTAGGCCAGAGACCCCAGTGTTGGTGCGGCGGTCGATGTATCCATACACCAGGACTCTGATAACCTGCTTTTCGACTCGGTACACGAAAACACCGGTTGCAAGGAAATAAAAGGTATGCGCATCATATAGGAATGGGTAGTGTTTTCCATGTCCTTTGTATCTGCTATCCAGATATACTCATTGACCATAGTACATCTTGTTTATTTAAAGGATGCATCCGTGATGCAAACCTGCTAAGATTCAGCAGCACAATCATGAGGATGACCCCCTCAATGATGAGGCTTTGATACAGGGAAGAGCTCCACAGGAGTTTCCACCAGGTGGTTCACCTGTTATACCACCACCAGTGGAGCAACCAGTGGAACCCGCGGTACCGGCCGGCGAGGAGCGCAAGCTCAACGCGCTCCATGATTTTCAGAGACAGAGGCCCCTCAGGTTCCGAGGTGAGCCTGACCCTCAGGCAGCTAAGGACTGGCTTAAGGAGATGACTAGAGTTTTCCGTCTAGTGAGGACACCATCAGACCAGATGGTGGTCCTAGGAGCGAGTCTTCTTCAGGGTTCAGCGAGACGATGGTGGAGTCTGACCATGCAGACTCATAACGATGAGACTTTTTCGTGGACGGAGTTTGAGAGACTCTTCAGGGAGTTGTTCTCTCCGGTTACGCTGAGAGCTGTACGCATCTAGGAGCTTCTCCAGCTCCAGCAGGGCATTATGACAGTGGCTGACTATTCATCAAGGGTCACCAACCTCACTAGGTACTTGATTGATATGGTCAAGGATCAGTACTTCAGAGCTCGGACCTTCGAGCGAGGTTTACGATGAGACAACTGAGATATTTTCTTACCTCTATGCATATCTACTTATGCTGGAGTACTCGAGCAGGCATTGGTGATCGAGAGATTCTTTGGCGGAGCAGAGGTAGCCGACTGCAGTCAACAGCAGGCAGATAGGTGCGGAGACCCCGATAGTAGGGTGCCGACGTCAGGCATAGGGATCTGGACATGGGAAATGTCATAGGAGGACCCAAGACATGGGATCGACAGTCCAGGGCTCTCAGGTTGGATCTAGTCAGTCTAGGGAGAAGCGATGATATGCATGCGACGGTAGGGGACATCTCGCAAGAGATTTCCCAACACGTCGAGATGCTGACAGGGAAGCGGTGGATAGACCACCTAGGCAGAGTTAGAGAACAAAACAGGCACACCCGCTAGGCGGTAGACATGGAAGAGGAGTAGAGAGAGCTTAAGGTGGTGGAAGACGCTTCGACTTAGTTCCACAACCACCCCCAGGATGTCCGCACCAGGCTCAGGGAGCTGGGGGACAGGGGTGGGGACAGCTGCATGCGGTCGAGGCATACGACCCAGGGGCTCCAGGGATGATTCGAGGTACGATCTATGTCGTCTCTACCTTATCTTCCATACTCATAGACACAGGTTCCATTCATTCAATTATATCCACATGTCTTGTACAAAACCTCGAGATTACGGTAGAACCGTTGACTCGATCCTTACACTTGGAGACACCTACGGGAGGAGACTCGATGATCACACACCTTTGCAGGCAGTGTGATATTACTATTGGAGGTGAGAGTTTCGGTTGGAACCACTTGGTGGTATCATCGAGGCCTTACGACGTCATTCTCAGTATGGATTGGTTATCTTCGGTCCATGCCCAGATTGACTATTTTAGGTGAATGGTGTGGTGTGCCCGCCATGATGGAATGAGGTTTCCCTTTGTCGGAGAAAAGAAAAATCAAGCAGCACAAAATGGGATAACACATAGGAGGGTGCAGCCGATCACTCTTGAGTTGGCTAGCCTTACCCTCAGAGTAGTAGATGTTGTGAGCTCTCAGTTTCCTATAGTGGTGGTGGAATATGAGGATGTCTTTCTCGAAGATGCCCCAAGATTGCCTCCCCGCTGGGAAATTGAATTCTGCATCGACATACACCCCGGGGCGACACCGATTTCCTCATCGTCTTATCGGATGGCTCCCACAGAGCTTTGCGAGATGAGGGTGCAGTTGGAGGATTTTAAGAGAAACGGTTTCGTAAGACCCAGCCTCTCACCTTGGGCGGCCCCAGTCTTGTTTGCCAAGACGGCATACGGGAGTATGAGATTGTGCATGGATTACGGGAGCCTGAACCAGGTGATGGTGAAGAACAAATATCCACTGCCAAGAATCGACGACCTCTTTGATAAGCTAAGAGGGTAACAGTGGTTCTTGAAGGTTGACCTTCGATTAGGCTATCACCAGCTACGAGTGCGGGATGAGGATATACCAAAGACAGCTTTCAGATGTCGCTACGGTCACTATGAGTACTTGGTGATTCCTTTTGGTGTGACGAACACCCCCACAGTGTTCATGGGGCTGCTGAACCGGACATCCAGTCATACTTGGACCGGTTCATAGTGGTCTTCATCGATGACATCCTTGTGTACTCGGCGTCAGAGGAGGAGCACATGAGACACCTGCGGATGGTTCTGGACGTGCTCCGCGAGCACCAGCTTTATCGGAATCTCTCGAAGTGTTAGTTCTAGATTTAGGAGGTCCACTTTCTCGGACATGTCATCTCAGACGATGTATTAGCTGTAGACCCATCCAAGGTGGAGGCTGTGTTAAAATAGGAGCCACCTCAGAGCGTGATGGGGGTGCGGAGCTTCCTTGGGTTAGCAGGATATTACCGGAGATTCATTCCTGATTTCTCCCGGATATCAGCACCGATGACGGCCTTGACCAAGAAGGGGAAACCCTTCGTATGGACAGAGAAGTTACATAAGGATTTCGAGTGGTTGAGGTAGAGTTTGACGAGCACCCCAGTCTTGGGATTTCCAGAGGAGGGTGTTGAGTACGTAGTTTTCTGCGACGCATTAGGGACAGGGCTCGGTTGTGTCCTGATGCAGCGGCATGCAGTGATTGCTTATGGTTCGCGCCAGCTTAGGCCACATGAGAATAACTATGCGACCCATGATCTCGAGTTGGCAACGATAGTCTTCGCATTGAAGATGAGGCGACACTACCTTTTGGGAGAGTGGTTTAGTTTCTACTCTGACCACAACAGCTTCAAGTACATCTTATCATAAAAGGATCTAAATCTGAGGCAGAGGCATTGGCTAGAGTTCCTCCAGGACTATGATTTCGAGATCATCTATACACCTGGGAAGGGGAACAAGGTCACGGATGCTCCTAGAAAAAGGTCAAGCTCACATCTGTTGAGTGAGATGACACAACAGTTAGCCGCGTTACAGTTATCCTCCGTGGATGGAGAGGATACAGTGTACCTATAGTCGATGCTTGTCACCCCTCCGCTCTTATAACGATGTAGGGAGGCACAATTTGGTGATGTTGATAGTGTGGATTTACGTGCTCTGTTATCCATTGGACATTCTCTTGATGGATATTCACAAGGTGGGGAACACGTACTTCTTATCAGAGGATGCACTGTTGTACCAGTGGTGATCCAGGAGGAGGTCCAAAGAGAGTTTCATACATCCCCTTTGGGAGTACATCCTGGAGTGGAAAAGATGTATCGGGATCTCCGACGGTAGTTCTGGTGGACAGGAATGAAGAAGGAAGTGGCAGAATTCGTTTCTCGATGCCTCACATGCCAGCAGGTGAAGGCTGAGCACCATGTTCCAGTGGGATTGGCTCACCCCTAGAAGTCCCAGAGTGGAAGTGGGATGGAATATCGATGGGCTTCATGACAGGCTTACCACGAACGTCCAAGGGGCATGATTCCATCTGGGTGATCATTGAACGACTCACCAAGTCAACCCACTTCTTAACTATCAGAGAGCAGAGTGTCGTAGAGAGCTTGGGACGCCTATACGTGTAGGAGATATTTTGGCTTCATGGAATCCCCTCGACGATAGTCTCGAACCGAGATGCCTGCTTCACATCCCGGCTGTGGATGGGATTACATGAGGCTTTTGGGACTCAGCTATGCTTGAGCACAGCATTTCATCCCCAGATGGATGTTCAAATAGAGAGGACCATTCAGGTTCTAAAGGATATGTTGCGAGCATTCGTCTTGGACTTTGGTCGCAGATGGGAGGACCACCTACCACTGGTGCAGTTTGCGTACAACAACAACTACCACTCCACCATTGGTATAGAACCGTTCGAGGCCTTGTATGGGAGACCATGCTGGTCACCGCTTTGCTGGACCGACCCCGAGGAGTCAGCACTAATGGGTCCAGAGTTAGTGCTAGCCACCACAGAGTAGGTGCAGATCATCTGGGAGCAGATGAAGACTGCACAGAGCCGGCAGAAGGCTTATGCTGATAGACGACAGAGACCTCTGGAGTTCTAAGAGGGAGACCACATCTTTCTTCGTGTCTCACCTCGATGAGGGTTATGGAGATTTGGCTGAGGCGACAATCTATCTCCGAGGTTCATCGGATCTTTCCAGATTCTGTGCACAATTGGCAAGGCAGCGTACCGCCTAGATCTTCCGCCATAGTTGCATCGGGTACATGATGTCTTCCATGTGGCGCAGCTAAGGAGGTACGTGCATGACCCATTGCACGTCATCGACTGGGGCGAGCTGGACATCGAGGATGGAGTGACCTTTCTTGAGTACCTGGTGGAGATAGAGGATTGGAAGGAGAGGATCCTTCGTGGGGGATCGATTCCCTTGGTGAGCGTCTGGTGGAAGCATGTGAATCTTTAGGAGAGCACATGGGAGCGGGATTCCCAGATCTGTGCCCAGTACCCTCATATTTTTGAGTAGCCTTTGTTTTGGCTTTTCGAGGACATAAATCCCCAAATGTGGGGATAATGTAATATCTCGGATTTTTCTTTTTATTATTTAAAATATTATATGGAATTATTTCGAGACCGAGCGCGAAGACAACACTTTATTCCGAGGTCCAGTGAGCCAAGAATGGTGGTTTCAACTTTTTTTTAAGTTAAGTGAGTCAGTGCTTGGGCGCGGTTGTGGTAGTTTCCAAACGGATGCCCGGATTAAAAATCTGATCACACCGTTGCATCCGAGACGACGACGTTACCTAATAATGAGCTTGACCTTGACCGGTGTGGGTTGAGGGAGAAAGTTTATTTTTAAATGTTTTATGTAAAATAAAATGAAGTAAATTAACAAGTTTATTTTATTTTATTTAAGGAAACATCCGCTACAGCGCGGAGACGGTGCAGCTGTTTCCTAAACTAATGGCGCGTCATAATGACTCAAGAATAGGAAAATAGGAGTCATTAATACCTCTGCATAATTAACTTCCAATCATGTTTTCCTTTTTATGGGTTAAGGAATTGGTGGTAGTTGATGAACTTTTGGGAGAAATTGCTGAAGGATCTGCGGCGCGTTGGAGAAAACTCTCGTCGACCAACGACGACAGATCGAAGGCAAGAATCACTGCGCAAACAACGTTGAAGGATCTCAACGACAACAGAAATGTGACGCCTTCATCAATGATCGATCCTTTAGAAAGGTAGAGGATTGTTATTTCAATTCCTTTTCTCGTTTTTTGAGTTTAAACCACGAACGCGGATCAACCATGAACAAGTTGATCCATGGATTCGTGCATTCTTGTAGGAGGGATTTCATTGTGGTGATTTTGGGGAATTAATCCATGCTTTTATTTATGTTGATCAATTCTCCATTTAAACCTATTAACGGGAGTGGATCAACGCCGTGAAGAACGATGGAGGAGGTTCGTTCCTCAATTTTGATTATTGGATTTCTTCCCCCACATCTCTTCTCGTGCGTTCTTGGCAGG
This sequence comes from Viscum album, assembly GCA_963277665.1. Lineage (NCBI taxonomy): Eukaryota > Viridiplantae > Streptophyta > Magnoliopsida > Santalales > Viscaceae > Viscum > Viscum album. The sequence goes on from OY728147.1 coordinate 448,518,281, forward strand.
GCGAAGAACAATGGATTGTTGCGCATCCATTCTGCGACTCAATGATCCCAAATCGAAGCTTCGACACTGCAACGAGCTTGTGGAGGTTCGGTGACGATGGCAGACGACAAATCATACCAGATCGGGAAAGGACATTCTTCAAGAGTTCTTCATGCGGTAAGATCAAATCACGTTTTCGGGGCCGACCGGAGGCCCAAAAATGATGTAAGCGACATCGTGGTGTCAGGGCGACCCAAACCTGGAAGTTTTGTGGCGATCGGATGGTCAGATCGATGATCGGAGCACCACGGGAGGCGCGATGGTGAAGGGCGTCGTTTCTAGAAATTTCCCGAATACACGGCGTGTACTTCCGAAGAACACGCCATGTAATACTGTCGGCGGAGGCTAGGGTTTCGGGGTTAGATAGGAATAACACGGCATGTGTCCCCAGTCACATGGTGTGTTGGACTTCCCCCGAAACTCAGCGTGTACTTTTGGTAGTACACGGACACGGGATGAGCTACACGGCTTCAGGCGGTATGGCGTGTACAACGCGACAGAAGCGGCTATGCGGATCTCGGCGTATATCTCGGGGATACGCAAACATGGGATGGAGTACACGACCGTGTACTCCATCACACTGCCAGGCGAGGCCAGTAACGCGGGTCACCCCGTGTGGCGATTACACGGGTTGGTGTACATAGGTTGATGAATGTGTACGGGCACATGGCCAGAGTACACGGAGCCAACCCCAATTACTCGGACACAGTGTGTACGTCGTAATACATGTCATGTACTATGTTTTTCTACAAGACTAGCCTTTGACATGGGACGTTGTACACGGGCAGTACCCAGGGTCAGACAACTCGGCGTGTACCTTTTCTACCCGTTGTGTACTTTTTGGAAAATGGCATGGTCCTTTCATTCACCGTTCCTCAGACATCTTTTGTTTGGGTTAGTGCCCCTTCTTGTTGTTCCCCTGAAGGTCATGCATCATTCCATCACGCAATAATATGATCCCTTCAGTAGGACTTTCTGTGATAGAGTCGGGTATCCATCCGAGAGGCCCAGATCGAGATCCTCTATCCATTTCTGACCCTAGGTAGAGTCAGGCATCAACGTGACCAACCTTACCGGGCGTTGATCCTCTAACTAGCTGGTGTATCACCTAACTGGTGAATCCGGATGAGTCACGGTATCCTCCATGTCCCTAGAAGTGATCCTCATTTGTGTATCGTGATCTTTCCCACTGAGGAGTGTGTCTCCCATAATGAGTGATTCTATCTACTGTAACCTTTCCACCCCAGAGTGTGTCTCCCGTAATGAGTGTAGATACCTATCATGATGGTTCCCAACAAACATCACTTCTCAGACGGACGTCATCAGAGCTATAAGACTTGTGGAGTGTGTTCTCCTGGAACGAGTGCATCATGGAATCTTCGAACAGAATCCTTAACAGGGCTATGTAGTTGTGTGACATTTCTCTAGACCATGGGTCTGGGTTTTGAGTATATCTGATTTGTTCTGCATGTTCTGTAGACATATACTGTGTATAGATGACTGTACCTTTACTTTGTGTATTGCTTTTTGGTTTTCGGGGTCCTCTACTGAGTATTGTTATACTCACCCCTGCACGGGCTTTTCCCACACATCTGGTGTCTTGTGCAGACGAGCAGCCTTTTGACAGAGTCCAGGGTGGAACAGGACAGGACCGAGCTCTCTGAGTTCCCTACCGGCCGAGGTGTTCCCTTGGCTACGAGCAGCAATCCCAGTACCTTTTGTGCTTACAGGTTGGACTTTTGCGGTTTTCAGACTCTTGTATTTGGTGGCCTTGTATTCTGGCCCAGTTTTCTTTTACAACACTCTACCTTTCATCATACTCGGTTGGTTGGGTTTAGTCTTATGCATTCATTCTTTTACTTAGTGGTTTTTATATTCAGCATTTGTGGGATTGGAGATGTGTGCCTATGTATAGGTACTTAGGCAATGCCTCCCATGTTTCTGATATGCCTACTTGGTGCTAGTCACTAGCCCCTGGCCTATTGGAGGCGGGCTTGGGGAGTCACGGCGTGGGCCCCACTGGGACAGGTCATGACAGGAAGGGTAATAAATGAAGGTAAAGTATTATGATAAATATAATTATCAATTTTAGGGTTCTTAAATTCATTGTTTTACTCTTTAAAAATGACTTTTTAGGTCAATAAAAAATAAAAAAAATATTTATTCCTAATGATATTTCTAAATTATAGAAATCCCCATATAGTTTTAATGCTTTGATCTATTATAGAAATATATATAGAAGGGCATGTTCCATTATTTTGGAATAGTCAATGATTTATTTACATTAGTGTTCAGTACAACAGGAGGGGTATTGGAATTCTACTCTAGTGATACATGGTCATGTAGTGTCCTAATGGAATATGAAGGGGGAGATATATAGAGATCCAGTCATAAGTATATATAAAATACAAAAAAATTCACCAACTATTGATAATATTAAATATTCTTAAAATAAATTACCAAATTTTAAACAAATATAATTATGAAATTTTCAATTATAAATAAATTTTAGAAAGGGACTGAAAATTAATTTTCTACACCACAACTCATGTTTACACAATATGAATGTCAAAACAGATAATTAATCTAATGTCCCCTTAATATTTACTGTAATACAGCCTATCATAATAACATAATTAATTTCATTAAAATAATTATGTTAAAGATAAAGAGAATAACATATATAAATCAAATTATTTAGAATTTCATGCCTTTCCATTTAAATCCAATTTTTAGATTATACCATCACATATGAGAACAATTATTGAAGAAAGGACAAATTTTATGTTCAATGTGGTTACCTACAAAAATAATGGATTTTCTTCCTAATATTAGTGTGGTTTACAATTATATCAACTGAGTTTTCTGTGTAATATTTTTCTGATTCTAAAAATAGGAGGGACATGTCCTCCTTTACATACGGATGTTTCTACCATTGCATATGAAGAGCTCATGTAATGGTAAGTCATATTAACTTTATAAAAAATGAATTGAATAAGTTTATATTTGGATGATTTTGTGTATGGTATAAATTATTATATTAAATATTCGATTAGAATATCTCACATAAATGCATGATGTGTTACCCATACATAGAAAGGTGGTCTCACATAAGCAAAAATAAAACCTATTATATTTATCTTATGTGTGTAAGGGGTACCTTTTCAAGGATTAACATATTGTTAAATAATTTATGTCCCAAAATTTAAAACCTTGTGTATGGGTAACATAAATTAATTTAAAAAAATTATAGATAAAAAACTAATTAAATACATTGAAATTATACTAAATTAGATTTATAACATCCCAAAAATATATAAATACTAGAAAACAATTACAAAAAAACTCAAAAAATGAAAAACAATACAATGGAATGGTTGAGGAAAATAAATTATCTTATATGAGACACATCGCAATAAATTATCATCTGAAGGAATTAAATTTATTCCATGTAACAGCCCAGAGTCTGTTCTTCTGGATCCGATGTAAAATATATAAACAATATAAAGTTTATGCAATTTTTTCATCATAATTTGAAACATCAAAATAATATAATTAATCTCTTAACTACACAAATACCATTTATGATTAGAGTTTTAGAGAATTAGGATGTCCTCTTATGTATCTTTAAAAAATAAACAACTAGGGCATAAAAATATATATTATCTACAAAAATTTAGTTTTTTCTAGAGAAATTCATAGATATTTCCTATATAAATCCTTTAATCATAACCTAGGAAAATGAAACCTAAGAAAGTGTTAGCTCATATGATTAGTAAGTATAAAAAAGTAAGGTATTTATTAATAATCATTAACATGGGAGTATAAGAACTTTAGTATAGAAATAGTTGATCATACCATTCATATCAAATATCATTAATATGAGTCATAGACAAAATTATAAAAATTCATAACACCTCAATAATAAAAGAATAACATTCAAATAACACACGGAATCATGGAAAACCCATAAGAATATAAAATAAAGTCATTAGTGGTAAACACACTTTTACAAGACTATCATAGGGGAATAAGTTCACTACCAAAACCACTATAATAGTCATGGATCACTATAAAGACTATCATGGGATACAATGTCCTTTACGAAAGTGGTTTCACTTCACATTTCAGACCTTTTGAAATGAGTTCAATACCCATTCCATTCATGTCTATATCAGGAGATATAAAATCATTACCCAATGAAATGGGGTTATATATATGTCCCACCAATAACATAATAAGACCCACAAATATATCTTTAATAAGAACATATACCATTTATAATACCTGACCCCATAAAAAGAAATAGGTTTCTCATGTATTTAATCATAGCATAACCCATGGAAAAGAAATAATTTTCATAAATATAAACATAACCAAGAAATGAAATACTAATGATAATTACTTTTATTAATATCCCCAATAATTAATAAGTAACATAAAATAATTTTATCTCTGATATAAAAGGATTATAATAGATCACTTGAAATAATTGTTGAGTAAAATAACCATTCCAATTTCAAAAATGTTATTTAAATCATGAATCATTTAAAAAACATTTTTCATTGATAATATCCTTGATAACATATAATGGAATATTTTAAAACTATTTTAAACTTATTTTAAATCCATTTTACATGAAATTTCTTTATATATCATTTAAGCCACTTTTAAAACATTTTTAGAAAACATTGATTTGATGGAACACTGTCTTTATACCGAAAAGAGAATAAAATTGAATGAAACATATAATATCAGGAAAAGAGGGATATTAATGGAAAAAATGTCAAAGGTTAGTATACACACCTCCTAAATAAACTTAGGTTATAATATAACATGTGTCTTAATGATTCCCAATTGAGAAAAAACACTTACCGATTTGGTAACTTTTGATATGTAAACCCCATGATAGAGAGATCATCAAATGGATAAATAAATTCTCATTAATTTATGTATAAGGATTATAGTTTAAATTCATGTTCATTATATACACCAAAAAAGGAAATGCGTGGAGAATATAGTATAAGTCCCATAGAAATAAATCTGAGAGTAGAAATCACTTTACTACTTGAGTAACTTTTGAATCATGATCTGTATGGAAGAGTAACATCAATTGAATCTTTTAGCCTCATATTAAAATGTATATTCACGATATAATGTGTCATCATTAATTATATATACCACATGACAATAATGAGTTGTGAATATAGGATATATCTTAATGAAATAAATGTATGATAAGAAAACCCTTACCTTAAGTATTGAATTTCTTCATACATGTTCAAGACTCTAATATAATAAGTAAAAGTTCATTATACATATACCACATAAACATGTTATTATATATGAAACCATATATGATATTATTATGACTTTATATTACCCATTTATTTTCAATTTTATTGTAATGTTACGTTTTAGGTAATAATCGCTTATGTTGTTCATCTATGTTATGAATTTTTTAGTTTTCGGTCCAGTTAATTGTGTCTTGATATATAAAATTTAAAACATGATATAAATATAATATATATTCATTATATATAAATTTATAATAATCTATCAAATATAAAAATTTGAAAGGGAATACACTATTCATGGAGACGGTAGTTCGTAAGTACCGACGAACTCTATTTCTATTTTCTTGTGGTATTGAATGAAATAAAGTAAATGAAATATATGTATATTGGTATATATATATATATATTAGAATTCGAGTAGAATTATTTTTATATATATATATTATCTAAAAAATCCTAATTATATCAACAGAAATTCCCTACTAATAATTATGCCATATATTATAAATCACCTAAAATCACATAAATAACACAATAAAAACATTATAAATGATGAATAAATGAAATAATAAGTATTTCTAAAAGATAAGGAACATATACCAATGAAACAGTAACGTGAACTTTGGAATAGTAATGTGGTCATTATGAATAGTAAACCAAACAATATAATAGTAACCTAACTTATGAATATATAAATTAAATTAGTTAATTTAATAAATAAAAATATTATATATCTATAACTTGGAATAAGTTAATAAATTTTTAAGAAATGATAAATAAAATGTTTTTTATTTTTCAATTTTATAAATATTTATTTACAATTTAATAATAATTATAATGATTTAACAAAAAATGAATTTTCAGAAAATTTATTCACAAATTACTATTTTTTCTTCTTATTATAGAATAATTTGATGAGCCTTACTTAATTTTTAAAAGTGATATAAAATTAGTTAAAATTTTAAAATTTATTTTTTTCAAATAAATGAATATTTTAATTAAGAAATAAATTTCCTTGTTTAAAGAATAATTTTTTTAAAATAGACTTCAATTTTTTAATTCTTCATTTATAAAAATGGTTAGGGTGAATATTTGGTGTTTTTCTAAAATTGTTTATTTTTGTGAATAGTGAAATATAGTAATTTACAGTATATGGTAAATTAAACTTTTTTGATTCTTGATTGAGTGATGGATAATTTATTTAGCCTTTAGATAAAACTCACATTCACTAGTTACTATATATATTCCAAATAATCCAAACAATTCGTAGTTTTCAGCAAAAGAAATAAAATATTGACTAATTAAATCAAAAAACACCCTTCTCATCCACTATAAATATCACCCCCACCACCTTTTCACCTCACACCTATAAAAAATTTATTCATGTCCAAACTCTACCCACACCATTTCCATAGCCTCTACCCCTTGTTCAAGAGCATTTTGTCTCAAAAAAAGATGAAACTCAAGTGCCTCAAGCAGGTTTTCAAAGAAGAGAATACAATAGGTAAAATCCCTATTCCTTTTCTTCTAATTTATTTCCAAATTTATTTTCTTTAATTATTCTATCCTCACCACCCCTAGTCAATGTGGAATAATATCCCAAGTATATTTTATAATCTATAACTTTTCTTTAATGAAATAAACTATTATCATTTCTTTTCTCATCCCATTTTGTTATAATAATGAAAACATCGTCCATGATGTGTTAATTTAGGTCATTCAACGACAATGAGTTTTCAGTTTCACTTACGACCTTAAATTCATGTCATAAGAAAATTTATAGTTAAAAAAGATTATAATATATCTATTGAATCCTATGAAATGTTATGGATACATTATATATACATGATATTAAATAATAAAACAAACCTAGTTCATGATGATTGAAAAGGCTCCAAAATTATCGAAATGATTAGTACTATTGTCTTATCTAATGATTCGCCCTCCACCCATATAATCAAATTAATTATATTACCCATTTAACTATTTTATTATCATTAATAACATATAATTTAAATTCTTTATATTTATTCTCATTTTATACGAACCTCCATACTCATATACTAGTGAACCAATATTGAAAAGCAAGGAAACGAATGCTCATGAATGATAAAATTATATATTATGAAACATTAATAAGACCATAAATAAAATTTATTAAATTGAAATACAAAAAATACATGAATATATACTTATAAAATAATAAATTAATTAAGTAATTGATTTGATTTGATTATATAGGACATTAAGATCAAGTGTGTAACACTTTTGGACATAAGGTAAGGGATTCTACCCGAAACCTCTATTTTTCCTTCGAGTTCCACTATAACTCTCTTTACTCTATTTTAAATCTTAGTTATTTTTATATTCATCTTATAAATTCTGTTTTTATGTTCCAAAATAATGTATCTATATCATTTTATCCTTATTTGAGGGGTAAATACAAGTTTTATAAAGGATCCCTTATCAATTTTCCCCGATAAGTGAGCCCAGTTAAAGGGAAATTCCCCATTTCATACCCATTCTCAAATGTAATAAATAATCAATTTCAAGTCACCATTATTTTTCTAAAATCAATCATTTTATCATGAATGTGTCTCTCAGTTCATTTTTAATTTTATGCAGACAATCATTTGTTTTCTGTTTAAAATAATATTTAATATTTTGCTTAATTCTCATTAAAATGGTTGATTTTTTAAGTATCTAAACACCATTTTTATATGTTTTCAATTTTAATTGACATCACATATCCTAATTTATGTATATTCACCCTTATTAATGTCTACTTGTGATTTAAATACATTCTTCATGGAAACTTTAATGACAAGCCCATTTATTAAGCTTTGTGACATGATTATGGTACCAATTGTATTCAACGGGTAACCCTTATGTTTATTTTTCATGTGGCACACATATTCCAGAATATGTTATGATGGATTAACTAAGATATATTTCTATTCAATTTGGTAATTTTTATTCTCATCAGATTTTATGTTCAATGGTCTTTGTGGTTAGGCTTGACTCATGCTCGATGTGCAACAGTCTTTGTGGTTAGCCTTGCCCGAATGGCCCGAAGGCCTTCATTTTTATTGATTTTGATAACCCCCATTTCAAGGGATGAGGGGGAACCCTTACGAGGCCAGTAGGCTCAAATATTACAAGGCTCGTAGGCTTAGGAGATTACATGACCCTAAGGTCTTAGGGAATTCAACCAGACTATCTACAAGGAACTGCCCCTCCCCAGCATCTGCATCATGATATTAGCTCTCCACCTTTGAATGACCATCTTGCTAGGCTTTCCGTGAAAGAACAGGCTGGCACCAATGTCATAGCCATACCCTCTCATTCTGACAATCCATTTTGGTTCTGCTCTGGTGAGTGCACCTACTCTGAATCCTTATTTGGGGATGCTCCTTTTTTGTAATGTGTCTGGGGTAACTGCATGTGGCCGGAAGGCCTTGACTCATGCTCCATGTGCAATGATCCATGACTCATACATATGTAATGTTTTATTTTTTCCACATTTATATGATTCCATGTTTATATATTCCAATGTAATTCATGGTATTCATTATTATTATTATTCATTTTCAATGTCTTTTTATGTCATCAGGTTATGTATTCTAACCCATGTGCTATGATATATTCTTATATTTATCGCCCTTACTGGGATTTTTAGCTCATTTAATTATTCAAGTATTCCCTAGGTTATGATATATATATGTGAGAGTATAAAAGAAGTTAAGAGATCTATATGAATATTAAATAAAATATTTCTATTTTTGATTCATACAACTTAATTATGTATCTAATCTTCCAAATACAATTGTTTTTAAAATCCTTTTCTTGTTTTTGAGGGTTAAGTATACCTAAAATAATTTAATAATATATTTAAAAGTATAGGACCATTATAGTTGGTATCAATAAAAATCTATTTTCTTGATATTATGACTAGAGTACATTCTTAATAACCCAAGAGATAATTCTATCACCGTGGATAACCTAAAATGAAAAAAAGGGAATAACATGTTATGAATTAATTTTAGTTTACAAGTTTATCATTATATGTGAAATTTTGTCACATTATATGATTAATATAAAAGTATTGAATCCCCCTATTTGTATATTCCATTTCCATGTTAGTGGATGTAAATAGAAGAACTTTTGCATACAGTCAATGGATAAGAAAAGTGAGGATTTCCGTAACGATATGCAATATAAAATGGTAATGGTTTATCAAAAATATGTTAGAATAATTTCTAAAATAGAACAAGTTAGGAATAATAAAATGAATCATGTGAGACACCATCCTTCTCCTAATAGAGAAAATGATATTGTTAAATCCTTCATACGATGAAGGCCTCCCATTTTCGTTGGAACTTCTGATCCCCTCATCATAGATAAATGGATCCACTCCATTGAAATGATAATATCTATCCGTAGGTGTGTTGACAGAGATATCATTGTGTTTTAATTCTATTATTTTGATGGGGAAGTAGATCAGTTGTTGGCACAGATCAAGAACACAAAGTCCCAAGAGGAAATTGATTCCATGGAGTGGTAGTATTCGAAGAAAATATTTGTCAATAAATATTTTCTATAGAACAACTATCATAAGATGGAAAGGATATTAATTGGACTGAAATATAAGGAAGATAATTCTATAGGGTAATATAAATTACACATAAGATGTCTTGAAAGATTTACCTCTGGCTTTGTCATGAACACCGAAAGAATGAGATATCACTTCTTTAGCAAAATAAAGATGAGTCTATGAAAAGTGTTTCGGATTAGATACATTGATAGCTACCATGAGATTTTATGTAGTTCCTATATAGTATAAATGGATATTTTAGATTCGTAGAGGTATTATGGTCCCAGAAAAAAAAGTAGAAAATTTAGTTTAATATGGGTGGATAAACAGATAAATCCCAAGTTGGAAAGAAACCCCAAAATCCCATATGTCAAAATTATTATAAGAGGAATCCCAGGATCTATCTAAATAAAAACGAGAAATGCTTCAAATGTGGAAGAATGGGGAATATGGCTAACTATTGACAAATGGAAATGAATAATACCATTAATGTGGAAGAATAAAGGAAGTTTCATATCAATGCTCATCCTGTAGTGCATTGTTTCAACTCGAAAAAATATTTTCATTATGTGAACCATTGGTCTAAGACAAGGGCTATTTGAGGAAATAAACAAAACCCCACAAGGAAGAAAGGAATGGCATATTATATAACTAGTACTAAGGTGAAGTCTAAAAATGATGTGGTAATAGTTATAATGGTTATTCATTCAAGAATTCCAAATGTACTATTTGATTCTAGTGCTACTCATTCTTTATTATGATGCAATTTTAATATAACTATTCAAACACGACCTCAAATTTTAGAGGTTGATTTTTCATTGAGAACATAGAATTGGGAAATTATTACAGCCAAATTCTATAACTCATCCCCATTAAAAGATTAGAGACTGAACCTACTAGAAATTTTTCGATTACATCATTTTTTGAGTTTGAAGCTATATTGGGCATAGAATTTCTATCTTTATATAAAGCCAACAAAAATCATTTGTAAAGGTAGATCACTCTTCACATCCTAAATAATCCTAAAATTATATACATGAGTAAGGAAGAAGATGAATCGATTTTAGAATCATCATCACAAGTTTGGATATTAATACCTTATGATCAATATTATCTACCTCAAATTGTTGATACAAAGGATAGATTCATGCTTGAAGGCATTCCCATTATGAGGTACTAAAATGATGTGTTCTCTAAAGAATTTCTTGGACTTCCTCCTGATTGAGATTTTGAGTTCAATTGATCTTATTATTGTATCTCATACTATATCAAATACACCATATATAATGGCCATAATTGAGTAGGAAGAAATAAAGAAGTTGTCACAAGAGAATGTGGACACAGATTTTATAATCTTGATTGCTTCACCATGGGGTTACCTAGGCCTCTTTGTCAAGAAGGATGGATCAGTGTTCCACTAAATTGATTATTATGAGCTCAAAAACATAATTATAAAGAAGATAATCCCTTGTAACAGATATATAAATTGTTAGATCAGCTATGTGGAACCAGTAATTTCACCAAGGTGGACCTTTAATCAGGATATCACATGTTAATAGTGATGAAGGACCATATTCCCAATACCACATTTTGAATGAGGTATAGGCACTATTAGTTCACTTTTATTCCCTTAAAACTCACTAATTTTCCATTAATTTTCATAGAAATTATTAATATAATATTTAAGGATTACCTCAGACAAGTATGTGGTAGTCTTTATCGATGATATTATGATATACTCAATGAGAATGGAGGAACATGAAGATAATCTGAATATTTTTCTAAAGATTTTGTAAAGGGATAAAATATCTGAAAATTATAGTAAATTGGATTTATTTAAGGAGTAAGTATCATTCATGGGTTATATAATCACCACCAAAGGACTATTTGTGGACCATTTCAAGACAAAAGAAATCGAAGAGTGGCCCATGTCAAAATTTGGAATGGAGATCTATAGTTTCCTTGATTTATCTAAGTATTACCAAATATTTGTGAAAATATTATCATGGTGGTCGAAACCATTTACCATGATGACTCATAAGGGAGTGTGGCTTTTCTAGACTGCTGAATATGAAGACTGCATCAATGAGTTGAAGAATAGTCTTATAATTGCATGAGTAGTCAAACTTATGATAAGTGGGGAACTCTTTGTGGAGTATAGTGATTCATTAATGAATATATTTGGGTATATACAAATGATAAATGATGATTTATATCCAATGCCTCAAGGTAGTTGAAAAATCATGAGAAAAGTTATACCACGCATGACCTAAAGTTCACAATTTTCTTTTCATTCAAAATATGGAGGCATTATATCTTCAGGGAGAAGTGTGAGATATATAATGATCATAATTTCTTAAAATATATATTCACATATTTAGATATTAGTATGATCTAGTGAATATGGTTATAGCTCATCAAGGACTATGACTACTAAATCGTCTACCATCCTGGTAATGCAAATAAGGTCGTGGATGCTCTATGTAGAAAGGATCCTACAACCTTATCAATGATGAGAATAGATAAGGGCACCATATTCTTGTATATTTAATGAATTTACATGGTAATCATTAAGGAAGTAAAATAATAAATCCTTTCTCATATTATTTCTCAACCATCCCTTATAGAGAAAATAAAGAATGCTCAATGAAATGATAAGGAAATTTAGAAACATTTCGAAGCTATATGAAATGGGAAATCCACAAAGTTATTAATGGATGGGGAATGGGTTATGATATTTTTTAAATGACTATGTGTACAATTCAATATAAATATAATGATAGATATTCTGAATGACGCATATAGCTCATACTTCCCTATTCACTCAGGGAACATAATGATGTATTGAGATTTTCAAGAGAACTATTTGTGGGACAATATGAATAATGAAATCACTGAATATAAATCAAAGTTCCGGGTATGTTAATAATTGAATTATGATAGGAAAAGTATAATTTGATGACGCAACCATTACCCATACCAACAAGGAAGTCGGAAAACACCATCATGGACTTTTTCACCAAACATCTGAAGACATTAAGATAAAACCAAGCTATATAGATTATTATGGATTGAAAAACAATGAAATCTCACTTTATCTTAATCTTAGATCCCTTATCACTAGATCAACATGCACAGATATACATTAGGGAACTGGTATGGGTATATGGAGTACCCCTGTCAATTTTATCCAATTGAGATCTGGTATTTACCTCAATGTTCGGGAAAAGTCTCCAAAATTCTATATACACTGATTTGAAATTCAGTACAACCTATCATCCTCAAACTTATGGCCAATATGAGTAGAATATTAAGACACAAGAAGAAATGTTAAGAGTGTGTTATATAGACATAAAAGAAGGATGTGACCATCATTTTCCTATGGTCTAGTTATTTTAAAAAATAGTTTACACTTAATAATCCAAGTCACTCCGTATGAATCCCTTTATGAGATAATTTGTAGAACAACAGCATGTTGGGATGAGGTCGGTGAATGTAAGCTTCTAGGACATGAAATGGTGAAGAAATGGTGGAAAGGGTGAAAACCATTATGTAGAACATCAAGGAAGCCCAATGATGATATAAGAGCTATGAAAACCATCATCGATGGGACCTAGAGTTTGAGTTATGAGACAAAGTATTCCATCACATATCTCCATAGAAGAGGATCATGATATTTGGGAAGGAAAGAAATTTTTGTACCATATACATTAGAACCATTGGGATTCTTGATATAGTTGGAGTTTTTCGCCTATCAACTGAAACTTTTTCCTTCCATATCTCAAGTACACATTGTATTCCATGTATATATCTTGAAGAGGTACATACCAAAACCCTCACATGTAATTAATTCAGAGGGGGTACATTTGGAAAATTATATCTCTTACGAGGAGAATCCAGTGAAGATATTTGATCATAGAGATAATGTTCTATCCAACAAAACCACTCACCCAGTCAAAGCACTATGGCAGAATCATAAGTATAAAGAGGCAACAAGGGAACCAGAGGAAGAGATGAAGGAGAAGTACATGCACCTGTTTTCACCTTAGTGTGTAAAATGAAATTTTAAGGGTGGAATTTCATAATGGGGGAAGCATGTAATGACCCTTAATTCAATAAATGTAAATTATCTTATTATAATTATGAAATATATTAAAAATTAAATAAAATCACATAGGGAACACAATTAGAAATTTATAATTGTGGATTGAATGAAATAATAGGTATTCTTAGATGTTGAGGATCCTATACCAGTGAAATATTAACTTGACCTGTGAATTAGTAATGTGACACTTTTGAATAGTAAACCAGAAAAGAGAATATTACCCTCATATATGAGAACATACACAATATTTGGATATCTTATATATAAAAATATGATATATTTGTATATTGGAATAAGAATATAAATTTTTTAGAAATGATTAATTAAGTGTTGGTATTTATTTATATTATTAATATTTAATTACAATTTTATAATTAATATAAAGATTTAAAGGAAAACATATTTTCATAAAATGTATTTGAAAATAAATTTTTTTCTTATGATTATATAATAATGTTATGAGACATTAATTATTTTTTACAAAGTGTTATAAAATCAGTTTGATTTTTACAATTCATATTTTTTAAATAAATGATTATTTTACATAAAAATTTAATTTCTATTCTATAGAAATATATTTTCATAAAATGGAATCCATTTTTTATTACCAACATTGAAAAATGGTTATGGTGAATTTTTCATATTTTTCTAAAATATTTGATTTTTTGTTATTAGTGAAATACTGTGATTAATGGTATAAGTAAATAAATGAATTTATGAGTCGGGGTTGAGTGATGAATGATGTGTGTTTCCTTTTTTTGATCATAAATTCACTAGTTACTATAATTAGTCACATTAATCCACCCTTTTAATAGTCTTATGTCAAAATTATAGACTAATGAGTAATATAATCAGAAAACACTACTCTTCCATTATAAATGTCACTCATCACCACCTCTTCACACATCTAAAGCCATAAATCTTATCCAAATTCAACCAAAAATCCTTAATTTTCTACCCCCATGTACAAGATCCTTTTTATCAATAAAAGACTAAACTCATGTTCCTCAAGGACTTTCCCAAAGAGGATAATTCAAGAGGTAAAAACATCTTTTCTTTTATTTTAATTTCATTTACATTTTATTTTATTTTCTTATTAGTTCCTCAAATACCCTTCTAAAAGTGGAATAATAACTTCAAAAATATTTGTATAGTGGAATATTTTTTTTTATTTAGTAAATCATCATTATTTACTTTTCCCGCCAATTTTTTATAAAAATGAAAACATCATTTTTTATTTGTTAATTTATCACATTCAAGGATAATTAGTTTTCAATTTATTTAACTACATTCAAGGCTAGTCATAAAACCATTTTATAGTTATAATAATATTTTAATATATGTATTATATCTTATTTAATGTTTTGGATTTATTATATAAACATGATAATAATTAATAAAACAAAACAAGTTTGTGATGATGGAAAATTAGCTGAAATAATCAAAATGATTATCACTATTCTATTTTCTAATGATCGATCCTTACCCCATATAAAAAAATTAATATAACAATTTTAAAATTTATATTAAAATTCATAAAATTTAATTTAAATTCAGGATTATTATTTTTTTTATAAGAACAACCATAGTCTTATACAAGTGAACCAATCATGAAGACCAAGAAAACGAAGGCTCCTTATTGATAAACATTTATCTTATAACACATCAATAAGAACATAAATGAAATTAATAAATTTATGATAAATCATATAAATTAATAAATTTATATGAATTAATTATTTAATCGATTCAAGTTTTTTATCGATGAAATTATGATGAAGTTCATAACACTTTGGTACATAAGGTATGCGATTCTACTCGAACCTCTATTTTCCCATCGGGTTACGCTTTCACACTCTTTACCCCTATGTAGCTCTTGTTACATTTTATATAATTATTATACATTATGTTTATATGTTCCAAAATAATGAATACAAATCATTTCAACCCTTGTTGATGGGGATACATGTTTTATATTGGTTCCCTTCACTATTATTCCCGATAAGAAACTCCGACTAAAGGTAACTTCTAGATTTCTTACTGATTTTCAAGTGCACTCCATAATATTTTTTAAGTCACCTTTCTTTTTATAATGTCACTCACTTTATCATTAATGGCTATATTGGTTCATATTTGGTTTTATGAAAACAATTATTACTTTTCTGTTTAAACGAATATTTATATTTTCCATTAATCGCCCTAAACTGTTTTATTTCTAACGTCCCATTATCATTTTTAAACGTTTTCACTCCATATTGGAATCAAATATAGCTATTTATTTCTATTTTCCCTTATTATTTTCCATGTATGATTTAAATCCATTATTTCATGGACACTTATATTAAACACGTATTTATTTTTCATTGTGACGTGATTATGATTCTCATTCCATTCCATGGGTAACCATTATGTGTATTTTTCACATCAAGAAAATATTCCAGAACTTGTTATGATGGGTTAAATGATATATATATCAAATTATTTGGGTAATTTTTAGTCTCATGACACTTCATGTTTAATGTTCTGGATGGTTAGCCTTAATTCATGATCCACGTGCAAATGGATTGGTGTTAGCCTTGACATGTGTTGCAATTACAATGAGCCTTGACTCAGGTTTAGGTCATGTTTTATATTGTTGAGAAATTTATTTCTTGAAATTTTTATATGATCCAATGTTATTCATTTTATGAATTATTATGATTATTCATTTTCTGTGTCTTTTTGTATAATCTTATCATGTCTTGTAACCGATATTCTATGATTTATTCTAATGTTTATCACCCTTATTGGAATTTTTAGCTCATTACTTTGTTTATGTTTTATAGAAGTTATCCTATAAACATTTAATATCATAAAATAATTTAGGATATATTTATGAATATTAAATAAAACTTTTATTTTGGTTTTATGTTATTAATTTATGTATCTAATCGTTCAAATAAACTAAACTTTATGATCCTTGGATTTCATTTTATGTTCCATTGAGCTTAAAATCTTTTAATAATATCTGTAAAAGTCTAGGTAAATTAAATTTCATATAAATTTACTAAACCCATATTTAATCCATTCCTTGTAATGTTTGAATAAATCACATCTCTTTGAGGTGGCGATAGTCCACACGTACACAAACGAAGTTATCATATTCACACAAAGTGGAAAAATTGAAGTTATGTGTTGTATAATAATTATATAAAAATAAATATATTATATAATATAATATATATAATATAAAAATATAAATTAATTAATTATTCAAAACCTTGAAATGTAGAAATTGAATAACGAACGACATTGGTGCACAAGGTAGTAGTCTGTCATACGTACGAATGATGATTGCATATCCCATTTGATAGAAGTGTGTGTGAGTGTTTTTGGTACACAAATAATAAAAATATATTATTATACTGAGGATATTGAGGTTATTATATAAGAATATAGTAAGAATAATTGTGTGTATAGAGAAATAAATGAATTGTAAGGGCTTGTTGAATGATGTTACCACTTGTGTGGGTAACTCCTTTTAGTTTTCTCCAAAGGCTATCCTTGGTTTGATATCATCCCAAAGTGAGGCCTCAAAGGTAAAGGGATGTAATTTTGGAGGAGATTTTGGTAGTTTTTTTTATCCAATGGGAGTTAGTTGTGTGAAGTAAAATGAAGAATATGGTCTCTTTTATAATAGAGGGGAGATGCACTTTTAGAATTGCTCAAAAGATTAATTTATAATAAATTAAATATAAAGAAAAATACCTCCAATATACCATTAATTAGAATAAAATATAATATATAGCTGTGATAATATCAACCAATAGATTTTATATAACATTTTATGTTTTTTAATCCTTATCATTTTGATTAACCCTTTGTTAACAAATTTTAATTTTAACTACAATAAAAGTTTCTTTAATATTAAAAGATTTTAATTTTTACTTATATGGTTTCATCTGATAAAAAATAGTCAATTTATAAAATTTGATCACTTATCACAATCAATTTCTATTCATTACATGTTTTAATTATTTTTTAATAAATTTATAAAATATTACATTCATAAAATATCAAGAGTGTTTATTTTGACACTAATTATTATATTTAATTTAAAAAATCAAAATAGTAAGATAACATCAACCAAAATAATTTTAAACACTTATAATATGTCATAGTATCCTATAATATTAATTTGTATCCTTAATTAATTAATGTAATATTCCATTTAATGTTTTGAATATCATTTATCTTATTTTTCCATTAGTTCAATAATTACTTCATCACCATTTTGTAATTACATTAGGTAATTAATATATTTATCAAAAAATATTAACAATTTTCCATGATTTAGAAAACCTTCTTATATTTATATAAAATATTTACAGTATAGAATATTTGTAATGTCCTGGACCCCTCTGAACCATTACTTTGTGAAAATCTAGTGTTTAAAGTATTCAGGGAAGTCACAGTGACTCATTTCAAGAATTAACCAAAAATAAATTTTTTCCCTTAGAGTCTTCCTACTACTCTCACACCCCATATTTTGGACATAGGGAGGAGTTGCTTATTTTCTTTTATTTGAGATAGGTATCCCTTAGTATTCTTTTATGTGTGTATCTTGTGGGGTGGGTTAGCTAATGTACCTTTATGATTAAGGCTGAATCTCCAATTTTAATTAATGTTGTTACAATGATAATCTAACCTGTTATAAAGATAATCCCACCTATTATGATAATGGGTATTGTTACATTAGTAATAAATGATGGGCGGGGAAGTTGATTGTTATGATCATTTGTTTTATCTATTATCATTGATCCATGTTGTTAATTGTATAGGTTGTATCCTATTCAAAATCATTGTCGTTGGTGGTCTCTATTTGCACACATGTATGGTATGTGGATTTACTATAAATTAGGAAATCAGATTAATCACATATACCTGGATGAATAAATATATTCCCATTAATTGAACATGTTCTGCGATCACTTATAAATAATTAAAGTGTAATTAAAGAGTGGGTTCTACTAAATATGTATACACTTTGAGTGTTTAGTCTGGTTGTGTGTTGTGTTTGGTTATGTTCAGCCTTGTGTCTTGTGTTGATTAGGGGGCGTTGTGGATGGGAGAGTGGTTGTGTGGTAGGGATGGTATGGGTGGTTTAATGGGATATTAGGTTGAGATATTGGTTATTTATGAAATGGATGGGCAGTGGTTGGGAAGCGGGGCTGCATATTCGTGTTGTGTTATGTTTATGTTACTGGGTGTCGTGTTTTTATTATGTAGGGATTCTGAGAATGGTTGAGATGATGTTCTTTGGTGATTTTCATTTTGATATAAAGAACATGGTTACATGACTTTTAGGAATGATAATGGAAGTCATTATCTTTGGTTCCATGTTGGGAAAAAGTATGAAGAGGTGTTTTATCATAGTTTCCTTCCTCATCTTGGCATGGTTGTGAGAATGGTTGTGTGATTTGGTTTTTTATTTATTGGGTAAGAGTTGAATAAATGATAAATTCTTATTAACATCAAAATTATTGGGTGTTAAGAGGCTTTCTTTTTTCAATTTTGAAAGTTAATTTCATTCGTTGTGATGCGTCCATTTAGATGTGTCAGAAAAGGTGGGAGTTTTATGGGGTTTTTGTTTTCTTCAGAACCCATAGGTTAGGATGAGTGTTTAGTACATATATATATATACATGTATTTATTTGTGATTTTAATACTCACCCCATACTAGTTTAGCGTTATGCGTCGAACACCCCCATTTTCATGGGGGAGGGTGTCTTTCCCAAACATCAATGTGGGAAGATGGATGGGTGGCCACCTGCTCTTCTCTACTCCCCCTTCCAGGATGTGATATCCCAAGATTCTTCATGTATGTTGTGTTTTGTAATTACCAGGTGTTTGCGGTTGATTTTTGCTTCCCATGTGCCTTTTGGATGAGATGTCTTGTGATTCACAAGTGTCTTCAAGATATGGTGTGGTTTGTGGCATATGTTTCTATGGGTAGGATAAGATGTAGCTGTGAGTTCGACGTGTGTGTAGGTGTTATTTTATGTTGTATGCGGCCTAGGGGGTTTCTGTATGGGTTGTTATGTGCTTCTTTCAAAAGATGTGGGAGCACTGGCACTTTTTCCGTTAGGGTGTGACAGTGGATAATCAATTGGTTAGTGGTGTGGGGAACCCTATCATCGATGTTCTTACCATATTACATTACTTTGCATTATTTGGTGAGCATGCCATCGGTAAGGCTGTGGTGGATAGTATACCTTGTCAGGTGCTTTTGGTTTCTACTGTTTCCCCCGAGGGAATTAGTATGATTCCCCACTTGTGAATGATAGACTTTGTTCTTCCCTATTTGGTATACTTATATGCTCACCCTACGAATATAATATCATTTTTTTGTTTTTCGGAGGACTATAGGGACAATACTAGGCATTACTAGCTTGGACATTGGGATATTTTACATGCCTATTCTTAGATTTTTTCTTTTGGTGTTAATTTAGAGCTCTTCATTGTATGTCTATCTATTTTACTTTAAACATGCTTGTGGTATGGATTTTGTATTCTTCTATATATATTCCATAGAATTGTATTGAGGTTGATAAATCTTATCTCTCGATCATGGTTACTATAAAAAGGTAATGCCTCTAATGTTGTGATATTTCTATACCCATAGTGTTGGTCTCTACCACGGGGCCTACTGGAGGCAGGACTCTCAGGGTCATTATCTATCTTCCTTCATTGTTAGGTCAAGTAGGGTATCTTTGGAGGGAGGGGGTTATGACAGAATGGTATCAGAGGTTATGGTTGAGAGATAGTATGGAGTTTGGAGTTAGCAACATTGAGTATAGTTTGGGTTGGTTGGCCAACAGTGTTAGTTGATCATGATGTGTGGCATAGGCCTGGGAGGATCGGCTATGACACAGGATTTTAGGGCCACCTGTGATCCGATGAAAGGTTGCTAAGTCTATTGAACGACCAAGTGAGGTTACAATTATTGTCGGTTGGAGACCATTGGATTGGTACATGCATCATGATATCTTGTGTTATTGGTTGAATTGTAAATTTAATGAAATTTAAATAAAAATAATTTCAGATGGATGTTAAATAAAATTCCAAACTACTCGGGCTTAGGGGTTCCTTGTTTACTTTTTATCTATAGAACCCGGTCTTCATCCATGAGTGGCTCTGAGAGTGGAGGCTCAGTAGGACAATCTGGATGATCGGAAGACGGTTGATCCAGAAGAGTATGACAAAAAGTGGAAGATAACATTATATTCTTTCCAATGGAAGACCTAGGGAATGTATGAGGCTAGTGTCTCAAACAAGTAGATAGAGAGATAGCATCGGGAGATTGAGATCACCTTCAAAGTGATCTGAACTCTGAAAGAGTACTGGTTTTCATTGGTGGTTAGTAATATGAGGGGATATGTGTGTTAGTGGGAGATGTTGTACCTGGGAGAGATAAAGGGGGATGATGTTACATGGGTCGATTTCGAGAAGGAGTTCCGTGTAGAATTCCTTTCTTCGTCCAAGATGGTTGAGAAGCGATAAGAGCTAATATACCTATTTCTAGGGAGTATGTCGATACGGTAGTTATCGATCAAGTTTAAGTATCTCCTTTACTTCTCTCTAGGTCTCTTTCTGGATGAGGTGTCTCAGGAGAGATTCTTAGAGGAGGAACTTCTTCCTTCTCTCCAGTACGTAGTTACCCCCCTTCATTATTCATAAATATCTAGAGTTCCAGTAGAATTAGGAGGTAGTTGATATAATGAAATTGAAAGGAGATATACTACAAAGGAGGAGCCATTAAGGTTTTCAAAAGGGAAAGGATACCAGAATAACATCTTCACGCCAGAACCTTTAAGGTTTCAGCTGTCAAGGAGATGACCTCAACAGGTTCTGTTCTAAACATCATGTCACTATGCCTATACTTCAGGCCTAGGGATGGTATTTTTTATATTTGTTTTTCATGGGAATGATCATAGTTAGTTCCTGATGTCCATTTGAGCTCAGCATGGTAGAGGTGGAGATGTTCAGTTCCCTCCTCATAAGTAGTTGTTGGTCGGATCGTTTCGGCAGTAGGGGCAGCTGGTTCCTTCTCCACTAAGGGAGATGGAGTAGGTGGAGGCTGATCTCAAGATTTTTCTTGTTGACCTTGACCAAGACGTGGTAGAGGAGGCATGCATCAGTAGTGGGGTAGAAGAGTTAGGCATGATTATTTACACACCATAGTGGCAAGAGTACTAGCAGGGTCGGAGATTGTTCTAGGTATGATTACCTTGTTCAGTTCTCTTGCTTGTGATGTGATAAATTTGTGAGCTTCACACTCTTTCGTTTCACCCGCTCTATCCCATGTTATGGGAATATAAATATAGAGTCTTTCAATTCCCATGGTTTTGAGTACTCTAGTCAGAGGTCAGACAATATTTATTGTTGTATTCCGGGGATGTAAACTAATGATGGGTCTGCATTCGTTCTGTGGAGAAATTTTCCTTTTATAGATGAAACTGTATGATTTAATCCTGGGCATCAACTTGTTTTACACTATAAATTCTATTATTGACTACTTTCAGAGGATATTCACGTTTTCAAATGTCGATGGCCAGCTTGTGGCTTTCATTGGAGAGTGTAGTTATCAAATGGTTAGTTGGCATATGGGCCCCCTTCTTTCTTTGTTAGCTGAGCAGTCGATGGAATCGGTGGATTCTGAGATGGTGTAGGTTCCCAAAAGTTTTGGGGAATTCTTGGATTTCTTTCTAAATTATGTTCTAACTCTACCCCCTCGACATGATTTTGAGTTCGGGATAGACATACAGCCTGGTGCATCTTTGATTTCGATGGCTCCCTATCATATGAAACCTTCAAAGCTGTGGGAGGTGAGGATTTAGGTAGATGATCTGATTAATAAGGGATTTATCCATCCCATTGCTTCATCATAGGGTTCTCAATTATTGTTTACAAAAAATTTGGATGGTGGTTTGAGGTAGTGCATAGACTACCTGAGGTTGAATATGGTAACATTCAACAACGGTTACCATCTCCCAAGAATAGATGATCTTTTCGACCTACTGAGGGGTGAAATTTTGTTTTCTTAGATCGATATGTACTCTTGGTATCACTAGTTGAGGGTGAAGGATGGTTATAACCCGAATATTTCTTTCATTTTTAGATATGGTCACATCAATTTTATGTTTTGTTCATTCGGTGTTATTAATGAACAATACATGTTTATGGGGCTAACAAAATCTATTATTTGTGAGTTCCTAGATTGGTTCATCGTCTTATTCTTCGATGATATCCTGATCTACTCAAATTAAGAGGAGTAGAATACCGAGCATCTCAAGACTATTTTGTAGGTCATTCGATGACAACATCTCTATAGAATGTTGTTTAAGTGAATGTTTTGGATGTGGTAGGTGCACTTCCATGAACATGTGGTATCTCATCAGGGTGTATCGGTGGACCTGTTGATGATCAAGGCAGTTTTTTCATGGGAGGCACCCAATAATTTTATACAGGTTTGTAGTTTTCTCAGTCCTTATGTCTATTACAATGTATTTATACCTAATTTCTCTTAATAAGAAGATCCATTGATAGCTCTGAATAGAAAGGAATCAGACATTGTGTGGAGTGATCATTTTCAAGCTACATTCAACTACCTAAAGGGGGTGTTAGTTAGTGCTTCAGCGCTCCACTTTATAGAGTAAGGGGTGATGTTTGAGATGTTTTGTGATGCTTCTCGTATATTCTTGGGTTTTTTGCAGATATAGAAATGGGGAGTGATCTCATATGGGTCTAGGAAGATACATTCCCATGAACATAACTATGTCACTAATGATTTAAAGATAGCATTGATCATGTTTTTACTAAGTATTTGGTTGCATTACCTGATTTGGGTGTGCTTTTTGGTCTTCAGAACCATAATAGCTTGAGTTATATCTTTTTCCAATGAGATCTAAACATACTGTAGTGAAGGTGGAGGGAGTTTCTGTAGGATTAAGAATTCAATATCTCCTAAACCTTAAAAAATATAATGTTGTAGCTAATGATTTGATAACAATGTCACATAAGGAGGTTTTTCATGAATCTGCAGATTCTAGGAAAGTAATAGAGTACTTAGCCACCTTGCATATAGATGAAGGAGTGGATGGTGGAAGATGTTGTCTATTTCTGATGACAGTGATCTTGTCTCTTATGCAGAAGGTGGAATCATCTTAGTAGGGAGACTTAGAGGTGGAGGTGATGTGTGATTGTTTTGACCAAATGTGATGCTCTAGAGGGATGGTCATAGGATGGTCAAAATTGGATGTTGATTCGTGGGAATCTGTTCGTTCAAGTGAAAATGTGCAAGGGAGTTCTCCATGAATTTCATATATTACCTTAATCGGTACACCTAATATTATTTGAGATGTATCATGGGTTGAAGATGTAGTTTTGACAACCCACGACGAAGTGGGAAGTGGCGGAGTTTATGGAGAAGTTCTTAGTCTACAAGCAGGTGAAGGCTGAGCACTGTGGCCCCTGTGGTTTTTTTTAGCCATTAGATCTCCCTAAGTGGAAGTGGGAAGAGATCTCAATGGGTTTCATTACAGGGATACCCATGGATTAGGTAGGCTACGATTCTATCTGGGTAGCAGTGGATCGGATAACGAAATAGGCTCACTTCATAGAGATCAAGGAGTTAGGCACAACAGATGCCTTGGACAGGGGATATGTGGATGTGGTGGAATTGATGCATGGGGTTCTAAGTTCCATTGTCTCAAACTGGGATACACTCTTTACCTCATAAGTCTATAGGGGATTTCATCATGATTTTGGCACTCAGTTATGCCTTATAATATCTATCCACCATCAGACAGATGGGAAGAAAAAATGGACAATCCAGACATTTGAGGACATGCGTCGAGCATGAGTATTGGACATTGGTCGGTCTTGGATGAAACACTTACCATTGGTTGATTTTTCTTATAATAATAGCTATCACTCACCCATTGGAATGTATAAATTTGAAGACATGTATAGGAGACCATGTCTTTCACCATTGCGATGGACATAGGATGGAGAGATAGCTATTATTGGTCTCAAAGTAGTGAAAAAAATGAAAGAGAAGGATTAGCTAGTTCGTGAGAGGATGAAATAAGAACCTGACCAAAAGAAGTCATACACTGATTGTAGGAGGAGGACCATGGATTTAGAGGCTAGGGACTATGTGTTCTTGAAGGTATCCCCTCTATCTTGGAAGCAGAGGTTCGGTAGAGGGATCATTCTATCTCCGAGGTTCATCAGAACCTTCATGGTGTTTGGGTGAGTTAGAAAGGTGAAATACCAGTTGGTGCTACCACCACAGTTGGAGAGGATCCACGACATCTTTCATATATCCCAGTTTCATCAGTATCTTCATGATCTCTCTCATTATATTGAACGGGGAGAGTTGGATATCATGGACGATGCAACATTTGAGGAGTAGCGAGTGGAGATCTAGGATCATCGATATAAGGTGATTCATGGATAGACCATTCCATTGGTTTGTGTGTTGCGATGGCTTGCTGGGATAGAGGATAGTACTTGGGAGCGTGAGGCACAAATGTCTACCCAGTACCTGGAGTTGTTTTGAGGTTTTCCTTGTTGTTTTCCACACTTTAATGATATTATTTATCCTTGTTTGTTATGAGATTAGTTTATCACTTGTTCTATAATGTGTGATGATGTCCTGACATGTGGAAAGGGGAAGACCTTATTTCTAATAGATACACATTAATTGAGATCTGATTAAACCCGTGTGTGCGAGTCATTGCCTCCAAGGGTGGATAGTATCTTGACATGGATGGAGGAATACCATGATTCATCTATTTGGACAGTGTGGTTTTCGTGATAAAGTGGTGTGTCTTTTGGTCATCTGATTGTAGTAGATATTGGAGGATGTGTTCTTTGATGTGAAGGTTTCACATCAGCTTTGGAACCAATGTGGTTGTTTATATTTGACAGATATCTTACGAGGTGTTTATTAAGACCTCTCTTTCTTCAGGGTTTTATTTTAAATTCTAGATGGTGGGAATGGTATAAAAGGTATCTGATGTCATGGCTCGTACCCCTCCAGTACATTCCTTTTTTGAAAATCTAGTGTTTGAGGTGTCCTATGATGTCATGATGACTTATTTCCAGTGCTTTCCAGAAATCTAGTTTTTCAACGGTAGGTGGTGTCGGTTGGTGTTGTCAGTGACTCGCATTATTGTGTGGCGTTGGGAACATACTGTTGGTAGGTTGAGTCAGTGTGTCATTCCATTGACTCGCTGTTGATAATTGGCATCGGTGAGTGGCGTTAGTGAGTGGGGTCGGTGAGTGGCATCGTTGAGTGGCGTTAGTGAGTGTCATTGGTGGGTCGCGTCAGTGACTCGCTGTTAGTGAGTGGCGTCAATGAGTGGATTTGGTGAGTGGTGTTTGTGAGTGAAATCAGTGAGTCACATCGGTGACTCACCCAATTGTGATTCATTTCATGCATTTTCCATTTTTTTCATTTTCCTCCTCTTACATTTTAATTTTAACTAAATTGACTTTAAAACTCTTTTTTACTATTTTTAAAGTAGTTTCAATGGATATTTAATATATATTTAATATCCTAATGCACTAGAAAATTTGAAACAGCCAAGATGCATGGTCTTGACCATGATCCAACATTAATTTCCATTGAAACTATTTCCTTCCATTGATATAGGATCCGGACCTTTCAGAGACGAGGTCTTCTCTTCCCCATGTGTTTAGTTTTCTCTTGGTGCTCCCAGAGCCATTATTCCTAATGAATTGATGTGTTTTGTTGTGGATTTCATATCCAATTTTCACTTATAGTCTTATTGCTACTCGATCATCCCCAATTTTTACCATTGGGAGGATTTTCTGATCTTCTTATCTTCTATGTAAGGATCCCTTGGACTTTCTTTATATTTTGTATCATGTGGTGTGGGTAAGATAATGTCTCTTTTTTATTATAGTCAGGTACCAACTTTTAATTAATGTTATTATGATGATAATCAAACCCATTATACAGATAATCAGATCTGTTAGGATACTGGGTTTCGTTACATTAGTAAAAATGAAGGGTGAGGAAAATGATGATGATTATCAATTGTTTTATCTGTTATATTTGATCCATGTTGTGAATTTTATGGGTTGTATCCTTTTAAAAATCATTTTTTTTGGTGGTCTATCTTTGCACACATGTATGGATTGTGGATTTTTGATGTAAATTTGAAAATATTATTAATGAAATATACCCATTTAAATAAATGGATTCCCAATAAATGAAATATCTCTGTGATCATACATGAATAGTGAATGAGGAATTAATAGGTGAGTGAATGTAAATCTGAATACACATTGAGTGTTTGGTGTTGTTCTGTGATATGTGTGGTTTTATTCATCCTTCTGTCTTGTGTCGATTGTATATTGTCGTGGCTGGAGTCATGCCTCTATGTACGGGTAGTACAGGTGGTTTAATGGAATCTTAGGTTGAGATATTTGTTGATTGTGGAATGGTTAGAAAGTGGTTGGGTAGTGTGGATGCAAATTCGGGATGTTCTATGTTTATGTTACTAGGTTTGGTGTTGTTCTATAGTGGGGCTACCTTGTATGGTTGTGTTGGTGTGTTTTGGGGGTTTTCTTGTTGATAGAATGAACAGGGCGTTATGACTTTGGATAATGACAATGGAAGTGGATTTCTTGGTATCTAAGTGGGGATGAAGTGTGAGGGGGTGTTATCATAGTTTCCTTCCTCTATTTTCCATAGTCGTGAGGCTGGCTATTTGTTGTTGTTGGTATTTTTCTAGTTTTGAATGGAATTATAGGAAAATTCTTAATAATTCCAAATAATTGGGTGTTAAGTGGATTTAACTTATAAATTTCGAAAGTGACCAGTGTTTGTCCTAATATGTTCATTTAGAGGTATCAGTAAAGGCGACAATGTTATGGGTTTTTTGTTTACTTAATAACCCATTGGTTTGTATTAGTGTTTCGTACCGATATATATACATGTATTTCCTTTTTATTTCTATTTTCATCCAACCCTATTTGAGCAATTTGCGCTGAACACTCCCATTGTCTGTGGGATGGTGTCTTTCCCAAACATCCTAGTGGGAGGATGGATGGCTGGCCACCCGGTATTCCCAAATCCCTCTTCCCGGTGATGATAGCACAAGACTCTTTAGGGAGGTTGCGGTTTGTGTGGATCGAGTGTGTGTGGGTGAGTTGTTATTCCCAATTGTCTTTGGGATGGGAAGGTTTCTACTTCCAAGGTGTCTTAGAGATGTGGTTTGGTTTGTGGACCAGGTGCCTGTGAGTGGGATAAGATGTAGTTATGAGACCCAGGTGTGTGCAGGTGGGATTTTGTGTGGTATGCGGCCCAAGAGTGTGCAGGTGGGGTGTGACATTTTTCTTTCGGAAGAGGTGGGAGTGCTAGTAGGTTTGATGTTAGTGTGTGAGATTGAAAAATTAGTGGGAAAGTTGTGCAGGAACCCTATCATCAGTGTTCTAACTATATTAATTTTCTTGACTTGCATTATATGGTGATTGAGATTTTAGAAAGGTTGGGTTGGCTAGTATACCTTGTTATGTGCTTTTGATTTCCGATTTTTCTCATGGGGGAAATAGTATGCTTCTCCAAAAATTTCCGTATCACTCCTTAGCATTGTTCTTTTGGTATTTACGTTAGTGCTTTCTATTCTATTTATAGCAGTTTTACATAAAACATGCACATGGGATGGATTTTGGAAACGTTTATATATATTTTTTGGAGTTATTTTTTGGTTTATATGTCTTATCTACCGATCATGGTTTCTATAAAAAGTGTAATACCTCCCATGTTGTGAGATTTCTAGACCCTTGGTGTTGGTCACCACCTCGGGGCCAATTGGAGGTAGGACTCGGGGGTTGTTATCCCTCTTCCTTCATTTTCTGTTCTATAGGGTCATCTTTGAAGGTAGGCGTTCATAAAACTAACTTTTTTAGACACGTATTACAAATATTATACTTATTAGAAATAAGTGTGCAGTAGGGTTAAAATTACATTAAATTAAATACTATAGAGATAATAAAAACATTCAAGTGGCTTTAAATAGTCATTTAATTGGACCATTGGAAGATTATGGTCCTGATATACCTAAAAAATAAGATTTGATAATGTTTTTTGGTCTTTAAAGGGTTATTATCATTTTAATTAAATTCGTTTTATTTATTTTTAATCCTCTTGTACAAGCACCACATCAGTGTTTCATAATCATTAAAGGTACTTATTTCACATATAAAAAATATAAAAAAATTACTCTCCAAAAAATAAATTAACTAATATCTATGAAAGACTTAATATTAGTTCATAACCTAATTTTTCTCTATTTAGACACATAATATATATTAATGACAATGAAAGTGACATTTTTTACTTTCTATGATTTAAATATTATAAAAGTAATTTTCAAGAACAGGTTCCCATTAAAAAATCAATTTCGATACATAGGTTTTAAGTGCTAAATTATATTCATCCAATAAAATTTTTGTAAATGTTAGGGACATTCAATAGTCCTTAGATTTTTATTTTTAAAAAAATTTCAAAATTTACCCCTTATAGTGGTAAAAACATTTTACCAAAGTTACTATTAATATTGAAAAAAATGAAAGGGACTACTTAAAAAACAATAAATTATGAATCCAAATATTAAATCCATTTTTAGAAATTCATATCATAGAAGATGTAGAATTTAATTAAAAATTAAACTTACAAAACACAACAATAAACATTTTTTTGGGAAAATGTCAGTTTTTAATTTAAAATGTTTTTATAATAAATTTAAGTATAAAAACCATTTATAAACCATAATTTATTTAAATTAAATAAAATAGAATTAATTAAATTTTAAATAGAATAAAAAAATAATTTTACTTTTCAATATTTTAAATAAAATAAAATTTTCAATTAAAATCATTATTTTATTACAATTAATGGAAAATTAAAAAAATTGGAAACTTAACCAAGAAATAATTTTGAAATACAATTATATACTAATTTCAAAAAAGAAGATATTTTTTCAAAATAGATTTCTAAACTTTTCATAAATTAATTATATTATTTTTATATAAAGAAGAAGAAAAACATTTCTTTAAAGAACATATGTTTTTTATTAATAAAATTAAATTAAAAATAATCTAGAAAATATTTAATAAGAACTAATATAATATAAATGGTAATGAAAATTTTATATATTTCATATTACTATTCATTCCCACATATTTAACTGTTAGGTTATGATTTCCACATTTAAATCATAATATCTAGTTATGGTCGGTGATATGTATCATGTACATCGTTAAACGAAGTCTTTCCTTTTATAATATCAGGATATTACATTCTCCTCTCTTTAATAATATGTTCCCTAAAAATTTTATCATGTTCTCAATAAAAAATGGCTTTAGTTTTAAGAATACATTTGTTGAAATCCAACATCAAAAAAAGTCTTAATAAAATTTCCATTTGAAAAGAGAGAAAGGAAAGTATGAAGGTCACCTAAGAAAACACATACTATTATCCCTTGTAAGATAACATGGACAAGGAAAATAAAAATAACTATCATTTTATGATGTAGATAAATATATAACATTATCATTTTAATGTTGACCATCTCAAGACCATAAATTTGTGATTTGTTAAAAGGCCATTGATTTCACAGTATGAAAAGTAATGAAATAACATTTTGGTTAACATTTTCAATTTATGATTATTTTCTTATAGTTGATTAATTAAATTTATATTTATACAACTATCATTAGGAAACTTACTTAAATGAATATTAGATTTTAATCCATTAATCAATTTCCACCAAAAACTCATCTTTTTTCTCCAAACGATGAGTATTCATGAGTAATTCGTTCATGCTTGAAGAACTAGAGTTTACATATAAAGAATGAAATAATCCACAAAAGGTTAAAAATTTATTTATAATTCCTAGAAACATTAACCAAAACCATGATATTTTATATAAGATTATGTAATTCTCCAAAATTAATAAAACATTTGAAACTGAAAAGGTATTTTAATCTCCAAAATTGAAATGTAATACATAATTTTCCAAACATAAAATTACTCAAAAATATTATAAAATATGATTTTAACACATGAATTATAATTATTTTTATCAAAAAGACTTCCAAGATAAATTTTAACATTTATCTGTAGATTACATTATTAACTTTGAATGTCTCATACCAAAAATTAATTTCCCTAAAAATCATCAATATTCTCTTATTTTTTATAAATAATATGAATCACTATATATACATAATAATATCATATATGACTGTAAAATATAATTCAATCATTATTTCTTAATTAAAATTCCATAGTTCTCCATTTACCGTAGTCTTATAGGGTTTTTAAAATAGTCAACATCTTTTAAAATAACATTAATCACCTAACACCAAAATAATTTATAATCCCCATTTTCATCTATATGATAAATATTATGTTATCAAAATGAGCATAACAATTATCTATAATATAATTTAACAAAAAAAATTAATAATAACAAAAACTTCATGTAGTTCAATCATAGGTTATTCACCATTCCCATCCTTCATTTGTGTTTTCAATCACTGTGGCCTTGCCGGGTGTGATAGGTTTTCACCCATACTATAGTTTTTCCTTTTTATACAACTATGTAAATATAATCCTTATAAAATTCTAGTAACCAGATAAAAATACTCAAAAATAACATTAACATATTCAACATTCAAGAAATGTTTTAAGCTCAACGGATATAATATACATTTCATATTGGATCACAAAATTAAAAAACACTATAATTACTACAAGAACAAATTTTTTCCAAAAATATCATTAGTCACATTAAACTTTTATAACTTGATACCTAAAAATCGGTGTCTATGACCATCAACATATTGTCTTATATTCCCATAATGGTGTCTATAACTCTTAAGATAACTTATCTTGAAAACAACCTAATCTCCAAAGTTATCTATACCCCTCTGTGATACCAAATTCAACAGCCTTGATTCCACACCTCCTAATCTAGTGAAGAAGACATAAACATTAGAAATGTGACCCTATTTACTCCAACAAAACATAAAACATCAAAAGGAAATAATGGATCGCATAGAAACTGAAAGACCATTTAGGTTTATATATTTAGATAATATAGGAAAACTATTAAATATATTATAAAAATAAATAAATTCCTGAAACAAAATATTATTTTACAAACATTATTCGCATCTAAAACACTTCATAGATATGTCCTTCTTAAAAATGACCTTCCTAATTGTGGGAAATGAAATATAACAAAGTGTGAACTCATATTCTTAGTAAGTATAAACAAGGGAGACATGTAAACTTAACCATGAACATAAGGGTATATGAACATGAAAATTATAATATAATATCATTCAATGTTTTTAATATATTATATACTTGAGTTATAGAATAAACAATAGAAATTTATATGGCCTAAATTATACTAGAATAACCTTTGAAGAAAATATGGAGTTGTGTAAAACACATATGAATCGAAATTAATTAAATTAGTAGTCAACGCTATTTTCCATGACTTTTATAGTGTAATGGGTCCACTCCCTAAACCATCATAGTAGTCTTGGTTCACTCCCAAGTATATCGTGGATGAAAAAGTCCTTTATTTAACAGGTTTCACATCTCGTTCTAGTCATGTCTGAACTGAGTTCAATAATCATTCCAATAAATTCTATATCCTGTTATATTATATCATTACCATATTAATTGGTTGTATATATGGGTCCCACACATTACATAATGAAAACCATATAGATTTGTTTCATAAGAACATAAATCATTCATAAAACCCAAAATCATTAAAAGATATAGGTTTTGAAGGCATTTCCACATAGCATAACCCATGTAAATGAAATGGAATTCATTAATATAATCATAAACCAAAAATAAAATAATAATTATAAATTCAATGTAAAATATACCCATTAAATCATATTTTATATCAAATAATGTAATCTGATATAGAAATTTATTTTGAATGATCATTAGAAATAATTTTTGAGGAAAATATTCTTTCAATTTAGAAAAACACTTTTTAATTCATAAAACATTTAAAAAAAATTTTCATTTAAAATAACCATTAAAAATAAATAATATACTATAAAAACTGTTTTAAAAATATTTTAAATATTTTTCCTATAAAGTGATTAAAATATCATTTAAAAACATTTATAATTTTTGGAAAACATGTTTTTTTAAGAATGAATATTTTTGAAAAAAAAGAGAATAAAATTACATGAAACTTATAATATGATTAAAATAGGTATATTCATGAAAAAAAAATTAATGTTAAGTATTACCACCTCATAAATTGATTTCTGTGCATAACATAGAATGTGTCACAAAGAAGGAAAATTGGGAAACAATTTTACTAACCTATTTATAAACTTTTTAAATTTAAACCCCATGATAGAGAGATCATAAAATAGATATTTAATTACCCATAAATTTAATGACTATGAAATATATTAATTTCATGTTTATTATAAGGACCAAAAAATTTAAATAAGTGGATAATATGGCATAATTATCGCATAAATAAAACTAAAACTATAAATGTCGTTACTACTAGAGTAACATTTGATTCACGATCCCCCTGAAAGAGTAAGATCAATTAGAAAATATAATATCATTACATAAATTAAATTCATGATATTACATTTTATAAGTAAGTATATACACCACAAAAGAAGAATAAGTGGGGACTAAATTATATATCTCATAGAAATAAAAGTGTTATGAGAAAACCATTACCTTAATTATTGAATTTATCTATACATGTTCAATCCTATTATATAATAAGAATTATTTTATTTTTAATCTACCACATAACCATATTATTGAATATATAAAACCATATATATTTTTATTACATTATATTACCCGTTTATTAACAATATCATGTTAATGTTACGTTTTGGGTAATAACTGATTTGTTTTTTTATGTGTTTCATTTTTTATGTTTTTATTCCTCTTAATTTTATCATGATCTCAAGAATGTAAATCATGATATAAATATAATATATATTCAATGTAAATGTATAATAATAAACTTTGAAATATATAAATATGAAATGGGAATTATCGTTTATGGAGACCCGGGTCATACATACTCAAGAACGTTGTATCTATTTTCATATTGTATTGAAAGATATAAAGTAAATGAAATATATATATATATATATATTGACTATAAAATAGAATTATTATTTTAAATTCTCTATATAATAATACTAAATCCATTCTTAATACTTTCAAATTAGTTTTTGAATGATTATCATCGCTTTGAGAAGGGGGTAGTCCACACGTACAAAAAAAAGAAGTTATCATATTCACACAAAATGTAAATCCTAACATTATGAGTTATATAATAATTTAAAAAGAATAAAAAATAATTAATATCATTTAAATCATGTAAAAATAGAAATTCAATCATTATTCACAACCATTAATGGTATAAATTGAAGAATATAAGACATCAGTTCACTATGCGGTAGTCCACTGTACACAAGAACGATGATTACGTAGCCCATTTGATGGAAGTGTGAGTGATTTTGGGTCATACTCATAGCATAAAAATATCTCATTAAATATAGGATAATTATGAATGTGTATATTCATGTAAAATTAATAATTTATGGGATGGAAAAAAGAAATGAAACAAAAGTGATTGTTGAAGAATGTTACATCTTCTTTGGGAAACTCATTTTGGTTTTCAACAAAGGGTTTGTTGGTAGATTTTTATCCCAAAATGATTCGTCAAGGTTGAATTTATGAATATACGGTAGAGATTTAAGCAGGGTTTGGTAGATCCCAAGGGCATGATAGAAGTGAAGAAAAATGAAGAATTAGTGCACTTTTATAAGTGGGTAGGGGAACTTTTAGAATTTATGAAATTATTAATTTATAATAAATAAAATATAAAAAAATAGAAAAATAGACCATTTATTCAAATATTAAATATATTAAAAATATAATATCTTTAAGCAATTGATTTTATTCATGTTTTTTATGTTATTTTAAACCTTATCTGTTTGATTAGCCTTTAGTTAACATATTTTAATTTCAACTATGACATCAAAAAATTTAATATTAAAACATATTAATATTTACTTATATTGTGTCAGTATTAAATTTATTTTTAATTAATAAAATTTTAAAAACTA
Source organism: Viscum album (assembly GCA_963277665.1). Lineage (NCBI taxonomy): Eukaryota > Viridiplantae > Streptophyta > Magnoliopsida > Santalales > Viscaceae > Viscum > Viscum album. Next base: position 448,553,556 of record OY728147.1, read on the forward strand.
TCATAATAACATTTTATTTTTTAAATATTTTTATGGTTTTTCTAAAAAATTATTAACATATTGTTTTCATAAAATTTTATTACTGTCAATTCTAATAATATTCATTACATTAACATTATAAAAATCAAAACAGTAAGATAAAATAAAAAAAATCTTTTAATACACCCCTAATATTTTATAGTCACCTATTAAAATCATTATGTTACATAATTAATTAAAATTATAGTTCTATTAATATTTTTAATATCATTTATTTGATTTTTCCCTTAGTTGAATAATTACTGCATAATCGTTGTGTAATTATTTAACATAATTATTTAATTTATAAGAAATATAAATAAATTACCAAAATGATTATACCTATTGTAACATTCTGAATAATATTTATAATTGAGATTATATTCTATATAAACCCATATTACAAATGTTATACTTATTAAAAATAATAGTTTGACGTGTCTTGCTTTTCATTAAATTAAATACAATAAATGCCATAATCATATTAAAGTGTCTCTAAATAGTAATTAATTATACCATTGGAAGATTATTTTATATATATACTCATCCAATATTATTCATTAATTTTTTTGGTTTTTTTAGTTATTATCATTTTAATTAAATTCATTTTATTGGTTTTTCATCTCCTCACATGAGAACTACTTCAGGGTTTCATAAGAATTTAAGGTCGTTATGTCACAGATAAAAATTTAAAATAAAATAATAGAATAAATATGAATATATTTAACTCAATTTAATCCTTTAAATTTGTTAATACCCTAATTTTATCTCTATGTGGAGACATGCGAAATATTTAAAACAAAGAATGTGACATTTCACGACTTTCTTTGATTTAAATATCATATAAGAAATTTTCAAAGAAATGAGTCCATGAAAAACTATATTTGGATCCTAAGACATTAATGGTATAACTATATTCATACAATAAAATTATATTAAATATAAGGTTCATTTTTTGTCCTTATCATTTTATTTGTAACCTAAATTAGCCAATTTACCATTTACCATGGTAGCATCATTTTAGCAAAGTTATTATTCATACAGACCCAAAATAATAAGGTCCAATATAAAAAATTTAGAATATATGAATCCAAATATTGAATCTGTTTTTCAAAATTTAAATCATATTTGTCTCATAATTTAAATTAAAATCAAACTAAAAAATGCAACAAAAACAGTTTGGTTTGGAAAACTGTTATTTTAAAATTTATAATTTGTTTATGCTAATTTAAAGATCAAATTCAATTTAAAAATACCATATTTTATTATATAATTTAAAATTTAACAATTTATATTTTAATGGTAATAAAAACCATAATTTTACTTTTAAATACATTAAATGAAATATAGATTTCAATATAAATCATTATTTTTACTTTTCATTGACAAATAAAACTGTTCAAAAAATTATCAGAATATTCCTACAATAAAATTTTGATTTAATTATTTAACAAAAAAATTTAGTTTTATCAAATAAATTTTCAAATTTTTTTGGAAATTATTTATATTTTTTGTACACACAAAGAAATAAAAATCATTCTTTGAGGAAAATGTGTTTTTGATGAATAAAATGTTTTGACTAAAAATATAGTAATTATGTAAAAGAATTAATATATTAGAAATGAGTATGGATATTATTTATATTTCTTGATACTATTCATTTACATATATTTAACTGTTAGGTTATAATGTTCAAATTTAAATAATAGTATTTGGTTAAGCATGGCGTTCCATATCTTATAGACCATCAAAAATAGTCTTTTATTTTAGAATCACAATAAAATTTAAGAATAACACAAATATTGTAGTTAATAAAATAGACCACACAAATAGAATATTATCTATTTATAGAAAAAATGATTCATAAGTTTTTAATGGATGAACAATTGATGATTCCATTAAAAAATTTTAATTATTTAATCGTCAAAAACTCTAAAACATTAAAAAATAGTACATTTCTAGTATATCTTACTATTTTTTGATGTGAATAATTTATACATGTTTGTAGAAATAAATAAACACCCTCTTTAAAAATGTATTTTAGTTCATATTTGATATTATAGTAAAAACATAAATTTTACGGAGCTGATTTATATTTTTTTTAAAAATTATAATATGGTTCAAAATTTTAACAACCATTCCCTTTTATGAAATCCCATTTTAAATTTTTTTTTTGCTCAAAAAAATTTATATAAATACATTCATAATTCAATGAACCCTATATATTTTAACTCAATGATTCAAATTAAATTTAAAAATTTCTTCATATAACAACTTAACAGAAATATTAATTTCATCAATATATCATGGTCCATTATAACCATTCATACCTATAAAATTCTATGAAATTAATTAATCCTAAAATTAGTTATATAGATGATAAAATAATGAAAACTATTATAACTTAATGATGAGTCAAATTTTAGTTTTTTTCATCATATATATTCAAATGTATACAATATATAACCAATTTCTATGGACTTGTTTCATATAATATTTAATTTAGTATTCATTTTTAAGCTAAAAACAATGTATATGTGTTATTATAATTAAATTCAATATCACAGGGAACATCACATCTGGTCCCCAACCCAAATCAAGATTATGATCAAAATCATAGTATGGATTTATGCTAACACATAATTACATGTTAGCAACAAAAAAATTATATTTCAACTATAGAATCAATGAATTAAGTTTTCATGAAATTATCAAAATGAGCCTCCATAATTAAATCCAGAAACATCATATTTTCCTTAATTTTTATTTATTTATATTCTTACAAGAAAAATATGACATATAGCTATTCTTGTAGGATAAATAATAATTAAATAAATATTAATAATTAAGCACACTATCATAATAAAAAATATAAAATGTTTTCTAGGTAAAAATAACAACAAATAATTAACAAACATGGAGCACGAAATAATTAAAAAAGAAGTGGAAAGAAAATAATATACTAACAGTAAGGCATCATCCTTATTAAAATGTTTCTATAAATTTATCTACATATAAATTTTTTCTATCAAATATTTTGACCATTAATTAATTATTCCAAATAATATCATATAAATGCATCCCATTGTAGAATTATCATTTAATAATAATATATTATCATATATGAACATTGTAGAAAAATATTTATACCATGGGAATATAAAAGTATATTTAGAAAAGGTGTAGAAAAAATTAATCAGCCAAACAAATTTCAAGAATTCAAAATATGATATACTTCATTATTATGAGTAACATTTCATGTCTAGGTATAAGGAACATTCAGTTTCAATGCATATATAATACTACATGTTTAAACAACCCATATCTTAGTACATGCTACATATTAATTCCATTATACATATTTGATGATGATCTATAATTTTTAATTAACATACACATATTTTCCATTCATAAATTACACATAATCAATACATATAAATATTATTAAAATGTCAAATTTAAATAATGTTATGTTATTAGAAACCTATCTCATTCATATAGAAAAAAACTATAAATTTATTTTTTATATTTTTTATCATTATTTTAGAATAAATTATTATCATAATTATCAGTTTTAGACATGAAATATTTAATATTATTTTGATGTTTAGAGTAATTTTTCTCAGTTTAAATAATGAATAAATAGTTCATGATACAAGTATATAGATGTAAATTATTTTGAAAAATGTGTCCTAATTATTGACAAGAATTCATATTCTATCATTATCATTAAATAAATAATTTAATTAATTCATTAATGTTTTTTTAAAGACTATAAATTCACATTTTTACAGACTAAAAAATAATATTTAATTTTATGATAAGTTAAATGTAAAACTATTTAATGAAAAAAATTATTTTTGAACCTATTAATCAATAATTCATATAAAAATAATAATGTAAAAATTTATTTCCAAAAATATTTAATGGGAAAAAACCTTTTAGATATGATTTGATAACATTTAAATCATATTTTCATACTACGGTTTAAAAATTAAATTGTACATTTAATATCTAACATTATCTTACAAATTTATTAGTTTGAAAATATTAATTAATAATTCATAAATTTTATCTTAGTTTATTATGAAATAATAATAAACTCTTCATGAATTCTTTATTTTTAGGATTCCATGTTGTAGAATTAAATGTAACATAATTATTAACGTTTTATCGTATCCTTATATTTTTTTTAAAAACAAAATAAAAATAAAAATAAATCATTATTGGAACATATTTTGAAAAGATGATAAAAATTCAATTTTCCGTCCAAAATTATTTAACCTAAAATCATTTTATTTTATGAAAAAACATTCTTATATGGTGGACATGGTCATTACGACATATATTAAGGGGCCTAGTTAACTAGATCCTACCAAGTATCCTTGGAGTTAATGTTCCCAAATAGTTCACAAGGGTCCCTAAATGACATTTTTCATGATTTCCCCCACCACTTCCATCTATTTGGTTAAGTTACACTATTATCCTAATGAACCCATTTATTCCTCATCTATTCCAATCTTAAAACTATACCCTAATTGAGAACCAAAATCTCTTATACAAAATTTCAACTTCTATCTCATTTTAGGACCCTAGTGTGTTATCATTGGGGATGGGTCATTAAAACAATCCTTAATTTCCCTTTTATTTTCAAAAACAACCCAACTATTATCCCAAGTCCTTGTATCATATGCTTACCCTATATCTATTGACACCTCCCTCTAGAGTCAATCTTATTCTCAATTATTATTGTAAAATAGGTAATATACCCTATGTCAATATAAACCATTTAGATATAATTACACCATTGTAATAGGAATGACTATATTCCACCCTATTATAGTCTCATCCCCAAACCCTATCCCACCTACTAGTCCTGATTGTATTCACTTTGAATGGTTATTCTATCATTGACCCTTGATTTTATTGTTTTTGTATTCTAAATACATTTTTGTTATCAAACCCCAATCACCAATCCCCTCCAAACACCCTAGTAGTATTGGAATTCACAACACATTGCCATCCAGTATTCACTACAGATAAATTATCCTTATCACCTGTGGTGGTTATAATATGGGAATGGTTTTAAATATGTATCACATTATTTCCCCCTTTCATAATTCGAATTCCACATCCTATAATGAGTACATCTCCCACCAAAAAATAATTTATATATTTCTATTCATCAGAAGAGGTGAGTAAATGAATCTCAATTTTATTATTTCCAAATTCCCAAAAGTACAAAAATTTTATTTAGTAATAAATTTGATACATGATCACTTACTACATTATTTATTCAAATTCCATTATTTTAAGTATTTTTTTCTACTAATTTTGTTTCTAATTGGTTTTTTTGCATAATTTATTCATATTTTATTTTCAGAAATGTAATGATTTACTCTTTATGAAATTTAATTATAAAATTCTATTTTTTAATCATTTGAATACATTATAATATTTCCATGGACTCATATTGCAAAATAATTAGTGCTCATGGTGAAAAAAATAAATAATTTGGTTTAGAAAATAATTTTGTTATACATTCACATACATTAAATAATATATTTAATCTTGTAAATAGAAAATATTATTCTGAAAATTAAATAGTCATATTATAATATTTTAAAAATAAATAATACAATTTTATTATTTAATAAAAATGGTTTAATATAAAAAAAATATTGTTTATACTTATTTTATATAATCAATTTATTTTTATCATTTTTTTACAAACAATTGAAAATAAAAAAAATTACCTAATTTAACCATAGAATAAATGGCCATGGAAAAATTTTATAAAATTTAAAAGTTCTATGATTATAAATGTTGGATTTTTATAGATGTCTTGTCCTGTGAAGCTAATCAATTCATGTGGAGAAAATTCTATCGAAACCATGGAGTTAAAAATCACCCAATAATTTCACAATCCATCCAATAATGCATTACAATACATAAATATATGTTAAATAATAAAAATAATTTATTTAAGGAACTTAGACATGACAACTATTATGGATGAAACTCACATGTGAAATGAGTCTACTTGTTCACGATCGGCAGTAAAATTCTTTTTGAATAAAATTTAATAAACATGTTCACTATATATTTTGTATAACAATTTTTATAACATGTATTAAAGCCTTAATTTCATCATCAAGATAATTTTTGTGTCTATAATGTTCAAAGAAGCTTCCAATAATGATTACCCTACAATCCTTGAATACATACAAAAAACTACCTTGTCCCAAATTCCATTTTAGGGATTAGTTAGTATTAATTTTATCCCCCCTGGTATTTACGTTTTCTAGGTCACACGGAATTTTTATTCATGTATTTTTATTTTTGGTTTTATTTTTATCATCTATTAGACCAAATTATCCTATTTTATATTTTATACAAACATATAATGAAAACTATCATCTAGTTTTACATAAATTTACTTTTTTATAATTAATTCTCTCACTAAAATTAAGATTCCAATATTAATGTTTTTTATATAATATTCTCTATGTTATGTTATAATTTTGAAATATCATTAATAATGATTTTGGAAGTATTATTTTTTGAAATACCATAAATGCTAACAGTATTGAATAGGTGCTCGATATTAGTATCCTACTAAATGGTTTTTGAAACATGTCATTCGTAGACTTCCACAGAATCTTCATGAGTGGTATTTTCATCTAAAGGTGTTCACTATCTTTTGTATTATTGTTTTTTGATGCTTTCACATCTTGGGTGTTCATTATCGTAGTGACACAAGTTTGCTTCCATGCATTCCTTCTTTCTAAGAGAATGAGGCCTCCAACTCTATTGTTGTTTATACTGGCTTCTAGATCAAAATGGGATGATCAGATATCATTTAATGCCTCCATTGATTACTCCTTGGAGATCATATCCTGGTTTGGGTCTTCCTCATTGATTTTATTAATGTTTTTGAAACAGGTTCTCTACTCTATCTCGATGTGGATGTTAGTTAATTAAACATATCTTTTTCCAACATGGAAGAAACCTTTCATCAAAGTAGATAGTAACATTAGCCATGTCTATGAATCTTTGGATCATGGGTGTGTTGTTCAAATGTATGTTCATCCTATTTGGAGGTCTACTCTAGTGTGTCATCTTAAGTCATAGAACCTAGGTCATCCCACATCAATCATGAGTTATCAATTCTAGGGGAACTATTCATCCAATTATTTTTTACTGATGGAATAAAAAATTTATTCATATAGAATATATTTGGGACTTTTCACATGATCTATGTCATGTCAAGATAGATCAAGGAATCTGGTTCAGATGGATCGGGGAATGAGTTTAATGTAATTAGAAGATATGCGCAGGTTTAATGAATTGATGGGGAAAGTTTGTTGACATGAACACCCCTTACGGTGGATCAAGGGGGTGTATCCCTAGGAGGTAAGATGTCACACCATGATGCTTTACAAATTTATTGGAATTCCACAGAGAGGCAGAACCCGAGATTTTAATCAGAACACATGTTGAAGAGGATCTATAAGGATGGTTCAGAATGCACCTTGAGGCAGACCTATGAGGTTCATACTTAGGATGAATGATTTCATACTTTAATCATTTACTAATTTATGGGAACTCCCCATGGATTTGGAACGCACGATGATGATCAGAACGCCTCTTAAGGTAGATTAGGATGGATGGATAAAAAATACCCTTGAAGATGACCAACGTGTTGAATCCCTTAAAGGGAATATGTCACACCTGAATTTTTTATTGATGGATGGGAATGAGGTGCAAAGGTAGAACCCATAATTTCAATCAAAGCCCCAATTTAGCCCGATCAAGATGGGTGGACCAGAACCCCCCTTAAAGAGGACCTAGGTGGTGTGTACCTATGAGGTATGATGTCAAACCTGAATGGTTTCTAGATATAGGGGAATACCCCATGGATTTGGAACCTATGATTTTTACTTGAATGCCTCTTGAGTTAGATCTATATGAATGTATTAAAACTCCCCTTGAGGTGGACCCAAGATTTTCATCCCTAAAAAGGACGAGTTAAGACCGGAATGGTTTACCAATGGATGGGAATACCATGTAGAGGTGGAACCGCTGATTTTAGTAAGAAACCCATTAAGGTGATCCTTGATGAACAGATCTGAACACCCCTTAAGGCAGAACAAGGAGGTACATCCCTATAAGGGAATATATCACACTTGAATGGTTTACCAATAAATCAGAACACACCTTGAGATGGATCTAGATGGTTGATCAGAACTCCCCTTAAGGTATATCAAGGAGTTGTGAGCCTAGGAGGGAGAACCCAAGATTACCATTGGTTGGTAATGAACATGGGGGGGGGGGTTGTAAAACCATGTCAAGAATATAGTGATAAAACACATTTAGTTTAATTACAATGTTCAAATTTTTATCTCATGACTGATCCATATTGTTTAAAATTATATAATTGGGATTATCTTGTTAAAAAAAGTGGTACCAATGAGGGATGGAGTGGGGATTACGCATGGTAGAAGCCCAAGGGGGGTAGAGGAGACACAGTCTCTTAGATGATAGGCATGATTTTACTAGGGGTTTGTCCTGAATAACATGAGGGTAAATTTGGATGATGGGATTGGACCACATGGTGTTTTTCTATATATCCCTTCCAAATGGGATTCAAATCCTCTGTAGTTCGGAGTGGATGGGGATTACACTTGAATATTCAAATTGTATGTGAATTTATCTTAGTTTTAATGGTGTGTGGACTATAAATAAAAGATTCTTGTGTGCTTCTTAGAGTAGTGATGATGTGAATAGGGCATACGTATGGATGTGTCAAGGGTTCTTTTGAAAGCATAGATTATGTGGATGGTCTATACACATGGAAGATTCAAATTATGCCTTCCACATGTGATATACTAAGGGAATCATTTGTTCATTACATACAGTAATGATTCAGTTTAATTTTATGTGAATGGACATGGTCTGTAGGTTCCAATGCATTGAGTTTCCTATTTCATCTTCCTCAGGAAAAGATATGAGGCTATCCCAATACACTGGTGGTTCTAGGTATAAGATTGAGGCTTAGCCTTGATAAGGAGATCCATTGGGGGCTTCATAGGAGTATCATGGGAGTATCTGGGATTTAAAAACTGGATATTTCCATTCATCTTCCTCATGTTGGATTATGAGGGAATCATATTCATTAATTCTATGGTATACTATAGTTTAATGTCATGTAGTGAAGACTATGGAATATATTCCTTTATCATGATCATGGTATGAAGAATATAATTCATGACACATAAGGCATCACATTCTAGAATGATAGGGTATGATACAGTTTAAATTGATGTATTGAGGTCTACCTGGAGGAAAATTAATAGCTATGGATAGTGTGGGGCTTGAGAAAGAGTTGGCCTTTCTTGTTAGACCTCACATGGGTGCCATGTTATGAGTTTTAAAGAGTTTCATGAGGAGTTAATCCACAAAAAGAAATTTTGGAATTCAAAAGTATAATGTAAACTAATGATTTGGGAAAGGGAACAATTGGTGTATGTTGACTAAAGGTATTTCGAGCTATGTAGAGAAGTACATCAACTCATGGATATCTAGGGGTGGACATTGTGGCGATTTAATATTGAAACTGAAAATTTTGTATACCCAATCATAATATTATAAGGTGTGACTGCCCGTTTTTTCTATGGATAGTGAAGATAGTGAAGGGAGGGTCATAGAGGTCCAATATCACATATCGTGACTATTTTATATTAGGGTTGGTTGTGCATCCCCCATAGTATGGACCAGAAGGAATGAATTTTGGAGCTTCATGAAGGAACTAGTTTCATGAAGCTTAGGGTCTCATGAAGGGTGGGGATTCATAGAGCTCAGGGCCTCATGAAGGATAAGGATTTACATATCTAAAGTTCTATTAAATGATAGGGATTTCTAAATATCATGGTCTTTTGAATGACAGGTCAATGTAGAGATTAGGGAATGCTTTGAGAATACTCACATGACTCAGTGTAGGACATCTTCCATACATCTAAATGCTTCAGGAAGCCTCAAGTTCATGATAGTTCCTTCATCCATTATGGAGAGAATAGTCATTTTCGAAAGGCATATCCACCTTAGGTGGAGGATTTAAAGAACACATGATTTGAGGTTTTACAACACCTATGGTATTAACAAAATTGTGTCATGTGAAGCCTTATAGATTGTGAATTTTGAGACTGATGTCACATATGGATTATTTCTTCTCTTCTTAAAGAAGGCATGAGGGGGTATTTATTGGTTGTGGTATTGAAAATGATTGGAGGATCTCACAAAGCTATATAATCTTTATGAAGGGATGTCTCACTAGGACCATGATAGTTGTGTTTGTAATTATTTACCATAAAACAATCATAAATTCCTGAATAAAATTTTAAACTTGGAAACTGTGGCCGAAGAATCTCGAATGGGATCTCCACAGACTAATCTTCATGAAGTTATCTTTATGAACGAGACCTTCATAAAAATATTTCGTCTTCCTAACTTAAATGGAAATAACATATGATCCATATCTACTTTTAGGATCTATGAACTAACAAATAAATGGTTGAAAAACAATATATGCATCCATAATTTGAGACATAACAATTGGTGAATTATTGGACAAGATTTTTTGTGCCAACAAATTACTTACTTTGAATGGGGTCCAACGGGGATTGGAAGGTTGAGGAGGACTATGTTCTAAGGAAGTAAATGAAAAAAAACACACACCTTGGGGGACACTATATCTTAATCATCATGAGAAACTATTCACCATAATGAGAGTTTGAACTGAGAGGGGATATGGGTAGATAATGTTGATCTCTTAACAATTGATTTGATTTTCTGACCTGTGCTAGTTTGTGAGTTATATAATGCAAGTGGAATTTAATTCTACCCAAATAAATGGAAATGAAGAAAGTGAATCAAAATGACAAAAATCTAGAACACAAGAGGAATGAAATCAGGATATATGACAACTGCTGACCGTGTCCAAAACAAAGCATCCATACCGTATTATTGAGAATGGGGAAAATAAATGAGGGTTTACTACTGACCATGTTCGAAACGCAGATGTTTCCTTAGAATTTCATCCAATGGACTTCATGACATTAGCCCAGAATGGTAGGTGATCTTTGGATAAACACCATTCTATTAGGTGGGCTTCCGATATGGAAGAGGATGATGATCCAAATAAGGTTCATGTGATGTGTGAAAAAGAATTGATATAATATTCTGATGGATTCCAACACTCCTATATGTTATGCCTCTATGGAATAAATCACACCTGTGTGAGGATATCAATCTGACCAAAAGTCAATCACATCTTCTAGGGGAGTTATTTATTTTTTACAGATCAATAGATGAAAACACATGATAGATTCTAATGATTACCAACACTAGATGGATGTGTCTTTTAAGAAAGATCCTATGATGATTCACAGTTTTACGTCAGGAAATAAAGACAATAAACACTTAGTTTTACATCATACAATGAGTATTTTGGAGATGTAGCTTAACATAATAGGTTATTGAAAGGTTATTTTATAGTTTAACATTGTGTGATTAGGATTCATGTCATAGTTTAATGTCATGTGGTTAGGAAATGGAGTGAATGAGGGTTATGCACATGGGAATTATGCACAAAGATTCCAAATATCTCATCCTCATTTCATGCCAAGAGGGAATCTTATCATTATTTCATATGGTAGTTTCATAGTTTAACATCATGAAAAGTGGATGTAGAGAACCGATGTGAATGATACCCACCTATCCAAATGAATGATGGTGAATGAGAGTATCCTGAAGAGATTCCATGCTCCAAAAAATATAAGTTGGGTGGGTTGAGTATAGTGTAGGGTCTTTCTTTACGAACCGCGACAAGGGTGTCTCAATGGAATGATTGTGAAATTAATGGAAAGCTACTTGGCATGAATGGAGGGGCCTAAGAGAACATTTGATGTCATATGGAACATTCCTAATACAAACCAAAAAATGTTTAATGTCATGATGTTTTTAATAGGGATTTAATCTTAGTTAACGATCATACAATTTGTACATTGGGGTTCTCTTGATTGTTCAAGTTGGCACGAAAGAGTATTAACCTAACATGTATGATGGTAAGGATGGCCCACCTAACATTTTAAATATAAATAAATTGTTACAAACTGTATAAGTTCATGATTCATGGTCCATGAATAAAGTTGTGATAGAGTAATGATGCTTGTAAGGGGTTACCCTATCGAATGATAGTATTGAATCTTCTCATATTTGGATACAAGGAATCCAAAACTCATGTTGTGTAAAGATACAATTTAGTGGTTCGTGATAAGGAAATTAGTACTTATACATCCCATATCATTCATATGGTCTGTCGAAAACTTTGATGGGGTAATGTTATTGATTAATCATGTGAATTTAGATCGTTTCTTCCCCATGACATGCTATGAAGGCATACTAGACCTCATATGGGTTGTGGTAATTAAATGGGAATTATACATGGCTGGAGGCATGTGGAATTTTTTGGGTTATTGAACAATTAGAACCAAGGCCTTCACAATTGGAAATGTAGTATGGTTTTTGTTTATTGTGATTTCACACTTGTATGTTCAGAGATATTATATGGAAAGTGATCATATAGTACAAGAAGATTATAATTTTGAAGGTGGGGTCATTTCCTAATGATTGCCGAATTTTTTGGCTCAATACAGGAGGAAGAGGCAAGCATTGATAAATGTGGTTTTCTCGGAATAACCCTTCCTAAATATTCTAAAGGATTGGGTTTCACAAACACTAGGTTCACCAAAAGATGAAATTCAGGATGATATTATGCATTTAGAACTAGCATTGAAAATGGAACAATGGGTTGTGGAAACCACCATAAATATGAGAATGCTTCGCAAGTGGGTGAAATTTCATTGGAGATTCATGAGTGAAGGAGCATCGAGAACATGTTTTTGGAGTTTCACGAAATATCCAATGAATAAATTTAGAATTGAGATTGGACGAGCATATAAATATGAGGATAGCCCCACTTAATTTGGTATGAAAATATTTGGAGAAAAAGGTCAATGTAATTTTAATTCTTGAAGGCCAAGAGCTTCATGAATATTGTATCATTTCCATATTGATCTTCAAGAAAATAATATAATAGTATTCATTACTTATTTGGTATCTAATAATGATTTATTTCATTATGAATGGAAATTCCATGAATATTTATAGTTCAGTGATGGTAGTTTTTATCACGAAGGTAGTGATAATCACAAAGGAGATTCACGAATAAATGTTTTCCATGATCTGCTTTGAGTCAATAGTGATAAAAATTACATCAATTCAGGTATTAGATGTAAGTATAGTATCATTATATTAGGTGGAAAATAAATATATTCAAATCTTATGAATTAACCTTTATGTCAATAAATTTATTAAGACTTATCCCAAGGCTGAGGGGGAGTCAATGGAAGTATTTTGAGGTTGGCAGTGTGATTTTCCAAAAATTATGTAAAGGGTGCGTTCCTAGAACAAAGTGAGTATGTTTGAACATTTTTATTCAAAAATATATTGAATATTAGTTTATTTATGTTTGAAGACACACATTCATAATACACTCTTTGGGCTTTCCCATAGTGGTGAAGAATGTAAAAATGTTGTGTTTCCTTTCTTCATGTGAATTATTGTTTACTTTTCAAGTCCAATATATATGTTTAATCAGTTCATATCAATGTGGGAAAAATATATATTAATTTATTAGAAAAATTTAACACCCTAATTCACCCCACCCCTCTCAGGGCATTATAGGGACCTACAAGTAGTATTAGAGAAACACCTTGTTGGGGTTAAATTTATTGAATATTTTTTAATGATGAATTCAGTAAGTGTCAAGGGGTAAACATCTTTGATGAATGTAACTTCTAGTTTTGGAATAACATTGTTATATATCAACCTAGATTTCTTGTTATGGAGGTTTTTTTTTCCACTATACAGGGGATTCAACTCACTAATAAAACCATATTGTGTATGGTTGAAACAGACAGGAAGTTTCTTGATGTTGATGCCAAATCACAGCATTCCCTTATTGTAGCTATATATTATAAAATATTTAGTAAGGTGATAATTTTATCTTCTAAAAAGTCTATGTGAGAAAATTAGTTAACATATATGAAGGAGATAAAAAAGTTAAAGAGGAAAAACATCAAGTATTGTACAATAGATCCACTTATCTGAAAATGAATCATGATGAAACTGTGGATACCTTTTATAGTAAAATTATTTATGTTATTGGATTAATTTGAGGTCTTGTTAAAGAGAATAATTATATTGAACTTGTGAAGAAAATCGTGAGAGGACTTCCACCTCTATATATTCCATAAGTTTCATCCCTTGAGGAAAGGGATGTTTGTAAACACTCTCTTGATTATTTGTTAACAAATCTTTTGTCTTATGAAGTGAGAGTCAAATAAAAAGATGCAGCATCTTGAGTAATTGAAGAATGGAATTAAAATACCTGAAAACCCATGAGGTTACTGGAGATATTATTGATGAAGATAATGAGGAAGAATATCCACATTATATTTTTTCCTATAAATTCAAAAGAGTAAAAGGGATATTTGAATGAAATATTCTTATGGCATGTTTTTGATGTGGTGTAGTAGGAAACATTGCCTCTTGGTGCTCTTGGATGTTTGAGGATGAAGAAATTGAAGCTGTAAACATGTAGAATCCTCATAAAAGTTTTTCCTAAAATGTTAACATCATATCATGAATAAAATTATAGAGAAATACTTTTTTCTCTAACTCAAAACAATATGATAATAAATTTTTTGATGATGAAGAACCAGAGTTTAAATTCGAAACCTGAGCATCTATGATGGCTACTATATAAAATTAAGAAGCATCATAAGATAAATCCAAATATAATTAGTTGATCGATTATTATAATCTCGTGTTGGAACTTGGGTACTCTCTTGATAAGCTTTAAAATAAATAAAAGATAAATAGAAACATGAGTGTTGTTATAAAATATTTATCTAAGTATGTTGATCATTTGAATCTGAAATTGATGAAATGGAAGTAGTTTTAAATGAATCCTCATTTACACTCATTATATATGACAATTTAGTAGAATTTATGATCAAAATTTAAGATTAATCAAAAGTCATCATTGACCTTACATCGACACTGGATGAGAATACTAACAAAGTGTAGGGTCTTGAAGAACAATTATTCTCAATAATAAGTAAACTTGAAATCGAATCTTATTTATGGGAGACAAAGAATAAGTTTCATTTTTGGAATATTATAAGATGCAGAGCTATTAAAAATTACAAAAGGTGGTTCTAAAGGAGAAGAAAAAGATATGAATAATCCGAGATCCACATGTATGGGAAATAGTGGAATTGAATATGATGATTAAACATCAAAGGATAGAAACAAGATGTTCCCAGTCAAAGGGAAGAATAATGTTGTAAATTCCACAAAGGTACCTATTTTCCTAATAAATAAATATTCCAATAAAACAGAAAGTGTAGTTAAAATTATCCTAAAATTTCCAAAAATGATCTCTAGTTGAATTTTTTTTCAAAATAAGGGTACATGAGATGGAATGTGTAATATCCTGGTTTTTATAATGATAATAAAAACCCTCTTGTAATAAATTATTAAAACCTCAAGTGACAAAAAATGATTTATCAATGAAATAACATAACAATGTGTTAAATGATATACATAAGAGAAAATAAAATCCTTATTAAAACTTTGAAATATTCAATGGAATATTTTTGGAGTCAGACACTGAGTTTGTGTGAGATTTGGAGGCCCAAAAATCCTCAATGAAGACGGCTTAAAAATAATAAATATATTATTTTAAACACGCACAATTTATTAAATATAATTGAATAACTCCAAATTGGTGAGTCATATGATAAATATGAGACCACTGTTAGGTCTGATGCCCAGTTTTTACCGTAGTAAGTGTATAACATTCGAAGGCATCATATTTTTGGATGTCTCTATCATGAGAAAATGTTTCTAAAAAATATTTAATATATTATTTTCTTGAAAATAATTTAATATATCCCAAACAGTGAATCGTATGCGAAATATTAGAGCACCGATAGGTCGGCGAATCATTTTTTACCCTAGGTGGGGTATAACATTTGTAATTATCATACATTCGGATGTTTCACGGGTAAAAAAACATTTTTTTATTTAATTAATTTTTAATCAATGTTTTTAGTATTAAATAATTAATATCTCACAAGTGGTTCATCAAATGAAAAATATGAGACCATGGTTAGGTCCAGAATAGGGGGTTTACTGTTGGGGATTTATATTTTTTATGTGCATTGGGTGTTTGGGAACATCGCACGAGATAAAAAACTTTTTATTGTTAATTAATTATTAAACTAATTTGTTAAATAATAAATTATTAATATCTCTCAAATAAGGCATCGTTTTAGAAATATGATACCACTGATATGTCCAAAATAGGGGGTTTACCCTAGACAGGGCATAACTTCTATGCACAACGGGTTTTAGTTGTTATTTAATTTTTGTTTTAAATATTTAATAGTTTTTACTATTTAAAACGAATTTCACTCATCTATAAATATTTTCTACAAACTCCATTATTTCACAAAAATTTTTTAACCCCTCAATTTACACTATTTTGGGATATTTAAAATTTTCAACAACATTAATGGAAGAATTTAGACACTCTTTCATTGACATTACATTGAATCACGGACTAAATAGGTATTTTAAATTTATGGTATTTAATGAATGTTTTTGTTGAAATGTAAATGGTGAAAATGATTTGAGATAACTAATAATAAAAAATAATATTTCTTGATATTATTATTATTATTAATTAGGAAATATAATATTTTAATGGAGCGTTAACAATAAAAAAAATAAAGTTGTGTTATTCTTATTTTTTGTAATATCAATAAAATTATGAGCCAATAAGTTAAATGGGAATGAATAAGAACCAGGAGATAAATTGTTCATACTGCAAACATGATGGGGTGCCATCTCCAGCACGACTTCCTTGAGATGTGTGGATTTAATATCCCATTTATTTGATAATATCATAATAAATGAAAAGTGATAATATTAAATAAATAATTATAAATGGGTGCAGTACACGTGGAGATACCAGCATGTCTTGGATGGTGTTTTAAATATTTATATATATATATATTACAAATTATTTAATTATTATTATTATTATTATTATTATTATTATTGTCAAAATATCATTTCTGCAGTAACTTCTTTATACAGTGTCGGATTGGCATACTATTAGAGGTAGTGTGACCCTAAAATTTTGGTAGTTATTTAAAGACTAATGGGGGATGTTTAATTTGATCTCATGTTAAATTTCAATGAATCATCCAATATGATGATGGTCTGGTGCGTGGAAATAATATGAGAAAGTATTAAATAGGTTATGCAATTTATAAATTTTACTAAATTGATTGATGAAAAAGGCTTAATAAAATGGATATGGGGAGGTGTGCAGGGGATGGGTAGGAATCTAATTATTTTTTCATTCCACTCCCTTCTCTAAGTCTCTCTTCTATTTTATTTTATTCTTCTAAATCTCCCTCCTCAATATCTTCTTCTATATTGATCGGATCGACACAACGTCAGTTCTATTGGATTTGTCTTGTTGATTATAAATTTATTCCTATGATAATTTTTGAAGGCAGTGATGTATTGTTTTCACATATAATTAACTATTTTTAGTTATAAAATATATTAATAATTTTAAATAATGTTAAAGCTGGGATTTTTTAAGGATTCTTTGGGCTGCAATCATCTTTCGGTTAGGTGCTAGTGTTGTTCGTGTAACAAAAACATTTGTAAACCTCGACGAAGACTTGGAAAACCATGAGCTAGGAAGTTCCTTATCCTTTTGGTCTTGTTTTCAAATTATTTCCATTAATATGATTATGTAAAGACATGTTTGTTGAGAATGGTAGATAGTGAATGCATTTGGGTATGTGTGTAGCCCCATAAACTCTACATCACAATTGATTATGTGTGTACTTATAGATATTTATTTACATTACTATGTAATTATGTGTGCATTGTGTGATAGTTTACTCATGATGATGTGTTACTCTTACACATATATACATACATAGATATATATATATATATCATGTCATTCCATGTATACCATGTGGTTTTTTTCTTGGCGCCAAGACATGGGGACCATCTACTTGCATTATCCTTCGGAGGATAGATGCACATGATTGGTGATGAGGGTTTGGTTCATGGGGTATGCACATAAAGATTCCTAGGGGTTTCCGTATAGTGTACCACCATGACTTTTGCTATCCTTGATAGGAGGGATTCACATGACTGATGATGAGGTTCTGATACATGAGGAAGGCACATGATGATTCCATGGGAAACTCTCAATGAAGAGGGGAAGCTGCTTTTCTCTTGGTCTCTATTATGTTACACGACTGTGTGCTTTGATGACTAAAGGATACTGGGTAGCTCATAGTCATCAATATGTAAACTAGACGATTATGGGAAGCTGATTAACTCTTGTTTCCCTTTCACACACAGAGTACACACCATATTTCCAATCATTGGTATTAATTCACACAACAATGCCGAGAAAAATGATTCATTATGCTAGTGGCTAATCATTGATTCACCTAACACCTTGGTAATCCATTCAGCGTAGATCTGAAGTACGTATGACTGGGGATTGTAATAGATTGGTTGGAACACAACTGCTCGATTTTGGTTTATGTGTTTAATTCTCATTATTTATTATGGAATACACTTGTACGTTAAGAACATCATGTTTAGGAAGAATGAGTGGTGTCCTATTGAGTCTTGTAATCACAGCCTACTAGAGAATTTTGGTGCACTTGTAGATTTTGTGACCAGATATCCGGCGTAGAGAATGGTCCATATGGAAGACGGTTGAGCGATGGAGGTTGCAGCCGGAACAGACACGGACAGACACCAGAGTACACTGAAGATATATTTTTATTTACTTTTATCTTGTATATGTATACTACTATATACTATATATAGGATTATGCCTTTGGGAGCTCTGATATTTTTGTCATTATTTTGTTTTCCCATTGACTCTATTTGTTAATTATTTGTTTTTTCATTATTATAGATCCACTGGCATGATAAAAAGGGAATATTCTCCCAAAGGTTACACTTGAGACCCTTGTTTCTGGTTTGAAACCTATTGCATATGGGGAGGAGTGCATGAGTTCATGTTACATTTCGACTCGGACCCGATGGTTTGGGTCGAGAAGTTACAAAATGGTATCAGAGCATTTTTACCCACTAACATGTTTCTTCTATTTTGTTGGGTTGGGGAATTTTGGAAAGGATATTGGAAATTTGGACTTAGGCATGGGAACTATGACAGTGCCCGGCCAACACTGAATAGTGGATGTCCTAGTTTCCATAAAGGGGGGAATTTATCTTCTATTATTACTATTGATTCACCTTGGGTGATGCACATGATGTTATATAATATTTATGAGTTTTATTGTATTTTCATTCTTCTTGACTAGGAACAGAGGTTGAGATGTAATATATATAACTGTTGTTGTATTGCATAGTAGTTCATTAATTAAATGCATTGATTTATGCTATCTTCTCGGGATAGTATCTCGGTATGATATATTTGGGTTTCCATGTTGTTTTATATATCATTTTTGGTATTAATTTGTTCAAAAGAGAATGTTTTTGTGTTGGTCGATATATGATGGTTGTGACTAACATGTAGGAATGAAAACATGGGTTGGTGAGAGGAGGGGTATACCATGGGTTAAGGGTAGACTCCTACGATAAACTTGTTTTATTTGATAGTCTATTATGACATGATGTGTTTACAATTATCCTTTGGTTATGGAGATGATTCCTCATAGAATTTTAATGGAACCTCCAGTTGCGGAAACTCTAGATGCTCATGTTCCCCCACCAATGGTATGGGGGATATACTCCAAACAAGATCATGTACCGACACAGGTAATCTAGGCCACATATCCTGCCTTATTAGGAATTTTCTAGTTAGTTCCTATATAGGGTGGGGCTATTTAGTGTACTATGACTTACCATTCAATGGATTTCAATATTTATCATCCTCTGTAATTAGAGGGTATTGGTGGTACACTGGATGGAGAGGATTTTCTAGACTATATCGAGAGAATTCTTGAGCTAGTCTATACCCTTGAAGAATGGAAAGTAATTCTAGAAACATTTATGTTATAAGGACCCTCTAGTATATGGTGGACTACTATGATTCTAGTGGGGATACTATAGCATCCCGCCTTTTTATCACTTAAACTTTCATTACATTTTACAAAACCGAGGATCATTAAGGTTTAGTGTCTTGGAAACCAGGAACTTAAAACAAGAAAACATAAAACAATCTTCTTAAACACTTAAAAGGCTTCTCCTCAGGTTCATCCTAGGTTCATTACTGCATCTCATAACCTGGGGACATACATCAAAAGAAAGGGTGAGAATAATTCCCAGTAAGGTAAACAAGGGAAACATTTAACATGTGAACTTGAGATACATCAATAAAGTCATGAAAAGAATTTTAAGACATGAGAATGAAATCTTGAGGCATATCATAATAAAAATAAAGTTTTTCATAACATTAAGATGTGGCAAAAACATTTAATATTTACAATCATTTCGTTTTACCAAGGTCCATCCCCAAGGTGTCATTAAAAATTACCAAGGTTATTCACCAAGGTATCAGTCTAAAAAGTCATCTCTAGAGATTAAGTCTTTACCCAATGCATTGGAGCGCTATCAGGGCCCACCCTTTACATGTTTTTATTATCATGTGAGCTATATATATCATCATCAATAATTTCATAAACAACCCATATATCATAAAAGAAATTGGTTTCATTTCATAATCATAATGTTTTAAAATCTGCTTTAAAGACGTGATCTTTATGTCACTTTAAACCCACGGAAAGGGAAAGTGGGTCTCATGTATGTAAATCCCAGAATATAAAATAGAAAAAATTGTCATATATGTGAATACCCATATATAATATAGAGCTTTGAGTATTCACTTAATAAAATAAAAGAACATTAGAAAAAGAGAGAGACATTTTGAGATGGAAATTCTGCAGCATAACGGCTATGTTTCGGGGTTTTTGAAAACATTGAAAAGAGAGGGGACATGGGTCAAACATTCATAAATGATCCATAAAACTGTAGGGGGACAGAATATAAAGGATTTGATAACAAGTTAATGAAATTTTAAAGATATACCATATGAAATGAAGAACATGAAAGGATGACAAAAATAAGATTTCTCTTATGAAAATTCGGCAGCCTAACGGCGTCACTTAAACTTCAACAAAAATGAATTGACAAGATCAAATAGGGTCTCTCATCATATGAACATAAAAGATCAGTATTATATATTTAGAGATCATACCCCAACATAATAAAAAAGGAACTTGAAATATTTGACATGAATGTAGATCTTTGAAAAATGAGAAAGGAGAATGAATCCCTTAAAAATTCGGCGGCCTAACGGCGCCACATAAACTTCAACAAAACTGAATTGACAAGATAAAATAGGGTCTCTCATCATATAAACATAAAATTTCAGTATGATAGATATATATATCATACCCCAACATAATAAAGAGGAACATTAATGAATTTACATGAAAGTAGATCTTTGAAAATTGAGAAGGGTGAAAGAATCCCTTAAAAATTCGGCAGCCTAACGGCGCCACTTAAACTTCAACAAAAATGAATTGACAAGATCAAATACGGTCCCTCATCATATGAACATAAAATTTCAGTATGATAGTTATAGATATAATACCCCAAAATAATAAAAAGTAACTTGAACGACTTGACATGAAAGTAGAACTTTGAAAAAATGAGAAAGGTGAACGAATCCCTTAAAAATTCGGCAGCTTAACAACGTCACTTAAAACTTCAAAATACTAAATTGAAGAGATAAAATGGGTTCTATCATCATATGATCATAAATGATCAGTATGATAGATATAGATATCATACCACCAACATAAAAAGGAACTTGAAACACTTGATAGGAAAATAGAACTTGAAAATGAGAAGGGTGAAAGAATCCGTTACAAAAAATTTCGGCTGCCTAACGGCACCACTTAAACATTCATAAAAAGAAATGATGAGAGTTATAGGGGATCTATAATTATATGAACAGGAAAATGGAAGTAAGAGGAACATAAAATAACATCCTCCAACATAAGAACATGGATCATAAAAGAAATGACTTAAAAGAGATTACTAGAAAGGAAACATAGAGGTAGGATCGCTTACCTTAAAATGTAACTCTTAAAACATAATGGTTGGGACCCTGAGGGCTTGGGGGAACCTTGGGAGGACTCCTTGGGAGTTAATGAGACCAGATCTTCGTTGTGGGAGAGTTGGGAGTCGAATGGATGAGAGGATGGCTTGGTATTTATAGGGAAAGTGAGGGGACAAGGCATTAATGGCCAAGGGACATCTCATTAGTGGTTTTGGAAAAACCATGGGCTTTCCCATGGTATTTTCCCATGGTATTGGACACTTGGGACACCTCATACCTTATCTTACTATTAATAAGTCGACCATATTGGTTACATACTTAATACATCATTTAGTGATGTCATTAAACACTCGTAACTTAAAAACTTTATTTTCACTATTCATCAAAAATTCAACTTTCTCAGAAAAATCCCAAAATTTCACCTTAACCAAATTTCAATGACCTAATTTCAAAAATGAACTCCATTTTATAAAAATAGTTTTCTAAATATTTTTAATTTATTTTTTAAATTAATACACTATTCACCAAAAATTCATTTTTTTAGAAAAATCCCCAAAAATTAAAATAACATAATATCGATTCTTTGAGTTCAAAAATGAAATCCATTTTATAAAAAAAAATTCTAAATATTTTTAATTTAATTTTTAATTAAAAAACACTATTCACCCGAAAAAAATAATACTTGATTAATAATTTATGAAACTGTTATTTAACCATTTTATTGAATCACATTACTTAATCAAGGTGCCTAGATTATATTAATGCTTTATTAAGTGAGATTACTAATCCATTTGGTCACATTACAAATCCTCAGCATAAAATCACTATTCATAATTTACTATTCATCAAAAATTATGTTGATCTTATTAGACTCTAAATTTCATACTAAACATAATTGTAGAAGACCATTTTTTGAAAATCATAGCACATTTTTAATTATTTAAGGTTTACATAAACATTTTTAAAATATCCTTTCTCTAAAATTCATCAAAAATATTCATACTATATTTATCCGGACATTTAAAAATTCATAAACTTCAACATAAGAAGAAATCAAAAAATTTATTTAAAACAAAGGATTCTACAAGGCAGTTACGGTCTCTTTACATAGCCCCTTATCACACCGGCATAAGACCTAAGTGTAAGGTGTGCTAAGGTGAGAGAACCCGAGGGAGGCTCATCCAACATCGAACGAGTAGTAATTTCTATCAAGTTTAACTTCTTGCGAAGGAGATTCCGTTCTAGCTTCACACGATAAAGTTCAGCTTGGTTTTGGTCCAGAGCAGAGCCCAGTGGTGCTACCTCCTTCCCATGTTCTGTTAGATGAGCTTCGATCGGTCCAAGACTACTGGGTGCAGCCATCGAAACTTCTTTCTATATTAACCAAGATCACTTGTATTTAGAGACAATAATCGAAACGTTTAGTTTCCAGCGGTCATATTGACCAATGGTCATATGACAGTCAAAACCCAATGGTCTCATTTTAATTATACTCAGGTTTTCAAATGAAACAGTTTTGTTGAGTATAAAAAAATAAAATAACACACAAAATTAGGAAACAAGATTTATTCAAAATTTCGGGTCGTTACAATCTCCCCCCCCCCCCTTAAGAAATTGCGTCCTCGCAATTTTTAAAATTTGGTTTTGAAATTTCATTGAAAGTCCCACACCAGAAAAGGAGTCAGTAAAACTATTACTTTAAAAGAAAGGAAGGGAAATAAAAAAAGGTCACCCGAGTTAACCCATACTAGGATTCCATGTAGAAAAACATAGACATGGAGGAAAAAACAAAGGGTCACGTTCAAAGGGAGAGTGATAGAAAACATGATTAGGAGAAAGTTAACAACAAGAAAATTACAAACTTATGATGGGTTAAACAGTATTTGATTTCCCAGTAGGAAACGTTAACAGACAACATTTTTGTTTTATGTTCCTTTTCATCGTTTTGAGGAATTCATTTACTACATAGAATAAAAACACAAGGAAATATATTTACCTTCAAGTAGAGTTTCATCCTTTAACAAGTTTATACCAAAACTAATCTTTTCTCCAAACGATGAGCATTCAAAACTACTTGGTCTCATCAAAACACAAGAATCGTCTTCTAGAGAATCACATAATCCACAAAAGATTAACTATCTCTTTCTTCTATCTTTAAGCATTATCCCAAAAACACAAGGGGTAAGATAAATCAACTCTTCAAAAAGAAAGAATACCATAGGATGGGAAACTACTTTTAAATCTTCAAAATTCCACGGTACTACGTAAAGTTAATAATTGACCATTCCATAAATAATTGTCCTTAAAATTCCTCAAAATAAACCAAACTAAGATTGAAACCCAAATACAAGAAGGATTTGATAACATAGTCTTCCAAAATAAACTTCATCGTTCATCTCCAAACAACATCAACCACTCCTAACATCTTATAAAAAAAGTTGCTAACCTAATCATATTTTCCCAAATATAGGTTAATCATTTCCATAAGTAACCTAAATTACTATAAGTTCACCTCAAATTAATCTATTCTTCAAAATATAAGTCTACCTTTATTCCTCAAATAAAATACCATAGTAATCTATTTACCTCGATCAAATAGGGTTCCCAAAATAGTGAACGTCTTCCAAAATAATAATCATATTTTAATCCCCTAATCATCTCTGTCATATTAATATGGGAATCATCACATTTCCTATCACATTGGTTGTTGGGACATGTTCTTCCATTTCCCGCCATTAACTATGAAAAGAAAGTACAATTAGGGGCTTGAATACTTAGCCAATAATCATTAAAAGGAAACTTTAAGCATATAAGGATAAACTTGTAGAAGGAAATTATACCCTAACTTGTGATCCCCAAGGTTCAAATCTAGGTTATCCATGATCATATATTCTTATTTGAATCTTTATTTTATTTTATCTTCATTCCTTTAATAATGGGTCATACTAAGCTTATGAATTTACCAAAGCATATACCCCGGGAGTGTCGTAACCAAGAGTGCAGCAAGGCCTATTGTCGTGTACCAGTTCTCGTTCGAGTCTATCTCAAAGAGGTGTTTTTGGGTTTTACCCCTATGTACATCTGTGTTAGAGCCACCTCTACCTGCTCGTATCCAGACAGGGATGTATTTGCTTGGCAACCCCTTACTCAATACTCACCAAAATACAAGGAATATTTCCTATATTTAAACTTTTCTATAGGCCTCTTCCTGAAGTTTTCATACCCTAATTTCCACAAATAACTAAACCATCCTTTGATACCAACTATTGCATCCCGCCTTTTTATCACTTAAACTTTCATTGCATTTTACAAAACCAAGGATCTTTAATGTTTAGTGTCTTGGAAACAATAAACATAAAACATGAAAACATAAAACATTCTTCTTAAACACTTGAAAGGCTTCTCCTCATGTTCATACTAGGTTCATTACTGCATCTCATAACCTGGGGACATACATCAAAAGAAAGGGTGAGCAGAAGGCCCAGTAAGGGAAACAAGGGAAACATTTAACATGTGAACTTGAGATACATCAATAAAGTCATGAAAAGAACTTTAAGGCATGAGAATGAAATAATGAGGCATATCATAATAAAAATAACATTTTTCATAACTTGAATATATGGCTACAACATTTAATATTCACAATAATTTCGTTTCACCAAGGTCCATCCCCAAGGTGTCATTAACAATTACCAAGGTTATTCACCAAGGTATCAGTCTAAAAAGTCATCTCTAGAGATTAAGTCTTTACCCAATGCATTGGAGTGCTATAAGGGCGCACCATTGACATGTATTTATTATCATTTGAGCCACATATATAATCATCAATAATTTCATAAACAACCCATATAGCATAAAATAAATGGGTTTCATTTCATAGTCATAGCGTTTTAAAAACTGATTTAAAGACATGATCTTTATGTCACTTTAAACCCACGAAAAGGGAATGTGGGTCTCATGGATGTAAATCCCATAATTTCAAATAGAACAAATTTTTATATATTTGAATAACCATATAAGGGAGATATCTTTGAGTATTCACTTAATAAAATAAAAGAACTTTAGAAAAAGAGAGAGACATTTTGAGACGGAAATTCTGCAGCATAACGGCTAGGTTTTGGGGTTTTAGAAAACATTGAAAAGAGAGGAGACATGGGTCAAAAATTCATAAATAATCCATAAAACAGTAGGGGGAAGAATATAAAGGATTTGATAACATGGTAATGAAATTTTAAAGATATACCATATGAAATGAACAACATCAAAGGAAGACAAAAATAAGATTTCTCTTATGAAAATTTGACAGCCTAACGGCGTCACTTAAACTTCAACAAAAATGAATTGATGAGATCAAATAGGGACTCTCATCATATGATCATAAAAGATCAGTATGACAGATATAGATATCAAAACCCAACATAATAAAAAAGGAACTCGAAATACTTGACCTGAAATTAGATCTTTGAAAAATGAGAAAGGTCAATGAATCCCTTAAAAATTCGGCAGCCTAACGGCGCCACTTAAACTTCAACAAAAATTAATTGACAAGATCAAATAGGGTCTATTATAATATGAACATATGAATTTCATTATGATAGATATAGATATCATAAACCAACATAATAAAAGGGAACTTGAAAGACTTTACATGAATGTAGAACTTTGAAAATTGAGAAAGGTGAAATAATCCCTTAAAAATTCGGCAGCCTAACGGTGCCACTTAAACTTCAACAAAAATGAATTGACAAGATAAAATAGGGTCTCTCATCATATGAACATAAAATTTAAGTATTATATACATAGAGATCATACCCCAACATAATAAAAAGGAACTTGAACGACTTGACATGAAAGTAGAACTTTGAAAAAATGAGAAAGGTGAACGAATCCCTTAAAAATTCGGCAGCCTAACAACGTCACTTAAAACTTCAAAATACTAAATTGAAGAGATCAAATGGGTTCTATCATCATATGATCATAAATGATCAGTATGATAGATATAGATATCATACCCCCAACATAAAAAGGAACTTGAAACACTTGATAGGAAAATAGAACTTGAAAATGAGAAGGGTGAAAGAATCCGTTACAAAAAATTTTGGTTGCCTAACGGCACCACTTAAACATTCATAAAAAGAAATGATGAGAGTTATAGGGGATCTATAATTATATTAACAGGAAAATGGAAGTAAGAAGAACATAAAATAACATCCTCCAACATAAGAACATGGATCATAAAGGAAATGACTTAAAAGAGATTACTAGAAAGGAAACAGAGAGGTAGGATCGCTTACCTTAAAATGTAACTCTTAAAACATAATGGTTGGGACCTTGAGGGCTTGGGGGCACCTTGGGAGGACTCCTTGCGAGTTAATGAGACCAGAGCTTCGTTGTGGGAGAGTTGGGAGTCGAATGGATGAGAGGATGGCTTGGTATTTATAGGGAAAGTGAGGGGACAAGGCATTAATGGCCAAGGGACACATCATTAGTGGTTTTGGAAAAACCATGGGCTTTCCCATGGTATTTTCCAATGGTATTGTACACTTGGGACACCTAATACCTTATCTTACTATTAATAAGTCGACCATATTGGTTACATACTTAATACATCATTTAGTGATGTCATTAAACACTCGTAACTTAAAAACTTTATTTTCACTATTCGTCAAAAATTCAACTTTCTCAGAAAAATCCCAAAATTTCACCTTAGCCAAATATCAATGCTCTGATTTCAAAAATGAACTACATTTTATAAAAATAATTTTCTAAATTTTTTTAATTTATTTTTTATATAAATACACTATTCACTAAAAATTCATTTTTTTCAGAAAAATATCCAAAAATTACCATAACATAAAATCGATGCTCTGAGTTCAAAAATGAAATCCATTTTATAAAAATATTTTTCTAAATATTTTTTATTTAATATTTAATTTAAAAACACTATTCACCCAAAAAACTAATACTTGAATAATAATTTATGAAACTGTTATTTAACCATTTTATTGAATCACGTTACTTAATCAAGGTGCCTAGATTATATTAATGCTTTATTTAAGTGAGATTACTAATCCATTTGGTCACATTACTAATCCTAAGCATAAAATCACTATTCATAATTTACTATTCATCAAAAATTAAGTTGATCTTATTAGACTCTAAATTTCGTACTGAACATAATTGTAGAAGACTATTTTTTGAAAATCATAACACATTTTTAATTATTTAAGGTTTTCATAAACATTTTTAAAATATCCTTTCTCTAAAATTAATCAAAAATATGCATACTATATTTATCCGGACATTTGAAAATTCATAAACTTCAACATAAGAAGAAATCAAAATTTTTATTTAAAAAAAGGATTCTACAAGGCAATTACGGTCTCCTTACATAGCCCCTTATCACACTAGCATAGGACCTAAGTGTAAGGTGTGCAAAAGTGAGAGAATCTGAGGGAGGATCGACCAACATTGCACGAGTAGTAATTTCTATCAATTTGAGCTTCTTGCAAAGGCGATTCCGTTCTAGCTTCACACGATGAAGTTCAGCTTGGGTTTGGTCCAGAGCAAAGCCCAATGGTGCTACCTCCTTCCCAAGTTCTGTTAGATGGGCTTTGATCAGTCCAAGACTACTAGGTGAGGCCATCGAATCTTCTTTCTATATTAACCAAGATCACTTATATTTAGAGGTAATAATCGAAACGTTTAGTTTCCAGTGATCATATTGACCAATGGTCATATGACAGTCAAAACCCAACGGTCTCATTTTAATTATACTCAGGTTATCAAATGAAACAGTTTTGTTGAGTATAAAAAAAATAACACACAAAATTAGGAAACAAGATTTATTCAAAATTTCGGTTCGTTACAGAGACGAGAAGGTCTTACAAGGATAACCTTCAAGGAGTTGTTTCTAGAGTAGTACTTCCCTAACACGATGAGGTTGGGTAATGCCTAGGAGTTCATGGATTTATTACAATGTTCTATGGCTGAATCTGCTAACTCTGCATGTTTTATAGAGTTGCTTCACTTTTCTCCTTTTTTTGATGGTATTGAGGCATAGAAAGCTTGGATGTTTGGGAGAGGTAGATGACCGGAGCATAGATATATGGTTAGGGGTATTGACCTGATGAAATACTCTTAGGTGATTCACAACACCCTAACCTTTTCAATGTGGAATTAGGAGGATAAGTCATCAAGCTTAATTCTGACTCATGGTTATCCAGTGATAGACTTTACCATTATTATATAAGAGTCCCTTAAGTTTATAGAAGTAGAATGGTAATCCAAGAGAAGAATAGTGATGTTTAGTTCGGTCAGAATATATCAATTTTAGGAAGGTGCTTCAAATTGTTGGAAACATGGGAATTATAGAAGTACATGAAGGAAGCCAATAGTGGATTGCCACCTTTGTGGAAGGTCTTTCAATCATTGACATTTTTCCTCAAAGGTTTACCATAGGCTGGGAGTGGATAAACCTAGAAGATGATATAGACTCCCCCGATGATGATGGCTTGGGAAGTAACAAATATTATCATGGATCTGAGGTGGGCCATGTCTATGCTATGGATCTAGCAGTATCAGATGGTGATACAGATCTTTTTTCTATACTAGGTACGGACTAGATCACATATTTCATATTATGTGTTGTTTTAATGCATCTATTTTTTCTATGTCTATGAGGGATGTAAGGACGTGACTTAAAGAAAGAGTTATGTTTACGTAACGTACCTTCCTCTAATAAATCATTGAATGATGAAATAAAACCCTAGTATATGAGATAGTGATTGTCAGTGCTTCTTTTAGTGAGAGAGTTATGAGAGACTCACTTAGTGGATAGGGGTTGTAGCGTATAATCTGGACCTCCCTTCTCACTGTCAAGGTATCCATGATATGTTCCATGTTTTATAGATATGGAGGTACATGCTTGATCCGGTGTATATCAAAGATTGTAAGGGGTTGAGTTGGAACCTGTTTCATTTTATGAGGAGTTTCCATTGTGGATTATAAATCCAATTGAGAAATGAATCTAGGGAAGACGATACTACTAGTCCGTTTTAGTGGAAAACCCCAAGAAGAGTGGTGAAAAAGTGAGTCTGATGTTTGATCATTGTGGTCTAAGTTGTTTGATCAAGACCACTAGAGATGTTTCTCAATGATGATAAGTTGATGGAGGGAAATAATTGTAATATACCGATTTCTAAAAAGATAATAAAAACCCTATTGTGATATTTTATTAATAACGTAAGTAAGAAAAAAATTATTTATCAGTGAAATAAGTTAGTAATGTGTTAAAGGTATGCATAAGAGAAACAAAGTCTAGTTAACACCTTGAAATATTCAACGAAATATTTTTGGAGTCAGACACTGATTTAGTGTGAGAATTTGAAGCTCAAAAAGCCTCTGTGAATATGGAATAAAATAAATAAATATATTATTTTAACAACACACAATGTATTCAAAATAATTGAATAACACCAAAATGGTGGGTCATATGTGAAATCTGAGACCACAGTTATGTCTGAAACACGGTGTTTGACCTATAAGGTGAATATCATTCAAAGGATTTAGACGTTTGGATTCCTCACTCATGACATGATGTTTTAAATATTATTTAATATATTATTTTATTAAAAATAATTAAATATCTTTCAAATGATGATTCGTAAGGTATATATGAGAGAACTGATAGTTCCAGGACACGGTTTTTACCCTAGGTGGGGTATAAAATTTGTATGTGCCATACGTTTGGATGTGTCCCTCACCCAAATAACTAATCTTATGTTTAATTAAAATTTTATACATTTTTTAGATATTAAATAATTAATATCTCACAAATGGTGCTTCTTATGATGAATTTGAGAACACTGTTAGGTTTGGAATTGGGAAATTACCCTAGGTGGGGTATAACTTATATGTACGTCGGGTTTTTGGAAACATCACACACGATAAAACACCTTTTATTTTTACTTAATAACTTAATCCATATTTTAAATAATAAATAATTAATATCTCTCAAATGATGTGTTATTTTAGAAATATGAGACCACAGTAAGATTTGTTATGGAAGGCTTACCCTAGACGGGGAATAAAATCTATGCACAATAGGTGTTATGTATTATTTAATTTTTCTGTAAAATAATTAATTTTAATCAATTATTTAAAATAAATTTCAATCAACCCTAACCATATTATACAATCTCTATTATTTCCCACCAATATGTTTTCAAACCTTCAATTTACACTATTTGGAACAATTTAAAAATATGAAATTCCATTAATTGATGAATTTAGACACCATGCCATTGACTTTACATTGAATCATGGATCAAATGGGAATTTTAAATTTATGGTATTTAATGATGGTTTTTTGAAATGTAAATGGTGAAAATGATTAGAGATAACTATTAATAAAAAAAATTGTTATTATTATTATTAATAATTATGAATGGCAGTATTTTAATGGCGTGTTAATAATAAAAATAATTATAATAAAAAAGTTGGGTTATTATAATTATTTTTAATATTATCAAAATAATGAGTTAGTAAATTAAATGGGGATGCAGAGGCGTTTGGAGATAGATTTCACATACATCAAACATGATGTGGTGCCACCTTCATCCTGACTTCCTCGAGATGTAATGATTTAATATCCCTTTCATTTGATAATATCATAATATAAAAAGTGATGATATTAAATAAATAACATTAAATGGATGTAGAGCACGTGGAGAGCCCAAAATGTCTTGGATTGTGCTTTAATATATATATATATATATAATAAAAATATTAAATTATTGTTATTATAATAATATTTTTGTCAAAATATCATTCTTGTTGTAACTTCATTGAATGGTGTCGGATTGGCACGCCGTCAGGGGAATCATGGCCCTAAAATTCCAGTAGTCATTTAAAGACTAGTGTTGAATATTTAATTCCATATCATTGTACATTTCCATGAATATCTTAATATGATTATGGATGGCCATTAGGAATTAATAGAAGAAATTAATAAATAGGTGATGAAATTTATAAATGTTTCTAAATTTATTCATGAAAATAGTTTTATAAATTGGATATGGGTAGGTGTGCATGGAATTGGTAGGAATATCATTTTTTCATTCCAATCCCTTATCTTACTCTCTCTCTCTCCTATTATATTTTATTCGGCTAAATTCCCCTCCTCGTTATCATTTACAATATTAATCGGATCGACGCGTCTTATATTCCGTTGGATTCGTCTTGTCGAGTATAAATTTATTCCTAAGATTTTTTTCTAAGGCGGAGAGGTATTTTGATCACATATAATTAAATATTTTTAATTATAAAAGATAGAGATAATTCTAAATAATGTTTAAGTAGGGATGGTTCAAGGATTATTTTTCATGCAATCATCTTTCGGTTAGTTGTGAGCGCGGTTTAGGTGAAAAAAACTATTGTAAACCTCTATCCTGACTTGTAAAATGGTGAGGTAGGAAGTTTATTACCCATTTATTCATGTTTTCAAATGATTTTATTTAACATGATTATGAACAGACATGTTTAATGACCATGGTATCCATTTAATGCATTTGATATGTGTGTAGCCCCAGAAACTCTATACTACACTTGATTTTGTGAGTAATTATTGCTATTTATTTACATTATTATGTGATTATGTGTATATTTTGTGCTACTTTACTCATGGTGATGTGTTATTCTTGTACACACACACACAACCACACATATATATCCAATCATTCCATGTATACCTTGTGGTTTTGTTCTTGGATCCAAGACATGGGGACCTTCAAATTGTGTTATCTTTAGAGGAGGTATGAGAATGACTAATGATGAGGGTCTGATTCATGGGGTAGGCACATGATTATTCCTAGGGGTTGCTATGTATTAGAAAACCACGGATTTTGTTATCCATTGGAGGAGGGATGCACATGACTGACAATGAGGATCCAATACATGAGTAAGGAATACGATGATGAATTAGGATATAATTAATGAAGAGGGGATTCTAATTAGCTCTTGATTCCTACTATTATATGTGATGATGTTCTTCGATGAATAAAGGATATTGATTAGATCTCGGTCCCCACTATGTCAATTAGACGATTAAGGGAAGATGATTAGCTCTTGTTTCATTTCACACACATATTACATACCTTAATTCAAAGATTTTATGTTGTTCCACATGATGACACTAAGAAAAATGATTCATTTCCTAGTGTGTAATCATTTATTCATATAACACCTTGGTTATCCATTCGACATAGAGACTATGTTGGTACGACTAGGGGTTCTAGAAGCGTGGTTAGTACACAACCACTTTGTTTTGGTTTATGGGTTTACTTCGCATTATTTACTATTTAATACAATTGTATTTTGAGAACATCGGGTTTAAAAAGAAATTGTGGTGTCCTACTGAGTCTTGGATCAGGAAGTTACAAAATGTTATCAGAGCATTTGGATCCACTATCTTGTTTATTCTCTTATGTTGGGTTGGGACATGTTAGACAGAAGATTGGAAATTCTGACTCGGGCATGGGAACTTGGATAATTCCAGGCTAGTATTGAATAGTGGACATCCGAGCTTCCATAAAGCGGGGAATTTATGTTCTATTATTACTGTTCGTTTTCCACGGTCGACGCACATGATGTTATATGATATTTATGAAATTTTAAATATGTCCATGAATCATGACTAGGAACATAGGTTCATATGTCATATATATACATGTTGTTTTGTAGCGTAGTAGTTCATTAATCAAATGCCTTGATTTATAATATCTACTCTGGATTGTTTCTCTGTATGATATATTTGTGTTTCCATGTTGTGTGATATGTCCTTTTTTGTATTAATTAGTTGAACATAGCATGTTGTTGAGTTACAATATATATGATTGTTGTGACTAACGTGTAGGGATGAAAACATGGGTTAGTGTAAGGAGGAGTATAATATGGGTTAATTGTAATTACCTAGGAATAACATGTTTGATCGCATAGAATAGTATGAATTTTGTGATCATAATTATATTTTGGTTATATCGATTCTTCCTCATAGAATTTTGATGGAACCTCCATCTTTGGAAACTCAGGATGCACTGATACCGCCACTGATGTTATAAGGGGATATACCATAACATGATCATGTACTGACACAAGTAATCTAGGTTGTATAGCCTACACAATCGGTACTTTTTAGGTTTGTTCCTATATAGGGTGGGTCTATTTATAGGACTATGACCAACCATGTTTTGGATTTCCATCTTCAACATCTTCTGATATTCTAGGGTATTGGTGGCTCACTTGAAGCAGATAATTGGATAGACTATATCATAATCATTTTCGAGCAAGTTTGTACCCTGGAAGAAAGTCAAGTAATTATAGAAACCATAATTTTCTATGGACCCACCGAGATATGGTGTACTACTGTCAATCTTGTTGGGATAAGATAATATATTATATGTATGACCCTTAAGGAGTTGTTTCGAGAGAATTAATTCCCTAAAACAGTGAGGCTGGACCATGCCAAAGAGTTCATGGAATTACGACAACGTTCTATAACTGTCTTTTATTACTCTGAAAATTTTATAGAGTTCCTTATATTTGATCATTTTTTAGATGGGAATGAGGTATAGAAAGCTATAATGTCCATGATAGGTCTATGAATAGAGATTAGAAGTATGGTTAGGGGATTTGACCTGATTAAATATTCTCAGGTGCTTCATAAGGGCCTAACCTTTGAGAATGGGCTATAAGAGAATAATAAATCAGGTTTAATTAAAAATCATGGTGGGGAAATAAATGAACTTTCCCATTATTTTATAAGATTCAATTTAGATTATAAGAAGGGAAAGGAAAACCAAAAGTATCACAGTGATGGACAGTCTGGTCAGAATATATATTTTTTAGGTAGGTTCTACACATTATGGGAAACATGGGAATTAAATTATCACTTGCAGGAAGCCAACAATGGACTTCCACCTGTGTGGTAGAGCTATCCATCTTCAAAGTTTTTTTAAAGGGATTCCCAAAGGAGTTTTATGAGGTCAGGATAGGCTGGCAGTGGGTAAACCTTGTAGATGATATAGACTCCACTGATGATGAAGACTTGGAAAATTCATGAATATGATTATGGATCTGAGGCAGACCATGTCTATACTAAGGATCTAGCACCATAAAATGGTGAAAATGATCCTTTTACTATATTAGGTATGGACTAGAGAACATATTTGATCTTATGAATTGTTTTAAAGCTATTATTTTCTCTATATCTGTGTGCCATGTCTGTACACGATATTAATAAAGAGTTGTGTTTCCCTAACTTACCATCCTATAATATGTTTTTGAATGATGACATAAAACCCTAGAATATGAGAGAGTGATATTCAGTGCTTCTTTTAGTGACAGACTTATGAGAGACTCACTCAGTGGATAGATTCAGTAGTGTATCATTTGGACCTCCCATATCACTATTGTGGTATCCATGATATGTTCCACGATTCTCTACTTCGGAGGTACATACCTAATCTTGTGCATATTAAAGATTGTGAGGGCGTTGAGTTTGAACCTCTTGAATTCTTTAATTAGTTTCCTATGTGGATTATAAATCATATTGAGATATGAATATTGGAAAAATGATACTACTAGTCCTATTTTAGTGGAAAAATCCAAGATGAGATGTGAAAACATGAGTCTGGCATTCGAGATTTGTGGTCTATGTTGATCGATCAATACAACTATAGATGCTAATCGAGTATGCGATGTTGATAGTGGGCGATAATTCTAACATCATGATTTTTAAAATGACAATAAAAATCCTCTAGTGATGAATTATTAATACCTTAAGTAAAAAAATGATTTATCAGTAAAATAATTTAAAGATGTGATAAATTATGTGCATAAGAGAAAAAAGGCTAGTTAACACTTTGAAATATTCAATAGAATAGTTTTGAAGTCCGAAACTGATTTAGTATGAGATTCTGAGGCCCGAAAATCCTCGATGAAGATGGAATAAAAATAATAAATATATTACTTTAAGCATGCACAATTTATTCAAAATATTGTAATTACTCCAAAACAGTGGGTGATATGAGAAATATGAGACCACAGTTATGTCCAAAACTTAGTGTTTAACCTAGGATTAGTATACCATTCAATGGATTTAGACATTTGGATTCATTTTTCCTTAAATAATGTTTTTTAATAATATTTATTATTTTATTCTATCGAAAATAATTAAATATCTCCCAAATGGGGAGTCCAATGGGAGATCTGAGAAAACTGATAGTTCTGGGATGGAGAGTTTACCCTAGGTGTGGTATAACATTTTTATTCTCTAGACATTTGGATGTGTCCCTCATGAAAATAACCAATCATATATAAAAATAGTTGTTAGTCCAATTTTTAAATATTAAATATTTAATATCTCACAAAGTATGCTTCTTTTGAAAAATCTGAGACCAAAGTTAGGTCTTGAATGGGTGGTTTATCCTAGAATAAGTATAAATTTTATGTGAATCATGTGTTTGGAAACACCTCACGCGATAAAACACTTTTTATGTTCAATTAATTATTTAATTTGTTTTTTAAATAATAAATAATTATTATCTCTGAAACGATGCATTGTTTGAGAAATATGAGATCACTTTTCGGTCTTTAATGGGGTGTGGTTACCCTATTTTGGGCATAAAATCTATGCACAATGGGTGTTAGGTGTTATTTAATTTTTGTGTTAAATATTGGATTTTGTTTAATTATTTAAAATGAATTTCACTCATCTCTAACATTATACAATAATCTCTATTATTTCCCACCAAAGGTTTTTCAAACATTCTATATACACTGTTTGGACCGATTTAAAATACGTATTTCCATTAATGGATGAATTTTGACACAACATAATTGACTTTACATTAAATCATATATCAAATAGGCCTTTTAAATTTGTGGTATTTAATGACAGGCTTCGTGGAAATGTAAATGGTGAAAATAATTTGAGATAACTAACAATAAAAGATAATAATTGTTTATTTTATTGTTATTATTAATTATGGAAAATAATATGTTAATGTTGTTTGTTATTATTAATTTTACTAATGTTTTGTTATTATTATTATTTATAATATTAATAAAATTATTAGTTAATAAATTAAATGGGGATGAAGAGATTATTGGAGATAGATCGTGAATAAAAAAACAAGACAAGGAGCTACCTCTATTATCAATGCCTAGAGCGGTGGGCATTTAATATCCCATTTATTATAAAATATCATAATAAATGAAGATTGGTAATGTTAAATAAATAACTATAAATGGGTGTAGAAAACATAGAGATCCCATAGTGGTTTGGATAGTGTTTAAAATAATGTTAATAGTAATATGAAATTCTTATTATTTTTATTTTTATTGTAAAAAACTCATGTTCATCGTAACTTATTTGTACTATGTCATATTGACATCCCATCAACAATAGCGTGACCCAAAAATTTAGCTGGTCATTTCAAGACTACTATGGAATATTTAATTTAGTCTCATCATAAAAGTCCGTGAAACTCCCAATATCATTATGGGTTTGTGCATGGAATTGTTTGGATTAAGTAATAAATAGGTTTTGTAATTAACAAATGTTACTAAATTGATTGATGAAAAAAGTTTTATAAATTTGATCTAGGGAAGTGAACATGTCATGGGTTGGAATCATGTTATTTTTTCACACCAATACACTCTCTTTTACTCTATTTATCCTTTTCTATTTTAGTCTTCTAAATTTATCTCCTCAATATCTTTTTCGATATAGATTAAATCGATGCACTATCAGTTCCATTGGTTTCGTCTTGATTAGTAGAAATTTATTTTTAATATTATTTTTAAAGTAGGTTATGTATTTTGTTCAGATTTAATTAAATATTTTTAATTATAAAAGATAACGATAATTAAAAATAATTTTGAAGCGATGATGGTTCAATGATTCTTTGGCATGTGATCATCTTCCAGTTACGTGTGTGTTTGGTACAGGTGACTAAAACCATTCTAAAATATGATGTTGACTTGGAAAACCATGATGTATGAAATTCATTAACCTTTTGGGATTGTTTACAAATGATTTCCATTAATATTATTATGTGCATACATGTTTAATTATCATTCTGCTGACTGAAAATTAATTTTTTATTATCAAACACTTTGAGGGGAAGTGAGAACCGCAACGTCCAATACAACAACCAAAAACAAACCAAAACAGATAAAACCTGAAAATTTGGAGCTGTCCCTCCCCAGTAATTGCATCGTGATGATAAGCCTTCACCAAAGTATGTCAAATGGAAAGATTCCCATGCAAAAGCATGAGCCCAGTACCGATGGAAAAGCCATACCCTCTCAGTCGTCCCAATCCAAATGACATGCGCCAGTGAAGCCTTCATGCTCTGGTCCCCATTTGGAACAGCTCCAAACTCCACCACAAAACCAAATATAGGAAATAATAGATAGCAGACAGCTCTCACGAGTGAACCCTCCAAAGAACCCACAAAACAGCAGCTTAAACATATACATTAAAAATGAAATTGAGATTATCAGGATCTGCTTCCCTAAACATCTTCCAGGATAAGTAGGACACCTGGGTGTCAGGGGCTTCAGTCATTTTCTTTTCAAATTATGAAGTCAACTGATTCCATACCTGAATGTACTCCTCGATGAAAATTTTCCCTTTATTGAATCCTCCCACCAAGATTGGATCTTGCTTGTCAATCCATGAGTATTTATCTTCATTCAGAGACATTCTTAGTGGACTCCCCATCATTTTGGACGCCTCCTCCTCATTAGCGTTAAGTAGTAAAACCTACTCAATCACCTCTTAGTTGGAGCTAAGAAGCAATTCTGAGGGTTGAACTCCATGTTCCTCTATTATCTGACTATCTAGAACCTCAATAGCCATTTTCAATTCGTTGGCCTTTTTCTTAGATCGAGTCTCTAAAGGAGGAAGTAAAGTAGAGTAGTACTTCTTCCCTTTCCTCCTCTTAATACTCATTTTACTTCCCGGGCTTAAATCCACATCAACCATAATTTCAAGTTCACTTCCATTAGGATCCTTCTCGGAAACCCCATCATGAAGAACCTGAGTATTTGGGTCCAAACTCAAACCAACATCGGAGAGGCTTCTGAATGAGTTTCTCAAGTGAATAGAGGTCCGACACACTGGCCCCCTGCTTCCCCAGTTCTGCTGGAATTCGCAGCATCTGGAGCAGCTCCTTTCCTCCTCTTACCCTCATCACCACTATCCGACAACACCACCTCAATGTCAGGAGCAGCTGTAGAGACCTCCTCCTCGCATGCCATAACTCTTGTACTCCCATTCCACTGATTTTCCAGTTGAGAAGCCTTGAACAGAACTGGATCTTTGTCCTCTAGTCCCCTGAAGGGTCCAGCTAAATCATGCTTCAACCTGTGGAACACCTTAGACACTAGCGAAAGGTCCTATGAAACAGGATCTTTCTTCACTCGATCCATGCAAGAAATTCCCTCAACAGACGTTTTTCCTTCCACTGAAGAGTTTTTGGGATGCACCTCATCCACTACTTGGAGCAAATGGGATCCCCGACCTCCCCGGCCTGTACCCCCTGTTAATAATCACGGGCCAACCTTCTCACGATCTGGAGAATTTCCCTTGCCGCCATCCTCCGACCCTCCCCTAGAAGATGCACCCCGATGGCAAGCCTCCATCGAATGACCCGACCTCTTTCACTCTCTCTGCTTCGCTGCCCCCTGACGGCAAACATCATAGGAGTGACCCAATCGCTTGCAAGATAAAAAAATCGACCCAGTTTTCATAAATCACCCTCTGTTTACACGGCTATTCCTCACCGATTGTAATCTAGAAATACTCAAACAGAGTTCTTGAGGGATCCAGTTCCACACACACTTGTGGATTAACCGGCTGGAAGACCGCCTCAGTTCGGCTATCAGAACACAAAAACCTACCAACCTGATTTCCAATCGCCCTAATGATGGCTGGATTTTGAAACGGTAATGGTAGGTTAGGAAAACTAACGCAAACCACAGTAGAGGATGGATCCTGCTTCATGTGAAAATCAAAATACCAGCTAAAAAGAAAGAAACGAAAACCATCGATGATACGGGGGACACTCGACCATGCTTTGATGAGGTCCGTCTCAGAAGAAAACTAAATCATGAAGTTCTGATTGTCAAGAAGACCCACTATCGCCCTCTCATGAAGTTCCCAGGCGCCAGAGACAAACCTGTCAAATGAGTCCACCGAGGGTCTCCTCTTTCTAAACCGAGCTACCAGCGTAAGATTTAGAAGAGCTGTGGATTCCGTGAAATCTGAAGACAAAATATGGAGATTGGGGAGACCGTCGAGGAGATCCGTAACCATGGGGCTTAGCGATGATTTCGAAAAGTGAGAAAGACTGTCAGGGTTAGTGAAGGGTTGTAAATGGGCCCCTACTCTTTTAGATAGTGAATGCATGTGGGTATGTGTGTAGTTCCAAAAACTCTATATTACACGTGATTTCGTGAGTACTTGTAGTTGTTTATTCACTTTACTTTGTGATTACATGTACATTGTGTGCTACTATACTCATTAATATGTGTTATTCCTAAATATATATATATATATTGCTATTCTAGGTACACCATCTGGTTTTGTTCTTGGATCTAGGACAGGTGGCCTGCCAACTTGCGTTCTCCTTGTGAGTTGGGATGCACATGACTGACGATGAGGGTCTGATGTAGAGGGGTAGGAACATGATGATGCCTAGGGTATTCCTTGTAGAGAACCCCTATGACTTGAGTTATCATTTGTATGAGGTATGCACATGATTGACGATGAGAGTCCAATACATTAGAAAGGAACAAAAGGATGTATTAGGATGAAATAAATGAAGAAATGAGACTGATTGGTTCTTGGTCTCTAGTATGTTACTCGACGGTGTGCTTCGATGATTAAAGAATGTCAATTAGCTCTTAGTCATCAGTATGTGAACTCAATGATAAAGGGAAGATGATTAGCACTTGTTTCCCTTGAACACACATAGTACATACCTTATTGTAGAGATTTGATACCATGTCACACGATGATGTAGATAACCATGATTCGTTATACAATTGGATAATCATTGATTCATCTAACCCCTTGGTTATCCATTTGACATAGAACTAGCGTGGGTATGACCACGGGTTGGGATGCACGGTTAGAATAAAACCTCTTGGTTTTGGATTGTGTGTTTACTTCACATTATTTTTTATGGAATACACTTGTATGTTGATCACATCAGGCTTAGGATGCATTGGTGGTGTCCTGTTGAGTCTTGTACTCACACCCTACTTTGGAATTTCTGTACACATGTAGATTTTGTGACCACAGATATAGTGAAGGGAAAGGTCCTTATGATAGTCAGTTGAGCAGTGGAGGATGCAACTGGAATGGACCGTGACAGACACCCGAGTACCCCACATATAGTTGTTTATTTACTTTTATCAAGTATTTGTCTACTTCATTATACTCTTGACGTGGTTAGAACATTGAGAGATCTAATATTTATGTCATTATTTTTTTCTGCTTTTACTCTGATTGTTTGTTATTTGGTATAATCAATATTATTAATCATATGACATGATACAAAGGGTATAGGCTCCCCATGGTTTCACATGAGACCCTCACTGTTGTTCAGCAACCTCTTGTGTATGGAGAGGTGGGAATTTTGTCATGTATCATTTCAGCTCAGACCCAATGGTTTGGGTTGGGATGTTAAATAATGGATGTGAGAAGAGATTTCCACTTATGAAATTTCATTTTTTGTCTTTCTAGTTTATACCATGTCATACTATGAAGTGGTGAGAAGATAACTACATGGTGAAGATCTGGGATGTTTTCAATAGGGAATTATACTATATCCTCCCTCTTATAGAATAAATGTTTTCTTAGGATATTTCTTTTACTATTCTCACGGTGGCTAAAAAGAAGTTCATTTTAGGAATAAGAGCGGTGGCCCCAATTCCCACAGAACTCATAGAAAATTAAATATCTTACGACCAATGACAATTAATCTTTCAAATAGGTTTTAAAACTCTTGATCAAAAATATGATCATGAAGAACCCTTTTGCATGTATGAGACATTAGAAAGGCCACCTTAATCCACCACTTGATCAAGTTTCTCTATGAAAGAGAAGTATAAAATGAGAAACAAAACCTTACAGAAATTGTTCTCA
This sequence comes from Viscum album, assembly GCA_963277665.1. Lineage (NCBI taxonomy): Eukaryota > Viridiplantae > Streptophyta > Magnoliopsida > Santalales > Viscaceae > Viscum > Viscum album. The sequence continues at coordinate 448,596,131 of OY728147.1, forward strand.
AAGGTAAAAAAGAATAGTCAAACATGGATACATGATAGCGTATTATCATCTCATATGATAGGAAATTACGATTTATAGAAGAATTCTAAGAAAATATTTTATAGAATAGTGATTTTTAGAAATGATGGGTCTTTTAAGATCAATGGTAGTGGAATTAGTTATTTAAAAAATGACAAAAATAGAAAAATTGTGTTCTCTATGTGGATGGTTTGCATCAAATCCTCCTAGGAGTGAGTCAACACTATGACTCAAGATTGATAATAACATTTAATCAAAATTGGTGCACTATCAAAATATTATTATGGAATTCAATCATTAATGTATACAAAACTGATGGAAATTTGTTCCATGTTGATTTGAAAGATATCATTTTTTACTTAACTACTGAAGAAGAAAACAACTTATGTCACCAGATGTTGGGTCGCATTAATAAAAAATTCAGGGAGAAGCAATCTAATTTGAGGATAGTCCTCAATATCCCAAATCTGAATCATGAAATAAGAAAATTCATGTTATTATTTCAAGAGAGGAATGTTGTTCTACAAGTTCACATTAAAAAAATAATTAAAGGGCATTAAATCTTCTTGATCTCATCAACATATACATATGTGTTCTGATAAATGTCACTGGATATTATAGATATAGGTACATGGTTATTTTTATTGATGGATATAGTAGACTATCCTTTGTAATGACTATATATAGGTGCTGGGAAAATCCCTCAAGGAAGCATTGCAAAAAAATTTGGGTTGATTGTGCTTGTTGAAAAATTGGGTTTGTTTGTTGAAAAACAAGTTTTCCCTGGTGATTTTTCGAGTTCCAAGGATATTGTTGACAACATATGTTGAAAAATACCATGAAAAATGAATGGTCGATCTGGAGGAGATACAAAAAAAACATATATAAGGTTGCACTATTTTCCAGTGTTTGCCAAATTGTTGTGGCCCAAAATCTGAAAATGGGGAAATATATTTTTTTCAGCGGAAGTTGTGTGAAATATTGAAGGTGTTTTGGAAACATGACTATAAGAAATGTTTTGGGATCAGAATTCAAAAAAATGGAAATGGAATGATTCACATGAAACATTTATAAATGTGCGCAAAAGATGAGGTTGCGTGATAGAAACTTCCCTTCTCAATATGGCATAAAATAGGTTTTTTCATGCTCAAGGAAGATCTTGTGTGACAATTAAAATTATCTACATAGGGGTTGGCGATTCCTATAAATAAGAGGTTACCCCACTCATCCGATGAAACTCAACACCTAGAGAGAATCTGACCTCCGGATTGAGTAAGAATTTTATGAAAAGGGTGTTGCGTGAAAGATTTTGAGTTGTGTGCAAGCAAAGAAGGTTGTGCATAAGATTTTAGTTGTGGGTAATGTTAATGTTGCACAGAAGGGTTGTTTTGCAAAAAAAGTATAATCTTTCCCTCAAGGCATTAGAGTTGTTCGTAAGATGCATTATGTGTTTCATGAAAGATTTGAGGCTACCTAGTAATACGGTGGTAATGTTTTATTCATCAATGGATGAAAGTAAGTCATCAATATAGTATCTACATATAGTGGAAGAGGAATTTATTAGAGATAACATAAGTAACTAAAAGTCTATTAACTATGAGTGGATCTACTGAAGAATCAGTGATCATCAGTTGAGAGAGAAATGAGGTTTCAAATTGTGATTGCTTGTAAACATGGAGGTAAAGTGAGTGGTCTAAACATTGTGAAGAATAGTGTTCTTTTAGTGGATTTGATACATCTACACATTTCTAGTGTATGCTCCTTAGATGTGGCCTAGTGAGGGTGAACCATGTAAAATTTTTGTTTCATTTTCTTTCTTTCTGATTTGGTCATACTCTACAATGGGAAGGATATAAAAGAGAGTTCTGTCAAACAAAAATATAAGATAAATAGGGGAAGTTTTATTAATCTATCATACCCTGATTCACATCCTTTCTAAGGAAATCTAACCTAGTGGACCTAACAATAGGATATAGAAAGCGCTGGATGGCATGAAATTATTTCATCGAATAAGTGAGAATGATACTGGAAGAACAATAAATGTTCTGCGATTTGAAAACGGAGTGGAATATACATCCATTGAATAAAATAATTACATGGAATAATATGAAATAATTCATGAAGTGGATGTTGTGACAACCCCAAAACAAAATGGATTTTTTGAATACTGAAATCAATAAGTGAATAATATGGCCAGATCGATGTTGATTGAGAGTTGTGTCTCTTGAATTTATTGGAAATAGTTTGTTCAGAAATAAGTGTAAAAAAATCAAATAGGACATTATATTTGAGAAACCAAGACACTATATTAATATAAGTATTAAAATAATCCCTCTCTAAATTACATTTTGGTTTTTGAAAGAAAATGATTCATACTAAATAGAGAAGGAAATTAAGGCTAGTATGGTGATGAAAAAGATGAGGGAATATCCCACGAATATTCAATGAAGAGGAAAGCCTACATGAACTAAAATAATCTCCTTTGAAGAATTGTGTAATTTTATTATGTCAATATCATTGAACATAAAACAAAAAATTCCTCATGGAGCTCACATACTGATCTAATAAGAGATTTATAAGAAGGTGTACATGGAATAGATTAAAATGCAGAAGTATTGGAAGGCATGATGAAACATTCAGGGGTTACAAAATGATGATGATTGGGATGAAGAATAATATTCTGAAACCATGGATAAAGAAACATCTTCTGAACCTCACAGGATAAATATATGAGAAGAAATTGACCAATCCAACATCATTGGAGAATGGAACTCCCCATGAAAGATAAATAGAATGAGGGGTGAATTACATTATGCATTCCAATCTATTGTGGATCCAACCTCATGTGAAGAAGTATTGAAGTATGAATCATGAGTGAGGCCATGAATGAATAATTGGATCATATTGACATGAATAAAACATGGGATATGATTAAAAGACCTAAAAATCACAATGTGATTAGAAAAAAATGGACCATTAAGAACAAAATCGATGAAAATGGAATTGTAATAAAAAATAATATGTGTTCGGTGTGTAAATGATATGCATATATCGAATACATTGATGTTGAAAAAAATATCTCCAGTACCCTGAAAATATTCCATGAGGCTCATTCTTGAAATGGCGATTCAAAAATAGTACATAGTTTATAAAATGGATTTTAAAACGTCATTCTTTAATGGTGTTCTTGAAGAAGAAGACTTAATTGAAAAATGTGTGGTATTTATGATTAGAAATGATGAATAAAAGGTTTTTAGATAATGAAGTCTCCTTATGGTCTAAATTAGTCACAACATGCATGGTATTCTCGATTGGATTCTTATCTAAAGAAGCTAAAATTCAAAATTTAAGGTGTTGATCATAATCTCTATGTGAATAATTCAAATGAATATCAATTTACATATCTTGTGTAAGTGGATTATATTATATTTGGAAGAAACATATTAAGATTAGTGTAAGAGTTTCAAAATCACATTAAATCCTTATTTGGAATGTCTATAATGGGTGAAATCACATACTTCTTAGGGGTGCAAGTCATTTACAAGAAAGATTAATCCTTCATTTCTCAGGGAAAATACTCAAGAGATTTGTTGATTAAATTGAAAATTCATGACTCCAAACTGATGTCAAATATATATTTGGTTGGAAGAAAATATGGAAAGAATTTTTATTGGTCATCTATGGATCCCACACTATACAAGATAATCAATGGATGCTTATTATGCATGACTACAACACACCTAAATATTGTCTTTGAAACATTCTTAGTGACCCACATTCAAAGAAATCCGAATGAATAGAATTTCAAGAAAATTAAAATAATAATTATTTACATTCAAGGTTCTCTCAATTTTTTTGTGTACGTTAGAACTTGAAGAGATAATTAATTAACAACATATTGTGATGTTCAATGGGTCGGAGATGTGGTTGATAGAAAGTACACTATTAGAGGTTCATTTTTCATTGGAATGAAATGTGAGGGATGTTTTATAAATATAAAATAAATTACTTCTCTGAGAATGACTAAATTATAGTATATCATAGTTATAATGACTTGTACTCTGCTATTTTTAATGAAGAAACAACTTACTGATATTGGTGGGGAGTAAAAACTGCCAATGGTGGTTCAATTTTACACAAAAAGTGTGATTGATATCATGAATATTCATGTTCAACACTCTCATACAAAACATTTTGGGATCACCTATCACATCATAAATGAAAAATTTGAACATGGTGTGATAAAAATGGAGTATAATGGAACTGATGACCAAGTAGCTAAAATTTTATCCAATCTATTGTCAGTAAAACTGTTTGAGAGACATTGGTTTAACCTCAATGTGAATCCACCTCACAGTAAATGAGGATGAAAAGGTTGTACCACTCTCTCTAGTTGTGTAAAATTTATTAACTTATTTTGGAAGTAATAATGGTTTATGGGGGAGATAAAATCCATGGGGATGGTGTTTTTAGATCTATAAGTACACATACAGGTTCTTTGGGAGTGTGTTCTTTGTGTTTATTTCGTAAGGGGGAGAATGAATAAATTCAACTCTGTGAAAATTATTTTTTTCAGCCTAATAGGGAGTAATGGATAGTTTTAATTATTTTGATGGTTTGATGTTTGTATGTTTTTTAACAATCCACAAAATGCACTATGAAATAATGGGATTAGAGCTTCTATTGAACATATTTAATCCTTCTAAAACATGAAAACCAAATTCTTGTTTCCCATCTTATTTTATATGACAATATTTTCTATCGTATACTTATTATCATGGATGAGTTAACTCTTGTGTATCATGTTTTGATAGTTTCTAGTATATTATTTAATTTATCTATAGATTTCAAACATAACTAAAAGGGGTGATTATTGTAACCAAGGACTTCATACTTGGAAATTGAGTTTATTTTGTGTTTTTTCAATCCACAGTTATATGTTCATGGAGTTTAGAGGGAATGTAATCTTACATTACAAGTGGACTATACAGTTGAAGGAGGCTTCCATTCCCAGTGTTTTCCAAATTTTTATGCTCGAAAATCGGAGGAAGAGGAAAGCATCATTATAAGTGGTTTTTTTAGAATAACTCTTTCTAAATATCATAGTTGAATGGATTTCAAGGAGACTAGGTTTTGAATAGAATGTGATTCATGAATATTTGGATCATCATGAACATGCATTATTAACGACACTATGAGTTAATAGTAACCTCCTTGACTATAATAATGCTTCTCGTGTTAGTGAAATTTCATTGGGGATTCACGAGTGAAGGAACTGTGTGAACATATTTTTGGACTTACATGAAAAATCCATTAATGGAATTAATGAATCATGAGAGGCTGAGCCTATAAATGTGATACTACCCCCACTTCATTTTGTATGAAAATATTTGGTGGAAATGGATGTAGTAAACCAAATTTGTAAAGTCTAATATCTTTTTGAATCTGGTATAATTCTTAGATAGAGAATCAAAAAAATAAATTCATTAATTTAACCAATGATTAAGTATCTTTGTAAAATGTGTTTCATGATGGTTGGACATTCTGTGATCACATAGAGTACTATGAAGGTGGTTTTCTTTTGGAAGGTAGTGATCATCAAGAATAATATTTTTTGATCATCTGGTATAAGTAAAATGTGCATACAAGTGAAAAAATAGGTATTCAGTGTGAGTAGAGCCTCATGCATTTCTATGAAAAAGATTTAAATTCCAATATACTAATGCGACCTTCAAGATAATAAACTATGTAATACTTCTCCCAATGTTGTGGGCCAGGGGGAGTTGTCCAAAGTGTTCTAAGGGAGGAAGTGTTCTTCTCCTAATATCTTGTAAATTCATTGTTCCTAGAACATAATTACTATGTCTGAACCATTGTATTAAAAAAAACAGTGAATATTAGTGGATTTAGGTAAGACCGAGACACTATCAACATATGTTCCTTGGACAAGAAATTAGTGTGGGACTACATAAAATTTATTTTTTTCGTACTTCATGTGAATGATTTTTTCTTTGTTGAATCTTACATACATTTTTAACAAGTTCTTACCAATGATGGAACAATATTAATTATATTAAAAGAAAATGTTGACATCCTACTTCACCCATCCCATCTCAAGGTGTTTCAAGGTCCTTCATAAACCACATATAACATATCAGTTTGCAGTGAATCCAATGTTAGGCTCAAAGAAAGAATTTATGGGAATCACTATATATCCCATGAGGATGGGAAACAAGCCACACATTATTTTAGAGGCAACATGAATTTTTAGTTCATACGGTATGGACCATGGAATGAATGGGGTTTCCTAGATTTTTGTGGTTTGAAGAGATAAAAACAAATGTGAGTGAGGGATAAAGAGTCCCAAAACCTTGTGAAATGATCATCAATCAATTTTTCACATAGTTTGAGGTCATGGGGTATGGAACATGGTATGTAGTTTAAATTCATGTTTCTCAAACTAGGAAGTGGAAATATTTTCTATTGTGGTATATGAATGGAATGTTAAGGGTAAAACCTTATGAAAATGGGGCCAAGGAGGATCATATACAACAAAAGTAACAGGAATAAATTCACACATAATTTAGCATTGTAATTCTTGGAAAAGAAGGGGATATTAGTTTATTATCATATGGTTTGGACCATGGGATGGGTTTCCCAATAGGATATGTGTAATGTGGTAACATGAAAAACACGACATGAATGAGGACCACAGTTTCCCAACACCATCTAAAAAATTATTTATAAAACTCACACATTGTTTAAATTCATGATTCTTGGACTAGAGATCTTAGTTTAATTTCATTGAGTTTTAACCAGATGGGGATCCTAAAAAGACTATATGTATTATGGGGAGCTAAAAAATAAAATTTGAATAAGGATAAAGGGGGCCCAGTGCCATTCCACTTATTCTAGGGAGGACATTCACATTGTTTAATATCATTATTATTGTATATTGGTTCCTAGTTTAAGATTATAGTGTTCAGACAAAATATCTTAGTTTATGGTCATAATGTTTAGAGACAATGTTTTTCACAACATGATCATATTATTTAACCTACCACAAATATTCCTAATCTTGAATAAGTCATGATCGATTTTATAAAATAAGGAATAAAAATAAATCTTCTTGAAATGTCTATGTGAAAAGTAGGGGTGATGAGAAGCCTCGTTGAGAAAATCCCAATGATATTGACCCTCATACTCGATTCTCAGAAATGTATGGAGGGGTGAAACCATGGGTATTTTAATTACAATGAGTCATAGTGATATGAAAAGGAGGTATTTTGAGACTCCAATGATCTAGATAAGGGGTGACAATTTGGAATGGATCAGTTGTACACCATGTTCGGAGAATAGTGAACACAACTACACTAGTCAATAATGGGGTGAGAAAATCAAGGATATGCTATTGACCATGTTTGAAACATGGGGTAATCTATTTTTTTCTATAGATTCATTAAGGTGTTTTCTATGAATGGGAGGTGATCCTTGTCTTTACACCATCACCATTAGGGGTAGATAGGATTTTAGATATGGTGTAAATCCTAACTGAGGAAGACACAAATTGTGTAAATTTAATGAGAGAATGTCCATGTGGACTTAAACACTATCAGTTCCACTCTAATGTACATTAGAGCATGAAAATTGGGCATATAAGGGAGTATCATTTAGACTAGGATGTTGAAAATTGTTTAAGGTTATATTCCATGGACCAAAGAAAACATCAAATTGGTGTAGATAGTTTGGTGGAGTTTAAATTCCAATGTGAATAGATCTTGAGAGAAACAACACTACACAAAACACACCCAACATGACTTTAACATAGTTTATGGTCATTATTATTAGACCATGGTGAGACCATGGGGCCAATGGATTTGATGATTTTTACAGCCGGTCCCAGTGATGAAATTTATGGTCATCGCCATGTATCATATTATGATAGGAATCAAGAAACGAGTTTTTTGAAACATATCCTAGAAGATGATTAACTATGGTGGTTAGACTACCCTCTCTAATGAGTTAATTGAGGAATAAAATAGTTTATATGTGGAATCCCATGTTTTTAGAATGAGGTAAACATAATCTATTATCCTGGAGGCATCAAAATTTTGTATGTGGTAGTGTCCCACTTTAGCGTCATGTGTTGATGACGTAGAGTTCCAAGAGGATAAGTATAGTGTGGTAGAGTGAAAAACTCAATGTGAATGAGGGAAAAGAAGGACCAATTACAACAAAAAAGTTACTAAGTGGATTTGATGAATTATTAGCTAGCCATGGAGATTAGGAGTCTATAAATATCTATGTATTCCATGAAAATGGTAATTAAGAAAGATGTAGTTCTAAATCATAGAGTGGTTGGATATAGAATATAATGGGTTAAATCCTCTCTATTGAGATAATTGAGGAATATCATTACTATCATGGGGATTACCAAGTTCCGAGCATGGGGAAATTATTTTCATTCGTCAAATGATTATCATATGAGGCATCTTGGTTCAAAATTGTGTAAAATATTAGTTTAAATCCAAGTGGTGAGGATAGTTGTTCATCCCATGATTATTATATTGGGAAAATTTGTTTTATTTAGGGAGAAATAATCTCCTTGGTAGAAAAATCCTAATACTATCTAGGGAAAGTTTTTAGTTTAACGTCATGTGGTGAAGATGTAATCTTCTAGATTAATGTCTTAATGTTTGAACCATGGTAGGGGTGAGTATCTAAAATGTGTATTTTTAGTATGGTGTCATGAAAAAATAATGTTAATGGGGATAATGGAGAACCAACACCACAAAAAAAATCATGAGGAAACTCTCACATAGTTTGACTTCATGTGATTATGATATGGACATGTGATTTATTTTCATACGACGGGGACGATTTTTTATGTATTTTAATATCATGAAACCAAGATATTGGGAATTTTAGTTTAATATTATATCTCTTGGACTATATAATATGATTCTAGTTTAATTAAATTTTCCCTTGACCATAAGAGAAGATTTTATGGTTCTGCTTCATGGATTGTATGGTGGGTTTTATTTTATGTTCTTAAATCTCATACCATCAGGTGTTTTCGATGGATATGTGTAGTGTGGCGGGTTGACAAACCCGATGTGAATGAGGTCTATGGAGGCCCACCACAACACCTCACATTATTTGGAAGATTCTGACAATATTGAATGTTTTTTTTCTTAGGAATGGACTCCTATTTTATGTCCATAGAGCTTGGAACATGTTCTTAGTTTATGTTCATTGAGCATGAACCATGGAGATGAATTTCAAATAGATTCATGTAGCACATATGATTGAAAAAAATAGATGTGAATGGGTCTAAGGAGTACAAGAATCACACCATGTAACCCTGATAAGGCTCACACACAGTTTAAATTCATGATTATTGGACTAGTGGGCTATTAGTTTAACGTCATATAGTTTTTATTGTTTTGGGTGGAGATTATCTCAAAAGGGATATGTTTATCATGGAAGGAAAAACTCAATGTTAATGAGGGAAAAGGGTTCCAAAATCCACTCAACACATTCCAAATATAATTCATATATAATTTAAATTCATGATACATGGACATTAATGCGTATTTTATGGGCGTAGAGTTATGAACTAGCACACCATTTAATGACATGTGACTCGGGACATTAGTGTGACTCAACCATGCTTGAGGATACCTCCTCCCAAATACTAATCATGTGTGGGATATTCTTTTTTTGAGAAACAAGGAGTGTTACCAAGTTCATGTTTCTCTTGTGGGAGAAAACAATGAGGGAGAGAAAGTTATTATCAAATCCAATGAGGGTGAATGTGGATTTCAAGTCCTAGATAATGAGATGTATTACTAGATGATGTATGGGGAATGACCATTAACCATGTTCAAATCATATGATCAATATCTGTATCAACTAGAACTCAAGAGAAAAATAAATGAATGATTGACTATTTACCGTGTTCAAGACATGAGAACCGTTGATTGCTGCTAAGGATTGATCAAGACGTGATCCAATGATAGTAGGAAAGCTAGTGTGGCATGGAACCATTCTTTTAGTGAGCCTATTCAGATTGAGAGGATCATAATTACCCAAACTAAAGAAATCATGAAGGATAGAGGGGAAAATGGGTAATGTTATACAAATAAAATTATGGCATGGATGGGCTAGAGGTGAAACATATGGGTGTCACTATGTATCTCTTATAGACATGATTCAATTCATATGTAGTTTGGGGAGTGTGACATGGTTGGAGACCATTTCCCGGTGGCAAGGAAATCTAATATGGTGAAGGAGGGAGGCATCCCACAATTTTCTTGGGTAATACCATGTTCAAGGAATGTTGTAATGTTCTTAATCATCCCATACATATCATATAAGGCATCCCAATTTAGTACGTGGTAAACTCAATGATTTAACATTATTATTGAGGATGATAACTCCTACTTTAATTTCATAGATTTTGGATCATGTGGCTCTTAGTTTAAGGTCATTGAGTTCAGACAATGGGTTTATTAGTAATAGTTATTAGATTTTATCCCTTGGATATTTGAATAGATATAAGTTGAATGGTTATTAAAAAACAACATGTGAATGAGAACCATGAATTCCTATCACCACACCACATATTCTTGAAAACACTTGCTTGTGGTTTTAAGTTATGATGCTTGGAATTGAACTTCTATTTAATGGTATTTGGTCTTGGACCTAGAAAATATTTTATTTTCATGTGACCGGGGAAATGTTCTACAGTTTAAATTCATGAGACTGGGATGGTCGGTATGATCTTAATTTCGGGTAATTAAGCTCATATCCATGAAAAAAATCATGGTTATATTGCATTTTCCCTAATCTTTTTTAGCTTGAGCACATGGGTACAAACCCTACAATGGTTTACAATCCAATGTGAGTAATTTTCAGTGTATTAAAAATGATTTGTGTGATTCATTCCCCATAGAATGTATGCACATAACATAAGAAAGGATACGTCAGTCTGAGAATGTCCCAAGGACACCGACCTTATAACTCATTGCACACAGATGCATGGAGGAGAAACACCAATGTTTTTGGAATTCCACGAAAATATAGGGTGGTATAGAGGAGGTCTATCAAGAATAATATGATCTGGAAAAGGGTTTACTGATGGGTAATGATCGACTATTGACCATGTTACATAAAAGGGTCCACAACCACACAAGTCATTAATTGGTTGAGAAAATTAATGATCAAATTTTTACCATGTTCGAAACACAACACCCATTATTTGATTCAAGGGATCCATCAATGATTGGCCCTGGATGGGAGGTGAACCATTTATACTAGTAATAATTTCTTTTAGGGGGACCATCTAGTTTTTTAGGATTATGGAGATCTGAAACATGGAAGCCCTAAAGTGTAGAGATTGATTGGTGGAATCTCTATATATAAATCAACACTTTCTGTTCTATTCCATATCCCATGTTAGGACATCAATGGTAGTGTCAAGAGGTTGAAGTGAAAACCATCCTAAAAGAAGATGGTCCTGATATAGTAAGTCTCATTTTATATGAGGAATCCTTACTTCAAGACAGGAAACTATATCATACTTTTCATACAATTCGTCTTCAATTTATATGGGGTAAGTTTGTAGTTTAAAATATTGAACTGAGGTATTCATGATTGTTAGTTTAAATATGTATTTCTTGGACTATAGGGTTACAAATAGTTTTACATCATAATGATTATAACTATAAGTAATGATTAATGTCATGTAGATTTGACCAACTGTGAATAGTTGATGGTCTAACTCATTGGACCATGGATCTTTGTTTACATTTCTAGAGTTTGGACTATAAATAATAGTTTATGTTCATAATGATTAAACCTCTAGAAAATAGTTCAAAATAGTGATGCTTTGACTATGGCTATGATGGTCTCAATGGTACCTCTGTGGCACAGATGGGATACTACATTTTGTGAATGTAGCCAATGAGGGTTTCATACCACATGAATACCCTGATATGAACTTCATATAGTTTAGGGTCATGATTATTTGAGAACTAATAGTTCCAAGGGACTGACAGGATTGATGAATTTGTGGCTAGGCCCCAAGAAGATATGTATGGCCATCATTACACATCCCATAAGGATGGTAATCAAGTTAGGTTTAATTCTAAAGCACGGTATGGTGGGATACCAACACTGGTGGTGGGGGAGACCCTTTCAGGTAAGGGAACTGAGGAAACCCATAGATTTTACCTGTCATGACATGCTTACAATAGGGATTATGTCTATGATTTAATGTCGTGTTCTGTGGAAATTATGATATTTTTCATCCCATATTGTTTGGGTCATACTGTATCGATACAAGGTAAAATCATCTTTCACCGATAGGCATCCATAATCTCGATGGGGTAAGGTTTTAGTTTAACATCGTGTTCTATAGACATTATCACATAGTTTAATGTCATGTGATTGAGATGATGGTTATTGTGTCATCAAATTTCATGAAACTAGGATTCTTAGGTAATCATCCCACACACATTTCTCCAAGATATGGAGATGTCACACTAGGAAGATAGAGGACACAAAATCATTTTTATGAAAGATCCTTGATGATGTGATCCCATGATTTTTCTAAAAATAATACCTTAAGGAACATGGTTGCAGGGGAAGGGTCCAATAAATCCCATCCCAATAATACATATTCCCTGAGGATGAGGGGTTTATATTATTGGATTAGACTAAAGTACCCCATTCTTCTACATGGATGTTCTCTAAGCATGAATTGGTTTATTTCATGGGGAACCTTCCACATGCTAGTGTTGGGACCAAAACAATGATCTTTTTTTGCTGGTTTCTAAAGCTATAGGGAGAGTTGACCAGATGCGCCTAACCAAACGTTGGGCTATCAATCCCAGTTATATTAGAATACTTATATATTTAGTTATCTAGGTGATTTGGAGAATCACATGGGTAGTAGGGGTCTCATGAGCTATTTGATAGAGGCCAGCTAGAGCAGGGATAATAGACTACCCTTAGAGTTGTACTGGTGTCTCAAGGAAATTTTCTCCTTGCTGTATTAATGAAAATATGGTTACCAATAGGCCTGGAATCCTGTAACATTTGTAAGAATGGATGATGTAACCTAGTAGGTGCTAAATCTTGGAACGTTGGTATGATGGGGGGAAGGTGTCTTCTAGGAGTGAAATCCAGGATCATCAGTACAATAGGGAAATGGCTCCAAGTAGGAGTGGAATCCTAGAATGTCTGCACCATGAGGTGATGGTTCCTGAGAGGCATGCAGTCATGTAATGTCAGTTCGAATGGGTGATGGATCTTAGGCAGCTTCTAAGCCTATATGGTCAATTCAATGAGGCAATAGCGCTTTGTAGGCATGGATTCCTGGAACATCATTTCTATAGGTCTATAGTGTTGGAGGGTCCTAGAATCCTTGAATTTCGGTAAGATGGGGTGATGGATCCTTGGAGGTGTGGAAGCCTGAAAGATCAGTTTGACACTTTGATACCACCTTGATGGTGTGGAATCTAATACCATCGGTTTGATGGGTGTGATGTCACCATAGAGGCCTGGAAACCAATAACATCAGTTCAACGAGGCGATGAATCACATGAGGCATCGATGAGTGGAACAATTTTTAGGTGGGTAGATGACACTCTAGAGGCATGATAGCATGGAATTTCAGTTCTATGGGGATATAGAACCCTGGAGGCATCGAAATCTAGATGATAGGCTTGATGGGGTTATGGAAAATTAGAGTAATGGAATCCTGGAATGATTCTCTGATGGGGGGATGTTGTGTGGGACCTGTGAAAGCCTGAACATTAGTTTGACAGGGTGATGGAGCCCAGGAGGCATGAAATCCTTGAATGTCAGTTCAATAGTGTGATGCCACTAAGTGGCCTAAAATTCTTGAATGTTGGTTCTATGGGTTTATTTCCCCCAAGATGAATGTAATAGTGTAACATCATCTGGATGGGATGATGGATCTTAAGATTTGTTGATTCCTGCAACATTAGTTTGACCGGGTGATGGAAACCTAGAGGTATAGAATACTATAATTTTGTTTCGATAGGGTGAGGGATTTTAGGAGGTGTGGAAGCCTGTAACTTCTATTCTATAATTAGGGGAAACCCTAGGAGTATGGTGGCTTGGAGGATCGCATTAGTTGTTATAGTATAGAGGACCACATCTTTGGTTCATGCTGTGGGGAGGAACTCCTTTTTGGTTGATACAGAGGGGAAGAAAACCTCATTGGTTTATAGAGTGTGGAGGACCTCTTCTTTTTTTTGATTAAGTGGGGAGAACCTAGGCTTTTGTTTATGATGTTGTTGAGAGGGCCACTTCTTGGTTAGATATAATAATGGGGGGACTTCCATTAAATATGTTCAAAAAGAGAAGAGTGCCTCCAATTTTTTTCATGATAAAGTGGGGAGGAGATTCATCCTGGATGATAGTGTCATTTGAAGGATGTCTGTCAATTATATTGAATAATTAGGGAGGACCTCCAAATTGGTTGGAAACAAGGTAGGGATGACCTCCAATTTAGATTGTAGCGGAATGGGGAGGACAGCTATGGAGGTTGTTGAAGTAGAAGGGAGGACCTCTACTTTGTTTGATGATGGAAGGAGAAGGACCTCCACTCTGGCTGATAGTGACATGGGGATTACCTCCCTGTAGTCTAGTAAAGAAGTGGGCATGACCTCCAATATGGTTGTTGATGGAATGGAGAAGATGTATTATTTGGATTATAATAGAACGAGGAGGACCATCGTGTAGTCAGTTGAAGATGTGGGGAGGACATGAATATTGGTTTCTGATTTAATGGGGAGGACCTCCACTATGGGTGATAATAGCATGGGTAGGACCTCCATGTAGGATATTAAAGAAGTTTTGAGGACATACAAATTAAGTGTTGTATTTTGGAGGACCTTTATATTTTTTCCTCCTTAGAGTATGGAATTAAATTGTTCTTAGTGGTGTAATATGATGAGAGAGTTATCCTGGAATTCCCATGATGTTATTGGGGTCTTGATCCTTGATGGATAAAAATGTTTCATGGTTCACCTGTTTTAGGTGTATAATAGTATCCATCGATGATGTCAGCATAGTGAAAATAAATGGGGTGATTCCCACTACATTGCCTTTGTGGGTGGTGGTGTAGATGAGGCACTGATGGAATGGGGGTGATTTTCTCAACATAGCCTATGTGGGTGATGGTGTCGATGAGGTGTTGATGGTGTGCGGGTGATGATCCCAAAACATCCCATGGGATGGAGGTGTCAGTGAGGTGGCGATGGAATGGTGGATGACACCATATGCATGGTCCACATGGGTATCGATGTCGACAAGGATACAAGTGAAT
Source organism: Viscum album (assembly GCA_963277665.1). Taxonomy (NCBI): domain Eukaryota; kingdom Viridiplantae; phylum Streptophyta; class Magnoliopsida; order Santalales; family Viscaceae; genus Viscum; species Viscum album. Next base: position 448,611,513 of record OY728147.1, read on the forward strand.
GGGATATTTCCCTCTATGTGGCCAATGAGGGAAGAAAAATTGGTTATTTTTCATTACCTCCGTATATACACCCTCCAAATGTTACTGAACCTCTGTAATATGTAGGAGAGTGGATTCACATGGAGGAATACATTATTTTGTAAAACCTGACATATTTATTCTACTCTTAATTTAAGGAGAATACATTCATGTTGGGTTCACCATTTCTATTTCCAATGGTATCACCAAGGCGTGCCCATACATTCGTACATGGTTGTGCATGCTGGAATTCCTTTTACCCCCCATTCTTACATTATAAAACCAAGAGTATTTCATAACTTTCAATGGAAATATATTTTCCTTGGTCTAAATGGGATTATGGGATGATTGTACCTATTTCTATGGAATCGTCTTTAGACATTGTCACTTAGCCCAGGTCTCCCTCATAGATATGATTCATGTCCATGAAACTCATTCCCAGTTCTATCTTGAGGTGAACACATGATAATTAATATTTTTTGTCTTCATAGGGAAGCAACATTTCATCAGATTAGATGGTAACTTCAATAATGTCTAGGAATATTTGGATTTTAGGTGTCTTTTCACATGTATGTTCATCCTCTTTGGATAGAATCTCACATGAGGCATCATAAGAGGCCAAAACCCAAGAATATCTTAGCGATCATGAGGTAGAATTTATATTGGAATGATTCATTAAATTATTCTTACCTCATGAATAGAAAATGTATGCATAGGTTATATATTTGGGATAGGTCACAAGTTCTATGTCCTATGGAGATGGATCAAGATGTGTGGACGAGATGGATTGGGTCTTGATTTTAAATTATTATGGAGACATGCACAAGTTTAACATATTCTAAGGATAGGTTTGTTGATCTGAAGTTTTATTAATTTATATCAAGGAAGTGTGTCTCTAGGATGGATGATTTAACACCGTGAAGGTTTACCAATGGGTGGTAAATCCCCCATAGAGTCCAAACCCAAGATTTTGATCGTAATTCCACTTGAGTATGATTAGGATGGATGAATCTAAATAACCATTGTGGCATAAAAATAGTTGCATCCCTCATAGGGAATGTGTCAAAACTGAATGGTTTACCTATTTAGTGGAACATACCAAGGGGATAGAACCCGGGAAGTTGATTTGAACTCCCCTTCTGGTGAATTAGGAAGGATGGATCAAAACACCCATTGTGGTGGATCCACAAGGTGAAACCCTAGGTGGGAATATGCCATAGCTAAATGGTTTACTGATGTATGGGAAATATCCATTGAATGGGAACCTATGGTGTTGATAAAAACACTCCTTAAATAGGATTATGATGGATGAATTAGAACTCCCCTTGAGGCAGACCCAGAAGGTGTTTCACTAGGATGGATATTGTGACATCAGAATAGTTTACTGATGGATGGGAACCCCATATAGAGGGGGAATCTAGTATATTAATCACAACATCTCTTGAGGTGGATTGGGATGGATGGATTAGAATGGCCTTTTAGGTGGACTTGGGAGTAGCGGCCCTAGGAGGTAAGATTTCATGCCAGAATGGTTTACTCATGGATGGGAAATCCCCATTCATGTCGAACCTAGGATGTTGATCAGAACAACCCTTGATGTAGATCATGATAGATGAATCATAATTCCCCTTGAGGAAGTCCTATGATGTCAGTCCCTTGGTGGGAAGATTTCATACCTTAATGATTCACCAATGTATTTGAACACACCTTGAGAAAGATCCAGATGCTTGATCATAATGCCACTTGAGGTGGACTAAGGAGGTGTGTCCCTAAGAGGGAGGGCCTAGGATTCCAATTTTTTAGGATTTAACCTTAGGGAGGATTCCTATGTATCTTGTCAAGAAGATAAGGACAAAAACCCATGTAGTTTTACACCTTGATTGAGCTTATAATGATATGAATGATCCATATAGTTAAGCATCACACAGTCAACATGCTCACATCCTGAAATGAGCTTTGATAGGGGATGGTTTGGTCCTTTTGTGTGGAAGTATCCTGAGGGACCTAGAGGAGATTTGGTCTCCCAGGTGTGGGGCATGATCTTACCAGGGGTATGGCCTTGAGTACATGAGGGAAAAATTGAATGTTGAGTATGGACCTTAAGGATGTTTCCTATGTCTCCCATATGAATGTGAATCATGACCCTTGTATTTCAAAATTGTTTGGGATTATACATGAATGATTTCCATTTCATGAGGAATATTTGTTTTTGGAATTATATGGGGATTACAGATTGATGTCTCTCAAGTGCTTCTAGGAGCAGTGATGATGTGGCTGGGGCTTAAACGTGGAAGCTACTCGGTCAGTTCTAGGAGTAGAAGATGATTTGGATTGGTCTTTCTCATTGAAGATACTCATTCTATCTTTCTCATGTGATGTCATTAGGGAATCATATGTTCATTACATAAGGTAATGTTTCAATTTAACGTCATGTTATTATACATGGTGTGTGGGGTGCTTATCAATTGAGTTTCCCATTCCATCTTCCTCATGTATGTTCGGGAGGGAATCCCAACTCGATGGTGGTTTGAGTTATATTATTGGGGCATAAAACTTGTGAGAATGACCATTTGGGGTTTATAAGGATTATCAGGGATTTATGTGGGACTTACACTATGGTCCTGCCCATTCATCTTCCTCGTGTTGGGTTATGAAGGCATCATATTCTTGAATTATATGTTATACTATTGTTTAATGTCATTTATTGTGGATTGTGGAAGGTATTATATTCTCATGATCATGGAATGATGATTCTTATGCTTGATTCATAAGTAATCATATTCTTGATTGAGAGGGTATGTTATAGTTTAAAGTCAATTAGTGAGGACTATAGAATGTCTTCTCTTCTCGTGATCATGGTATGAGTCATATTATTCTTGATGCATAAGGAATCATATTCTGGAATAATAAGGTATGGTATAGATTAATTTCATTTAGTGAGGACTACTAGGAGTACTATTCTTTGAAATAGATGGTGTGGGACGTACACAAGAGTGGGAATTTATGGTTTGCACAGACATGGGACCTAGGTGACGAATTTTCTAGAGATTCCTGATGAGTTGATAAACCCTTGGTACTCATGGAATTCAATATATGATTCTAAACTCATGATATTGGAAAGGGAGCTAGCGAAATAAGTTAAATCAATTTATTAAGGGTATAGAGGTGTACCACAACTCATGGTATTTTATGGGTGGAAATTGGGCTCGTCTTGGGGTGAAACTAAAAATTTCATCTGCTGGACTAGAAAAAATTACTATATGACTCCACATTATGCATGGGGTTCAATGATTGTAGTGTCAGGACTGGTTAATAGGGCCAGTACAATAGCCATAAAATGGTCCTAATCATAGGTATGGTGGTGCAACCCTTACTCAATGGACCTATAAAAGTGAAACCAGGATTTTCATGAAAGAAATGGGTTCTGATAGCTTGGGGTCTTAAAAAGGTTTGGGATTTATGGGGGTAGGGTTTAATAAAGGATAAGTATTTAATATATCAAGGGGTGTTCTTTGTGAGGGATAAATGCTTTATAAATCCTCAATTACCTCACGGTAAGGAGTGATTCATGAAGGTTGGATGATTCATGAAACCTGGAGTGCCACATAGGGCCTCCTTCCTTCATTTAGGGCTGATTTCATAATGAAATGTATATCCACCTTAGGTAGAGTATTTAAAGAACTAAATAGTGGATGTTTCTTGAGGACCAGGGGCTTCATGGAGTAGTGTCTCACAATGCCCAGGATCTTTGTCAATTGGGAGCATGATGTTGCGGACTAGTGGAGTCTCCTCTTCTTAATTATTACATGAGAGGGGAGGCATTCATACATCATGGTGTTTGCAAATATTAGACTTTCTCACGATGTTATATGAACATTATGATGTGGTGTCACTCTCTGAATCCAGTAGTTTCATACAAATATATTTACCATCAACAATTTATGTAGACGTGAAGAACTCTACAAACCAAACCTCAGTGACTGGTGATTCATGATGGGACCCCCAAAAATTTATCTTTGCAAATGTATATTCTTGAACATGACCTTTTAAAACCTATTTCAGAAACATGGAATCAATTTTTCATAACATATGATTTTTATCCCTATACAGGATCTACGAAAATTCAAATTGAAGCCTTCCAATAGAGCTATGCATCTGGATTAGGACCGTCAACAATTTATGCATTCTTTTATTCCTTTTTGTAGGTGCAAGAATTATCCATACAGAAAAAATATATATAACACCTATGAAATCCCTAATTCATTAATTTTTTTGTATTTACTACACAGCTTTTGAATTTTCTCTAGAGTAACTATGTTCTAGAGTGTTTGATTCCGGGTTTTTGAATATTATACAACAATTTTGATGTTAGACTGTAATTACAATTTTTTGAATTGGAAATTAATTTTACTCTTAAGAACCTCATTTTCGCTAGTTCCAAGATGATCATATCCTATGTAGGTTTAGAATTGAATTATTCTATGTCAGGGAAAATGGAAAATGTTACTAACTTAATTTTCATTTTAAAATCCTCAAAAATAGTTATGTGGGGATTCATAGTGTGAAAGATATCAACTATTCTACATATTGGGATCTCAAGCTAGTTGTAAATATAAATATTGAGAGAGAATGTCATCATGACCATATTCCATGATTACATCATGATATCCAAATATATAAAGTTACTAAATCTACTAGTATAGAGATTGTTTAAACATATTAAATTTGTATAATGTTGAAAGGATCACACCACTCATGAATGATCAGTTTTTTAATATTGGTAATCTTGATACATACTTGAATAATATATTACAGTGAAAACAAAAATAAAATCCATAAAAATATTCGTCCACCCATAAAATCTTTCATGATATCCTTCTTTATATCATATTGAAATTGAATCAAAAAAGGATGTGAGAATATTTTTTAAGTGTGGGAATGCATAGAACGAAATCTAACATAGAGTAAATAAGGAATGAATAAATTATATAATTAAATGATGATCAAATAATTCAGAATATATTTTATAGAATGATTTTAATACATTTCCATTAATATCATAACTACTATAAAAACACATATACATGAAAATTTTATTTCATAATGATGGAATTCATAATAACATTCATCATCAACATGTCGTAAGGGACCCATACTAAGCATTCCATATAAATGCGTATGTAATATTCCAAACAAACAACATGTTATTTTCTAATGAAAACAACCTATTCATAAATTATTTATATAATTTTAGGGCCAAAAAATCACTAAAATGTTCAAAGGTATTCATAAAATAAATAAATTAACAAATTAATTAATGTTCCTTAATAACAAAAAACTACATATACAGGATGACCAAGCAGAATGAATTTCAATACATTCTAATGTCAACATTATCATATGATACCACAAAAAATATGGTGGATGGATTAATTTATATTATTTAATCATTAATGTACATGTTTCATCAAATTTCATTCACATAAATGATAATAATTTCAAGAGATCATTGGAAATTTTTTTGAGGAAAATAATCTTTTCATTTTGAAATTTCATATTTAAAATCTAACAAAGTTATAAAACATTATAAAAATAATTAAATTTTAAATAATAAATGAAAATATGTTTTTCAATATTCTATTCAAATAATATTCATTAAAATAGTTATTGTTTTTCATGTAGTAAACATTAAAAAAATATTCCCTTAAAATTTTCCCAAAAAAAATCGAAATTTATTAATTTGGAAAATGAAAAGAATGAAATTTTTAAAAAACACATTGAAATTCATAAATCAAAAAAAAATTACTTCAAAAAATTATTATATATTACAAAAAACGTTCTTGAAACTATCTTACAAATTTGAGATATAGACAAAAAATATTTTTTATCTAATTGATATTTAAATTTATTTTTACATAAGAACATTCATTTGGTGTTTATGGTGATAAATGAAGAAAAATGTAGAATTAATACATGAAAATACATAAATAACTAGATTTCAAAAAAAAAGGTTTAATACAAAAACATCATATTATCTCACCCAATAAATTCATGAACATAAGTAATCCTAAATGAGGATGAGACTGTGAAATAAACCCTTAACACTGGGAAAACATTTGAATCATAGAACCCATGAATGAAAAAACATAAAATCAAATGATCAATATCATTACTATAATTATATTCACGATATCAAATTTAAAATAGGTAGTATATACACCACATAATTATAACAAGTGGGGAATATGACATATGTCACATAGAAATAAATATGCGATGAGAAACCCTTAGACCTAGTCTGACATGATTCATAAGTGAATTTAAACTCTTGTATGTGAAATTTAAATTTATTGTGAATCCATACCAGAATAATATACATAAATAAAAAAATATTTACAACATTTTCACATCCATTTATAAATAATTTTTTATTGAAATTTCTTTTTTTAGTGATAACCATATATTTTCAGTTGTTTTGGTAAAAGAACCTTTCTCAATGTTCCATCTTCACCAAATGTTTATCAATGATATGAATATAATATATATATATATATACTAATTATATATATATATATTAATGAACATTAGTGATGTGTGTGCACAAAATAAGAATCAAATCACCTTATTGAGGTTGTTTTTTACACATATGAACAACGATTGTTTGTATTGTTGAGTGCATCAAATTAAAGGTTTATTTTATACTCTAATTTATATAGTATAGCAGGAACCCTATGTCATCTATTTATGGAGACAATGATAATTGATTAAAAATCTGTTTTGATAATTTCATTATGAAATAGTGAATGGGATAATTTATTTGGGGTTTTATGATTTTAAAATAGAAATTGAAACAATATTGATAAGTGAGAGAAACTAGTTAAAGAAATCATGATAAACACATGTGAGTGTACCTTGACGCTAAATTTTTCATCTCTATAAAGGTGAATGGTAAATTTCATTGATTAAATGATGTATTTACACTAAAAAAGTTAGGAATGTGATTTTAGACTAGTTTAACACATATAACTTTTTTGATTAGTGATATAGATTACTGAACACCCCTCAAGATCAACAGAATGACATTGATGTATAAACCAAACTAAATTAAGGAACCAGATCAATAGTGTGATGAGATGACCATAATTGTTTCAATGATATGATTTCACTAAATAAAATACATACATATTCATGTGTTATAGTATTTCGATTTTATCAACTATTGTTACAAATCCTCATACTCATTAAATGTGAGGGGTGAGAAAAGATATGAACACATTAAAATAATCAAAAGATCCAGGTTTTACATGAAAGCATGAGGATTATTGTTCCTTTTATTTTTATTTCATCACACTGAAATAAATAAAAATCAAAAGTTATAAATTAAGAAAAACAGAAAATAATTGTCGAAATTCAATTACCATACAATTATTAAAATCTCGGTGATTAGGATTATAACAAATAACAACCCACAAATTGATCACTAAGAAGTCTTAGATGTATATGATGGATAAGATGATTAAATTTGAAGAAGGAATCTAAAAAGTCAATTCACCCTCACCTCTAGTCGTAAAATGTTAGATAATGAGGATGAGGGGTGTTCATATGGGAAAACACATCACAACTTCCAAAAAACAAGACATTTCTCTAAGAGACTAGAACCCTATTAATGGAATACGTTTTACTCTTTATTAGTCCAGAAGATTTACTAAAATAATGCGTGAAAATGTCTTAAACTTTAAATGAGAAGTGTTCTATCGAGTTATCCATCCAATGGATGAAGAATCTATCCAATTGGAGGTTTGAGGACTGATTTTTGGCCCAAATACATAATGGTGGTCAAAAATGGCCTACCTAGAATTTCTTTAATATTTAGAACACTTTTGGTCCTCCAAATATATGAATTTTTCTGTATAGTCTTCTAGTGAAATGTATATTTCACGTCTTTTCACTCCACCACAAATTTTCAACAAATTATATAAGCAGATTATCCACAATAAATATTCAAGTCCACAAGTGTGGCCAGGCCTTTACACAGTTAGGCATATTTTTCTTGAATTCCATCATTGGATCTATAAATTACCTACTCCTACAATGTAAAAATTAAATAAAGTGTAATTAACCAATTTAATAGTTATAATCATTAAAATATTTAATCAAACATTAAGTTAAAATTGTTATTATTTATGAAATATTCAATACAAAACATGTTTAATATAGTGGTGTAAGAGTTTAGAAGAATAGTGAATCGCTATGTGATCACACCCCCATAAATAAACATTTTCACTCATGGTAAAAGTAATAGTTCCATAAAAATTTATACATATTTATTTTTTCAACAGTATTAATATTTAACATTCAAGGAAATTTATATTAATTTTTGAAATGTGGTCAAATAAAAAACCACATCAAGCAGTTATTCCAAGTGATCACTGAAAATGATTTCTCATACATTGTATCAGAATGAAATTGAAAGGGAAACATGATAAAAATATGATATAAGAATTAAAAATTAAAACATCCCCCTAACTCTCCAAGTGTGTGTGTGAATATGATTCCATGTTCTTCTAAATTTATAGTCAGGAAATATTGGTTATTTTCAAAAATTCCTTCTTACCTAAATCTTTCCACCAAACATTCCCTACATCCTTTTCGATCGAATATTATGGCACAGTCACTTAAGAAGTACTAGAAGTTAAACCATAATATATTGACCAAGATATTCCCATTTTTTACATTTTATCACACTGTCATTATTTTTTTGTATTCTATTTTTTCTGGGTGTACAACTGTCAGATTATAGGTACACAATCATTGGTAAATATGGCATAGTGACGAAACAGATCATATAAGGAATGAACATAAGGAAAAATAATTTTAATAAGTAGATAAATATTAACATAACTTATATTTACATTATATTATGTATGTAACATTCAAACTTAATGTTTTGGTGCAAAGGTTTGTAGAGATATTAAGTGGGACAATATTCCCAAAAATGATCCACACAAGGGTTATCAATCATCTGAATGATTTTATAAAGATAAAACCATTTATATCATTTAAAAACAACCAATTTACTAAAAATCACTCTCTAATGTTAAATTCATGGAATCATTACCATTCCCTAACTTAGAAAAAATCTAATTAAATGTTGATTGAATGTGAAATCAATAATATCCACATGAATGTTTAGTAATTTTATTGTTTTGGTGAGTAAGAGTGGGGGAGAAGGTAACATTCTTGTGAAAAAAAAAGAAAAAAATATAAAGAATAAATCATATGTAAATATTATTGAACTCAGAAAGGTGGGGGAAAGAAACAATACTATTCAAAAAGAATTAATTATAAGAAAGAAGAAAGATGATGAGAATAATAATGAAATCAATAATATACCCACCACAGACCTAGATTTTGAAAATTCTCCACTGTTTGAAAAGAGAATATTGGAAGTAAGGATAAAACCTTGAGGGTTTCACTGATATGATTCTTCTTGAAGATGGATTTCCTCCACTAGTTGATTTTGATAATACTCATTATTTTTCTTATGTATCTTTATATAGATAGTACTATTTCATACAATCTAGTCAATAAAAAACTATATATCACCAAAATGCTATGTTTTAGTAATAGTTTATGGATTGATCCATTGGTAATGAAACTTACCTAGATATAGGATTATCCTAGAATTTTACCTTAGGACCTCCTGACCAATATCAAACCTCTACTAATGGATCATCTTGTTAGGTATAAACTTTGTATTTTCTATATATATTATAAAGTTATTATATGAATCTCATTGATTTTCATCCAACTCTTGAATTTGAAACATTCTATTCTCACCAAAATTTGATAGATTCATATTACATTGTTTAACATCCCAGTATCCACTGTGTTTTACCTCTATCAAGAGGTGGAAATACTTTCCAAACACAATCATTTATGGTGACATTGCAATCAAAGTTTTTAAAGTAGTACGGTATTCCAAAAGTGAATCATCTATGTGAAAACTCCAATCATTACTATTGGGTTGTGCCATTTTTTTATAAATTAAATTAACTTATTGATTTTAGATTTCATCTTGCTCATAGTTTTGGTTTGATATGCACTGGATACTTTATGAACGACTCCATACTTAAAAAGAGTTTTTCTTGTTATGATTGAAAAAATTAAAACTAGTATCACTAATGATGATTCTTGGAAAACCAAAATGACTAGAAATTTGGGACCTCAAAAAATAAACAACCACTCATGAGTGATCAGTCCTTATAGCCTTTTCTATTACCCATTTAGAGAATTAGTCAACAACTTCTAACATGTACTCAAATACAAATTAATATGGAAAGGTACACATGAATTCAATTCCCCATGCAACAAATATTTCATAGAATAACATTGTTTATTTTGGAATTTCGTTATTTATGGAGATATTCTCATTGAATTGAAATCATGTGTATGACTTAAAAAATATATGGTCATCTCTATACAAGTTTTTCCAATAAAACCCTAAGACAAGGAGCTGTTGATATGTACGTTGAGAGACAATGTGCCCCCACAAGACAAAGTGTTTTAGAATCACAAAAAAAGGATAAAATCATGGTCATGGAAACACTGATGAAATAATTGGTCACTAAAAAACTACATAAATATGGGTCATCTCAAATGTAAATTCCTAAATCATGCTTAAATATATGGGACTATGAAGTGTTGAAATTAGTGGGGGTCATATATGTATCTAGAAAATTCAGAAAGTGCACAATACAAATTTCTATGCTTGAAAACATCACAATGGTTCTCATGATGAATGAATTATCTAATGGGTATGGATGAGTAGTCATGGTAGTCCAATTGTAGGAAAATCAAACCAACATATCCAGCCACCACATATTCAAATCCACTCTAATCTCTAATATTAATGTCAAACTCCTGGTGGAGGAGCATCCATTGAATGAGGTAGGGCATAGCTTTCGGTTTCATAAGGATAAAATGAATTGCTGCGTGGTTGGAAAACATAATAATTTTTTACCCAATAATATATGAATGGAATTTTTCAAAGGAATACACAATAGAATGGAGATATTTTTTAGTGGTTGTGAACATTTCGTGGATAGGGTCAAGGGTACGCTAGGCATATACAATGACATGTGGAAGCTTATCAACCCTTTATGATGAAACATTAACAACTACAATGTTAGAGTCATCACACGTAAGATCTAAGGGGAGATCTGAAATTTGTGGTTATGATATGAGGTTATGTGAGACTCATTTTTAGTGAATTTAAGACATCATAAAAAATTATCAAATAGAAAACTAGAATCTTTTTTTAAAACCCGAGATATGTGAAGTGAGATATTTCTAAATTCATTAATGAATTTGTGATAAAACCCTACAATACTCATGAATGTTAACACCTCACAATCACATTTTTGATGTTAAAGTGATGAAATGTCTTAAATTTCTTATTAATCCACTTGAATTCCTTCATTTGAAATGAAATCCCAATGAAATATCCAAAATTCAACCATGGAATTCAATTTATCATAATTTAATGAATGATATTTTTCAATGAAACGGTGGAGGATAGAACCTAGGTGTGTGAAACAGTTATCAAAGAAGATCCAAAAACCACGAAATCATCCATAAATACTTCCACAAAATTCTCAAGGTACTCAAAAAATTACTCAAAATATATCTTTGAATACTACAAGGAGAATAACCTAGACCAAAATATATCCTTTTGAATGAAAATGTGAAGAATATACAAGTAAATGTTGTATTTTAGGATGCTCAAGGAAAATATGGATTTGGAAAAATCATTAATATCCATCAAGTCACGAATAATGGGACTTACCACCCACTCATCTTAACATTTAGTCAATTAACTGTAGAGGAATGTGGCCCTTTCACTTTTCTTGATTTAGTCAATGGTAGTCAATATAGACGCACCAACTGTTTTTCACACATGTTGTAACAAATTTATTCGAATCATTTGAAACAACTATTATTACAATTATTTTAGGAACAATTTCCACAAGGCTAACCCATTTAATGTCAAATAATAGATAAATTTATCTATTAGTAAGTAATGTAGTGACTTCCAGTTTTACCAATTCATGGATAGTAAGATTTAACTAGCATTGATCCAAACATATAGGTTTACCATCATCATCTAAAAGTAAATGGTGCATAAAAATATACGGAATAATATTAGGAATTACAGTCAATTCCCATTCGATTTCCTTTTTAAAATCTCTTAAAAGTTCTAATAGTTGTTATTCCTACAATAGAGATGTATTTTGAGAAACAACTAAGAGAAATAGGTCAATACCCTCAAGATATGTGTATTTTAAATTATAACGAAGTGGTTTTAATTCCATCATCATTGGTTTTTTGGATCGTGGGAGGGGATATAGTGGGAGTGAGTTTTATGAAACTATCTATATACTCATTTTTATTATCTAATTAAATAAAATCTATAGAAAATAGATTTTCTAAATTTCTGATTATCATGGGTACCTCAAAAACTCATAAATTAATGCACAAAATTTACACTTTCTTGAACCCACATGACACACAAAACATAAATAAAAACTCAAATCATCCAAGGGTGAATAAGAATATAGTGAATAAAAGTATGGTTCAAGGATAAAATATTGTGTATGTGTTTTTCATTAGAGATAACTTCCATCAAATAGACAGGAAGAGTGGAGCGATTTTCAAAGGGGTGTTTCATAGCTTCAAAGATGTTAAAACAAACATTTTCTCTATCTAACTCCATGTATAGTGTACCATTGTGAATTTTGATGATCATCCATACTATTTTATAGAATGGTATCCCAATTATAAGAGGATAATGTCCTACGGTTCAAGTATCTTCCATAATAATAATTTATAGATCTGTAGGGATGATGAATTTCGTCACTATAACAAGGACATCCTCGATCACACCTAATGGGAGTATTATGATCTCATTGAAGAGTTTCAAGATGATACCTACTGGTTGAATTTATTCAAACTACATAGAAGAGTATATAATGTAAGGAATTAAATTAATTGAAAAACATAAATCTATAATGGAATCCGAAAAGAAATTATCCCTTATTTTCCATGGTATTGTAAAATTTCTCAAATCATTCAATTTTGTTTGCATCAATGGTTTTTTTAAAGTTGATCCATTCATTCCTAGGTCGACTCTATCACTCCCCTTTATCAAATGTTTTGGGTAAAAAGCTCTTTATAAAATTTTTCATAGTGAATAAATTTTTAATAACATCAACTAAATGGATATAAATATGTACCTAATTAAATATATACATAATTTCATTTTCAATCACATTATCAAGAAAATTTCAAATATTTCGAGACTCTTTGGGGGAATAGAAGAGTAATGTAATGCATATTGGAATACTTGATAACAACATGTTTAGACTTTTTGTTTTCTTCCTTCACTAGAATATTTTATGGGTAGAGAAATAGAGTTTTAAAGTGGGTGACTTACCTATTTTGTAGAATCAATGAAAGAAGAAACTTTTTTACCACTATGATGAGTGATTTCACATACATTATATTTTTCTTTTGGATTACCAATAGGTTGGGATGGTATTTATCCAGAAACTTGCATCCTTATCTCATTGATTTTGTTTTCCAATTGTCCCGCTTGAGTTCATAGGTCTTGAATAGCCAATTGTGTGGTATTTTGGAAGTGGATGTTCTCTGTAACGACCCAAACTATTATAAGTGAAATTTAAGTATTTATTTAATTAAAGGTATTATTTTTTAAAATGGATATTGAAAACAAATTCAATATATTTTTATATCCTATTGGATTTAAATGAACATTAAGTATCATTACCATTGATAATATAGCCATTGAACATTGATCCCATGACTAGTATAAATATAGGGTTTTAAAAAATAACCTCGACATAGATAAGAGAGGTAATGGCCTGAACTAGTAATATTGTTCCCTATGAAACCCATTTATCAGAGCATCCGAGGTAGATAACATTTATGGTCTCATCCCTAGACCAATCCCAAGCTAAGATCCAATAACTTAATAATGAGAAAAAACTGTTTATAAGAGGATTTAAAGCTCATCGAGATCACATCCTAAACCATGTTCACCTATTGGCCCCATCAAATCCCCAACACGCACACCTTACTCTTAGGGAGTGTGCCCATGTAATAATGGGATATGAAGGGCCACATGATCAGAAAACATAATGATTTTTGACCCAATAAGATATGAATGGAATTTTTTCAAGGAAGACACAATATAATGAAGATATTTTTCAATGGTTGTGTAGATTTCTTTGATAGGTTCAATGGTACGTAAGTCATATGCAATGACATAAAGAGTATTCTCAAACCTTTGTGATAAAACTTACCTAACTGAAAAGTTAGAGGCATCACACATAAGATATAAGGGGATATCCAAACTTGTTGGTACTCTACTATGATGTATTGGCATTTTATCCATGACCTATGATGAAATGTTTTATGTTGTTTCCACATTTCCATGTTATGATTATCATGATATATCATTCATTTATGTTCATGTTTCATTTATAACCTATTGATATACCTATTTTCAGACATGTGTTTTCTTCCTCATGTTATTCCATGTTTGGTCCCTTATTAGTCTTTATAGATCACCCATTTCTTATGTATGTCCTCAGTTTATCTCATGCAATGTTAAGTACCAAAGAATTTTGTGGTCAGGCGTAGAATGTTTACAATAATAATTTTGTATTTCAAGTTTTATGTTATTATGTAATCTTCCTAATTTCCCAATAAACTAGAATAATCAATCATTATGGTTGTATTGTGTGTAATTGTATGCCATTAAATCATGTATGAATGTAATAAAGAGAATAGGGTTGTCATAGTTTGTATTAGAGGAACGTTTAGTTACTTTTGGGATTAGGATTAGAAATATCTTGTAAGATCCTTAGAGATAATACTAACTATACGAAAAACTTCCCTAAATCATGGTGATTATAGAATAATTGTCTTATCAAGACGACACATACTTGTCTAGATATAAACAAGTGGATGTGTCTCTGTTACAAATGTATCTATAGGTAAAATCCAAAAACACCACTTTGGGGTAGACTCGAACATGAACTGGTTCACGACAACGGGCCTTACTGCACTCCTGGTTTAACACTCATCTGGGATATGCTTTGAAAAATTTATAAGCATAGTACGAACCATTATTAAGGGAACAAAAAAAATCCAATAAGAATATATGTTAGGAAATAGATCATGGATAACATAGATTGAAGTATATAATTCAAAAGTTAAGGAAATAAATGTAATTTATATGTTATCCCTTTAATGTCATTGGATTCCCTTTATGTGTTTAAAAGTTTGAAAAAATTAAACCTAATTTTCCTTTTATAATTTCTAATGTCTTGTAATAGGAGGAATAGAGCTAAAAAATATAACACATTTATGTAACTCCACCCATGTCACAATTTATGGATTACACTTCCCAACAAACTTTATCATACTTTAATTGGTGTAATTTGATGCAATTCTAGGAATGGATTGTATTTCCATATATAGATCCAACATAAATTGTCTTGAGAGGAAAATCACTATCCATATTTCATATCAACCCATGATTCAATACAAGTGCAAGGAGGAGGATGAATCTTTATTAGCACCACCATCCCAAGAAAAATCACTCTGCATATTTAAATCACTAATGTGTTTCCTAGGGAATTTCTTGGTCTTCATCCTAGTAGAGATGTTGAATTCTAAATTGATCTTATACCTGCGGCATTCCCAATATCAAAGAATCCATTTATAATGGTTGTTGTGGAAATTGAGGAGCGAAAGAAACAACTACAGGATAATATGGATAAAGGGTTTATACACCCATATACTTCACCAAGGGGTGCACCAGTCCTCTTCGTAAACATGAAAGATGAGTCAACGCGCCTTTGCATTTTTTATCTCAAACTCATCCAAATCGCGATAAAGAACAAGTATCCATTTCCAAAAATTGATGACTTAGTTGATCAGCTATGTGGAGAAAAATACATCTCCAAGGTTGATCATTGGTTGGGATATTACCATGTATGAGTGAAGAAGGATGATACCCCCAATAATGCAGTTCCTAAAATGTACGAGTATTATGCATTCATAGTCATTCCATTCAGACTCACTAATGCTCCAATAATATTCATGGAAATGATGAGTAGAGCCTTTAGGGATGACATAAACATATTTTTGGTAGTCATTATTGATGATATTCTAATATAATCAAAAAGTAATAAGGATCATGGGGATCATTTATGTATTATTCTAAAGACATTGCAAAAGGAAAAGCTCTAGGAAAAGTATAACTAATGTGAGTTTTGGTTGACATAAGTATATTTCTTTGGTAATATCATAAAAATCAATGGGATATATATGGACCATTCAAAGAATGAGGCAATTGAAGGATGGTTGATGCCAAAATCATTGACATATATCCATAGTTTCCTTGGATTATCTGGGTATTATTATCAATTTTTGAGAAATTTATCATGATTCTCAACCCCATTAACTAAGATAACTCATAAGGGAGTCAAGTTTTCATGGAATGATGAGTGAGAATATAGCTTCAAGGAGTTAAAAAGGGAGGCTTATCACTAATATCGTGCTCACACTACCCACAAGTGGATATATTTTCGTTGGTTTTATTGATTCTACGAAGAAGGGAATGGGATGTGTGTTAATGAAAAATGACCAACTCATTGCATATGCTTTAAGAAAGTTGAAATTTCAAGAGCAGAACTATCCAACACCTGATATGGAGTTGGATGCAGTGATTGTTTCTTTGAAAATCTGGAGACCATACCTGTTTTGGGAGAAGTGTGAAATATATATGGATCAAAAAATAATCATGTATATATTCGCATCGAAAGAGTTCAATATACGCCAACGAATATGGTTATAGCTGATCAAAGACTATGACTTCTCAATTCACTACCATACAGGGAAAGTGAAAAAAGTGGCAGATTATTTAAGCAGAAAGGATCTATAAACTCTCTCATTTTTTGATAATTGAGAAGGCTAAGATCTCATTATTCTTAAATATGATGGAATTGAGAATCATAATGGAAGAAACATCATCAATAATTTCACAAATAATTTCTCAACCATATCTTATGGGGAGGTTAAAGGATGCTCAAAGATATGATATTAGAATTCAAAAGAAAGTGTAAACTATTAGAAAATGGAAATCCTTAGAGTTCAATGTTAATGAAGAAAGAGTTTTAAAAATTGGGTCAAGACAATGTGTACCATAAAATATATAATTAATGAATGATTTTTGGGATGATGTACATAGATCAACCTTCTATATCCACCCTGAAAGCACAAATATGTATCGAGATCTCGGAGTAAAGTATTGGTGTGAAAATATGAAAAAGGATATCACAAAATATACATCAAGATGTCTTGTATGTCAGTAAATGAAGGAGGAATGGAAAAATATATATAATGGGATGATGAAACCATTACCCACATGTGCAAGGAAATTGGAAAAAATCAACATGGACTTTTTTATCAGGCTTCCTAAGACATATAGAGGAAAAATGCTATCTGGATTCAAGAGTATTTCTCATTGGATCAAATTGAATGGATATAAATTAGATAAGTAGTGAGGATGTATGGTTTACAACTATTGAATAAATCCTATCGAGATCCAATAATCACCTCTATGTTTTTTAGGAGTCTCCAACATGCTCTGAATATTGACTTAAACTTTAGCATAACCTATCTCCCTCAAACTGATGGCCAATCTAAGTAGACTATCCAAACACATTATGACATGTTCACAACATGCTCAATGGACATCAAATGAGGATGGGGTTAACATCTTACCGTGTTTGAGTTCTCTTACGATAATAGTTTCCACTCAAGATTCCAAATGTCTCCCTATTAAGACCTTTATGGGAAGAGGTGTAGAACACTGGTATTCTAGGAGGATTTTGGGGAACAAAAACTGCTAGGTCTTAAAATAGTTGAGAAAATTGTGGAGAAAGTTATGACCATTCAACATAACATCAAGGATTCTCAGAGTCAACAGAATAGCTATGATAAAAATCATCGATAATACATAGAGTTTGATTTTGGAGACATGGTATTCCTTCGCATATCAAAATGGAATAGATTAGTGAGATTTGGTAAGAATGGATAGATTATTCCAAGGTACATCATCCCTTTTGAGATCCTTGATCGCATCTGAGCGGCAGCCTACCAACTAGCACTCCTTCCTAACCTATCTCAAGTACATGATGTTTTCCATGTTTCCCTATTATGAAATTACATACCAGACCCCTCTCAGGTACTAAATCTAGAGGTTGTTCAATTGGATAATTATCTCTCTAACGAGTAGAATATAATGAAGATCTTAGATCAGAGAGACAAAGTTCTAAAGAATAAAAAATATACGTGGTCAAATTGTTGTGTAAAAACCACAAGATTGAAGAAGCCACATGGGAATCAGAGGAGAATATTAAAGAAAGTATCCCTCATCTATTTCAATGTGGGAAATAAAAAGTTTTATGGAAAAATTTCTTAATGGGGGATGATTGTAATGACCCACACAATTATAAGTGAAATTTCTCTTTTGATTAAATGAAATGACTTATTTTTTAAAATTTATATTGAAAAATCATGCACTCTGTTTTATTACATCCAAATGGATTTAAATGACTGTTAAGTATAATTACCACTAATAATATAGTCATTCAACTGTGATCACATGACTAGTATAAATATATGGTTTTATCAAATCATTTTGACACAGAAAAAATCGGTGACGGCCTCAACGAGTAGAATCGTTCCCTATAAATCCCATTTATCAGATCTTCTAAGGAAGACAGTATTTATGGGATTTTTCCTATAACTAGACTAAGATGAGATCCAACAACCTAATCATGAGAAAAACTGTTTATGGGAGAAGTTCAAGCTCATCGAGATCGTGACCCAATCCATGTTCACCAAACGACCCCATGAAATCCCCACCATCGCAACATATACTCTTACAGAATATACTAGTGTGATAAATGTATATGTATCAAGTCCCTAGTATTATGATAATATACATTACTTTTTATATATAATAATTAATATACTTTTATTTTATAATTGTTTTTATAGCCCAAATGGTATTCTTGGTTAATATTCAAATTGAATTAATAAATGTATTTTTATGAATTTATAAATAATATTTTAATAAAATACTATTAATTAAATAATTTTATTAAATAAAAATTATCATATATTTTTATGCGGCCAAATGTAATTTTATTAATGTTTAAAAACTGTTTTTGTCAAAACCTCCAATTTTTAATGAATGTCAGTTTTTTTATTAAAAGTAAAAATTTTCATATTTTATAAATTATTTGGATAAAATTAATATTATTTATATATTTAGGATTTCAAAATTATCAAATGGTTAATTTTTCAATATTTTATTAGTTAGTGATTTTTTGGGTAAAAATTAAAATACCCTATAAATATATATTGTGTTTTATGACATCATAATGGCCCAGTAGTGAGGTAATAAACTCTATAAAAGGTAAATTCGGGAAAATATAAGTTTAACTTTTAAAATAATGTGATTTTATATTTTTCAAGTTGTTTTATAAAGCATTCGATAATCCTCCAAAATGTATAACATATTTTATGATTTTAAGTCCATTTCATTAATAATGTGACTCACTTCCACATAAGCAAGGTTAATATTTTAATATATTCGGCCCATGGCCTTAAAAAATAATGTTATACACTCCTCTTTGGCAATAACCAAGGGCAAAAATCATGTCATGGTTTGTGGTTTTGAATTTTTAATTATATAGATTCCAAAACCTAAGTTTGTGAAATATTAAATAATTCCCCTCTCATTTCCTATATATACCCACCCATGCTCCCACTTACCTTCACTAAAAATACATGGATAACATCTTTACTCAGTACTTACCTCTATATAATCCCCCAAGGAACCCCAAGCTCTCATGAATCCTCTCTTAAAGATATTTAAGTCATAGAGTCAAGTAAGGGTTCCTTCTATTCTCATTTTTATCCAAGTTTCTTTGTATTGTTACACCCTTATATTTTTATTTAAAATGATGGGTTGTGTTTTCATACCAAAACCATACTTCCCTTATTATTTTTTAATGATGAGATACCCATTTCTCTCTCACTAATCCCTCAAACATAAACTCATTACCATTATGAAATTTTTTAAGAGTTATTCCATTTCTCCCCTTTAATCAAGTTTCTTTATTATGTTATGCCTTATATTTAATTATTTCAAATGTTTGGACATGTATTTATATGAACTTATTACTTTACATTTCATGTATATATTATGATAAACCTCTTTCACTCTCATCAACCCTTTTTATGAATTTTTTCGTCACGACGTTAGGCTTCCAAAATTGCACCGTGAATCTATATTGAAAATAAATTGAGTAATTAAATATTGTACCCATTCTATATCAATGGTGTTCACTATAATACACATATACCATTTTATTGAGGAATTACATGTATGGATTCCACACCCCATGATCATGGGATACATTATGATGATGAATGAATCCATGCATTATGATCTATGTGGAACACATAATGATGAGAATGAAATGAAAGTGACATGTGTGCCAAGAATTATATAGCACTCCAATGCATTGGGAAATGTTTATAATCATGATACAACATGTTGGGATTGGGTTTTACTTGATTCGTTTATGATAAATTGTTTGATATGATGTCTTGTTAGTTTATACATGGCCTATGATGCAATGTTTAATGTTGTTGTCACATTTCTAGGTTATGATTATAATTCTATATCATACCTTAGTGTTCATGTTTCCTTTATGATTCATTAATAATCTTATTATCTAACATGTTTTGTCTTCCTCGTCTTATTTTGTTTTTATTACCTTACTGAGCTTATAGATCACCCCTTTCTTATTTATTCCTTTAGGTTATCCCATGCAATATTAAGTGCGAATGGATTTTGTGGTCATGTAAAGGAATTTTTCAATAATTATTTTTTATTTCATGTTTTATGTTTTTATGTAATGTTCCTAATTTCCCAAGACACTAGCCTTCTCTTTCTTTCGGGTTGCATTACGTGTAATTTATACCACTAAATAATGTATAAATGTAATAAAAAAAAGTGTGTTGTTATATTCTTGTTTTCTATTCTCATCAACATGTCCTCAAAGGTTGGTTTATATTTTGGAAGAGGAGGATTGTTTTGTGATGATGAAGTATAAAATAGTTTCATTCCTTGGCCTTGTTGATACTAGTTCTTCTCTAGGGTAGCTAGTGTTTTCTTCTTTTCAATATTTTGGTTGTCCGTGCCACCAGATGTTGGGATTTGGATTGAATTTTTTTTTTCTTGAAGGGAGGTGTTTGTTGGAAAAGACACCCAAGGAATACTACTACATAGTACACTGAATAATAATGAAGTTGATGGAACTGGTCAAAAAAATTCTTGTTATCTGAAAAAATAATGTAATGCAATGGAACTGGAGGATAGTTTTCATTACCTTATTCTTAAGATAATTTATTTATAAGGTTATTAATATCATAATGTTTATTATCTACATTTTGTTCTAGGGATGAATTACTTACCTCATGAACTCCTTGAGTGGTTTCAATTTCTAGTGTCCCAAATTGTTGTGCATTTTGAGCCATGTTGGATTTTAATTCACAAGATGTTGAAGGAGTTGTATCAAAAAGGCCACCACCAGTTACAAATTATATCATTCCATGATTAATTAGTACAATTCCCTCAGTGAAGTATTGAATTAGAAATTTCTCAGTAATTTGGTGGTGGGGGAAACATCACAAAAGTCTTCTAAATCTCTCCCAATATTCATGAAGGATCTCTCTTTGTGATGGCCTAATTCCACAGATTTATTTTCAAATTTATTCTGTTTGGGAGGTTGTGGAAAACTTATATATAATGGTTTTTATAACGTTGTTACCTCCCCCAATTGTGGTAGGTAGATATAATAGTCAATATTTGGCTATACCATCAAGGTAGAAATCGAAATACCCCAACTCTATGTTGTCCTTAGACATATTTTGGGTTTTCATGGTGGACAACACTATGTGAAACTCCTTAAGATGATTATGAGTGTCCTAAATGGTAATGACATGGTGATTTTGAAGTAGGTGTATGAGGCCTAATCTCAACTCAAATTTGGATGCTTCCTCAGGATATTGGATGTACTCATATTACTACTCCACATACTTTGTGGTCAGTTCTTTTATGGTTTTATTTTTTACATTCATGATTTTTGGGGTGATATCTAGTTCAATTTACGATTGGTATTTAAAAATTGAGGTTCCAAAAGGGATTCCTAATTAGTAATTAAAATTCCTACTCTATATTACCTAATTTGTGAGTGAAGTATCTTTTCGATTTCTAGGTCAAATTCATGCATTTTTCTTTTTCACATCGGGTCAAGAAAATAAGTTGTGAACTTTTTTTATTCATAATTCTTTTTATTTTTGATATGTAATACGAATAAAATAAAATCACTTGAAAAGTATAAGTGTAGGAATGAAAAAAATGTTACATTACATAATTAGAGAGAGATATATAGAGAGGAAGATAGATATTGAAGAAGAAACACAGAAAAGAAAAGAAAAATCTATAACAAAAAAAGTGAAGGGTAATAATAAAAGGAGTAATATTTAAAAAGGAAAATAAATAAATAAAATTAGGAGAAAAAAAATTATCTTGGATCCCTTGAAATGGCTCCATAATTTGATAACATTGTCGGGCACATCAAACCAAATGTTTTGTTTTTAATATAATTTCTATAGTATATAAGGAACCCTAGGTCATCTCTCGATGGATCCTTGAATAATAATTTTTAAAAAAGTGATTTGATTATATTTTTATGAAATAGAGAATGGGAAAACATTTTGGGGGTTTTTTTATTTTAAAACATACATTGAAACTATATTAATAAGTTATATAATCTTTTTGGATAAATGGGAAGGATTATTGATTCCTTTATTTATACACACAAAAAAAAATATGTCATTTGATTTAATAATAGGTTACCACATAGGATTTTATTGATCAATGATATTGATTACCAAAATCCTCTCAAAATCATCAAAATTTCATCGATGTAAAAAATCAACTCAATCAAGGCATCAAATCAACAACATGATGATATGAACAGATTTGTTTCAATGATAATATTTTCATCAAGTTAAAAAATGAAAATTCATGGGTCCTAGAATCTAAATTTTATGAGTTGATATGATCAATCCACATACTCATGAAATAGAAGGGGTGAGAAAAGAGATGAACACACTAAAATCATCACAAAATCCAGTTTATGAATAGAATCTTGAAGATTATTATTCATTTTACTTCTATATGATCATACGATAACAAAAAAAATAAAATGATTGAAATTATGTTCATTAGAAAAAAAAACTATAAATTCAATTTCCTTATAATGATTACAAGTGTGGATATCTAGATTATAACAAAGAACTCCCCCAAATGGATCGCTAAGATGTTTAAGAAGTGCATGATAGAGAAAGGGATAAAAATGAATAAGGAAGATATCAAATTAAACTCACCATTACCCTTGGCTGTGAGACATCATAGAATGTCGTTGAGGGTTGTGTTTATGGTAAAACACATCTCAATTCCACAAAATATGTCAAGTACCTAAAATACTGGGCCACAATTCATGGAATATTTTTAACTCCTTGTTTGTATGGATCATTGACTAGAGACAAATGAAAGTGTATTAAAAATTATTGGAGAGGTGGGAAATATATTAACATTTATAATGGTGGAGTATTCATCCCAAATTGTGGTCTGAGTCCTGATTTATGGACAAAAGAGTAGTCCAATTTTTCCTTCCAAGAATTTCATCAACGTGCGCGTGAATTTTGGGCCTTCAATTGGATGAATTGGGATCCATATTATTTTAGAGAAAACAATCCCACACATTTTTTTTGTACCCCATCAATTATCATCACTATTATATGCACATATTATCCATAATATATATTTATTTCTTCATGTATGTTCAGGACATCATGTAGTTTGGCCTGTTTTTCTGGAATTACATCACAGGATCTCCAAATCACCTCCTCCTATAATGTTATCATTAATAAATATAAAATTAACCTAATTAATAGAGATAAATAGGAAATTATTTAATGAAAAATGAAGTTAAATACATTATTATATTTGGAATATTCAACACAAAACTAGTATAATGCATTTGTTTAAGGGTGGAAATGAATATTGAATCATTCTTTGATCAACCACCATAATCATTTTGTTAACACATGGAATGGTAAGAAGGTAAATGATATATTATAATTAAATACTCAAAAATATGTAATAAATATATTATATAAATATTATATCCATTATAATAAATTTTAATAATAGGTAGTGATGAAAAACAAATATTATCGGTTCCCCAAGTAGCACTCTACACGTATGCATGATTATTGGTATCATTAACCATTTGAAAAATAATGTGATATATATATACTAAAAATTTAGATAAATTCATAAAAATATATGTGATATAATTATTTTATTGTATTTTAATATTTATTAAATATTTAGTGTATGCAAAAATGAAGTAAAATTAAATAAATTTGTTAAAATAATTAACTGCACTATGAGAGACCACCTTTGGATTTATTCTAAAGGACCAGAGGAATGACCTCTTGAAGATATCATAACCTCTATATTTGTCCTATTGATGATTATAAGAGGTTGTTCTTGGGGTTTTTTTGAGAAAAGGGGGATCAAGGTCTTTTAATGAATATCAGAGATGTGCTCTCCTTTTATAGTGAATTAAAAGTCACACTTGGACTTCATAAAGGATTTAAATATACAAAATTATTTTTCATTTAAAAGTGTAAAACATGGAAAAAATTCAAATATTGTATGTGATTAAGTCTGATTATTCTCATAAAATAAAAATCTAGCATATATAGGTGATTATTACACCCTTATCTCTTAGTTTTAACTCCTCATTAACCCTTTTGATAATTACCATGATACCGATTTTTACTCTTTATGAGGGAATGTAACCCATCTGTTTATAATGCTTGATATTATATAACATAAACCATTAACATTTCCAATGAAAATTTTATTATGAATTATATATCACTTAAGAAAATAAAATTTGACGTAAGATACCATTAATGTCATTTTCCATACTATTCACATAGTCTAACTTTTAAAAATATTAATATAGTAATATAATTTCAATATAAGCTTTTATCCCAATAATAATATGATATATATATCTAAAAAATAATATAACACAATAATTAGTACAAATTATATTAACTTTAGTACTTCTGAAATCATTTAATTTGTTTTTCAATTATATGTACATGCATAGTGGTTTTGTTTCTTGGTCATTTATGTTAATAATGCCAAAACTAAAAATTTACAAAAACCATGATTAAAAAAGTCAATTACAAATAAAAAAATAAAACTACGAAATGAATTTGTATCCCTATAAAAAAATATTTTAGATATTAAATCAATTAGATCACCATTTTGCAACTATTTTTTACTTAAACAATATTTTGGTCATTATTAATGGGTAGTTCCATGAAATTACAAAAAAATTAAAGATAATTTGATTAATGTGTAATGAAAAACATTAAATGAAATAAATTCATGTGTTTTGGATATTTATATTCCTAATATATTACTTTTAACCATTTTTACAATTTTTACCCTTAATGAGGAGATAAAAAGAAGGAAATATGAGATATTTCCAAAAAAGAAAAAATTCATTTTATTAGAAAATTAATTCATGGATAGAAGATTATAATGTGGTGGGTTTTAAACTTATCTTTTTGAAAAAGGGGGAAAAGTTCAATTGGAATCTTACTATACCAAATGACTTCATTACATTTAACACCCCTGTTGGAAAGGACATCCATAAAGAAGTTGGCCTACCTCTAGACATGTTTGAAAATAATTTCAATTGATGAGAGGAATTCCATGCATTTTGAACCATCGAGTAGTCAGCTTCCAAGAGTGAATACTAGAGCTTAACCGTATGTCAATCATAATGGTGGTGGATTCACATTGCATAAAATTTATTTTTATATCCTCATTACATGGATTTTTTAGTATCATTTATGAATCAAATCATTTAATCTTCATAATAAAAACAAATCTTGTATGGTCTATGGAGGAAACCAAAAACATCCCTATGGTGTCCCATGAAGAAAAAAACATATCCCCACGACCATTTATTTTCTCTTGAAGAGACATTCATGTAAATTATAATACATATTTAAAAATTATGTTGTTGAATGTCTTCATATGTACTAGAATTAGGTCAGAAATTACAATTTATTCTAACATTAATATGCACTAAGATTTCATGTGTTGAGTTGTAACAATTAATCCTTTATAAGGGATCTCAATATCTTTCAAAAATAAACATTAATCCATCAATTCTTGGAGAATGAATGATTCCAAATAATGGATCCAACTATTTCATTCTATCTAAATAATGCCAATAAATTTTTTATAATTCACCGGAAAAATGTTATAAAATTAGGGGATAATGGGACATTTGAAAACCCACTAAGGAGTTATTATACTGTTGGTAATAATTTATATTCGATCAGAGAACAAGTTATTAATTTCATTCCATGTCATTGATATAGTGGATAAAATTTATAATAGATGATCAATATCAACTCTGGGTTAATGATAAATCACACACATGGAACATATTGAGAAGTAACATATATGGAGATAAAATTCCATTAGAATACCTCAATGAATTTCCCTCTAGAAAAAACAATATAATGATGGTCCTAATACACCTTTTATTCATCCTTTCGACCTAGATAGTTTCAATCACATTACAATAAATTGAGTTGTAGTTGAAGTTTTTAATGGAGAGTAGCCTATATGTAGTTGGATCCCAAGTTATGAAGTAATCACAAAATGTGCAATAGTATATTATAATCCTGAAATTGATCTATTTTGGAATTTTATCAACGAATATCTGATCTGTGACCAAGACATCCAATTAAATATTTTGATCAACTCTTAGACAATTGACCATTAGTTGATCATATGTCTACTGTTTAATCCAAAATTTAATTGATTGTTCTTTATATACCATCCATGAATAATTTTATCCAATTATTGAGGAAATATCCTTGAAGGTGGTCCAAATAATAGAAACCATGTAATTATAGTCCCCATATTTTTTATTATTTACATATCTAGCATGATGAAAATCCAGGGCTTCTAATTTCACATTTATTAGCTTCCACAATAAATGAGACAGAATATATTTATTGAAGGTTCATAGGTTTTTTATTCTGAGACACCTTGCGCCGTGGGGGCTACCATATTTATTCCAAGACACCATGGCCAACCTCTTCTCTAGATTCATTCACTCTGAATTTTTTTTCAAGGAAACGTTAATAGAATTTATGAGGGAATAAAACAATTAACATATCTTGAATGTGAAGAAAGATTTTTATGTTATGATATGTCTGACCATTCAAAATAATCCATCCATGGATAATTATTTTTCCTTTCCGTGAGGGAAGATAAATTCTTATTTGACTAACAATTCCAGTTATGTAATATTCCCTTAGTATCCCCCTGAATTTGTGGACACCTAATTCTATAAATGGAAATGTTACTTCACTAATTACAAGATACCTAATAAAATAAAATCTCAAAAGGAATGGTTCTTCATTTAAAATTAGAAAAAAATAATTTTAATTATTATCCTAGCATTAAACTTCTTCATATTGTAAGATAGTTTATTTAAGATTCAAAATATTTTTCTTTTATACTTGTTTGGAGAGTATGAAATAATTAAAATAAATATGGTGAAATGGAGTACAGATTCCCTGACCTACCGTGATTAAAATTTGGTTGCATGTATTCACTATGTTTGAATTAATCATGTATTTTTTCTCTTCCGAAATTGATAAGATAATTAATTAGGCGTGTCAACCATTACTAACCACTCTTGAAAATAAAAATTATACTTCAAGGGAACCATTAACAAGATCATATAATTGATCATAACTCCATATGGTTTTCATAAAATATTTTAACAAATCAACCAAACTAATTTATACTAAGACTTTTCAATTAAAATTAAAACCCTTCTTATAAAATCCCATTTTAAAATCATGCTCAATTGAATTATTTCATACATTGGTTGTCTTCTTGAGAATATTGACACAACATGAGGTTGTGATGATATAGTCATGAATGATCCTTAATTAAATAAATCCAATAAAATTTGAAGAAGAAATCATTTAAGAGATAGAGAGAGGAAAACATGTTGGTTAACATTTGGAAAATAATTTATTAAATGGTTTTTACTAGACAAACCATTATGAAAAATGGAATTTCATTAGAATTATCAACTATTTGGATGAGGGATAAAAACTAAGAACTGATACCATGGGGAAGAGTTATTCCATTAATTAAGTTAGGAACAATTATTTACAAATTTTATTGAATGTTCACCCAATAAGTTTGGGAGCATAGATAAATTAAGCTATAGATTTCTGGAGAACATTTAGTATTAAGAAACAAAATCCTTCTTAATTTCTGAGTAAAGGGAAATTAAGTTCTCATGGAGTTTCCATATTGATTTAGAATAATGTGAAAGATTACATAAATCATGTCAGAGTAGGTTGGGATTTCATTGGAGAACCACATACCATAAGAAACTACATGATATGAGACTGAATTCCTTTTGTCCACGATATGGTAACCATTTTTGAGTAACGATAATGGATTTCATTTTTCCTAGATATTTGAATATAGTTTAAGATCCATGTGTTTAATTAACATTCCTTGAGCTGTGTTACCTTTAAATATTCAAATTTATTGCCTCTTTTTGTGTTAATTGGTTTTTGAGCTTAGAGGAAACATCATCATCACTCACAATTCCACCAGAGGAAAAATTACATGTACTGTTTTTATAAATTTTCTAAAGGGATACATTAAGAGAGGTAGTATCTACACTTGGACAACTAAATTAAACATTCCAACATGATTTTAAATTCTCCAAGATATGTATATTCTTTAGAACACAATAAATTGAAATTTTGTGTAGGCAACTGAGCCCAGGACTTAAGGATCATTATTTCAACACATATAATTATTCACCAAGGAAATTATGAACATAAAGTGGAATGTATTGTTTAGGTATTTGGTCACTAGGTTGGAAAATATGGGATGATGATATGAGTAGTGTTATAATAATATGGGTTAATAAATTTAGTCCCAATCATTAAAGAAAACCTCATTGATATAATCAATATCATTTTTACATGACACTATTAAATTCATATATTTCCTATAAAATGTTTATTTAGATCATTCCAGGTTGATTTTGACCATGTTGATGAGTTCAAGGAATGATATGAATTATCATGAAGAGGAGGAGTTGTTCACAACACATAGTTTTTATCCCAACCCATCATAATGGGTCTCGTGTTGTGATTCCCCTACCCACATCCAATTAGACAGGGGCTGGTTACTATCACTGAGTTGGAATATCACTAATTTGGTAGGATTTGTCTATGTACTTGTACTCATGAGCACATCTCCAAGCCCACAAAAAAAGATGAAATTTAAAAAAACCCCTAAGAACAAAATGCATTCATACCACATTATTCTAACTATAGTACGACAGGAATGTGAAGTACTGTAAATTGTAACATGATACAAGAAAACCAAAAAGAAGTATGTAACCACAAGTCTCACCTATAAGTAGAGGTACTAGGACTAATGTATGTAGTCATAGAAACACATCTTCTTACCTGGTCTCGCAAGGAAACGTGTTCTTGTAGTCCACCTATGACTTCATAAAAAGGTTGATCATCTACACAAGACACGACATGTGTAGGAGAATCATGTTCTTGTGTGAGTATAAAATTAAGGAGTATGACACCACGAAACCACAATCGATGCACAAAGGAAAATACATTCATATCTACATGATATTTTTTTTATAACACATATAACAATTATTTCCAAATATACTCAATCCAATACATGATGTCTCAACATAAGTCACAACTAATGAATACCAACATTTGAGATTCATCTGAATTATTCCACGAAGAACTCATCCTGGAAAACACACTCTTGAGTTTGATAACACAGATTAATTCCTTCTGAGAAGTACTCTTCATTGGGAACCGTCATGAGAGAGATATGTTGATATATATAGAGGGATATGACACCGCATATGAGGATCATATCCATGGACACGGGGTGATACCAAAAACTCCATCTGAATTGACCTACTAAGAAGAATATTGATGCCCAATGAAGTTGGCCACATCAATACTAAAGACTATTCCTAGGTAACAAGGAATTAATAGAATATCCTACTCCATGCCACTCAGGGGGGATTCTAATAAATATTTCCCTGATGTCCTGCTGAAGGTATCATAGTACTAGGAGTAGTAAATGATTCACACCGACATTTATGGAAGTGATAAGGGAACTAATCCTGATGAAACATTTCCAATATATGGTGTACAAAATAATTATTCCATTTATAAAGGGATACATGAAGTTTAGTAGGGTCTCACACCACGTTCCTTGACCCAGATCACTTCCCGTTTACAATGGACCATGTAATTCCAAACTCTGTCCTCTAGATGATGGGCACATGGCGTGTAGAAGGGTCACACACTTTGTCGTTCCATCCAGGGTCCACTCATGTACTCTTTCCATGTTCCCATACATAGTGCCAATAAGTGTGTCTCTGCCTGTGGACCAGTTCATGGGATAGTTCATGTACTAGGTCCCGAACATGTTGTGTGGTGCGGTACACGTTGTGTAGAAAACCCGTGCACTCCACCCGAGTCCATGTATCTCCTGAGATACATGCTGAGTATATTGGAAGGTATTAAACACAGTGTGACATGTTATCATCCCGTGTGACATTTAACTATTTCCTAAAACCCTAGCCATCGCTCTGTGGGAACCACACATCCTGTAACCCCAGGTTACACACCGTGTTCTTCGGGGGGGGGGGGTTTAGAATTTTTGGTTCTTCCCCCACGCACCTAAGTCGATCTATCGGGTTACACTTCAGCTATCCATTCACCTAGAAACATCATATCCAGCGTCATTTCATCACCCTAACACCGATTTGATTTTTTTCAGGCCATCAATCAGCTCAAAAATCTATTTATTTTCATCATTATGAAAACCATTCAAATAATGGTTTCATCCAATTCACTCTGATTCATTCGTTTTTGTCATCGCAACACCTCCTATAGTTCACCCCGAGGATAAATATTCAATTTCAGAACATTATTCTTTGAAACGAAGGCACAAAATTCATTCGTTCATAATCCCATTGAAGAATAAAGAATTTGTAGAAAATAGGGGAGAGAAAAACACAAGGA
Source organism: Viscum album (assembly GCA_963277665.1). Taxonomy (NCBI): domain Eukaryota; kingdom Viridiplantae; phylum Streptophyta; class Magnoliopsida; order Santalales; family Viscaceae; genus Viscum; species Viscum album. Next base: position 448,643,007 of record OY728147.1, read on the forward strand.
TAAAATCCAATAAATGAACCTCGACTGATGTTCATTCCATCCTCGATCGGTTCAAATAAGAATGATCAAAAAATAAAAATAAAAATCAAACATTTAATCCCTGATAATCTCGAATTTAAACCCATACCACAATAAAGGATCAAACCCTAGATCAAACTATTTGTTGGTTGGTACAAATTTATCATATAATCTATAATGGGGAAGGATATAAAAAAATATTGAATCCAACCAAGGAATTGGACCATTCACTATTTATGATCGATTATCATTGGGGATATCCATCCAGAATGATCTCTAATCCATGTATTTGTCATTGTTGCCGCAAAAATTTTCCATGGTTTCTATCCATAGCCTCTTGGGAATTTTAGGGTTATGATCATAACCACGGATCCATGTCTAAAGGCTTCATTAAAATAAGAATCACTGTCACATCACTACTTTGAAAAGGTATATAAACAAAATAATTCATAAATTTATATTATTTATTCAAATTTTTGAAAACTAATTTTCACAACCGACCCACCCCGGATGATTTTGGGTCACACGTAAGGTAATTTTGCTACTCTAAACAAAACGGTTCACTCAGATTTCTTATCCTGGAACCCATTTAGATGTTAATTAACATTTCTGGAAAACTAAACGCATGTGCTACTTAATATTTTAATATTAATCAAACATTTATTTTGGACACACCATGTCTCAGAATCACATGTCATCTTAGTGCCTGGTCTTGAAATAAATCCATATAATATTTAAAATTAATACATAGAAAATAAAGGACATTATATTCTCCTCACCAATGGGATTTATGTCCCCCAAAATCCCAAACAAAGGTGACTCCAAAATATGTGGATACTGAGGTTTCATATGAGCCTCTCACTCTCAAGTTCTCTATTAGAGATTATTTTTATTCCACTAGACACGTACTAAAAGAATATATCGCCCAAAATTGATCTGCTCTTTTTAATCCTCAATCTCTACTAGGTACTGAAAAAAAAATTTGATCCATCCTTCATGGACTGCTCACCCTAGTTGATGACGTGTGATGGGTCATGCACATACCTCTTCAACTGCGACAGGTGGAAGATGTCATGTACCTAGTCTAACTGCTAGATTGGAGACAAGAGGTAAAACACCATGAAAAAACTACATAGTGTCTGATAAGGTTTCATAATCCTCGAAGATAACATTTCACCCCGGTCAAATCTACATAATTCCCATTAAGGTGATACCTAAAGGAATACATGTTCTCCATCCTCGAACTCCAAAGGACTTTGCTACCTATCAGAATAAGACTTTTGATGGCTCAGGGTAGTATTCATCTACTCTTGGATGATCTTCAACTTCTCTATAGTATATCACACCAACTCTAGTCCCATAAGTGGTGACTCTCCTGGGTCAGTCTAGAACTGTGGTGACCTACAGGGTCTCTTGTACAAAGCCTCAAATGGTTTCATAATAATTGTGGAATGGTAGCTGTTGTTGTACACAAAATATACCAGTGGTATGTGATCCTCCCAACTATTTCCCAAGTCCAACATGCAAGCTCATAGCATGTCCTATAGAACCTAAATGGTCTTCTATGTCTAGTCATCTATCTATGGGTGAAATTCTATTCTCAACTATAACTGGGTTCCAAACGCCTCTTGTAATCTCTTTGACAATTGATAAGTAAAGATGATCTGAAATAATCATCGATGGAACTCCATGGAACCAAACTATCTCCTTTTCTTAGTGGCATCCCAATATCTCTAATAAAATCTGTTCTCTAATAGCTAGTAAGTTTTCAGACATGGAGAGTCATCCAATGATTATCCAGATAGAATTGCATCCCCTAGACATATGTGGTAAACCCATCACAAATTCCATAGATATCCCATCCCACTTCCATTTCAGAACCTCTAGGGGTTGAGCTAAACCCGCTAAATCTTGGTTATCATCCTTCACTTGCTAACAAGAGAGGTATCAATAAATGAACATTGCAACTCCTTTCGTCATTCTTGGCCACAAAAACTAACAGCAAAGGTCCTATTAAACCTTTTCCACACTTGGATGTACTGCCAAAGGGGATGTATGATACTCCCTTATAACCACATCCTATAGTTCCACTTGTACTCTTGTAAGTCCTCTGGAATGTAGGACCTACTCCCCCCATTTCAAATATCCATTAAGAACATTCCTTGAGGATATCTCAGTGTGTAGAGTATTGAAATCAATATCCTCAAACTATGCCTCCCTAACTCACTATAATATTTAAGTGGTAACAACCATAAATTGAATGTAAGATTCCCCATCTCGGTCAACTAAGTATAACTATAATGAGTCCAACTTCTTCGAAGCCTTGTTCAACAACTATGAACTATATCTCTTACTGAGTGAATCTTCCACCTCATCACCCTTCCCAAGAGTATATACAATAAAAAATTCATAGTCCATGAGGAAATCTAGCCATCACCTCTATATCATGTTTAGATTATTCAAATATAATATATACTTGAGATTCTTGTGATTAGAGTAGATGACAAACCACTCTCCTATCATGTAGTATCTCCACGTCTTCAATGCAAAGACTAATATTGAAAACTCAAGATCATGGGTCATGTAGTTCTACTCATGTGGGATCAACTAGAATGAACCATAGGCAATAACCACTTACATATAAATTAGGATGAAACAAATCCTGATACCTGATTCATTGCAGAACACTATGAACTCAACACCCTCCTATCGAAATATTAAGATTATATCGCTCGTCAAAATCTACCTCAACTACTGAAAACCATGTTGGCACTTCTCTTTCCACATGAAAGGATTCCCCTTCTGATTAAAAACTATCATAAGTGTTGATATCATGTAGGATCATGTATGAATATATGGTAATAGGATCATATCCCAAATAATATTCTCACCTTCATCATCGTCCTTGGTGGCTCAGATGCTAACACTGCCTTAACCTTGGTTGGGTCCACAACCACTCTATCTATTGAGATAACATGTCCTAAAAAGTGGACCGCCTAAATCTAAAATGAAAATTTATGAGTATCCCATAAATTTGGTTCTTCTGAAGTATGTTGGGAACCATCCTTAAGTGTCTCACATGATCCTCCTCAAATGGCTAATATACTAGGACATCATCGATGAAGACTGCTACAAACTAGTCTAAGTAAGGCTAGAAGATTCTGTTCATGGGTCCCATGAACACTACTAATGAGTTCTTCATTCCAAAGGGCATCACCAAGTACTCATAGTGACCATAACAAAATCTGAAGGTTGTATTCGGTATGTCATAATTTTGCACTTGTGGCTGGTGATAGACTGGTCAAAAGTAAACCATTGAGAATCATTGTTCCCCTCTCAACTAATCAATGAGTTCATAGATTCTCAAGATTAGATACATGTTCTTCATGTTCACCTGGTTCAAGTGCTGGTAGTCCACACACTACCTCATGCTCTCATCTCCCATTTTGGAAAATAAAAACGAGGACACCCATGGTGAAACAATTGTTCTCATGAATCCATTCTTCTGAAAGTCCTCCAACTACACCCTCATCACACTAAGCTCTATGAGATCCAAATGATATGTTGGTGCTGATATCGGTGTTGTCCAATGGTGTAAATAAATGGATATTTCTCCCTACTAACAGGGAGGAAATCTTATAACATCTTTAATGATGACGTCCTCATACTCCTCCTCCACTACACGAAACTGGTAACTCATAAAATTCACTCTAAAAAGGTCCAGGCTAGCCAACTAATGAGTAATTGTCTACAGCCTACTATAAAAGAGTCCATCCAGTGACACTTGGGTTTCTATTTCATCAAATAATGAAAAACGCATCCCATCACTGTGGACACACTGCCCCCTTCACCAAAAATAGTCAATCTGGGAATGGGTTGTAGATAACCAATCCATACAAATAATTATTTATTAAGGCCTCAACACTTCCATTATGCGGTTCGAACTAAAACTCTCACCTCCAAGGGTCGGGTTACCTTTTCAGTATAGATTTATGATCACTGAGTCTTCTCTAGTAGGTGTCTCTATGTGTAAGGTTTGAGTCAACTGTTCAACCAGAATCTCTAGGTCATTAACAAGATATGAGGTGAGAAATGAATAACTAGAACCCATGTATATCAGTACTATAGCTATAGTAGAAAAGTCAAATATCATACCTCGAATCAATCTTGGATCCACTAGGTCTTATTCCTTTACCGCATGTAGATATTCTCTCCCTTATCATCTAGCTCCCTAAGCATGGTGTGGACCACCTGGTGGTGATGGCGGTAAAAATAAGAAATGTCAACCACCTCCTACAACTCTCCCAAGTCTTCTTCTACATACATTACCCTGTGGATCTGTATGCTCTTGTAGATGACTCTACATCATTGGTCCATCCATTGTCTCCCTGTTAGAAACTTGGTGGTTTAGACTATCTTGAGTACGATGTCACACACCGTCATATGAATAAAACCACCACTTCTTAAGATGACTGGAACCACCCATTGAAACCTAAATTGTAGATTCATTGTCCTAGGACCTCCTCCTAAAACGTCTTCCACTTCTAGATCCCATATATTGATGTTGGCTCCCTGCTTCCAATATCTCTGCACCTACTCTTCCACTGCTAACTATCACCAACTGTGTCGGCTCATACAAGAAGATTTCAATCACCAAATATTTCTCCATCACCCCATCATATGTAGGGATGAATAGAGTGATAACACTAGCTTGGATGTCTCTACATAGACCTCACTCAAAGGTCTAATACCTAATGTACAGATCTCTAACCATATCCATCAAGTACGTTGAAAGGTTGGTAAATAGTGATGAATAATCATCCACTTTCATTTACCCTACTGTTGATGTAGAAGCTCCTGAATATGCATAGATCTTAGCTTAACTTGTAGGAACTCGTCTCCAAAGAGACACTCAAACTCTTTCTATGAAGGAGTCACCTCATCGTGAGTTTGGACATCTAAAACCCACCATCTCCATATTGATCCTTGTAGAAGACTTGATTCTAGGACTACCATCTAATCATCTAGTGTCCTCACTAGATGTAAAACTCAGTTTTCCACCTCAAGCCAGTCCTACAATTCCTGAGGGTCAAGCTCCCTTCGGAACCTGAGGTGTCTCTATTTCTGAAACTCGTGAAGTATAGTTAGATTGTGCTCCTTATATAATAGTACTATGGGTACCACATGATACTCTATAGGGGGAGGTATTTTCGAGGCCCCACCTGAGGTAACATCTAGGGAACTGGTCCTTGTATCAAAGCATCGTCACTTAGGTGTTAATACTCATGACTAATATTCTGAATCCAAGTTGGTATGCATCTCGGGGGAATCCTGAAAGAAACTAAAATGTATATCTATTAGTGATTATATCTTTGGAGTTGAGAAAAAAATTACATGGAACCACAACTCATTCATATATGATGCATGTATCATTTTTTTCTACAATAAATTATATTCTGTACAAAGTAGAAATGCAGGTTATTAGATTTATGTTTTTTGGATATGTCGGTCATCGTACCATCACTTGAGTCACTGGCCTACAATTTAGACTTGAAAAACATAACACTATTTCCCCAAACCAATCTCAAAGATGCCTAGTACTAATGTAGAACCGAGCACCACTCATTCCACTATGTCACGACCCATGCTATTGGGCATGTGTCATGACTCCCCAAGCCAGGATCAAATAGACTAGGGGATAGTTACTTGCACCAAGTAGGAATATCACTAACATGGGAGGAATTTATTATGTACCTGTATGCTTGCACACATCTCCAAGCCCACAAAAAATGGTGAAATGTACAAATACCCCTAATAACCAAATGCATAAATACCACTATATCCCAACCAGAGTATGATAGAAAATTAAGGTGAATTAATGTAAACTAGTCCAGAATAAAATCCCACTAAAACGAAGACTGTAACCACAAGTCCAATCTATAAGAAGAGGTAATGTGACTGCTATCTGTAGACATAGGAACAACTCGTCCTGCCTAATCTCAAAATGCATCATCTCATCTTGGTCTTCCTAGGACACTAACAAATGGTTGGTCTTCTTCTCAATACATGACACATTTTGGCGATTCCCATGCAGGGGTGAGTATAACAATACTCAGTAAGACACCCCAAAACCACAAAGAAATACACATAGGAAATTATAGTGATATCTATAACACATATAGAAATTATATAAATATAAACTAAATCCAAGGAATTCCATCTAAAGGTAAGACACAACTACTGTATACCAACACTGTAGATTTAGCTCAAAGATTCCATGAAGAAATCATCTAGGAGAACACACTCTTAAGTCTGATAGAACTGATGGCATCCATTCAAGAAGTACTATTCACTGGGAACTATCATGATAGAGAGATATGATGATAGATCTAAAGAGAGATATGATACCGCAGATGAGGATCACATCCAGGGAAAAGGGGTTATACCAACAACTCCTTCTGGATTAACCTGCTATGTAGAGGATTAACGCCATATGAAGTTGGTCACATCATTACTGACCACTCTACCTAGTGAATGAAGATGGAATAGAGGATCCATCTTTGAGCCTCATGAGGGGGATTCCAAAAACGGTATTCAAGAAGTTCTATTGAAGGGATCATTATCCTATGAGAAGGAAATGATTCATACCTACGTTAAGGAATGTGATAAGAAAACAAAGACTAAATAAACCTTTCCAAGATATGGAGTACAAAAAAATAAACACATATAGAAATAGATACATGGTGTGTAGTAGGGTCACACATCATGTTCTTTGACCTGCGTACAACTGGTGTACAATGACATGTGTCATTCCAAACTATGTCATGTAGATGATGGGTACACACTGTGTAGAAGGGTAACACACCTTGTCATTACATCCAGGTCCACTCATGTAATCTGGTTTTGTTTCAATACACGGTTTCAACCAGTGTTTCGCTTCCCGTTTACTAGTACGCAGGGTAGTTCGTGTACCTGGTTCTAGCCAAGTCATGTTGTGTGTTACAGTCCGTGTAGGAAACCCGTGTACTCCACCCTGTGTTTGTGTATCTCCCGAGATAAATGTTGAGTCTCTGAGCAGGAGATACACAAAATGTGATAAGTTAACATGTTGTGGGACATTTTATTATCCCCCAAAACCCGATCCTCCACTCAGTTGGGGCCACACAATGTGTAACCACAGGCTACATGTCATGTTCATCATGTTTCCCTAGAACACGTGGATCATCCTCTATGTGCCACAACTGATCTCCAAAGTACTATCTTGATGGTCCATTTTCCAAAAAACATTATATCCAAGGTTTTTTATCACCCTAACACCGAATTGAGGTGTTTTTATCCTTCAATCATCTTGAAAATCTATTTATTTTCAGGCAGATGCAAACACCCTGAATAACATTTTCTCACGATTCACTCTTATTTGTTAATTTCCATCTTTGTTTCACCTCTGTTAGGTTGTCCCGAGGTGGTATATTTTGTTCTGGGTTGTTTCACCATGAAATAAACGTGCAACAATCATTCATTCAATAACCTGTTGAAGAAAAAAGAACATATAGAAAATGGGGGATAGAATCACTGAAGGAAAAAATATGAGAAACAAACCTCAACCATTGTTCATTTCTTACTCTATATTTTCTAGTAAGAATGATCAAAAAATCAAAATCAAACAATCAATCCTCAATAATCCCGCAGTTAAACCCAACCTGCAAGGAATGATTGAACTGTGGATCAACCTATCATCGGTTGGTTAGAATTCGACATTGAATATAAGAATAAAGAATGATAACCAATATAATGTATCCAACCTATGAATTGTATCATTCATTTTTGATGATTGATTTCTAGTCGAGAGATCTATCAAGAACGATCTCTAATCGAATTCTATGTCATTTCCACCAAGATAATTCTCCATATTTTCTCTCTAGAACCACCAGGTAATTCCATGGTTATGATCCTAACCCCCAATCTCTATCTAAAGTCTTAATTAAAATAAGAATCATTTTTTCATCACTACATCAACAAAAAAATATTCATTTTATTTTATTCATGAAAAATGCCTAAAACTACTATTCATAACCATCCCACGTCAACCGATGTTAGGTCACTCCTAAGGTAAAGTCACTGCTCTAAATGCAACGGTGCACTCAAATTTATGATATAAACACCCATTTAGATATTATTCCACTTATTTGGGATAAAAGTATGCGTGTTCTATTTAATATTGTAATATTATTCAATCTTTTATTTTGAACACACCGGTTCTTCGAATCGCACGTAGTCTCAAGGATAGTTCTAGAAATTAATCCATATAATATTTAAAAATAATACATAGAAATTTTGGGACATTATAGTTTTTCTTCTGGATTCCAAATTGAGATAAATTTACCCAACATTGTCCATGGACCAGAAATTATTTTAACAATATCCCACTATGTTCATGATTTTTCTTCAGAGTATAAAATATAGACCCTAATTACTGATTTAATAGATATTTTAAGGCACAAGTACCATATATTCATAGAATATATTCAAATATAGATATTACATGGATGAATGTGGAATGACCCATAGATTTTTAACATTGTACATGAATATAGTATTTTCCAACATGTGATAACCAATTCATTAATGTATTGAAGTCCGAGAGGAGTAAATACTTTTATCTTCACCTAACCTAATAGGTAAGGTTTATTCTTCTATATACAGCATCTAAGATAGATGATTTTGTTAGATATGGATATCCCCTAGTAGTTCTAAATATGGTTCTTCATTAAATTTTGGATTTGGGGATAGATCTTCCATTAGTGTTCCTCATTAACTTCTTCATCTTAGAGAATTTTCAGGTCATGCCTAATTTCATTTTAACCTTTGGACTGTTATGGGATAGACCACTAGTATTACGGAACTTAAAATTGTTATGATTTATAACACTGTTATTGTTTCCAATAGCACATGGAGTGATCATAATATCAATATCATATATTACATTGGAAAACTACGAATATATGGGGTATGCATTAGTTTCTAATTATGTATGGGTGGCCTTCTTAGTGAGAAGATTCCCATCATTGGGTGTGAGTTCCTTGGGGTCAAAGGCATTTTATTCAATAGCTATAAATACCAGGATTACATTGATTCAAATAGATTCTATGTGTGGTGAATAATCATCTCATATGTGTAATTAGGATCAAAAAAATTCATGAAAATATTCTTTAAGGAGACTATATTATTTGGAGGGTTTATTCCATTCTATTTAATACAAAAAAAAGATCAAAAATGGCGTATCAAAATATTTATTATATAGTGTGTTCATAAGTACACCCATTAACCATTGTAGTACTCACCCCATAACCCTCATAAATTAAAAGAGATTAAGGGGGCTTATGGGGAGTATTTTTCCTATCCTCTTCTTCAACATGTAATTCCAATATGTTGTTTAGTAAATAATTCAATATATAATTCGAATATTTATATAAATAGTATTTCAATATGGGTTATTTGGATATAAACCTATCACAATTGAAACATATCAATTTTTTGTTCCAATAGACCTCCTTCCAATCCAAAAAATACGAATAAGGATATTTTTCCTTCTATAGTACTATATTATTAAAAATGAAGTGTCCCACTATCTTTAAAATATTACAAAATTTATGAATGTATTCATTCACTTCCATTACATTATTTTTTAGTAATTTCTGATAAAAGATATAAAATCTAGATGTTTATCATTAAAGATGATATTCACAATGATTTGATCAAAGAACACAAGTTCCAATTCCAAAGTGTACTGATATAGTTTAATAGGAATTCCTAAAAAAGTTATAATTCCATTCATTATGTTCTAATTAAAATAAATGTATCTCATATAGTGAATTCTAATAAAAATTGGGGTAGTGAATTTCCTCTTAGTGGAGGGTGGAAATTTAAATCCAATTCATAAATTTTGAGAATTCCCAGATAAAAGTGATGTATTCAAATATTACATGATGCATTGATATCCTACTATAAACTAAAGGTGATTTTAATATAGCCCATAATAATTACAAATAGTATATAGTCATAAATTTTCTAATAGTGATAAATTATAGCTTTGAGATAAGAATAAGTCACGTTTTTATATCCTTTTATATTGGTGACATGATAAGAAGAAAAAACTTGAAGAGGTCAAACATTTATTGAATGGATTTCATATATTCCACCAATAAAAATACATCGAAACCAGGTTTGATGATATTTCATTATATGGACACATCCTCCATTTTTCAATCTAAGAAACTAGATAACACCATTGTGAAAGAGATTCCCTTTATCCTCATGTGAGAATGATCGAAGGTTTCCTCCATTTTCACATACTCTACTGTGAATCATGTTTCATACTAGAATTTCAATTCCCAAAAAGTATGTAATGATGAAAGGATTTGTGGAAGAAGAGTCACAAATCAATTCCATCTTCAACATGAAAGTCATCAACTTGTGTTCCTTCTGAATGATGAGATTGTTAAAAAAAGAAAAGAAAAAAATCAACTTGTGCTCCTACTCTGACTATTGACCAACGTGATTAATATTTTTTATGGATACAACTTATAAGGTCAACTAATTAAAGTGACATATTTACCATATTTAAAAATCGAAATTACAAATATGTAATTCATTAATCTTGTTTCAAATTTTACAAGTGAGATAAATTAATTTCAATATAAATTATTAAAATGTAATGGAAAATAGTTTTCAGAAAAAAAAATTTGAATGCTAAAAATGAACATATAAAAAGTCAATTATTTTGTTAATTCCTTTGTAATTTATTTTATTATATAAAACTAAAGGATAATTATTTTACATTATTATTAAATTGATAAAATAATTGTACTTTCAGAATACCAAATATAAGGAAATCAAATTATAGTTATACAACAAACATAATTTTGTACTATTCAATGAAAAATAAATCATTCTATTAAAATATAATTAAATTATAGAAAGATAATATTGAAATGATAATTTCAATAATTTTATTCATATCCTAAAAAATTATAAAAAATAAAGTAAATTAATTAAAATATTCATGCAATAAATGAAATAAAATCCAAATATAATGAAATATTTTTTCGAAAAAACTGACATTTCTTAATATTAAGTAATTATTTATTATCCATTTCCCAAAATAAATTATGTATGTAACACCTTCATACGTATTTTTGATAATTTGGTCATTACTATCCATAGAAACATTTTAACAACTAAGATAGAATTTATATAATTAAATAATGATATTTATATAGTATGTCATTATTTTTTATTTGATTAGTTTTTTATATTAATCAATATATCAAGAATATTATTCAATTAAAATAAATATTATAGTTGTTAAAATCTCCTCCTTGAAAAAAATTATGTCACAGAAAAAAATTTCCTCTGTAATCAAGGGTAAAATATTATTTACAAAAAACCCACTTCATTATCAGTGCTAATAACACATCCATTATAAAGGTAATGTGTGAAACATAATCGTTCTTAACAATAATAGATAACCAGGTTCTTTTTTTATGAGATGATTAGTGGGAAGGGATATTATGGACCTGGTGTAGAAATGTAATATAGAGAGGATAATGGAGAGTGATAGATAACGTGATCATTAAAAATTTAATGCCCACAAACCTGTATATCATTAAATGATAAAGAATACCTCAATTAATTATAAATTAAGCTAATAGGATAAATTTTTATTTCAATGAAATATTTTCATGATTTTTTCATATTTTTATTACCATTTTGATATATAAGTCATGAATATATACTAACTTGATTTATTTCTATTTAATAATAATGTTTTCATCATTTTTTTTATTGAATCAGATTCATGTTATATTTTATCAATTACTCCAATACATTATTATTCAATATTAAATTTTCATTCTCGAGTAAAAAAATTAATTTTCATATATGTAAAATGACTCTAATATAATCCTATAATATATAAAAAAATGTTTTGAACAAGGTAAGATAATTACCAATATGAACAATTCCTTATGTTATTAAATAATATAATAATATCCAAATCCACAAAGTTCAACTTATATCATTCCATTAATAACTATTCTGAGTAATCATAAAAATATTAATAAAAAGTATAAATCACTGATTAAAATGATTTGATCATATATTATTTCAAGATAAATTTAATTTTATTCTCCAAAATATGTTATTCATTTCAATAAATATCCTGAATAAACATAATTCCTTAAAAAAATAACATAAACTACCAAAATATAATTTCAATTTATTCATCAAATAAACTAACATTTTAACAAAAATTATTTCCATTTACCTTAATCATATAATGTTCCCAAATAAATACTGAAGTATATTCTAAAACACCATTATCACAATGTCAACAATTTAGTTTTCAATATCATGGTTATCTATATGATTAAACATATGTTTCCATATTTAAATATCCAATAATTTACTTTTCATGAAAGAATATGTTATCCTTAATGGTTATAAATATCTTTAAGCATATATACATAATATAAAATCGTTGTTCTTTAAATTACTATTTCACTAAAACACTTATAAATACATAGGGTTATATTCTCGCAAATGTCTCTAAAAATATCATTCATCATATTAAATTCCTATCTTATAAAACCATATAATGGGTATCTATAAATTTAAACATATGATCAAATGTTTACTTATTAACCCTAGATGGTATCTAATAATAAAATATTATCTTATTCCAAATCATAAACATAGTTCAATTTTTATATATTTTCAAATCATTAAAATATTTTGAAATCTGTCATAATTTCTAATAAATGAGTCACTGAATCATCAAGTGAATATCCATTGTGTGTCTCTAGATAAGTGTTTACCCATATTCCCACTCATTATGCATTGAGTGAAGATAAATTTTATACTCAAACTTCCTTTTATATTGTACATACCCCTTGTTGAATCTATTCCATCGTTATATCCACTTTCCAGTATTCAGGTATCAATTTCATTTCTAGGAAATCACACGATCTGTATATTACCAAAACATTAGTATATTATCCAATACATATTCATATCCCTAGATTATATAATAGGTTTATGTTCCCTAATAATTTTTTAAATTTATTTTACAGCGGTCCTACAAATATTTCTATGATACTAACATAAATTCCCCCAAGTCTATTTTCTTAGAGTCAGTGTATACTTATTACATTGGTATATGATAAAAGGGATCACACCACTTAATATTGATCATTTTAGTTGTCAACAAAACTAGATACAATCTTATTTCATATATTGCCCTGTAAATATTACAACAAAAAATAAAAAATATTATTTAATCATTAATATAATTTTTAATATATTTATTTGTATCATGGGTAATGTAATGTAAATAAACCGGTGTTCATATATACATAGTAATGAATCACATAAAATGTAATTTATAAGATAATAAATAAGTCATGAATAATATGTTTAGAATAAATGATTATCAAATAATTCCATATAAATAATAAAATGAGTGAGAATGTTAAATAGAGATATCATAACTACTTTAAAAATCATATGGATCGAAATAATTGTTTTTATAATGATGGAATACATAATTTCATACAATTTAAACATATTATCAAGGCTTCATTCTAGGACATTAGACATAAACATGTCTGATATATGCTAAATACCCCAAACATTGTCTCCTAAGACCTATTTAGGAATCAAGGGGACACATAATTCTAGTCCCCAATCATCAATTAATATCTCTAATTCATTCATTATATAATCTTACATTATGACATTATCAACATGACTTAATAAGAAATGACTATACATAATATATTAACTTGCATAAAAAAATCAACAAATTTATTAGTCAAAAATGATTATAATCTATCCAAAAAAATTATACTAGATGGTTATATTTAGATTGTATGTCTTCAAATAATGAGATTCATCAAAGATTGTTGGAATATATAAAAGTAATTTTAAAAGGTCACTGGAACATTATTTGGAGAAAATAATAATTTCATTTTGATATCAATTATTTAAAAACAGAATATTTACAAAATAAAAAAATATTTATGTAGATCCATGTAAAATTTAGATTAATCATTAATGAAAACAATAGGTATGATGGGCAGAAAATATGTTCTCATGGAAAACATTAAAATAAATTTTCCAATATGATTTTCTTTAAAAAAATCATCAGTTCCTATTTTGCAAAAGGACATGAAGATTTCTTTTAATAATTTTTATAGAAATAAAAATATTGTAAAAATTAAATTTAATCAATAATTTTTTATTAGTAAAACCATTCATCAAATAATTTTATATAAATAAATATTAAATAAAATGATTCAATACCGAATAGAGAAATGAGAATGATTTTCCTTAAAAATTATTCATTTATCCTTCTGAGATCCAATACAATTAAAAATTGATCAAATGATTGAAATATAAATAAATAATAAAATTAAAATAAAACATTTTGGGTTTAATATAAAAAGATCATATAATTCCCCCAATGGAATATGAACATAAATAATTCTGAATATTGATGTGATGGTGAAATAAACCCTTACCATTTCAGAAACATTTTAATCATAACCCACATAAAGGAAATAAATTTTGATAATAATTTATATATCATTATTATATGTTTATTCATCATATAAAATACAAAAAAAAATATTTATACACACCACAAAAATGTAACATGTGGTGAATATGGAATATCTATCATAGAGATAAATATGAAATGAGAAACTCTTACCTCTAGACCGACCTACTTCATAAGTGATTATAAAATATAGTAATATGATGTTAAATTTATTAAAAATATATAATAAAACATATAAATACCTATAAAACCATATATGGTCCACTTAAAAAATCTTATTAACTAATTATAAATAATTCTTTTTGAAAGAATTCATTTATGTGTGTTAATTGTATGTTTCAGTTTAGTTGTTTCAGTACATGAACTATTTTCATTTCTCCATAATAAACATATAATAGTGTTGATATAAATATAAAATATATTAATTATATAAATATTTTTATGCATCAATAAAATATGGACATGAAAAATCATTCATATTACTTCGTAGAAGTGGTTGTTCAAATGTAGACACGGGCGAAATGTTTATTTTTAATAGGTGGAATTTTTATAAGGTAAATGATATCTTATTTTCATAAGTTCTTAATGCTTTCATAAATATCGAATATAACTATTATACCAATAAT
Organism: Viscum album; assembly: GCA_963277665.1. Lineage (NCBI taxonomy): Eukaryota > Viridiplantae > Streptophyta > Magnoliopsida > Santalales > Viscaceae > Viscum > Viscum album. Next base: position 448,658,268 of record OY728147.1, read on the forward strand.
TAAAACCATCCATGATAGGTGGTGATGTAAAATGAATCATATCAGTTCACAAGGCGGTATTCAACATGTACGCATGGCCTATAGTTTTGATTAAGATTTCACATATAAGTTTGTGGATAAATATTATTCCACAAAAAATATCTTAACTTATAGAATATAATAATATTATTATATTTTTTTATTTAGGATAAATTTTATGATCTAAAATTAATAGTAAAATAATTGATATCGGTCAAAAAAATTACCATCTCTTTGAGAGACTGCCTTTTGGATTTTATCTCAACGACCCTAGGGTTTTTTCTTTTCAAGATAAAAACCATATATAACCTGTATCTAGATGTTAAAATTGTATTTTTTATGGATTTATTATGATAGGTGGATCAAGGTTGTGTGAAGAAATGAATATAGGTGGTGTCTTTTTATTATGAAGAAAATAACCTTTATGAGATTATTTAAAAATATTTAAATATTATTTTTCATGTCAAAGTAGAACTAAGAGGAAAAAAATATAATCCTGAATGGGGATGATAATAAATAATATAATAATTTTTTTTACTATTATACATTTTTTTCAATATCTTCTCCGAGTTTTAACCCCCTCATAACCATTTTAATGAAAAAAGTGATATCATTATTGTTTACTCATAGTGGTCATGAAATACACTATATAATAGAAGATGACCCATAATTGGAAAACAAATGATATTATCAACCATTATCCTTTTTAATGGAAAATATAATATATTTTCTTAATTTTATATAATTTAATAAAATATTATTTTACATTAGATACCATTAACTTCATGTTCAGGACTGTTCATATAATTTGACATTTAAAAATAGCAACACAATACTTTCATTCAAATATAATATTTTAAAACAACAATAACATTATAATGTTATCAAAAAATCATTGAAAAAATATTTAATCCAAATTATATTAAATTATTATATTTAAAGTCATTTACATGTTTTTTCTATTAAATAAACATTCACTCTGTTGACTTAGAAGAAGAATTTAATGTAATTATTCAATTAGTAAAAATTAAAAATAAAATAAAATGATATAGAATACCATTCATATATAAAATATTCATTCATAACCAAAAATACCTAATTTTTATCTCTATGAAAAAAAAATATTAAAAAAAATATATTATTTTTAACTTCCTGGATCCAGGTTCTACCCAAAGGTTCCCCGAACCCAGTTGATCACATAACCTCAAGTGCATTTCCCCAAACAGCAGAGGCTACTAACTTATATCAAGGGAAAAGGTTTGATAATGGGGAAACTATGCCCTCATTGGCATAGTATACACAGTGGAAGACAAATAGTAAATAGTAGAGGAAACAGTAATACCAACAATAGTAAATAGAGGAAGAGTGAAAGTAAATCCAACAGATCCACAATATATAGATATAATGCATGGAATATGTATCTAAGAATACATCCAAACAAGTCACAATGCAGAAAAGTAATACAGAAAACAAAGTAAAAAATAAATAGTAAACTCCAGCAACATCACATGCCTCAGCTTGGTCCCATGCTCTCCATCTCCAATAGCAATCATGTACTTAATGAAGGGAGATTTCCCTTATCTATACCTGCAATAATATAATCTATTTGGGTTCAAAAGCATGACCCAAACAGGGTGTGAGATGAATCCCAGTAGGCAACCACCAAATGATTTGTGCCTAACTATTAGTGAATATATATAGCAGGAAATATAAAATAATGAAGTACTAAAATTAGAAGCACTAAAATGTAAGAAATCCTATTGTTTTGAATTAAATTCATTTTCATTTATTATTTAACTTATTAAATCATGTAAACCACGTGATTGAGCCAAAGCTTTGTATCCCATGTGTATGTAACAAAACAGAAGTCTTAGAAGACTGTCTGAGCAATCATGTAAGACCAAGTCCAAGCGTGTTATTTGGATTGGCAGACTCATCACAATCATTCAATTATTCAATAAGGACCCTTTGAGAAAATATTATTGTCTAAACACCCTGGTCTTACATAACAAATATTTATTATATTAAATCCCCTCTAGGGATCTCTCACGGTCTTACCCATTTGGTATAGCATGGCACTAATCATTTACAAACAACCACCTTGGCAGTTCTCGCAGTCAATACCACTTGGTCAACATAACATCAATAAATAATAAACATCCACCTGGGTAGCTCTCACAGTCTAAACCCCAAGGTTGAAGACCACCTGCAAGCTCTCATAGTCAATACCCCTCAGTCAACATAACAAAAAAGATACATAAATGACCCTACCTCGAGAATCTCTCACAATCAGATTCCCCTTGTCCAACATAAAAATGCAAACCGTAGGTGTCTCACATAATCATCAACTCTATCCTAACAAATCAAGTCATGGAAAACAAGGAAAACCTAACAAGAATCATAGACCAAATGGCCATAAACAATCAAATAAGGGAAACACACCCATGATGTCCATAAAAAAGGTATATAACCTTATGCATAAGCAACTACCATTTATCAATTAAATAAACCATAGAAGGTGGTAAACAAGGTTTTAATTCCAAAACATGCAATACCCCAAACATGGGTATGAAACACTTTTAGCACAAATGATCTAAATCTGAACAAATAAAGGCACAAACCACCTTCCTTGATGTCACGTGATCAATATAATTGATTGTCGACCCATGAATCGGCCTATAATAGTGTAGATCTACAGAAAGATGAAAAACACGCAACCTTTAATAACTCACGAGAGAGGAGGAATTAGGTAGAAAGTATCTAGAGGATTCTAGAGCTCAATAGAGGGGATACAACACACCTGATGATGTCTCAATTGGAGGTTAGATGGAGAATCGGAAGGGTCTAAGAGATCGTCATCCATTCCATCGCTCTCCGGTACAAACCACAGGGAGAAAAATAGGTTTTTGAAAATGAGATGTGACCCCGCTCTAATTTATCAAATAAACTACATGGTGTGTTTATTAAAGGTACAAATCCTATAGTAGCCTTAACCGGGACCCACCTTATGTTGTCTACCAGGTCACCACACGGCCATGTACTCGGTCGTTACAAGGCTAGTACGTTTCTATATGTCGTACTCAGGTACACGGCATGTACTCATAAGTACATGGCGTTTACTTTGAAAATTCTCATTTCATCCTTTTTCCTCAAAAACAACCTGAAAAAAAGATCCATACCAAAAATGATTATCCTATTTCTTACAAAATTCCCCCTTAAAGTAATTCATCCTTGAATTTTCTTTCCAATGGTAGTGAAGAAGAAACTTCAAACAAATCTGGCCACTGTGATCGTACATCGGCCTCCCTCTCCCAAGTCTTTTCTGAAACTTGCTCGTGTTTCCATAGCAACCATACCAAAGGATTAGAAATTCTACGGAGAACCTTCATGTTGTGATCCACAATCCGAATAGGTTTCTCCTTGATGGATTCATTCATCTCCAACTCAAACTCCTTGGGTTGAAAAAAATGAGATGGATCTGAAAAGTAATGTCATAGCTGAGAATATTGGCATATATCGTACATAGCCTAGTACCTCTGAGGTAACTACAACCAACAGGAAACCATCCCAACTCTCTCAAAAACCACAAACATGCCAACATATCTCAGTGAAATCTTTCTCGGTCTCCTAAGTGTCATATGTCCCAACCATGGTGTGACACGTAGGAAAACATGATCTCTAACCTCGAACTCTATAGGTCATCTTCATCGACCGGCATAAGATTTATGGCATGATAATATAGTAGACAACCTCTTTTGAATCAACTCCACTAGCTCAGTGGTCTTCTGGACAGGACGAGGTCCCATCATAGCTTCCTCTCTTGCCTCTATCCAACATAGGGGTGATCGACATGGACTACCATACAAGGCCTCATAAGGTTTCATATGAATCATTTCTAGAAAATAATTATTGTAGGAAAACTCCAATGTAGGAATGTGTCTCTCCCAAGAGCTCCCAAAATCTAGGACGCATGCTCGAATCATGGCCTTTAAAACCTTGATCGTACGCTCAGACTGGCCATCTGTCTGAGGATGGTAAGATGTACTCATATGTTCATGTGTACCCAAAGCCCTCTTTAGTCCATGCTATACACAAGAAGTAAACCGGTCATCCCTGTCTGAAACGATAGAGTGTAGAACCCCATGAAAAAAATCAATATCTCATATGTAAAACCTTCCAACCTCATCAACATTGAAGGTTTTCTTAATCGAAATGAAATGGGAAAATTTCATGATTCTATCGATAAAAACCCAAACCACAACATTTACTTGGGGTTACCTCAGAAAACCCGTCACAAAATCTATCGCGACATCATTACACTCCCCCTCTAGAATGGGTAACTAATTCAATATATAGCTTGGTTTTTGATGATCCAACTTCACCTATTGGCACAAGGAACATCTCATAACAAAACCAGCAACATCACTCTTCATACCTGACCACCAATACTGATGGTGTAGATTTTGATACATCTTGGTGGCACCAGGATGAACTGCCCAATCTAAGGCATGAAAGTCTCACAACAGCTATTCGAATATTTCTGCTGACACCCATATGTTCCCACAAAAACACAAAGCCTCATCCTCACCTATCCCAGGAGTAGTGTCCTTTCCTGATACACTCCCGTAGGACTAGGCCATCATAATCCGATAGCTTCCTCATTTGATCTCAATTCAGAAGAGTAGAGGTAACACCTATAGAAGAAAGAAATTTATTCCCCTATCTATCATGAACCTCCAATGAAACTCAGAGTACGGAACCATAAGCTTCCACTAACTACTGGCCTCCTAAACTGAATGTATCTGATTCCTCCTACTCAATGAATCAGTCATTGAATTTACTTTCCCAGTTTAATAGGCAAGTTTAAAGTCAAAAGACTAAAGGTACTCAACCCACCATCACTATCTCAAATTCAAATCTCACTGAGTAAAGATATACTTGATGATTTTGGGATCATTATATACCACAAAATAGTCTCCCAAATGATAATGTCTCCAAAACCACAAAGCATGCACAACCACAACAAAACTGAGATTTTTGTTGTGTAATTCCTCTCATGTAGCCTCAACTGTCGAGACTCATACGCAATGACTTATTATCCCTTCCTAAGAACATCTCTTAGACAGATACCTAATGCATCGCATTAAACGGTGTAACTCTTGACTGACTCTAGAAAAATCAGTATCGGTGCAGAATTAAATCTCCCTTTTAGATCTTGAAAGGATGAATCACATATATCTGTCCACAAGTACTTCACAACCTTCTTAGTCAGTCTTGAATGTTGCTCTGCTCAGAATGAAATGTATTTAATAAATAAGATGTAGTAACCATCAATCCCTATAAAACCCCATACCTCAAATACATTCTTCAGCTTCTCTTAGGAAACTATTTCTCTCACTTTCTTTGGGTCTACTGACACTTCTTTCTCTGAGATGACATGACCATAAACTAAATCTGATCTATCCAAAATTGACACTTTTAGAGCCTAGAATATAACTTATGCTCTCTCGGTGTATGCAATAAGATCTCAAGATGGGTTCCATGGTCGTGTCGAGTGTTAGAGTACACCAAAATATTGTCTATGAAGATTACCACAAAATAATCCAAGTAATAATGGAACACTCAGTTCATTAGTGCCATGATAACTATAGGCACCTTCAGGAGACCAGACAACATAATCAAAAACTTTTATAGGCCATACCTGATCCAAAAGGTTGTAAGGGGTATACTGATGGTCTAACGTGGAAGTGATGATAACTAGATATCAATTTAATCTTCAAGAACACCCTGAATCCTTGATTCTGATCAAAGAGATCATCAATCCTCGTCAAGGGATATCGATTCTTCACTGTCAACTGGTTCAGATTCTGATATTCCAAACCATGTTTGAAGGTATCATCTACCTTTTTCGCAAAAATAATAGGTGAACCGCAAGGATAAGTACTTGGTCTTATGAAACCCTTTTCATGAATCTCACTAACTACTTCTTGATCTCTTGTATCTTGGGTGTAGCTATCCTGGAAGGAGGAATGGACAATGGTGAAACTCCCAGCACAAGATCAATAGAGAAATCCACCTCTTTCTTTGAAGGTAAACCTGAAAATTCCTCTAAAAATATAGCTTTGAAACGATCCACCATTGGAGAAAATTTCGTCATTGAAGTCCCCTAGTCATCTAGATATAAAATAGAAATTTGGCCTATAATTATTCCCAACCCATGATGTTTGGGTTTAGCTCTACATGAATGGACATCCCATTCACCATTTTGTAGAAAAGACCCTCCCTCTGGTGACGTGAATCACACCCTGCGGTGATAGCAGTCAACAAAGGCCTTAAAGGTGACCAACCAGTCCATTCTGAGAATGACATTGAAACCAATCATCTCTATGACATAGAGGTACCATAAGAAGTAATGTCTACCAATCTCAAGAGGGAACTTGTTGCACTGACGTACATTATTCATCCTAATTCCAAATGGAGTGTCTAGAATCATGACATCTTTATAATTGAAGATACAGAGCCCAAAGATCTCTACAAAGGTAACAGATATAAAACTATGGGAATACCATATATCAAAAAGTGCATAAGCTAAAACTGAGGCAACTTGAATCATACCTCTAATATTAGAGGTTCTGGGATCCTACTTCTGCTATGTTTATTCCATCACAAATTTCTAGCCTTTAGCATGGCCTTCTAACCCTTTCGAGATACCCTAAGTTGATCCACTCTATTTTTTTCTAAAAAATATCATCTAAATTCCACCACCACAACCACCTCTTCATCCTGAACGGCATGAAAAACCCCAATTGCATGAAAACATAAAACGGTGGTCCTTCTACTGAATGTGGAGTCATAAAATATCCCTTATCACTCTCTTATGGTGCTAAATCCCTATAGAAATTCAGAATATAACCCATATTGCCGCAAGATCAGCACTCAATTGGGTCTCTCGGGCACTGTTGTCTCACGTGCCCCCTCCTTCTATACTGTATCATACCACTTGGATACCTAAAGAAAAATCTTGTGAAATATACTTGTGGTGCTTCCTGCTATCAGTTGAAAGAGTACCAAACCATAATGTTGAATTGCACTGGCTCGCAACTCCTAACTCCCTCACATTGCACTCATTTATCCGCACCTAATTTACTATTGCAGTCACCGATGTCATGTAGAAAACATTCTCTTACGATTGGATTTCATAAATGAGACCATCCTCAAACCACCTAGCCATTAATAACTCATCACCACCAAAAACATTTCTGGAGCATTGAATCTCTATAAATTAAGAAAAATAATTTATCCCTGAAAGAGCGCCCTTCTCCAAATGCATGAAGTATTGGGCTCTATCAGACCTCAACGTCTCCAGGTAGAAGTAATCAAAGAAATTCCTTTGAAACTCTTCCCAAAATACATCCAGATGACGTCCTGCCTATATAATAAAATCCCACCATATCTTGGAGGAATCACATATGTATGTTGTGATATTCACATTCATCTATAGAGGCATATTCAGATGCTTGAAGATAGAAAGCATGGCCTATAACCATGACACTGAAGCTTGAAGTCCTCCATCCCCTCCAAAAGTGGGAGGTTGCTGCTGCTGGAACAAATGTGTTATCTCTTCCATAGTCGGGGCAGGATGTGGTGCTCCCTAAAAAGTCTTCATCATCCTCATAAATTTTTTACGGAACTTTGAATTAGCACCTGCGTCTGGTATAATAGCTGGTTCCAAGATATGCATAATGAGATGATCTGCTGGTAGTCCCTGATCTTCAATTTCTGGTGTCTAATCGTCACCCTGCACCTGGAATACAACCAAAGGAAATCATGGAGGCATGACTCTACAAGGTCAAGCACACACCTTAGTTCAAGATTATCAAGGATGGAAACATAGAAGTTCAAGAATGGAACATGTGAAGAAAATCATCCAACCTCTACAAAATAGGGTTACGCAGTGTGTTCCCTTAAGCCTTAACATGGGTGTGTACCTCTACCAACCTGGTCATGTAACACCCCATACACATAGTGCATTCCTCTAAGACATGGTGTGTACTTGAATATTCCTTCTTTCCCAAATTCATATATACTACTAGAACTAAATAGTTATCTCTTAGTTTTACACTACACGGAGTACACACTCTAGACATGGCATATACCACATAGGTTCCATCCACCCGTTTCCTTAGTCACATGGCCGGATACATGGTCATGTACAACACAACGTGTAAAATCTATACATGGCGTTTACAATGCCAGTTTCATCCACCTATGTTGTTAGTCACATGGTCGGATACACAGTCTTTTACAGTACGTCGTGTACTACCAGTACATGGCATGTTCTACCAAACATTTATCAACCCCAAGTCTCTGCTCCCATATTCATTCACACAGTCAACAACTACATGGTGTGTACATATGGTACACGGTGTGTACTTAGGAAAAGTATATTCTTCTAGAACAGAAGAACACATTGCGTGTGTTCATAATATCACACACCATATTGTTTGGGATTCTGGATAGAAAGCCCTTGAAACTTCTTAGGAACCCCAAAAATATAAAAAAAAAATCCAATGAATTCAAAATTTTAATATGTGATAGCTCATACTCCCCACGAATCAAATTTTGGCATCCTTATTCATGTCATAAGTTGATAGAATTCAATTAATGTTCAAACATGATCCACCAAATTCGGATCCAAGAGGGACCATAACAACTTAGGGACCAAATCTTGGAATATATCCAAATGAATATTTAAATATACCATTACCCTATAAAAATAGAAAGTATTATATCATTACATCTATCACAGCAACATGTATATCTAGCACAACATCTATCTCAACATCATACAATCAACAATGCTCTCTAAATGGCATCACAAGAATGTATGAAATGTGATCTCTAGAAAGTGTCTATATGATGCATGTGATGGAATAACCTCATCTCATCATATTTCAATAGAAATAAGACAAAAATGATATCAATTATAATAGAAAAAAACAAGTAAATCACCCAAGGTGAAATCAAATCAACTGAAATAATTTCAAAGCCAAAAAATTACAATATTCAAGGTAAATTGGCTTTTCCCTGTAACATGTTAGCTAATATAGAGCACAACTTATTAAAAAAATACATTTTCCTTAATATCCTATTATATTTTCTCGAAATAGTAACGAGAAGTAGAAAATAACATGCTCTGATACCACTTTATAACGTCCTAGATCTGGGTACCGCCCAATGGTGCCCCGAACCTAGTTGCTCACATAACCTAAAGAGAATATCCCCAAATTACAAAGGCTTTCGACTAGTAGTGAGGTCCAAGGTCGGATAATGGGGAAACTATTCCCTCATAGGCAGAGTATACACATCATAAGACAAATAGAAAACAAAAGAGGAAGAAGTAATCCCATAAAAAGTAAACAGTAGAAGACTAAAAGTAAATCCAACATGATCAAAATATATAGATATGATGTGTGGAATATTTATCTAAGAAATAATAAAAACAAGTCACAATGTTGAAATGAAATATATAAACCAAAGTACAAACTAAATAGTAAACTCTAGCAGCATCACATGCCTTATATTGGTCTCATGTTCTCTTATTCCAACAACAATCAAGTACCTGATGAAGAAGGGTACTTTCCATTATCTATACCTACAATCATATAATCTATTTGGGTCCAAAAGCGTGACCCATATAAGGTGTGATATGGATTCGTGTAGGAAACTTCCAAAAGAGTTATGCCTAACTATTAGTGAAAATATATAGCAGGTAATATGCATGAATGAAGCACTTAATGAGGAAGTACTCAAAAGTAAACAATCATATAGTTTCAATTACATTCATTTACATTTATTATTCAATCCATTGAATCATGTAAACTTTGGGATCTAGCCTAAGCTCGGTATACCCTATGTAAGTAAAAAAAATAGAAGTATCATAATACCATTCTAACAATCAAGTTAGACTAAGTCCAAGCATCTCCTTTCGCTTGGCATACTTGTCACAATCATTCAATTATTCCAAAACAACCCTGTGGGAAAGTTCTCACAGTCTAAACCCCTAGGTATAATATATCATGAATTCATTTAATAATGACTCTATGGGAAGCTCTCACGGTCTAACCCCTTTGGTCGGACATAGCACTAATCATTTACAAATGACCACCTGGGCATCTCTCATGATCAAACCACCTATGTTGAAGACCATCGGGTAGCTCTAACAGTCAATACCCCTAGGTCAACATAACAATACAACATACATAAATGACCCTACCTCAAGAAGCTCTCAGAGTCAAATTCCCCTTGTACGAATAAAAAAATGGATACCTTAGGAATCTCACATAATCATCAAATCCATCCTAAAAAAATCAATGCATGGGAAACTGGGCAAAATTATCAGGCATCCTAGACCAAACAACCATAAACAATAAAACAAGGGAAATGCATCCACATTGTCTATAAACAAGGTATATCACCATATGCATAAGAAACTACCCTTTATCAATTAAATAAACTATAGAAGGTGATAAATAGGGTTTAAATTCTAAAACATGCAATACCCAAAATGTGGGTATACGACACTTTTAGAACAAATCATCCAAAGACGAACATCGAAAGGCACAAACCACCTACCTCGATGTCACACGATTGACATACTTGAACGTCGACCGTTGAATTGGTCTATAATGTTATATATATACAAAAAAGATGAAAATAGTCCAACCTTAAATAAATCATGATAGATGAGGAATCATGAATAAAGGATCTAGAGCTTTTTAGAACTCGTTGTTGGGGTTCCAATGCACTCGATGGTGTCTCATTCAGAGGTCAGACGGAGAATCGGGAGGGGTTCAGATTTCATCGTCCCTTTTATCGCTCTCCTATACAAACCATGTAGAGAAGAAGATGTTTCCAAAGATGATATGTGACCCTACTCCAGTTTATCAAATAAAAAGAAAACTATATGGTGTTTTCATTAATGGTATATTTCATGTAGTATCTTTAACTAGCCCCCTCCTTAAGCGGTCTTCCAGGTCACCACATGGCCATGTACTTGGGCACGACACGGCCTGTACAAGGCTGTACACGGTACCTAGGTATATGGTGTGTACTCATATGTACACATCATGTACTTAGAAAATTATAATTTCTTTCTTTTTCCCCAAAAAAATCTCAAAAACAAGATCCATACCTAAAATGAAGAACTGAGTTCTTATAGTATAATTTTTTTATTAATTACTTAAAATAATACCAAGGCCTTTATCAAAGGATAATTAAAATAAATATCCTCACTTTAGAATAAAATATGATCAATGTATAAATGAACCCATAAAATTAATGATACAACAATTATTTGGAAAATTCTAGGCATAATCTCTTATAGTTAAACATGTTTTAGTAGTTTCGCCATTACTGAGGTGACAAATATTTACGATGCTTACTATTCATAATGAAAAAAGATAAAAGTGGTATATTTACCAAAATTTTTTATATAGATTCCATATATAGAATCAATTTTTAATTATTAAATTTCTATAATTTAAATAATTTTATTTTAAAATAAATTTTTAAATGAAAAAAAAATTAAATATAAAACTTTCTCTTTAATCTAAAAACCTAAACATATAAAAAAACAAGTATACTAAAAATTCCTATGTTATTAATTAAATTATATATAATTTAATGAGACATATTTTTTATTTATTATAAAATAAATTAAGTTAAAATTACTTTAGTTAATTAATATAAATGAGTTTTTTACATAAAAAAATTATTTTACACTCTTTGCTGAAAACAACTCATTTTATAAAAATCCAAAAAAAATACCCTAAGATAATTTTGACCCCATTATTTAAAAATTTATATTATTTTATGAAAATATAATTTATAAAAAATGGATTAAATTACATATAATGCCTATGAAAAACATTAAATTAAACTATTCTTGATAAAAACATATTTTTTATGCTTAAAATGACTATAAAAAATCGGCTAATTATTTATTATCGATTAATAAATAGAATTTGATTATATAAAATATAAACATACTTTCATACTAAATTAATTACTATTTATATAGGTAAATCAATTACTATGTTGTAATGGTCAGATTTAAAAAATATTTTTTATAGTATATCATAGTTTTCTTAAAGATCAGTGTTTTTTGTTAAGAAATGTATCCAAAATATTATTCTTTTAAAATAAAATTATAAGGTATTAAAATATATGGTTATCATTTATTTTTACACATGGAAGAATTAGAGTAGTGAAGTTTCCTTTCTCTAATTCACTTGATGAATTGGATTTGAATAAAGGTAATATATCTTTAATTTTTTCAATATATTTCGAACAATATTTGATTAACTATATGATTCGTACCTTCCATGAAAAAGGATTTAACATAACATTTTCATAGTTTTCATTCAATTTAGTAGACTGCCTCATTTAATTGTTTCACCTTTTTCATCTATCAATACATATGGATACCCAAGAACTTGAAATGAAAACTACTTTATCATGTTCCATGGAAAATAAAAATAAACATTTTTCTACCAATATATATTTTAAAAAATTATCATGTTTTATATCATTTTGATCATTAACATGAGAAAACCTCATAAAATTTTGAAAATAAATCATATGTATTATATATTCCTTATCTCATCGTAGTAGAAGACTATCATATATTCTATATAATAAGGGTGAGATGATATTCTGATTTTTATTGGGAATTGCATTTGTATCTTTTTTCCATCTTCCATCACCTTTCCCATATATCTACACATATTTGTTTTATAAATTCTGATTATAATAGTTTAGAGGGGGTTTCCCTATCTCACTCATGTAAAGAAGGTAAAATATCCTTAAGTGGAATAATTTATAGTAATGAAATACATTCATATAGGGGGAAAATAATTTTAACCATCTAATGGATGTTTTATAGTGCCCATGATTTCTAGAAATATATAACATAAAATCTCAACTCATTGCATAAAAAAAATATTTTTGATAATATTTCTTACAATATTTTTTTCCTATTTGTTTACTAATGATTTTTGAGACATTTCATTCCTTTAATAAGAAAGTGTTGATTTTTTTACAAATGATGTATCTATATTTGTTCATTGAGATATGATTATGAGTAAATAGAATAATTTTATTAGATTTTATTTGGTTAATAATTTTTTTAATATGAGTTTACATAAGAAAATCGTCTAAACCAACTAATTTCACATTCATTTTCCATCATAGGAATAAAAAAACCAAGAGAGGATGCCACCAAATAGAAATTCATGATATATTATTATAATTACAATTTGTTTGAGTGGAAAATATCCTTGAAAAAATAAAATAACTATTTTCTCAATATATACATGATAGTGTAATTTCGTTTCAAATTTATATAAAAAATATCTTTAATCTACAAATATCATTTAGTTCTATGAGAAAATCAGTCTATTATTTATCAATAGTTCATTGAATTACATTTTCACTAGGCTAATTGGACAACCTTTATTTCTATTTTAAAAAAAATAATATATATATATATATAGTGGAACATTCATTACATAAATTGAAATTACATCATAATTGAAGTATATTAATTACGACATATAATAAAACCATGACAGGTCCGCATAGGTATATTGTCTTTAGAAACTCGGAAACATAAACAACTAGTTCCTAAAAACATCTACATTGTCTCCCATTTATTTTGCCATAACTAGACTCCTTTTTGGAATACCATACTTAATACCCTTATTCATGACCTAGGGAAAAGAAACATAATAAAGAGTGTGGCTAAATTACCATTAAGGGTAAACAATTAAAATAGCAATCATATCATATTCATAAGAACATAAGAACATAACATTTGAAACTTTTATCCTATATATAAAAGATCATAATATTATGTCATGTGATAAATCATAAAAGTGAAATGTAATCCCAATAGTCAAAATAGGGGAAATGAAATTTTTTTCATACACACATAATAATATAAAATCATTTCATATTATTCAATGCTCATTGCCAATACCATCATAGTTGACAATGTCTATTTCTGAGCTGAGTTCACTCCTCGTTGCAGCCCTGTATTACTAAATCAGATTTACTTAATGTTCCATTCATGTTTATCTCATTAGATATAAATCATTAACCAATGTATTATAGGGATATATAGGTCCCACCCATCCCATAATTATTCCATTCTTACGTGTGCCACAAAAACATAAAAAGTCACTATAGCATAACCCATGAAATAAAATGGGTTTCTTAAACATCATTCCATCATAACATATTCCATAAATGGATTTCATAAAAATAATTCCATCATTTACACAATCAAATAAAATTAATAATAGGTATATAAACATAAAACTATGTAATATTATATGGAAAATAATTTTGATGAAACAGTTGAGCTTTATTCCTAAGGAAAATATCTTTTCTTCTTTAAAAATGTTTTCCATCCTCAAAATACCAAACAATTCCAGAAGAAAAAATATTAAGTTAAAATAACCTTGTAATATTGTAGGAGAATATTAAAGTAAATAAATCATTTTAAAATCTTTGAAATACTTTCATGTCGTACAAGTAAAAAAACATTCTTCTTGTACTTTTGTTAAAAAAGTCCAAAAGTACCTCTTACCGAAAACGACAAAAGATTCCATTCTTGACGTTTAGTAAAAATTTTCCAATTGGTAAAATTGACATAAAAAATTATTTAAGGTCATAATGAATATTTAGAAATATATATTGAGGAAACATGGATGTGGATGCTAAATGACACACAATAAATACTTATGAATAAACAATATCTGATAAAAATGAGATTTAAAAATTTATCCCTTACATAACTTCTGATATGCTACGTATATATTCAAACCTCATGTATAATGATTTAAATAAATTTAATGATTTATTACAGAATCATAATAATTTTTATGATAACGTTTTTATCATATTTTCATCCTTTTGTTAGTAACATTTCATTGTTACTCGTTATTTGGGTATTAACTGCTTTATGTTCCTATGCATGTGTTTTCAGATAAGTCATTATTCCTATTTTTATGATATAGTTATATCACTTAAATCACGGTATTATTATAATATATAACACATTTATTCATTCAATTCATTTATATTATCATGCTTTAATGAAGATTATGTTGAACGAATCACATCGCACCATGGAGATGGTAAAATGTAGGTACGCATAAGCGACGATATCACTTCCATAATTGTTGAATGGTATTTAATTGTATGGTTAGTAACATATAATAATTATTATAATGTTATAATAATCATATATAGATTTTATTTCAACCATTATACCCATCAAAGTAAGGTGGTCATGAAAAACAGATTACACCGCGGCGTGGAGACGGTAAGCCGTACGCATGCACGCACGGTGATTTCGTTTTTCGTAGGACGGGTACATGGTTAAATAGAGTTGTTTCATATTTATAATGACATATAAATATATTAGTTATAATTATTTTATTTCTTTATATTTAAATAGCTAATTAAGTGTAATTTGAAGAATAAATAAATTTGAAATAATCGGTATAAGATATTACCTCTCCCTTGAAGTGCCTCCTTTAAATTTTCTCTTAGGGCACTAGAGTTGTTATTTGAAGAAGACCAGAACCTATATAATGAAAATAGAGAAGTTTATATGAAACAATTTTAGGGTTTTTCCGATCCTGAGGGCTCAATATGAAGTGATGAGGTTAGGGTGAAGGTTCATATTTATAATTTATGTGAGAGGCACTTTTGGAAACCTCAAAAATATTAATCTGTAACAAATTCAAACCCCACTTAAAATCCTCTAAAATGTCCCAATTTCAATGATGAGATAAGATAGGTTTATAGTCTCATCAACTAGTAAATTTTAGAAAAAAAATTATGTCAATTTAAGAATTATAATTTTAATTAACCCTTAGTTATTCTATTTAATTTTAATTATCATAATAACATTCTAAATATTTAATTATTATAAATATTTACTTATATGGAGTTAATTGACCATAAATGGGTATTTAATGAAATTTTAGACCTTATAATTATCATTTTTTAATTATTAAATATTTTAATTATTTTTAAATAATTTAATAAAATTTTATTTTAATAAAATGGCAGTAGTGTCAATTATTAAACTATTCATTAATTTGACTTTAAATAAAATTAAAACAGAAGATTAATTATAACCAAAATATTTAATTCACTAATAACATGTCATAGTCACCTACTAAATTCTTGTATCACTTTAATTAGTTTATATGATATTTATTTAATATTTCTAAATATATTTATTTGATATTTCTATTAATAAAATAATTTCTACATCATTATTGTGTCATCATTAATGGTAATTATTTAATCTCTAAAAATTATAAATAAATTTCTATGAGGTAGGTAATTATTTTTTATTTCCATGTACTATCTATAGTAGATATTATCTCTTAGTTATCCATATATTAAAATTAATATACTTATATAAAATGAAATTGTGACATTTTCTCACATTCATTAGATTCTATTACATTCATTTCATATTTATAGGTAAGTGGACATAAAGTGATTCCATTGTAAAAAACTATATGACAATGGTCTAATTCAGTCACCCAATAACATTTTTACAGGTGTTAATGTATTTTTATAATATTATTTTTACCCTTATTTACCATATTTACCATTAACCATGGTAATAAAAATAATTACCAATGTTACAATTCATAATGTCCCAAAAATAAAAGTATAATATTACCATATTTTAAACCTAATATTTCCAAATATGGAATAAATTTTTATAATTTCAAAACATATAATTTTCTATAATTAATTTAAAATCAATCCCATTTTTGGAAATGAGAGAAAATGTTTTTTAAAAGTTAAAACATTAAAAAATATTGAAATGTTTTTACATATGAATTCAATGTAAAATTAAATCCAATGACCTTGATTATATTAAATATTAAAAATATATTATATTTATACTTTGAAACTATATAATTATATAATTTAACCATATAGATTATTTCAATGCAAAAAATTATTTTGAATTAAAATTTAGCGTATTTTTACTATTCATCAAAACATGAAAATTAACAAAAAAAATATCAAAAATTTATCCAAAGTAAATTATTATATTCTGATTCAAAATAAAATATTTATGTTTTCATATAAAAATTATTAATATTTAAAAATCATAATTTAAAATGGGTTTTCCATTCGAAGGTGTAAAATTTACCATTAAAAAATAGATTTTTATACATCAAATAGAGTTTTATTCGTACCATATGAGTAAAATATCCATTGGATGAATATAAAATATATTTTATTAAGTATATAACACATATATATCTCATTGATTTCATTACTAAAAATAATTCACTCAAAAATAAAAATATCTAATTGATTTCTATTTTTCATAAATAATTGTCAACTAATGAATTCATAATACATTTTCATAAGTTTATTATAATTATTCATGTTAACCTAAAAAATAGGCTATAACGGAAATTTTATAATAAAGGAATCTCTTAGTTCAATTAAACTCACAATTGCATGCAAAACACGCTACTGAAGAATAAAAATTATTTAAAGTAAATATTTCATAAGAACCTCCAGGTGTTACATTCTACACCCCTTAAACTGAATTTCTCCCTCGAAATTAGTCACTTGGAAACAAATATATGAGAATACATCCCCCTCATCATGTCATCAAGTTCCCATGTAACTTCTTCAAATTGGTGGTTCTTCCATAAACCTTTAACCAAGTGAGTTTTCTTGTTTCATATAACTTTTTTGCTACGATCCAGAATCTCTAGCATTTGTTATTCATAAAAATTTATTACTCTAGTGGTATGAATTCTGAGTTTTGTACATGTGAAATATCTTGTATGTACTTTTTCAATAGAGATACATGGATCACATCATGAACTTAAAAAAGATTCAGTGGAAGCTTCAATCAGTAAGCTACCTTCCCAACATGAACCAAATTTTCAAAAGAACTGATATACCTAGGGCTTAGCTTTCCCTTCTTTCCAAATCTCATTACTCTATTCCATGGAGATATTCTTATGAACACCTTATCACCCACTTAAAACTCTAGGTCTTTTCTTTGGTTTTCATCATAATGTTTTTGTCAAATTTGAGACACTCTTATTTGTTGTTTAATAGATCTAACCTTTTCTTCCATTTCCTCAACAAGATCGGGTCCAAATAGGTTTCTTTCCCAAAATTCATCTCAAAAAGTCTGATTTCTACACTTCCTCCCATATAGGGATTCATAAAGATCCATCTGAATTCTAGTGTGAAAGATATTATTGTAAGAAAATTCCACCAATGGTAGGTGTCGATCCCAACAGCCTTTGAAATATCTAGAGCAAAATCTCAACATGTATTTTAGAGTTTGAATTTTACTCACAGATTAACGGTCTATCGGAGGATGATAAACAGTGCTGGAACATAAATCTGTATCCAGAGCATGCTGAATACTTCTTCAGAACTTCTAGATAAACCTCATATCCCTATCAGATATAATAGAAAGTGGTACTCCATGAAATCTTACCACTTCCTTTACATATATCGTGGAAAGCTAGTCAAGATATAAATCATATCTAATAGCAATGAAGTGTACAAACTTCATAATATGATGAACTATAACCTAGATAGCATTATCACCTTTGAATGTTTTAGGAATTTGATGACAGAGTCCATAGTGATGTTTTCCAATTTCAATTCTGGTATAGGTAATGCTTCTAACATCCCTCTTAGACTACTATCTCTCAATTTTAATATGATATCAAACCATAATTACTCTTTCAGATCCATTTACATCTTTGTTATTCTAGGGTGAATAGAGAATTAATAAATATGATCCTCATCCAATAGATCATTCTTTAATTATGACATCAAAGGAATTCAAACTTGGTTCCTAAAACTTATTATTTCATCACAATCAAGGTTGAATTCAGGAACATTTCTCACCTTCTTTTGTAGCTCTACATATTTATTCTGCACCTCTTTAGTCTTCACTTGTATTGATGGCTGAAAAATTATTTTATGAAGATAAGATCCCCCCCCTTTCCTTAAAATTTCAAAAAACATACTTTTTAAATCCATAAATATTGGATCTTTTGTGATCCTGATCATGTATAGGCTAACATGGCCTTATCAACTTAATGCATCTGTCACCTTGTTTGCTTTCCTAGGGTGTTAATGTATTGATGAGTCGTAATATTTAATCAACTACAACTATCTTATTTGGTTCATATTCAGATCCATTTGTGTGAAAAATATACTTTAAACTTTTTTTATCAGTATAAATATCTCATTTGTCACCATAAAGATAATGCCTCCATATCTTTAATGCAAAGATTACTGCAACTAACTCAAAATAATGAGTTGGGTAATTTTTCTCATAGATTGTCAACTATGGTGAGGAATAAGCTATCACCATTTCATTTTTCATGAAAAAACATCCCATACCCTTCTTGGATGCATCATAGTAGATCACAAATTTTTCCCTACTACAAGGTAGTGTGATCATAGAGGCACTGGCTAAACTTCTTTTTATCTATTTGAAATTCTCTTCACATTCCAACATCTAGAGGAACTTAACTCCTTTCCATGTCAACTTGGTGAGTGGATTAGATAATCATGAAAAATATTTCAAAAAACGTTGATAATATCCAACCAAACCAAGAAAACATTGGATCTCAGTTACAGTTATTGGTCTCGACTATCATTCACTAACCTCTGTTTTTGATAGATCCACAAATAACCCCTATCTTTAGATTATGTGACCCAAAAAAACTTTTGATGACAAAATTCACAATTGGTAAATTTGGAATAAAGTTTCTCCTTTCTCAGTATCTTCAGTACAATTCTCAAGTGATCTTCATGTTCTTCCTTATTATATGAATAGAGAAGAATATTTTCTATAAAGACTACCAAAAACTAATAAAGACAATATCTAAAGACTCTATTCATTAGATCCATGAAGATAGCATGGGAATTAGATAGACCAAAAGGAATACCTATAAATTCATAGTTTCCATACCTTGTATAGAATTCCATATTTCTTATATCCTCCTTTTTAAACATTAATTAATGATATCCTAAACGAAGATTAATCTTGTAATGGTATTGAGCTCTACATAGTTCGTCAAAGAATTTATCAATTCATGGAAGAGGATACTTGTTCTTGATAATGATTTTGTTAAGTTCTCAATAGTCAATGAAGAGTCTCTTTGATCCATCATTATTCTTAGCAAACAGAATTGGTTCTCCCCAAGGTGACACACTAGGGTGTTTGAATCCTCTATCAAGATTATCATGGAGTTTCTTCTTCAATTCCTACAGCTCAATTGGGGCCAATCTATAATGTGTATTTGAAATAGGCATAGCACCCAGTATGAGTTCTATTGAAAATTAAACTTCATGATTTGGTGGATGACCAGAAAATTCTTCTATAAATACATTATCAAACTCTCGTAAAATGGGTGTATTCTTAATCATGAGTTCCTCCCAAACCATTAGATATAAATAACCTTCCATTATTGGAATAAAGACCCATAAAATGGAAGAAATTTCTACCGGAAGGTTATATTCATCCTTGGATTAGTAGATGATCATAGATTGATCTCGAATATAAAATTTGACTTCCCTTCCTTGGAAATTGATATGAGATTCATATAGAGAAAGCCAATCCATACCAAGAATCACATCAAATTCCACTATCAGAAGGATCTCAAGATTTGTAGGAAGCACTTTCCTACAAACTTTAATCAAATAAGAATTATAAAATTTTTATGTGTCAGTTGTTTCATTAGTAGTTGTCACATATAAATCAATATCTAATATTTGATGTAATACAATGATACCCTCAAAAATTTCTTCATAAATAAAAGCTTGGGTGGATCCAGAATTGAATAAAACACTTTATAATTTAGAGTTTATAATCAGTGTACCTTTCACCACTTCATTATCTTACTCCACATCACTAATAGGAATTTCATGTGAATTTCCTTTTTCTTTGGTCTTAAGAGTTTATTGACATTGATCGTCATCAATAACCCTTGTACTAGGGCATTGATTGGAATAATGCCCCATTTCCTTACATCTGTGACATTGAAGTGCTGGAGGTTCATTGTGTGTATCCTTTTATTTGTTCACATCGTTATAAATAATTTTCACATCACTTCAGCATTCAATTGATCTATGTCCTTATTTTACACACTTAAAACATTTACTAGTCCCTTTAAAACAATTCCCTCCTTGTTTCATTCTGCACTTTGTGCATAAGGGAAAACTCATCTTCTTTTTGGTATGGTCTTTAGATTTTTCTCTGAATTATATTTTTTTCCTTCTTATCAAACCCATATGACTGGGGAGTTACTCAAATCTACATCTCAACCTTTATAGCACATCGTACAATTTTCTCATAGATATTGAAGTCCCTTATGGATAATTCCCTTCAAATACTTTTTTAAGACACTAAAGAATCGATCAATCTTACTCTCGGGTTGGATAATAATTCCAGAAGTATAACATTTAATTCTTGTAAAATTTTCTTTGTAGGTACCAAAAGATTCATAATCCTTTTTCTTAACTTCAAGGAAATACTTCTCCAACTTTTTTCAAATAATACAATGAATGTACTTATTGGAAAATAAGTTCTTTAACTCATACCATTCTAAGGACTAAATTTCATATCTTTGGCTCGTATTCTTTATAATATTCCCATTCATTATCTTCACCTTCCAAATGATATATTGATAAGATGGATTTATCATTATTAGAACACCGTAGAACTGAAAATATGTTTTCAGTAGTACTGATCCATTGTTCAGTCACTAATGGATCAGAAGACCCGCTAAATGAAGGTGGGCACGACCTAATGATTTATTCAACCTAATGTTACTCCTTCCATTGCTAGTTTGAAAGTCTGTCATGATTCATATCTTGAGAAATTTTTGTTAGAATGGATAGAATATTTTTCATTCCAGCTCCCATGAAATTTGGTTCCTCAGGGGGACAATCATTACATTTCCCATCGCATTCAGAATTAACATGGTTCCTTCGGGTTCCATCTATTTACTAAAACCCAAAGAATAGTGTGATTAAAACTAATCATTCAAGAAAACAAAAAAAAATAAAGAATAAAATTTCAATTTAGAACACATTAGGTTTTATCCTAGGTTATTAATGGTCATTTATAAAATAAAAGGATTGTATCATATTGATAGAGATAATATTTTCATCATTTTTTTTATAATTCAATGATTTAATAACTAAAAATTTGTCAATGTTGAGTTATTTACCTCAATTTTTAATTTATATGGTGTTTTGGGCTTAAATGTGAAATCTGCTTTATTTGGAAAAATTGATAGATTTTAATAACTTTGGTAATTCATGCATATCGTTTATAATATAGATCCAATTAATGTGATTAATTTTTTATTGTATTGCTATATTTATTTTATTCATCATTGTTTTCATTACCAGGATTTAATTCGGCCATCCAAGGGTCTAAAAATTTCAATCAAGTTGGAAAATTATTCTAGATGACTGCATGGACCCCACCTCAATTTACTGATCATAAATCGGTAAAAACAAATCTAATTGAGGTGATTCATGTTTTAATGGAAATAACATTAAATGGGGAGTTCTGATGTTGAAGATCATGGAGATATTACTTCATTAAGGCGGCCAATGGATGATCAATCTTTGGGGAAGAAAAATGGAAACATTCATCCATAATAAAATCTCATAATTAATTGACGATATCTCATACTACACAGGGATGATAAATCAGAAATTTTGGGATGCAACATAAAATGTATTTTGGAAGATCCTTAAAAAAGACACTATGCCAAAATTCGACCGTTAAATTATTCAACCATGATCAAAATTTAGGTGGACAGAATCTGTAAGAAATTTAAAACAGAGATATTAATGATCTGAAATTTGAATACCCAAGGATGGCATCCCTTGGCCTATATATGGAAGATTTCACTCATTTTTCAGGGGGAGTTTGACACCAACATTGGAGTGGAGGCCTAGGGACATGCTTCTAACATAGTAATTTTCTTTTCATTATTTTTATTTTAGTTTTCTTTTACATGTAACACATTCATTTTTTATTAATGTTTTTACCATTTATTATTTCAACTTTCTTTGTCTTAAAACTCTAATTATCTCATTATCTCTCTTCCCACTATCAATCATAATCTCTAATCACTATTCAATGGAAAGTGACTAACCTGAGACTTGTCCCTATGAGAGGTTTCATTGTTTTCTTCATTATTTCACTTCAAATTCAAAATTTTCTAAATCTATTTGTTGTGGAAGTGGGAATATTGCACAGGTGTGGTAGTCATCCACCATGACACTATTTTCAAATCCATTTATTTTCCTTGATTAATTCATTTTCCCTCCCTTCACATAGTCAAACACTTCATACGGTGGATTTGGGGTTGGAATAAAGAATGAAACAGCATATGGTAGAGTCGGGTCTTTTTGAGATAGCATTCTCAGTTGAGGTGTTACTTTATTTAACTATTGGAGGCGGTGTGGCTTGATGTGCCGGATGCATACTAAAATCATACACTAAATAAATCAATGGAAAGTAATTCTTTAATGATTTCTCAAAAAAATAATTATCAAATTGAATTTAAACAATAAATAAATAATGAATGAACCTGTGTTATCCAACCCTAGGACAAAGATAATTCTTCAATAATTAAATTCTGTAATTGCATGTTAGTGTAAGTTTTAATATTTAATTTGACTTTCAAATTTTTGTTGAATTATTAGATTAATTAAAAACAAAAAATAATTAGTTTAGGAGATATAGATTATGTAGTTTAACAACTGAGAAATCTCCTCAAGTGAGACGACCTTGGTCAGTCTGTGCAGCATTTGGAAAAGAAATTTCTTTTTCCACACCCCATGACAGGCGTGCATCAAAACTAGAACCGTTTCAAGGGAGATAATAATTTTTTTACCTTAATTTTTATATTTTAAAATTTTAGATAGTTTTCATTATTTTGTTTAAAAAAATATATAAAATTATCTTTCCATTATTACAAGAAACATCAATTATTCCACATGGAACAATTAGTCATAGGTTCAGGAACAAGAAACAAACTACATTGAGGAGGCCCTCCATTGAAGGGATGATTCTATAATGATAAGGTTTAAACAGAATGAAATAGGACTTGAAACATGGATATATCTTGAATATTTATGTTCATGGCCGATGAACTCAAAAATGAAACTTAATGATTTATGTTTAAGAATGAAGTGCCACTGGTATTCCCGAATTTCACTGGAGAAATCCATGAAGTTGAGTCCAAAATCAAGGTGGAGGAGCATGACTACCTACCTCTATACTGCAATAATCAACTCCGAGAGGAACTTTTTACTCAATAATAGATTGAAGCTGAACCAATATAGGGAGTTAAACCTTTCATTGACTCTATCTCTTCTGGTTTTACTAAATCTGAACTTTATGTCACTCCCTCTTGTTTTACAGAATTAGATAGTATTTTCTATGCCTTAGAGGAGGAAGAAGAAGAAATTGCACCTATTGAGGAACACCTAGAGATCCCTAAGGACATTGATCATCTACTTGAGGCATCCCATGAAGAGATACAAGTGGTTATGCCTGAAGAACCAAATCTAAAAGTTTCCTACCCTAAAAGTGAATATTTTGAAATTAATACGTCAAATTTAAATTTTGAATATCCCTTTGATTATTCTTTTCTTGTAGCACATATAGAGCCACAACTAGATTTTATATAAGAAATTACACAAGTAGAAGCTGATGAGGAGGAGGTTTCATACTTCATCCTACCCCCACCATGCAAGCTGTACCACATTGAGAAGAGGGAGGATCTGGTGTACTATATCTGTGGAATTCTCCTCAAAAAGAACAAAGAACTACATGATGGTAAGAATTACCTATGGTGGATCATTTAAATGAAGATTCATCCACCATAAAATTATGGATAATATCTGTTACTTCCCTCTCGAGGTAGTAAAAGAAGCCATGTCTCACTTGGTGGATCGTATCGAGACTTATCTTTACTTTATTTATAGTAATTTAGATTTCAAATTCATTTCATTGAAGTAGTGAAGCATGTGGCCCACTCCCTATTATATTTTTGAGTTTTAAGTACATGATCCTTTCACTTAATTGAGTAATTATCTTTTATAGGCACGTGATAGAATATGGGAACCCCCAAATAGAAAAAACATCCAACATACATTTAAAAATGGTGTTCACTTTTAATGTTTGACTTTGAAACTCATTATATTTTTGTTTTGTGCTTTAAACTAGAATTTAATACCCACACTTGAATTATGTTTTGCTTGAAATATATATGATACATGAGTTTATTAGGAATCTAGGGATGTGGTGTTCTAAATTTAAATGTTAATGAGATTGAATGAGTAAAATGGAGAATTGAATGATTAAAATGAAGCATAAATATTGAAATAAGGACCCACGATTTGATGTAATTAATTGATTAATGTAAATGAAATTTACATAAATTTTTTATGATTTGAATTTCTAAAATTAATGTGAATTAATTTTTTATTATTAATCATTCCATGAGTGATTGTATAATATCATATTCACATTCTCAAGAGGATTTAAAAAAAAAATTCATATTTTTTCTTTAGCATATTTCTTGTGTGATATTGGGACATGCCACCTCCTATAAATTGTATTGAAACTTATCAAATATATGATTGTAAAAAATAAATTTTAAATGATTGAGGCACTACTTTTTATGGCCACATATTTACATGATAACAACCCTTACATTTATCCTTCGTTAGCCCATAGATTCTGTGAATTGCCTTATAGGTTTAAGCTATTTTACAAGCCAATTCATCTTTACCTACCCACCATTTTAGTATTTTTTTCATGGATATTTCATGTTTGAGTGTGGGATAAAGGACTTTCGTGTGCATTCATTGGGATGTATATAATTTTTGGGTGGTGTGAGGTGTGCATCATCATTATGGGCAGTGTATTATCAGAAAATTGTGCATGAGTCATCATTTCATTATGCTTCTTTCATTACATCCAGTTCTCTTTAAAAAAATTAAAAATAAAGCTATTCCTATCTGGAGATTTAAAAAAAAAATAGGAAGCAAATAAATTTGTACCTTTCTAGATCATTACAAAAAAAATATAGAAAATGGGGGACAGCATAGATAATATCATTCTTTGTAATCATTTATTGAACCATGTCATAAAATGGGGTGGTGTTGTGTTTCACATTCTCAAGGGGATTCGAGTGAGATTCATCCTATTTTTTCACAGGATTACTCATGCATTTTACTCAAGAGTCAAACCTCCTACTTTTGTCCTAAAATTAATTTAATAATTTTCCCACCAACCTTAAGCCTCAAAGTAATTTGAACCATTTTTGTAAGTCCTCATCATTTTATGTGCATTTTGTCTTTATAAAGTAGAGAAAGTAGTTTCTTTACAATCCTATGGATAAGGAGAATTTTCTCAAGATATTATAATAACTCCAATTTAATTATATCATGAGTGATGATATAAAAGATTCAAAAGAAAGGTAGATCACGATTTGGCATATTTAATAGTAGTAAATGGACAATCTTGAATGAATGAATGGAGAAGCTCCATCATTTTTCAAAGGGGAAAATTAAAATCCATGAATTTATTGTATATTTGAAAATGGGAAATTAAATTGATATTTTTTGTGGAACATGAAAATTTTATTGGTCATTGATAAATTTTTTTATTTTATTTCTTTGAAATTTTAATATTGTTAACATTTGTACCCTTTGAATTCCATGTTGACATTTTATGCCTGAGGATAATCATATTTTAAGTGTGGGGGTATTGATATAGATAATATTTTAAACATTTTTATATGTAATTTAATGATCTAATCAGTAAAACTTTATCAATGTTTATTTATTAACATAAATTTCGGATTTATAGGGTTTTTTGATATTAAATGTAAAAACTACTTAATTTGGAAATATTGACATATTTTAATCACATTGTTAATTCATGCATATCTTTTACAGTATAAATTCAATTTAGGTGATTAATGCTTTATTGTATTCTTATATTTATTTTCATCAACTTTTTATCTGCCCTAGGATTTAATTCGGCTTTCTGAGGGTCCAAAAATTTCACTCAAGTTGGGAAATTCTTCAGGATGACTACGTGGACTCCACCTCAATTTATTGATAATAAATCGGTCAAAACACATCCAATTGGGATTATTATCATTTTAATTTAAAGATAATTCAATTGGGAGTTTGGGTTTTGAATATCATAGATATATATTTTCATTATGGTGGCTCATGGATGCTCAAACTTTGGGTAATAAAAAAGTAAAAATTCATCAAGAATAAAATCTCAGCATTAATTTACCATATCTCATACTACACAAAGCTGATAAATCATAACTTTTGGGATTAAATGTAAAAGATATTTTTTAATATTTTTCAAGAAGACACTATGGAAAAATTCGGCCATTAAATTGGCCTAACATTATCTAACCGTGGGTAGACAGAATATGTATGAAATATTAAATAGAGATTTTGAAGATATGAAATTTGAAGACCCAAGGATGAAATCCCTTGGACTATATAAGGAGGTGTTAGGCCATTCTATTGGGGGAGTTTGAAACCAACATTGGAGCGGAGTCCTAGGGACATGCCACTGACTTATGAAATTTCTTTTATTTTCTTTTAATTTTAATTTTCTTTTACATGTAACAAATTCATTTTTTTATTAAAGTGTTTCCCATTTCTTCTTCCATATTTATTTTTCTTTAAACACTAATTATCTCATTATCTATCTTCCCTCTCCCCATTGTGATCTCTAATCAATTATAAATGGTAGGTGACTGACCATAGGCTTGGACCTAGGGGAGGTTACATGGTGTTCTTCATTATTTTACATCAGATTTAAAATGTTTTAAATCTATTTGTGGTGGAGGCGGTAATATTTCACGAGTTTTGCAATCATCCACCACGAAACTATTTTCAAATTCAATTATTTTCTATGATTAATTCATTTTTCGTCTGTTCTCATAGGAAAACCCATCATACGGTGGAGTTGGGGTTACCATAAGGGGTGAAATGACATACTGTGGAGCCGAGTCTTTTTGGGATAGCATTCTCGATTGGGGTGTTACCCAATTTGACTATTTGAGGATGTGTAGTTTTGTGTTCTATATGAATATTAAAATCCCACACTAAATAAATATGGGGAAAAAATTAATTTATCATGTCTAAATAAATTAATTATCAAATAGAATTTAAATAATAATAAAATAATAAATGAAATCATGTTATACAACCTTATGAACA
This sequence comes from Viscum album, assembly GCA_963277665.1. NCBI lineage: Eukaryota > Viridiplantae > Streptophyta > Magnoliopsida > Santalales > Viscaceae > Viscum > Viscum album. The sequence goes on from OY728147.1 coordinate 448,686,681, forward strand.
AGTTATTTCTTTAATAATTACATTATGTAATTTCATGTTAGTATAAGTTTTAACATTTACTTTTACTTTTAAATTTCATTTAACTCTTAGATAAATTACAAAAAATAGTTTTGTTGATATAGATTAAGTAGGTGAATAACTGAGGAAGCTCCTCCAGTGAGATAATCCTGGTCAGCCTCTATGAAGAATTAGGAAAATAAATTGATTTTTCCATGCCCTATGACAGACGTGTGTCAAATATACTAAGACATATCATTAGGGTTCTTACTAAGGATTTCTTATCCTAGTTTCCAAAGGTCAACTATACCTTTCCTCTTATACAAATTATAGAGACCCATATTAACATACATTTATATAACATCAAAATTGAAGTGTATTCATTAAAACATATTACAAAACCATGACAGGACCATATAGGTATAGTGTATTTAGAAACTAAGAAACATAAACAACTGGTTCATAAAATATCTACATTATCTCCCATTTATTTCATCATTACTAGACTCTTTTTTGGGATATCATACATAATACTCTTCTTCCTGACTTGGGGAAAATAAACATATGAAATGGTGATCTCAAATTCTCAATAAGGGTAAAAAAAGTAAACATCAATCAAATCATAGTCATAAGAAAATAAAATTTAGAAATATTATGTTGCCTAAAAAAGATCATAATATTGTGTCATGGGATAAATAATAAAAGTGAAACTTAATACCAATAGGTATAACCTAAGACATGAAATTTTTTGGCATACACACAAAATCATAGACAATCATTTCATATTTGTTAAGGCTCATTTCCATGACCATCATAGCGGAAAAAACCCCATTACTGAACTGAGTTCAATCTTCATTCCAGCCATGTATTATTGAACCTGATTTAATTTTCATTCTAGTCATGTATATCGATTGAGATATAAATTTTTACCCAATTAATTTGAGGGAGATATGGGTCCCACCCATATCATAATGAAACCATTCTTACATGTTCCACAAAAACAAAAAAACATTCACTATAGCGTAACCCATTAAATAAAATGGGTTTCTTAAACATCATTCCATCATAACATAATCCATAAATGGATTTCATAAAAATAATTCCACCATTTACACAATCAAATATAATTAATAATAGGTATATAAACATAAATATATGTAATCTTATATGGAAAATAATTTTGATAAAACACTTGAATTTCATTCCTAAGGAAAATATCATTTCTTCTTCAAAAACATTTTTTCCCTCAAAAAACACACAATTTTAGAAAAAATAATTTTATGTGAAAATAACCTTGTAAAAATGTAGTGGAAGATTCAAGTAAATAAATAATCCTGAAAGTGTAAAAATCCATTCATGTTGTACAAGTAAAAAAACATTCTTCTCGTACTTTTTCTGAATAAGTCAAAAATTACCTCATGACAAAAATGACAAAAGATTTCATTGATACTATTCAGTAAAAATTTACCAATGGATAAAATTGACTGTAAACAATTATTTAATGTTTTAAATAATATTTTGAAATAAATATTTAGGAAATATGGATGTGGATGATAAATAACCCATAATAAATACTTACGAATAAACAATCTCGGATAAAAACGAGATTTAAAAATTTATCCCTTACCTTAGGTCTGATATGCTTCGTATGTATCTGAACATCTTGTATAATGATTTAAATAATTTTAAGGATTAATTAAAGATTTATTATCATTTTTATGATAACATTTATGATCATATTTTCATCCATTTGTTAGTAACATTTCATTGTTACTCGTTATTCGGGAATTAACTGCTTTAGGTTCTTATGCATGTTTTGTCAAATAAGTTCTTATTACTATTATTAGGTTATAGGTATATCATTTACAACATGGTATTATTATAATATATATCATATTTATTCATTAAATTCATTTATATAATAATTATTTAATGAATATTATGTTGAATAAATCTCATCGCACCATGGAGACAGTAAGTGATACGTACGCACGAGCGACAATATCATTCCAATAATTTCTGAATGGTATTTAAGTGGATGTTGTATAATATATCATATTTAGTATCATATTATAATAATCATATATAGTTATTATTTTCACCATTATACCCATCCTATTAAGGTGGTAGTGATAAACAAATTACACCATGGCTTGGAGACGGTAAGTCGTACGTATGCACGTGTGGTCATTTAATATTTAATAGGATTGATAGAAGGTGAATCAGGGTTGTTTCATATTTACAATAACATATCAATATATTATTTATACTGATATTATTAATTTATAATGAAAAAACTAATTTAGATAAATTATAAGAAGAAATTAATTTGAATGATTTGTTATAAGAGATTACCTCTTCCTCGACGTGCCTCCCCTAAATTTACTCTTAGGGTAGTAGAGTTGGTCTTTTAAGAAGAAAAAAACCTCTATAATGAAAATATGGAAGTTGATATGGAAATATTTCAGGGTGTGGACAAGATTTAAGGCACAAAAAGAAGTTATGATTTGAGGGAGGAGGTGCCCTTTTAAAATTTAGGTGGGGAATTTTGGAAACCTAAAAATTAATAATTTATAATAAAATAAAATCCCCATATAAAATCCTCCAAAATTTCCCAATTTCTAGGATGAGATGATATAGGGTTGTAATATAATCAAAAAATAAATTTTAGAAACGTTTTTAGGAAAATTTAATCATTATCATTTTAATTAACACTTAGTTATTCTATTTAATTTTAATTGTGGTAATAACATTATAAATACATAATGGTTATAAATATTTACTTATAGGGTGTTAATTAATAATAAATGTATATTTTATGACATTTTGGACCTTATAATTATCACTTTTAAATTTTTAAATATTTTTATGAGTTTAAAATAATTTAATAAAATGTTATTTTTATAAAATGTGAGTAGTGTCAATTTTGACACTTAATTTATTTAACTTCAAATAAAATTCACGAAAAAGATAAATTTGAAAAAAAATATTTAATAAACTTCCAAAATGTCATAGTAACCTAGGAAATTCTAGTATCACTTTAATTAGTTCATATGATATTTCCTTTAATATTTTTAAAAACATTTATTTGATATTTCTATTAATAAAATAATTTCTACATCAATATTATGTCATCATTAATGTTAATTATTTAATCTCTAAAAATTATAAATAAATTAATATTTTATATTTCATTCCATTATATTTCAAAATAATATCTATATTATATATTGTCTCCTAGTTATACATATATTAATATTAATATACTTATATAAAATGAGATTGCAACATTTTGTCGCATTCATTAGTTTTTATAACATTCATGACATATTTATAAGTAGGTGGTTATAAAGTGATTACATTAAAAAAAATAGATGATAAGGGTCTAATTTAGTCATCCAATAGGATTTTTATTGGTGTAAATTTAATTTTATAATATTATTTTTACCCTTTACCCGATTTACCTTTAACCATGGTAATAAGAATAATTAACAAATTTACTATTCATAATATCCTAAAAATTAAACTAGCCTATTAACATTATTTGGAACTAATGATTAAAAATATATAATTCATTTATAAAATTTAAAAACACAGTATTTAAAATAATTAATTTAAAATCAGAAATTAGAGAATGGGTTTTTTAGAAGTTAAAACATTGAAAAAGATTGAAATATTTTTACGTTTGAATTCAATGTAAAATTAATTCCAATGAACTTAATTATATTAAATGGTAAAAACATATTTAATTTATACTTTTAAACAATTAAATAATATAATTTAACCATATATATTATTTCAATGAAATATTTTATTTTCAATTAAAATTTAGCGTATTTTTACTATTCATCAAAACATTAATGTTATCAGAAAAATATCAAAAATTTATACAATGTAAATTTTTATATCCCACTTAAAAATAACATGTTTGTTTTTTCATATAAAAATTATTAATATGTCAAAATCTTAATTTAAAATTGGTTCTCCATTCAAAGGTGTAAAATTAACTTTTTAAAAAGATAGATTGTTATACATCGAATAGAATTTTATTCATGCCCTATGACTAAAATATTCATTGTATGAATATTAAAAATATTTTATTAAGTATATAACACATATATGTCTCATTTATTTCATTATAAAAAATTATTCACTCAAAAATACAAATATGTAATTGATTTATATTTTTCACGAATAATTGATAGCCAATGAATTCATAATGTATTTTCATAAGTTTGTTATAATTATTCTCTCTAACCTAAAAACTATGATATAATGGTAATTTTATAAAAAGAGAATATCGATGTTTTATTAAACTCACAATTTCCTACAAAGTATGATAGTAAATAATAAAACATATTTAAAGCAAATATTTCATAAAAACATCCGGGTGTTACATTCTACCGCCCTTAAACTGAATATTTCCCCCAAAATTGATCACATAGAAACAAAGAGATGAGGATAAATTTCCATAATCATATACTAGAGTTACCATGTATCCTCTTCAAATTGGTGGTTCCTCCATAAACCATTATCTAAGTGAGTGGTCTTGTTTCATATAACTTTTTTGCTACGATACAGAATCTATATCGGATGTTCCTCCTAAGAAAGATCTTGCTCCAACGATACGACTTACCAGATTAGTACATGTGAAGGATTTGGTTTTTACTTTCTCCTAAGAGATACTTGGAACACATCATGAACTTCAAAGAGATTCGGTGGAAGTTCCAATCAGTAAGCTTCCTTCCCAAAACGATCCAGAATTTCAAAAGGGAATATATACATAGGGCTCAGCTTTTCCTTCTTTCCAAATCTCATTACTCTCTTCCAGGGAGATATTCATAGGAAAACCTTATCAACCACTTCAAACTCTATGAATTTTTATAAATTTTTAGCCTAATTTTTTTTCTACTTTGAGCTTATATTATTTTTTGTTGAATAGATCTATCCTTTTCATATATTTTATCAACAAGATCAGGTCTTAATAGCTTTATTTTTCCAACTTCATCCATGAAAGTTGGAGTTTTGGACTTTTTTCCATAGAGGGATTCATAATGAGCCATCTGAATACTGGAGTGAAAGAAATTATTGTAAAAAAATCCACCAATGGTAGGTATTGATCCCAACCACATTTGAAATCCATAGAGAAAACTTTCAACATGTCTTTTAGAGTTTTAATTTTCCCCTCAGATTGACTGTCTGTCAGAGGATTATAAGTAGTGCTGAATCATAACTCTGTATCCAGATCATGCTGAATACTTCATCAGAATATCTAGGTAAACCTCAAATCCTGTTTGGGGATAATTTAAAGTGGTACGTTATGAAATCTTACCATTTACATTACATATATCCTGTAAGGTTGATCAAGAGAGAAATCCTCTTGATAGTAATGAAGTGTGCCGACTTCGTAAGATGGTCAACTATAACCCAAATAGCATTATCACCTTTGGATGTTTTGGGAAGTCCAATGACAGAGTCCATAGTAATGTTTTCCCATTTCTATTCTTGTATGGGTAATGGTTGTAACACCCCCTTAGACTTTTTTATCTCAGCCTTAACATGCTGACAAAGAAAGCATAAAGAGTAATATTTGGTTACATCTATTTTCATGCCATCCCACCAGAATTACTCTTTCAGATCCCTGTACATATTTGTGATTATTGGGTGAATAGAGAATGAAGAACTATTAGCCTCATACAATACCTCCTCCCTTAATTCTGGTATAGGAGGAATACAAAATCGATTCCTAAACCATATTATTTCATCATAATCAATGTTGAATTCGAAAACATTTATCACATTTTTTGTAGCTCTACATATTTCTTATGTGCCTCCTTAATCTTCACATGTATTTATTGTTGAACATTCATTTTAGAAATATAATATTCCCTACACCCTTCCTTTAAAATTTCAAGATCCATCATTTTCAAATCTATAATTATTGAATCTTTTGTGATCCCCATCATGGATAGGATAGCATGGTCTGATCGACTTAATACATGTGACACCTTGTTTTATTTCCCTGGGTGGTAATGTATTTGATCAGTTGTAATCTTTAATAAACTCCAACCATATTCTTTGTCACATATTCATATCCTTTTTTGTGAAAAATAAACTTTAAATTTTTTTGATCAATATAAATATCACACCTGTCACCATAAATATAATGCCACCATATCTTAAATGTAAATAATACTCCAACTCACTCCAAATAATTAGTTGGGTTGTTTTTATCTAGGATTTTCAATTACCTTGAGGTCTAATCTATCACCATATAATTTTGCATGATAACACAAACAAACTCCTTATTGGATGAATCACTGTAGATCACAAACCATTCTCCACTATAAGGCAATGTGATCACAGGTGCACTGGATAACCTTCTTTTTAGCTCTTTGAAATTCTCTTCACATTCCTCTGTCCAAAAAAACATAACTCCTTTCTAAGTCAACATGGTTATTTGATTATATAATAGTGAAAAATCATTCAAAAAAACGTCGATAATATCTATCCAAACAAAGAAAACATAGGATCCCAATTACTATTGTTAGTCTCGAAAATATTTCAATAACCTATGTTTTTGATGGATCCATAAATATCCCCTCTCTTGAGATTATGTGACCCAAAAATGAAACTTTCTAAAGCCAAAGTTCACACTTGTTAAATTTGGCATTAATTTTCTCCTTTCTCTCAGTCTTCAGTATAATTCTCAAGTGATCTTTATGTTCTTCCTTTCTCTTTGAATAGACAAGAATATAATCTATAAAGACTACCAAAAATTGATCAAGATAGTATCTAAAGACACTACTCATTAGATCCATGAAGATAACAGGGGCGTTAGTAATACCAAAATGCATCATTATAGATTCATAGTTTCCATACCTTATACAAAATGCCATATTTGGTATATCCTTTTTTTTACAATTAATTGGCGATATCATGAATGAAGATCAATCTTGGAAAAGTATTGAGCTTCGCATAGTTGGTCAAATAAGTCATCAATTCATGGAAGTGGATACTTGTTCTTGATAGTTATCTTGTTAAGTTATCGATAATCAACATAGAGTCTCAATTATCCATCTTTCTTCTTAACAAATAAGGAAGGTTTTACCCATGGTGACACACTTGTGCATATGAATCCTTTATCATGATTCTATTGAATTTTCTTCTACAATTCATTCAAATCAATTATGGCCAATGTATAAGGTGTCTTTGAAATAGGCATAGCACCCGATATGAATTATATTGAAAACTCAACTTCATGATTTGGTGGAAGACTAGGAAATTCCTCTTGAAATACATCATCAAAATCTCATAAAATGGGTGTATTATTAATCAAGAGTTTCACCAAAATCATTATATATAAATAACCTTCATTTATTGGAATAAAGACCCAAAACATGGAAGAAATTTCTACCGGAAGGTTATATTCATCCTTGAATTGATAGATGATCATAAATTGAACTGGAATATGAAATGTGACTTACCTTCCTTCGAAATTGATATGATCTCTATATAAATAAATCCAATAAATATCAAGAATAAAATCAAATTCCACTATAGGAAGGATCACAAGAATTTTTGGAAGCACTTTCCTAGAAACTTTAATTGGAGAAGAATTATAAAATTCTGATGTGACCATTGTTTCATTACGATTTGTCACAACTAAATCAACATCTAATTATTCAGGTAATAAAATGATACCCTCATAAAATTATTCAGAAATAAAATATTGGGTTGATCCAGAATCAAATAAATCATTTTCTACTTTAGAGTGGATGGTAAGTGTACCTTTCACCAATTCATTATCACACTGCTCGTCACTTATAGTAATTGAATGTGACTTTCCTTTTTCTTTAGCCTTAAGAGTTTGTTGTCGTCGATCAATATCAATAACCCTTGGATTAGGGCATGATTGGAATAATTCATTATTTCCTTTCACTTGTAAAATTGAAGTGTAGGAGGTTCATTCTGTGATGCCTTTTCGTTGTTCACATCATTAGACATATTTCTCCCATAACATTGGCATTAAATTTCCATATGAACTTATTTTCAAAACATAAAACATTTACTAGTCCTGATAAAACAATTCCCTCTATATTTCTTTCCACACATTGAACATAAGGGAAAAATCATATTCTTTTCAGTGTGGTCTTTAGATTTTCCTTTAAATTACATTTTTCTTATCTTGTCAAACCCATATGACTGGTGGGTTACTCCAATCTCCCACTCAACCTTGAGATCACATTGAACAATATTCTCATAGGTATTGAAGTCCCTTATGTATAATTCCCTTCAGAGACTTGGTTTTGAGCCACAAAAGAATCGATCAATCTTACTCTCAGGTCGGATAATAATTCCAGAAGCGTACCATGGATGTATTGTAAAATTTTCTTTGTAGGTACCAACAGATTCATCATCCTTTTTCTTAAGTTCAATTAAATCCTTCTCAATATTTATTCAAAGAATATGAGGAATGTAATTATTGGAAAATAAGTTCTTGAACTAGTCACATTCGATGGACTCAATTACTTCTCTTTGCCTCGTATTATTGATAAGATTCCACCATTGATAGGCTTCACCTTCTAAATGATATACTTATAATATGGATTTATCAAGTTCAGAACATTGTAGAAATAAAAATATCTTTATAGTGGTACTGATCCATTGTTCGGCCACTAATGGATCAGAAGACCCTCTGAATTAAGGTTTACACTGCCTCATGAAGGATTCAATAGAATGTTTCCCCATCCTTTGCTCGTTTGGAACTCTGGCATGATTCATAGCTTGAGAATGTTGTGTGAGGATGGATACAATATTTTTCATTCCAACTCTCATAAAATTTGGTTGATCAAGGGGGAAATCATTTCATTTCCTGTTGCACTCATCATTAACATAGTTCCTTTAGGTTCCAACCATTTACTAAAACAAATAATCATAGTGTGAGCAACACTAATTATAAACGTAAAATATCATAATCAATAATAAAATTTCAATTTAAGACACTTTAGGTTTTATCCAAGGTTATTCATGGTCATTTCTAAAACACTAGGATTCAATCATATACATATACATATCCTTAAGGTTCTTACTAAGGCTTTCTCATCCTAGTTTCCAAAATGTTAATTATACCTTTCCTCTGACACCGATTATAGCAACCCATTCTTTACACACATTGATATTACATCATAATTGAACTATATTCGTTAAAACATATAACAAAACCATGACTATAGCATGTAGGTATATTGTATTTATAAACTAGGAAACATAAACAACTTGTTCATAAAACATCTTCATTATCTCTTATTTATTTCATTATAACTAGAATCATTTTTGGCATATCATACATAATACCCTTATTCATGACCTTGGGAAAAGAAACATATGAAAGGGTGAGATCAAATGCTCAGTATGGGTAAACTAAGAAATTATCAATAATATCATATTCATAAGAACATATCATTTGAAAATCATACCCTACATATAAAAGATCATAATATCATGTCATGGGATAAATCATAAAAGGGAAATGTAATCCCAGTATTCATAATATAATGAATGAATTTTTTTGGAATAAAAACATAATAATATAAAATTATTTCATATTAGTAAAGGATCATTTCCAAGACCATCATAACAGACAAATTCCATTACTGAATCGAGTTCACTCCTCGTTCCATCCCAGTTTTAGGGAATCAGATTTACTTGTCATTCCAGACATGTATATCTCATGAGATATAAATATGTACCCAATTCATGAGAGGTATATATAGGTCCCATACATCTCATAATAAAACCATTTTTATTTGTTCCATAATAACATAAAAACATTCACAATATCATACCCATGAAATAAAATGGGTTTCTTAAACATCATTCCATCATAACATAATCCATAAATGGAATTCATAAAAATAATTCCAAAATTTACACAATAAAATAAAATTAATAACAGGGAAATAAACCTAAACCTATCTAATCTTATATGGAAAATAATGTTGATAAAACACTTGATCTTCATTTCTGACGAAAATATCCTTTCTTCTTCGAAAACATTTTCCTTCCTCAAAATACCACCCAATCTTAGAAGAAATAATTTTATGTCAATATAACATTTAAAACATGTAGTTTAATATTCAAGGAAATAAAGGATTATGAAAGTGTAAAAATCTGTTCATGTTGTACAAGTAAAAGAACAATCTTCTCGTACTTTTTTTAAAAAAGTCAAAATGTACCTCGTACTGAAAACGACAAAAGATTCCATTAATACCATTTATTAAAAATTTAACTGTTGGTAAAATTGAATTTAAACAATTATTGAATGTTATATAGAATATTTTGAAATAAATATTTAGGAAACATGGACGTGGATGATAAATAACACCCAGTAAATACTTATGAATAAAAAATCTCAGATAAAAACGAGATTTGAAAATTTATCACTTACCTTTGTTCTGATATGCTTTGTATGTATCTGAACCTCCTGTATAATGATTTAAATAATTTTATGGATTAGTTCCAAAATAATAATAATTTTTAAGATAACATTTATGATCATATTTTCATCTGTTTGTTAGTAGCATTTCATTGTTCCTCGTTATTTGGGTATTAACTACTTTATGTTCTTATGCATGTTTTGTCATATAAGTTCATAATCCTATTTTTAGGTTATAGTTATATCATATAAATCATAGTATTAGTATAATATATATCATATTTATTCATTCAATTCATTTATATAATAATTATTTAATTAATATTATGTATAGCGAATAACATCGCACCGTGGAGACGGTAAGACGTACGTACACACGAGCGAAAATATTGTTCACATAATTGTTGAATGGTATTGAATTGGATGGTGTAAAATATCTCATAATTATTATCATGTTATAATAATAATATATAGTTATTATTTACACCATTATACCCATCCATTTAATGTGGTGCTGAAAAACATATTACACCACGAATTGAAGACAGTGAGCCATACGTACGCACGCACGGTGATTTCATTTTTCTTATGATGTATAGAAGGTGGAATGGGGTTGTTTTATATTTATAATATCATATAATTATATTATTTATACTCATGTTTTACTTTATAATGAAACAACTAATTAATATGATGTAGAAGATGAAATAAATTTGAAGGAATCGATAGAAGAGATTACCTCTTCCTCGACAAGCCTCCTTTAAATTTCCTCTTAGGGTAGTAGAGTTTGTCATTAAAGAACATCAAAACCTCTAGAACGAAAATTGGGAATTTATAAATGAAAACTTTCCTAGTTTGGTCAATCTTGAAAGCACAAAATGAAGTGAAGAGGTGAGGGGGAGGTTCCCTTTTATAATTGGAGTGAGGGGAACTTTTGGAAACCTCAAAAATATTAATTTATAATTAAATGAAATCCCCACCTAAAATCCCCCAAAATATCCCAATTTCAAGGATGATATGAGATATTGTTGTAATATCATAAACTAATAAATTTTAGATAAGTTTTTTATGTATATTTTGAGAATTATCATTTTAATTAACACTTAGTTATTTTATTTAATTTTAATTATGGTAATAACATTCTAAATATTTAATGGTTATAAATATTTACTTATAGGGTGTTAATTGAACATAAATGGATATTTTATGATAATTTAGACCTTATAATTATCAATTGGTGTTTTTTAAAATAATGTTATGATTTTTAAATAATTTTATAAAATTTTATTTTTATAAAATTTCAATAGGGTCAATTTTGACACTATTCATTTATTTGACTTTAAATAAAATTCACATAGAAGATAAATTTGAGCCAAAATATTTAATAAAATTATACAATTTCATATGCACCTAGTAAATTCGTGTATCTATTTAATTATTTCATATGATATTTCTTTTAATATTTTTAAAACCATTTATTTGATATTTATATTAATAAAATAATTTCTACATCACTATTGTGTCATCATTTATGGTAATTATTTAATCTATAAAGATTAAAAAAAATTATGTTCTCATTAATTCCTTTATGTTTCAAAATAATATCTATAGTAGATATTATCTTCTAGTTATCTATATATTTTAATTAATATACTTATATAAAATGATATTATGAAATTTTGTCACATTCATTAGTTTTTATTGCATTTATGTCATATTCATAGGTAAGTGAAATTAAAATAATTATATTTTGAAAAAAAAATTGAAACGGGTAGAATTTAGTCATCCAATAAGATTTTTAAAGGTTCTAATGTAATTTTATAATATTATTTTTACCCTTTTTTACCCTATTTACCTTTAACCATGGTAATAAAAATAATTACCAAAGCTACTATTCATAATGCCCAAAAATAAATGTCGCCTATTAATATAATTTGGACTAACTGATTCCAAATATGGAATCAATTTTTAAATTTTCAAAATAAAAAATTTGAAGTAATTAATTTAAAATCAATCCCACTATTAGAAATGAGAGAATGGGTTTTTTAAAAGGTAAAACATTGCAAATGATTGAAATGTTTATACATATGAATTCAGTGTAAAATTAATTCCAATGACATTAATAATATTAAATAGTAAAAATATATTCTATTTAAACCATGAAACAATTCAATAATATAATTTAACCATTTAAATTATTTCAATGAAAAAACTTATTTTCGATTAAAATTTAGCGTATTTTAACGATTCATCCAAACATGAGAGTTATCATAAAAATATCCGAGATTTTTTCAAAGTAAATTTTTATATCCCACTTAAAAATAAAATGTTTATGTTGTCATATAAAAATTATTAATGTGTCAAAATATTAATTTAAAATGGGTTCTCCCTTCAAAGGTGTAAAATTAACCTTTTAAAAATAGATTTTTATACATCAAATAGGGTTTTATTCATACCCTACGACTAAAATATCCCTTAGATAAATATAAAAAATATTTTATTAAGTATATAACACATATATATCTCATTAACTTCTTTACCAAAAATAATTCACTCAAAAATATAATTACCTTATTTATTTACATTTTTCAAAAATAATTTACAGTTAATGAATTCATAATGCATGTTTATAAGTTAGATATAATTATTACCTTTAACCTAAGGGCTAGGATATAATGGTAATTTTATAATAAGGGAATATTATGGTTCTTTTAAACTCACAATTTTGTGAAAATAAAGAAACTAAATAATAAAAATTAATTAAATAAAATATATCATAAAAATATATGGGTGTTACGATATAGTAAGTGATAGTATGTTCTTCCAAATCATTCTTTTCATAGAGAATAATTTTTCCATATTAATGTTTAGAAAGAGGTGTGGATATTTTAAAAATAAATTAAATTGAGTTAATGAATTTATTTTTTCTATCCCATTCCCTTATCCACCTAACATTTAATAGATCTTATGGAATTTAATGTTTTATCTTCAACACATGTTTTTCTATGTAATAGTATAAATTTATCCAATTTGTCTCATAAAATTAATTCTTAGTGTTTCTATCTTAAATAAGATGAAATTTATTCTCAAGGTATTTTACATCTACATGCATATATATAAAACATTTTCCATTGAAGAATATTACTTCTTATTTAAAATTGTGAGTCTTAAATCAAAAGAATATGAATCAATTCAATGTTGGATATATTTCCAAACATTTGTATCCATCATCATGTAACCTAAATGTATTTTATATGAACATTTTTATCTATAAGGAATATATATATGTATGTATGTATGTATGTATGTATGTATGTATGTATGTATGTATGTATGTATGTATGTATGTATGTATGTATGTATGTATATATGTATGTATGTATGTATGTATGTATGTATGTATGTATGTATGTATGTATATATGTATGTATGTATGTATGTATGTATGTATGTATGTATGTATGTATAAACCACTATCTACGTATAAAACCAAAATTATAAGAAAATAATATTTTACCCTGGAAATGTTATACTAGTCATAGTGATATACTGATATATTGCATTATAATTATCATGATCTCAACCATGTTTGGAAGACACCATTTTATCTCAATGTTTTTTACACCACGAATATATTTCCCCAATTAGGTTAATTAAAATGATGTAATTATTATAAACATAGTCCATAAACTATAAACAATGGGTTAGTACATAGATCCAACACTCTCCATCATCTCTAAAATGGTATTGAAGTCCATTAATAAAACCCCCAGGCCATTGATCTGGGATTTAGATTATTCATTATCCCACCAATGATCACTCCATTAATAAAACATATTATTTCAATTAATCAATGTATTTAATTGATATTTATCTTTCCATTCAACGTAGATATCCTTTCACTACTCTCTAGTTTGTATTATCTCTTCATTTAATGTAAAATTTTGTGGAAGGACCCACATGGTATCCATTATAGATTTATTATTTTTGATAAAATTAAAATTTAACTCAAATTTAAAATGTTTCTCCAATATATACTTTAATATATATATATATATATATGTGTGTGTGTGTAGAGTTATTTTATCATTACTTGGTTCTAGGTTGTAATATATATTCCAACGGTTCTAGTTGTATAATAGATAGAAAACTCCCCACAATTCTAATATCATAACTTTATTTATATTGGGATTTTTATTTTTCCCTTCCTCCTACAATATTCCCATTAATTGGTGAATATTTTCCTTCAGATCCAATTTATATCATTTTTTCACACAATATTTTATTCATCTTTTGAGTAGATTCAATTTCAAAATCGGATAGATCCCCCATTATTATATAAACACTACAACAATTTAAATATAAAACTCTTCCAATCCCATTTTCAACCACTATCCCAGTCAAATCCACAAAAAATAATCTTCTGGGAACATTATCCCTTAATTATTTGTTTTCAACCAAAATATTTTTAGTACAAGATAAATTCTGAATAGAATTATAGATTTAGTTATCATGATATTTAATTATATTCTTCTAAGAAATGCTTATGATTAGATATAAATATACATTACTGTATTCCTATTTTTTATTCAAGGATTTATTATAGTTTTAACATTGAAAATAGTCACTTTATCATTATCAACATTGAAAATTTTATATAAAATTTTGAAATATGCCTTCAGAGATTAATCACTTTTATCATTTTTAACCTCATTTTCTTCCTCCTCAACCATTTTAATAATTTTTTATCATATGGTTTTCCTAGTCATTCACATAAGTAATTTTATTGTATTTATTTACTTATATTTTCACTTGAAAGTTTTTATTCTGGATTTCATTTTTTCTCAATGTAGTATGTTATGATGAATCAATAATTTTGGACTATATCACTATGTTTTATTTTTCTACATCTTTTTTCCATAATTCCTTATTTTTCATCCTTATTTCATATGAATTATTATAGGTTTTACTTAATATATATTTATATATTAATTTTACCATATATTAATTTACATATATTTTATATTCCCTTTTATTTTTTCTTATAGGATAAAAAAGATTTTTTAAAACCCAAAAAATAGATATATTGTGTCCCACTATATTTTAGAAATTATAAAGAAATGTATTATACTAACTTTCAATTTAATCTTCTTTCTTTTATCGATAAAAATGAGTATTATTTTAACATGATAAACTAAATCAATATTTTTCACAACAAAACATCTTAAAAAAGATCCTAGTTTCCCTTTTGGGTTGTACTTAAAAAATTTAAATAGGATTACAATAAAATACATAATGTCATCAATAATTTGATAGTAATAAAAAACCTCAACTAAATATATAAAGAATAAAAAATATTTTTGAACTGGTTTTTTCTGGGTATAAGGGTTCATGTTAATATAAAACTAAAAATACCAGAAGATTACTAGATTTATTTTCATATTTCCAATCATTTTGACTATATTGAATGTTTTTTGGGTCCCTATTAAAAAACAAAAATATAATTTAACATTTAATTTTATAATCTAGATGATATGTTCCCATAATATAATTTGTATTACATTCATGTATTCATTATTCCATGGATTAATTTTTTTTAAATGTAATTTGACCAAAGGAGAAAATAAAAAATTTCCCTGTAAAAATTATGGATCGATTTGTTCTATAGTCACTATAAGCATTCCATCATCTGATCTATTGGATTTGTAATTTTATTTTTAGACTATGATAATATCATACCCAAAACTCGTGATGGGTACTTAAAAATAATAATAATATTTGGAATTACCTATCCACACAATTTCTATCCATATTATAGTAAATCCCAATTTTGTTTGGTTTAGGTCGAGAATATACAATCAGACTAGATTCACCTAATAATATAAAATTCTTATTTGTATCCTAAATAATTTTACCTAAACTTAAATCAAATAGTATACATTTCTATAAAAACTAATAGTCATAATTAAAACTATAATTTTCCAACCTCAATTTATCCTTTTCCCACTAGACCACCAAATTATAATATATGCACTTTGCACCATGATTCCATGCATATAGAAAATCAAATAGACATAAAATGAATATTTAGTGATCTTATATTAAAACCAATAGCATATGAACTCTTAATCCACTACAAAATGAACATTATTTAAATTGTTATAATTTTTTAGTATTCATACTCTACTAGAAAAAATTATGACAACTCTACTTGAGTTTCCATGAGGATTAATAAATAATAACATCAGATTTAGAAAAAATTAAATAAAAATATATCTATTGATCACTAAAAACACCAAAAAACAATAATTCCTTGACATATCATGATAAAAATTCAACATATTAGTAAAAGTAAAATATCAAGAACCAATATTAGCATAAACTCTTGATTCTTCAACTACTTTTGTTCTTCAGTAATCCAAAACGTATTTTTTTTTTAACAATATAAAAAAAATGAATTCAATTTTAGTGGTTTTTAATATTTTTCCCCTAAAAATTATTTTATATCACAGGGTAATAGGCTAGTAGTTATATCCCTGTGGGTTTTAGAGGAGGTATTATAATTTTGTATCCATGGGTATGCCCCCAAAGTGGGTGGTTTGTTTGTATGGATTAGAATGTCATGTTTGGCCCCCAGTCATTGTCCAATGGATATTGATTATGACCTGCATGATATAATAATCCTACAAGCTTGGGATCATATTTCGAGGATTTTTTACATAGTTCAACTTCATAGATAATGGTTGACTAGGGGTATCTTAGTGATGGTGTTGGACATGATCAATTATAATCCAATATATGCAATGATGGGTTGTGTTTTTATTCATATTTTTGTGTGTATTCAATGTAACCCCGAGTTTATCATCCAACATAGAATGATAATAAATTAAAAATACTAGATTAAATATATAGTGAATTGAATTTCATAGAATATTTTAATCAGTTAATTCCTTACTATCTCGCTGATATCATCCATCTATCCAACAGTCTCATATACATTATTATCCAATTCAAGACAATAATTCATTAAATGATGTTATTAAAACACAATAAATTTATCATTAATATTTAAATTAAAAATCACAAAAAAATAAATTTATATTTCAATAATAGTTACTAATTTTAATTGAAATTTTATATGACTAAAAGAGAATAGTTTTCATAATGATCATTTAATTTAAAATGAATTTGTTTCACTTTAAATTAATAAAATTATTATGAAATTTATTTTTTGACAAAAAATAACTAAATTTTTTTTAAAATTTTCACTATTTATTAAAATTTCAAATAATTAAAACATTCATGAAACAATATTAAAAATAAATTATGAAAACACATATTATAAATCCTACACACATAAAACATTCAGATTTTGAAAAAATATTCCTAAAATATATATTATAAGGTTTAATGAAATAGTTGAAGAAAGTGATTTTATAAATATGATATACATCATTCATAATATCATTCCATTTATAAATCCTTTTTTTATTCATTGAAATTCATTTCAATCATTTTATTCATCCATTAAAACTCAAACATACCTTCTTATATTAATTGAAGACATACTAAAGAGAATGATTATAGAATAATTATATAATTCATGAACACATGTGAATAGAAAATATACTTGATTACTTTCAAGATCCTCAAATAACATGTGAAAATATAGTAAAAATCAAAATGATATTGAATAGGGGTGTTCTAGATTCCATGGAATGGAGGTTCAATAATGAAAAATTATAGCTATAATGTGGAGGTTTGTGTAATGTATCTTATTTTTTTATACATACATAACTAAATATTGGGTTTGAATGTAATAGAACCTATGTAGATGTAAAATTATAAATATAAAAATTATTCATCCATGAAAGAATACTTTTATTGGTATAAAGATTACAGGGTCCAATGTTTACCGTTAGGATGAGATGAAATTTAATTTATGGAATTTTTGTGCCTCCAAAATATTATATTAAATAAAACATTATATTATTGTCTCTCATGCATGTATTTAAATTTGGGGGATCCTCAAGACTCAGCCTGACACCAGTAATCCAGGAGGAGGCTACTGACTGGTTGGGATAGCTTAGTGTGAGGCCCAAATGTGTCATATCACCTATAAGTTGAATGAGGGAGTCCTCCTAAAATAACCTATTACGCTATGTGTGGAGAGTGTGTGCACCGAGAACTTTTTATACCACCCCATTAGTCTATGTAGTACACCAATCGGCCTCTACATTTCCTAATTTGAACTTTTTGGCAGGATCTTAATCACTTACTAAGTGTTTTTTCACATTCGTCTCATAGTTTGAATATCATTATTATTCATCCACAAAGAACATGATGGATTTTTTTTTAGCCTTTTGAGGCTATATTCAAGGTGATATGTGAATTATTTGAATTTAACATAGTAGGAATGTGGTACTGGTTAGGTGAGTGACCTTTTTATAATTCATGAGTATGATAGTCCCATTGAGGCATGTTGAGATATGGAACTAATCCATTGATTTCTATTTTTTATTTTTTTTGTATCCCATTTACTTTGGGTGTTATTTATCTATAGTGTAATGGATTCATTAATCCATCATTGTTGAAAAGGTACATGATCAACACATAGTCTATATAGGATTCAACCCTCCTGTTACTGAGTTTTATCCTATCATAATGTGTTCCTTCAATACATATCATCGATATTTACTCAAGTAAAGTTCCTTCTAGTGAGATGTGTGTCCCCAACTATAATTCCATTGAGGTTGTGTGGGTTACTAGTTTTTGGTATTTTTGATTCTTGGTGTTGTGTGGTAATTTCTCCAATATGTGACGAATGTAAAGAGGTAATATTACCTAGGATTTTAAAGCTATCACTAATGATATATCTTGTTGGTACTAATTGAAAGGGTCAATATGCCCTTTATATTTATATATTGTCCATAATGGTGAAGGTTATCTAATGTTACTCTTGAATGTATCAATTATTAAATATTATACGGTGCAATACTTCATTATAATATACATATACATTATTGATGGTCAGTTGCACATTTTTTGTTTTCAATAATAGCATTAAATTTAGATATCTTGAGTAGTTCGACCCCTTCATGTATTGGGAATTGTAAGGCCTCACATTGTTTCCTTCAGGATATAACATATAGTCAGTCTATTAATATCATACATAGTGGAATTTTAATTATCTATAAGGATCGAAAGTTACTCAACATACATGATTAGTCGTGGGTTAGAGTTGAGAAATATAGTACTTCTCCAACTCCATTTTTATCATTTTCCAAAGAATATTTATCATTCCTCATATTCCACCTATTTAATATCTCATACTAAGTGTTTGGGATGATATATTGTTTCATATTTTAATTATTTTCATAAAGGTATCATCGGAGGTTTGTTTACTCACACTAATACACTGTCTTTTGGCCAAAATAGTTAGGTTTGTAAAGAATATTACATGGATTAATGATGGTATTGTTATACATAGATCCTATATGGATTATTTAGAGGTGATTATATGTGATTATTGATGAAAAATGATGGATTATGGAAGTCTGTGATTATGGTAGTATCAATTTTGGGTAGAGACCAATCCTGGAGCAATCACATCAGGGAAGAGTTTTCCAATGTCTCATGTCTGTCACATTAAATGGATTTTTATATTTTCAAAACATTTTTACTTTCTCGTGTGGGGATGTATTTTTACTAGATATCCTATATGTGCATTTTTTGTCATTCAACTAATTATATATGTATATTCTTTGTGTGTTTCATTTTATCTTTTGTATTTGAGAAATGATTTGTGAGGGTTTTTATTTTCTACGGCCTCCCATATTGTGTGATATGACTATTCCACTCTAGTCACCAATCTTGTGTCTCATTAGAGGTGTGTTTGGGGTGAGGTACACAGCTTACAACAGTCTCAGGCATGACCCAGGAGGTTTGGGTCATATAATTTTGAATCATGAGTAACATATATATGGAATTAATCTAATTATTCTTTGGGTTAAAAATCATAAAAATTTTAAATTTTATGTGGGTGATCTAGAAATGAAATAAACAAATCAAAGTACATTTTTTTCTAAACAAAATTAAATCTACAATGTAATATATTTTGTTTTTCCAAAAAAATCAGCGTGGTATGTTTTTTATTTTTAAACCATTTTCTTAAAATTCTAATGCGATTTTGGTGTCCTATAGTTAAAATTTCTATTTAAATTGATGGATTAGGATTTTTTTGAAAGTATTTTTAACTAATCAACACCTGCTCTATATTTGTTTAATTTTATGTTTTATTTATTTTGTAACTAATTGTATGTTTATATCATATTATTAATTTTTAAATAACATTTTATTGTTTTATAATAAAAATTATATTGTTTATAATATTTTATAGGTTTTTAATCAATAATTTTTTATTTTTGTCAAAACATATTAACAGATTTTTTAATGGTTTATATTTTCTAGTAGTGATAATAGAGTCTATTTAGATATTTAATCTCATTAAATCTCATTATAATTATATGTTATATCAAATTTTTGTCAAAATGTAATCCCTTAACATAAATTTATTCTAATTCATGTATATAATGTAGCTGAAATCTTTCGATATTTTAAATGAGGACTCAATGTTTTATTTGTTACAATAGTCTATTTATGGATTGATGTGATATTCTCATTGTAGGAATATATTGTATAATAATTCTATCAAAGAATGTGGATTTTAAAAAAACACAATTGATTATTGTATGTATAACTAGGATAAAGGATTCATCATTATATTTTGTGTATTACATGTGGATGAAATAGTACACATAATAAATGATTCATTAACATTATATTCTATAAATTTTTTATTTGGAAAATGTAACTCAATGAAATACATGAGTGAAATATCCTAAATACTCAGTATATTGATTTATACTGATAGATTGAAATTATTTGTTGGTAATAAATCAATGAAAATATAGTGGTAATGCATTAAAGTGGGTTAGTATTGAGAACTCGATGAAGTGTCATTTTCTATTGTTTCCTAGAATTAATCATAGGATGATCTCTTAACCTTTTATATATTGTGAAATGATGTATAAAATTATTTCCATGTCTTCGATATGATCTATCTTGTATACCATGTTTTCTATTTTATCTAATGTTTCTTATCATCTACACAAAAAACTAAAATACAAATTAATATCTGGTTAGAGTCACATTGTTTCTATAAATAATATCATAATTTTATTTAATAAAATAGGGATATGTTTCAAGTCTATGGATTTATGGTTGAGCTAACTATATGGGATTACCCTTATGATTGTATCTAAATTGATAAATATGAAATTGGATCTCAATCATGTTTCATGTTTTATCTTGATGGTTGATCGATTAGTTGGATGTTTTCCAAAATAGAAAATATAGTAGACTCAAATATAGTGTAATATTATATCACTCCATCATATGTTTTTAATGAATAATTTTTTATCAAAAATATATATTGAGAAAATATGGCTGGTTTCACCCATTGGGGGAGAAATTTAGTTTCTCTATTAAAGTAATTGAGTTATTTCATAGGCCATGGACTGATAGTCTCACCAAAAGAATAAATATACCCTTTGTAAATAACTTATAATTTGATATATCTTTGGAAGTGTGATATAATTATTTCATGCCTGGGTGTATAATAGAATTTAATGGACCCATAGATGAAACTATATCACTATAAAAAAGTTTCATGTTGAATAATTGGATTTTAGATACATGACAGAATTGATGTAATTTTTGTAAAATTTACAGTGATGTTGTAATAATTGCAGTTTAAATTAATTATTAATTTATAAATTCTATATTTATAAAAACATAAAAATGAAATAGTAAAAACCCGCTTGATGTATGAAATTTTTTTTCTTTATTCAATAAAAATAATTTTGTATTATATATTGTGATGAAATATATAAACTATCTCAGGTAAAGGTCTATCATATGATACAAAGTAGACTCGTTATTTAATAAATTTAGTCTTATTATCTTTAATTCTACTACAAATTATGCCACAAAAGATATCATATGATCATATATATATATATAAAGGTTTATTGGTACTATAATGTTATTATTACATAAGGCTTCAAAGAAACATAGCATGTGAACATCTATACATTGAGTCAATTCTCTTTCTGTCATTAAGACTGACCTAAAAGTGGAGGTTGGGTATATTATTGATTACGTTTTCATTTAATATTTTCCATGATGGGATTTTTTAAATTTTATAAAAAGCGCATATGTATTGGACTTAAATCGCATAATTAATGAATTTCAAGGAAATGTATAGATAATTGGATGTTGATGTTATCATCTATTTGATTGGTTGTCATGTGATGTAATCATTATATGAGAACAATCTACTAATAGAATTTAAAATTTGAGAGTTTTCAGTTACTAGAATGATGTATTCCAATTCTAGTGATTGATTAATTTCATGGAAAATGAGATAATCTAAGTATGATTATTATTTATATTTTATGTCTTATGGAATATATTTTTATATAAATAAATGAATATCATTAATCAATATCATGCCACAACCCAGTATTTATAAAGTGAAAATGATGTTTTTCTAGAGGCTTCCATTTTCTTACTAATACCTATTCCAGAATTTATTTTGTTTTCAATTTTATTAAGTCCTTTAGTGCCACTCAGATATAATTAATAAAAATAATTAATCTTGAGATAGAGTGTTTTCTAAAAAAAGAAATGTATAAATCATATCATGTAGAATGTTCATTGATTCAAAAGGAGTTGTGATGTCTTGTATAACTTTTCATTTGGGGTGATAGTGGGTGATTAATGGATATAAAATAAAACCTAGTCCTAAAATTGTATGACTTATTTATATTGTTATACAAGATATGCATGGGATGCATAAGGTAGATAATTATAATTATAGAATCATACACCATTTGATAAAGTTTTTTATTTATATGATATGAATTTGGATTATGATATATGATATAGTGTTATAGGAGTAACAACAATATCTCCTAGATAGTGTAACCTCACATAGAAATTTTTAATATAGATCATTTATGACATATAAAATGTTATATTATTTTTAAAATGATTATCAATCATAAATATATAACAAGAATTCATTAAAGGTGATATGTGGAGCCTCCCAAATTCTGAGAACGGGAATTCAACATCACTCATTGATGAATGTGTGAATACATAAATGATATGATTATTCCCTTTGGGTTAGGTGATTCATCATTATGAAATGATGATTCACTCTTAGACATAATTGTTTTTATCTATGATTATAATTTCCTAGAATTCCCTAAGATGCTCAAGTTTCCCTCATATAGTATACATGGATTCTAGAGGATAATGTACTATATATGGACTCAATATCCATAGTGATGTTTCCCATTGATCTCCATAATGTATACTCCACGGATGTTGAGAACTCTAAATAGTATGTAAATGTATTATTTTTTATTTTCATAAATATAATGTATATTCTTTGTTGATATAACTAATATTTTAATACTATTATTTTTTTGTTTCAATCACGTTATATTCCAATATAACCCAAAATAGTTAGATAAAAAATTAGGATCAAATTATAACATGATTATTTTCATAATTAATTCATTTATTTTCATGGTTCTGTTATTTTTTGGAACCATGCTAACTAATGAGTTTGAAGATGATGGTGGTTGAGTTATTTGAAAAATAATTAATAATTATGGAGGTTTGAAAAACCATAGTGTGATATAGCCTATTAAGATGTAATTAGTTGTATCAAATGGTGTATTTTACTAATATGCATGAATTGATCTATATCCAATATAGGTTTTATAATGATGTTTATATAATAAGTCACAGGGATAGTATTATGATAGTATTGTCTAATTATTGTGGAACATGACTTATTTTTCAAGGAAATTTTTTATGAATGAATTTCATTCCATAAGATGGAACATTAAATTACATTTAAATTTCTCAAAATGTATTTTCCAAGGATATGTAAAATTATTGAGTTAATTAATTTAAGGTCATGTCTCAATAATATTGGTGATTACATATTGAATTCATGGTTATTGAATGGGTTTAAAATCCTCTTTATGATGTTTTAATGTCGAATTACATGATTTAATATAAGGATTTATAATATCATGATAACCCCTGATCAATACACAAAAAACATTGCAACATCATTATCGGGTGAAGGACATTAAATATAGGTGTCTCAAATGGATGTAGAGGGATTATAAAAAAAGATATAGTTATCCATCCATTTTATGGGGAATTACATTTAGGTTTTTCTCAGTATTGACAGCTAAATTAGGGTTCTCACTTGATCCAAAATAGGTGGGAACATAAGAAGTAATGTAGAATATTATTTTACTTGTTGATAAATTCCTAGATAATTCTATTATATTGGGGAATATAATCATATTTAATCTTCTACACAATCCAAGTGAAATATTCTAAATTCAATATCAATATAATTTCAAAATTTCTCAAATGGTGCAGCCTAGTGGATGAGTATGGGTTGTCACCTGAGCTGAGTCGAAAGGAGAATTGATATTTTTAAAGGTTATATGATTATTATTTATTGTTTTTAAATTTATTAAATAAAAATATTAAATAAATGATGATGTGATTTATATAATACCTTGAAAATATTGAATATGGGAACCTAGATATGGGATGGTGTGAATCAGACATTATAAATATTTAAAACATTTCTTCGATAAAGTCTATAGTTTGTATAGTTCTTATCCCTAAATTGTAAATACGACATTCAATTTCAGATACTCTTATAGATGGACACATTGAATTCAAAATTAAAATATTTTGGAAATTTGAATTATAAAGAACACAATGGTTTTAATTGTTTCTTGAATAAGTAATATTATAAGTAGCATACTTGGGGTTATGTGTATCATAAACCCTCCTCACAAAAAAGATCCTCCTAAGTTGGGAATACTTTAAGATAGATAATGATTCTTGATGCCACATCCAATATGAAACAGGTTGGAAAGTATCACATATAATATATCGTACACCTAAATTAGAGGCATTACCCACAATGAACAATGAGGATGAGAGATATTATTAGACCACAAAATAATCAATTCTCATAATAAATGTAAATAATGAAAATAATAAATTCATTTAATTTCATACAATATGAAACAATTGAAAAGGGATGAAACAATTACTAAAAGGAACACTCATATATGACCAGGAAATATAAATATATCCTAAATAGACTCATATAATAGTACTTACTATATAAAAACACATGCTTTTCATACATTAACATTTCATCATTATTAAGAAATAATTAATAAATTACATAAAAAATCACCCAAATACTATATTAGTTTAGTGCATTTGGATATCTGTGAATATAAAAACTAGTATATAAGTGAGCTACAATATCTCCTACTAGGTTCGTCATGACTAAAACCCTTCTTAGACACATCATTCATAATACATAACTTCATTACCTAATGAAATGAATCATAAAAAATGGGTTCACTCATATTCGATGTAAGGCTATAAAAGGGAGATATTTAAGAATTATCATTATCATAAGGGTATAATAATGTGATCTTAACATTAGAAGGTCTGACCCTTCATTTCAATGATCATAAAAATGAATCATGGAATAAATATTATTAGTTATTAATGCATGAATCATATGTGAATCTTGGTCATAATCCATCAAAACATAATATAGGAATAAGACATAGAATTTTTGGTATACACATAAGCACAAAAAATTATTTCCATAGTAGTCAAGGAACGGATGCCAAGACCATCATATTAGTATGTTTTCACTTTACATACCATATTGGTAGTCATGGTTCACTCTCATGACCATTATAGTATAAATGGATCACTCCCAATACCATCATAGTGGACAGTGTTTTTTTCTGAATTGAGTTCAGTCTCTATTCCAGTCATGTCTTTCTTAGGAGATATAAATCTTTAACCAATGTATTGGTAGGATATACAATTCCCACCCATTTCATAATTAAATCATACATATGAATTCCACAAGATCATAAAAAATAATATCATAACCTATGAAAATAAATAGGTATCATAAACATGTCATGATATCATAACCTATGACAAATAATCACGATTTAATAATCATTTCATCAATGCATAACCTGTGAAAAAAAGCAGGTTTCATAAGCATGAATACCATTAAAGTTAAATGGGTTTCATAAACATATGACATGTTAAAGAAAAATATGTTTCATAAAAAATCATGCCATAAAAACATAAACCATTTAGATAAATAGTATTAATTGAACCCTTGGATCACATCCCAAGAAAATTCATGAGTAACAATAACAAATGTCTTCTTAGGTTGAAAATAACTTTAAAATATCTTTTAGAAAGATGTCTTGATTAAAATATCCATTATTGTTTGAAAAAATATTTTTAAAACCAAAAAAGTATTTAACCCACTTTTGTTATAAAATAAATTTGATAACCTATAATCGAATCTTGAAAACTATTTTCCTTGAAAATAATAAAAGAATTGTGAAAAAATTTAAAAACATTATTCTTTTAAAACACATTGAAAGCATATAAAGAAATATTGATAAATTTTTTTAAAACATTTCATTTAAAATAAAATTAAAAACATATTAAATAAGTATGAAAACATTTTTTACAAAAATTATCTATGAAAATACTTTGAAAACTTATAAATAATGCTTGAAAACTTTTAGAAAACCATTTAATTGAAAATAAATTTTAAAACTTATAAGTGATGATTGGAAACATACTAAAAAAATTATTTGAAAACACAATTAATACAACAAATGAAATACAAAAACACAATGAATACTACAAATGAAATACTTAAAACAATAGGAAAACCTTTTTCTTTGAAAATAAAATGAAAAGATATAAATTAATTATGAAAAAGTTATTGTAAAATATGATTTTGAATAAACATATATTTCTTAATAAATGGTGAGATAATGTCTCATTTTATTAAAAAGGTTATTAATTATATTATATAAAAACAGTAAAAAATAGTACCAAATCTTGGAGATATCATGGATAACCACATGAGAAGAAACTTAATGATATTTCTTGGGAGATGGATCATATGATTTCATCAATGGAAGTATAATCAGAAACAATCCCAATAAACGTTGAGATTGTTGCAACATACTCTTATCACATTAAAACTTTCAATAATACTTCCCATGTAACAAAATGAAATTAAATAAAATATATAATATTAGTAAACTAAATATATTCATGGTATAACATGTAAATGGTAATATATAAATGTTTTAAAAAATATAGGTGCATAAGAAAATATGTGTCTCAAAAAAGGAAAATTGAGACAAAATTACATAACTTATTTGGAAATGTTTAAAACATAAACCCCGTGAAATAGTGATCATAAAATAGATATAAATGGGTAGTATATACCCCACAAACCAAAAATAATTGGTGAATAAATCATAAGTCTCATTGAAATTAAAGTGATACTAGAAACCCCTTACCTTATATCTATACTCTTGCCATACTCGTAAAAATTTCATATATAATATATATAAGTTCACCATAAATCTATTCCATAACCATATTTTTATGTCCAATACAATATAATTTTTGTTTATGGAATTGTATTTCCCATTTATTAAAAACTCTATATTAATGATACTTTACGGGTAATATCCACTTTCTTTTTCACACATGTTTTCAGTTATTCTTCTCTATACTCTTAAATAGATCTTTATTTACTAATTTATGGAATATAAAACATGATATAAATATAATATATATTCAGGATATATGTGTTTATAATAACCTATAAAATAATGAAATATTATATGGAATACACCGTTCATGGAGATGTTAGGTCGTACATACACATGAACATTGGTTACGTTATATTTTTGAATTGAAAGAATGAATGTAAATGACATATATGTAAATAAATATAACATCATACTGGTAGAATTATCATGTAATACTTCTCATATAATTTCTCTAATCACATCCTTAATACTTTCCATGTAATTTGTGAATAAATCAAATCACTTTGAGGAGGAGGTAGTCCACACCTCAACAAACATAGTTATTGCATATATATAAAATGGAAAGCGTAATATTATTTTTAAATAATAATTAATTAAGTATAAATAAATCATATATATAATATAAAAAATATGAAAATATATTTTCCATTATAATATCCAACCATTATTGGTGGTAAATTAAAAACAAAAAACATTGTTTTGTGAGGCGGGAGTCTGTCTTACTAAAAAAGGGTATGTTCATTACCCTTAGATCGAAGTGTGTGTAAGTGTAGGTCAACCCATTTGAAGAAAAACGTCTTAGTATATTTAGGGTTAATAGGATATTAAATAATAAGGTAGTAATAATAGTTTAGTTGGTGTATAATGAAAATATAACAAAAGATCTTGAGGAAGGATGTAACCTCCTCTTTAGGTAACTCTTCTTGGTTTTCACCAAAGGGATTACTTGGTTGGTACTCTAACAATAGTAGGATTCTAGGTATAAAGGAGGGATTTTGGGAGGATATATGGAAAGATGATGGTCAAGTAAAAGTTTCTTTATAGTTATAAGGAAGTAGAAGATTGAATTTCATTTTATAGAAGAGGAAGAGTGGAATTTTAGTAAATACGAAAAGGTGAACACTATTAGAATGCCTCCCATAGCTAATATGCTTCCTAAATAGAAAAATAATGGAATAAAATGGATTTATAGCCAATACATACCTCCACCAAAAAAATTGTGTTTATTTATATAATTTTATTCTGTAACATCTATGATTTCTCACTTTTATCATTTTGGTTTTTATTAACCCAATTAGTTTTTTAACCTATGTAATTTAACCATTAAGGATAATTTATAGTGATATTTATTAAGAAAATATAGACCCAATTTATTCAAAATATTATGTCGAAAGAAAAAAAATTAAATCTAATGTGTGATGGAAATAAATTTCAAACAAGTGCGTGCAACAGGCAAAATCACTCCTCTAACCCGAATCAAACTAACAATGTTTTTTCTATTAGAAGGTCAATATATAACTTATGAAAAACAAATTGGTCCAGTATATTACTATATATGATAATTATTAATAGTTAAAAATAAATTTTAATAACATAAGACTTTTAGTAAATTTCATTCTCTTAATAAAATGTTATTTATTATAAAATAACATTAATGACAATTTTGACATTATTTAATTAATTATAATTTATAAAATTAAATAAATTATTGGAAGTAAAATATATTATGTTCACATCTTTTTATCATGATATATTAACAAAAAAATAATGTAACACAATAGTTCACTAAGTTTTATTTTTTTATGTCTTTAGCATCATTTATTTTATATAATTATTAACAAAATAATCCTTGCGTTAGAATTTTTAAGTATTTACTGTAGTTATATCATTTATATAAATTAATTTTAGATTAGTATGATATATAAATAGATTTTTCTTTAAGAATAATGTTTAAAACCAAAAATATTTTTCTTATTCCATACTCTAACGCTTTATAAATGTTAAAGCCAAGGAATGTTCATTTTTTTCTTTTTCTTTACATAAGCTATAATATCTATCAGTTTCTGGGAATTGTGTTCCATTAAATCAAAAAAAAATTGATCCAAGAGGGTATCTTCTCGAGATATGGGTTTCCAACAAATTTATTATAATTTTATAGGTCATTATAGCCATTATGTTTAAGGTTTATTCCACTATTAATCTTTATTTTACCATAATCATTGTAATTAATTTTAATCACTTTTAGTAATCTTTTTCATAAAAAATATTGGTTTATCTTATTAGAATATAAATATTAAAAAGTTTAAAACCATTTCTATCCATTTTCCAATGTCGATTCATAGAAGTGGAAATTTTAAATTTAACAGTAATCCCGAAGACGTGGTGGGAAAACAGGATTTTAAATTTGAAATCATCGAAATATCATTACTTTTTTATATCTAAATTAAATATAAAAAACATAAAAATGAAATAAATGGGATTAATAGATGTATTATTGATATATTGTGAATTTAAAATCAATTTAAAATATAATTTATCATTAATAATTTTTTAAATGAAATGGAAATTTTCACCTAAAAACATTTTTTTTTCATAATTCATCAAAAATGAAACTACCTAGAAAAATACAAAAAAAAATTACCCTAATATAATTTTGAAAATATGAATTCAAAAATAATTATTATTTTGAATTTATATATGTATATATATATATATATTAATCTATATTTTAAATAGGCGTGCAGTTAAAATAAGGTAAAACTTAACCTTGTGTATAACACAAGCATACTAATTTTTTTATAGCACAAGATTATATTGGTGTTGAATATAATGAAATAATAACTAGGTTTAGTGTAGAAAAAAATAATAACTTAGTTATTTCATATAACACAAGATATATTCAATATTTAATCAAATAAAACATATCAAAAAAATTAAATTACTTCAAAACAAATATTTCATATAATCTCGGGAGGTTACATTCTGCCGCCTTTAAAATGAATTTTTTCATATAAATTATTAATGATTATCAAAGTATTAATAATTGAATGTTCCATTTATATAAACCCACAACTTAAAAAATAATAATAAAAGATCCTTAAAATAGGGCATGTTGGAACCCTATACGTTAACCAAAGTTACTCATATGTCAGAGAACATGGATGGAAATTGAAAACATAGACATAGAAGAAATGTGTAAATAATTATAGGTATTTAGAAATATCATTGATCACATGAAATAGGTCAATCCTGATAAAGTTAAAAATAAAAAAACCATAAAATTAATAGGTGTGAATGTGGTAGTTAATGTCATAAAACACCATTTACCAAAATAATATATACATACATGATTTTATTCCATTACTTATGCACAATGTAATCCTTTAGTTGTTCCTAGATTATTTCCTACATCATAACTTATTTTAGGGATTAAAGGTAAATTTTTCATTCCAAGAGAACTAAAATACAATTAGATTCATAAAAATAATGATAACTCATCTCATCTATCTATAGTAAACATCATAGAAACATTTTTTTTATATGTAATCCTATATGCATAAATCCTCATGTGGGAAGATAAATCATTAATATCTAAAACGTCATTCCAATTTTAACATAAATCATTCCATAAATGGTCATCCTTGTAACTCTTCCAAAGATGAAAATCCAAAACATTCGAATGAAGGTCACTAAATAATCTTAACATTGTTTTATAATTTAACATAACGTGGATCTTGGTTTTTACATTCCAAACATGTGAATAACCTCCTCTTATATTGTACTAAAACATGGTACTGACCTGAATTTCCATAAATACTTCTGAAAAAATGCATTCTGACTTATTCAAAATATTATTGGATGGATTCATTAAATCCCGGAGGAGTTAAACTTCATCCATAATAACATATCCAGCTTTTTAAAAAGATATTTTTTTATTTATGAGGTCATAAATACTATATAATGTACATTATCCAAATTATCATCACTTTATCCATATAAAATATCATTTCATCATCCTCAGGAAATTTTAAGGGATACCTTCCCTTAATGTATCCTTACCATTAATTCAATTTTTCAGCTCATAATTTAAATATCATTCTCTATAGTTATTATGCCATTACATTTTTAATATCCCCCAAATTATATATTATCCTAGTTCTAGTTGGCTCCCACCATTGACTAAATCTAGAAAGCATAGTGTGAGCGACACTTATCAAAGTGTAGAACCACATAATCTTGAAAATCACATATAGGATTAAAAAATTATGTCACCTTATATAAGACATGACATCATAGGCATATCATTAGATACATCCCTATACATATCCTTATACATATCCCTAAGGATATCAGTAAAGATGGGTCATCCTAGTTTTCTCAGGATATTTTCTTAAGGATGACTAATCCATTTCATTGATACCAACTCTAACGGCCCACACTATTCATACATTAACATTTCATCATTATTAGGGAATTCTTAATAAATAACACAAATATATACCTAAGGACCATATTAGTTTAATACCTTTAGAATCATGGAATTGTACTTACCTGTATATAAGTGTGCTAAAATATCTCCCACTTGGATATTCTTGAATATAAACCTTCTCTGAAATATTATACATAATACATATCTTTATAACCTAGATAATGGAACATAAAAATGGGATAACTTATATGCCAAGTAAGGGTAAACAAGGGAGATATATAAGCATAATCATGATCATAAGGGTATGTAAATGTGATCATATCATTTGATTATTAGACCCTACATATCAAAGATCATTAAAATGAATCATGGACTAAAAATTGGTAGTTCATAATACATTAATCATAATGGAATCAAGATCATGAGCTATGAAAGAATAACATAGGAACAAGACATGGAATTTTTTTCATACACGAAATTAAATAAAATGATTTACATTGTATTAAATTTAATCATACCAAGACCTTATTAGTAGTATGATTTCACTCCAAATACCTTTTTGATATTCATGGTTCACTCCCCTTACCATCATAGTAGGCATAGTTCACTACAAAAACAATCTTAGTGGAAAATTACTGTTACTGAACTAATTTTAGTGCCTATTTCATCCATGTCTATCGAATGAGAAATAAATCTATCGCCAATTATTTTTAATAAGATATAGGTTTAATCCATCTCATAATGAAATCATATATACATTATCCACAATATCATAAAAATCATATCATAACCCATGATATGAAATGGGTATCCTAAAAAATTCATCAAATTAAACCACATTGAAAAGATATAGGTTTAATAATAATTTTATCAAAGAAAAACCCATGGGAAAAATTAATTTTCATAAGTTTATGACCTAATAAATAGAAATGGGTTACATAAACATATAACCTGTGAATGAGAAATGGGTTTCATAAAAATAAATCCTTCAAAACAAAACCCATTCATAAAAATAATATTAATGGAACCCTTATATCATATCCCCATAAAAGGCATGAGTAACACCAATATATTTAATAATAGATGGAAACTTTTTTCTAAATATCATTTAAATACACGTCATGACGAAAATATCCCTTATTTATTAAAAAAATATTTTTGAAACATTAAAATTTTTGAAAACCATTTTCATTGAAAATAAAATAGAAAACCTATCACTTAATATAAAATATTTTTTCCCTAATAATCATATAAATTATGTTTAAAAACATTTGGAAAACAATTTTCATTGAAAACACATTAAAAATTTATTATGAAATCTGGAAACCATTTTGAATACCATTTTTTTAAAATAAATTTTTAAACTTAAAAGGAAATATTAAAAATGTTATTAAAACATTTTTGTTATATAAAAGTTTTAAATCATATAAATAATTCTTTAAAATGTTTTGAAAAGGATTTTATTAAAAATAAATTTGAAAACTTATAATTAATAAATGAAATTAAGAAAAAAAAATTAAAACATATAAAAAATATTAAACATAATTTTTTAGAACCTTTTTCATAGAAAATAAAATAAAAAAATTTAAATAAATCCTGAAAAAAAATTAGAACACATTGTTTAGAATGAACAGATGATTCTGACTAAAGAGAGTAATAATTTACGATTTTATTAAGAGCACATTCTTAATTATGTTATGTACCAAAGAGTGTAAAAATGGAACCAATGAATGGAGATATAATGGATAAATAAAGGATAATAAAATTCAATATAGTTTTTGAGATATGTGTCATAATATTTATTCTATAAAATAATCATAAAAAATCCCAAAAAATGATGGGATTTCTGAAATAGACTCTTACAACAATACAACATTGATTCATAATCCCCATGTAATAAAATTAAATTAAATAAACCTTCAAATATCAATAAATGAAGGATAGTTGTGTCACGACCCGCCCTCGGGTTCCGTGCCGTGACTACCCCAAGCCCGCCTTCCATAGGCCAGGGGCTGGCGACTAGCACCAAGGCGTAAATCCCGGTAAAAGGGAAGGCATTTCCTTTGTAAAGTAAACAAACACAACAGAGTAAGCAAGAGGAAAGTAAACACTAAGTAAAAACAGAGTACAACTGAAAGTGTGGAAAAGTAAATGGGCCAGTATACACACCCAAACTGAAAGTAAAGTACAACTCGAAAGGGAAAACAGCAACTGAAAAGTAAAAGCCGCTACTCCGAACTGTCCTCTGGAAATTCCACCTGAAGGGTGGGTACAGATAGCTCCACTGCTCCACGGGTCCCGTCATCCGCTCCGAACACGTCCCGCCCAGTGGTCCACCTCCAGGTACCGCCCTGCTCTGCAAGCCTCAGCCAAGATCAACGCAGTCCGTCGTCTGCAACCAACACAACGTAGTGCGGGCATAGCCCATGCAGGGGTGAGTATAAGCTACTCAGTAGGGACCCCGAGACCCCTGAAGGTCTCTCAAAATCCACAAAGGATAAATCACGAAGAAAGGTATAATCACGAAGTAACAACCGACATTGCTTAGGTATATGCCCATACATATACCTAAGTCATCAATTCCAACACGCTCCATCCTCCGAGCCCAAGTACAACCCAGTCCACACAGGAAAGTAAACGTATTCCACACAGGAAAGCAAAACGTAATCCACACAGGATAGCACAACACATTCCACACAGGAAAGCAACAGGATTCAGCTCACACGGGTATACTTCTTCGAAAGACGATAAAGATGATCTCTGATCCATCTAAGTCGTCGGACCCACGAAGGATCGATAGGTAACTAACCCCCGCAAAACACCCACACAGGATCGGGCCCACACAAGACCTGTAGGCGCTGGTTCACACAGGACCGCTGAGCGCAAAGACCCACACAGGATCGGACCCACACAGGATCGGGCCGACACAGGACCTGTAGCACTGATCCACGTAGGATCGCTGAGTGCTGTAATCGTCTTCGTCGAATCCACACAGGATCTCTGTACTGTCGTCGTCGCAGTCACAGTAGCAGTAGTAGCAGTAGCAGTCACAGCCGCAGCCAGCACTAGTGTTCCCGCACACAGCAAGCTCGTTCGGGAGGATCCGCTCCACGAGCCGAGAGGCTGATACATCAACTGTCACAAAGTCCAGAGTTGATGTATCCAAAAGTTCTGTATCGTCAACAGGAACTCAACGCAACAGACGGCGCGTCGATCGGACGCCCGATCTGAGAGTTATTGGCATTTTCGTCCCCGGGGCCCAGTTGGTTTTTAAGGCAAAACCAACACGACCATACTCCACCTGCGTCCAAACCTCGGGAGGAGTATGCCAAAAGATCCGTGTCACTAAGAGGAACACAACAAAGCTGACGGCACGTCAATCGGACGTCCGTAGCTCAAGATATGAGCGTTTCCGCTCCGAGGGCCCGGTTGGTTTCGTGTACGAACCAACCCGGCCGAACTCAAAGTATTCTTAAACTTTGAGTGCGATATACCGAAACGGCCGTCTCGATCCAAGGATCGCGTTTCCGTAGACGGTTCGTCAATCGAAGGTCCGTGGCTCAAGTTATGGCCAAAAGACCGAATCCGTCTCGAAAATGGGGGGTCCGGGTCCGGGCCGTCACGGCCCGACCCCCCCTGGGTCGGCCCGGCCGGCCGGCCGGCGGCCTGGCGCCACACGGATGCAGCGCGCGGGGGGCAAGGCCCCCGCTTGTTTCAAAATAAATGGCGCAGCTTATAGCCGCGCCTTGGAGAACCGGCCCCCCCATGTGGGGGCCTGCTTTTTGAAAAACGGGGGGCCGCCTGCCCCCCTAAACGAAACCGCCCCCCTCATAAATGGGGGGGGGTTTAGTGCTGGCCGGGGGAATTAAATTCCCCCGGCCTTTGACCTTCCGGCCGGCCACCTGGCCGGCCGGTTTTTCTCCAACGGGACCGGAAAATCAGTCCCCTTTCCGGCTTCCGACGCCGGCGGCCCGGCCGCCGGTCTTCTCGTCCCGTCGCGGCCCGGAACCGGCCGCGGTGTTCGTCGTCCGGCGCGGTGTGACGGCACCGCGCCCCTCCGCCGCGCCTTTGATTCCCTTCGACGCGGCGCGACGGCGTCGCATTCTTGATGATCCTTCCATGGCGCGGCGCGATGGCGCCGCGCAATATATTCGTGCGAATATCCACGTGGTGCGACAGCACCACGCCATCTTGTTTCAACCGCAAGATAAATCAACAAGAACAAAGGAGGGGGTTCGGCCGTGTTCATGCGGTCCGGCCCCCTCACGTTAAATGATAACACATATCTAAATATCCTCACGTTAGTCATGCTAGAACCACGAACAAGAATAAATAAATAAACAAATAACAACAACCCCTACGTTGGGTTCAAGTTCGAAGATTGTCAACGACCCGCGGAAGACAACGTCGCGGAGGTCGGGTGTCGCGGTAATCGTTCGTCAAATCCATTGACGAAGAGGTACGTCCGAAGAGGTACGTCCTTGGAGAATCTTCGTAGGCCGACGAAGAAAGTCCGAGGAGGAAGCGGTGTTCCCTTTCGTTGACACAGAAGGCGTCGTCGATCTTTGGATACAATCGGCTACGAAGAAGAGAGGAGCGGTGATCTTAGTCGGAGCTTGAGCGTTCTTCGTCAAAGCTTGAGCGTTCTTCGTCAAAGTTTGAAGAAGAAAGAAAAGCTCTCAAATCCTCTCAAGATGGATAAACAATTCTAACCAAATAAAATAAGCTAAGAGCTTATTTTATTAACTCAACCAAACCTTTTTGAATTTCAAAGGTTTGAAAAAGTTTAAACAACTCAACCTAATTAATAAGCTAAGTTGTCAAAACATTTAAAGTGGGGTTAAAGGGAGTCTTGAGAGAAGTTGAAAAGTTGGGTTTCGTGTGGGCCCCACCACACTTAATCCTCCCAAGGGAGGTTAAGTGGATGTGGGTCTCACCTTTAACTCCCTTTGGGAGAAGTTAACTAACATAAAAATAAAATAAAAAGTGTTCCACATTTTTATTCAACTTTTTATAATTCTCCCAAAAATTAACTTTTGTCCCGCAATAAACGCAACTTCAGAAAAGGTCTCCTTAAGCGAATATCGGCGCTGTGAGTTCATCGGTGCCCTCGGATTTCAATTCCGAGCACCGGATCAAAAGTTAGGAATTCCCACTCGTTCGTTCACTGAACATACCCGAGCCAAACTTCGGAAATTGATTCCGGGCACACCGGGCCTCGGAATCAGGTTCCGTCAGAAACCGCGCTCTTGTAAAATTCCAAAGAAAATTAAGAAAAAAAATTTCCCTTGAATTTTACGGGTCTTTACATTACTCCCACCTCAGGGCTTTACGTCCCCGTAAAGATACATCAAAAACTAGGGAAACAAAAGAGGGTAATGAGCACGCATCTGAGCCTCCCGCTCCCATGTGCTCTCCTGGAGATTCCCGTGCTGCCATCTGATGCACACAAGAGGAATCGATCACCCACGTAGGACCCGCTCCTGTCGATCCTCTATCTCCACCGGGACCTCCGTAAAAGTCACCCCATCGTCAACGTCAAGCTCCCCATGGTCAGTGATGTGCGTCGGGTCGTGCACGTATCTCCTCAGCTGGGATACGTGGAAGACGTCGTGCACCCGGTGCAACTGAGGTGGTAGAGCCAGGCGATAAGCCACCTCGCCAACCCTGCTGAGGACCTGGAAGGATCCGATGAAGCGCAGAGATAACTTGCCGCCTCGGCCAAATCTCCGAATACCACGTCGAGGTGAGACCCGCAAGAAGACGTGGTCGCCATCCTCGAACTCTAGTGGCCTCCACCTCCTGCCAGCGTATGACTTCTGCCGGCTCTGAGCTGTCCTCATCCACTCCTGGATGACTTGGACTTTCTCTGTCGTGGCCTGGACCATCTCCGGTCCCACAAGTGCTGACTCCCCAGGGTCTTTCCAGCACAAAGGATATCTACAAGGTCGGCCGTACAACACCTCATACGGTGCCATCCCGATGGTGGAGTGGTAGTTGTTGCTGTACACAAACTCCACCAACGGTAGGTGGTCCTCCCAGCTGTGACCAAAGTCGAGGACACATGCGCGGAGCATGTCCTCGAGAGTCTGAATGGTCCTCTCCATCTGACCATCCGTCTGAGGGTGAAAGGTTGTGCTCAAACGTAGCAGCGTCCCGAACGCCTCCTACAACCCCTTCCAAAGCCGTGAAGTGAAGCGAGCATCTCGATCGGAGATGATAGATGATGGCACACCGTGGAGCCGCACAATCTCCTGAACGTAGAGACGTCCCAAGCTCTCCACTGAGCCCTTCTCTCTAATGGGTAAGAAGTGTGCCGACTTGGTGAGTCGGTCAACAATCACCCAGATGGAGTCGTGACCTCTGGAAGTGCGTGGAAGTCCAGTCACGAAGTCCATAGATATGCCATCCCACTTCCACTCCGGAACCTCCAAGGGCTGTACCAAGTCTGCTGGTACTTGATGCTCTGCCTTCACCTGTTGGCAGGTGAGGCATCGAGAAACGAACTCTGCTACAGCCTTCTTCATTCCCGGCCACCAGTGTCGTTGTCTGAGATCCTGGTACATCTTCGCCACTCCAGGATGTACCGCCAAAGGAGAAGTGTGAAACTCTCTCAGCACCTCCTCTCGGAAAACGACTGGTACCATGGTACGTCCTCTGAAAAGGATGTCGTGCTCTGCTCCAAGGGAGAAACCATCAGGTGTTTGTCCCGAGGATATCTGTGCACGCCGTGTCTCACAGTCAGCGTCCTCACGCTGTGCCTCTCTGACCTGCTGTAGTAGAGGAGGGGTGACTGTGAGAGACTGGAGGAAGGCTGCTCCATCTCTATCCACGAAGGATATCTGCAAAGAGACTAGCTGCAAAGATTTATCCTTTGCCGAAAAGTGAAATCTGGTCTCATCCCCTGGATGAACCACGTTCCTTGCCTAAAACAGTCAATCCCATCATGATTAGTTAATTCATGGCATGGATGACGTCGTAAGGCCTCGACGCTGCTACCAAGAGATCCAACCGTTACTCTCGCCTCCAAGGGTTGAGTCACACTGTCGGCATCAGTGTGTGGTCACTGGGTTTCCTCCAGTACGAATCTCGCAAGTGAGGGTCAAGTCAACAGTTTTTAACCGGCACCTCTTAGTAAAAACAAACAAAAGACAAGAAAACAAAAGTCACCAAGGCAAGTGTCTTGTATTACTTCAACTTAAAGAACAAGGTCACAAAGCAACACAAACTACAAAGCTAGAGGCATTATGGGCAAAGGCCTCTATGCCTGGAGCTAGTCCCGCACTAGTCCACCCGCTTCCAGAGCTCCATGATCGTAAGCTTCAGCTGCCTAAAGCTGTGCTCTCCCCTGAGGTCGGGGTGGACCTCCTGGTGGTGGTGGTGGTAGAGCCTCAAAGCGTCGCCCACCACCTGCTGCTCGACCAGCTCCTCTGCCTCGTCCGCCTCCTCCCCGCGGACCGCCACGGTCGAACCTCTGCCTCTGCCTAGGTGGTTCCTCAATCGTCTGTTGCTCCTCTACATGGCGGGTCGGGCAGTCACGAGCCATGTGGCCTTGCCCGCCGCATGCATAGCACTGTCTTCCACTCGAAAGACTGGCTCCGCGCTGTGTGCCCTGCACTGCTGAGCCAGTGCCCTGAGGACGTCTGCCTGAAGGTCTGGTTTGTCTGGACCCCTGATTCATCCGTCGACTGCCAGCTTCAGATGACTCTGCCACGTGCCGCCCTGCGGTGGGTCACTGCGCTGGTGTAGACTCAGCAAGAAAGCTCTCGATCAGAAGGGCCCGCTCCAGTACTCCTGTCTGAGTCGGTATGCTGAGGGAGATCAGCAATGCCCTGATCTCGTGTCTCAAACCATGCTCGAAGGTCCGGGCCCGGAAGAATGGGTCTCGTACCATGTCGGTCGAGTAGCGCGAGAGATCAGTAAATCTTGCCGAGTACTGAGCGACCGTCATGCTGCCCTGCCGCAGCTGAAGAAGCTCCTAGATACGCACCGCACGAAGGGTGGCTGGGACGAACTCTGAGCGAAAGAGGCTCTCAAAGTCTGACCAAAGTAGAGATGCCTCATCGTGCACCTGGAGCATCAAGCTCCACCATCTTCCTGCTGTTGCATGTAGTAGGCTCGCAGCGAGGATCACCATGAGGTCTGCTGGTGTCCTCACTAGCCTAAACACACGTACCACGTCCTCCAGCCAGTCCTTTGCTGCTTGGGGATCTGTCTCCCTGCGAAACCTGGGTGGTAGCTGGCGCTAAAACTCATGCAGTGCGCTGAGGCGACGTGCATCGTCAGCGGCTGGCACTGGAAGCATCGGGGGCTCGGCGGGTAGTGCTACCGCTGGTGCCACTGCTGACAAAGGGCCCTGCACCGAG
This sequence comes from Viscum album, assembly GCA_963277665.1. NCBI lineage: Eukaryota > Viridiplantae > Streptophyta > Magnoliopsida > Santalales > Viscaceae > Viscum > Viscum album. The sequence continues at coordinate 448,727,502 of OY728147.1, forward strand.
GCCTCGTCGCTCAGTGGGCTGTCGTCGCACTCGACTCTCGGAACCCTAGCGGCTGCCGTCGTGGGGCCATCCTGAAAAGGAAACAGGTGCGCCACGGTCAGAACAGTATACCTGGTGAGCTGATATAAGTAATCTCAAAGAAAACTTAAAACACACACGCAATCAATGTTTTCGTGCATTAAGTCAGAAATCAGAAGTCAGGGTCCTGGTGTACGGATACGCCGGCCGCCGCACCAACACTGGACTCCCTGGACTGATAACCACACTGAATACGCTAAACACTATTGCTTCACATAGAAAAGATCAGAATTCGCGGTAGAACCGAACTCCTCTGATACCAATTTGTCACGACCCGCCCTCGGGGTCAGTGCCGTGACTACCCCAAGCCCGCCTTCCATAGGCCAGGGGCTGGCGACTAGCACCAAGGCGTAAATCCCGGTAAAAGGGAAGGCATTGCCTTTGTAAAGTAAACAAACACAACAGAGTAAGCAAGCGAAAAGTAAACACTAAGTAAAAACAGAGTACAACTGAAAGTGCGGAAAAGTAAATGGGCCAGTATACAAACCCAAACTGAAAGTAAAGTACAACTCGAAAGGGAAAACAGCAACTGAAAAGTAAAAGCCGCTACTCCGAGCTGTCCTCTGGAAATCCCACCTGAAGGGTGGGTACAGATAGCTCCACTGCTCCACGGGTCCCGTCGTCCTCTCCGAACACGTCCCGCCCAGTGGTCCACCTCCAGGTACCGTCCTGCTCTGCAAGCCTCAGCCAAGATCAACGCTGTCCGTCGTCTGCAACCAACACAACGTAGTGCGGGCATAGCCCGTGCAGGGATGAGTATAAGCTACTCAGTAGGGACCCTGAGACCCCGGAAGGTCTCTCAAAATCCACAAAGGATAAATCACGAAGAAAGGTATAATCACGAAGTAACAACCGACACTGCTTAGGTATATGCCCATACATATACCTAAGTCATCAATTCCAACACGCTCCATCCTCCGATCCCAAGTACAACTCAGTCCACACAGGAAAGTAAACGTATTCCACACAGGAAAGCAAAACGTAATCCACACAGGATAGCACAACACATTCCACATAAGAAAGAAACAGGATTCAGCTCACACAGGTATACTTCTTCGAAAGACGATAAAGATGATCTATGATCCATCTAAGTCGTCGGACCCACGAAGGATCGATAGGTAACTAACCCCCGCAAAACACCCACATAGGATCGGGCCCACACAGGACCTGTAGGCGCTGGTTCACACATGACCGCTGAGTGCAAAGACCCACACAGGATCGGACCCACACATGATCGGGCCCACACAGGACCTGTAGCACTGATCCACGTAGGATCGCTGAGTGTTGTAATCGTCGTCGTCGAATCCACACAGGATCTCTGTACTGTCGTCGTCGCAGTCACAGTAGCAGTAGTAGCAGTAGCAGTCACAGTCGCAGCCAGCACTAGGGTTCCCGCACACAGCAAGCTCGTTCGGGAGGATCCGCTCCACGAGCCGAGAGGCTGATACATCAACTGTCACAAAGTCCAGAGTTGATGTATCCAAAAGTTCCGTATCGTCAACAGGAACTCAACGCAACAGACGGCGCGTCGATCGGACGCCCGATCTGAGAGTTATTGGCATTTTTGTCCCCGGGGCCCGGTTGGTTTTTAAGGAAAAACCAACCCGACCGTACTCCACCTGTGTCCAAACCTCGGGCGGAGTATGCCAAAAGATCCGTCTCACTAATAGGAACACAACAAAGCTGACGGCACGTCAATCGGACGTCCGTAGCTCAAGATATGAGCGTTTCCGCTTCGAGGGCCCGGTTGGTTTCGTGTACGAACCAACCCGGCCGAACTCAAAGTATTCTGAAACTTTGAGTGCAATATACCGAAACGACCGTCTCGATCCAAGGATCGTGTTGCCGCAGACGGTTCATCAATCGGAGGTCCGTGGCTCAGGTTATGGCCAAAAGACCGAATCCGTCTCGAAAACGGGGGGTCCGGGTCCGGGTCGTCCCGGCCCGCCCCCCCCCCCCCCCCCCCTGGGTCGGCCCGAACCAGGTCGACCCGACCCGGGTCCGACCCGGCCCGGCCGGCCGGCCGGCGGCGCGGCGGCCTGGCGCCGCACGGATGCAGCGCGCGGGGGGCAGGGCCCCCGCTTGTTTCAAAATAAACGGCGCGGCTTATAGTCGCGCCTTGGAGAACCGGCCCCCCCATGTGGGGGCCTGCTTTGTGAAAAACGGGGGGCCGCCTGCCCCCCTAAACGAAACCGCCCCCCCTCATAAATGGGGGGGGTGTAGTGCTGGCCGGGGGAATTAAATTCCCCCGGCCTTTGACCTTCCGGTCGGCCACCTGGCCGGCCGGTTTTTCTCCAACGGGACCGGAAAACCGGTCCCCTTTCCGGCTTCCGACGCCGGCGGCCCGGCCGCCGGTCTTCTCGTCCCGCCGCGGCCCGGAACCGGGCACGGTGTTCATCGTCCGGCGCGGTGTGACGGCACCGCGCCCCTCCGCCGCGCCTTTGATTCCCTTCGACGCGGCGCGACGGCGTCGCGTTCTTGATGATCCTTCCATGGCGCGGCGCGACAGCGCCGCGCAATATATTCGTGCGAATATCCACGTGGTGCGACTGAACCAAGCCATCTTGTTTCAACCGCAAGATAAATCAACAAGAACAAAGGAGGTGGTTCAGCCGTGTTCATGCGGTCCGGCCCCCTCACGTTAAATGATAACACATATCTAAATATCCTCACGTTAGTCATGCTACAACCACAAACAAGAATAAATAAACAAACAAATAACAACAACCAATACCTTGGGTTCAAGTTCGAAGATTGTCAACGACCCGCGGAAGACAACGTCGCGGAGGTCGGGCGTCGCGGTAATCGTTCGTCAAATCCGTTGACGAAGAGGTACGTCCGAAGAGGTACGTCGTTGGCGAATCTTCGTAAGCCGACGAAGAAAGTCCGAGGAGGAAGCGGCGTTCCCTTTCGTTGACACGGAAGGCGTCGTCGATCTTCGGATACAATCGGCTACGAAGAAGAGAGGAGCGTTGATCTTAGTCGGAGCTTGAGCATTCTTCGTCAAAGCTTGAGCGTTCTTCGTCAAAGTTTGAAGAAGAAATAAAATCTCTCAAATCCTCTCAAGATGGCTAAACAATTCTAACCAAATAAAATAAGCTAAGAGCTTATTTTATTAACTCAACCAAACCTTTTTGAATTTCAAAGGTTTGAAAAAGTTTAAACAACTCAACCTAATTAATAAGCTAAGTTGTCAAAACATTTAAAGTGGGGTTAAAGGGAGTTTTGAGAGAAGTTGAAAAGTTGGGTTTCATGTGGGCCCCACCACACTTAATCCTCCCAAGGGAGGTTACGTGGATGTGGGTCCCACCTTTAACTCCCTTTGGGAGAAGTTAACTAACATAAAAATAAAATAAAAAGTGTGTTGGTTGTAGACGACGAACAACGTTGATCTTGGCTGAGGCTTGCAGAGCAGGACGATACCTGGAGGTGGACCACTGGGCGGGACGTGTTCGGAGCGGACGACGGGACCCGTGGAGCAGTGGAGCTATCTGTACCCACCCTTCAGGTGGGATTTCCAGAGGACAGCTCGGAGTAGCGGCTTTTACTTTTCAGTTGCTGTTTTCCCTTTCGAGTTGTACTTTACTTTCAGTTTGGGTTTGTATACTGGCCCATTTACTTTTCCGCACTTTCAGTTGTACTCTGTTTTTACTTAGTGTTTATTTCCGCTTGCTTACTCTGTTGTGTTTGTTTACTTTAAAAAGGCAATGCCTTCCCTTTTACTGGGATTTACGCCTTGGTGCTAGTCGCCAGCCCCTGGCCTATGGAAGGCGGGCTTGGGGTAGTCACGGCACGGACCCCGAGGGCGGGTCATGACAAGTTGTGATTTAACATGTAAATGTCAATATATAAACCTTGTAAAATAATATATGTGCACAAAAAATATGTGTTTTAAAGAAGAAAAAATAAGACAAAATTACTTAACTGATTTGGTGAATTCAGAAACATAAACCACATGAAATAGAAATCATAAAATTGATATGTAAATACTTATAAATTTAAGTATAATAATAACATAATACATTAATGGTTATTATATACACCACAGAACAATAATAAGTGTGGAATGAAGAATAAATCCCACAATAATAAAAGTGGCATGAGAAAACTCATAATTTATGTCTTGACTCTCATAATACTCATAAAAACATATTTTATATGAAATTAATTTCTATTATAAATAAATTACAGAACTATTTTATTATATATAATACCATATACAATTTTTTGGGGCATTATAATACCCGTTTAATAATAACCCCATGTTAATGTTGTGTTTTGGGTAATATTTGCTTTGTTTTTATTAAATGTTTTGACTTATTATTCCATATCCTCTTTCATGCATCATGATTTACACATTTCCATAATTTAAAAAAATATATTAATAACATAAATATTATATATTTATTTATTTATAAAAATATATAAAATATCGAAGTATGAAATAGAATACATCGTTCATAGAGACGGTAGGCCGTTCATACACATGAATGTTGTTTCTCTTATATTAGTGTATTGAAATAAACAAATAAATGAAATATATGTATATATATATAATATAGTTACTATATTATTATTAAGTCATATAATTCTAATATTTTCTATAAACTCATCGTTAATACATTCCATGTATTGTATGAATGAATCACTTTTCTTTGAGGAGGTGATAGTCCACACATACACAAACAGAGTTATCAAATTTACAAAAAATGCTAAGCATGAAGAATTATTCATTTAATAATTATAGAATTATAAATACATAAAAAATATAATACATAAAATATAAAAATAGAGTTTCTGTCATTATTTATAACCATGAGAGGTGGTAATGGAAAAACAAACAACATCATTTTGTGAGGTTGTAGTCCGCCGTACAAAAGAATGGTAAGATTGTTACCCATTATATAAAAGTGTGTGTAAGTGTAGTATGAACCCATATAATAAAATTCTCAGTATATTTTGGATACTTAATTTATAATATAATCCTGTAATAAAAATATTTTAGGTGATGAAGAATTAAAATATATCAAAGGGCCTTGAAGAAAGATGTTTCCTCATCTTTTGGTAACTCCTCTTGGTTTTTACCAAAGGGATTCCTTGGTTGGATTTCTACCAAAAGTGGGGATTGTATTTATAATTGAGGGATGTTTTAAGGATTTTGTTTTATTGGATGGATGATCCAATATGTCTTGAGAGGTGTAATTAAGGGTAATATTTAATGCCTTTTATAGAGGAGGAATGTGATTCTTATAAATACCAAAAGGTGAGCAATATTAAGAGGTATCCCTTACCTAATGTGCATTTAAAATGGTAAAATAATGGAGTAAAATGGATTTATGGTCGATAAATACCTCAAATACACAAAAACTTTATTTTTATAATTTTATTTCATAAATTCTTTGTTTCTGCACATTTATCATTTCTGTTTTTTATTAAGGAAACTAGTTTTCAAATCTAAGTAATTTAAAAATTAAGTATAAAATTAAAGTGTGATTTATTAAAAAATAAGAAACAAGTTGTATATATATATATATATGATATCTAATTTACAAAATATTTGTCTCATTTGTGATAGAAATTAATTTTTAAAAAAAGCACTTGTAACCTACGAAAACACTTCTTTAACCTAAACAGTGCTTACAATTTTTTTTCAAATTAATATTAAATATGTTAATTAAAAAATGATAATGGGTATATTATTTTACCATATTTTATATTTATTATAATTTAAAAATATTTTTTACGAATATATTATTTTTAGTAATATTAATTATTTTAATTAATATCATTTATTGTAAAAATCATTTATATAAATTTTTACTTCTTATAATTAATTTAATTTAAAAAAATTTAAAAAAAATATTGGAATTAAAATATATTACAATTAAATCTATGTATTATGATATATTAACCTTGAAAAATAATTGAAAATAGTAGTTAATTAAATTTAATTTATTTTTAATCTTTTTCTCATTATTTATTATATATAATTATTAACTAAATAATCTTTGTGTTAGAATTGGTTAAGAATTTAGTTTAATTATATCATCTCTAAAAATTAAAGTCAGACTACACAGATTAAAAATTTTATTTACCTTTAGAAATAATTTTTATACGCAAAACTATATAGCTTCATTCGTACTCTCAATCTTTATAAATATTAAAGGAAAGTATGGTTCCTTTTTTGTCTTTTTTCATACATACCTTAATATATTATCCAGTTTCATGAATATGTGCCCCCTAACACCCATAAATTAGATATTATATGGTATATGGAAGATATATTTGTATCTAATAAATTTTATACATGTTTTTATGTCATCTTGTCACTTATGCTTAAGGTAAAGTCCCTTATTTAGATTAATTTTACCTTAATCATTGTAATTAATTTTAATCATTATCAATAATATTTTTTGTCAAAAAATTAAGTCCATATCATAATAACTTTAATATTAAACTGATTACAACCATTCATGACCATTTTTGAAAATTCAATACAAAAAATTAGAAAAAATAAATTTAAAGCAAATCCTACATATGTGGTGAGAATGTTGGTTATTTAGTGTGAAATGTTCAAAATTTCATTAAATATATATATATATATATATATATTAAATATTAAATATATCCCAATGAACCAATTCAGATTAAAATATGTATAGTCGATCTATTGTGACATTAAAACATTTTTAAAATATAATTCAATAATTATTATTATTTAAATGAAAATGTAGTTTTCAACTAAAAAGCCTTATTTTTCACTATTCATCAACAAATGAAACTTCTCTGAAAAATACAAACAATTAAACCTAATAAAATTTGTAAATTATGTATTAAAAAATATAGTATAATTTTAAAAATAAAATTTATATATGTTTCAAAATCTAGTTTCCAAATAGTTGTTCCATCAAAAGGCAGTAAAACTCAGTCTTGCATGTAACACATGCTTACTCAGTATTGTGTGTAGTACAATCTTATCTTGGTGTAGCATATAAAAAATCATAACATGGTGTTTTTAACAAGGAAATAAAAACTTTTTTATTTCATATAACACAAGCTATATTCAATATTGTGTGAAATTGATAAAAGAAAAAAGTTTAAATTATTTTGAAAAAATATATATCACCGAATCTCATGGGGTTACAGTCTATCCAAATCAACAAACTGATCATGAATCAAAGAAAAATTTGTTATGTATGCATAATATGATACTAAATATAATTATAGGTAGTATCCTTACTAACTCCTCTTGTGAAGAAGGTATATAAATAATAATAAAATCCATTGAATAATCGAGACAAGCTTACTCTTCATCTAATATGGTATGTTATATTCCTATGATCACCATGGATATCTCACCAATAATCTCATACAATTAATGATATAATAACCAACATAACATAAAATTAAGGTACCCAACTAAAAAATCAGAATTGTTTGGATTATCTTATGCCACATTGCTTGTCCATATCCATATCAATCTAAATAAATAAGACTGCATGAGAACACATTTGAAAATGTAACATAACATGAACCCCTTTCATCAAATAAACTTTTAATACATGTCAATATTTATTAGAAGTCACTAATTACATTTTGGGATCCACCATAGCCCATATATCAGCATTTATACCATAAGAATTCATAATTCATACACAATATACATATAACAATATTAAGGAAACTATATCATAAATACATGTGGGTAAAATAATCACAATCCATTACAACCTTCTACTCTCATATGAAGACAAGGTAACCACCATGAATACATTTATAATAACTACTAGGAGAAGATAAAATATGAATAGGGGTAGTCATCTATCCATTTCTCAACATCATGAATGTTGGGGAAACCACCCTTCATATTCTCTTAGTGTATTTCACCCTACCGACATAGGTGGGGTAGAATACAAATTCACATTCTATGATAATAAAAATAATTATCACATACCACAGTATAGGAAAATACTGATTTGTAACCACGATTACAGCATTCATCATGTAGACACCTGTCTTTAATCTCTATAGAGTAGATATCATATAAGTGTTGAATCATTTCAAGATACATTCATTTTATTAATTTTTTAAATATTTCATAATTACATTAATTAAAAACCAGAATTCATATCATTTAGGGATAATCTCACATTTTCCAATGTTCCTAAATAATTATCATCATCACAATTTTCTATAAATAATTATAAATAATGGGATAAAAAAATTTATTATTCATTTTCAGTATACAAATCCATGTACTCTAGGAAACTACCTAATATACAAAAATTATGAATCAACCAAGAATAGATATCTATGTCACATAGTGGTGAAGGAAAGTAGAAACATGAAACATGGATATATAACCATCATAATAGATTGATTTTTATTCAATAATACCAAATTTATTAACAAAAAACAATGGTCGTGTCCATATTCATGTCATAAAATTAGTTAGGGTTCCCTCCCTCGAACCACCATGAATATCAAATCCAACTCACTCAAAAATTCAAAAACCGATTCTAGAAATCAAGTATTACTTATACATTTATAGAAAACCCATTTTTAATCCCTATATCACTTGATATATCATAGAAACAATCCACATATAGTGTAATCACAATAGAAAAAAATAATAATAAGTTATTTATTATATAATTTATTCCCTAGAACCAAGTGATTTTTCCTTTAAGGTGAACATTATCCCATGGAACTAAGAAGTTATCTTTATCAAACATCTAGTACATAACTATATTGAATAAAATGATTAGTTTTTTATATTTTATGGCCACAAGATACCTAAGGAATCATATACTAACAACTATTTGATACACAAAAAATATTCAAGCATTAAATTTAGTGTCATATAATTGTATTGAAGAATGATTTAAATTAAATATTCCACATATTCATTTAGACAATAATAAATAATAGTATTAGATTCATTATATAGTATTAAATCATATGAAATATGTTAAAATAAATCATAATTAATGATAACACACTCTCAATAAAATCTTGTGGAAAACTATAGATGTTGTATAAACACATGAGATTGATAAAACCAAAACTAATTTGTTATTATAAATCTAGTTTGATATTCATAAATTTTTATTCCAATATTTAATAAGGAGATAAATAATAATAACATTATGATTTCTAATAAAATAAGTGGATTCATGGGTTCCACTACCTTGATATAGAAGTTCAATGTTCTGAAAGAAGTAAAGTATGGTCAGTGGTTAAACACTACCATAACTAAAGGATGAGTAACCAAAACCTATCACTGATAGGACACCAATAACAAAAAATAAATCACATCCAAAATTTAGGTTTTTGTTCTATAATAATTTTGAAACAAAGGATGATTGGTAAATGGATGGATAAAAATCTGACTTGAATTAAAATCACTTGATCCTTCACCATCTAAGTGTTCGAATCCAAAATGGCGTGATCATAGGGATCCAAGGAAGGTAGAAATAACATTTAACATTTGTATATTTTAATCAACTCAGACTTAATCATTAATAATAACCCATCCATGCTCTATGTTCATCTAGAGGATCTGTAAATTCCATGATCATCATGAAGAGGAACGTTGACCATTTAATAGTGGATTAACACAATAAAATCACATGTAAGAATATATTTAGCAACTCATGATTTTTTCCGTTTGAACTGGTCAAGATCTATAATTAATTATAGTCATTTTACTGCTCAAAATCATAGACAACCGTCGATGTGGCCACAATTCTTTTTATTATTACATCCCCACAGGAAAACCTCTTGGGCTTGTATCGAGTTCCAAAGTAATTTTTCCTCACCAAATCTTATACAACATGTGTTGTTATATTTATATAGACATGGACCATGGGTGATTCCGTAGGGATCCAATCCCATGAACACAATCATTCTTGTCCATGATTTCCTACATGTTTCAAAACGTGTCTCACTAGGGGAAAATAGTCTGCACCTTGCCCTCAACCATGGGGTGGTGACCTTTCAAATGGAAAAACAAAAAATTAACCTCTAAAACCCCTCCAAAAAATATCATTGAACTACCAAGGGTTGGGAAAATGTAAATGTATGGTATTTTTTAAACTAAACTCTCACATCAGACACCTCTATATCTATTCTCATCCTCATGAATTTATTCCAAACCTAAAGAGAGGGGATGTAAAAAATGGTTCATATGAATTACCCCACTAAAAGGTACCTCTCAATATTCTCATCATCACGGTAGAATAACCAACTCACATAGATGAGTGTATATCAATAATACTCCAAAGTACCAAAAAACTCTCAAATACCATCATTGGAGAGATACCTATCCATATGAGAAAATCCGCATATATGGAATCAAGGAAGACAATCTTATCTCATAATCCATATAAAGATAACTATCACCATGAATCATTACAAATGAAAAAATCATTAAAAATGGAGAATAAATGAGTATATACAAATAACATTACCATGTGATCTCCTACACACAACCATGTATCTTAATGATATGAACTTAGGTAATAGAACACTCACATAACACCTTTCCATGGATACCCTATATCTCCACTAGCCACTTCTTGATGGTCTCAACATCCTCAATAATGGTCTTGAACCTTTAAATGATGATAGAATAGTCATGATGATTGATGATATGATATGAAAAATGTGAATCATTAAGAATCCTACTCATCATTATGGTATGTGTTATTCAATACATAATAGTTCCAATAAGCACAAACACATTGAATGGACCAACAAATAGTAAAGAAAGATCACTCTCTCAACCAAATCTTCACTTCCCTTGATGACATGCTTCCATTAAAAATACAAGATATCTAACATTGAACATATGAGGCCTCATTATATTTTCAAAATAAGAATTTTTTTTAATAATGATCCACTTTCACCCTCTAAAAAACATGATCCATCTATTCCATGATTTTCTGTAGTTCTGAACAAAATAAATTACTCTCAAACCCCAATCTAACATAATGGGTATTGAAATGGTCTGTCAAAAAATGATTTAAATTGTGTCTTACAAATGGATGTGGAAAAAATTATTGTAGAAACATGAATAAGGGTAGGTTCCTCAAACATTAACCTCCAAAATCTAATTCATAAGTTTTCAACAAGTATTAAAGAGTTTGGATCATAATCTTTGTATTACCATGTATCTTAGATTGAAAATAGTGTTAAGTCACAAGTGAGATTCATAGTATTTCTAAAGGCCTCTCCAGACCTAGAAGGTTAGTCTCTAATAATGATAATTACTTATCTTTCTTGAGACTCCTTAAAGACACACCACCCCATCCACATAAATTCTCACCAAAAAATCCATAGAGATCAAGTCCATGTTTGATAAGATGTGAGATGATTTTTTTAAAATGTCCCACTATCAACCAGATAACATAATAGACATCCTAAAAAAGAGGAAAACTATTTAGGAAGTCAACAAACTATCATCCCACTTCCACTAAAAAAAATTATAATATCTAGATAAAACCACCAGAAACATGGTGATCAACTATTTACTTTTGGATTTCTGAACATCAAGATATGAACTTAGTAATCGAATGCTTCACCCTATGCCACAAAAACTAACCTATGAATGCACGATACATCTTTGTAACCCAAGGATGTAGTTAAATTGGTGAGCTATTAAACTAATGTAGAACCACCTCATGCATCACCTAGGGAATGAAAAGACTCTCTTATAAAATCACCCAGTGAAAAATATCATCATAAAATCCATCATGGTACTCACCATAGACAACTAGATCACGGAAAAATTCTATCTTGGAATACCTTATACGGGAATCCTCAACATGGTGTACTAATAAAAATTTCACTCTCATCTTAAAAACTAATCATCTTCTACAAACCAATCCCATACGAATATTAATCATGTAGTGTTCATTAATCTCTCTCCAATAATCTACATACTCATGCATGAAATAATTTTGTTACATCCTACATAGTACATCAGCTATAACATTAAATTTTTGATGTACATTAAATCTATAAGTCATTGTGATATGAGAACACAATGCACAATTATTTTCTCTTATTGAGTTCATGTTGGTAGAAGAAATACCCTAGGATCTTGGGATTTTTTAAAAACAAAAATCATTCCATGATGATTTAGTATCATCAAAACATAACGGAAAACATGACCACATATAAATTGATATCATGGGTTTCATAGTTATGTTCCAGGTGTTGTAACTTTCATGTAACACCCCAAGATTTCATAGTGCCTTATTTCTTTAAAGTAATTCAATAACTTGCACTACACGCAACACCGAGTTCAAGCGCACCACGACTTACCAAACTAGCCGTTTAAAAGCGGTTATGAATAGTATTAACTGAATTTTGAACTTTATATAATCCATATAATTTATGAACCCATATTATGAGTTTCTTAGACATAATGTAAGAAAAAATTCATTTTTTCAGATAAAAGAAGTATTTTTCAAAAAAATGCACTTTTACCGACTTTTCATGGTGAACCATTTTTAAATCCAATATTTGAAACTTTTATATATTAAATTTTACAAAATAAAATTATTCTTTAGAATCGGGACATAATAATTTAGTTTCAATAAATTTTTGGTGTTTTCTGATAACTTTCATATTTGGGTGAATAGTGAAAATTACTAAATTTTAATTAAAAACAACTTTTTTAATTGAAATAATTTATATTGATAAATTATGCATTTGAGTGATTTTAAAGTATAATTAGATTATATTTTTACCATTTAATCCAATGTTGGTCATTATACATAATTTCACATTTAAACTGGACATAAGAAAGTGTCAATCTTTTGATAGTCATTATTTCTTAAAAACATGATTTTTTTTACTACGGGGATAAATTAATAAATGAAACATCGTTGTTTTGAATTTGGTAAAATAGAAATCATTTTTGGATTTGGAAAATCTAAATTAGCTTAGGGTGAATTTTTGGTATTTTTCTGAAAACATTCAATTTTTAATGAATAGTGAAAAACACTAGGTTATAGTTTTAAACCGGATTTTTATTTAAATAATTATTTATTTTATTTAAATTTATTTTAGGTCAAAATAGACACATAATACCAATATAATTTCAATGTAATTCATTGGATTCAATTTATAATAATTTTAGATATATAAAAATTTCTTAGAACTTTTCACCGTCTTTTACCCATCTCATAGGAGAATTTGCAAATTCACATAAAACTAAATTTTACCGCTTCTGTGAATGTAATTTCAAAAATCCGAGAGACACGGTTGATATCAGTCAGTAAAATTTGGTTCAATGAGATGAAAATAATTTTTGGTGAATAGTAACTTTTTACTTTTATTTACCACGGTTAAAAGTAAATAGTGTAATTAAGGGTAAAAATGATAATAATGTTACTCAAAAACATGTCCTAATTATATTTTACAAGTGTATCTCGACAAAAAACAACCTTAGGAATAACATATTATCATTTAGGTCCACTTGGATTAGATTAGGAAATTTATTATTATTTAATACAAAGAAGAGTTAAAAGAGTTAAAATCAATGTTTAATTACTAAAACATTTTTAATATATGGTTATACATAAGATAATTTCGATTGTAAATATTCCATAGAAATATAAAAATATCTCCTACCTAATGGTATTTTATTTATAATTTTTAGACATTAAATAATTTAATTTAGTTATGACACAATGGTGATGCAGTAATTACAGAATTAATGAAATATTAAAATAATTGATATTATAAATATCCAAATAAATGTAATTTGTGACTTTTTATGAATTCCAATAATTTTCTAGTTTAATATGAAATATTAGGAATGGTTATATGAATTTTTTTTGAATTAATAATTCTTTTATGATTTTATCAAAAACAATTACCCAATAGTATCAAAACCGACATAAAAGAGTTTTTAAAACAAATATTATATTATTAATTCATATTCTATTCTTAAAAATATAAGTTTCGTTAAAAGGACTTATATCATGATATGTGTATCATTAATGGACCACTTGGGGGTATCTTGGAATTTTATAGTATGTTTATTAACTATATAATATAAAAATACAAAGAGACATGGTAAATGTCAAACTAATTAACTAAGAGTTAAAACTAAAAGATAAGGTTAATAATGTGACCCAAACCTGTCTAAAACCTAATTTTTGAGTTGTTTTAGACCTATACCCACCTTAAACTTTAAATAATATACTTTGGAGCCATTATAAATTTAATATTAATTTATTATAAAATAATATTTCTAGCTTTTCCTAAGGTTCCCCTCACCCCTCTTATAAAAGGGAACTCCCCTTTCTCTCTAATCCATACATTCAAATCCATTTGGCTTGGAAAAACCCTGAACAAATATCCTCCCAACTTCCCTCAATTCATTCTAGAGGCCGTTCTTTGGTCATAAATCCACCTTAAGAAGCCCTTTTGATCAAATGAAAAGGAAGAATCCAAAGAATAGGTACTGTTTTCACCACCCTCTTTCAAGTTCCTTTCTTCTTCAACTTCTTCATTCTTTGTTATTTCCATTATAAAATAATAACTGAAGTATATTCTATATATTTTGATGTTATTATAAATATAGTACAACCATATTCAGTATTCTATCCATCCTTTTAATGACATGTCACCATACCTGCGTACGTACGACTTACCGTCCCCACGTTGTGGTGTAATTGTTATTAAAAAACATTTTTATTTGCATAGGTTTGATAATGATGTGTAATTGATGTAAATAATAAATATAAAATGATAACTATTATTTATATATGATATACTATCCAATTATATATTATTTTAATATCAAAATAATGATATTGTCGCTCGTGCGTACGTACGGACTACCGTCTCCACGAACGCGATGAGATTCATTCCCCATCGTATCCATTCAAGACTAATTCTAATTTTAAGATTGAAAATAATATTTAAGAATTTGATATAATTCTGGACATGAATAATAAACATACTATCCATAACAAACATGTCTTATGGAAAAAAACATATAAAATAAAATGAGTAAGTTAACACCCGAAAGAATGATAATACTAAGATATTATTAACAAAGCAATGTTAAAAAATCATATGTGATATGATATTAATGTATATGATTTTTTTATAATTTAATAACAATTATTTCATGATAATATAGGATGTTAACCTACACTCAACCAAGGAAAATTATAGGGTAAGGGTTTATTTCACAATCTCTTCATTATCCGAGGTTGTTTATACATAATTATCTACTGGGAGCTCTTTATCATCCACATCCACATTTCTTAAAAAGTATTTCAAATCATTCTTCCTATTTTATAGACTATTGGTTAAATTCATTTATACCCTTGTTAACTTTTTATAATATGTTTATAAAGGAATCATTCCGTCGTTTTCCAAACAAGGTCCTTAACATTTTCGACAAAATTATGGTGAGAATGTCTTTTTTTAACTTATACGGAAGGTGCAGCTATTTTCTACCATTATAAAATCGTAGAATCTTCCCTTACAAGATTATAAGAATATTTTAAAAGTAAATGTTTTATTTTATAATTATGTAACTTTTAAATGATTTCAAAATTGATATTTTAAGAATTTGTCAAAGGTACTCTTTTTCAAGATCAGAATTTTAAATTTTTTAAAGATTTATCATTCTAAATATTTGTAATTAATGTCCATGTTTTCAAAAAAGTTTATAAGGATTTATTTATATGGACATGAATTTTTTAAAAAATTTAATTCCTTTCAAATGCTTCAAAGTGGTATGGGACCCTTTGATTCAAAAATGTCTTTAAATGTCTTTATCAATTGTGTGACTTTTAAATGTTTTCATGAAAATGGGATATTTCTCTCAAAGAGTTTTACAAATCATTTTCATATATTTCAACATCCTTTCATGGATTTTAAACTTGTTTGAATATGATTTATTATGATACAAATCATCCATATTTTATTGAAGGTTTTGTGATATGTTTGACTATGGATGTGTTATTTTTATACCATTCATGGTTTAGGGATAAAGTATTGACATTTAGTATGCTAGTTTTAATAAGAATGTTTATGTTATGTTTAAACCTTTTCATATGAGGAATGCATTAGACTTAGTAATTGACTGGTGGAACCTGCTATAGCTCCTCGATGCATTGGTAAGTCTCATTAGACAAACTAGTGTCTTGGAACAAGGCCTTGACAAAATCTTATTTGTAGTCTTGGCACAAGGCCTTGACTATGTGGTTATGATAGTCTGGCATTATGCATTCCATCACTATGAAAGTGGCTATTGATATTGCATGTGTTTATTCGACTAGTAGAATATCCATGTGAATAAGTAAATGGAATTATTTCATTTTATTTCTGCCATATTATGCTGAAGTTCAAGTTTAAAAGGCTTTTGTTTTAGTTATACATTGCCTTAAATGTTTATGCTTATTTATGAACGTTTACACTCTATTGTTATCCTTACTAGGCACTTGATCTCACCCCTTTCTATGTTTTATTTTTCCCAGGATGTGAAAAAGTACTTTATGAATGACATGTAGGGATAGTATGAGGGGATATGAATGTGGTCTATGGAGACAAGATGTTGTTTTAGTTTTTCACTTTATGTTGTAATGTAAACTTTATGAATGTATCTAGTGATTCCAAGGCTACTAAACAAATCAGTCTTTCGAGACTTCATCTTTTATGATCATGCCAATGTTATGTAATAATGCACCGACTCTGGGTAACTGGGGTTGAGGCATTACTGTTGTTATTAGAGGAAGTTTAGTACAAACCTTGGAAGATAGATTTAGATAAACTCTAAATAGAGCACATAAACCTAAGATGGAAATTGAGGATTAGTATAGAAGAACTTCCTAGAATTTTGGTATTGTAGAGATTTTGTGAGTTTTCGGAGCAATACATCCCTGTCTGGATACCAGAAGGTAGAGGTGGCTCTGGCACAGATGTACCTAGAGGTAAAACCCAAAAACACCGCTTTGAGATAGACTCGAATGGGAACTGGTGCACGGAAATGGGCCTTGCGGCACCATTGGTTACGACACTCCCGGTGGATATTCTTAAGATAATTCTCATTTTCTTTACAAACCATTATAAAGGGTTTATGAGTATATACTTCCTCAAAGAAAGAATTTTTATGGTTATGGATTATATCCATAAACTGTTCAATCTACATTAGGTATTTTATAAGTTTGGAATTATTCGTTGCAATTTATAAACTGACCTAGTGTATGCCATCGTATAGAAATGGTGCCCAGTAGAAGGAATGTGAACTCCAGCAATACATATGATCCAAAGAGTAACAAGGATCATATCATTCACAGTATTAATCCAACATTTAGAAGGGAAATATTCTCCCATGTATTCTCAACATATGAAGAAATAATATCATGTTTTAATAAGATAAGTATAGAATTCTCTGAGTCCTATGGCTTTGAAGGGAATTAAGAGAAGAAAAGGATAAAAGTGATAAAGATGGATAAAGGGAAGAGGGAAAAGAAGAATTTTCCCTTATGTGATAACTCTGGGAAGAAACACCCAGGAACTTGCCTGAAGGGAATGGGAGTTTGTTATAAGTGTGGAGAAAAAGGACACCAAGTACGTGACTGCAAGGGTAAGAAAAAGGTTTCAAATGTACAATGCTTCATCTACAAGGAGTTGGAACACTATGAAAACCAATGTCCAAATCATCATAGTATGCCCCAAATGATGTTATTGGATAATAATCAAGTTATGATACTACCACAGATGAGGAGGAATGATTAGAGTTCTTATGTTGTTATTAAAGAATTATGTCATTTGAGTATTGTATTAAAGATGTACTGGTTATAATAATTATAGAGTATATAAGGATTGTACTGCAGTACTATTTCATTAAGGATGTGAGACTGTGTGGAACCAAGAAAAGTTACTCAATAGCAGGTTTTTTTTTGGAAAATATATGGTTGATAGAAAGATAAACCATAATATGGTTCTGATACCGAGGTAGTGATTTTGGAATAATAAATGATTGATTTAGATAAATTATATTGGATATTCTTGACTACCTTGAAACTGATTAATGATTTTTATATTCCATAATTGTTGTAGTTTACAAAAATTTTGGATAGAAGGATTATATCCATTATTCTATAAAGAATAATGGATAATGAATGTAATCAATATGGTTTTATGGTAATTCAGGATGTTGAAGTGTTTTAAAAGAATACATGATGAAGGTGTTCCCATGTTATTATGAGGAAAAAAGGATCTTCATTGTGTTTACCTTCCTTATAAATTTTGGACTGTGTGTTTGGACAGAAGTATTTTGGATAATTCTAGTTTGAGATTATTTTTGGATTGCCATAAAAGGACAACCCGGAGGTCGGACGGTAACTTGTTGCGTCCGGCAAGGCCGCGAGACTTGAACTCGCAGCCGTAGGGAGACAAGGGTGTATCACCTACCACTGGCCCACGAGATTTCCTAGATTGAATAATGTAGTTTTTATAAGAAGGCCTGGTAGATGAATTATAAATTCATTTTTTTAGAACCCCAAACAAATAGGATAAATTGAATATTTTTTACGTTCTATTATCTTTTAGAGTGAAAGATGAGTTTGTGGTAGAAATTAGTTACAGGATGGAACTCTACTTGTCAAGTATATATTTTTATTCTTCTCTTATTCTATGAAGAAATTAATTCT
The DNA here is from genome assembly GCA_963277665.1 of Viscum album. Taxonomy (NCBI): domain Eukaryota; kingdom Viridiplantae; phylum Streptophyta; class Magnoliopsida; order Santalales; family Viscaceae; genus Viscum; species Viscum album. The sequence continues at coordinate 448,746,272 of OY728147.1, forward strand.
TATACTTTTTTGAAGGGATCTTAAAACCAAAAATGTGTTATCCTAATAACTTATGTTTTTTTTGAATCGATGGTATTTCAAATCATCATAGATAGATGAATTTAAGGACTTCAATTTTACACTTGTTTGTGATTGATGACCTCAATCACTACCTATAGATATTTATGTTTTTCCTCCAATTATATGTCTCGAATTTCCACCAATTTTCTCATAATCAAGATCATAATTTGGTGGTGACCCTTTCATTTCTCTTTTCCTCTTATTACGACTAGATTTTATTAACCCAATTTCTGATGTGGGTTTTCCCACAAAGATATTTTCTATTTTCAACCATTTATTTTAGAAAAAAATAAAATTGCGAGGATGCAATTTATTGAAGGATGGGATAATGTAACACCCCAAGATTTCATAGTTTGTTATTTCTTCAAAATAATTCAATAACTTGCACTACACGCAACACTGAGTTCAAGCGCACCACGACATACCAAACAAGCCGTTCAAAAGCGGTTATGAATAGTATTGACTAAATTTTAAACCTTATATAATCCTTATAATTTTAGAATCCATATTATGAGTTTCTTAGAAATAATGTAAGAACAAATTCATCTTTTTTAGATAAAAGAAGTATTTTTCAAAAAAATGCACTTTTACCGACATTTAATGATGTACTATTTTTAAATCCAATATTTGAAACTTTTATATATTAAATTTGAAAAAAATAAACTTCTTCTTTAAAATCGGGACACAAGAATTTATTTTTGATAAATTTTGGGTGTTTTTCTGATAACTTTCATATTTTGGTGAATAGTGAAAATTACTAAATTTTAATTAAAAACAACTTTTTTAATCGAAATAATTAATAGTGATAAATTATTAATTTGAGTGATTTTAAAGTATAATTAGATTATATTTTTACAATTTAATCCAATTTTGGTCATTGGACATAATTTCACATTTAAACTGGACATAAGTAAGTGTCAATCTTTTGATAGTTATTGTTTCTTAAAAACACTCTTTTGTTTTGACAACGTGAATAAATTAATAAATGAAACATCTATGTTTTGAATTTGGTAAAATAGAAATCATTTTTGGATTCGGAATATCGAAATTATCCTAGGGTGAATATTTGGTATTGTTCTGAAAACTATCAATTTTTAATGAATAGTGAAAAACACTGAGTGATAGTTTAAAACCAGATTTTTATTTAAATAATTATTTATTTTATATAAATTTATTTTAGGTCAAAATAGACACATAATACCTATATAAGTTCAATGTAATTCATTGGAGTCAATTTATAATAATTTTAGATATATACAAATTTCTTAGAACTTTTCACAGTCTTTTACCCATCTCCTAGCAGAATTTGCAAATTCATATAAAACTTATTTTTAACGCTTCTGTGAATGGAATTTCAAAAATCCGAGAGACACGGTTGATATCAGTAATTAAAATGTGGTTCAATGAGATGAAAATAATTTTTGATGAATAGCAACTTTTTACTTTTATTTACCACGGTTAAAAGTATTATGGTAATTAAGGGTAAAAATGATATTAATATTACCCTAACACATGTCCTAATTCTATTGGAAAAGTGTATCTCGTCCAAAAAAACCTTAGGAATAAAATATTATCATTTAGGTCCACTTGTATTAGATTAGGACATTTATTATTATTTAATTCAAAGAAGAGTTAAAAGAGTTAAAATCAATGTTTAATTACAAAAACATTTTTAATATAGCGTCATACATAAGATAATTTTGATTGTAAATATTCATTATAAAGATAAAATAAATTCCTACATAATGATATTTTATTTATAATTTTCAGACATTAAATAAGTTAATTTATTTATGACACAATGATGATTTAGTAATTACCGAATTAATGAAATATTAAAATATTTGATGTTATAAATATCCAAATAAATGTAATTTGAGACTTTTTATGAATTAAAATAATTTTATAGTTTAATATGACATATTAGAATTGTTTATATGATTTTTTTCTAAGTAATAATTCTTTTATGAATTTATCAAAAACAAATATCCAATATTGTCAAAATTGACATAAAAGAGTTTTTAAAAAATATATTATATTATTAATTTGTATTGTATTCATAAAAATATAAGGTTAGGACAAATGACTTATATCATGATAGGTTTATCATTAATATACCACTTAGGGGTCTCTTGGAAGTTTATAGTATGTTTATTAACCATATAATATAAAAATACAAAGAGACATGGTAAATGTCAAACTAATTAACTAAGAGTTAAAACTAAAAGATAAGTTTAATAATATCACAAAAACCTGTCTAAAACCAATTGTATGAGTTTTTTTAGACCTATACCCACCTTAAACATGAAATTATATACTTTGGAGCCATTAGAAACTGAATATGAATTTATTATAAAATAATATTTCTATCTTTTCCTAATGTGCCCCTCATCCCTCTTATAAAACGGAACTCCTCTTTCTCTCTAATTCATACATTCAAAACCATTTGGATCGGACAACCCCTACCCAAATATCCTACAAACTTCCCTCAATTCATCCTAGAGGCCCTCATTTGGTCAGAAAGCCAACTTAAGGAGCTCTTTTCATCAAATAAAAATGATGAACCTGAAGAAGAGGTAATGTTTTCACCACCCTCTTTAAAGTTCCTTTCTTCTTCAACTTATTCTTTCTTTGTTATTTACATTATAAAATAATAACACTAGTAACTTATATATAATTTGATGTTATTATAAATATGGTACAACCATATTCATTATTCTATCCATCCTTTTAATGACATGTCACCATACGTGCGTACGTACGGCTTACCGTCTCCAAGTCGTGGTGTAATTGTTCTTCAAAACATTATTATTTTGATAGGTATGATAATGATGTGTAATTGATGTAAATAATAAATATAAGATGATAGTGATTCTTTATATTTGATATACCATCCAATTATATATTATTTTAATATCAAAAGAATGATATTGTCGCTCGTGCTTACGTACGGACTACCGTCTCCACGAACGCGATGAGATTCATTCCCCATCATCTCCATTCAAGACTAATTATCATTTTAAGATTAAAAATAATATTTAAGGACTTTATATCATTCTGGATATGAATAAGATACAACCTATCCATAACAAACACATCTTATGTAACAAAACATATAAAAGAAAATGAGTAAGTTAACACCCGAAACAACGATAATACTAAGATATTATTAACAAAGCAATGTTAAAAGATCATATATGATATCATATTAATTTATATGATTCTTGTATAATTTAATAACAATTATTTAACCAATATATAGGAGGTTAACCTACCCTTGATCAAGTTAAAGTACAAGGTAAGGGTTTATGTCACAATCTCTTCATTATCCAAGGTTGTTTATACATAATTATCTACTAGGACCTCTTTATCATCCACATCCACGTTTCTTAAAAATTTATTTCAAATAATTCTTAATATTTTATAGACTATGGTTTAAAGTCATTTATACCCTTTTTGAATTTTTATAATATGTTTATAAAGGAATATTTCTGTCGTTTTACAAACAAGGTCCTTTTTAACCTTTTCGACAAAATTATGGTGAGAATGTCTTTTTTTAACTTATACAGCGTGTGCAGCTAATTTTTGCCGTTATAAAATCGTCTAAGCTTCTCTTACAAGATTTTAAGAGTTTTTGGAAGTAAATTTTTTATTTTATAATTATGTGACTTTTAAATGATTTCAAAATGAATATTTTAAGAATTTTTGAAAGGTACTCTTTATCGAGATCAGAATTTTAAATGTTTTAAAGATTTATCTTTCTAAATCTTTTTAATTAATGTCCTTGTTTTCAAAATGGTTTTTAAGGATTTATTTATATGGACATGAATGTTTTTAAAATGTTAATTCCTTTTAAATGTTTCAAACTGGTATGGGACACTTTGATTCAAAAATGTCTTTAAATGTCTTCCTTCATCAATTGTGTGACTTTTAAATGTTTTCATGAAAATGGGATATTTATCTCAAAGAGTTTTAAAAATAATTTTCATATATTTCAACATCCTTTGATGGATTTTAAACTTGTTTGAAGACGATTTATTATGATACAAATCTTCTATATTTTATTGAAGGTTTTTTGATATGTTTGACTGTGGATGTGTTATTTTTATACCATTCATGGTTTAGGGATAAAGTATTGATATTTCGTATGCTAGTTTTAATACAAATGTTTATGTTATGTTTAAACCTTTTCATATGAGTAATGCATTGGACTTAGTAAGTGACGGGGGAGCCCTCTATAGCTCCTTGATGCATCGGTAGGTCTCGTGAGACAAACTAGTGTCTTGGCACACAGCCTTGACAAAATATTATTTGTATTCTTGGCACAAGGCCTTGACTATGTGGTTATGATAGTCTGGAATTATGCATTCCATCATTATGAAAGTGGTTATTGATATTGCATGTGATTATTCGACTAGTGGAATATCCATGTGAATAAGTAAATGGAATAATTTATTTTATTTCTGTCATATTATGTTGAAGTTCAAGTTTTAAAGGCTTTTGTTTTAGTTATACATTTCCTTAAATGTTTATGCTTATTTATGAATGTTTCCACTATATTGTTATCCTTACTGGGCATCTGAGCACACCAATTTCTATGTTATATTTTTCCCAGGATGTGAAGAAGTACTTTATGAATGAACTGCAGAGATAGTATGAGGGGATATGAGTGTGGTCTATGGAGACACGATGTTGTTTTAGTTTTTCACTTTTTGATGTAATGTAAAATTTATGAATGTATCTAGTGATTCCAGGGCTACTAAACTAATCGGTCATTCGAGACTTGATCTTTTATGATCATTCTAATGTTATGTAATAATGCACCGACTCTGGGTAACTGGGGTCGGGGCATTACATTTCAAGACCTATAAAAAAATTTATTTTAAAATTCATAAAATCACTAAACAGGATATGAAATAAAGATTCATAGTTGATCTCAAGATAATATCATTATTATAGAAAACAATGAAACATAGTTCAAACCAACTTATTATTTTTATACTTGAAAGAATATTGAAACTGATTAGTCCATAATAACACCTAGACCTTCCTTATCAAGGATTTTAGAGGAGTTACAATATGTGAAATGTTGTGTAGGATCCCCAGATAATATCATGTAACACCACAGATAATCCATAACTATGAAATAGTTTTAGGTGATTCCCAATAAATTACAACATAGATCCTTAAAATGATCCATAGAACCTCTTTATTAAGACCCAAAATTCCCCATGAAATGAAATTCACTAGCCCAGATATAAAAATTTGAAAATATCCCATACAACTACTAATGATTTTGAACTCCCAACATGGCACCTTTATGTTTTTTTATCCTCCTCATTTGCAGAGAAATGGGGATTTCATTAATGAAAACCACCAAAATAGTTCTAGAATCATTAAAATATGAATTCATCATTCACATGAGCAAAACTAGAGGGTTAATTAAACTAAAAGAAATTATAATAAACTCATACTCCCTATAATTTCATCATAAATTTTCATTCTAAACATCTTCATCCCTTACACGCATATGATGATATACTAATAAGATATTGATCTTTGAGAAGAAACATTCTCCATTAAGTTAATTGAATATAAAATCAAGCCACATAAAGGGGTAGTCATTATTTATTATCACATGACTCTCCAAATGAATAATTCTGAATAGATTAATACTTTCATAAACCATATTTGTAAAGAAAAAAAACTAGCATAACCCACGGTTACACACATGGCAGAACAAAACCTCAATTTTAAAGATAATTGATCTATATCCATATCTCCTTATACTAATATGGAACCATAATTTTTGGATCCATAAAGATAAGGGAAGCATCTGAATATAGACCTATCCCAAACTTGATCTCCCATCGAGGGGGTAATTCCACAACCTCCTTGAAAAATTCATCGAGGGTATTCTTCAAGATAATATGTAAACAATTAGGACTCTAGTCTTTTATACATACTATTATAGGATTTTAAGCATAATTTATCATCAAATACAATCCAAGGATCTTAAAGTATAATTTATTTGGATGATTAGGTATATAATTTGAAAACATGAATCCAAAGTATACCATATTTTCCATAATGAGGTCATAAATCCATTTTAGCTCCTAAAAAGGCATGGGATAACATAGGGAATACATAGAAAAAGGGATGAGCTAAAAATCTCAGTAAATGGATAAACATTGGAATAAGAATATATGATGAGTTACAAGACATATCATGATAACATAAAAATATTTGAACCTATATTATCATATAAATGAAAGGAATATAGAACATGGAATCATATAATCCTGGAAACATAGGAATGTGGAAGCAACATACAATATGAGTCAGGGTTACCTTCCAAGAATATATGACATGGTGTCTAAATATCCATTATACATTAGGTTTACTCCCTAATACCATACATGATTTCTCGTGAGAATAAAAATTACATGATTTATTGGGGATCTATATGGGAAAACCCATTATATCATAGTCATATATATGTGTTCCACATAAATAATTAAACGTAATGATATAAATATCACAGTTACCCATAGAATCAAATGGATAGCATATTCTTGTCATAAGGTATAATCAAGGTTTGTATCCTAATGAAATCCATTAAAGAAGGGATAAAGTCTTTTCTATAAAGTAATTAAGTAACATAATATTATATCATGAATAATTATTTGTAACTACAGTGAGTACATGAAAAAGAGTGTTTAGAAAACATTAAAAATGGGCCACATTAGTGTTGTTTAATAAAAGATTTCTAAGAGTCTTTAAAAAATAAAATGAATAATTGATCGTATAAAACTAAAAATCAACTAAGGTAGTTTTTTTATAATGAAATGAGGGATTTTAGAAAAAAATTGGCTGCTATTTTTTTGGAGTGTACTTGAAATTGGTTGAAGAAATATAGAAATTCTCTTTAATCAAGCTTTCTTATCAGGATGAGTCGATAAGGGAACCAATTAAATACTATATTTTACCATTATATAAGGATATTATGATCTAGATAAATTATTTTGGATCATATAAATGGATTTTAAAAGATCTATATAAGAGTAAATAAGTGTGAAATTGATTTAAATAGATATAAAGCATAATGAAAATGAAAAATTATGGTTCGTAGAGATCCCTCACATTATGTTTGAATGCATTCTTAAATTTATCTTAGTGTCCGAGATAATCCAATTAAATTTTTTAATAATTTAAATTCACAAATTTAACATACAATTTATTTATTATACATTTATTATGTTCATTTTTGGCCATTCGGAGGAGTTATAATGTTTAAATTCATTGTTCTTGGAGTTTCATTTAATGATTTTATATTTTCTTTCCTAGGGTATAATTTTGGAAATTATTTCCAAATAGAATAAAATCTCAAAAAGTGGAATTGGATGGCTAGATATAATTAAAAGGTTTCAAATGGTCCATTATAACATTTTTATTTTATACATGATATTTATTCACCAAATAAAACATTAATGAAAATTGAATTGTTTATTTTGGAGGTTTTTTAAGTCAATCATGAACTAGTATCATTTTACTTAATATTAAGTTTATATATTGGTACTATAACATGAAATAGGTTATAATATACATATTAAAGTATAATTTAATTATAAAAATAGTTTTTATAACCATCCATGATGGTGGTATTGGAAAATTAAATGTCAACGATGATGAAGGATGTGAATTGGCATATCATTAATGATGATTTAATTTTTAGAATAAAAGGAAAATATAAGAGATTTCATGAATGAAATTACAATAACAAATTAGAATTTTAGTAAATATATTCAAATGGAGTTATAATGTCACATTGGATTGGGGATGTGAGTAGATGATAAGAAATCAAAATATATTAAAAGAGAAAGAATTAGGATTTTACCTCCGTATTTTCATCTCCATGATAACAACCTTTAAGAATATGAAATTTGACTTATGGTGAGACCAGAAAGAAAATGATGTGGGGAGGAATCATATTATATAAATTGGTTATAATATTAAAAAACTACAAACCATAGAATGTCTGTAGAGAAGAAATGGTGAGGGGTTGTATTTATAGGTGGAGGCCTAGGGGTGTTTTTAATTATTATATTCATTAGTTTATTATTTTGGATCAATATTTTCAATAGTATTGATTTTTGGGACTGAATTTATTAAATATTTATTTTTTTCGATCTATTTGGTTCTTACATAAATCATATCTCAAAAATAAATATATTTGGCTTAAAATGTTAATTAACGTAAATTATTGTACTTTTCTATTCAAAAGAAATCCATATTTTTTAGAAATATCCAATAAAATCACCATAAGAATTTATATATGTGTATATATCATAATTTGGATTCATTTTATAAAAATAATTTTATAAATATGATAAATTTACTTTTTTTATTAAAATATTCATTTATTCAAAAAATATTAATTTTAATTTAATTATCGATTTCCTAACACTTGGAAAATTTATTTAAGGTTTTGTAAAAATATATTATAATTAGAATACTAAAAAGTAATTTAATAATATATTTAATGAAAATATATTCTCATTTATATCATTTTATTAATTATATAATTTTAAACAAACATTTACTCTATAAAAATAAAAACACACAATTTATAATTTTTAAAACATTTATTTACTCATACCAAGATATGAATATGTCATATTTTTATATATAAGATACGTAAATTTTATTTATACAATCATAGGGGGAATTACTATTCTAACGGCTATATTACTATTCATAATGGTCAATTTACTATTCCAATTGTCTCGTTACTATTCCAACAGTATGGGTTCATGAATTTCTATAAATACAAATTATTTCATTCATTATTTATTTAATTATATTTCATATTGTGGTTATATATATACATTCATATTAAAAATTAATATTATTAACATTATGGTTTATTTCGATTCAATATTGATGGGTCAATTGATTCTAGTGGATAAATCATATTATAATTTTCATAATCTTATTATATTATTTTAGATTTATTTCCACACCGTAATATTCAATATTATAATTAGATTCTTTAATAAAAAAATGTATCATTATTAAATTATGATTGAAATGTTATGTTGGGTAATCTATATGATTTTTGAGTTTTATAACATTAAAAACAAAATTCCAATGATAAAATTCAAAGTTGTTACATTCTCTCCACCTGTTTATCAAAGATATCCTTTGAAATTTTATTTTAAATTTTATTTTGACACATGTGATGGTAGTTCTAATTCATTTTACCCTACAGTTCCCATTTCACCTCATCATATTTATGGATCCTCCAAATTACATTGACCAAATGAATATTATAGTTTCATATAACATTATCTACTTGGTCTATGATCTTCACCGGTTGATCCTCATATGAGGGATCATTTTCTAGATGTACTACATTTGAATTAAGAAAAATGTGAGGGATATGGTATGTACATACTTAAGAGGGACATTTGGAATACATCATGTACTTGAGACATGTTTGGTTGGATTTCTAGTCAATATTCCACAAATCCGATGCGATCAAGAATATCAAAGGGGTTGATATTCCTAGGAAATATCTTTCGAATCATCTAAAATATAATGACTCTCTTACAGGGATATATGTAGAGGAATACCATGTATATGAATTCCATATATAAGCCCTATTGATTATTATCTTAATAGATCTTTTGTAAACTTTGGGATACATTGATATGAAATAGAATGGTTATCAACTTTTCTACCATTACTTCATTCATTTCAGTCCCCAATAGCTTATGTTCACTAACAATATCTTAGAATGATGGTGCTCTGCATCATTTCCCATAAGGGGATTCATATGGAGCCACATGGGTGGTTGGGTGGAAACTATTTTTGTATGAGAACTTGACCAGTGGAAGATGATGATAACATACGCATTTTAATTCCATCATAAATGCTCTCAACATATCTTTCAATGTCTGAATAGTCTGCTCAAATTGTCCACCTATTTGAGTAAGATATACCATACTGAAGTTTAGCTCTATATTTAGATCATGTTGAATACTTTTCCATACAAGGGGGAAGACTTTTCCAAAACAAGGAGGTGAATATTTAATCATGATCAGATATAATCGATAATGGTACTCTATGAATCCTCACCACTTCTATGATGTATATCTGTTCATATTGGTCAAGTGGGAAATCCCCTTGATTCACCATAAAACGATAAGTCTTTGTAAGATGATCCAAAATGACCCATATAGAATCTTTTCCCCAATATGTATTTAAATTTCCATTGAAAAGTTTCATGGTGATGTTTTCACTTTTTTATGTAGGTATGGGTAATGGTTGTATAATCCCATTAAATGTTTTTCTTTTTTGTCTTCAGTTATTGACATACTAGTCGCATTGATGTATATTAAACATTCTTCTTCTACATACTATCCCACTAATAGTAATCTCAAAGATATCAACACATCCTTTTCCTCCCTATGTGAATAGAGAAGTCGGATCTATGTGTATAATTAAGAATACATTTATTTACATTAAGATTGGTTGATATTCATAATTATGACCTAGATATTATGAATCCTTCCCCGTCAATTTTTAACCCTAATAATTTCTATTTTTTATAGATTCAACCTTCTTATAAATTTTAATATCATATATTAGTGCATGATTCATTTTCTACATAAGGTATGGTTGAGAAATTATTTGATAAAGGATTGATCATTTTCCTTCAATAATTATTCCTAGGTCTATGCTTTGAAATTCTAAGAATATTTGATCATTTTCCATTCCCATAATTAATTAAGTTGCAATATCCTTTCAGCATAGAGTGTCTGAAACATTATAGATGTTGTTCTAGGCCACTCTACGATTTCCTTTATCTTGTAAGGTTTTGTAGATATTAAGTTACTATTGATAACATGAACCTAGAATGATACTTCTTCTAACAAAAAATCACTTTTACTATACTTTTTGTAAATTTTAGCCTTTAAAAAAAATTATCACATTATTCAAATACTCCTCATGCTTCTCCTTGGTCTTGGATTATATTATAATATCACCTATAAAGACCAAAAAAATCAATGTGATATATAAAGAATATTAATTAAGTCCTAGAATATTTCTAGATCATTAGAGAATCTGAAGTGCATCACTATAAACTCATAGTTTCCATAACCCATTTGAAAGGAAGTCTTGGGAATATCTTCCTTCCTCACCTTTAATTGGTGATATCCTGGCCAGAGTCTCACCTTAGAAAAATACATAAACCAATATAGTTTGTAGATAAATTCAATTATCCATGGTAGGAAAAACATGTTCATTTTTTTGATTTTGTTGAGCTCACGATTATTAATGCATAGGCGCATTAACCAATTTTTTTCATGAAGAAGATGATTAACACACCCCATGGTAAATCACTCAAGCATATGAAATCATTTTTCAGATTTTATTGTAGCTACTTATTCAACTAATCTAACTCAATTGTCATCATTATATAATGAGTCTCTGATATAGGTATAGATCCATGTAGAAGTTCAGTTGAGAACTCAACAAATCAGTCGGGAGGAAGACCAGACATTTCTTCATGGAACACATTAGTTTATCCCCCCTCAATGGAAAATTCATTAAGTATGATCCTATCCATAATCTCAATCATTTGATCTAGATATTATATCACCAAAAGAAAATAATATCTAAACATTAGATGATAATTCTTAAGGAGATTTATCATTCTTCTTACACTTCTACATAATTACAGGATGCCTCGGGATATAAATAGTGACCTCTCTTTCCTGGAATTTGGTTTTTCCTTTATATAAGTATTTCTAATACATTTCCAATATATAATTAAGCACCATAAAAGTAAGTATGATGATATTTTACGGATGATTTATTCCACAAAAATTAACCAGGGGTTATATTTTTTAGATGTAATAATTTCCCCATTTTGTTTGCTCTTAAAGATAATATAACCTACATATTTTAATGTAATGTATGAACAGTTATAGTTAATATGAAATTTATTAAATAATAAGTATAACCATAATCAAAAATTATGTTCTCTATTGTTGAATGAATAACTATTTCACCTATCACCACATCAATTTCATGCTCCACATCAATTGTAGTGATAACATTTTCCCATCCTTGCTTCCTTGGAGGGTGTTTTTATTGATGGTATCCATAAACCCTAGGAAAATATAATTGGCTTGAATAATTTCCATGCTCCTTGTAGATAAATAAATATACAATGTGCTTAGTGTTTATTTTAAAAATCTTTAAAATTTCCTCATTAGTGGGGTTCTTAACTTCACATCAAACTTTATTAGCTTAGTGCCCCTCTCTTCCACAATTGAAGCACCTTCTAGTTATCAATCAGTTGTTCCTAGAATGATTCTTCCAAAAAATATTACAAGTGGAATGCTTTTTTCCTTGTCTCTATGGAATTTATTTCATGATCCTCCATGTTTAACCATATTTTCCACTTTTTCTAACAGAGCCCATGAGACGACTCAAATTCTTAGATCTAAATCTCATCCTTAAGAGTTTATCAAACAATCTCTTCATAATATTTAAATTATTTAATTTCCAAGTCTTTAAAATTACATAGTATCAATACACTAAATAGGTTATCTACCTTTCATTTTTGTGTTCATGAAAAATACATAGTTTTATCAGGAAATTATTTTCATTCCTACCTTATACGCTCTGATGGACTGAACTTCTTTCTTCTTCAGTCGGAGGAACTCCCTCTCCATCTTAAGATAGACAGTTCTAGGAAATTGTTTATTGAGAAACATTTTCTTGAATTATTAAAAATCCATGGAATCAATTTCCTTCTTTTACATTATGTTTTTATCAGTTTCCACTTGTGATCAACATCCCCATAAAAATAATAGACTACCATCATTGTTATCTATTCTTTTGAGAATTGAAGGAGAAAAGGTATCTTCTCATTGGAGTTAATCCATTGTTACATGATGATAGGATCATAAGATCCACTAAATATAGGATTCCATTTTCACCTAAAATATTCTACCATGACTTTATTATTTTTAGGAGAATGAGGGAGTTCCGCATGATTAAAATTATTATTCATAACACAATATAGTTCATCTAGAACATTCTTGATGATTTGGTCTCCCATTCTTATCAGGTTTTTCATATCATTAGGGAAATCATCACATTGCCTGTCACATTGATTGCTAGAACATGTTCTCCTATTTTGACCCACTAACTAAGAAAAAATAATAAAATATAATTGTGGGGATGGAATACTTAGCTAATGAGAATATTCAAATGAAACTATGAACAAAGAAGGATAATATTGTAAATGGAAACTATATCATAATTTTTCATTCCCTAAGTTTTAGTCTAGGTTATACATAATTATGGGATATTCCCTAGGATTTATAATAATTTTGTAATGCATGACCCTAGAATCCCGAATTCAGTGCATTATTTTATTTCATTAGCATACTTATAAGGAATCATACACCAAAGGACTGGTTAGTTTAGCAATTTTGGAAACACAGATTACATACATTATACCCATAATACATTAGGAAATGAAAATAAAGGATAAAACAAGTAATAAATTATCATCCTTCAAAGTTCATTTCAAAATTTCTTCTTCAAATCCTAGGGAAATGAAACATAATATGGGTGAGCTCAAATTCTCAATAAGTACACTTGAATAATTAATGAATCAATGAGATTAAATCATCATAGAATGGTAAATAATTTATAGTACATTCTATTTAATCAATAATATTAGAATAAAACATGAAAATATATCTTATAACTACTTGAATAATAATATGGAATAATAATAATCTAAAACATAAAAAAGAATTTCATAATGATGGATATCAAAAAAATATCATCGAGGCTTCATGCCATGAATATAAAACATTAAATTCTTCATGGTGTGAATATATTATTGTTAAGTATTCATGATAATAATCTAACAAATGGGTAATGCTTCATTCAAAACCTTATAGTTTTTGTCCCATGAAAACTTGCAATACATATAGGGGCTATAATGGACCCTGGCTATCATATATGAAATCCAATGCATTCCACATATGTAGAATAATAGATTTAATTAATAAAAATTGTTCTTTATCATTAAATATCCAAATATGAATAACTAATATGTTTTTACCAATAATTTTCCAGTGGATAATAAGTAAGAAGAATTATTTATGATATTATTGAATGAAAATTGCATTTAAAGAGCACTAAAACATTGTTGAAAAAAATAATCATTAAACACTATAAAGCATCCCATACAACATTGAAACATTTGAATAATTATCCCATTGATGGAATAACATTAAATGAAACACATAATATCATAGGAATAAGGATATTTCTAATGTAGAATGTTAAATAGGATTATATACACCATATAAATTTTAATTGGTTAATAATAACAAATAAGTCTCAATAGAATGTAAATTGAGAGTAAATCCCTTACCTTGTGTTTCATTTTAGTTCATCATCCTTTAACATCCGATATATACTATTTTTATAGATTTTAATACATTTTTCAAAAAATACATTATTATCTATAATATCAAATAGTATTTTCTTAAAAAAAATTATTCCCCTTTTTAATAACCTTTCACTATTTAAACTATTTCATTTGTTAATTACCTAGTTTCTCGTGTAATTTTTGACTTGTAATTTGTTTTTCATATGAATAAGATCATGGTTTAATTATATATAGAATGGAAAACAAGATTTTAAATGTTATATATTTTTATTATATATGTATTTTAAGCAATAAATAATATTTGGATATAATAAATGAAATTCACCATTCATAGAGACAATAGGTCATATGTACGCATGAACACTACTTTCATTTCCATGTATTATTAAAATAATGAAAAGTAAATTATATATATTATAATTATAGTATCATAATTAGGTCATATATTTCACATGATATTAATAAAAATGTCCTTTACATATTCCATATATTGTGTGAACCCATCACATCATGTTGAGGAGGCGGTAGTTCACACTTCCATAAATGATGTTATCATATTAATAGAAAATGGAAATCATAAGGGTATGTGTTATAAAATAATTAAATAACAATCAAAAAAATAATAAATATCATGTATAAAATATATAAATAGAGTCTCTATCATAATTCTAAACCATGAAAGTTGGTAATGGAAAAAAATAGTAATCATTTCATGAGGCGGAAGGTCGTCGTACATAAATAGTACATTCGTTACCCATTAGATGGAATTGTGTGTAAGTGTAGGTAAGAAAATTAGGATAAAATAATCCATAGTATATTGTGGATAAAATTTTTATTATATAATCATTTAATAATAATAAATTAATTGGTGGAGAAACAAATAATACATTAGTGTACATTGAATAATTTTACCTCTTAAACGGGTAACTCCTAAAGATTTATATCAAAGGACTTAATTGGTCTTAATTATGTCAAAATTGAGGGTTCTAGGATTATAGTAGGTAATTTGGGAGATTATTTTTTTCGGTACTGGTCTATCTAGAATTCTCAATGTTGTGTGAGGAATTAAGGGAGGAGGTTCCATTTTTTAATTGATCTGATTGGTACTTTTGGAAACTCGAATACTATTAAATTAATATAAAGTATTTCTCTATTACAAATACCTAAAAAAGTAAATTAATTAAAATATAATATTTTTATGTTCGGAAATATTCTCCTGAAATATATTTTATAAAAGTTTAGGTCACATTAGTAACCTTATCTTTTGGGATTACCACTTTGTTAAACCATTTAACTTTTACCGTGAAAACATGGATTATAACTCTTTACAGTTTAATATAGTTTCTATAAAATTAAAAACGAACCATAAATGGAACATTAATAATATTTTCAGACTTATCTAAATGAGTTTGTGGAATTTTAGGCTTTTTATATTTTTATATCATTTAATAAAATTTAATTTATTTTAAAATATTATTAATGTCAATTTTGACACTATTCATTACATGAATTTTTAAAAATGTCATAAATACAAGTTATCTTTGAACAAAATATTTTAACATATCCAAAATATATTAAATTCATCTATAAAAATCTGGAATGGCACTAATTATCTAATATTATAATTATTTTTATATATTTAATATCATTTATTTGATATTTCCATTCATTAAACAATTACTCAATCAATACATCAGAATCCATTAATTAAATTCTTACCTCCATAAAAACTAAAAAATAAATTATAATGTTGAAGATAAATATCATATATTTATGATGAATATTTATAATCGAAATTATCACCTATATAACCACATATTAATAATATTAAACATGTTAAAAACAAAAGTGTGACAAATTTGACTTTTCATAGAATAAAACACTACAGAATACATAAATTCATCTAAGTGGATCCAAGTGGAAACAAAAAATAAAAAGGATTATTTTGGTCTAAAATAACTTAATAAATAAAATTAATCTTTGTTTTCAGGTAATTTAATATATTTATAATATAATTTTTACCTTTAATTATCCGATTTTCCCTTAACCGTGGTAATAAAAAATATTACCAAATTTACAACTAATAATGTAAAAAAAGAGATCTATTTAAATAATTTAAAACTTTTTATTCCAAATATAGAATCCATTTTTCTTAATTCAAAACACATAATTGTGGAAATTAATTAAAAAATTGTCTCATTGAGGGAAAGAGAAAGCAAGTTTTAAAAGTAAAAACGTTTAAAAGATTGAAATTATTTTATATCAAAATTTAATTTAAAATTGATTAAAATTAATAAAATTAATTAATATATAATAAATAATCTAATTTATTTTAAACTATTCAAAATTATAATTTAACACAATGAAATTATTTTGATTAAAATAGTTATTTTAATTAAAAGTTATTATTTTTCACTATTTATTAAAACATGAAACTTTTATCAAAAATACCAAAAACATTTACCAAAGTTAATTCTTATATCATGATTTATAATATAATTTTTATTTTTTAAAATTTAATATATAAAATTTTCAAAAATTAGATTTAAAATATGTCCTATATAAAAAGGCGGTAAAAGTGCATTTAAAAAATAATCATTTTTATGCATAATATAAGGTTTTCTATTATCTTATTCCTATTAAATATATTAGATTAATGTCAAAAGTAATTGATTTAATATTTAATATATTTATTAAATTAATATCATTCACTAATTGTAGTTAATTTAATTTATTAGGATAAAATGACTTTTTGAGAATAAAAATAGTTCATTATAAAAACATTTCTATTGTATTCATTTCATTACTTTATTCATTTGTAACTAATGAATTCAACCATAATTATTTTTATAATTTATTTAATACTAGTCATAAACACCAACATAACTACTAGGTTATATCTTAAAATATAAAATAAAAATATTTTAATAATATATTATTGTTCGGTGAAACGCAACATTTCCTATAATGCAAGCCAACACATTATTGTGTGTAGCATGAGATTAACATGGTGTTTAATATAAAACAAGCTATCAATAAAATTAAATTTATTCAAAAATTAAATTATTTTTAAGTCTTGGAGAGTAACATTCTCCCTACATTAATTAAATTGCATCCTTACAATTCAAACTTAATCTCGGTAGTCTACGGTTGGATATTTAAAAATAAAAAATTGTTGAGAAACACACATAAAAAATAGTGTTAATAAAACATCCTTTTAAAAAGTGGACAAAGATAAATGTCCAGGTTAACAAAAAACTAGGATTTTGAATAGGATAACATTAGTGAAAACATGGATATATAAGAGAAATAAAACCATCATGTTCTGATGGAGAGGGATAGATAACATGTTCATGAGAATGTTTTTGAACACAAAACCATAAACAAGAGGTATTAATAAAGTTCATTGATATCATAATAACTTATGATAATAGGAAAAAAAAATTAAGACCCTTTTTCCCTAGAGTTTATAAGTCCATCCACCTGCTAAGGATATAAGTTAATATACATTTCTATAAACATGATATTACCTTTTAATTTCACCTTGAACTATATATATTTCATATATTTATCCAACATCATTTTCTCAACATCACTAACCTATTTAGGCTTAGAATTCCTCAACCATGTGTTTTCTAAAATGTTCAACTTGATACAGAATAACTTTTCTTGTTTATCGGTACCAATAAAAACAATATTTCAAATAATTTATAGAAAATTATTGTAGTAAAACCCCTATACATTCCATAAAACTTATAACCAGGATATCATCAACAACATAAATTTAAAAAATTATTTTAGGATCCAAATATAAGAGAAAATTAATCATTCAACATCGGCTATATCAATAAAATAATATTGACCTTGATCCCTTAGCTTCATCTTTGGTATGTTTCCTTGATTCTTGGGGAATTCATTTTCATAGCACATCATATCCTTACAGATTAATCATTGAACATTAGAAAATTAGCTCTTTCCCATGAAATCCTAAGTATAGTGGCCTTTTTCTCTACACTTAAAGAAAACTATTTTCCCTTTTATGAATGTACCAAGGTGTTTCCTTCCACAATAATCACATATTGGAAAATCCTTTCCCTTTTCCCATTTATATACATTTATATATATATTTCTTTTTATATATTTCTTACCTTTTATTTCATAAGACTAAAATAATTTATTCTCTATCTTGATAGCACATAACACTTTATCAGTGTGTGAGGATAAAGTCTAAGAAACAAGTTCTCTTTATATATCTAGCATAAATTATTCAAAGAAATTATCAATATTAAATTCTTTGTTTCATATGAAATATGTAGCATAAATTTCAAACATTGTAAATGTAGATTCATTATATATAGAACTTTCTTCATCATTTTATTTTTAACTGTGGAGCTCTCTCTTCAGCTCAGATTATTAATCATGGGGGAACTATTTATCAAATAATGTCTCCTTAAATGTTCTACATTCCATGATTTCTATTTATTCTTCTTCCCGAGTACTTATGATCAATTACCACCATTGATCCAAATCTATATTGAGACAATACACTGTGATTGTGGACTTTAACATTTCACCACACCCCAATGATATAAATATCCTCTACAAAGACATATTAAAATGATAATCATCCATTGGATCAGTAGTCTCAATAAATAATGGGGTACTTAGTCACATAAAGTGATCCAACATTGAAGAAACTCTTTGTAGAATAGGTTTCTCCTATTCATGCAAGGTTATTTTCCAAAACCTCATTAAGTTTTACTAGAATGGTCATAATTTTATCTATTCCATACAAGCTATATTGGTTTCCTAAGAAAGGATATCTCAACATTTTTTATGAGTATTGATACCATTCATCCTTCCATGCACCATTTCTTAACAATGGAATACACTAAATTAGATCATATCATTATGAAACATAATGTATAATCCCACAACTAGTGAAATACTATACATAAAATGAAAAAATTATTTTCATCTAATCTCATAATTATAATAGGGGTTTCATTGGGGAAATTTTTACTTTTAAATCCTTATTATTGTCTTGTGACGTAAATTTTAATTATCCCAAGAATATCTTCAAGATTTTAAAACCAGGTGTGTAGTATGGACCATTTTCATGTACTAGGTTACACTGAGTCAAGCCAAATTCACCTTGTCGGAGTTGTTACCCCTAGGTAAATATGTGATAGGACCACATATACTTTTAGTATCCAGATGGGGATGCACTTATAAGAAGGCCCATATAATCTCTACCTTACCAAAATTTTAGAATGTTCTTCCACAATTTTCTTAAATTTATATCAAAGGGTTATCTTCCTTAAAATAACATTTCAAATTCTAAATTCCAAGGATATAGATTAGCTTCCTTTGAAACTGACTATAATGATCTAAACCCAGAATCCTAGAGTCGGTGCATTGTTGTCATTAATTGGCATTATAATAAGGAATCATATCCCGAAGGACCTACCATTATTGTAGTTTTAGAAAGCTAGATTACATATATGATACCCATAATACAATGTGAAATTAAAATAAACCATAACACAATTAATAACATATAATACTTGAAATATCATTAAAAATATCTTCTTCATATCATGGGGATAGGAAACATAATAAGGGTGAGCGCAAATGATCAGAAAGTACAACCGAATAAATAATGAATTAATGTGATTAAATACTCATGGAAAGTTAATTAACTAATATAACATAACATTTAATCAATAATTTTAGAATGAAAATTAACCATATATATCATAACTAATTTAATAGTCACATGGAATAACAATAATTTAATACATCTTATTGAATGCATAACAATGGATATCTAAAAACAAATCATCGAGGATTCAAGCCAAAAATATAATACTTTCAAGGATTCATTCCAAGAATATAATATTGTAAAAACTAAATGACAAGAACCTAATAAATGGGTAATAACTCAGCTTAAACCAAACCTACCTTTTCCAATTACACCTATTAATTCATCGAGGGGATACAGTAGGCCCCTCCCATCACATATGAGATCTGATGCATTCATCATATGCAGAATAATAGATTTATTTAATAAACAGTGTGCCATATCTTCAAGTATCTGTATTCGAAAAAGAAATATGGTTTTTTCCATAATTCCCTAGTGTAGGATAAGAAAAAAAAGGTTTTTTGATGGTGATGAATGTAAATTCCATTTAATGATCACTAAAACTTTTTTGAGAAAAATAGTCATTAAAAATTCCAAAATATCACATTCCACTTTTAATAATTTGAATCATAATCCCCATGAAATAATTATATTAAATGAAACATATAATATCATGAGAATAAATAATTTTATTATATAACATGTTAAAATTTTTTATGTACACCATATAAATGATAATTGGTTAATGATAACAAATAAGTCTCAATGGAATGTAAATTGAGACAAAATCTCTTACCTTGCATTTCCATTGGGGTGATCCTCCTTTAATCTCATATATAATAGTTTTATTAATGTTAATAAATTATTAAATAAACTTTTTAATATTTATTATATAATATATGATCTTCATATAATATCTTATTACCCATTTTATTAATAATCATTAATTGTTTTCACTATTTCATGTGTTAATTTCCATGTTTCTTAGAATTTTTTGGTGTGTAATTTTTTGTTCTTGTCAATAAGTTCATGTTTTCATAATCTAAATAATGGAATAAAATATTTAAATATTATATATATTCAATATATAAGTATTTATAACAATCCATAAAATTTTGATATAATAAATGAAATGCACTGTTCTTGGAGACGGTTGGTCATACATACACATGAACGTTGCATTCATTTCTTTCTTATGGTAAAATAATTAAAGGTAAATGATATATATGTATATTATAATTATATTATCATATTTATGTCATATATATCACATATTATTATTAAAACCATACTTTATACATTCCATGTAGAGCATGAACCAACCATGTCACGTTAAGGAGGTGGTAGTCCACACTTCAATAGACGATGTTATCATATTAATTAAAAATGGAAATCATAAACGAATGTGTTATAAAATAATTAAATAATAATAAATACATAATAAATGTCATATATAACGTATATAAATATATTTTTAATCATAATTCCCAACCATGAAAGTTGGTAAAGTAAAAAATGAACAATCATCATTTCTTGTGGCGGTTGTTCGTAGTATAAAAATAATATTTTTGTTACCCATTAGATGGAATTGTGTGTAAGTTTAGGTGAAAACATTATATTAAAATCATAAAATGTATATTTAGAATAATATGGTTATTATATACGAGTTTAATAGTAATAAATTAAAGGTTGGATATACAAATAATACATAAGTGTACGTTGAAGAATTTTACCTCTTAAATGGGTAGCACCTTCATGTTTATACCAAAATACTTCTTTGGATTATTTTGACAACAATGTGAGGATTATAAGATTAGGAGAGGGAATTTTGAAGATTATTTTGGCATGGATTGATCAAGATCAAAGGCTCAATATGGTGTTAGGAATTAAGGGAGGAGTTTCCCTTTTATAATTGAGGTGAGGGGTAATTTTGGAAACTCTCAAATTATTAAATTAATATAAATTAATTATCTATTGAAAATGGATCAAAATTGAATTATTTAAAATATAATATGTCTATTGGTCTAAATAAACTCATCGAGAAATTTTTAGATATGTTTAGGTCACATTATTACCCATATCTTTTGGCATTAACCATTTGTTAAAACCTTTGACTCTTAATGTGACAACTTTTATTTTTACTCTATAAGGGTTAGTAAGTTACTATAAATTTCAAAAGTAACCATAAATGTACCATTGATTAAATATTAATACATATGAAAATAATTTGTCCTAATATGATTTTTTATGGGTTTTATATCTTTAGTAAAATATTATTTAGTTTAAACTATTATTAATTTCAATTTGGACACTATTCATTACATGCCTTTTTAAAAATATCATAAATACAAGGTATCATCAAAAAATCCATTTTAAAATATACCCAATATTTCAAAGGTATCTATAAAATTCTTGGAATACACTAATTATATCATGTTATATTTATCTTAATATTTGTAATATCATTTATTTGATATTTCCATTCATTAAATAATTACTACATCATCATTGTGAATGTATTTAATTTAATAATTATTTCCCTAAAAATTAGAAAACAAATTATAATTTTTAATTAATATATTTCATACTGGCAATTAATATTAATTTTCGAACATATCACCTATATAAAAACATATTAATAATATTTAACTTGTTAAAATCAAAAGTATGACAAAATTGACATTTCATAGAATAAAATATTATAAAAGAAATAAAGTCATCCATGTGGACATAAAACCATCCCAAGGATGATTAAAATTGAAAATAAATCATCTAATAAAATTTATACAAGTTATATGGTAAAGTTATAATATTTTAATAATAAAATTATAACCCTTAATTACAAGATTTACCCATAACCGTGGTAATAAAAAATATTGCTAAAGTTTTTATTCATATTTTTGGAAAATAAAAGGGAAATGTTTAAATAATTTAGAAATTCTAATTATAAATCTGGAATCTATATTTTCTAAATTCAAAACACATTATTGAATGAAATTTATTAAAAAATAATCCTATTGATGGAATAAAAAACAGGTTTTTAATGTAAAAACGTTCAAAAGATTTAAATTTTTTTATATCAAAATTGAATTTGAAATTGATTATAAAAAAATAAATTGTATTAAATGATAAAAAATAATCTAATAAAAATTTTAAACCAATAAAAATTATAATTTATCACTATAAATTATTTCTATAAAAAATTATTTTTTTCAATTTAAATTTAGTATTTTTATCTATTCATTAAAACATAAAAATTATAAAAAAAATACCAAAAATTTAACGAAAGTAAATTTTTATATCCTGATTTAAAATATTAAAATTATCTTCTAAAATACAATATATAAAATTATAAAAAATTGGGTTTAAAATAGTTTCTCAATTAAAATGCGGAAGAAGTGCCTTCATAAAAATAATCATTTTTATGCATAATATTAGGATTGTTTGTATCTTATGCCTATTAAATCTATTGTATAAATGTTTAAAATTTTTTATTAAATATTTATTATATTTATTACATTAATATCATACACTAATTTTAATTGATTTTATTTATTATTTTAAAACAACTCTGTGAGTATAAAAATAGTTCTTTATAAAAAAAATTCTTATATATTTAGTTCATTTCTATATTCATTTGTAACAAATGAATTCAACCTTATTTTTTCATAAGATATTTAATCCTACTCAGAACTAAAATATTAATGGATAGGCTATATCTTATTATATTAAAATAATATTTTAACAATATATAGTTGTTTGGTAAAACTCGGTCTTTCATCTAATGCAAGACAATGGATTGTTGTGTGTAGCGTAAGCTTTACATGGTGTTGTGTATAAATAAAGATATAAATAAAATAAAATTTATTGAAAATGGAAATATTATAAAGTCCATGGATATTATTAATTTTTTCAAGTCGTAATCCCCAAAAATAAGTAGAATATGATATGATACCAACTATAGCAACCCTAGACATTTACAAAAACTATTACATGATTTTAATCAAAATTATCCACGAAATAAAAACCAATAATCATTATGTCTAGTGAATTTTAAATATTTGGTATATAATTATTTATCATGAAAACAAAATATATAAACATTTCCATAATGATATCCTAACTCTATTTGAGCTCCTACAACTTCATGGGATAACTTGGGGAATACATACACAAAAGGGATGAGCTAAAAAGCCCTATGGGGGGATAATCATAGGAATAAATGTTAGAACATGTTTTATAATACATATCATGAAAACATAATAGGATCATAACCTGAAAAATAAATGGAATAAAATCATATAAAACATGGAATCATATGATCATGGTAAAATTTGAATCTGGTAGCAACATATAACATGAAATAAACATGGATCAAGGCTAACTACCAAGACTATGTCACTTGGTGGACAAAGTCCCATTAATTATTTAGTTTACTCCCTAATACCATACGTGATGTATCAGGAGATAAAATATTACCCAGAATATTGGGGAACTATCTAGGCATACCCATTATAATATGTTCATGTACACATATTCCACTTAAAGACTCGAACATAAGGAACTAAGCTTTATTGTTAAATGTGGATAGAAATAGGTATAATATTCTTGTCATAATGCATATTCAAAGGGCGTGGCATAATGGAATTCTTGAAATAATGGGAAAATAATTTCTTAAAATCATTAACTAAAAATATTATCATATCATGTTTAATGATGTCCAATTTAAGTGATTACATAAAGAGGATTATTTATAAGTCATTATAAATGAGCCACATTACTGTAGTTTAAGGGAAAAATATAAGAGTATTCAAAAAAAAGGCGTAATTTTTTGTATAAAAATAGAAATTAAATTACATTGTTTTCCCATTTAAAATGATGTATTTTAGAAAAATATGGGTGGATTATAATTATTTAGGGTATGTACATCAAATTGGGTAAGAAATGGAGATATTCACTTTATTTAGGCTTTCTTATTGGGAAGAATTGAGAAGGGAACCATTTAAATCATGTATTTCCCAATAACATAAGTATTAAATTATCTAGATACATGAGTTTGGAACATATAAAAATTGAATTTATAATTATTACATAAGAATATTGATGTATTATATTATTATAGATATATAGAAAGTATAACCTGAAGGAGAAAATGGTGGTTCATAGAGATCCCTTACCTTATGTCAAAATGTGTTCTGTAATTTCAATTAACGTCATTGATAATCAAATTAGATTTGATAATAATTTAATTCAATAGCCTTATAACATAAAATTCATTTATCATAATTTTATTAAGTTTATTTCTAGGTATTTTAATGAGTTATGATATTTAATTTCACTGTTCCCTGAGTATTTGTTTCATGATTTTATGATCGGTTCCCTTGAGTATAATTATGGGATTTCTTGTAGAAATGAATAAATACTATAAAAGTGTAATTGATTGGTATTAATATACATCCCAAGTTTTAATGGGTCCAGTTTATCATTTTTTAAGATATGATAACTATTAATTAGATAAACCATTAATGAAAATTGATTAAATTATATTTGAGGTTTATTTTGACGGCCATCACGAATTAGTATCATTTTAGTTAATATTATTTTTATATACTGATTAAAGAGTCTTAAATAGGTTATAATATAAATGTTAAAATATTTTTAAACTATAATGATTGTTAGTTCCACAAGGCTAAATACCCTGAGAGGGGGATGAATCAAGGTATGACTAATTTAAAAGTAAAGTCTGTTCTGATCCTATTTCGTTGTTAAGAAAAACACTCTTCTCTCTCTTTCCCGTTGCACAATATAAACAGAAAGTAAAGCATGCATAGGACAAAACAATTTTTACTTGGTTCACCCTCACTGGGCTACGTCCAAGGAGCATACGCCGACAAGTTGACGGTCGTACCAAATTCACTAAAAGTGCACTTCTATTTACAAAGTTCGGGATATATCGCTTCTATTCTCAGGCTCACTACCTATACAAAATTTAGGGTTGGATCACTACTTTCCCAAGGGTCACTTCCTGTTTCTCTCTCTCAGGCTTGCTGTTGGTGGAGAGGGTCACCTTTTTCTTCTTCCTTTGCTCACTTCTCTGGAAAGGATCCACTCACAGTTTATAGACTTGTAGGTCTCTTCATTATCTCTAATGAATACATCCTCTATTGTATGTGGATGCCATGTCGAAGTCCAAATTTCACCCATAGATGAAACCCTCTTTACACCGAACGTATCGGGAAAACGTCCAACTTCCATGCAGCCCGAAAATACTATCGGGGAATCAACCTTACTTGGCCTGTAGGACTATCCTGGCGCGCAAGTATCGGCACGCAGATCACAACAGGCGCACAGGTCTACCTCTACCACCTGCACGGCCCAATCTTTGGAAACTCCAAACATGCGTGACTCAATCCCTTTCTACACCCAAGACAATATTGGTGTGCAACTACCAATCAACATGCAACTTCAAACACGGGCACGCAAGTCCACCTGCATGACCACACACCACCTGCTCGACCACCACACCAGCACGACGGGAGACTTGATTTTTCTAAGTGTTGAACTCCATTCAAAATGATGAGGGATTGTCGTGTATTTATAGGAATTTGGTCAACCTACGCAACAGTGTGCAAGTCTCACCTCAGCACGCAAGTCTCGTCTCGCAGGTCTCTACCCATGAAAGTCACCTACGTGAAACTCTTTGCTTTTCCATATTTCAAAGATCTGATCTTAAAAAACATATGGCGCACAGCTTTCCAATCCTCCTAGGAAACAGCGCGGAAGTCTCTTCACGGCGCGCAGGTCACCTGCGTGACCAAAACAATACCTGTGCGACCCTCATTCCATTGCCATATTTTGACCTTGTGATCTTGAAAAACATTAGGTGTGCAATATTCCTCTCCTTCATGTATAGGGTGTGCAAGTATCTTTTCCAAAACCGGTTTTCTCCTTTTGTCGATTTGCAGGCCCAAAAATTTTGCAAACACTGGAAAACGGCACCACTTTGTATCTGCTCTTTTCGTACCACCTCTAGATCATCCATATCTTTGTCAACATTCTTGAATCAAACATGGATTGTTGACCACAACTCATGAACTCGACATTCCCCCATGAAATCCCCTTTGTCAACAAATTTCTATGTCATTGTTTTTCTTTGTCAACAAGCACCACACAGATGTCCACTTTGTCAACAAACACAATCACCTCAAAAATGATTAAATGATACCGTGAGGAATTTTTGCCCAACAATAATGATTATTATGAACAACCATGAATGTAGTAATGGAAAATGGAAACTCGTCATCCATGAAGGTGGTGAATCGGTATATCACAGACAACATTTTCAATATTAGAATAAATGTAGAAGGGAAGAGATCAAATGATGGAAATAAAAATAAAAATTAACATTATAATATATATATATATATATATGATACTATATATATCATGTCACTTTATATTTGGGATGTTTGGAGAGGATAAAAAATGATAATAAATTTAAAAAGAAATAAGGGGATTTTACCTCATTAATTCCATCTCCTTGAGAACCTCCTTAAGGAACTAGGAATTGATATTTTTGAGATACCATCAATACAATGATTTAGAGAAGATTCCTGGGAGATAAATTGGGAAAAATATTAGCTACATACAAATATAATATGGTTTGGGGAGAAGATGTGGCGAGGGGTGGTATTTATAGGGGGGGAGGGGGGTCTTTGATTATTGTATTCTTTGGTTTATTATTTTCGTTCTGGACTATTAATAGTATTGATTCATGGAAAATTATATAGTAAATACTGCATGTGTTATCAAAAAAAAAATTCCTACATCATCCATTATTGAATAATACAATTATTTTTCTTTAAATTTTAATTTTCGAAAATTACCGTACTTCAGCATTCACAAAAAATAAAACAATTTTTGAAAAATCCAAATAATTCCCTCAAACTGTTTTTTGATGTGTAGATTATAAAAATGGACTCCTTAATATTAAAATAAATTTCTAAATATGACAAATTTAATTATTAAATAAATTCACCATCTATTTGATAAATAATGATTTTAATATTATAATTGATTTTATAACCCTTTATTAATGTAATTAAGGTCTCGTAAAACTATATTATAATCATAATATAACATATTATTAATTTATGAATCTATTTAATGAAAGTTTTAATTATTTTTAAACGTTATATTAGTTATAAAATTGGATATTAACATTTATGTTTTACAAAAATACCAACACTTAATTTATGATTTTTAAAACATTTATATACTTATACCATGATTTGAATATATCATATTTTTATTTATAATATACCTAAATTTTATTTGTTCTTTTATAGGTTAGGTTACTATTATATCAACTATATTACTATTTATAATGGTCATGTTACTATTATAACATTCATGATACTATTGCAAAAGTATAAGTTCGTTAATTTATATTAAAACCACTTATTTTCTTCATTATTAATTTAATTTTTCTTTCACTTAAGGTTATAAATATATTTTTTCATCATCAAAAAGAATATTATTGACATTATGTTTTATTTATACAACTTGTGTATGGTTGAATTCATTCTAGTGGATCAAGGAGATCCAAATTGTATCATTCTTATTATCTTATTTTCTATTTATTGCCTCAATGTAATATTTGACATTATTATTAGTTTATTTTATTATTAATGTATCATTATTCATTTATGATTAAAAAAATTGGCTTTTCTATGTGATGTATCTATTTTATGACATAGTATTATAAATTCCATTGATAAAATTATGGGTGGATAGAGAAACCCTTCTAGATAATCCTTTAAATAATAAACCATTAACTCATCCTCTAGCGAAGGAATGGACTAATCATGCATTTAATTTATATAACATTCATTTCCTCCAAATAACATTGCAAACTCTTTGTTAGTATCATAGAACCCTATATTTATCCTAATGAATTCCATGATATACACCACCAAATAAAACCAATCGATGATGAGGATGAATTTTTATGCCTATATCACCAAAAAATTGGAAGTCATCCAAAGAGAGGTCCCCCCCCAGAACTATCCCACAATACCTATATAATACATACAGATAAAATTAACCTCCAAAAAGAGTAATAATTTCTAATGTAATTAAAATTCTACCCAAATCATGTCCCAATGAGTAAATAATTGTAGGTGGAATGATGGATTGTATTGATTTGAGATCAAAAAATGCATGAATCAGAGTAAAAAGTAAGAAAAGTGTACCTCATTCGATGTCCAACTATCCTATAACTAGAAAATATCAAGAAGTAATTTTATCATGGAATACTGCATGACCTATCTAAACATGATAATTATAACTTCCATAGTTCTTCTATGACCTATAAAGAAAAATCGCATCATTGGTTTATCATTTACCAGCACCATCTCCACTCTATTAATCAAAGAATGGACCACCCTACTGTTTCTAACTCAGATAAAACTAAAATAATATAATAAACTAAAGAGAAACATTGAACACGTGTTTTATTTATTGAATAGTGGGGAATTCCTTCTGATGATGACAGTTTTCTTCATATAAAAAAGTCGATTGATCCCTTTGAAGGGGCCTATGAGACACCGCCCCCATTGAAATGATATATTGAGGGTTGGGACCTACCACTGGCTATAGAAAACCCATTTTTCTAGGAATTTTATAACCCTAGAACACATCTATACTATATGTGGAATTATGATGAGTCCCCTATCATGATAATCCGATTCTATCTAGTATCATCCGAAAAACATTTTCTCTCGTTTGTGCCTTGTGATATGTTGGAATCTTAAAAGGAGTAACCATGTGATACATACTAAGAAATAAATCTTCCTTGAAATTCCACTCTGTAGCCTCCTTGTTTGGAAGAGGGTCTGTAGGATATCATAAAAGGTTCATAGATTGGATCTTGATATCCCACAAAATGGGATTCCCCTATTGAAATAATGGTTGGATTTCATTACTATAAATGAAGTCATCTATACTAAAAATTAATCAATGAACTTCTCCCATGAAACATTATACTCATCATTATCTCTAAGGAACCAGAACCAAAACTATCTACATTCCCCATAGAGTGTCATCACTATCAATGGAAGCTAGTGATCCTTCTAAACATGGATCAAACTAATGGATACCTCCACCTACATCAATAAGTCCTATTTGTGGAATCTGAATTCAATCACTCAAACTTTTGTATACATTAACACTAATAATCTCATAGTTCAATCCTCTATTTGAAATTTCATTCATCCTTAACCCTATAATGATGTTCTTACACGTCCTAATGTACATCCTTAGCATGAAACGGATGAGTACATCGATCTAGATCCATAATTTCAATAGAAAAAATTTCTTCAGACTCTTATACCCATAATATGGAATATTTAAGACTAAATATTAAATTATATTTCACCAAAATCTCATGATATACCCATTTCAAATACATGAACATGAATGAATGAAATAGGATCCATTCATAGGTCCCAAGAACACAACAAGCATCTCATAGCTTAGTAGTATCAGTAAACAAAATTTTTCTCCCATTGGAACAAAAGGGGACCGAGACACCCAGGTCAATGCTAATATCGCATATTTAAATTCATTATGAGGCTGAGGTTACACCATTTATATACTAACTGATGAAGTCCTCACCTACTTTAACCTCCAAACTCCATCCCGTCCCTCAAAATATGTAACGAACTATCCTATTATCAATGAATTTTTTCCCTTCATATAATTATTTTATTTGGTATAAAACACATAATTAACATATAGAGACCAATGAAATATAATTTTCATAAATTATGATCTAAATAAGTTATATTTTAGAAATTAAGAAAATAAAAATTGATGGAATAGTAACCTAACCATTTAGAATAGTAACATTTACACTAGGAATATTTGTCCATCTAGTATAATAGTATCATTACATTGGAAATAATAAATAAAATTTAGGCATATTATAAATGATAATATGATATAAATTAATTGTAGTATAATAATATTAATGCTTTGGAAATGATAAATTAAGTGTTGGTATTTTTTTAAATGTAAACTTTTTTAAAAATTTTATAATCAATATAATGATTTAAAAGATAATTTAAATTGATAAAATATGATTACAAATTAATATTTTGTCATGTTATAATATAAGATACTTTTATTAGGCCTTAATTAATTTTTTAATGTCCCATAAATTCAGATATAATATGAAAATATCTATATCTTGGATAAGTGAAAATTAAATTAAAAAATTAAAATTAATATATATATATATATAATTAAATTTAAAAAATAGATTCCTTTTTGTGTTTTACACATTGATAAATGGTTAGGGAGAAATTTTGTCATATTTAAAATACAATTTAATTTTTTGGGATTAGTGAAATATAGTAATTTATGGTAGTTAACATTATAAGTTAATTATAAGAATTTTTGAGTCATGGATTATGTGAGAACACATTATTTAAAATTCACATGAACTAGTTATTTTATATTTTCACAATAATAAACACTATTTATAGTCTTGATCCAAAATAATAAATTAATGAATAAAATAATTAGAAAACACCCCTCTCCACCCCTATAAATAAAACTCATCACTGCATCTTCTCCTTATGCCATCTAAACATT
Source organism: Viscum album (assembly GCA_963277665.1). Classification (NCBI taxonomy): domain Eukaryota; kingdom Viridiplantae; phylum Streptophyta; class Magnoliopsida; order Santalales; family Viscaceae; genus Viscum; species Viscum album. The sequence goes on from OY728147.1 coordinate 448,778,125, forward strand.
TAATATTTTCTACATTATACCCAATTTTAATACCAAGACTCCTCCCCACGTACAAGTTATTATGGTCCCAAAAAAATTAAAGTTCCTTAAGGAGGATCTGGAGGAGAAGATATTCAAGTGGTAAAATTCTCAATATTTCTTTTTTAATTTATTATATATTATTATCCTCTCCACACCTATACTTACCCAAAGTGTAATGATAAATAAAATGTCATTTATATACTATAATTTTACTATTTTAATGGAATATCCATCATCAAATATCTTCTCTCATCGTTTTATTCTAAAAATTATATCATTATCGGTGACGTGTCGATTCACCGCCTTCGTGGGTGATGATTTTTCATTTTACATTACTATATTAAAGTCCAATAATAAAACCATTATTATGGTTAAAATATATTTAAATATTCATGTAATAAATTTTTACTTTATTTTGAACAAATGTATAATCATAAAATTTGAGAAAATAAAATTATTTTTTGGTAGATAGAAAAATAGCCAAAATAAACTAAAAAATCATCATCAACATCTTATATAATGAATTATCCTCATATAAAATATGAAATAAGATCATTTAAACATATATATGTTTATTAATAGCATATAATTTAAATTTTTGGATAATTATTCTCATTTTACATGAACCTTCATACATGTGTACATGTAAACAGAACATGAAAACAAAGAAATCGAACACTTCTAAACTATGAAATTGAGCTCTATAACTTATCCAATGGGACATAAATTAAAATAATAAACATAAAAATTAAAATAAATTTATAAGAGGTTATTTATTTATTAGTTAATGAATATAATTTGATTTCCTAGGATATTAATGTGAAGAAATCATTCTTACAGATGGTAAGGGGGTTGTTGAACCCAACTCCTTCTCTTTGGGTTCATCAACTTTAATGATACATTTCAATGTGTATATTAATTTAATATTAATAAAAAATTATTTCATTTTCCTTACCTTTTTTTAGGTTATAAATGATTCAAATTTTATCTTATTTCAAATACAATGATTTTCCAAAATAACTCTTCTTTCCAAAACACATTTTGAAACCTCTCTAGTTTTTTCTTCTTCTCTCATGAATGATGAATCTTATACCAAACATTTTTTTTTCCATTTTCATTTGGAAACAATAATTTGATTCATGAATAATGAAATCTTTGTTAAATCCATTACTTTATATGGGTTAATTAATTAACTTGACTGATATTCATTCTATTTTGTATGCATGATTTTTTAGATGTGATGATCAATGGGTGCGCCTGAAATTTTATAGCACTCTAATTCATTGGGTAATGTCTTATATCTTACTATATGAATTTTATTATAAATGAAAATGATGGTAAATTTTTTCATAATGATTATTTTATGATTATGAACATAAGTTATGTGTGAACTCAGTGTTGGTTTGGTTCACAACTATGTGAGGTATTTGACCACTAAGACATTATTTTTAATCTATATGCATTTCCATGTTCGATTACATTATCTAATGCATAATAACATGGTTATGAAGATGATACTATGATTTTTTTATTATTATTATTATTATTACCACCTATTTTTTATTGGTTCAATTCCTTATCTATCTGCTTACTGTTCTACTATCTCACCCCTTTATTTGATGTATATCCTCTAGTAACAACATGTACAAAGAAGAACATGACATTCAAAGCGATAATGAAGAAGATTTTAAATTCACATTTATGTGTTATTATTGAAAATGTTATGTACATGCCTAGTTTTCTCAAAACACTAAATAATTGGATCCTGGTTTGGTAAGGAAATTATTTTGTATATATTAAAAATGATGTAATGGTTATGTAATAATAGTAGGGTCTCTATAGTTGGTATCAAAGAATAGTTTAGTTAATTTTGGAATTAGTATTAGAGAAGGTTAGTGAAAACCCATATGATAATACTAAGTATATGTAAATATCCTAGAATATTTGTTTCATAAAAACTCTAAATATTATAATCCCATAACATATTCCTTTAGAGTTAATTGTAAAGATAATATATTATTTATTCATGAATTATTGAATTATGGTTTGTTCAAACCTTTTCACTATTAGAATTTGGTGGTAACCAAGGTAAACAAGGACAAACACCCATGCAAGGGAAAAAGTAGTGATTTCTTGAACAACATCTGAAATTCCATGGGATGTGATGTTCAAAACATTGTGGTGATTCTTACCCATCTTTCATTCTCCATGAACAATAACATGAATAATATGGAATTCCAGCCTTTATCTAAGAGGGAGCAATTGGATATAGATTTTTTATACAGCAATGACCACTTAATTATGTTGGATAATCCAATAAAATTATTGTATAATAGTGGATTGACTCAATAGTGAAGTTATTTTTTGTGATCTAATATTATGAGAAGGATAATTTTACTCTATTCGTCTATCATTTATATGGGGGCTGGTCAATGGTGGGTGTTGATTACGAACACCATTACAAAGGATGAAATTGAAGATATTTAGAATGAAGATTTTATGGAAATATTTATTAACAATAATTTACATAAAACTAATCATTCAAATATGGAGAAATGATTAAAAGAGTTAAAGAAAAAGGAAGGTGAATCTATCACTACATAAAATGAAATTTTCACAAGGCTTGGAAGGTACACCATTGGTATTTTAATAAAAAAATAATGGAAAATAGATATATTCTTTAACGGTTTAAAAACACACCTTCCAAAGGCTTTATGTATTTGAGACATTGGGAGTCGTCAAAAAGTTGTTAGATATTCTCTCAAAGTAGATATGGAATTTGGATAATAGTCCCATGTCTAGGAAGATAATAAAAAAATATTGAGTTCTATGTTGGAGGATCTAATGGAAAAGGTGAAAGGAAACCCCAACCACTCACATATAAAAATTTTGGGAAGAACAATCATGGGAAATAATTCAATGGGGCAAGGAAATTCTATAAGTTTGGGAGAGAAGGCTACAATTCTCATGAATATAGAATATATGTGAATAATATGGACAATGTGAGGGATGAATATAGGGAACCCCCCATGGTTCAATGATTCGACATTAGACATAAAGAGAAATATGAAATCTAGTCCACTAAACATTGAATCCTTGAGGGTAATCAGTGATAGAATTATCTAAATCCAAAGGATTGGTGGAAATCTTATATAATCACTATTTTTTAAGTAGAGAAAGAAATAAAATTCATAAAATGAAACAATCCCATTCACCCTAGAATGGTAAAAACTGGAATTTTATTCTGGTTCTATGCATTTCTTTTTATCTTTTATGTTTTCTTGAACTATTTAATTCGATCCCCAATACGTTGAAGTAGATATATCCCAAAAAACACCAAGTTTTGTGATCATTACAATCCATGTATTTGAATATTCTCGTATTGTCATAGGTGGGAAGATATTCTATATAATATTATGATACATCCATTTGTGGAATTCTATGTCATACTACATATGGATTGGATATCATTATATAGAGAATATATCAACTATTTGGAAAAGGAAATATCATCTTATATTATGAACCATCCCATGAACCTCTACAAATTCATGGAAGTCCATGAAAATATTTTATAAACCCCCTTAATGATGTGGGTGTTGATTCCCAATGAAGAAACATACCTTGCTCAAATGCTTGAGTCAAAGGAAGGTATAAACCAAAGGTAAATTACCATTATGGGGGGAAAATGATGTATTTACAAAATAGTAACCTATAATTACCTTATATATTGAGGTATATTTCTCAATATAACTCATACTCTAAGATACACCTATATTAAAATTCTCGTATAGGATGGCCTTGATCAAACTAGAGGTGTTAAAGAAGCAGCTTCATGAGAATTTTGAAAAGGGGTTCATACTCCCCGTTGCATTTCATTGGGGTGTTCTGATGTTATTAATATATTAATCACTTATTATATACCCCCTTTACATATTTTAAATGAAATGTGCATGATTTGTGTGAAATATTAATGTTTTAATACTAAGTGTAATTTTTGATCATTTTTAGAAGTTGTCCAATTGAGTCAGTTTACTATTTTTTTTTAAAAATCTCACCATAATTATTAATATTGTTTGGTTATTGTTTTTTAGGATTACTTATTCAATTTCTCACATATCATTATAAGGAATCATTGACCATTTTTTCTATCTGAAGGCTCATATGGTCAACATAAGAAGACCCAATGAATTTGTGATGAAACTGGACCATCAATATTGATTGAGTTACTGGTATAACTATAGAAGCCCAAATTTTATGAAACTCCACCATATGTTCTATATTATCCAAATGAATCATGGATAAAAATTTTAAGGTCCAACAACAAGAACAAGAGGCCCAACTAATTCCATGAAATCCAGCCCACCATTCTGGCCAGGAATTAAAATCCGAAAACTATTCATGACATATCTCATGATGTAATCATCAAATCGAGCTGAGATTTTTTAGTGTGAAAGAGAAGATATAGGAGGCCGACTTTGGTGAAGAAATAGTTCATCTTTGAAGGAAAATTTCTATTCAAAAACCCTTTCACATTTTGGACTTCAAAAAGATTGGATTGAAATAGACAGAGTAAAATTGTTTAATCAACTGGTCATAACATTGGATCCATAGCTCCAAATGAATCCAAATTATAGAGTGGTCAGAAAACATTACTATCTAAAACTTTTAAGAAGGATATATCTCCAGATTCGTCGCTCCATATTTCTAAAGTGTCGAGCCAATTGGAGGGACAGATTGAGAATGTCTACAGTCCACTTCCTTGGGCTATAAATGCATCCTCCTCCTATTATTCAAAGGGGTTGGCATTTCACAAGAGAGGATAAAATATTGGTACTAAAAAAGACTTTCTAAGTTCTAGGGAGGACCTTCCATACTCAAGTTTTTACTTGAGATACCCTTCCTCCTCTCTTTATTTTCTTTCACTTTTGTGATGTTCTTCATTTGTAATCTTGTAAGTTTGTGTCTTGTAATTCTGTTTTAATGAAAGTTTCTTCTAAAATATCTCTTATTATCATCCAAATTATGTAGTTTAATATTAATGTTCTTAAAATAGTTTAAATACATTTGAATCCCCTTCCCTTCTTTTTATTCCTCATTAAATCGAATGTCTGTTTTTTTAATTCACATCATTGTTCGTGTGTACGTGTTCGACGTACCACTCTTTTCTTATCCCCTTATTTTTCTTCTCTTGTTAATTCATCATCATAAATATATAAACCATATTAATATTAATAGAAATGGATGAGTAAATATATTATTGGGTTGAGTCAAAATTTAGGGATGTTAAGTGATTGAGAGTATTTTCTCGATGAATATTCTATAATTTAACATTGTGTATGTTGGAATTAATATGTCATGGATTAATGACTTGTTTTGTTTAACGTGTAGTTTCCAAGGATTATTGGAACCATAAATACACTACCATAAAAAAACTCTAATTGAGATTAGAACCCTAAGTTATGTTGAGGCTTGGATTAAAGCCTTAACACTTAGTAATTCCAATCAAAATTATCTTGCGAAGTGGGTGTTAAAATAACTGCAATATAAAGCATTGCTCCAGGATATCACAAGCTTAACTAACTAAAAATGAACTCGTCCAAATATTTAACAAATTTTTAAATAAAACACCAATCATTGAACACTTCATTTAAGCTCTGCAAACAAACACCAGTCAGAATACAATCAACTAAAAAAATGACTATTACAAAGTATCATCGTTGAGGATTCGACCTGAGTGCTGCTATACACATTAGCATAGCACCAGAACCTTTACTGTTCGAAAGGAAACAATCGGCCACGTGTTTCAAATGGTTCTGTTTCTAGGGATGGTGATTTATGTAGTCATTAGTTACTGGTTATTGTAAAAAAACCCAAAAAAAGTTTAAAAAAAAATTGAAATAAAACACAAAGAAAAACCCACCTTCCTCATAAAAATCATAAACAGAAAACACAAAAAGAAAAACCCATCTTAATTTTTCTTCCAAAATCTTTCTGAATGGTTTGCAGCCTCCCAAACAATCCCTCGGATTTTTTTGACCTTGAAATTGAGCCAACACTTCGCCAACTTAGGAGGAACATAAGAGATAATAAAATAATTCAGGAACCAGTCCTTGTCCAACCAATTGAATTAGATATGGCCAATCCTAGGGAACAAACACTTAAAGAACCTGCTGCCCCTGATAAGAATTACCAACCTCTTGGTATTCAATATCCAAACATAGAAGCTGACTTTGAACTCAAATTTGTTTTGATTAATCTTCTTCCTCATTTCCATGGGCTAGCCAGCAAGGATCTACATCTCCACCTTAATGAGTTACAAGTGGTGTGCTCTACCATGAAGCCTCAAGGGATTTCTGAGGAACAAATAAAACTCCGAGAATTCCATTTCTCCCTAGATGACACTGCTAATTCATGGATTTACTACCTCCCTCCTGGTTTTATAACCACATGGAATGACATGAAGTGACTTTTTTAGAGAAATTATTTCCTACTTCACGTACTGCTTCTATTGGAAAGGAAATAAGTGGTATCCATTAGTTCCCAAGTGAATCACTCCTTCAGTACTAGGAGAGGTTCAAAAATCTTGTTACAACCTGCCCACATCACCAAATTCCTGACCAACTCTTGATCCAATAGTTCTATGAGGGTTTATTGGCTATGGATAGAACTCTCATTGATGCTGCAAGTGGCGGTGCTCTTGTTGATAAAACTTTTGCAGCTACAAGAGATCTCATAAGTAACATGGCTGAAAACACACAACAATTACATACTCAAGCACATGTTCATGCCAAAAAATCCCAAGATAATCAATCAATTGAGGTGAACAACATGACTGATTTGATGAGTGAACTTATAGGTCTTGTGCGACAACTAGCTGTGGCTACCAAATCCCCAACCTCATCTTCTTCGCAATCAATGTTTCCTGGACCTATCAAAAACTGTGGAATCTATAACTCTTCATCTCATCCAACTGACACATGTCCACAACTTCAAGAGGATCAATCTGATTCATCTGTACCAATGGAGCTCAATGCAATATATGCTCAGCGGAACACCAACCCTCAACTATCAGGTCAGTTTTTTAGAAACTTCAACCAACCTCACTCTAAGCCCTTCTCTTCTTCCTATAACCAAGGCCTTGGGAATGGTAATCTCACATCTCATCCCCCTCAATTCCCACCTCAAACCCCAAACCAGTAAAAATATGGTCAAGGTGTTGGTAACTTCCAACAAACTTGTCCTTTTATTCCTCAACCTCCAAGGAACAATCTTCCTCCTGGATTCCATTATCCTAGTGAGCCTTCCCAATTCTAAAACCAATACAATCGCTTTCCCAAGAACCAAAATCTAGGTAATCCCAATCTGGGACAAGCCTCCTCTTCCAAGAAATCATGGGAAACTGCAGTGGAAGACCTTGCCTCTTTCACCTGTTCCAGCCTCAAGAACATTGAAACCCAAATTGGTCAACTTGCATCCCACCTTATTCAGCAGTAGCCATCCAATTCTTCCCAACTCCGAGGTCAGCCATTACCCAACCCCAAGGGTAATGTATGTGTAATTGCACTTAGATCAGAAAAGAAAATTTCTATACATCAAGATAAGTCATATAAACCACCTTTAAATGTTGACCTAGAAAATGAAAAGAAAAAGAAACTTGAAAAGGAACCTGAATCCATTCCATCACCTCCTTCTATTCAACATAGGGACCCTATTTCTTTTCTTCAAGCCATTTCTAAGATAAATAAGTCCTTCGAACCCGATCCTAAAATTCTTGACATGTTTAGGTGTGTTGAAGTTAATATTCTTATTTTAGATGCCATAAAACAAATTCCTAATTATGCCAAGTTTCTCATGGATTTTTGTACCAACAAGAGGAAACTTAGGACCTTTGAAAAATTTTCAACCTAATAGTCCATAACCATTAAGTGCAAAGATTCAGGGACCTTTACAGTTCCATGACAAATTGGAAGTTCCAACATTGATAATGCACTCATAGACCTAGGAGCATCAATTAATGTCAGGCCCAAATCCATATTCTCCAACCTTGTTCTAGGTCCCATACATCCAACGAGTGTTATCATTCAATTGTCCAATCAAAGCACAACCAGTCCTGAGGGAATAATTCAGGATGTCTTTGTCTAAGTCAATGATCTTATCTTCCCTGCTGATTTCTATGTCCTTGACATGGAAGGTGTGATGAAATATTCTCTAACTCCCTTAATTATAGGAAGACCATTCCTAATGACAGAGAGAACCAATATTGATGTCTATTCAGGCATCTTATCCATGGAATTTGGTGACCAACTGGTCAAGTTCAACATTTTCCAAGTCATGTGATACCCATCTGAGGATCACTCTGCATTCTCAATCCATGCTTTTGTTTACACTTCAAATAGTCAATTAAACCCAAATCCATCATGTTCTTCATGTTCAAATGATAAAGGATCTTTTTAAATCTGTACCATGATTAACCAAGTCATAAATGGTGAATTTGATGTGGACCGCTCATTCATAAACTCCATCAATATAGAGGAACTTGAAAACTCTCTTGAATCCCACATCAACTATGATCTCTACTGCTCCACCTTGGACAGTATTAAGAAGAATGAATCTGAAGCAATTAAAGTCCCTTCCTCCATTCCTGATTTTTTTAACACACAAATGAAAGATGAGACTGATCAGAAATCTCTTCCTGAAAACCTGAAATATGCATTCCTTTTCCATGATCACTCTTATCCTGTCATTATCTCTTCTTTCTTTACTGAACATGAGGATTCCAAACTTGTTCAAGTGTTAGAGGAAAACAAAAAGGCCTCAGGGTGGACCCTAGATGACATACCAGGAATCAACCTTGCCCTTTTCATGCATCACATATATCTTGAGGAATCATCCAAACCAATTATATATCCACAAATAAGACTCAATCCACTCATCCTTGAGTTAGTTAGGGAAGAGATCACCAAGCTTCTTGAAGCTGGTATTATCTACCCAATTTCTGATAGTGAATGGGTTAGTCCAATTCAAGTTATACCTAAGAAGGGTGGGATAACTTTTTTCACAAATGAACATGGGGAGGAATTCACAACTTGAGTGAAGAACAAATGGATTTTTTGCATCGACTATAGAAAATTGAATATTGAAACAAGAAAATATCACTACCCTCTTCCATTCCTTGATCAAATTCTAGAATGATTAGCCATAAAGTCACACTATTGATTTCTTGATGGATACACCGGCTACTTCCAAATCCCAATCACACCTTAGGACCAGGAAAAGACTACTTTCACATGCCCCTTTGGAACATATGCATATAGAAGACTTATTTTTGGAATTTGCAATGCTCCAACAACATTCCAGAGATGTATGATGAGTATCTTTTTAGAATTCATTGAAAACTGCATAGAAGTCTTCAGGGATGACTTCACCATTTATGGTTCGTCATTTGAATCTTTTTTGAATTCACTCTCTCTAGTCCTCCAAAATTGTGTCAAGTGTAACCTTGTGTTAAATTTTTGAAAAATGTCACTTCATTATTGCAAATGGGATTGTTCTAGGGAACATAGTTTCAAAAGATGGTATTGAAGTCGATCCTACCAAAATTGAAGTGATCCAATCACTTCCTCAACCCACTTCTGTTTGAGACATCCATTCATTTCTCAGTCATGCTGGTTTCTATCGGTGATTCATCCATAAATTCAGTAAAATTTCCCTTCCACTTAATCGGTTTCTCCAAAATGATGTCACTTTCCATTTCGATGAGGTTTGCAAGACAGCCTTCATTGAACTCAAAACTACTCTTACATCTTCCTCGATAATCCAACCCCCAGATTAGTCCTTACCCTTGGAGTTGATGTGTGATGCTTCTGATAGATCCATTAGGGATATTCTTGGTCAAATAAGAGAAAATATTCCTCTTGTCAACTATTATGCCTCAAAAACATTGGATGAAACTCAATCTCACTACACTGTCACTAAAAAGGAACTTTTCGCAGTGGTTTTTCCTTAGATAAATTCCATCCCTATCTCTTAGGTGCCAAAATCATTATCTTCATAGAACATTTTGATATGAAGTTCTTACTCAAGAAAATTGATTCCAAACCGAGTTTAATAAGACGGATCCTAATGCTCAAAGAGTTTGACCTTGAAATCAAAGATAGACCAGGAAAAGAAAACCATGTGGCTGATCACTTGAGTAGAATTTGTAATTCTTCTCATTCTGAAATAATCAATCCTGAATTTTCCACTGAGCACCTTTTATCTCTCACTCCAATAATACCATGGTATTCCCCAATTGTAAATTACTTGGTTTCTGGTGTTTTTCCTGAAAATATTTCAAAAGAACAAAAAATGAAGTTGAAAAGTGATTAAAAATACAATTTTTGGGAAGAAAATAAACTTTGGAAAACAGGGGCTGACATGGTAATAAGGAAATGTGTCGATGAAAATGAACATTCTTCTGTATTAGAATTTTGTCACTCAATGTCTGGTGGGGGCCACTTTGGACCACAAAGGACCTCCCGAAAGGCCCTATAATATGGATTCTTCTGGCCTTCACTCTTCAAGGACTCACATGAGTTCTGTCAATCATGTCCCACTTGCCAAAAGTTTGGCACATATTCAATGAGAAATAAAATGCCTCAAAACCCATTAATTTCCTATGAGATCTTCGATATTTGGGGTATCGATTTCATGGGACCATTTCCCCCTTTCCAATGGATTCTAATACAAATTTCTTGCGGTTGATTATGTTTCTAGGTGGGTCGAGGCCAAACCCACTAGAAAGGATGATTCACATACTGTTACTGAGTTCCTAAAGACACACATCTTCCACTGATTTGGCACACCACGTGCCTTGATAAGTGACTTAGGAACCTATTTTTATAATAGATTCATGGAATATCTTTTGATAAATAATGGGTTTGTAAATAAAACTTCAACTACATATCACCCCCAAACAAATGGAATGGCTGAACATTCTAATAGAGAAGTGAAAAGAGTTCTTGAGAGAATTGTAAAACCCACCAGAAAATACTGGCCTGAAAGACATGGTGATGCACTTTAGGTTTATCGAACTGCCTATAAAACACCCATTGGGATTTATCCTTTTAGGAGAGATTTTGGTAAAGAATGTCATCTACCAGTTGAAATCCAACATAAGTCTTTTTGGGCAGTGAAAACCTATAATTTTGATTGTGAAAAAATCTGGTGAAGAAATATTGTTGCAATAGGAAAAACTGAAGGAGATTCGACTTGAATCCTATGAGAATTCCAATATGTATAAAGAAAAGTCTAAGGTACTCTATGAAAAAAAAATCCTGATAAAGGTATTCCATGAAGGTTAAAAGTTAGTTCTCTTCAATTCTCGATTTCGGCTTCACCCAGGTAAGATTAATTCTCGTTGGGAAGGCCCTTTTATTATTACTAATGTTTACCCATTTGGTGTAGTTCAAGTCCAAGACCCCTCTTCCAAAAGGATATTCATGGTTAATGGACATCGGTTAAATCATCACCATTAGAGGACGCACAATCCTGGATCAACATTGACTTCCACTGGATCCCCAACTTCTGCAGTCGACCCACCACTAAATGGAGATGGCGACCCGCCAAATCTAAACCAGGGGGCACCTCTTTCCCTTTAACTCTCTTTATCTCTTCCTCTCTCTCTCACTCTTTCTTCTTCTTCTTACCTATTTTATTTTGTACCATTTTCTTCATCAAACCCTTTCTTTTTCTCTTTCTCTTTTGTGTGGATGTGTATTTTAAAGAACACTAAAAAAACTAAAAAAAATAAAAAAATGTAAAAAAAACAAAAAGAGTCATACTTAATCACCTTCAATTTTCAAATATTGTCCAACCATTTTGGGGAGTCAAAATACATGGTTTCATCTCAAAAAAATTCGTTTTCATCATATATTTGGATAAATAATTTTTTGTCAAGAAAAATACATTTTGAATGCTCAGTTATTGATTTGGAAAATGTTTTTCCCCAACCGTGAGAACCAACATTGGATTTCATGCCAGGGCTACCTATGTCCATCTTATCAAAATATGTGTTTTGACCCCCATTTGTGGGTCTTGAGTTTGTAGACCTTCGAGATGAATTTCCTATTTTAGTGTGCATTAATATGATAGAGGAATTTTATGAACCACGTGAGAATAGAAATAGCCAAATAGCCTCCCATTTTCCTTAAATTAATCCTCCTTTTTAAAGCCCCTTCTAGCCTATGGAACCCTTTTCTTGGATAACCACATTACAAGCCCAATACCTTTTCTCACCCAATATCAACATGGATTTTTCATTACATATTTTTTTTTAAATTTAAGTGTGGGGGAATGGATTTCATTATGGGTAACCTTTGTTGATTTCACTATGTTATCATATGCTTGAGGGAAAGCATCTATTTTAGTGTGGGGGATAGGTTGTCTTTCAGTGTGTTTTGGGGAATGTAATGTACTTTCATTTTTGTAATTTTGTAAATGTTATTGACAAGTGTTCAAAAAAATCAACAAAAAAATCAAAAAAATCACAAAATAAATTGGGTTGTTTCTTGGGTAGGTCAAAAATCACTCTTCCTTAACCTTTTATCTTGTTACAACTATTATAATTAGTTTCATAAGGAGATCAGTCATGGGTTGGGATATGATTTTGAGATCTTTTCAAAGTTCAACTTTTGATAAAAGAGAAAAAAAGAACACTTGCATTATATTCTTATGTCATTTGGAGATGTTTTGTGGTTTTTAAATATTTCATCTTCTCATACCCATCAAATTTTTTTCCTCTATTGTGTCTTTCTTCACAAAATCATTCCATTGAAAATATGTGTTTTTATTTCCTTCCATGTTTTATTTTAAAAACAAATGTGCATTTCTTTTTCTATATTGGTGTTTACCCCTATTCTTCTCTCTCTTGTACATTATATTCCTACCGTCCCATAGCCATAGAAAAACCCCTTAAAATCCTCTTGATTATTGTGCATTTTGGATAGGAATTGGAAGCTGATAGATCTTTGAAACTCTAAGATTTTCACTATTGGTTGGTGAAATAGTGAACCTCCACAACAGAATTTTATAATCATGAGAGGTGTGAGTTTTGAGTGTCCAAATTTTCCATTTCTAAATTTGAGCATGAAAAAATGAATTAGTTTTGGAGAATTTTTTCTGTAACAACTTGTGGTGGAATTCAAAATGGATGAGTGAAATAGTCTAAACCTCACCTGATTGGAGAAAACAAAATTTTAATATTTTTTGGTGAGTGAAAATGATTTTTGTCATGTTTTTATATTTGTTCCACATGAGGACATGCACAAGACTATGTATGGGGGAGTTGATGTTATTAATATTTTCATGACTTATTATATACCCAATTTAATGATTTTATATGAAATGTGCATAATTTGTGTGAAATATTAATGTTTTAACACTAAGTATAATTTTTGAGCATTTTTAGAAGTAGTCCAATTGAGTCAGTTTACTATTTTATTTATAACTCTCACCCTACAGATTCAAATTGTGTAGTTATTGTTTTTTAGTATTACTTATTCAATTTCTCACATATCATTATAAAGAATCATTGGCCAATTATTCCATTTGAAGGCTCATATGGTCAACACAAGAAGACCAAAATAATTTGTGATGAAACTAGACCATCAATGATGATTGAGTTACTGGTCTAAATCCCAAAGCCCAAATTCTATTTACCTCTAAAATATGTTCTATATTATCCAAATGAATAATGGATAAAAAATTTAAGGTCCAAATACAAGAAAAATGGGCCCAACTAATGCCTTGAAGTCTAGCCCACCATTCTGGACAAGAATTAAAATCCAGAAACTATTCATGACATATCTCATGATGTAATCATCAAATTGAGAAGATATTTTGTATTGTGAAAGAGTCGATATAGGTGGCATACTTTTTTTAAGAAATAATTTGTCTTTCAAGGCATCTTCCTATTCAAAAAACCTTTCACATTATGGACTTCAAAAAGATTGGATTGAAATGGACAGATTAAAATTGTTTAATCAATCAGCCATAACATCGGATATATAAGTCCAAATAACTCCAAATTTTTAGAGAGTTAGTAAAAAATTATTATATAAAACTTTGAATAAGGAGATATCTCAAGATTATAATCTATGGATGTCCAAATCGTCGATCTAATTAGAGGAATAGATTGGGAATGCCAACAGTCCACTTCCTTGGGCTATAAATGAATCATACTCCACTCTTTCAAAGGGGTTGGAATTTCAAAAAAGAGGAGCACATATTGGAACGAACAAATATTTTCCAAGGGCTTGGGAGGACCATCCATACTCAAGTTTTCACTTGAGATACCCTTCCTTCTCTCTTTGTTTCCTTTCACTTTTTTGTTGTTCTTCATTTGTAATCTTGTAAGTTTGTGTTTTCTAATTCTGTTTTAAAAAAAGTTTCTTCTTCAATATATCTTATTCTCATCCACCTTCTATAATTTAATATTAATGTTCTTAAAATAGTTTAAATACAGTTTAATCCCCTTCCATTCTTTTTCTTCCTCATTCAATCGAATGTCCGTTTTTTTAATTCTCATCATTGTTCGTGTGTGTGTGTTCGATGTACCACTCTTTTATTATCCCTTTATTTTTCTTCTCTTGTTAATTAATCATCATCAATATATAAACCATATTAATATTAATATCAATGGATGAGTAAATATATTATTAGGGTGAGTAAAAATTTTGGGATGTTATGTGATTGAAAGTATTTGATCGATGAATATTCTTTAATTTAACATTGTGTATGTTGGACTTAACATGTTATGGATTAAGGACTTGTTTTGTTTAATGTGTGGTTTCAATGGATTATTGGAACCATAAATACACTACCATACACAAGCTATTATTGAGATTAGAACCCTAAGTTAAGTTAATGATTGGATTAAAGCCTTAACACTTAGTAATTCCAATCAACATTATCATGTGAAGTGGGTGTTAAATTAACTGCAATATAAAGCAATGCTCGAGGATATCACAAGCTTAACTCCCTAAAAATTAACTCTCCCTAATATTTATAAAATTATTAAATCAAACACCAATAATTAATTACTTCATTTAAGCTCTATAAACAAACCCCCCAATCGGAATACAATCAACTAAAAATGAACGACTATTACAAAGTATCATCACCGAGGATTCTACCCGAGTGCTTCTATACGCATTAGCAGAGCACTGGAACCTTGACCAGTCGATAGGAGAAAATCGGTCGCGTATTTCATGCACAATCTCTATTAGTAATGAAAAAGGACGAATCAATGAAAATATGTATCGATTAATGGGATATCAATAAGTTATACGTAAAGAATTAGTATCATCTACCAAAGATTGATGACTTGTTTGGTCAACTACGAGGGGGTTAAATTCTTCTTAAAGGTGGATATTCATTCTAGATACCATCAACTAAAGGTTAATAAGGATGATATCTAGAAGACTACTAATGTACAAGCTATTAACACTATGATTTTCTAGTGATGCCATTAAAAAAAATTCCTTGGAATATTCATGGATTTAATGAATACAGTCAATAGATAATACCATGAAAATTTTTCAGCAGTGTTTATAGATGATATTCTCATCTACTCCATGAGAAATAAAGAACATGATGAACACCTAGGGATTGTGTTATGTACATTAAGGAAGGAGAAATTTTATTCTATGTTCAAAAAGTGTGACTTTTGGATGAATCATGTCACATTATTAAGATGCATGATCATATGTGAGGGATTTATGGTGGACCAATCAAACACAATGTCATTTGAAGAATGACCATTACCCATTAGTTTCATGGAAATCCATTATTTTCATGGACTAGCAGAGTACCACAATAAGTTTTTGATAAATTTATCACAATTTTCTAGCCTATTAACGATGTTAACAAGGAAATGGGTAATGTATGTATGTATGGAAGAATGTGAGGAAACCATTATAGATGTAAATAAATGGATAATCACTCCACCTATACTCACACTACCAATAATTCGAGAAATATTTTTCATATAAAATGATTCTTCATAAAAAGAAATTGTTTTTTTACTCATGAAAAATAATAAAGTTATGGCCTACACCTAACAATAATTGAATATCCATGAGTAGAATTACTTGATGCATGATATGGAGTTAGCATCTGTGATCTTTTCCTTGAAGATTTTTCATCACTACCTCTATGAAAAGGAGTGTGAAATATATAATGATCAAAATATTAGAATGTATATATTCACATAGATGGAACTCAAAATGCATGATATGAGATGGTTAAAAATAATAAAGGGCTATTATTGCTTTATTAACTACCATATGGTAATGACTAATAAGGTAGATAATGCTCTTAGTAGAGAACAACCTTCTACTATTTCTATGATACATATTTATAAAGTCCCTATATTCTTGGATATGAAAAGAATATATTTAGACATTATGATTGTAGGGAATACATCCAACCATGTATAAAAAATTTTCCAACAATCTAACTAAGAGAATATTAAGAATTCACAAAGTGATGATCTGTATTTACAAAATAGGTTAATGGAGTAAGGGAAAGAATTCTACATGAGTCCCACAATTATGGTCATGGTGTGCTTCAGTTTGTAATGAGGATGCATATTCCATTCATCAGTGGAGATAAAGAATGAGGTATTAGATAATTCACATAGTTCACCTTCCTTCATCCATCCCGGAAGTACCAAGATGTACCATGACCTTTGAGAACACTTTTGGTGGGATAACATAAAGACGGAGATTGCAGAGTATATGTCAAGGTGTTTGGTATGTCAGTAAGTAAAATTATAATGATAGAAGTCCAAGTGTATGGTGAAACCACTACCTTTAACCATGTGGAAATAGGATAATTTCAATATTTACTTTTTCACTTTTCTCCTAAAGACATCCAAAATAAAACATTATTATATTGGTTGTGGTGGATTGACTCACCTATATTTTCTACTTTATCGCTAGTTGGGAAGATTTCTCGCTTGAACAACCAGACATGTTATATGTGAACTAAGTTGTGTGGATAAATGGGGTTTCACTTTTGATCATATCTGATCATGATCCAAGGTTCATATCAAAATTATAGATAATTCTTCAATGTGATTTCATTGATGAATTGAATTTTAGAATTACTTATCACCCTCAAACAGATGGACAATCTAAAAGAAATATTTAGACCCTTGAAGTTATGATAAGAGACAACTCAATGGAATTCAAAGGTGGATGCGACCAGAATCTACCATTGGTTATGTTCTCATACAATAAGATCTTACACTCGAGTATTGATATGGTTCCATATATTTATTTATATGGAAATCAATGTAGAACTCTAACCTATTAGGATGAAGTTGGAGAGCAAAAGCTACTTGCTCATGATCTTGTGAAAGAGATGATCAAGAAGGTTCAAGATATCCAAAAACACATAAAAGCTTCCCAGTATTAAAAAAAGAGATTTGATAACAACCATCAAAGGGATTTAGTTTTTTATTTTAGAGACAATTCTTCCCTTTGAATATAACCATGGAAGAGAGTCATGTTTTTTGGAAAGAAAGGAAACCTTATCCCAATGTACATTTTCCCATTTGAGAACCTTGTTCAGATTAGAGATGTTTCCTATCATCTTAGAATTACACCAAATATAACCCATGATAATGATGTATTACTTTTATCTCTATTGAGGAATTACATCCATGAACCCTCACATGTACTAAATCTGGATGTGGTACAACTGTAGAATAGCCTCATTTATAAAGAGTAGCTAGTGAAGATCTCGGATCACAGAGAAAAATTATTATGCAACATGAAGCTCACCTTTTCAATGTTTTCTAGAGGAATCGTAATTATTAAGAGGTAACATAGGAACTATAGTAAACGATAAAGGATAATTACCCGCACCAGTTTTCACCATAGCATGTAAAATAAAATTTCTAGGGGGATATTTAAAAAGGGGGGAAGAATGTAATGATGAAAATTTTTATTAAGGGAATTTTTCCCATTATATAATTATGTTATATTCCATAAAACACATACATAGCATATAAATCCAAATAAAAACATCATTCTCATAAATTAATAATTAAATAAGTGATATTTAATGAAATTATGGAACCTATTCGAAAGGAATAGTAACCTAGCCATTAAAATAGTAACTTGAACATTAAGAATAGTAATATTGAAAATAGAATAGTAAACTCACCTATTAAATTTTAAATAAAATTTAGGCATATTATAATTAAAAATGTGATATAATTATTTCATAGTTTAAGTAAATAATTGATTTAAAAATGATAAATTACGTATTGGTATTTTTGGAAACGTAATTGTTTATTTACAATTTTATAATAAATATAATGATAAAAAATTATTTTCATAAAATAAATTGAAATTTTAATATTTCATTGTGTTATAATCATAAGTTAAATTTATTTGACCTTCATTTATTTTTTAATGAATCAAAAAATCAGTATTAATATTAAAATTGGTATTTTATTAATACATGATGATTTTCATTAAAAATTAAATTTCTCATATTTAGAAAAAAAAATTATAAAATGAATTCTATTTTTATTTATATAAATCAAAAAATGGTTTGGGTGAATTTTCCGGATTTTTCTAAAATAATTGATTTTTTTGTGAAAATTTAAATACATAAGTTCATGATATTTAAAATTATAAGTTAAATACCTAAAGTTTTTATTCATATATCATATAAGTACCCATTATTTCAATATCACATACACTAGTTACTATACATAATCATAAGATTCAACAATATTAATAGTCTTGTTCCAAAATGTTAAACTAATGATTAAAATAATCAAAAAACACCCATATCATCCCTTATAAATACCACCTCTCTCAACCTCTTCTCCTCACACCTTTTTGGACTTTATTATTGTCTAAATTCTAACCAATTCTCATCCCACGAATCTTACACATGTCCAAGATCTTCTAATCTCAACAAAATACCAAACCCGTGTCCCATAAGGAGGTTCTCAAGGAGATGATGTTTAAGAGGTAAAATCTTCAATCATTCTATTTTAATTTCTCTTCATTCCATATCATATCCACTCATACCCTTATTAAATGTGGAATGACAACTATAATAACATATATATTGGAATTTTATAGTGTTAATGTAATATATATGCTCAAATAATTTATCACATCCTTCTATTATAAAATTGGAAACATTATCATTAATGTTTGAATCACAACCTTCATGGAGGAGGAGTTTTCATTTTCCATTACTGCTTTCATGCCTGGTCATTAAAACATTATTATGGTTAAACCAGATTTTAATATTAATTTCATAACTAGATAAATTTTTTGAAACAAACTTATAAACATAATGTTTAATTAAATTTAACTGAATTGTGATAGACAAAAAACATCCAAAATAAACTAAAAATTTATCATTAACATTTTATCTAATGAATCATCCTCATATGAAAAAAAAATTATATAAGACCATTTAATCTTATTTAATTTCATAAATAACATATAATTTCATTCCTGAAGAACTATAATCATTTTACATGAACTTCCACACAGGTATACATGTGAACCAATCATGCAAACCAAGAAAACAAACAGTCTCGAACGATGAAGTTGAACTCTATAACTCATCAAAAAGGCTAAAAACCGACATAATGAAACTATAGGAAATAAAATACATGTAGAATAGGTTTTAGATTTAGTAATTAATGATTCTAATTTTATTATCGATTATATTAAAGTGAGTAAATATTTCGTACATAGGGTAAGGGGATTATCGAATCCAACTTCTTTTCTTCATCTTAGTCCAATTTCATGAAAAATTTCAGTGTGGATATTCTTTTAATATTACTAAAATATAATTTCATTATACATAAATTTTATTTTCTGGGATTTAAATGTTCCAAAATTGATTTTATGTAAAATAAAATAATTTTACAAAATAAATCTTCTTTTCAAAACACATCTTTACTTCTTTTGATTTGTTTATTATTTTCTCAAGAATGATAAATCTTATACCAAATATGGTTTTCCCTCTTCAATGGAGATCTGAAGGTTTATTCATGAAAGTTGAAATACTTAAGAAATTTATTCCTTTATAAGGTTTAATTCTTGAATTTTATTGAAATACATTCTATGTATAATGCCTAGTTATGTAAATGTAATGATGTGATGGGAGAACCTATAATTTTATAGAGCTCTAATGAAATGGGTAATGTAATTTATCTCATGATATTATGTTTATCATGCATGAACATGATGCTGTATTTTTTTAACAATAATGATTTAATGATTATGAACAATTGTTTTTCGTGGACATGATGCTAGATTTGTTCACAACTATGTGTGTTATTTTACCACTAAGACGTGATGTATCATTTATATGTATTTACAGATTCTATTTCATTATAAAATATTCCATATCATGCTTATGAATATGATCATATTATTTTGTTTTGATAAATATTTTTTCTCAAAAATGTAATATTGATCCATGTCCCTATCTATCCTCTTTATAGGAACTAGCTCATCCCTTTTTTGATGTATATCCCTGGTTTTGTAATGTTGTTATATTTTTTATCTTAAAAATTCTGTAATAGTTATATAAGAAAATCTGGGTTTCTATAAAATGGATTTTCATAGAACTATATCATGACCCCATTCCAAAAAAACTATCCTATTAAGGTAATTACTTGATAGATATAATTACCTATGAATATCACCTTTAATAGGACATTGGTTTAATTCTATCACTGAGGGTATATCATACACACAAATGGGAGGCATTTCACTCTAAGAAGAATGAAGAATAAGTGATTAGATAATACCACTAGACAAATATTTCTCACAATTAAAGTTATTAGTGACTCTAATGAATTCATGTGATGTCATATAAATCGAAACAATAGTTAAAGAAAACTATAAGTACCAAATGAATCCATCTATAGTGACCATGAAGCACAAATACCTCTTGAACAACCCCATGAGTTAGTAATATCCCACCCTATCAGATATCAACTCCTACAGACCTTAAAATTGGTTTTTATATATATAGGTTAAGCATAAATGATTTACTTATTAGGATCCTACATGGATCCTTTCATGAAATATATTATGAAATCAAACTAAATCCTAGTGAATAAAAAAGTGAAGGTAATATTTAAACTAAATAGGTATGTTATGTTTGCATCATCACAATGTATCTCTCAAAAAGTATCGTATTCATATAAAAATATAATATCCAACATATTATCAAATTGAGGTACCCATCCAACACATCCCCTCTAGTTTTCTTCCCTACCACAACATCACATGTCCTGATCCATCTCCCACATAATAAAAATTCCTATCAAATAACATGGGAAACTATAACCTTCCATACACCATGGATATCACATCATTTCATCATCAATATCAGCATACCAAGATATTAACAGTGTAGTTAATGAGATGAAAGAAATGAATGTATGTAAGGTGTTTTACCTCAATCAATCACCTCCCATACACAATATACCTATTATAATATTTAATGTACTATATACAGAGATACAAGTGTGTGATATAGCTCTAACAAATTTTTTCCATCTACAAACATATATAAGAGAGGTTACTACTGTGTATAATTTCACATAGTACTATGAGGAGAAGGGAGCATTAAAAGAGGGGATAATCATCCATCACTTCCATAGAAATTTGGATATTAGAAAAAACACCCTATAGAGTTTATTTTAGTTAGATTCCCTATTTACATGCTTTAAGAAGACTACGAAATAAAATAACATAAGAATATACATTTAGATCACAAAATAAGCAATGTGCATCTACCTATAATTAATATCAATTAAAGATAATTTCACATGGACACCTATATTCCATATGAAAGGATTAGATATCCTATAACATTAAAAATAATTAAAAATACGTCCATTTAATTAATAATGTTAAAAATTCCATAATTACATTAATTTTGAAACAAAATTTATTCCCTTAAGGTATAATCCAATGTCTTAAAATGTTCTAAAGGTTTATTAACATTACAAATTTCTATTCGAACAAAAAATACATGATATAAAATTGTATTCTTCATTTTCATTCTTTAAATCCATATACTTTATGACTTACCATATTCTGAAAAAAAAATTTCAAAGCAAGAAAAATCAGTTGTGTCAAGATATGTGGAAAGGAAAGAAGAAACAAGTAACTCATTCATAAAACCATTAAAAATTGAATTAAAAAGAAACCATCCCATATTTAAATACAATAAAATGGGAATACCTACATTTTACCCTCCCTATCAGTCTAGGTTCTATCCTCAACACCACCATGCACATCACCTTCCATCCCTCTATCATATTAACCAACTTATTTGAAAAAACATGGAATCCATTACCACTTAATAACAAACCATGTTCCATGCCATGTTCACATCACATCACATTGTAGGGATTCTCATCAAGATTTATCGAATAATCCATCCAAAAAACAGAAATAGTTATATGTGAATCCAGATGAGAGGTGGTATAAACCAAGGCCTTGATAGTGATCTTAATTAGTGTATCTTGATCTTACACACTCATGAAGGTGGTTCTCCCAGAACTATTGTATCTTTTTCTCCCTTCAGATCTATCAGGTAATCTCTCTCTTGGTGGTTTACAGTGAATAGTGCTTCTTGGACCGACATCATCAGTGCTATCAGACTCAGAAGTGAGTTCTCCCGGATGAGTAATTCATGGAATCTTCATACTGAATCTCTATCATGGGTATGCGGTTTTTGTGACTTACCTCTAAACTATGGCTCTGGGTTTTGAGTATATTTGGATATATTATTGTTATATGTATTTTAGACATATACTTTGTATAGCTAATTGTACCATTACTTTGTGTATTTCATTGTTCTTTTGGAGCTTTCCAACAGAGTATTGTTATACTCACCCCTGCACAGGATTTTCCTACATGTGTTGTGTCTTGTGTAGATGAGAAACCTTATGATGGATTCTAGGGCAGACTAGGATCGAGTGAAGATTAGTGAGTTGAAGAGAGGTCAAGGTGTTCCTACGGCTTTGAGTAGCAGTCCCATTAACTAATATATTTTTTTATAAGATGTAATTTTTAGTTGTAAGACTCTGAATTTTTTTTTGGTCTTGTATTCTGGACCAGTTTACTTTTCCACACCTTACCTAAAATTGTACTCTTTTGGTCGGGTTTAGTAGTATACATGAATTTTGTTCCATGTTAGTTTTTATATTTCAGTATTTTAGGGCTTGGAGATGTGTGTGTGTGTGTGTGTGCAGGTACATTGGAAATTCCCCCTTACTCATTCACCTAGAGTTCCAAGGGTTCATTTCCTATCTACAGGGGTATGACCCCCTTCATCAAGACTTTCTTGATAGAGTTAGGAGTCCCCTTTGAGAGGCCCGGAGCAGGATCATATACCAATTATTGTCCCTTGGGTAGAGTTAAGTTATCGATGTGGCCAATCCTACCAAATGTCATTCCTCTACTCAGTAGGTGAATCTAAATGAGTCATGGTATAATCCAAGGCCCTGGAAGTGATCTTCATCTATGTATCGTGATCTTCTTCACCCGTGGATTTGGTTCTCCTGAAATGAGGGTACCATTTTCTCTCTTCAAATCTATCAACTTATCTCTCTCTTAGTGGTTCCCCATGAACATTTCTTCTCGAACGGACATCATTTGGGCTGTCAGAATCATGAGTGAGTTCTCCTGGATGAGTAATTTGTGGAATATTCAGAAGAAATCCTTAGCAAGGGTATGTGGTCATTGTGACTTACCTCTAGACAATGGGTCTTGTTTTTTAGTTTATATAGATATGCCCTTATTATATGTATTCACTACCACAAAATAAGGCAAGGAAAGAACTTCCCTTTATCAGGGATAAGCATAAATTGCTACTAAAGGGGTGGGAATTTATTAGTGCTATATAAAAGCGCTGATAATGTTCCCTTTATCAGCGCTAACACAAGTGCTGATAAAGGTGTACCCTTTATCAGCTCTTTTCTTAGCCCTGATAAAGGGTACAATTACCAGCGCAATTATTAACACTGATAAAAAAATATTATTTTATATAAATTTATTATATTTATATTCCAAAATAATTTTTATTTGTATACATTAAATAAAAAATAAAATGTTTATAATTAATATATTGTTTTTAATAATTTAAAAATATATATATAATGTTTTAATTGAAAAAATTATTTCTAAGATTATAATTCAATATATATATATTTAATTAAATACTTATAAGATTATAATAAATTAAATTAAATAATAAATATATTTTTTAGATTTATTGGATTTATTGGATTAATTCATTGTATTTATTTTATTTGTTATATTTAATGTATTTATTTTACTTATTTTATTTATAAATATATAATAATTTTTAATATATATATTTAAAATTAAATTTATTGAGTGCTAATAAAGATAGGCATTTATCAGTGCTAAAAAATCACTGATAAAATAACTATTTATCAAAAAAATAATTTTATCTCTGATAAGGGTATGTTTTATCAGCGCTTTTATTTTAGTACTGATAAAACATACCTTTATCACAACTTTAAACTAGCACTAATAAAGGTTCCAGCAGTTTTTATAAAGGAACCCTAAAAGACCCTCCTCCCTCGCACCCGTTCAAGCCTTCGTAGAAGATGAACCATGTCTTGTCGACCTCTCCTCTGCTGTAAACCCTCCTCCCCCACCTCCTCATCCTCCGCCACTTCTTCCTTTTCCTCCTCCTCCAACGCAAATGTCCTCCTCCTCCTCAGCCACCACTGCCTTCTCCTCTTCTCTACTAAAACCCCTCCTCCATCATGACCCTACTCCTCCTCCTCCATCACCACTCCATCCTCTTACTCCTCCTCCTCCGCCTCTGTCCATCGACGCATCCTCCTCCACTGTGGCCTCCTCCTCCTCCTCCTCCGCCTCCTTCTCCTCCTCTTCTATGAGTGGTCCCCTTGTCCATATGACTTGCCCCGATGCGTCCTCCTTATCCGACGACCGTCCCGGTAGCCTCATCTAAAGCGTACGGATTCCCACCAGTAAGTCTCTTATGTAATGAATTTTTACTCTTCTGTATTAGAAAGACAGTTGGTTTTCATAGTTGGTTCAAATGGACCCTATAGTGGTATTGGTTCTTATTATTAATTACAAATAGCCTAGGTTGAAACTGTATGAATCGTATTATGATCAATCATGTTGTACAGTTCATGGGTGGAGGTTTATGTGAGGGAATAATTATGGTAATCAAATGGAAAGGGTCGTTATATGGATTATTAATTACAGTAGAGTGATAGTGAAGTGAACATTATTGGTAAAGACTGTGCATTTACTAGATATTTGGTTATCTTCAGTTGTGGGACTTTGTGGTAGTACTGAATAGTGTGATTGGGGGGACGCCTTGGTGTCACTAGTTATAGAATAACCAGGGGGTAGGATGTTGTGTGAGATATATCAAGGATTATTCTAAATATTATATCATGTTGAGTATATGGTTTGTATTGATTATCCCACAGAAAATATTTATCATGCATATATGAAATTGTGACACCTCCTTTAGAACCCTTATAGGTATAGTACATTGAAAGGGGGTGATTATGATGTTAGTGGAAATGATAATGTGGATTCTTTATGACCTTAATGGTAGGAAAATCCACACATGGGGTGGTGTAGGTTGGTAACTAAATATGAATAAAGAGATTTCTTATTGATATATTGTTACCTATAGGTTTTGGGATCATCATGATATATTTTTTAACTATAGGATATGCTAATTATGGATACGTTTAGTGAGGCTACTTAGGATGGGTCATGTATGAGCTTCTTACGTAATAGCCTCTTGCTCGATTCTAGGTATCAATCATTGGATATTTAATATCTAAGATGAGGATTATCTTCCATGCTTATTCATTATATCTTAATTGTAATTATATATCTATGAAGAGAATGAGTCCTAGAGACCTTGGTATTACAATGTAGTGTTTCTCCACCAAGGTGAACATTATTTCAATTTTTTTAAAGTTTATGTTTGGCTATACATCATGGGTTATACATGATTTTCCACAAAACATAAATTATTTTAGTGGTCTTGATTGTGTTAGAGGTTTGCTAAGTTATACCCTCCCTAGGATCTCTTTTATGTATGATCATTTACCCAAGGGATCTGTCTTACATTGGTAGTCCTTCTCAGGCAGTAAGATGGCTCTTTTATGACCTTCTCATGATCCACTTATAGTATATCTTATTAGCCATGTGGAATTCCTTGTATTAGTGACTTAGATTGTGTTAAAAGTTAGATTGGTTATTTCTCTTTAGGTCCTCCTTTATTTATGTGAGTTTATCCATGGGAACCACCTTATTTTTATGGTTTGGATCATGTGGGAGGTTGGCTATGTTATTCCCTCCATACTATTTTTTTGGGGGTGGATGTTATTCCATGAGGCATATAGTCACATCACAATTCATGATCAAGATTTAATGGTTCTGCATAGGGGGGGAGTGTTGCAGTTTATACCTTGTAGTAATTCAACAATGTGACATCATAGGGTGAACTATGAAATACAACCTTAGGCTATACCATAATGTACCCTATTCTTGAAATGAAAAGATATTTTTCTAGTCTTTTTAATGAGGTTCCCCTATTCCTTAGTAGCCACTCGACCCCATCACTCAAACCCCTCTGCCCTATAATGTTTCCCTATCATAATTAATTTCTTAGGATCTCTAATGGTTGTTTCATAGTGGACACCCCGCCCCCCACCCCCACCCTCCTGGGATAGCCCACACCCCCCTCCCCCACACCCCTGCACCCCCCCTCCCCCCACTCCACCTAGGAAGCCCACCCCCTACCCCCTCCCCCACAACCCTGCAGTGCCCCCAACCCCTCCTATAGCCCCCCCCCCCCCCCCCCGAAAACCCAAATGTTCCTCTGGGATTATCTATAATGGTGAAACCATTACAAATCGGTAAGTGGTAACAAAGTTATATCTGTTTCCTCCATTTATTTTGGATTTTTTTCATTCTGTTTCGCGGTAATCTTGATTCTAGTCTCTCATTTGGGTTCTCATCCTTGAAGGTGAAATGTTTTGAAAGGTTATAAATTTAATTTACACCTATTTAAGGTGTGTGTTTTAATGAAATTATTTCATTTTGAATTAAATGTTTGTTATTGCATTGTAAATTTATTTTTTTATGTATGGATATATTTAATGATTTGAAAGAATATAAATGTTTCTATTTTGACATTAATGTTTGAAAATGAATTTTTTTAAGAATTTATTAAATACCATTGAGACCTTTTGAAATGTATTTAATGGTGTGTGATATATTTTGATCAGATTTCATTATTCAGGAAGTGAAAACTATTTTTTAAATAGGAAATTGATTTAATGTGAGGTGTTGAACTTGACATGTTTTAAAAACGTTTTTTAATGAATTTGAAACGTTTGATTGAAATGATTATGTGGTTTTTCCCTTGAGATAATGAATTAATTGACTTTTGAAAATTGGTTTGATGGAAAATGAATGCATTGGAAAATGTTAATGATTTGAAAGAACAAGATTCATGTTTTTTGTGGAATCTTTGAAATGTTTTAAATTTTATGTGATATTTATATCAGTTTTTAAGGAATTTTTTAAGTCATATTTTATAAAAAGTAAAAGAACGTGGGATTCTGAACAAAGTTTTAGTATTAAATACCTATTTAGAAGATTTTTTTCTAAATGGATGGTTGTGAAATAACATTTCAGTTATTCCATTGAGTTTTCTACCCATTGTGTGGGTGTTTTTGATAGGTATAACATATGAGTTCTCATTTTATGTTTTCTCTTTAGTGGGAAATATCCTCTGTCATGCGCCTCTCCTATGCTGTAAACACACCTCTGTCGTATGCGGAATGAAACCTTCGTGGTTATTTTTCTCCTCTTACTCATAGGTTTCCTCTTGTTCACAGGTTATTACTATTTGATATTGATGGTTATTTTCGAAATGTATGGGGTAAATACCACACTGAAAATCGTGGTTTTTGGTGGTCCTTATTAGCGCAGTAAATGAATTGCATGTTGGTTGGTTCCTATTGAACATTTGAATATAAAAATTGGTAATTTACATATACTTGACTAATGAATGAACACCTCAAGATGATAAAACTTCTGTGATAACCCATGAATTAACAAACGTAATTGAATAAGGGATGCTTTATAAAATCTTAAATTGTGTTTGTTTGGTTTGTATGGTGTTGCTATTGTGAGCATGATTGTGTGTTTGTATGGTGTTGCGGTTGTTTTCATGATTGTTATGCCATTTGGTTTCCATGTTGTAGTTCCTCCACCATTGAATATCAATCCACATTTTACCTATTTCAATGGTATCACCACTTTGTTACTAGTGCGATTCCACTGAATCTTAGAAAACCACTCCACTAGAGGACTTTATGAGACACTTTATGGACACCCTAGTCAAATAACCATAAAAACACATGTAATGAATCCTTCCACCCATAAGAACTCTATTGAAAATCATACCATCTATTAGTTTAGTACCATAGTTATTGACTCAAGACATTATGTTTCTAGAGAAGCACTAAAAAACTGATTTACAATAATGCATATAGATCAAATGTGGGATACTAAAACATTCTAGTTCAAGGTATTCTCATAGCTAGTTCCATTGATCAGGTGGTTGGGAAGATGGGTATGATCTAATTTGGTGATGAGTAATTCATAGAGAGGTAAGGGTATTTTTTACCATATCTAGTTCCATTGATTATAGTTGGATGATGACCCTAATAGAACATTTTTTGTGTAATTATATTTTTAAATATTAATATTACTGTATCAAATAGGAAGAATATGAATAAAGAATGGATGAATGCCAATCGGTTGACAAAATAGTATGAAGATGGCATGAAAGATTTTATCAAGTTTGAAAAAGATCATGCATATGACCCTTCTCAAATCCTTTGTTTGTGTTTACGTTGTTGTTATCCAACACAAATTAGTCCATATGAGTTGGAAGAACACCTGATTTATCATAGAATATATTGAAGTTATACATGTTGGAATAAACACGGGGGAAAATGAATGAAGGTAGTGGATTGGATAGCACTCTGTTTCATGGATCATCTGATATGATTACAGGAATGAATGATCAAGATGATCATACGAAGGATGAGATTAAAGATGTGAATGATGATGAAGATTGTATTGAGGAAATGGCAAGGATAGTTGAAGATGAACTTCTTGATTTCCCCAAATTGGTAGAGAAGTTAAAGAGCCGTGAAAAAACACCATTGTATGTTGGTTTTACTAAATATAAAGCATTGTCATCAATACTGAATCTGTATAATTTGAAAGTAGGAAATGGGTAAAGTAACGCCATTTTTATGAAACTACTTTCTCTATTGAAAAACATGCTCCCAAAATATAATGAGATCTCGAGCCGAACATATGATGCCAAAAGAATTCTACACTCGATGGGTATGATCTCTAAAAGAATACACTCCATCCCGAATGACTGTATATTATTTCTCAAGGACCAAAAATCACTTAAAGAATTCCCAAAGTGTGGTTCTTATCAATACAATAAAGATGAATCCATTCTTACGAATGTTCTATGGTACTTTCCAATCATTCCAAGGTTTAAGCATCTATATGAAAGCGAGGAGACTATAGGACAATTGAAATGGCATGCAGATACAATAATTAAATATGGGAAACTACACCACCCAAATGACTCTCCTCAGTTGATGAGAATTGATCATGAGTATCCTAAATTTGGAAATGATCTGAGAAACCTTCATCTTGAGTTATCTTTAGATTGAGTGAATCCTTTTGGTTTTCAAAGCATCAGTCATAGTACATGGTCGGTTATGTTGGTAAATTATAACTTACCATTGTGGTTCTTCATAAAACGAAAATGCATAATGTTATCTAGCTCTTATAAGGACCAAAATAATTAGGTAATGATATTGATGTTTATTTGGCTCCATTGGTCAAGGATTTGAAATTATTGTCGGATTCAGGTGTTATGAAGTATGATATTTACAAAAATGAAGATTTCACTTTGAAATACATGTAGTATGGGATGATAAATTATTTTCCTGCTTATGAAAAATTTTAAGGATATAGCATTAAAGGAACTCAAGGGTGTTTCATTTGAGAACAAGGTACACAGTCAATTAGGTTGAAACATTCATCTAAAACTGTGTTTCTAGGACATCACAGATTTCTTCCCCGATGACATAAATACTGATCTTGGATGACATCATTCTATAGAAGTTTAGAATAATGTAAAACATCTTTTCCACTAATAGTTGATCAATTTTTTTAGAAATTAAAAGATATGGAAACTACCTTTGGTAAGCCGTTTTTAAAAAAACTTATGAAAACCGGTTGGAAAAAGAAATTAGTTTTTTTTTGAATTACCATACTGGAATTGTTTGTATATCAGATATTTTCTTGATGTTTTTCATGTTGTAAAAAAAATATGTAATAGTGTCATCAGTACGTTGCTAAATGCACCTGGAAAAACAAAGGAAGGAATTAAGTTTAGATTGGACATGTTTTAGATGGGAATATAAGAAGATTTGGTACTAGTGAAGGGTGAAAATGAACATTTCTTACACCTACTGCTTACACTCTTTCTAGGAAGAAGAGATATCAGTTTTGAAACTTCTTGAATGATGTAAAGGTACCATAGGGTTATTCATCAAATATCAAGAACATCGTTTCAATGAGAGATTTAAAGTTATAGGGTCTGAAATCACTTGAATTTCATGTTTTGATGCAAGATCTAATCCTATATATTTACATTGCATTTTGACCAAGAATTTCTACCACACATTAACGAAGATCTGTTTCTTTTTCAATGATATATGTAGCAAAGTTATAGACTTGTAGAAATTTATAACTATGGAAAGAGAAATTTCCATCATATTATGTGAATTGGAAATGTTATTCCCACAGACATTCTTTGATATGATGGTTCATTTGAAGATTCATTTAGTGAGAGAGATTCAACTATGTTGTCTTGTACATTATAGATGGATGTACCCCATTGAACGGTATATGATGATTTTGAAAGGGTATGTCAAAAATTGATGTCATCCAGGGGGTTGTATTGCGGAGCAATATATTGTTGAGGAATCCATTGAATTCTATACTGAATACCTATATGGTGTGGAAAACATTGTCCTACCAAAATCTCTTCACACTAAATAGTTTGAGGGTGAAGGAATTTATTGAAGAGAGGATGTCGCAATCAATATTATAGATTGAGAGTAGGCCCACCTTTACATTTTGCATAATTGTTTCGACGTTTACCCATATGTTCAAACCCACATAGAAATTATTAGGCATTTGAATCCATCTAGGGATGAAAAATGTATATTAGATTTATATAATTGATATTTTATAGGATTTATTTGGGACCATATTTCTAATAAGTTAGATGAAAATATGGAGTCAATTTCAGAACGTCTTCAATGGCTAGCCAGAGGATCAAGTGTGTATGTACTATCTTACAATGCTTATGTAGTTAATAGTTATACATTCTATACTCATGAACATGATGAAGACAGTACCACGAAGAATAGTGGGGTTAAACTTGTTGCTGAAGCAATTCATGTTTCTGGTGATAAGGATAGAAATCAAATTTATTAGAATATGTCATACTTGGGCATCATCAAAAAAATATGGGGGTTGGATTATACGAAATTCCAAGTGCCAATTTTTTAATGCGAGTGGGTTGATAATTGGAGAGTTGTTAAAATAGATGAATTGGGATGTGTGAAAGTTGATTTCAGTAAGGAAAGGAAGAAATATGAACCATTTATAATGGCATCATAGGTAGTACAAGTATTTTATGTTCTAGATCCTAAAAACCGAAACTAGTCAATTGTTCTGTTATCAATCAAAATAACTAAAGGTTCAGGTGAAAGTTCAACAGAGGATGACCCTTTCATTTGGAATTTGCAGTCATTTCTTAGTTGTCCCAATGTAGAAAACATTTTGTTTGTCAGAGGAGACCACAATGAAGGGATTTAAATTGACGATAAAGGGGTCATATCTCTTAAACATTAAAAAAAGAGAGTTCAATAATAAGATGATATGTTTACTGTAATATACATTGTGTTATGTTATGTTATTATCTATTCACTACTTCTTTTATGTAATATAAATTAAACATTGAACCACTTATACAGATAATTAATTCTACACCTACTAATGCGCCCAATCCTGAGACACAAAAGGTCTCTCAACCTGTTGCTGCTGGTCCCAGTGCAGAGCAACAACAGGTTTCTCAGCCTTTTGCTTCTGGTTCCAGTACAGAGTACAACAGGTTTCTCAACTTGTTTCTTCTTGTCCTAGTGTCGATGCCAGCACTCCATAGGAACATAATGATGATTATTTTTAGGAAATGGAAGGAAATGAAACCATGACGGCACAAAAAAACAAGAGCATAGTATTTTGATAGTGTTAGCCAAAATCATTAAGGAAAAAAAGAAAAATGCATCAAATTTGAGGTGGGATAGAATAAGCAAGGCCAACATGTTAACCCCAAAAAAATCCATCTTTAGTAGCTACATTGGAATTGTTACTCAGTAATGTGTGTCTATTTATGTACATTTGTGGCACCATGTTGTCACCAGGATTTAGAAACTTATGTGGGAAGAGATTACGGTGACATTATGATAACATTTGTTTAATTTATTAAAATAAATTAAAATAGTAAAACATAGACTTACTCATAATCATCCATTGTAGAGTGCATTTATAGTAGATTCCTCGCACAAGGAATATGTATTAAGAGTTGCAGGAAGGATTTATAGAGGCTTCTTCACAATTTTAATGAAATTTCATCTTAAAGATGATGAAGGGAAAATCAAGCCACACCCACCTCCTCTTTATGAACACTTGATATCCCAAGTAGCATGGGATTCATTTAGAAGTTGTCGTGTGGAGTAGACTTTTCTGGTACATTGTGTCTGCTAATATGTTGTTTCATGTTTCTTATATTCATCACTTTGATAGACTATTTTTTATTTATGAAACAGAAACTGAGTGCTAAAAATAAATAATGGGAAAAAAACCAGCGTACCCCTACCAAAAAGTAGGGATGGGGTACGCTTCACTTGAGAAAAAATTGGTACGTATTTTAGATCTACTGTAATAATTTAATGTCACATAAAACAACACCATAATAATGTTCCTCTATTTATATTCAGATTTATGAATCAAAATCGAAATCCACTTCAATCCCATGCCATGTGCTATGGACAGAGGCTCATGTAAATAAAGAGGGTATACTAATATATGAAAACACATAAAAAGTGTGGGAAACATGTGTAATTATGACAAAATATAAATTTGGTTTTTTTTTAAATACTATTAAATAACAATGACTACTAATTTTTCAATATTTTCTATCTGACATAGTCATAGGAATCAACACCATAACCATGTTCGCTCTTTTTTCCTCTACAAGCTCTGGGCCCACTATCTTTCATTCACCAACTTCATCCCAACATGTTGGTGCACAACATCTCTTTCTGTACAATGCCTCATATGGTGCCTTTTGATTACCGAAATGGAAACTATTATTTTTGGAAAACTCATCTAAAGGAAAATATTGATCCCACATACCTTGAAATTCAAGTGAACATGATCTCAATATGTCCTCTATGGTTTTGATCGTCCTTTTTAATTATCCTTCAGTTTGAGGATGATAATAAGTACTCAAACAAATATTAGTATCAAATGATATCTAAAAACTATTCTAGAATTTTGATGTAAATGAAGGATCGAGATTAGACACTATTTAAAGAGGTGGTCGATGATGTATGGAAACTGAATTGATATAGAGTTGTGAAAGCTTCTCTAGTGGAAAATCCCCCCTTCTAGTGAGGAAATGTGTAGATTTTGTAATTCAGTCCATAATTAATCATATTTCATAATTATTATTTGGTGTTTTGGGAAATCCAGTGGAAAAATACACGTTGATTTCATACCATTTCAATGTAAGAATTGGTAGAGGTTGCATGACTCCTCTTTGATGTTGTTTTTTGGACTTCACTTGTTGACAGACTAGACATATTAATACATAATCAGTAATTTCCTAGATCATGTTATCCCACCATAAATGTTCCATCAAATTTCTATGCATTTTAGTGTTACTATGCTGTATAGAGAAATTCGATCTATGGGAAACATCTAATAACTCCCTTTTCAGCTCGGGTATAGTGGGAACATATAGTCTCTTCCCAAATTTCAGAATTCCATCTTCACTAACGAAGTCAGCCAACTTCCCATATTTCACCGTGTTAATTTTCTTTTGAAGGTTCTCAACATCAAGAAAAGATATTTTAATTCTTTATAATAAATATGGTTGGGAAACCTATAGAAAAATTAATAATGTTTCACCTTATTTAATAATTCCCATGTCCATCCTTATTATATCCATGAACATGTGATCTCTTTAAATCCTAATTTTGTTTAAAACTCCATCATCCTTTCAACCTAATGCATTAGCTAGCTTATTTTTCTTTCCTAGTTGGTAATGTATGGAACAATCACAATCCTTGAGTAGTTCGATTCATATCATTTTCCTCATGTTGAGTTCTTTCTATGGGAAGATATACTGCAGACTCTTGTGATCTGTATATATCTCACATCTTTCACCGTAGAGATAGTGTCTCTACATCTTCAGAGAAAATATTATAGCTACAAACTCAATATCATTAGTAGGATAGTCTTGTTCATGAATTTTTAGCTACCTTGATTCATAGGAAATAACCATATTTTTCTTCTAAAGGACACAACCAAGTCCTTTCTTCAATGCATCACTATGTATCACAAACCCATCATTCCCTTATGGTATAATCAGGATCGGAGAATTCACTAATACCCTCTTCAATTCCACACAATATTCCTCACATTATTTTTTTCCATAGGAGCATAACCCTTTACATGTGAAATTTTTCATTGGTATAGCTAAAGGGTGAGGTTATGAAAAAAAATGTCAAAAATAACCTACTAAACCAATAAAACTACATACCTCAGTTATGTTTGTGGGAGTAGGACAGTCTTTCACATCATTTGTCTTTATAGGATCAACAGATATTCCATCCTTAGAGACAATGTGGCCATTAAAGGAAACTAATTGAATCCAAAATTCACACTTTCTAAACATCCCATATAATTCATTTCTTCTAAGAGTCTTCATAATAGTATAAAAGTGATTTTCATGATCTTCATAGATTTTGGAGTATACCAAAATATAATTAAAAAATACCACAACAAAGTCATCAAGATATTCCCTGAAAACTTTATTCATTATATCCATGAAAACTGAGGGTGAATTAGTCAGTCAAAAAAGCATTACTATAAACTCTTAATTCCAATACCTGGCTCAAAATGATGCCTCTGGAATGTCTTCCTTCCTTACTAGTAACTGTTGATATCCAGATCAAGGTTCAATCTTTGAAAAATATTGGCCTCCATGAATTTTATTAAATAAATAATAACTTTTAGGTAGGTTATACTTATTCTTTATTCTTATAGAGTTGACTATTTATATTCAATGCACAACCTTAGAGATTCATAATTCTTCTTGAAGAAAAGAATAGGGGCTCCCCATAGGGAAACACTAGGGAGAATAAATCTTTTATCACTCATTTCCTCTAGTTTTTTCTAAAGTTCAACTAATTCAATAGTGGTCATTCTATAAGGATTCTTTGATATAGGCCTTAAACCAGGAATTAAATCAATAGAGAACTCAACTTCATATTCTGAAGGATGTCTAGGTAAATCCTCTGGAAAGACATAAACATTTTCTTGCACAATAGGTATGTCCTCTATTTTAACATTCTTTTCCTTGGTAATTTTTATTTCATTCCTTTTCTCCCCAATAATTTGATTTAGTAGAGATATTGGGGGTGTATGTAGATGAGAATCAGATGGTGATGTTTTTTCCCTAAAGATTAGGGATTCCACATCATCCTAAAAAATTGTTACCTCTTTCTTCTTGTAATAAATGTTTTGCATCATGGTTCGAAATCCAATCCATGCCAAGGATTATATCAAAGTCAATCATGGGTATGAAAATAAAATCTACAGATAAATCAAGTCTATATTCCATAATGGGGACTAACTGATAAAACATCATTGCAATGATACTTCTCTTAAGAGTTTTAATTGACAACTATCATATTAAATCAAATTAGAAACATCTAATTTTCTTTTAAAACTTTGAAGATATGAAAGAATTTAATGATCCAAAATCAAATAAATAATTGGCTATGTTCTTGGAAATGATTAATATACCTTCCACCACATCTTTAGAAACTTCAACCTCCACAGTTGTGGTTGCATAAGCTTAGCCATGATCATTTGGCCTTCTTTGGGGAATGTTTCCCTAATGGTTAGGACATTAATGTGAATAATGTCCCATATCCCTGTAATTGTAGCATTGAATATTGGTATCATATTTCTTCCCCTTACAATCCTGAGATAAGTGGCCTTTTTCTCCACACTTGTAATAGAGTCGCATTTCCTTCAAGAAAGTCCCCGGGTGTTTCTTCTCACAATTACTATAGGATGTAAGGTCAACTCTTCCCTTATTACACATTTCCTTATTTCCTTTCCCAGAGTATTCAGTATCCATATTCTTCACTTTTTTCCTTTAAATTCATTAGACATTGAAAATTTATTTTCAATCCTGATAGAACTTGAGACTATATCTTCATATGATGACAAACATTGGGAGACTAGATCCCTTAGGATGAATGATTTTAATCTATCAAAGAATCGATCAATATTTCTCCTTGGATTACATATGCATTCTATAGCATTCCTTTCCAACCTTGTAAAGATAGATTCATACATGGAAACATTTCCATCCTCCATCTTCCTCATATTCAAGAATTTCCTTTACATATGAGCTCATTGTTTGTGGGGACATATTTTTCTATGAAGATTTCTTTAAAATACCTCCATTCTATATATTATATTTCTTCATAATCCTTTTTGTTTTGGATTGATGAACACCACTGATCTGCATCTCTTGATAGGTGATAAACTGCCATGACAGCCTTCTCTCTTTCGTTACATCCCAAAGTGAGAAATATCTTATTTAGGGAACTTATCCATTGCCTAGCTACAAATGGGTTGGTAGTCCCATTGAATGATGGAGGATGTTGTTGCATAAATTGATCCAACATAGATCCCCCCATGTTGTAGATCAGGATGCTCCATACGGGTAAGGTTATTGTTTCTTACCTTTGTTGGTTGTCCAAGTATAGTTATAAGTTTCTCAACACCAGTTGTAGATCCAGATCCAACATCATTATCTTGCATCAGAGGGAAATCCCTACATGGGATACGCATGTTAATGTGATTTCCATTTCTTCCACTGGGATCCATTCTTAAATATTTACATACACTATATTAGGTTATGAATCATAATGTATAATCTCAACATAGAAAAATATGTAGGCTTAATTGAAATCATATACATCGCTAAACCCATAATCAAAAACATGGTTTCTTTGGGGAAAAACATACATTTAAATCATTCATAATAGCTTGTAAAGAAAATATGAATTATCCTAAGCATATCCCACGGGAGTGTCAATCTAGGTGTGTAGTAAGGCCTGTTTTCATGTGCTAGGATACCCTAGTTCAAGCTCAAAACTCCCTGTTAGAGTTTCCACTTCTAGGTACATCTGTGCCAGAACCACGTCACTTATAGTATCCAGACATGGATTTATTTTCTAGAAAGATCCACATAATATATTCCTTAACAAGATTCTAGGATGTTATTGTATTTTTATACTCAAATACTATCTTAGGTGTTTTCCCCTAATCTACATTTTATAAATCTAGTTTTAAAGTTTTCTACTAAACTTCCTTTGATTCCAACTGTAAGGACCTGATCCCAATTTCCCAGAGCCAGTGCCTTATTCTATTACATTAGCATATAAATAAGTAATATTCATCCCAATGGGCCGAGTACATTAGTAGATTTGGAAACAATATACATACATAAGTTCATCAATATAACTTGAAATGAAAAACAACATAGAAGTTCTTTCAAAAACATCCATAACTCCTAGGTTATTTTTGCATGTCATTTATAATAAAAATATTCATGTCTTGAGAAAATGAAACATAATAAAGGGGTGAGATCAAATTCTTAGTAAGGGTAAGAAATAAAATGGAATATATCATAAACATAAACATTAGGCACGTTGAATAACTAAAAACATATTTCATTAACAATAAACTTGAACACATTATGGTAGGAATATAGCTAAATAAATAATGCCATAGTAAAACATAATAATGGGTATTATACTAGTAGAATATCCATATGAACCATGATTCATAAATACTATATTCATATTGATTGAATTAATAATGCATGACATCATAACCATACCATCAAGGCCTTGTTCCAAGACCATAAATATTCATTTTCTCACAGCCTTATGCCAAGACCATAATTCATCTCATGAGACATACCAATGCACCTAGGGGTTATATAGGGCCCCAACAGACACTTACTATGTTTAATTAATTCCTCATATGAACATGGGTAAATATAAACAACATATATATTCATATTGAAACTAATTTGTGAAATGTAAATAACTTTCCCATAACATTAAACATAAACACTAACCATTCAAAGTAAATTTGTGAATGGTTTTAAGATAGCACATCCAAAGTAAAACTAATGATAAACCTTTCAATTAAATATGGTAGATTATATCATAAACTATTAATCCAAATAATACATAAGGATCAGAGTGATTTTTGAAATAGATGAAAAATATCTTTTAAAACCATCGAGAAATTCTTGAGATAAATACTCTTTTACTTTGAAAAGTAGAGTTCTTTTTTGAAAATATTTGTATAAAACCATAAGTGAAGTAAGATTTTATTTTCATAATAAAATTAGTGGTTTTATAAAGAAAATTGGTTCTTAAAAACCAATTATAGAGTTACCTTGAAAATAAGTAAGAATTTGAGAAATTCCCTTGAATCGGGCATGTATTATGAGAATCATTTTTAAAAGATCCTTTTAAAATATATAAACCCCCATAAATGAAAGTAGGATTCTGGTTGGTACAGATATATAAAGAATTATCACATAATATATTAGGATTTCATATGAATAAATAATAATTTAATTTATCTAAGTAGAGAATGATAGTAAAAAATGGATGTTCGGGTAAAAACCCCTTACATTAAGTCTGAAGGTGTTCCTCTATTGATCTTAATGGCCTGAATAATCATATTTAGGTTCATAAATTATTTATTCCATAAACTCCTCCACATATAATTGATTTAGTATAACCTTAATAGGTTCATTCATGGCCTTTTTATAGTTTAAGGTATTAAATTTCAATTTTTGGGAGCGTTTTCGTCCTTGGTTTTCATGATTGGATTACATATATTCATGTACAGATAAAAAATTAGAATGATAATGGTTTTCCAGATTATAAGTAGTATTTTATAAGTGAAAAAAAATAATATTACATGTTAAAAAATTAATTTGGTTATTTGGAGTGAATATGAATCATTATATAAAACTTTAACGACAATTGTTTGGGTTAATTGGCAGTTTTTTATCACAACGAACTCATTTTGATTTATAAATTAATATCATTTGTAAAATAGGATTAAATTAACTTAATTAAGTTATAATAAATATATTATAGTCTATTTCAACAATAAAAATGGTTTCATGACCTATAATGAAGGATAAATTCAAGAACAAAACTTCATCTTCCACAAAGGTTGTGAATTGGAACCTCACAGACGATGATTTCATTTATAAAAGAGAGAGAGAGAGTAAGAATATAGATAATGGTTACTACATTAACATGGTATAATTTAAGTATATAGATGATATTGTAGTTATAATGATAAATTGGATAGAGTATGTTAGGAGAGAATAAGAAAAGAAGATAAATTGAAATGTAACTAAATGAAAAAGAAAGATGTTTTACCTCTTGACATAACCTCCTTGAGAACCTTCTTAAAGAAAGGGGTTTTGGTCTTATGGAAATACCAGGAGCTCCTGGACATTGGGAGTGACTAGGAAAGGGTATTTTGAAAATAATTTTCCAAATATGATTAATTTAATTTATATATAAAATCATACTTTATTCAAAAATTAATAATTTTTAAACAATAACTCATTTTATATCACCTTGAAAAATTAATCAAGATGTCACTATCTTATATCCTTAAGAAAATAAAATAATAATATGATTTATTATTCATAAGGGTCATATTACTATTCATATTACTATTCATAATTGTATGTTACTATTCACCAAAAAATCATGTTGGTTCTATCTGGCTCCAAATAACTTACTGATCACAACTCATGATGACCGTTTTTTGAAATTCAAAACGTAGTAGAGGTGAAGTTATGTATAATGGCTAGTTTATAAAAAAGTGTTGTTTTTTAGGGACTCATTGTTTCATGCATTCAATATTAACTTTATTTACAAAATCTTGGGGTGTTACATTTGAGGGTTCCATATATGATTTTTTTTACTAATTTCTAGTTAGATTGTTCATTTTTAGGATTATTGTTTGAATTTTATATTTTTCTTTTACCAAATTTTGGTTCTAGAATGAATTTGGTGTCATTGAATTTGTTTATGTTTCCATTTCATTTTGATCCCACTACTAGGGTGTTGATATGGTGATGGTGGTTTTTTGTGGATTTCATTGTTGCAATTGTAGCAGAGGGTGGGGAGAGGAGCGGTGACACTTTGAGTCACCGTTATGGGATGTTGATTGAAGGATCAATGGTCAGTGTGGAATGGGATGATAGGAATGATGAGTGAGAATGGATAGTAGTGAGTTGCAGAGGAGAACGGTGACTAGGATTCATAGTTGGTCTTGGTTACTGGAAGAGGGTGGAAGCGAAATGGTGAGTGAAAAAAGTGCAATGGGATGGTGGTGATGAGTGTGAAGGAAGGCAGTTACTCATTTGAGTCACCGTTGGTGTTACAGTGGTGACTCAAAAATATTCATTTTTAGGTTCTTTTCATGGATATGAGTGTGGAGCAGTGTCACTTAAAAAAAGTACAAAATAGATGAAAAAAATAAAAATAAAATAAAATACATGAAATTAAAAAACATATTAATGGAGTTGATTTATTTAACAAAAAATATTAATTAACTAAAACAACAACAAAAAGAAAAATTAAAACATTAAAATTCAAATTTTAAATTATTATATACCAAGTTAAATTGATTATAATTACTTAACAAATAATTTTCTCTAGATTAAAAAATGTTAACAAAAAAATTAATTTTTTTTAAAAAATATTTAGCATCAATTATATTAAATTAATTAACAAATTAAATAATTAAAATATTTAATGAAATAAAATAATTAACAAATGAAATATAAAAATAGAAAAACTAAAATTATATTAATTTATTAACAATTAACACAGGTGAAATTGATGAATTTATGAATGAATTTAAGAATAAATAAAATCAAATTAAGTGAAATTAATTTTAGAAATAATGAAAATAAAAAAACAGATTATATAAAAAAATTAGAAAATCAAAAACAGAAATAATAATAAAATAATGAATAAATGAAATAATATAGTTAAATTAAATAATTGATAAAATAGTATTTTGAAAATTCATAATGAAATAATAAAAGAATTAATTTACTAAAAAGAAAAAAAAATGTAAAAATGAATTTAAATAGTTGAACAAAAAAGAAAAGATGAATAAAACATAAATTATTACATTATAAATTTTTTTAAAAACAACAACAATAAACTCTTAAGAAAATATTTTTAACAAAATAACTATTGTTTTGACAATTGAATAAAAAAATGACCTATAATGTTAATTATTAAACAAATTTGTAATATTATAATAATAAAAATA
Source organism: Viscum album (assembly GCA_963277665.1). Lineage (NCBI taxonomy): Eukaryota > Viridiplantae > Streptophyta > Magnoliopsida > Santalales > Viscaceae > Viscum > Viscum album. Next base: position 448,820,121 of record OY728147.1, read on the forward strand.
CATTTATGTAACAAAATTTATGTGGAAAAGTGAGAGAAAAATGGCCACATCATACTCCTTCACTCATAATCAATTTAAATCCATTGAAAATCAATGTGTTTTATTTATTTACAAAACTTTGAAAAAACATTACCATCCTTCTTAAGTTCTACGTGACTCCAAGAGAAAGGAGATGAAAAATCCCACCACTACATGAAAATTCATGTCTCCTATTTGAATGTTACCCACTTTATTATTTCCATCTAAAATGGGTTTCAGTTCTAATTACGTAAATGGTTAGATAAAAGTGGAATTAAAAACTTAACAAGAGACATCATTATTTTTCTCTATCCACTATGTTTCAACAAAATGAAGATACATTGTTATTATTTTTTTCATTTTTCCCCTTCATTCATTCACTTTAAATGATAATTAAATAATTCGATTTTCCCCTTTTTAATTTTGGTTCAAAATTCCCCACACCTAAATGAACACCTTTTTTATGTGGAATTCTATTAATTTTTCCCAACCATATTTTTTTGAAAATAATTGTGTATATAACTTATTGTATTTGAATATGGATTTTACTTATTTATAGAAATATACCCAGTTCCCTTGTCTCAAATACTCAATATGGGATCCTATTCTCCAATTTCATTACAGATTCAAATAAATTATAGGATTATAATTATAGTTGGATCTCTAAATTATTTTATTATAAAGTGAGTGTCCCCTAGGTTCAATTTCTAATTTTTGGTTTTATTAAGATATATTTAAAATTTAAAAAATCTATCTCCCATCACACTCTATTTCCTATATTCTAAAGTGATCATCCCTAAAAACTTTATGCATAAACACTAATAAATCATCAAGTTATAACAATTTTAGACTGATTGAACCCCTCAACATTGAATTCATTTATCACCTCGGATGTATGAAAAAAAATATTTTTTTTTATATTTTTTTTCTATTATTTTTTTGTCTATGTAAAAAAAGAAATATTTACAACTTGGATAGGATAAAGTTTGAAAAATTAATTAAGGTTTTTTTGAACAATGTATATCTGAATGTGGTTTCTTTATTTTCAATTTTAGACATTGTTGGACAAAACCCTTTGGAGCTTTGTGCACATTTTGTTTTTTAACAAGTTTAAGAATGGTTATCAATTAATTGTTATAGTGTTTTATGGATTAATGTGAATCCATACTCTTTATATAGTGCATGAAATGAATTGATGAAGAGATATTCATAAAATATAGGCCCGACACCACATATCATGCTTCATGCTATAGGATGTGTTCTCTTTGGGAAGTCAGCACCATAGTGCAGTTAGCAATATAGTAATGGAAATTAGGGAAGACAATAAAGGGCACCTAAAAATTAGGCCATGTCATAGTATCAATGGTTTCCCATAAAGATGGTTGGGAGTATCCAAAAAAATTCCAAATCGACTCATGGAAATCAAAAATTCTTCCACTATACAAGTTAGTTTCCAAAATAAGTCTCCATAAAATGAAGTAGCTCGGTAAGGAGAGTGTTCATATCAACACCCATGTATTAATACACATGTGAATATTATTTTAGGACATTATACATATAAGAAAACTGATAAATCTATCATTGCATATATTGGTACCATAAGAAATTGTTGAAATGACACTGGGTAAAGGAATTTTATATGGTGAAGTATTTTTTGAATAATTTTCTATGTTGTATTAAGATATTTTAGTCCATGCAATATTTTTATGGACCACGGTGCATATTACCACATTATTTATTTTTAATCAATTTCAGTTCCACTGTGAAATTTTGGGTGTCCACATCATAGAAAGACTTCTAAAACATAGTCCTACTGAATGGAAGACGACGACCATGTTTCTACATGTTGATTCATACTGATTCATAGGAATATATGTCGTATTTGAAGTGGATTCAACACAAGGTGTTCAATGTGATATGAGAATTTAATAAGGACATGTAGAGATAATGGAATAATTTTAGGGAATATTATTTTTGAATATCTAGTTGTCTACATAAAGACATTTTGCAGTATGTTAGATTACACCACATTTAAAGACAAGTAAGTTAAGGATGTGATATAGTGGAGGTAACAACACTATAGTATGTAAAAGAAGAATAATTCTATACCTTAAAATAATAGACCACTCCATTGCAAGGAATTTTTAATTAGCTAGATATATCAGCTATAATCTAAATGAGGGGTTTATTCTTTGAACTATATATATCTAATTAAAATTTTATGGTACATTAGAATCCTGTTAATTATAGTGGACACATAAAAGAGTCCTGATAATATGAAATTAAATCATAAATAAATGGATAAATAGAAAATATCATTTAGTCTCTAAATATATATATATATATATCTTAAGAGGATATAAACAGTATTTTTTATAGGAAATAAAGAGTGATATAAGGAAAAACAAATTAGGATCATTATCTCATCAGTAAATTTTTAGGATGTACATACGATACATAGTATGTTTTTTTTATTTTAGATATCATAATATTTAGATAAGATAAAGGTGGTTTCATATTTAATAGTGTATTCAACTCATTATTGTGACATATGGAGCCTTATCATCTTTTTTGAATATTTAATTTTAAGGCTTAGTGAGACGACTTTATTGTGTTATCCAAAAAAAGAAGTGCAGTATATTTTTTTGGTGCATAAATTCATCATTGATTTCATGCTCAATGGAAAAGCTCAGTTTGGGAGAACCAAGTATAATTATCTACACTCCACATACTAATTTCATCCAATGTCAAATATTGGATAATGAGAGGAGAAGTGGGTTTCTTAGCATTAAGAGAACAACATCACCGTATAGGGACTCACGGGTAAAATTCATTGCTACCCTACACCACCCCCCCCCCCCCCTCACCCAATCAAGTTAATTAACTCATTAATGGACTAGTATTTGGTATTAAATGATAGATTTTTGTGTTTCTAGTTTTCTCTCATGGAATACTGGAAGCAGAAAAAACAGTGGATCACAAAAGCTATATAAATTTTAAAATGAAAAAATTTCTTATTATGAAATAATATGATGAAACACTACTTTAAAGAATTTTTAATCATTATATAAAAATAGAAATTGAATATATTATTGTGAACATGTAATGTAAAAACTTTTTAGTAAGAGACTACATGGAACTGGATGACAACGCAAATGAAATAAATACATTTGGTGGAACCCTGGCTAATCCAATAAACAACAAGGTAATTACATGAAAAAACAACTCATACCATACATAAAATTCATATTAATATTTATTATTTTGAATCCAAATTTCATGATACAATTATTCATGGGCATCATAATAAATATAGATACCTTATAATTATTCTTACTAAAACAAATTATTCATTTTGCAATGTATGAATTGTATTCATGAATAAATATAGGGATCTTGAAAAAATATTATATATTTTAAGATCATTAAATGAACCATGATGAGGCTTACCCCAAGGTTTAATTCTAATATGTATATGATTAAAGATATGGACCCATATGATGTATCACTGTATATCCTCCATAGTAAAAAATTTTTATATAAAGTGATAAATTATGAAAGAAAGTATAGTGAAAATGAGAACTCAGAAAATATTTAATTTAAGGACATGAAGACAATTTTTATTAATTATGATCATGATTATGAAGAGGTAGATAGTGTAAATTAATTTAATTCCTCTAAACATACTAGGGTAATAGTAAAATTTAAAGGAAATCATCCACTTTCATGTTTCCAATGTGGTGAGGTAGGTCATATCACTATTTTAAAAAAAATAAAGATAATGATGATGAGTTATCTATTCTTAAGTTTTTTAAAGGTATTTAAATGATGAAGGAATTATAGTTAAACTTAATCAAGATTAAAAATAGGTTATCTCATTAATATGGAATATTGAATGTGTCTGAAGTTGATGTGGTTGAGGATTGTAGGGACTACATTGAAGATTCATTAGTGGTTGTTAGTGATAAAATATTAACCAAATACATATAGGCTGATGATAATATTTTTTGTTAGAGATTTGATCATAAAATTGATGCTACAGAATCCCTTTAAGATAATAAAACTTTGAGGTAAACTCCAAATAATGGTAAATAAATTTTCTCATTAATAAATGATTTATATTCAGCAACCAAGAGAAGAGAACTCATAATTGAATGAAAATATTGATGAATAGAAATATGTAATTTCTGGAAACCCAAGAAAGGATTAGGATCTCATTATCAAAGTAGAATAATATTTTCTAGTCATTGATATATTTAACAATAAAGTAAACCAAAATATTAACATGACTAAAGAATGTAAATAAGAATAAATTTTTTGGTGGTGGGAGTTTGAGGAACAAGAAATAATCCTTTCACTCGACATGTTATCTTGTTATTCTAAGAAACATGTACTAGATGTGGCTAAATAAATCCTAGGAGTAACCACTATGGAGATTATTCCCATTACAATGGTTCATCGCGTTAAATTTAATGATAAGTATATTTTCTAGAGTGATCAAATATAGAATATATTTTCCATGAACTCGTCCCTCCAAAGATACCCCTCTTGAGGTGGGAATGGAGAAAGAGAGATAATGACCCCTTAAGTCCCTCCTCCAGTATGCCCTAAGGTGGCGACCAGTACTAAGGGTATAAAAATATCACAAAAAATAGAGGCATCTCCATTTTTATAGTAACCATGATTAGGAGATAAGATGTATCAACCTCAAAAAAACTCTAAGAAATGTATATAAGAGAAATAAAAAACCATCCAACATGATTTTTTAAAACAAAACTGCTATAAGTACAATGAAAAGTCCAAAGAGAAATACAAAAGCAAGGCTAAGTAGTGACACAAAAATTGTCCCAACATCTGAACTAGTAATGATCAAAATGGTCTATGTAATCCTCCTGGAAACTTCAAAACATTTTTATATGCATTGGGTGATCATTCAAATATACTAAGTAGAAAAATAAAAGTCTCTCATGCACATGTGGGAGAATAATAATAATGCTCCTGTGAGAAAAAAATAACGAACAACACCTAACAAGGTATTCTATCCATCCCCACATCACCAAGGTTCACTCTCCAAGTAACACTAGTCAAGTTAATTAATATAGTAAGCACATCGATGGTTTGGGTACCCATAACCACTTCCAACTGGTTATCTTCACATAATCTAATATAAAACATATCATCACTTCCATATCTTCCACAAGCCCCATGTCACAACCCGCCTGCACACACCTGGGCCTCAGATAAAGTCCCATCACCTAGAAAAATGAAGACCACCACATCCCACCCAGACCCACCTGGGCCACAACGACATCACATCCCACTCGTAGACACTTAGTACACAATTCCACCTCATCCTAAAGACACCTCAGATGTAACACCACATCTAATCCCAAAGGCACCTGGTAAATCACAACTCACCTGCAGACACTTGGGCCTCACAACCATACCACAACCTGCCCAAATATTATTGGGTTACCAATTCCAAGATGAGGGAGAAAGGAAGAGAAAGTAACCAACCATCCATCATCCCATCAAGATTTTGTGAAAAGACACCCTCCCTCATGACGATGGGGGTGTTCGACACATAATTTTAAACTAGGGTGGGGTGTGTATAAAAATCAAAAGGAAATATATGGGTATATAAAACCAAGCATTGAATTCTGAACTATGGGTTTCCTACCAACAATCAACACATGATACCACATTTACTGCTACCTCTAAATTCACAACACCACAAAAAGACACAAACTCAATTAATATCCCTATCTAATTCATTAAACCAATTCTCATTATTCATTAATATTTCAATTTTTCATTCTGTCACCACCTGAGAAACTACTAAGCACAAATGGAAACAATCAATATAGGAAAGAAATCAACAACACCATAGTAATTTATGAAGGTGAAGAGTCTACTAGTTTAACAAATATTACATTTACTCTCTATTAAACACCCATTTATGCTATAACAATTTTCCAATCCCAAGACATGAAGTGAATATTTCTGCATACTACTCCTGGAGAAATGCTGGGTAAATTACCCATACCAACTACTTCCATAATCATTCTTCAAATCTATTCCTCCCAATTGGTTATATCAACCACCAAAAACCACAACCTCATAGCCAAACACAACAGAATTCACCACAACTATCTTGTAAGATTCACTACATAAAGAATCACACCCATTACATCTAGCAATATAAACAAAACACAACCTGGTTGGAGTTACACTACATAATACCACTCATCCATTCCACAATCAATCAACCTAAAATTGAGATTCCATTACACTACCCATGCCACCCCACATCACATAGCCAAACCCACAACCCTACTATAGCACAAGTTAGAAAAAACCCACACCTAGCACACCACCTCACATCCCAAATCATATCGTATTCAAATTTAACAAGTCATTCCTCATTCAATTTACTCTTGTTAATCTATGGGTTATCATATAAATAATTTGATCTTTTGGAATATATTTATTAGTTGGGTGTACATGGTTAATCAATTTCATATATATACATTCATTCAAAATAAGACCAATAACAAGAAATCACAAGCCAGTCCAGGTTCATAAACAAATACCAACAATGGATATGATTTTCATTTGGTGATTAGACCATATTAAACACAATATCAACAATAAGATAATAATATAGAAGCATGTGTCACTTTTTTCCAACCCCAATATATTGATTTTAAACCAATTCAGTTGTCTTTATTTATTTGTAATTATGATATATTCACATAGGAAAACATCGTACACCCACCCCTCATGATAAAAAATTAAAGAAAGATGAAGGTATCCCTACCTGGAAGAACATATGATAAAAAATTATTTATTAGGCCAATGTAGGGGGTTTACAGTTAGAAGGAAGAATCCCCTAGGGAAACATGACCCAAAACCATAGTAAAAACGAATGAATCCTTAGGGAAGAATGTTTTAGGGTGACTCGACTTCAAGATAATGGAAAATTCACAAGGAAGAAAGGATCTTGGATTTAGAAAGTCCATATTCTATATCTATGGAGGAATGGTTTTAAAAGCCATTAAAATCGGATCTTTACCAAGACCATGCAGTTTGGTAATTTAAAAGCCTTGGGACTTTAGAGGAGTCAAATATATTATTTAGAAAATTTGAAACATACTTAAAACCACATAAATATGGAATTAAATTCATTTTATGTCAATTAAAACCTTAAAGGGGTGAAACTGGAAAAACTAGGAAGATTCTAAATTTTTTCCAAACTATCAGAAATGACTCACCATTGGGTGATTCACCATTGTGATTCACTGGTGGATGAGTCATTTTTTGGTGACTCGCCATTGGACAAGCTACCGTTGGATGAGTTATAGTTGGATTTCTCACTGTTGGATGAGATACTAGTGGATGAGTCACCATTGGGTGACTCACTGTTGGACGACTCATTGTCAAATGAGTCACTATTGGAAGAGTCTCCATCACAAGTCACTATTGGTGACCTACCAGTGTGAGTCATCATTGTGACTCCCCATCATGACCCACCGTCCTAAAATACCATTCCAAACTCACCAGTCCTGACCCACTATTTCTAGTCCCCATCCTGATTCACTGATGCGACTCACCATTGGGATGACCTACTATTGTAAAAATAGACATTTTGGCCTACTCCTGATATGAGACACTATTACCTCCCAGAACACCTTAATGACTGGATTTTCATAAAGTAATGGACCACAGAGGTATGGGACATTACATTAGATACCTATAAAACTATTAAATCCCAAGAGAATTCAAACCAGACCCAAAATAAAGAGGGGTCCGAACAACCACCCCGTGAAGTACCTCTCAAGGATCTTACTACACTTGAAACACTACTAATGAAATCATGGTTGAACTATAAACCAACCTATGTTGTTTGAAAGATGGCATGAAACCTCAACATCCAAGAACACCTCCTCTAACACCTGCTAACCCAACTGGAAAGAAGACACACCACACAAGCACAATAACCACACCGTCCAAACACATGAATAAGTGAATCACTTCCTCCATGTCAAGATACTATCCTCTTTGGGTGATATTGACTCGCCCGCATGGGTTTAATCGCATCGCAATTAAAACATCTCTATTAGGATTCTGTTCTTCCCCTTTTCACATGTCAGGACTTTATTTCACATTATGCAATAATGAAACAACTCATATCATAACAAACAGGGTTCTAACATTACATTACATTGTGGTGTAGAACTAGAAAAAATTCAGAACAACTATGGGTAATGGGCACGCTTCTGCGCTTATCACTCCCAAGTACTCTCTTCCAAGCCACTATGCCTCCACAACACATGAACTAAAGGGATGGTTCATCCACACATCAACTTCTCATGACAATCCTAGATCTCTACTATTCACTCCATCCATCTCGCATTTTCCTCGATATCAAACTCTCCCCAGTCTATCACATGGGATTCATCATGAATTTACCAACGAAGTCAAGAGATGTGAAAGATGTAGTGGATCCTCTCCAACTACGGTGGTATTACTAATTGGTATGCCTCCTCGCCAACTTTCCCCAAACCCTAGAATGGTCTGATAAACCTAGGAGAAATATTTATCCCTATACCAAACCTCCACTACCCATAGAGAGGGGAAACTTTCAAGAAAACATTGTCCCTTACCTTGAATTCCAAGGGCCTCCCCCTACGATCGGCATGCAACTTTTTCTGGTCCTGTGCGGCTTTCATCCTCTCATGAGAAACCCAAACCTTCTCTTTTGTTCTCTACACTTCCTCGGGACCAAGAATAGCTATATCCCCAATCTCAATCCATCACAAAGGTGAATAAAACTGTCTTCCATAAAAATCTTCAAACCTAGCCATGTTAATGGAAGATAGATATCTGTTATTATAAGAAAACACATCTATGGTTAATTATCACACCTGAGATCCTCCAAAGTCCATGAAACATTCCTGCAATATATCCTCCAATATCTATATATTACATTCTATCTATCCATATCTCTGATGGTGGAATTAATTTCTAACATGTAACTGAGTTCCAAAATTATATTGTAATCCCCTCCAAACTTGAAAGGTAAAATGTGCCTCCCGAACCAAGACAATAGATCTTTGAACTCCATTCATCCAAACAACCTCATCCATATACTTCTTTTCCAAGTCATCCACTATTCCTAACTCTTTAATTTATAATAAATGATTTTATTTCTTCAAATAATCCACTATCACCCAGATAGCATCATAGCCTCTCTGATCTCTTGATAATCCTATGAAGAAATCCCTTGTTATTTCATACCATTTCCACTTGAGGAAAGTTTAGGGATACAAAAAAAACACTGGGAACATAGTGCTCAACCTTCACCTTCTAGAATACTAAGCACTTCTTCACAAACTCTACCACTCCCTGTTTCATCCCTGACCACCAAAACTACTCTCTCGCCCTACAGTACATCTTAGAAACTCCTCGGTGTACCACTAAAGGTGAGATATGAAAATCATGTAGGACTCCCACACACATATTCATTGGAATAAACAACTTACTATAAAACAACATTCAGTTATGACCATATTCCGACCATCTCTCTGAAGGATCATCATGGTCAATGTGATCACGCATCACCTATACCTCTGATTCTCCCCACTAAGACTTCTCCACTTATTGCATCAGAGAATACGACAGTTTTATCAAAAACAAATAGTCTTTTCCACCATCCATTCATAAATCCAAGTGTGAGGCTTCCAACTTATCCATCACCTTACAAGCATCTGCAGATTCTCAAACTACCATTTTCTAGGAATTTCTACTCAAGGCATTATCCACAAAATTCCCCTTTACTGAGGTGTAAGAGATCTCAAAATCATAATCCTGAAGAAAATCCATCCACCTCTACATCCACAAGTTTAGTCTCACTGGGAAAAGATATACCTCTAACTCTTGTGATCTATGAAGACCACAAAGCACTCCCCAATATGGTAATGCTACCACTACTTTAGCACAAACATGATCACTACCAACACCAGATCATGGGTTGCATGGTTATGTTTGTGAAGACATAACTGCCTAAGCCTATAGTAAATCACTCCCCCACTTCTGCATCATCACACACCCCAATCCCAAAAGATATGCATCAAAAAATACCACAAACATCACCCCTTCCTCTGGAAATAGGAGAACTAGAACACTGACCAACTTCCCCTTCAAATAGAGGAATTTTTCCTGGCACTACTCACTCCACACAAACACCTAGTCATTCCTAGTTAAATTTTTCAATGGAGTTGAAACTTGAGATAACTCGTGTATAAACCTTTAATAATATCCCATGAGACCAAGAAACCTACGAACCCCTACAACATTCTTGGGTCCTAACCAAGAAACAACTGGTTAAACCTTTCATAAGTCCACTACTACACCTTGTTGGGACACCACATGCCCAAGGAAATGCACCTCCCATGTCCAAAACATGCACATAGACAATGTTCCGTAGAGATGGTGGTGTTGAAGGACTTCCAAGAAAGTGCTGAGATGTTTGGTATTCTCCTCCTCCGACATCGAGTAGATCAAGATTTCATCAATGAATATGATGACGAACTCGTCTACGAACTCATAAAAGACAGGGTTCATAATCCCCATGAACACAGCTGGTGTGTTCGTAACACCGAATGGTACGACTACGAACTCGAATTTCCCATACCTCCATCTGGAGGTAGTCTATGGGATATTGGATTTATTCACCCTCAACTGGTGATATCAAGATCACATGTCGATATTAGAAATCCAAATTTCTCTTCTTAGTTAGTAAAAAAGATTATATATCCTCTATAGGGGGTAATAGTTCTTGACTGCCACTTGATTCAACCTTCGGTAGTATATTTACAACCATATACCTCCATTCTTATTTGTGAACAACACTAGATCACCCCATTATGACACACTGGTCTCGATAAATCCCTTCTTCATCAGGTCATCTATTTGAATCCTTAACTCCAGTAACTCAGATGGTGACATCTGATAAAGATCCATCGAAATTGGAGAATCATGGGGTCACAGGTCTATTCCAAACACAAGATCACGTCGAGGGGGTAGAGTCCTAACCTCCTAAATAAAAACATCTAAGAACTCCCCAACAACCCTAGGGACTTTAGTTTCAACTATTTCCATTTATAGCTTATCCAACAAGGAAATACAAGGCTCCGCACATTGACTTCCCACCTGATGTATCTGCTCACAGATGAAAGCCACATGCTGACCATCCAATTTTGAAAACCCAAATATTCTCTAGAAGTAGTAGATAATGGCATGAACAGAATAAAACTAGTTGATGCTGATAATAACATCACATGGATGCATCTATAGCAATAAGTGATCCCCAAGGGACTGATGTGGGCCTATCATTAGTCTACATCCTCGGCACATATCAAACAATTTGTTCTAACATGTTACTAGCATACTCAACACCATGGTCACAGAAAGACTCTCTATGTCTATTCACATAGAATGGGCTATAACATGTGAAAAAAAGGAGTGTGATTCTCCTGAATCAAATATAGCACAAGAAAGAGTGCTCAAAAAGTTGATCGTACCTATGATGTTCTCTAGCCCTACTGGAACTGCTTCCTTTGATGCGTGTAACTGACCATGCCCGTCTTCTCTTCACTTATATTGATGAACGCCTCCATGACCACACCCTAGTCGAGGTCCCTGAGGAACACCCTTTGGTTGGCCTCTACCTACTCAGTCTCCTTTCGGGGGATCATGAGCCTTCTGTCCCGACTGCTGAAATAGACAAGCTGGAAATTGCTGTTGAGGCAGGCACTGAACCTGCCCACCACCACCACACTAAGATCCAACAGTCACTGGGAAATGACTATAGATATTACTAGAAGCTCCAAAATATAATCACCTAAATCCAAAATTCATGAGAAAAGCATAGGGGCCTGAAGTCCGAAATAGAAACTACTGAGGACGGTTCCCTGTTAGTCGAAACCTCAAAGGGTATGGCACCTGAGACCTACTGTCAGTAACCCTTCCTATTGAAAAACCCTCCCAGATCCCCTCTCATAGTTGAGAACCTCGTGAGTTCATCCACTTAATCATCTCCTCCTTCTTCTGGATCTCCATGTACATCAGCAAGGTAATGGGGGTAACCACGTATGGATAGAAGGATGAAGTTCCTCTTCTAGGCATTTCCCACAATACTCCTCGCCCAAAAAGAGATCCAAAAAAACAAAAGACATCCTTGAACTTGATCCCTAACTCATGTACTAATAAAACTCCCCTTATAGAGGGACAATAACTCTTTTTTCTTCTCTACCTTCATGGTTGATGAAAATAATTCTTCTTAGAACTCCTCCAAATCAAACCATAGAATGTCATCATCATTCCTCTTTCATGGGTAAAATATCAACCACTCATGCATAGTTCATGTATCTAGATCACTTCCAAAGGAACCCAATACTCTATCAGAGCTTGGATCAAACTAAATGTCATCTCATGATCCTCAAGCCATCCCTCTATCTCCATGTATGAAACATTTCCCCCATACTTTCCCAAGGCCTATAGCTGGAAAAAACATAACATTCTCTACCACTTGTCATCCTCCTCTACTAGATTAAACCTCCACCAATCAACTGGATCAGCCTATTGGGCCTCAACTTCCCAACCCACATGAAGATGAAAACTTGGTTCCATAGCTTAAAAAAGAAAATAAGTAATTTCTAAGACCGATTAGTATGAAATTTTATTTAAGATTCATTTAAACTAATTTATCTTATTTCGTTATGCATTTAGATTTCTATAAAATAATCCAAATGAAATATGAACTAAATTCATTATGATGCATTTATATTTCCTAGGGTCTCTACCCTACAAATGGTGTAGCCCCACATGGTCTTTTAGTAGGATCAGACTCCTTGTGTTGGATCACGGGGGGCCTAAAATCCTTTTTACTACACACCAAGATCACCCAAAACTATTTCCTTACTAACACATGCAATCCTCATTATGCCTAACTCCAAAATCCATCCTATATCTCAACCTTCATCTGATACCATTATTTCATGAACCCCTCCCTTCAAAGAGGTCCCTCCCGAGCTATCAATGGAGAATGATATATAATGACCCCCCAAGTCCCCCCTCTAGTAGGCCCTGGGGTAGCAACCAGAACCAATGGTATACAAATATCACAAAATGGGAGTAATTAGCCTTTTATTATAACCATGATAGGAAGATAAGATGTATCAACCTCAAAAAAACTCCAAAACATGTATATAAAATAATCCAAAACCATTCCACATGAATTTTTAAATTGAAAGTTCTAGAAATACAGTGAAAAATCCAAATCAAAATACAAAAAACAAGGCTATGCAGTGATACAAAAACTATCCCAACGTCTAAGGTAATAAGGTCCAACAGTGTCCCTGTAATCCTCTAAGAAATATGAAAATTGTTTTATATACGTAGGGTGAGCATCCAAGTATACTCAAGAGGAAAACTAAAGTCTCCCGTGCACAAGTTGGGGAAGCATACTAATGATTCTATAGGAGAATAGAAGAACTAAAAACACCTAACAAGGTATTCTATCCATCCCCACCTCACCAAGGTACACTTGATGAGTAACACAAGTCATATAATGTAATATAGTAATCACATCGATGGTTTGGGTACCCCACACCACTTCCCACTGGTTAGGTGATCACAGCCTAATAGAAAACATATGGGCGCTTCTATCTCTTCTACAAGACTCATGTCACAACCTGCCCATACACGCCTGGGCCTCAGATCTTGTCTTGTCACCAGCAAAAATGAAGCTCACCAAATCATACCCACACACACTTGGGCCAAAATGACATTAAATCCATCCCACATACACCTAGGCCACAACCGCACCTAATCCCAAAGAGTCCTTAAAATCACATCACATCTCTTCTCGAAGGAACCATGGAAAGAACAACTCACCCATAGACACCCAGTACTCACATCCATACCACAACCTTTCTAAAGAGTCTTGGGATACTAATGCTTATAAGAGGGATCATGGAAGAGAAATTAAGCATCCATCCATCCTCCCCCCTAGATGTTAGGAAAAGACACCCTCACTCATGAAAATGGGGGTCTCAACACACAGTGGTCAACTAGGGTGGGGTATATATAGAAATCAAAAGGATGTGTATATATATAATACCAAGAACTCAATCCTAGCTCATGGGTTTCCAACCAACAATAATCACACAATACCACCATTTATGATACCTCAAAATGAATAACACCACAATAAGACACAAACTCAATTCATACCCCAATAAAATTTAATAAACCAATTCTCATTCTTCATTAATAATTCAATTATTCATTCCATAACCACTTGTGAAACTACAAAGAACAACTGGAAACAAGAAACATAGGAAAATGGTCAACACTACCATATTTATTTGAGAATGTAAAGAGACTAATAGTTTAACACACTTCACATTTACTCTATATTTAACACACATTTATGATATAACAAAGTACCAATCCCGAGACTCAGAGTGATGATTTCTTCATGGTACTCATGGAGAAACGTTGGTTAAATTACCTATACTAACTACTTACATCAATATTATTCAAATTAATTACTACTAATCCACCAACTCAACTAGAAAAAAACCCCAACTCAAAACTGCACACAACACAACTCACCCAACCATCTTGGAATACCTACTTCATAATAACACCACTCCCATCAAATCCACTAGTATAAACATAGCACAACCCAGTTGCATCCCACTGCACAATGCCACTCATCCATTCCACAATCAATCAATCTCTCAACCTGAGATTTCATTACACCACTCGTGCCACCCCACATCACACAGCCAAACCCCCAACCAAACTACAGAACAATTCATAACAATCCAACACCCAGAACACTACCACACAGCCCAAGGAAGATCATATTCATATTTTACAAGGCATTCCTCATTCAATTTCTTCTTGTTAATTCAGGTGTTATCATAAAAATAGTTTGATCTTGGGGTATCCATTTATTAGTCGAGTGTACATTGTTAATCAATTTCATATATATATATTCGTTCAATTGAAGACCAACACCAAGAATTCACAAGACATTCCAATTTCACAAACAATTACCACTAATGACCTTTATTTTAGGTGGGTGATTATCCTATAAAAATATATCAACAAAAAAATAAAAAAAATAGAAGAATGTGTCGCCTTTACTTAGCCATTGTATATTGATATTAAACAAATTCAATTATCATTATTTATTTGGAATTATTCTATATTCACAATGGAAAACATTGTACACCCACCCTGCATGATAAAAACATTAAAGAAAGATGAAGGGATCCAAACTTGGAATAACATTTGATCAGAAATTAATTATTGGGCCAAAGTAGGGGGTGTGCATGCAGTAGGAAGCAGTCTACAAGGAAATGTGATCCAAGGCCACGTCATAAAAACATGACTCCTAGGGTAAGAATGTTTTAGGGTGACTCGGTATCAATAGAATAGAAACATATAAGGATGAAAGGATCTCAAATTTAGAAAGGCCATATCCTATATCAACGGACGAATGGTTTTAAAATCCATTAATGTCAGATATTATCCAAGACCATGTATTTTTCCATTTAAAATCCTCAAGATATTATAGAAGTAAATGATATTAATTTGGAACTTAGAAACATCTTTAAAATCACTTAAATATGGCATTAAATTCATTTTTTGTCAATTAAAATGTTAATGGGGGAGAAACTAGAAAAATGCCTAAGATACTTAAATTTTGACAAATTGTCAGAAATGACTCACTATTGGTTGAGTTGCTATCACAATTTACCATTGGATGAGTCACCAATGGGTGAATCACCATTGGAAGAGCTATCGGGGGATGAGTAACTGTTGGGTGACTCCCTGTTAGACAAGTGATTGGTGGATGATTCACCATTGGGTGAATCACCATTGGACGAGATACTAGTGGATGAGTCATCACTGGGTGACTCACTATTGGATGACTCACCATCGAACAAGTCACCATTGGATGAGTCATTATCGTGAGTCACTGCTAGAGACCTACCTGTGTGAGTCACCTTTGTGACTCACAATCATGACCTACCATTGAAACTTAACATTTCTGACTCACCTGTCCTGACCCACCATTGCAAGTCACTGTCATGAGTCACTGGCACAACTCACCATTAAGATGACCTACCGTTGGAAAAACTGGAATTTTGAAAAAATCATGAAATGAGTCACTATTACATCCCAAAACACCTTAAAGACCATATTTTTACAATGTAACAGACCGAAGAGGTTTGGGACAATAAAATTTACATGCCTCATCTCATACCTTAGATGAAAACCCATTATAGGAATTTAAATTTGGGGAATCTCAAAGTCTATCATGTAAACCAAAGATAAATGGTAGAATGATAAAAAAAATTAACTGTTATTACTATGGAAAATTGGGATACATTCCATATTAATTCTCAATCAGAAAAAATTCATTCAGATAGATAGAAACACAAAAAATTAATGATGTTTTAAATTATAATATTATTATTTTTAGCTATTATTTATTTTGTTGTAATGGTTGTGGGAATAATTTTTATTGCACTAAAAGGATAAAATATGATGTGAACCATGATTCCCAATAGGTGTAATTTAGTAGATTATATTTCCATCCAATATATTGAGAATTTAAAATATTTTTTTCCAAGATAAAAGGGAGAGTGTTGAACTGAATGATTAATTAGGGAATCAATATTCAAAATAATTTTTTCAATGGTGATAGATGAAGATGAATGATTATAAGAAGGAAAATGTTTCTGAAGATTCTTTGATATAAATAGATAGTTCCATCATGTGGGTTATGGATGGTGGATATACCTAAAATATGACTGAAAATAAAAATTATATTCCTATAATTAAATATGAAAATATTGGAGTGGTTATATGTAAAAATGATGAAGGACATAAAATCAGTAGAATTGGGAAGGTCAATGGTGTTGGAAAAGTTCACTAAAATATTGATGTGATCTTGGTAGAAGGATATAGAATCCAATTTTTTATTGTGAGTCAGTTTTGTGGAATGGGATAGGTTTTGGAATTTGGTAAAAATGTTTTACTTTTAAAGAAAATGATATATCACTTTTTCTATAAATTTTGTGAACACAAGGGAATCTATGTACGATTATTTAAGAAAATTGGGGCTTGTTTTCAAAAAATAATGAAATTAAGCTCTGGAATAAGTGTCTTAGATCTTATGTCAATGATACATATAAATTAATTTGAATACCAAGGGAACACATGAAATTCCCAATGTCATATGAGACAATACACAAACATGTAGCACTTCCCAAAAGGAGAAAGTATAGAAGGCATAGACTAAAATAATTTTAATGTCATCAAGAGTACTAGGGAATGTTCATGTGGATGTTTTCTAGAAACATTATCCTAAATAATATGATTTAAAAATATATTATGTTTTTTTGTTGAATATTTCATAATGATGGCCTTATTTATGGATATTACTCATATGACTAAAGTGTAGAAGTGAAACACTTGATATCAGAGAGAAGATGAAATAATTATTTAGGTGAATATTCAAAAGTTTCTCATGGAAAATGTAATGGAATTTCAAAATTCCCAATCGGATAATTTTATTAAGAAACATGGGATTCAACATCAAGCCTCATTGGTGATAACTCCTCAACAAAATGTATTTTTTGAATGATGAAATTTTATCAATAACAACATTGTTCAAAATAATTTCATTGAAAAATACCGAATAGAAAATTATTTGCCTTAAGTGGTCTTAACAGTGGTTTAGACCACCAATAACATGTCTCCATGTCTAATTAAATAAATTCCCCCATATTAAATTTTTAATGGATATATGACCATGTTGAAATACTCTCGAGTGTTTGGATGTAAGAGATTCATTATTAACACTAAAAATAATAAAAAAAAATTTATTTTATAGTTATGATGGTGTATTCCATGGATTTTTATCCATGTGTAATGAATTTATATGATCTTAAAAAAAATTCTGGGAAAATTTATTTAACTTTGTGAGGTGATCATGACCGAAAATCAAATATTTTATATTCTAGATATAATAGTTCAACTTCAAATGAGCGTAATTTTCATAGTGACGGTCCATAATGTAAAGTGAAAAACAATGATGATGTGTCGATCTCAAGGGTAGTTCAAAGTGATTAAAAAGACTCTAATGATATATCCAATGATGTTTAAATAGTATATCATACAATTAGTGCATGTAAATGTTCTAGTAGAGCTAAAATCATTGATAAAAACATAGTTCATGACCATAAATCCATGGTTGAAACTTGAAGTATGAAGGAACAAAATAAAACATCAATGTTACCTTAGGTGGATAAAAATACTTTTATTATGGTATTATAGATTCATGTTTGGTCAAATATATTAAAGATAAACTTGATCAAATTGAGAAAAACCACTCTTGTGAAATTTTTTCATTCCAAAAAATTAAAATTATGATCAGAACCAAATGGTTTTTCAAAAACAAACTCAATGAATATTAAACTATGAGATGGAATAACTCAAACATGTGTGGAAGGGTTATTCTCAAATCGATGGGATTCAAGTTGAAAACCCATTTTCACTAGTTTATAAAATGAAACCATTACATTATTTTTAGTGATGATCAGTAAAAAGGTTCAAAATTTATATCATATGGATGAAAAATCATTATTAACTATTAGAGTTTGTAAAAAGGAATTTTTTATTTAGAAACCAGATTTGTTTCTCATTGATTTCAATGAGATCAGGATGTGTCAATTGAGGAATGAATTTTATGGGATGATTAAATAATAATGATATTTGTACCCCAAGTCGGATTAATACCTAAGAAATATAGAATATCATAGATGAAGAGTTTATCACATCCTCTATATCAACCATGATCAATTGAAATGGTTAACTATACTAATATATGTTGAAGAAACAACTTTTTGAGGCTCGGAAGTCATTAAAGGAAATCCATTTTTTCATACATAACTTAGTAGAAATTTGAAATGTATTTAGTTTTTTAATGGTAATTCCAAATAAGGTTATAGGTGATTCAAAAGAGGGGTATGACATTGATCTATCAAAAAAAATACTTTAGGGACATGATGAAATGATTTATAATAGATGGTTAAAAAACTATAAAAACTCATGAGGAGACGTGAATGAAATTTTACAATAATGGTGGAGGGGAGAATGTGGATGTTACAATCTATATACAAATTATGGGTAGCCTACTTTAATTAATACCCACTAATATATACTTGTTTTTTCAACATATAAATTTTCATTGATATTATTTTTTTACCCAAGGAAAGTCACATGAAATTCAATTTCATCTTTCCATGGACTAATAAATAGTTCTTATATTGTGGTCGTTACATGGCCTCAAGTGTGCCTCTTTGTATACTAGAGGATTCTGACTATCAATACTTGTATAAGGTGGTACAATGGGGATACTATACATGCATAATATAGTAAATAAATAGTGAAAATAAAATCAAATAGTTATAGGAGTTAATAGGTTCCAAACAAATTACCAAATAGCTATTAAGTCAGAATAGTGCTAAACTATACATCACTGGAATGGAATACATAAACAACATTTCTATACACCATCCAAGTATAAAAATATATAAGTATTTTATATACTACTAAAATGGACCAGAAAATTAAGCTAGTTCAAACCCATGCCCCATACTAGAAAGCATGGAATCAATGATGGTCATGAATTTTCCCTAATATATCCCTACAATGAAATCCTAACAATAACATAGGTAACCAAGTACCATGGAATCCCAAGAAGGATGTGAGTATAACTTAGTAGTCCACTACATATTATTTCCCTAAATACCTACCCGATAACAGTGAATTAGGATATGAACTAAATAAATAACTACCATTTCCCATGTCAATATTTGACAGTTTAATGATCTATTTAAAAGTAAGTAAAACAAAAACTGATATCTGATCTCCACAGTGAAACCCAACATTGGTATGCAACTACTTTGGCCTTCTTCTATTACTCATTGGTCATGGTTTAGACATTATCTCAATTTTTTTAATGTATTGATATAAGAGTTCCCAAGTCATAATATTCATAACTAAACCACATTTCTCTATGAGTAATTCCCTATAAATATTACATATATTGAATATAATGGGTATGACCCATGGAATTATTCTATTTGAAGCAAAGAAATCTATAAAAAAGGAATATTCCATGATATTTAGAAGCATGGCCTGAAATGAATCTGAAGTCTATTCCCAATGCATTACAACAATAATTATAATGATAAATCTTGAGATATCATCCCATGAAATTCCACTAAGGTCCCTAACATGAATCCAAAAATAATAATATGTGAAATTTTATGTATAAGATGTTACTGAAATCCTAGGGTATCCACCCAATGAAATTCACAATAATGAATCTACTATAAATCTAATTTCTTTTCCAAGTAAATTGGTATCATCATCCCTCAATAAATCTGATGGTTTCATCACAAGTCAAAATTAATATGAGCCCCCTATTAGAATAAAAGTATATCTCATGACATTCAACACAAATCAAGTCCATATAAAATCCATGTAATCTCTCAAATTCATT
The DNA here is from genome assembly GCA_963277665.1 of Viscum album. NCBI lineage: Eukaryota > Viridiplantae > Streptophyta > Magnoliopsida > Santalales > Viscaceae > Viscum > Viscum album. Next base: position 448,840,798 of record OY728147.1, read on the forward strand.
CTTATCAAATCACAGATAAAAAATAATGAAACTCAATTCAATAACACATTTAATTTATTCTTCTCTATCCACAAAAAAACCCATTTAAATCATTAGTATAATAAACCCCAAAGTTCACTAGCATTATCCAACCATCAAACCCAATTTTCATTTCCAAACACATTACCCATTTCTTAATCTTACCAAATTCACTTGTTATAAATCTATATTTAACAAATTTCCAAAATTTCTATACATTGACTAAATATGGTTCAATTCATCTTCTATAAGGTAAAACATATTCTAGGTTTCTTAATTTCTTTATATTTAGTTAACACCAACCTTTAACTATTATGATTCAATCATGTTACCTACAAACCCCTTCATAGATTATTCTACAACAGATTATATTTGGTTAAATATATGGTAAATTTCCTTTTACATCTTTCTATTAGGACATACCTTCTCATTAGGACTATTACATATTTATGTTGGGGTTTTTCAAAGGTAAATAGATAAAGTTAGGCTTCAAATAATTCGATCTTTATTCCCATAGAAGCCAATGATATCACACCGATGATTAATTTAAAATATTTTTCAAGACGAAGGCTTAAATTAGAGTGACCACATACATTATTTATGAATCCTTCCCACCATAATTCCATGTCGGCAACCCATTACCAAAACTTTTTTATGAGAAATGGAAAAATATGGACCACATAATACCGAATTTAAAATCCAAAAAATAGATCATAATTAATTTTAATCAAATTCTTATTAATTATAAATTCAAAATAATAAACCGATCTAATAAACATCAGAAAAATGGAATATCACTCATCTGGTACTCCCGCCACCCCCAAAACAAGAACAATGATCCATTGATGGTCTGTACCATTCCCCAAGAACTAACCCTAGACAAATTCCTGTCAAATGGAACCAAAAAAATAAGAAATGATAAAAAATATATTGCAAAAAACCATTCATAAAATCACGTGAATATATATATCCATAAAAAAATTGATAATAGTTTATAGATGATGTCTCATAATTTCATCAAACTATGTAGCATTAAATATCCATTATGATGGGAGTATTACACAATCCTCTAATGGAATTGTATCAAAACACTAACAAGTAGGACTAATATTAATTATATTCATGGAAGATAAGAGACATGATCACTGAGAGAAGAATATTATATTTTGTTTTTGAGAAACAAACATAGAATAACCCTTAGAGGAAGGGGGAATAGAAGAGAGGTAGGGGATATCCATTTTCTATAGGAGAGAAAACAAAGTGGAAAATATGGGTTTCACCATTAAAAATATAAGGGGGTGAATTGTATTTCTACCCCCTAAAAACCACACCAGCGAGACGATGGATACCAGGTGGATAGATATCCCCATAGGTTATCCCCTAGTTAATGATAGGCTACTTTTGGATATATATATTATATCCCCTAACTACCTAGTCTGTTGGCCTTCCATTCCCACTACCTTTGGCCAACTACTAAACCTAAAATTTGTTTCAAAACACCTTTTTAATGGGTCCAATCCTCATATATACTAAATAGAAAAAAAATTCATGAAATAACCCATTCATGAGTTGTAAAATTCAATCATTTAAAGGATTTTCAATTTCATATGTACATTCATGGTGTTATAGACTCTTCAAAATAATACTTTTCATCCTTCATAAGTTCTAGTGGTCATCTATTTGAATTATCTAACCTATTTTTATTATATATTCTCACAAGAACACTTATTTTAAACACCACATGTTCAACATGTTTCTACCGCGTAGATTGAACATCAAGAACTTTATCATTCAAACACATGTTATCTCTCGATCCCATTACCAAAACACAAAAAAAACATTTTAAAAATACTATATACTTCAGATCAACCAATTTATTATCATCCAACTACTCAAATATAACTTGGGGATTCCCATCATAGGACTAGCTAAATAAGTGATATTTTTATCCACTACACCCTCAACCATTTCATTTGACCAAAAACATGATCTCAGTAATATATAGAACCCCACTATGCTGCTCTAAATCCACCTTTTGAATCATATATGAAAAACCTGGTGTAACACTGATACCCCTTTTCATTTCAAAAACCAATAAATTATGGTTATGTTCCCACCATCAATTGAAGAGTACCTAACATTTCATCCTTTCCCTGAATGTATCCAACTACATATTGAACTTTTAAAAATTATATAAAATAATGCACCCACTTTTAGTTTTATCCCTCCATATCCAACTACATAAAAAATTGAATGTTGAACCCTCAATATCTGACTTTTCCTAAAATTTCTCAGACTCATCCATTGACACACCAATAACCCACCCAATTACAATGATGTAACTCTAATGGAATCCTTTGATCTTATTCCCATTCATACCAATTATGGTTTCCTAATTATAGTAACATTTCAAATTTGATAGATGATCTATTCATTTTCCACTTTGAATCTATATATAAATAATCAAAGCATCATTGACTTGATAATATTTGAATAAAAAAACTATTTTGTTTCTTAGGCTGATTCTCAGAGCCAAACTGATAAAATTACTATATAAAACGTAAAATTCACCAAGTTTTCCATTGAATTTAAACACGTTTATCCACCAACATCACAAATATATAATGTTCATCCATTTATCAAACTCATATACACATCTTTCCCCTCAAATGAGGGTAACATCATTAAAACTGGAATCCTTCTCCCCATAATAGGAAAATCTATGTTGTAATGACATAGTATGACATTATGAAATATATGGCCAATGTTCCATTCATCATAGAACAATATATCTAATTACGGTCAATGGTATTTATCATAGGCACACTAAAAAGGATACTCAGAACACATTCCAAGAACATGAGAATAACATTCATGTTATCCACAATATAACCTACAAAAAATTAGGTTTACACATTTAAAATTTTGATGGTGTAAACCACACTGCACATTTCATCCATTAAAATCTCATATAGTGTCTAACCAAACTAGTCTCATTGAAAATGCATGTGTGATGCTTCTCCTAGTATATTCTTCCACAAATGATGTGGCAACCACTAATGATCTCAATGAGGTTCTAATATGAATAATCCCTTTCACCACATACAATACATCCACATTCTCATTTCCCCATTTAGAACATGATATTTATAATTATAGAGCCTCATGTCACCATAGACACAAGCCTCTCCTCACACCCACATAGTTCTTCAACCCATTCACATGGATACTTATTTATTGAGAATAATGATCGTACACTCCTTTACCACACAATCGACTAACAAAGTTGAACACAATTTCTAAATCATGTGAGTGACTATAATATTTCACCAAGATCAATAGTTCTACTTTTCTAAGGACCTGAATCACCTCTAGAAATCCAAAATTCAGGATAACTCAGTTATAAATCCCAATCCATAAAACATTCCTCTCTTTCTTTTCAACCTCAAAAAGAATAGATCTCCCTCAGTTCCACTCCAAAATTAGAGCACCCCACCACCATAAACCTCTTACATGGATACTCAAAACCCATGTGTCATACTAAAATTTCTCTAGGTTCATTTCATCCAACATGGTTTTCTTAAGAAAAATACTGAACTGATAGTACTAGACAAACATAATTGGTCATTCCATAGAAATTATATGCTCTATTGGAGAACAAGAAATTCAATAACTTTAAAGTTCAAGGGAACCAGAAATTTACACATTACATACACCAAACTCCTCCAAGGGTATTCCAGTAATAGGGAACGTTTCTCTAAAACTACATTATAACCAAATGTTTTATCCCACCTCCACATTCATTCTTAAGTCATCTTACATGCTTAAATCCATGGAAACATGATCACCTTTCATGCATCGTCTGAGAACAACTTTTTTAGTCATTATTCACTTTTTTAAGTCCCATTTCTTATTATCCTCATTAATCAACAACTTAGAACTCTCACTAGTGATTTAAATGGTAAATGTATAAAAAAATCCTTCTCAATCCAAAAATATCCATATCTCTAAAATCTATCAAAAGAGAAATTATCCCCAAATTCCAACACCATATAGATAAAGAAAACCTTATAATAGGAATATCCCAACATAGATAGATGCCATAAATCATGGAATCACCTATTCCTCATGAACCTAAATTAACTCATAAAAACTGTATAACCCCACTCATAGGACACCCTCAATGGACCTAAGGCACTGACTCCATAATTTGGATTCACTCTAATGAAGGATACTAGGCTCTGCCACCAGGCCCATACATCAATCCCCATATAGGTCACAACTTCTAGGATATCACTCACTCTTATTACAAGGTCCCATAAAATTTAAGATGTTAAAACCAACCTCACACTACATGGTATCACACAGAAGTTGGTGGATAACTAATCCTACTCATACCCTAGTCACACACACAACCATGGTCAAAAATAGTCAAAAAACTCTAAAAATAGTTCCATATGTTGAGATCTCTCTTGATCTCCTCCTCCCATTAAAATTTTTAGACCACATGTACCACAACCTATATAAAACAACATTTATGTACTAAGTCCTAAACATCATCAAAATACAAAAAAAATGAGCTCTCTAAATAGCTCATTCTCTCGTACATGGGGAAAATATCAACTACCCACATATTTTACATCTCAAACCCAGATAATCTTCCTAGAAAAATATTTTTTTACATTTTACAATAGCCTGTATATCTATTGTAAGGCTCAGATAAATGAAATTTCATATATAATTTAATATGAAAAAAAACGTTATAAAATGTTATTTGAATGATATTTATCTAAATACACATTTAATTCTTGGATATTAATAAAATAATATCCTTCTAATCATTCTATTTATCTGAAAAATCTCACAATTTAGTCTTAATTAGGTATAATTCCAGTTACATGTTCTAGAGGGAAACACTCATTAGGTAATAATTTTAATTTTAATTAAATATCACCTCATAATCATAAAAAAATCTCACCAAAATTATACAATTTATTTAGATGGATTGAAAATTTAATATGACACTAAACATTTATACAAAAACAATGTATAAATATTTTTTCAAACTTTTCACAACTGACATAGTTCATTGTCTAGACAATCAGAAAATTAATCGCATGAAATCGTGAAAATTTTATGGGAATCATACATTCTTGATATGATTCTAGAACAAAAACTGTCATTAGATTACTAGAAAATAGAAAAATACCTCTAGTTAGTATACTCATAAGCAAATACATCACCCAAGGTGAAATTAGATCATCTATAAAATCAAATAGCATGAACATCAATCCCATCACTAGAAACATAGACTTATGTAGTACCACCAATTTCTAATATATAACCCTTAATTAATTATTTTTATGGTTATAAAGTGTATGGGTGATATTTTATATATTTTGGAGAACTTTGGCACTGTTTTTGGAGTTAAAGGGAAGTCGTACGGGAGGTGCACTGTTTGTCTAACCGTGCGTCCAAACCGTGCGAAATGGTAAGTTCTAGGCAGTGATATTCAGAAAAGTGTGCACAAAGTTTGGGAGACCGTGCGAGGAACCCATTATAGGGTCTTTATAGGAATTAGATAATGCATGGTTAGTGCATGGTTTGTCTAATTGTGCGAACTAACCATGCAGATGGTTTAAGTGAGGTCCTAAAAAAGTGGATATCACATGTTTTTTCCTTTAAATGGGTTTTTTTGTCTCCTAAGAGGCCTTAACATAAGATTTTACTTCTCCTAAGGTCATATAAGGTTCTCCCATTCATACGTAGGTGATCCAAAGGCTTCCCTTGGCAAATTGAAGTTGTATTCTTGAGGAATGTGATCATTCTTTGTCATTTATGGTCGATTTCTTAGATCTAATTAGATCTACTTCTTCTCTTCTCTTAGTTTCTTAGATCTAGACACGTTATGAGTAGATATAAGTGTGTGGATGCCAAATATGATGATATTTGGTCATGATATTTCTATGATAATATATATAAGGTGGGTTTTTGAAGAATCGACCCGGTTTTCTTGTGTGTTCTTTGTTCGTTGGAGCTTTCTTCAAAACCTTCAAGGTAGGAGGCTTCTTTCTCAACTCCAATTAGTATAACTGATTGGAATGATTTCAAATTTAATATTTGGTGTGAAATTATTTTTATTAGGTTGATGAACACTTTTTGGAAACCTTCTTGAGTGATGGTTGTGAAATATGGAAAATTTGGGAGTTTGAATGAATGCTTTGGTTCTTAGTTTTAAAATGTGGATTTTAAAAAAAGGGATTTTCCTAGAATGTTGGAACATGATTGGGATAGATTCTGTCAACTAAAAGGAAAGTTTTATTGAAATTTAATGTTGCGTTGAAATTGGTTGTGCTTCAGTTTTCAATAAAAGTTTAGTTTTATTGAAATGGTTTATTGTGGAAATAGAATCATTTGGCGTAAATGGTGTTAGTGTGAGTTAATGCTTAATGGGACCTTATTAAGGGATGAGTGCCATTGGGGTATAAGGGATGTGACCCTAGATCGAGGGCATGTGTCATTGGGACACAAGGTGATTGGATGAGAGACCGTGCATGAGTATGGAACTGTCAAACGAAGCATGCATGTGTGGGTGTGTGGTGAAATATGGAATGGGTATACCAAATTATAAGAAGAATTTGTTTTTAAGATTTCATTAGTTATTTTTCTAGAAAAGTAACATTTTTGGAATTTATTTAATTTGGTTTTGTTTTTACTTGGTGCCAACATTTTTTGAAACTTGTTTACATTTGGTTATAAAATGTTTTGGTAATTTGTTTTATATAAATGTTTTTATATAAATGTGGATAACTTTTATATCCTAGTGGCATGAGTAGGAAATTAATTTAGGAAAACCTACTAAGTTTTATATTCACCCATGCTTTGGGACTTTTGTGGTTTTACAGATGTTATCATTCGGTACATGGGCAAAGGTAACGTTTCCCATGTTTTTGGCACTACCTCATGATACTTGGGTTGTTCGGTGATTGTGGAGATTGGATCTCATGGAGCATGGAGTCTCAAGGTCTCTTGAGAGTATTAAGTTGTTTATCTGTTGTGTACTTTTATACTTTATTGGTCTTCCGTTGTTGCACACTTTGATATGGTATTGAGATACATGAAGCTGTTGAGTTGTCTCTCTTTTGTTCATTCATAATTTATTAAATAGTTTGGTTATGGTTTGATGGTTTATTGGTCTATTTAATAATTTGTAAATCATCCCCCACTTGAATTTGAAACCCTTCAGAATTTATTTCTATCCTTTGGTGTCTTGGGGATGTCGCTTAAGGATAATTAATGACTCATTGGACTCTCAAGCCAATGATAATTTGTCGTTCATTAAAAATGGTATAAATATTGTCCTTCCTTTGTGGTACACATGTCATCATCTTGTTTGGTCATTACATAACAAGTGCACATCATTTTTCTTAGTCTTGGAGTTAAAATTATTTCTTGTTTATTCCTTGGGATGAAATTTTAGATAGGAGTGGGATTTTCAGGACTTGAAATGTATAGTATAAAAGGACATAGCTAACCCTTTTATGATGAACTTCAAGTTACCAGGGAGTTGGTTACATAAGTGTTTTGAGAAACATATAGTATTTAGGAATCTCATTTTCATGGGTTTATCCAATGAGATGAGCATGACATTCATTGTAGAGTAATGAATTCCCACTATGAGTGCATACATCATTTTAAGGAATGATTCATGTTGTGAAAAGGTATTGATTTTTGGAAAAGTATAAAATTGTTTTTCAAATGAAAGATTTTGAAAAAGGAAATGCGTATGGTATTTTGAAAATGGTTTAATTTTCAAAAATCATGAATGAGTGTTTCAAAAATGGTTAAACATGGAAAATGGTGTTTTGGAAAACAATGTTGTGATAGTTGATGTGATAGAATTTGAAATGAAAAGACATCAATTTCTAGAGAGTGAGATTGATGGATTTTGTTATTGGTTTAGAAAATGGAACCTGATAGGCATCATTGAAACCAAATTGAAGAAGCTATGGAGAATATGGTTTCACCTGAACCATGGGTGAACCAAGAGCTCAGTCAGAGTATTGTCTAAGATTTTCAAGATATGGATATGAGGAACTAGAGGAATAAGCCGAGGCATGTGGGTCATACCATGATGTTCATGAAAAAAATCCTACAAACATCTGGGGTGATGATTAACCTGAGAAGGTGGAGGTGTGGCTCAGTAGGATGAATCATATCTTCGACTTCATCAGCACATTGGTAGAGCTAAAGGTGAAGCTGGTGATGTACATGATCGAGGATCTCGCACGCCATGGTGGGATTTAGCAGTGTAGGATAAATTGTATGAAGTCCTTACATGTGAGGATTTTGAGAAATTGTTCAACAAACAATTCTATCCTCACACATTCAAGATCTAGAAAATGATGGATTTATTCAGCCTGAATAAATAGAGTCTCTATCGTAGATTATGTGGATAAATTCATGAATTTAGTACGCTTTTCACCTGAAGTTACAGCAAGTGCATCTTTGAAGGTATGTATCTTTGAATCAGAGATACGATAGGAGATACAATCGAATATTGTGGTACTCTGTATTATGGATTATGTAGAGATGGTGAACAGAGTGAGTGTGGATAAACGTTATATCTCAGGATTGATAGGAGGAGGTATGATTGTACCTACAAGAAATGGTGGGAACTCAACCTCTAGGAACAAGCGAAAAAGGGACACCAATTTCCAAGGTGGAAGTGGAAATCAAAATCAGACAGCTAGATTAGTGATCCTTCCTCCATAACCCTAGAGAAAAGTAGGATGCTTTCAATGTACTAAGCTTGATCACATTATGTGAGACTGTACAACACAACCTAGAGAAATCCATAACTATAACAATATGAGACATCTTCAAAGCTATTGTTATAGTGCTCTAAGTTCAGGTGCTCGAGACTCTTCTCATATATCCCAAGCATCATATGCTTCGACAAGGTGAGGACAGCAGAATCATTCTCATCAACAGAACAGACCTATCCATGGTGATTCTCAAAATACCATGACTCATTAACTAGGGAAATCTCAACAAGTTAACAAGGAGAAAATTGCAATGATGAATATATTGTATTGAGATAAGCAGATGACTGTCGAAGATCAGGTTGGTCCATCTACGGTGAGAGGTAAGATTCTATTGAATTCTACCCTTGTGCAAGTGCTCTTCGATACTGGTGCATCGCATTCTTTCATTGCTTCTTATGCTGTTGATTTGTTGTGTTTAAAGTTTGAAATGATTTCTTCTGTTTTAAAACTTCAAACTCCTCTTGGTGAAAGATAATTTCAAGCCTTTATGTGTCGATCATGTGCTATAAATGTTGATAGAGCTGAGCTGAAATGGGACTTATCGATGTTAGACATGGATTTATATGACGTAATCCTAGGTATGGATTGGTTGAAAATGTTTAAGTCTCACATCGATAGTTATATGAGGATAGTTATTTTCACAACTAGGGATGGAATCAAGCATCTCATTAGAGGAGGGAGGATGGCAAAGAAAGTGGGAAAGAGTTTTTTGGAACCGACGGTGGGAATAATCTCTTAACAGTTAGCGAAGTTGACATTGGAATCAATGGAAGGGATCGAGGAAATTAGTTTTCCAATAGTTTTGGATCAATTTCTAGATGTATTTCTCAAGAACTTCTTAGGGTTATCAACTATAAGGGAATTTTAGTTTACGATTAATCTCATTCCAAGGACTATTCCTATTTCCCTTCCATATAAACGGATTTCACCAATATGGTTAAGGGAATTGAAAGTTCAGTTGGAGGAGCTGGAAATAAAGGGGTTCATCTAGACAAATACATCTCTGTGGGTAGCAACGATTTTGTTTGTGTAGAAATCATATGGAACTCTTCGGCTGTGTGTTTATTATCGCAAGCTTAACCATGTTATGTTAAAGAATAAATATCTTCTTCCATGCATTGATGATATCTTCGATCAATTAAGGGGATATTAATGGTTCTCCAAAATTGACTTGCAATCTAGATATCACCAATTTCAATATCGGAAGGAAGATATTCCAAGGACATATTTTAGAAGTAAATATGGCCACTACGAATATGTAGTCATTCTTTTCGGTCTAAAAAATGAACCAGTGGTATTCATGGATTTGATGAATCAGATATTTCAGCAATATCTAAGTTCTTTTATGGAGGTTTTTTTGGATAACATCTTGGTGTATTCAATGAAAAGGGCTGGCCATTAGGAGTATCTGGAAATAGTGTTAAAAATCTTGAGAGATCGCCATTTCTATGTCAAATTATCAATGTGTGATTTTTGGATATAGGAATTATGTTTTCATGGCCATGTCATTTCTGAAAAAGGCCTTTCCGTGGATCCTAAAATGATATAACTTGTTATCTCATGGAAAACACCAAAGAATTTATTTGAGATACAAAGTTTTCTTGGTCTAGATGGTTACTACTGATTTTTTGTGCATCAATTCTCATGACTATATTCTCCAATGAAAGCTCTGAGAAAGAAAAATGATCCATTTCAATGGATAGAGGAACTTCAGAAGTCTTTCTATGAGTTGAATGTTCGGCTTACATCGGCACCAATCTTGATTTTTCTAGAATCATGAAAGGGGTATGTGTTGTACTGTGATGTTTCAGGATTAGGGTTGGGATGTGTTCTCATAAAAGGAGACCATGTGGTTGCTTATGGTTCTAGACAGTTGAGGGTGCATGAGAATAATTACCCAACAAATGATTTGGAGTTAGCTAAAGTTGCCCATGCTTTGAAAACATGGAGACATTATATCTTGGGTGAGAAATTTACTGTGTTTATGGATCACAAAACTTGAAACGCATTTTCTCACAGCAAGATTTGAATCTGAGGCAAAGGAGATGGATGGGTTATCTCCATATGTTTAACTTTGACTTGATGTATACATCAGGGAAAGTAAATTCAGTGGTATATGCATTGAGTAGGATGTCATATGCTCAATTGGAAAAATAATATTCAGATGAATGGTAGTTGATGTGAGTACTAGACTACATTCATGTAGAATGTGAAAGTTTAGGTGATTTTGTGGTTTTCTTCTCAGATACTCTTGTTCAATATTTGCTAAATATTGTCAAAGAGTCCCATGCAGAATGTCTGGTTATGAGTTCAAATTTCAATGGTAGGGAGACCATTGAGCTATGGAAACTTTATGGGAGTTCAGTTTTGTGTTTTAGAAACCGAATAGTTATACCTATGGCTTGTCAAGAACAACTCCTTTATTCTTACCTCTATTTGATATGGGTTATACATCTAGGTACACATAAAATTTATATGGTGTTGAAGGCATAGTTTTCATGGACAAGCATGAAAAGCAAGGTGGTTGAGTTCATCTCATGGTGCTTAACTTGTCAACGAGTTAAAGAAGAGCATCAGAGACCAGCGGGTATGTTGCGTTCATTACCTATCCCAATGTGGAAATGGGAGCATATAGAATTGGATTTTGTTACAGGTCTTCCAAGAATGGTTCAGAAACACGATGTCATTTGGTTGATAGTGGATCATATTTTCAAGTCGTCCCATTTCATTCCAATTTGTGAAACTCATACAGTGGAGGATCTATCAAAAATATATATCTAAGAAGTTATAAAGAGGCATGGAGTACCAGTTTCAATCATCTCAGATAGAGATTCTAGGTTCACATATCGTTTCTAGAAATCCTTATAGAAAGACCTTGGGACTCAGTTGACTATGATCATGATGTGTCATCCTCAAACAGACGACTAGTATGAGAGGATGATACAGATTTTGGAAGACATGTTGTGGGCTTGTATAATGTATTTTGGTGGATCATGGGAGGATCATATTACCTTGGTGGAGTTCTCATACAATAATAGTTATCTGGTCTCAATACATATGGCTCTATTTGAACCATTTTATGGGCATCCTTATCATTATCCACTCTTTTGGGTGGAAATTGGTGAAACTTCCCTAGTTGGGTCAAGCATTTTCCACAAAACAATAGAGAAGATCCATTTGATTAGAAAGAGGATGGATATGGCTCAGATTGATCATTAATCTTATTCATATCACCATCGAAGACCATTTTCGTTCTTCGTGGGTGATCATGTCTTCTTGAGGATTTCTCCAATACTTGTACATCGTCGTTTTGGGAAGAAAGCAAAGTTGTCTCCTAGATATTTTGGCCCTTTCAAGATGCTCGAGTGGATTGGAAAGGTGGTATATCGATTTTCATTACCACCATAGTTCATTTCAGTGCACAATTTGTTCCATGTATCTCGGTTGAAAATGTATCATCCTGATCTTGACCATGTGATCAAATGGGATCACATCGACCAAGAGTTAGATGCTTCTTTAGTACATATCCTCGTGAGGATTGTGGATAAACAAGAGAAATTCTTTCATGGAAAAATCATCATTCTAGTGTGGGTTTTATGACAACATGGTCATATTTAGGAAGAGACTTGTGAATGCGAGAAGGAGATAAAAGAGCAGTGTCCGAAACTATTTTAGAACGGTGGGGATTATCTACGTTCTGAGGAAGGAAAGAACAATGGTGGGTAAAATGTAGTACCCCCGGTTTCTAGTATGTAACCCTTAATTGATGATTTTTATGGTTATAAAGTGAAAGTGTGATAGTTGGGAGATTTGGGAGAACTTCGGCAATGTTTTTGGAACTAAAGGGAAGTCGCACAGGAGGTACACGGTTTGTCTAACTATGCGGCCAAACCGTGTGAAATGGTAAGTTCAAGGCAACAAGCTTCGGCACAGTGTGCACATAGTTATGGAGACCATGTGAGGAATCCATGAAAGGGTCTGCCTAGGCAGTAGCTAAATCATAGTTAGTGCACGGTTTTTCTAGTCGTGCGAACTAATCGTGTTGATGGTTTAAGTAAGATCCTAAAAAAGTGGATCTCACATGTTTTTTCCTTTAAGTGGGAAGTTTTTTCTCCTAAGTGTCCATAACTCAGTATTTTAATTCTCCTAACACTATAGAAGGTTCTACCATCAATCTAGAGGCAATTTGAAGGCTTCCCTTGGTGAATCGAAGCAGTATTCTTGAGGTATGTGATCGTTCTTTGTCATTCTTCATCAATTTCTTAGATATACTTCTCCACTTCTCTCAATTTAAAAGATATATGCCCGTTATGGGTATATATAAGTTTTGGGATGCCAAATATGATGATATTTTGTCTTTATCTTGCTAGGAGAAGATATCTAAGGTGGGTTCTTGGAGAATTGACCTGGTTTTCTTGTGCGTTCTTTGTTCGTTGGAGCATTCGTCAAAACCTTCAAGGTAGGAGGCTTCTTTCATGACTCCACTTAGTAGAACCAATTGGAATGATTTCAAATTGAATGTATGGTGTAAATTTATTATTATTGGGTTGTTGAACACTTTCTGGAAACCTTCTTGAATGATGGTTGTGAAATATGGAAAATTTGGGATTTTGAATGAATGTTTTAGTTCTTGGTTTTAAAATTTGGATTTTAAAATGGGGATTTTCGTGAATTATTGGAACATTATTGGGATATATGTTTTCAATAAAAAGGAATGTTTTATTAAAATATAATGTTTATTTGAAATTTTGTATGCTTCAGTTTTCAATAAAAGTTAGTTTTATTGAAATGGTTTATTGTGGAAATGGAAAAAATTGGCACAAATGGTATTGGTGTGAGTTCATTCATAGTAGGGCCTTATTAAGGTAGAATTACCATTGGGTACAAGGTACGTGACCCTGGATTGGGGGTGTGTTTCATTGGGACATAAGGTGATTGTACGAGAGACCTCTCATGAGTATAGAACTGTCAAACGAAGCATGCATGTGGGGGTGTGTGGTGAAATATGGAATGGGTATGTAAAATGATAAGAAGAATTAGTTTTATGCTTTTATTAGTTATTTTTCTGTAAATTTAGTTTTCTATAAATTGGTTTCATTTGGTTTTATTTTTACTTGGTTGCAAACGGTTTTTGAAACTTGTTTACATTTGGTTATAAACTATTTTGGTAATTTGTTTTATATAAACTATTTTATATAATTGTGGATAAATTTTTTATCCTAGTGGTGTGAGTAGGTAATTCATTAAGGAAAACCTACTAAGTTTTATACTCACCCCTTCTTTGGCACTTTGGTGCTTTTGCAGATGTTATCTTCTAGGACAAGGGAAAAGGTAGTGTTTCCCACGTTTTGGTGCTACGTCATGATACTTGGGTTGTTCAATGATTATGGAGATTGGATCTCATGGAGCATAGAGTCTCGTGGTCTCTTGATATTCTTTAGTTTTTTATACATTGTGTAATATGATATTTGTTTTTTCTTCCTCTGTTGCACACTTTGATATGGATTTGAGATTCATGAAGCCGCTAAGTTGTCTCTCTTTTTTATTCATTCATCATTTAGTAAATGTCTTGGTTATGGTTTCATGGTTTATTGGTTTATTTTCTAAATGTTAAATCATCCCCCACTTGAATTTGAAACCCTTCTTCTTTTATTTCCAGCCTTTGGCATCTTGGGGATGTCTCTTAAGTCCAAGTAATGACTCGTTGGACTCTCAAGCCAATGAGAATTGGTGATTCATTACAACTTCCATCATATGTGTTGTTTCTTATCCAAGGCCCAACCTCCATACCATTTATTTATAAATTCTTACTTAAATATCAACCATACTGAATATAAAAACAAATGAATGAAGGCTCAGCCACAATTTTTAATTCCCACCCATCCTGAACCACTAAATAGTACCTGTAATGGCAGTTTTTTGGATGGCATCAATTGTGCCACCCAATAATCCAAAGGTAAATGACAAGTTTATAATGTTTATTGATGTATAATGGGGATATCATAACTACACAAGAAATTAAATCATTAGTGAGAATAAAATTATAAATATATAACATCGATATTTCTATTAAAATTTAAAAAAAATATGTCATCAAAAAAAATTTGAACAATTCATACTTTTAAAGGAATACATCAATAGTAGACATATACAACAACCAAGTAGACTGAACAATAGGGGTTTGACATAACCAAAAAATAACCCTACTCATAACTCGGTCCAACCCACATGCATTGTCCTAATAACCATGAAATGTATGATCATTGGAACTTTCCCTAACCAATCCCTATAATAAAATAGTATAAACTACTCATTTACCTAATTTCCATGGGTTTCCCATTAGGGTGTGAGAATAACTCAATAATCCACCACCAATTTATTCCCTTAGTAACTAGTCTATATTGGTTCATTCTGATGCGATGAAAATAAACAATTATCATTTCATTAGTTTATATTTAACAGTTCAATGATTTTATAAGAGAGAAGTAAAACACCCATTGATTCTTGGGCTCTGTAGTGAAACTCAATATTGGTCAATACCTACTTTATGCATCACTGATAAGTCTCACGTCATGTTATACACATTATCTCAACTAGTTCCATGGTATTTAACTAAATCAACCCTAGATGCAATAATATGTGGGAACCATTGTGGATCCACTGGGAATTCTATCTCAATAGGGATTTTACAGAATCCAATGGATTTGACCCTCCATATTCCAATATATCCAATATATGATTCCAAACTAATAGAATCATCCTTAACATTTTGAATAATGACTTCATTTTAATCCCTGAACCTTTCTTAGGTCATTACATCTAAATATATCAATCATAATTTGGGGAGTTTATCCCATGGTATTCAACCAGTGTATCCAGCTAAAATAAATGAAATTAATCCATGGAATTTGATATATAAGTCCATACACAAATTACTAGGGGGATCCATCGTAATGAATTTTTCATACATAATCAAATATGAATCTAATGGATCACTCAAGGAATTCGGTAAGATCACCCCTTAGGAAATATGTGGTTGTCATCACACCCTAGAATTCATCTAATTATCCTAACAAATATCAAGGATTTATCAGGACTTTTCACACTAATATAGTCTATATAGAATCCATGGAATATCTCCATGTAATTCATAGAACGTCGCCTATATAAAATAAAGGACCTCATGTCATTAACAAAAAATATATTCATTAATTTCTACAAAACAACCTCCTTAAATAATTTGGAAACGGATTCCCTTAGTTCCCCTTCACCATAATACCATAAAGTCTAATTATAAATTCCATATAAATTTAACATCTCATTATCTTCCCAAATTATATTCTAATCTCTCTACATTTAAAAATATTCGATCATTTCCAATGCTTTATTTAATTGGGTGTTAGTCACATGTTATAAAGGAAAACTAATTTTAGGTAGCTTAATGAATCTCTATTTATTCAACAAAAAAATTAAACATATCACATTTAAACATATTTCCTATGGTGCCTTCAAAAAAAATTATAATAAAATAATGCATTATGTAAAATCTGATGTCTTGTTTCAAGAAGATAATCTCATCGGGACCTCCCTTCTATTTATGTCTATTATATATTTAGGTACATGTTTAATTATAGATCACATAAAGGAAGGGTTAAATTAATTAAACTTTTATCATATTTGAAACTATTCATATCACCCAGAAGTGCAATTAAAATATTAAATAATACAATGTGATAAATTATTGGGATAACCTACCTTCTTTTTTATTCCATTACAACTTTATTCCTTGCTTTAAACTCACTTCTTGTGCTATTTCAAGTCTAAACACCATCTCAAAACCACATGTATCCCGATCACACATCCAATCCACCACATATAAATAATTTAAATAGACATGTAAATAGTTATAAAATTAAAACAATTAACCAACCAAAAAACATAGAAAAATAGTTAAATATCTAACTCGGTACTTCTTGAACACCCAAACTAATATTAATGATCCTTCAGTAGACCATATCATGCCCCAAAAACAGGCCTTTGATAAATCCCTATGATCTAAAACAAGAACCATAAGACATGATAAATAATTTATAAAAAATACCCTTGAAAAATAACTTAAATGCATAACTCCTTAAAAAATATGGATGATTATAGGGAGAATATGTATAGGGACCTCCTCAAGCTAAGATATATGGAAACCCCATTATCTTAGAATGATGTACCCATCCTCTTGGGAAAATTCCTCATAAATAAGTAATTTTGAGAACTAAAAATTAATAATCGAAATGGAGGGGAATATAGGGGATCACTAAGTGAATGTTAATTCCAAGGATCATTGATAAACACTACCAAAATCACCTATGTGGAATGTATACCATAGACATGATCAAGTATCCCTCCTCGGTAAACACGAGGTGAAAAATTAGTAATATATAGGTTTCTCCTACAAAATCTAGATGGGGTAGGATATTAATTCTTCAACTTAAAAATCCCACAAAAAATAGTATATTTAGGTAGTTTCTTATTCAACTTGCATCCTCCACCAGCATGCTAGCATATATCCACTAGATAGCTACTGGCTTCGGGCGAAAGCCCTAACCACCAAACTTGTAACCCAAACCTTCTAACTACATTTTTTCACCACCCAACACTAAAACAATAACCAAAATCTCTTATTTGAAGTGTATAAACCTCTAATATACTCTACTGATTCTTAGTTTTTTTAATTACCCATTCACAAATTTAGAAATTCAATCTCCTCCAAGAAGATAAATCTTATTCGTAATTATGAGATATTATATGAATTTTGTGAGATTAATGAAAAAATAAATCAACTAAATGATATATTTTTAGAAGTACTTTTTCAAAAATTCGTTATCTCAATTGATGGGATATACAAATGTTTATTGGTTAGTCTTAGTGGATGATAAAAATTCTACCTAATGAATCATGTTCTACGTTAGAGACTATTATACTTTACAGAAATGTAAAAAAGACGGAGGGTATATCCCTAAGAATTTTAAAGGTGGAATATGTGGTGAAAACTCCTAAATATCCTCAATTTATATTGATTCAAAAACATATTAAAGATATTAGTATTGATTTCATACCTCTAATTCTAATTATCTTTAAAAACTATCATGTAATAAACATTAGAATAGAATTCTATTCACCACAAAAGGATAAATCACGTCAAAATAAAGTTCCATTTCATTATGGATATGGTGGAGAAAAAAAATAATGATAGATTATCTTCTAATAAGTGATCATATTATAGATAACTTGAAAAAAGAATTTTCCAAATTATAGTTAATGTGAAATCAGTTTTTTATTAGAATCTAAGAAAATTCATTTCTTAAGATTAACTAAGATGTGGGACCCCACTCCCTAATAAGAATTTCTTTAGGATAAAAGTATTCATTAATCACTCTTATCGTATTAAGTGTTTCTAAATCACCTTTATGAATAATCTTTGGATTGATCTTCTAGTTCATTTAAAAAATGGGAATATATTTTTAACAATGGGGAAGAATCACCACATGGGGGAGAGTGATTTGTTTATATATATGGGGTTGAAGGTATGTGATATGTGATGGAGGATTTCAAGATGAAATGAAATTTTGTGTTATAATGTGAGAACTCATACATTTAAGATTTATTTATCACAATTAACGTGGTTTTTTTTTATCATATAGATTATTGTTGATGAATCATTAGTTATCTCTTTGAAGGAAAATGATTAGCAAGCTCTTGAGGTGTGATGGGAAAAAAGTGAAGTGGTGGTTTTTTTCAATTTGGTTAGAATTACCAATAAACCCTAAGGGTTTCACCCATACTATATACTCCTTCAATACTTTTTTATACACCATATATTTTTTGTTTTACAATCTATGTGAGGTAGTGACACATGGGAAGACTAAGGGTTGGTTTCACATTCTTTGTACTCAATATTACATGCCATGTAATCCCATAGATGTTTTTTAGAGCCATTTATTTCATTATTTGAGACCAGAATTATTTTAGGGTGTTATAGTTTTTTATACCCTTGAGGGTATTGGGTAGTATTATCTACACATCTCTGGATTTTTATCCCCTATAGAGGATTAGTCTTTGATATAGTTTGAATATCCCTCTAAGATATTGAAGTGTCACCCTTTGTCATTCCATCCTATAACCTAGGTGGTGTTTATGGAATTGGGGTGACATCCATGTGTGAATTATTGATCATCCATATAGATATCTATTTTAGTATGGATCATAGAATTGTTGTCATATAATCCCCCGCATAGCTGGTTGATCTAGATTGGGTTTGTGATGTCCCCTATCGGTCCTAGGTTTGATCCCCTATCTCAGTATTGATAAATTCTATGAATAGTGAGATTTATTGTGTGGGGTCCAATGATCATCCACTCTTAGAAGAGTTTCTCAGTTGATAGATTGAATCATGGTTTGTGTTCTACCATAATGAGAATTTTCTACACTCTTCAAGAAGAATCAGGTGGTAAGTAGTTTGGTTGAGACCGATTAGAGGTGAAGTGTTCTTCCTGGGTATATTTTTGAATTTTTTATACTTCTATTTCAGTATTAATATTATTATATGACTAATCATTATTCATTATTGTTAGTGATTTTTGGGTTTTCTACTCAGTATTATTATACTCACCCCTCCATGTTCTCTTCCTGCACTTGTGGTGTCTTATGTAGATGACCATTCTTTTTATGGAGTCCTAGAGGGACCAAGACCATATAGTGTTTAATGAGATATATATACCAATATATTTTCCAGTGGTTTCACTGAAAATAGTCCCATCCTTCATTATAAGTTCGACATATTTTCATTTTTGTTTTTGTGGTTTTGTATATCGACCATGCTTTCTAGAACCTTGATATTGTACAATGATTGTGGGATTATATTTGTATGCATTCACTGTTATTATGGTATTTACATTTCTTCATTGAATTGGATTATAGGTATATGTGTGTGTATAGGTACAGTAATATAATTCCACCCATGTGTGTGATATGCCTAATCAGCACTAGTCTTTAGCACCTAGCATATTGGATGTAGGATTGGAGTAGTCATGGTTCAGGCCCAATTGGGCCGAGTCATGAAAGGGTTGTATTATAAAAGTTGGTTCAATGTTATTATTGGATTATTTGTTATTGGTTTGGGTTTTTTGGAAACAATTTTAAGTGATTCTATTTTTTCTTTCAGGACATGGACTCTAGTGTTGGTGTAGCGGTGGCCCCTTTCATACACCAAGACTCAAGTTACCTGCCTATTGACTCAGTAGATGAAACCTTTAGTTACAATGAAAAAATTTATACATGCATCATATATGAATGGTTAGTGTTTTCCATGTATATCATGAGTCATATCCCAAGATATACTCATTGAACATGGTATTTCTTGTTTATTTCAGGATACCTCAGTAATGACAGCCTACAAGGATTCCACTACATGATCATGAGGATGATCCACTGAGTGATGAGGCTTCACTATATGGGAACATACTAGAGATACTACCTATGAGTGTTTTACCAGCTATACCACCACCCATTGAGTAGTATATAGAACTCGTGGTGGTGGATGATGATACACATAGGCTAGGTGGCCTATATGAGTTCCAGAGTTAGTGACCTCCAGGGTTTCAGGATGAGCCAGATGCTCAGGTGGCTGATGAATGGATAGAGGAAGTCACTCAAGTTTTCTATCTTGTTTTAATCCCTACTTATTAGATGAAGTTCCTTATTGTAAGTCCTTTTCATGGGTTCCTATTAAAAAATGTGGATATTGGTGACTTAGTAACATGACGGGACAACTATATATTGGCCAGGCATGGAGCGTCATTTTAGGGAGGTGTATTGTCTTTCCACATTATGACCAGTGATAATCGAAGAACTTTTGTATATTTAGTAGGGTAATATGATTGTGAGGGAGTATTTGGGAATTATTAATGTGCTCTGATGGTACTACATAGATATGGTGTAGGGTCCATTATTTAAATAATAGATCATTGAGAAGGGATTGCATAGGGATATCATAGCTACAGTGATATCTCTCAATATCCCCACCTATGTTGGGGTGCTTTAGTGGGCGATAGTGGTGGAGAGCTTCTTGAAAGAGTAGGAACTGTAGGTTGGTACTGATAGTGGGAAACCAAGAGTTGAATGCTTTAAATTAGTTATCCAATGGAAATCGTAGGGATTTGATAATTTTAGACACTTCAGGATATAATCTCAGGATATAGGATTAGTGGTGCAAGGATCTCAAGATGTCTCAAGTTAGTTAAAATAGATGAAAAGTTTCTCTTACGACGATTGGGGGAATAGTGTATTTTATTTTTTGACCCATCAAAGAGCTAATCAAGAGATCTTTGAGGGACCAACGAGGAAGAGGAAGAGGTAATAGTATGTATTTTTTCATGTTGGAATACATGGAAGATAGGAAGGTTGAGAAGAGTGAGTTATTCAAAGGTGTGAACTATTTCCACCACCACCACCATGAGGTCCATGCCCAACTCAAGTAGCTTGTGGTCAAGGATGAATCTAGTTATAGGCTATGGAGACTTATGACCCTGAGGCACCATGTATTATATGAGGTATCATCTATTTATTTTTTACCATAGATATAGTATCAAAATACATAGTTGAATGTTATTCCTTTCTCTCAACTTCTTGAGATTTAGACATAGAGACTTTGGTTTACCATTTAGATTAACTTTTATTCTTAGAGACTCCAAAAATAGGTAACTCATTGATTGAAACATCTATAAATAGTGACATTTGATTATTTTAGGTGAGTTCTTCATATTGGATATATTTTTAGGAGTGATGAGGTCATCTAATTTCATCTTAGGTGTGGAATTTTTATCCATAGTCAATGCTATGATTTATTGTTTTAGGTGGAAGATGTGGTGTATCTATAGTGATACAATGAGGTATTCCTTTATGGGAGAAAAGGAATCCATAAGGAAGCTAGATAGTATTAGTCGTAAGATAGTTAATCTTAATACATGCTATTTGGATAGAATTACTATTGGATTTATGGATTATATGTCCTACCAGATCTTTGTGGGGGTGGAGGATTATGGGGAAATATTTCCGAAGGATGATCTACGATTACCAAACCACTGAGAGTTAAACTTATTAATTTAAATATAACCCAAGATGACCCTGATATCTATACTATCATAATTAATTTCTCTCATAGAGATTCATGGGTTGAGAGTGTGGTTAGAGGACTTTAAGAAAAATAAATCATATCATTGACTCTAGATAAAAAATTCATTAACCTAATCACATAAAAACATAAACAATTTAAATAATGAATATGGATGAAAAAATTGGATCATTTCCCAGTAAAGCATGAGTAACACCAACGAATTTCATCTTAGATGGTAAATAATTTTGAAATATAACTTAAAAACAATTTTTTAGGAAATTATCCTTTCTTATTTGAAAACATTTTCTTTTATTAAAATTATGTGAATTTTGAAAATAAAACATATTCCTTGAAAATAAAAAAGGAATATTGTAAAGGAAACATCAAATCATTATAAAGTCATGACAGTTAAGAATTCCATTCATTCCATATAAGTTACAAGAAAAAATTCTTCTTGTAATTTTGTGGAATAGTCACAAAGTACCTTGTTTGGAAAATGAAAAAAAGGTTCCATTCAAACCATTTAGTAAAAAGAAAAAAATGTGTAAAAAATACATCAAAAATTCAATGGTGAATATTAAAACATTTTTTTGAAAACATTTTTAGAAAACATAGACATTGGGGATAAATATTCCTTAATAGAGACTTAAAACAAAATAGTCCCTAATATTGAAGAGATTATGAAATAAATACTCATCATGTTATAATTAGTAAAATCGAATTCCCCATAAAGTAGAGAAAATTATCAAGATATGAATATATAATAATATTAAAGATAATTCTAATAATATAAATTAATGGGTAGTATATACATCACGAATAAGAAATAATTAGTTTATAATCCATACGCTCTACATAAAAATAGTGAGAATAACTTCATTACATTATGTCTTGACTCTATTCAAACTCATTCAAACCTCATGTATAATAAATATAATTTTATTATTAATCTATAATAGAACTATATTAATTTATGGAATACCATATATGATTTACTTAAGCTTTTATATAACTCATTTTTTATTAACTCCATGTTAAAGTTATGTTTTGGTGATAATCGCCTTGTTAATCGTCCATAATTTGACTTGTTATTATTGATTATCTCACATAGATAATGATTTAATTTTTACAAAATGTAAAACATGATACAAATATATTATATGTTAATTATATAAGTATTTATAAAAATATTTAATGATAAATGAAATACAATGTTGAGGGAGATAGTAGTCTATATGTACGCATGAATGTTGTTTTCATTTTTTTTCAAGTTAAAAGAAATGAAATTATAAGATATATTGTCATTAAAGAATAATTTTCAAATAATATATAACATATATATTCATAAAATCTATTCTTATTACCATCCCTATGAAATATAGGTGAATAAAGAATCACATCGCATCGTGGAGATGGTAAGCCATACATACGCACGAGCGATGTTATCAATATCCCAAAATATTAGATAGTAAAAAGGTAGACATGATATTATATTCACTGAAGTATAATTATATTATAAATATCATATATAAATATTAAACCCATAAATACACTCAATCATAAAATATGGTGAGGAAAAATTGATTACACCATGGCGTTGAGACAGTAGGTTGTACGTACGCAATCGTGCTGATTTTATTTTTTTCATAGGATCGATGAAATGTGTAAAATGATTGTACCATAATTATAATAAAACATCAGCATTTATAATATACTATAGTTATTTAATTATTTTTTAAACAACATAGTAAGGGAAAGTATACAAATAAAATAACTTGAACGAATTGTTAAAATAATTTTCTCTTCTTCAGTGGAATTCCTTTGGATATCCTCTTAGGGACACTAGGGTTTATATTTTTTGAAGATAAGAACCATAGAAACATAAATAATAATTTTTTTAGGAGTACTGTTCTAGGTTTGGTCTATCTATAAGACTCAATGTGGTGTGAATAAGTGAGTGAGGAGGTTCCCTTTTATAAATGAGGTGATGGGACTTTTGGAAATCATCAAAATATTAAAAATTTAGAGGGCTGTTAAATGAAACAAAATCCACCAAATGAGATATATATGAATGGTGTAAGATAAATTAGATTATATATTATCTCCTTGGTGATTATTTTTCATTTTTTTATTTTTAAATAATTAAATAACAAATTAATTCAATAAGATATCACTATTTTCAATTTTAGAACTATTCATTAAATATAACATCAAATACATCAAGACAAAGTGGGAATTCAAATAAAATCATTATGAGTTCTATAATATCTCTTATAGTTCTATTAAATTAGTTATATTCATTAAATAATCAAAAATATATCAAAATTAGTATATTAAAACCAATTATTATATTTTTTAATTAAATAAATATTGTTTTAGAATTGAAGGATATTTTAAAGTAATTATATAACTAATAAAAGTTAAAAATAAATTTATTTACTGAAAATAATTTTATTTATATCAAAATTTATATTTATATTTGTTCATATATTGATTTTTTCTCAATGTGGACTCATAAAAAAATATTTAATACAAGAGAGTGATACTTTCTAACCATCTTTAACATTAAATAATATATAAGTTATTTTCATGAAATAGTGTCCATTAAATAACTCCAATTCGATATTAATGTGATAAATATTGATTAGTATTCATAAAATAAATTTTGGACATGTTTTTGTTTTATTTTAATCCTTGTAATTTTGATTTACCCTTAATTAATCTACTATAATTTTAATTATGGTGAAAAAATTTAAAAGACTAAGCGGCTATAAATTATTACTTATATGCAATAAATTTTCCATAAATGAACAATATATAACTAATTAGACATTATTATAATTTCTCTATATTTTGAAATATTTTTTTTATTTTTAATAAATTTAAAAAAATATTTTTTTATATAATATCATTAGTGTCAATTTTGACACTTTTGAAAACATTGTCTTTGAATAATATAAAAAAAGAATGACAATTTCTAAAAAAACCATTTGCCACTCTTACAATGTCATAAACACCTATAAAACTCATGGATAACCATTATTAATAAAAATTTTAATTATTTTAATATTTTTAATATCATTTATTTGTTCCTTTAATTAATTAAACAATTACTACATCACATTATGTCACCATTTATGTTAATTATTTTATCACTGAAAATCATAAATAAAATATAAAAATGTTGATAAACATTTTATATTTCAAATTAATATTTATATTCTAATTTATCCTCTATATAACCCTATATTAAATATGTTATAGTTAATTAAAAATATGAGTATGTCATTTTTAACATATATTTAAATAAAATATAATAATTGTCATATTCTCACCCAACTAGTATGAAAAGGTTGAAATTTTGGATGAAGGTTTACTGTAGTCGAAACCCATTTATCCAATGAAATTATGACAAGTGTTTGGGTAATTCTATAATAATATAATATTAATTTTTTCTTTAATTATCTGATTTAACCTTAACTGTTTAAAATAAAAAATTAATATAGTTTTTATTCATAATATCTAAAATATTATTTTTATCCTATTAGAATCTAAATATCATAATTATTAAAACCATTTAAACCCATTTTTCTAAATTCAATTCACATAAGCGGAAAAATTAAGTTTACGTTAATCACACATACGTGGTGAGAAGGCAAGTATAAAGAACGTTCAAAAGTTAAATAGGGTTTTATATCTAATTTCAATATAAAAATGATTATAATGACCTTGATTTTATTAATATATGTATAATTGATCGATTTTTACTTTAAAAATCAATTCAATGTATAATAATTCATTAAAAAAGTAGGCGGTTTTTAAATACATTGTAGTATTTTTCACTATTTATCAAAAAAAATAAAATTCTGAGAAAATTACTAATGATTCACCCAAAGTTAATTTTTACATTAAAAATTCAAAAATAATTTTTATTTTATAAAATTAAATTTATCTTAGTTTCTACAATTAATTTTATTATTTTTCACATAAGGACATAAACAATAGTTTTTTTAAGAAAATGGTATTTCTAAAAATATATAAACATTACCAAAAAAATATACATTTCTTTATAAATATGTTTTATTTATGTGAAACCATTTAAAATAATATTTAAAATTAGTTATTACTATTTATATTACTATATTTAATAGATAGGTTATAAATATCACATTCAAATAATTATAATAGTAAACTGTTGTTTCACAGAAACTCAGTATTCCATGCAAAGCAAGTAAAGTCGGTGTTGTGTGTATTCAAGATTTAAATTGGTCTTTTTTACAACGTACTACAAACATTGTATTTTTATATAATAATAAAATCAATATTAAGTGTTGTGTAAAGTGTAAGATATCAAAAATATTAAATTAATTCAAAAAATAATAATTCACAAAATCATGGGGTGTTACATTCTACCCCCTTAAAATGAATTTTTCCCTTGAAATTCGTTTGAGTTGTCAATGATTTAATACATGATAGTTCCATTCATAGAAGACCATGTCGTAAAAATGAATAATAAAACATCCCTTTTAAAAATGAATGTTATAAACATTATAATTCCCTTAAGTAACTCATAATTGGTTTTCCACATAAAATAATATAGGTGTAAAGTGAAAACCATCACATGGAAGTGAAATCTAACTATAAATTCATGATAGAGAGTAATATAGAACATGGGTAGTATAATGTAAACAATCATAAAGACATAAATTTCTAATGAATTAAGGGATTAATTGATTCATTGGTAAAGAAGATACTAGTATAATATTTTCTTTATTTTAAGAAAATTTCTCTAGAGTTAAATAATTTTTCAAGAGTTGAAATACTTACTTGATTTCAACATAATATTTCCCTTATCTATGACATAAAAATTTACACTATGTCTCTTATTCTAAGCAATGAAGGTGAATTTTTCATTATTGATGCCTTAGCATATCATGATATCCATAAATATAATTATAGGTCATTATATATTTTTTTATCACAACAAAAAGGTTATCACAAGTTATCAATTATGAATAAGCCCACCTATGGTGAGATAAAAATTTAATATCACATGCTTCATCATATGGATAACTTAAACATCCTAGAAATATTGATAAAATATGAATGTCTGAAACATTAGAAAGAACCTCACAAAATTTCTCAAAAAATAATCTTGGCATAGATATCCTATATATCATAAATTATCTCTAATTTTTACATAACAAACATGTGAATACATTCATCATATATTCTCTTAAAACATGGTAATTACATAAATTGAATCAAACATTTTTTCTTATTTCTAATATTATTTTTTATAATCCTTCAGTCCAAAAAATTGTAAACATCATCCATGATTGCATAAGACACCTATCAAGAAATCATTAATTAGATCCAAGTTAACTAGTTTCATCCAATTTACTTATTATAATTCAAAATATAATTATCCAAAAATCATTATCATAACATAGTTAACATATAAATGGTTATATATCCCTTAATAAAAATATTATATTTCCATTAAATGACATTTTATTTTAGCAACTCCCTTTAACATAACCTTTTATATCCTTAATAAAAAGCTTATACTTTATTCATCCAACTTTATTGTTAAACCATTACCCATGATTCATCATATTATTCCTTAATATCCGTTTCCCATAATATAAATTATTTTTTAAGGTACCTAAACCTCAATCTAATAATGCTTCTTACATTTAAATTGAACAATACTATTTGAACATCTCATACCTTTCACATGTAATTCTCGGTCGCTTTATCTTTAATAGTCTAACTAATAATCATACCAACTTCTAGATTCTCTTCATGATATTTCCAATTACAAAATTTATTTTCATAATGCTCATACTTTTGATATCTGAAACATTCAATGTTATCCATGTTCCATCAAGTACCAGCTATTGACTAAGGATAGAAAGAAAAGTGTGGGAAACAAAAATCATAGATAAAAAAAATCAAGGGAAATTACTTATTATATTTTAATCTATAACACCTAAGGCTTAATCCTAGGTTATTCGTGATTATTATGAAAACTATAGGATTATAACCTATATTTATACTTTTACATAGATACATCCCTTGAAATATCTTTAAAAATATCCCTAGGGATATCACTATGGTTTTTTAATCATAGATTCAAAAGGTTGACTAAACCTTTCCTTTAATACTAACTACAGTGTCCTAGGCATGACGTATATAGATATTACATCCATTTTTATGAATACTAATTGTATTACAGAAATACATGCTTGAGGGACATGATAGTTTATTGTATTTGGAAAGATGGAAAAAATATTATAACTTGGTGAAATATATTCATTTATTCCCATACAAATCTCCCACTTTCATACTTCTACCAAAAATATTTCTTTATAACCTAGGGAATAAAACATCTGAAAAGGGTAGGCTTAAATGCTCAATAATCGTAAATAAAATAGATATATAACATGAGTATAAGGTTTTGAGATGATGATCAAAACAATAGAAGATTAAACTCTGAATATCAAAGATCATAATCATCATACATGGTGAGGAGATATTTAAGTTCATAAGACTTAAATCTTAAGGGAAACAAGGAATAAGATAGGAATGAAAAATGTAGGAATAAGACTTCAAATTTATGGTATCCACATATGAATATAATATCATTACCTACAATTCAAGGTGAAAATGCCAAAACATAATTGGGCACTTCATCAGGACTACACCCACTGGGCTGGACACACCACCATCCCCAGTTGCAGTCCTTTCCTTGTAAGGGTTTGGGTTTCCCAATATTCAAAAAGTGGATCGGGTTATCAATTCTTCCCACACTGGATTAGGTTTCCCTATCTTTCCATAGTGTAATAATCCCATCAACTTGTTCCCACCATTATCACATGAGACAAAAATATTTACCCAATTCATTGGAGGGATATATAGGTCACACTCATCTCATAATAAAATAATACATATGTGTTCCACAATATCATAAAAGATCATATCATAACCCATTAAAAGAAATGGGTATTATAAACATGTAACCATATCATAACCTATTGAAAAATATATAGGTTTTATAATCAATTCATCAAAATCATAACTCGTGATAAGAAGTGGTTTTCAAAAGCATATAACCCATGAAATATAAACGGGATTAAAAAACATCATTCCATTAAAACATAAACCATTCAAATAATGAATATGAATAGAAACTGTGGATAACTTCCCATTAGGGTATGAGTAACACAAACATATTTCATCTTTTAATGGAAATAATTTTCAATGATCACATGAAATAATTCTTGAGGAAAATATCCATTCTTCTTTGAAAACATTCAATTTTCTAAAAATGATGAAAAAATCAAAAAAAATCATTTAAAATAACCATGGAATATTGTAAATGAAATATCCATGCATTATGGAATCATGATGGTGAAAAATTTTGTTCATTCCATATAAGTTAATGAATGATCCCAGTCAGGATAATTTTATCACTGAGAGGGGGAGGGGTTGAATTAGTGATACTTTTTATTTTATATTTCCTTGAAACAACCTTTTCCTATTGTTAAATATTTCATTCCCTATTGAGAGAAATTCAAGCAGACATCCATAGGAATAAAGATATTTATTAGGTTCACTATTCAATAATAATAGATACATCATTATTATGGTTTGGAAATAATCTGATACCACGCAATCTACTAGAAATATATCTTTTTGTGGAATAAAACAAATAGGATATACCCCTTCACTCATGTATCGCATTGAAAACAATAAAAAGTTCATGTGAATCCTCTTAGAACAAATAGGGTAAAATTATTTTATTGTAACAACTCATGTTACCTGTTCTTCTTTTCAACTTCCATAATTGTATTCTTTGGAATAAAATTATTCAATTTCTTACCCAGAATATGTTATGAACTTCAAGGACTTTGATATAAAATTCAAATCTGATTGCTCAATATGATTCTCCAAATCTGATATGGCCACTTCGATTATTCAGATTTGATATTCAAATATGATTGTTCAATATGATGGATTTGACATTGAAATAATACAATTGAGACAATTCAGAAAACCCTCTTCCTTAGTCTATAAATCCCAATATTGAAGTTCTGATCTGATTATCCATCTCAATACCATGACCATCCAAATATAATGACAAGAATAATACGATAGATAGTTGAATATGGTGAACACTGAATATTATGATTAGCTAAACAACATGGAAATCTTGTCTCTTCACCTTTTAGTTATCTCTATTGAAACTTATTAAAAAAAGTCTTAATACATAAAAATTATTCTCTCCCTAGAAAGTTAGAGATTCTCTCTATTCCTATGAACATTACAACCATCATAAAAAGTTAAAGTACTTTATCAATTTATAGGTGACCCAAAAGTGGTTTTGTTAGGTATTTCAAAAACATTACCACTCAACCAGAATACCCAAAAACTCAATTTCCCTCAAATTTTGGGTGTATTTATGACTTAATAAATGATTATAGAATATTCTTGGGTCCTTTTTAAACTTCATATCTTCTCTAGACATTATTTATCAAATTTTAGTCTAATTCTAATTACCCATTCCAATTACCTCAATCTGATTTCTTTAATATTATCATTAAGATGAATCTGTACCGATTCTGATACAATGCATCTTGATCTGATTAAAGAAATAAAACATTTTCTTAAAATATCATGATCCCCCGTAATAATACATTTACCCATTTCCTTCATCTTTCAAATTCAAAACTCTTCCATTGACAATTCATTCAACCACATTAAAAGGTTCACTATATTTATGAATGATCTCTATCATTATGATTTTCATTTTCTTCAACTCAATACCATTTTCCATCAATTTTGTTGAAAACAATCTTTCATGAATATGATGGTTTTCCAAATACAATGGAATGGTTCATCAACTTTAACTATAGCAATTTTTCTCTTTTAAAAACTTCATCTTGTATCTTGACGTGCTTCATGACTATGAAAAACGTTTCACATCAGCTTTACAATCATCTTACTTCCAATGGAATTTATTATAACTTCCCAAAAATCTAAAATCTAGATTTATTTACAAATCATCCTGAATTTGATTGTCAATAATTCAACTGACCTGAATATGATAGACATAAATATGTTTATCATGATTAGGATCAGGCTGAATATAATCACCATCCTATTTTCTCTTTCCATCCATATCTGATCAATCTGAATATGATTGAAATCATCTTTTTGACTCCTCATTTCTTTTATCAGGCTTTCATCACAAGATTTACCACAATATTATTATTTATTATAATTATAAATTTTAAAATCATCTCACATTCGATTATCATAGTAATACAGACTATAAATCTCCCATAACGATCAATACATCCTTTCCATATTCAGAGTGAATCTGATGACCACTTATTTCCAGCCATCTTATTCTAAATATGATGGTCCTCTTCAAGCATTGTAAGTCTGATTATCTTGAGTATGATGGAGAATAATATTTTTAGCAAATATAAAGTGATATTATTTTTCTTTCTTCTAAATAATCCTTTCCTCTTTCTTAAACCATCTTGACAGAAAAATTACTACATCTGAAAACAATCACCATCACCATCAGATTGATCCTAACAATCTCTCCCTTTGAATTTTTTTTCAACAATGTTTCATAAATAACTGAACTTTTTATCCCTAATAAATGGTTTATGTTCCAATAATTCTAATACTATGTGATCTAACTCATTTTAGGAAACAAGAATGGTTGATAGAAAAACCATACTATCGAAAAAAAGTGATTATGAAAACCTTTCCAATTTTTCCTCCTTAGCATGTATTCCTTTCTTCAACTATCCTAAAACACAAAAATTTCTTTCTTAAAACCAGTCTAACAAATAGATATAATAGTTCATACATAATACAATGTTGAATTCACATCTTACCCACAACTCTCCCTTTATAAATTCCTTTTTAGGATACATTTATGAAATTATTCAATTCTCTCTATTGACAACACTTTCCAAAGTTAATATGAGAGAGGGGAGAAAAACATATACTGAATCCTCATTGAGACAGAGGTTGGATGCACGTGGTTAACCTCAATTTAGAAATTATTACTTCGGTAATGGTTTTTTGAAAATGTTATAAAACTATTCCAATGTAGGAACATACTCTAACATCAATTCATTCTTCTCCACATGCTCTTTAATGAAATGATATTGGATATAAATATATTTTGAATGATATTTTTGACCTGGATTCTTGTTGAGATTGATTTTAATTTTATTATCACAACCAAAGAGAAAAGTAAAATTCACTTTAACAAGTAAATATTCAAATTGTGTTTTCACACACATAAGTTGAGAAGCAGCTTGAGCGGAAGAAACATACTTAGCTTTAGTCAGACTGAGAGTTACTGAATTTTATTTCTTTGAATG
Organism: Viscum album; assembly: GCA_963277665.1. Classification (NCBI taxonomy): domain Eukaryota; kingdom Viridiplantae; phylum Streptophyta; class Magnoliopsida; order Santalales; family Viscaceae; genus Viscum; species Viscum album. The sequence continues at coordinate 448,873,224 of OY728147.1, forward strand.
AAAATTATCAAAATTAGTTCTTAGAAAGAATACTCCACAATATGTGGATCTTATATCATCAATATTTCTTTACCAATTAGAATCTAAATACTTAAACAAATCAATACTATCCGAGATTTCAAATCTAATTACAAAATTTGGTAAGTCTTTGATGTATCTGATAAATATTTTTACATATATTTAATGTGATTATTTATAATCGCTATAAAATATGGAACATAAATTAACAACATGAACAATTTCGGGTCTTGAGGTACTCAAATATAATAAACTTCAAATCAGTTTTTTATTTTCATTTTGATCAACTTCTTTTCCTTGAAAATATTTTGTCAACATTATTCCCTCTAAAATTAGTGTATAAATAGGTTTTGAGTTTTCCATGCCAAACCAATTTGTAAGTTCTTTAAATGCATTTCATGAGAAATAAAAATATATTTATTCTTCTATAAAATGTGTAACAAAAAATTTATTTCTTTTCCCCCAGCATGAAAATTTCAAATACCTTTTTTATATATTTAGAAAATCTTTCAAAACATCTTTAGTCATTCCCAAAAAAAATAATATCATAAACATAAACAATTACAGTAATGCAATACCCTTGAATTTATCTCACATAAATATTGTTATCAGCTTTTCCTTTCTTGAAACTTATCTTCCTTAAGAAACTATCCAATTTTCAAATACCACACTCTTGAAGGTTATTTTATCCGATACAAATCCTTATTCAATTTTCACACATATCTTTCATCTTTCCCAATAACAAATGAATAAGGTTGTCCAATATAAACTTCCTCATCAAGATCACCATTCAAAAATGCGGATTTGAAATCCATTTGAAATATTTTTTAACCTCATTATGCAGCAATAGAAATAAAGATTATAATAGTTTATAATCTTTCCATCGGAGGAAAGGTTACATCAAAATAAATACCTTTAATTTGTGAATACCCTTTACACACAAATATTGCTTTGTTTCTTATCACTTTACCTTCTTCATTCAGCTTGATCCAGAAGACCCACTTTGAGCCAATAATAATTTTGTTTTCTGAATTGGTTCCGAGTTCTCATGTATTATTATTTTTAATCTGTTATAATTATTCATTCAAGACTTGAACCCATTCCAAATACTCAAAATATTCTTTTACATCAATTGGCTCCACTTTTGAATAAAAGAACTATGTGTAATATCATTTTTTGTTTTTCTTGTTTGAACCTGTTGATGTTGATCCCCAATGAAATTTTGAGATTCCACATGCTTCCTCATCCAAGGATGATATTTTAGAGTATCCTCCTAATCAATGAAAAATACTTGAGTCTAATTCTTCTTTTTGAGGAATATTATAGTGTTCTGTATCCTTATTAGAATTGTTTTCAAAAATATTTTTGATCTTAATCACCTTCCTTGTCTACCTGAATACACTTTTCTTCTTTAGATCATTCATTTACATTAAAATGAATGGAATCAAATTTTCTTCAAATTTCATTGTTTAAACATATTTATCCTCTTCATTCAAGATAATATCCAACAAAAATTTCATATTCAACTTTTTTTTCAAACTTTCCATAGTTTCTACCTTTCTCTTTTACAATACATGGACTCCCAAAAACTCTAAAGTGTTTCAAACTTTGATATTTTCCATAAAAAATTCATATGGATTCATTCATGATCTTGAACTATATAAAAATCTATTTTGAATATAAAAAAAAGTACTCATGTATTTCCAATAATTGTAATGAGAAAGACCATGTTCAAGAAACATAGTTCATCCCATTTCCACCAAACTTATATTCTTTCTTTCAGAACCCCCGTTTTTTTAGGAGTGTATGGTGAACTATACTCATTCCAAATATCATTATTTTTCCAAATAACATTCCATTTTTCTTCTTCTATATTCACCACCACTATCAGTTCTCAACTTCTTCACTGAATACTCATACTCCTTTTCATATTTCCTTCAAAATAAATTAAACAATTTCAAAGAATTTGATTTATGTTTCATATACATAACATAAGTGATGCAAGTAAAATAATCAATTAAAGTGATGAATTACTTATATCCATTTTTGATTTTTTTCCCATCATCCCACAAATATTGGAATGAATCAACTGTAGGGGTTGTTTTGAACAAATCTCAAATTTCTTATACACAACATTTTTAATCCTTCATTTCTAAAAAATAGTGAAACAACAATATGTCCTTCTTAGAAAATAATTAATATATCGGACACTATCTCTATTTGAAAATATGATCATGTTTCTTTGAGACATGTTTCTTAGCCTTTTATTCCGCAATTGATTCTCTTCCACCATACTCAATTACAAAGAGTTTTGTATTTCACAAACCTGAAACAAGATTCATTTTCTGTATTGGCCTCTTGGAACTATCTTTCTATCTTATTAAAATTTCACAAAAAATCCATATTTTCAGAATATAACTTTTTTACCTTCATCGCACAATTGTGAAACAGATAGAAAATTGGGTTTTGGCCCATTAAAATACAAATTTTTCTTAAATTTCATCTTTTATTTTCCAATGATGTATGACCCAACACATTTGATTTTCAAGGATTCATCATTGAAAAATATCATTGTTCCTTATTTAAATCATTTCAAATTCATAAACAATTTAAAATCCTTTGTCATATGAGAAGAACACCCACTATCAAGAATCTAGGGTTGTTCCCATTTTTTTACTTTCATTTCAATTTCAACAATAATAGTTTTTTCTTCTTCCTTTTCATTATTCACTTTCGGACTTTGAGAATTTTTAAGATACTTTTTTTGAACCGGTAAAAATACAAGAAAACCTTTTTTATGGTTTCAAGTTTGTTCACAACTTTAAAAATAGTTTCCAAAGGTTGGAACCTATTTTCATCTTTACCATAACCTTCTCAGGTTTCATCAAAACAAATTTCTTAGATATCCTTTTTTAGGAAATTGAATCCCCTCAAACATTTCCTTCCATACCCTGTGGAATAATGATAATGTAATTTGTTGAACCAAAACTTATGTTTCATATGTCTGAATCAACCACAATACAAGTAGTAGAAAAAGAATGAGTATTTACCTCTGAAGCTTCAAAACTAACCGAAATTTTGAATATGTTTCTCAGCAGCCTTCTTGTCTTTCTATTCTAATCCACCAACCTTTTTCTTATCAATCAGAGTCTTCATTTTCATTTTATCTATATAAGATCTAGAATTATTGCAAACCTTTACGAATTCTTAATTTTTGGAATCATTATTTTTAGTGTCTTCTGAATTCCCAACATTGATGGTTTTGGCCACATACATAACTTTCCCAGCTTTCTTCTTTTCATAAAAAAAATTCATTCTTTCTACTCAACCTTTGTAGATAACTTTTGTTGAATATTCTATGGTTTATTTTTTGGATAACTCTCACCCACTTGAGAGATAGAGTTTTCAAAAGTTGTATATATATATTCATCTTTAGAATGTTTTTGTTGTAAAAGTTCTCAATCTTCTTCTTTTTCCTTCTTCTTCAGCTCCAGATCCTCATTACAACTCTTTTCTTACCCAATATATTTCTTTATGTCGTCAATTTATTTCATGAACTCCACCTTCTCATTAGAAAAACGTTATTTATTTCTTATTAAAGACTATTCATCTTATAAATGTTTTTCTTTTCAAGTCTCCTAATCATTCTATTACATTCTTTCAACTATAATTTCAAATGAAATTAAAGTTGAGTCTCTTATTCTTTGAAACTATGACTTTTGAATTCATCATCATGCACTATTGTAATAAAATTATTCTTAACATTGTTCTCAATAAAAGTTTCAGATTCATCAGCACTACCTTCTTATTCTTCATATTTAGCTAAGAAACATCTACTTTTGTACTTCAAGAATTTTCTTTCCTTCCCTATAGAATACAAATTTCCTATATCTCTTTGTTTCTTCTAAAATATTATTGGACTTCTTTATTATTCTTCAATATCTCATTATTTATTTCATTGAGGAAAATTAGCCACAAAATTCCCAATGTCTCTACATTCAAAAAAAATCAAGGTAAGTTTCCCTTTGTATTTACCTTTAACTATTTTCACATTTTTAGAAAACAAGGATAAAATATCATCAAAAATTTTACAAACCTCATTTTCGTAATCGGATTCACCATCTTCATATTCAATAAGAATCTTATTTTCCTTTTCTTTCATATCATCCAGGAAAGAATGTTCTCTATCAACTTTTTTTATTCTCATTTATTACCCTCTTCTCATTTCATAAGTAATGAGAGTGCTACAAAAATCTTCTAAAGATAATGTAATAGGATCTGTATCTTCTAGTGAAGAAAATTTTGCATCAAATTTATCAAGATGGATTCTCAAAATATTTTTAATTATTTTTGAATCGTCTAACTTTTCACCAAGACATCTGATAGTGCCAACAATGTCATTCATCTTAATGAAGAAGTCCATAACTGATTCGTATTCACCCATCTTCAAATATTAATACATTAATCTCAAGATTTGTAATTTTTCCTTCTTCATTTTTTTATTTCCTTTATATATTTTGTTCATCTTTTCACATATAAATTTTCCTATGGAAAAAACTTTCACCCTTAGGAATTCACCTTTAGAATGTGATGATAATAATAAAGTATTATTGGCCCTTCCATCATTCTCAAGATTATTCTTATCAATAGATGTAATAGTAACTTTATAATCAATGGGAGGAAACCCATATGTTGTGGATTCCAGAACATCATATTCAATAGAAATAAGATAATTAATAATTCTATCTATATAGATATGATAATTCTTTCCATCGAAAACCGGAATACATTTACTATTCACACAATTAAAATTCTATATCGACAAAGAATAAGTGAATGGAACCTATGTTGTGATAATAATTGAAATATCCTAGTTAGGATATTAATATCACTTAGAGGTGGAGGGGTGAATTAGTGATATATTTTATTTTGTGTTTCACTGAAACAAAATTCACCTCTAGTTAAAAATTTCATTCCCTACTGAAAAAATTTCAAACACACATCCACAGAAATGTAATTATTTACAAGGTTCAACATTCAATAATAATATATAAATCCTTGGTATGGTTTGTAAATGATCCAATACCACAAAATCTACCGGAAATAAATAATTTTGGTGGAATAAAATGAGTATGATATACCCTTTCACTTGTGTAACACTTTGAAAACAATCAAAACTGTGTGTGCAACCTCTTAGAACAGGTTTGTTAATACAATATTTTTTGTAAAAAATCATGTTACATGCTCTTATTTTGAACTTCCACAAATGTATTATTTGGGAAAAAAAATACTTAAATTTATTACTTAAAGATGGTATAAACTTCAAGGACATTGATATAAAATTCAAATCTAATTTCTATGTCCGATTATCCAAATCTGATCTTCCCACTCTGATTCTTTACATCTGATCATCAAATTTTATAGCTCAATACGATGGTAATAACTTTGATAGAACACAAATGATAAAATTAAGAACTCCTACTTCTTTATTCTGAAATTCCAAATACAAAAAATACAATCTGATTATCTAGCCCAATATGGTGACCAGTAGAATATGATGGCATACCGAATATGATAGACAACTAGATATGATGAACACTAAGTACGGTGATCAGATGAATAATTTTGAAATCTTGTCTCTTCTCCTTTACCTTCTCTCTATCGAAACTTATTCAACAATTTATTAATAGGAAAAACTTCTTCTCTCCCTAGAATGTTGGAGCATCTCTCTCTTCCTATGAACTGTACATCAGTCAGAAAAAGTACAAAGTACTTTATCCATTTATAGGTGACTCAAAAGTGGTTTTTGCAGGAATCCAAAAAACATTCCCACTCAATCAAAACACTCAAAATATCAATTTCCCTTGAATTTTGGTTGTATTTATGACTTCTTTGATGCTTCTTGAATATTCTTTAATTGTTTTTAAACTTCATCTCTTATCCAGACTTTATTTATCAAATTCTCATATGATTCTGATCACCCATTATGATTTCCTCAATATGATAAGAAATATGAATAGATGTTTATTATTATATGATGGCTCTTGATCTGATTAATGAAACAAAAAATATTCTTCGAATTTCATGCTCCCCCTTGAAAATATATCCAGCCACTTCCTTCAGAATTCCAATTCCAAACTTTTCCGTTGAAAATTCATTATAACATATTAAATGGTCAAATACATTGTTGATTGGTATCTGTCATTAGGATTTTTGTTTTCCTAAACTCAATTCCCTTTTCCATTAGTTTTTTTGAAAATATTTTTTCTTTGATATGATGGTATGCCTAATACAATGAACTGGTTTAGCAACTTCAACAATAAAAACTATTTTAATTCACAATCATCAGATTTTATTATGAATTCCTTCCTCACTTTGAAGAACACTAAATCCCATCTTTAGCATCATCTGACATCCAATGGAAAGTATTGTTACTTCCCAAGGCTACAACAACTATATTTCTTTGAAACTCAGCCTAAATACGATTGTCTATAATTCAACTGACCTGAATAAGATAGACACGAATAAAATCAGCATGATTACGATTATGATGAATATGATCACCAAAATATTTTATCTTTATATCCATATCTAATCAATTTGAATAATATTTAAAACATCTTTTTCAATCCCCCATTATTTTATCAAGCTTGCATCACAAGTTTTACCACAAACTTATGGTTTATGAGAACTCTGAAGTATCAAAGCATATTCATATTTGATTATCGTGGTCATGAATACTTTGATTCTCCCATAATGATCAAAACATTTATACATGATTCAAAGTGAATCTGGTGACCACTTGTTTACAAACATCTTCTCCTAAATACGATGGACCTTTTCAAGTATTGTAGGACTAATTCTCTTTAGTACAATGGTTAATAAAATTTTTACCAAATACAAAGTGAGGTGTTTTTCCTTTTTTCTCAAACTTCATTTATTCTTTATTAAACTATATTCACAAAAAAATCTATAAAAAATCACCTTAAGCATCATCTTGGTCCTAATAGTTAAAGGAAAACATTCTTCTCATACTTTTGTGTAAATGTCACAATGCGTCTTTTTTAGAAAAAGAAAAAATATTCTTTTCCAACCATGTAGTAAAAAAGACATAAATGTGTAAAATTTTTCATTAAAAATTCATTAGAGAATAATAAAACATTTTTTGAAATAATTTTATAAAAACATGGACATGGAAGATAAATATTCTCTATAGAAGACTTAAAACAAAATAGTCCCAAATATTTAAGAGATTGTGAAAAAATACTCATCAAATTATAATTTATAAAATCATACGCCCCATGAAATATAGAAAATTATAAGGATATGAAAATAGAATAATATTATATATAATACCCATAATATAAATTTATGGGTAGTATATACATCATGTAGAATGAATAATAATTTTATAAGGCATATGCCCCGTACAAATAAAAGTGAGACATAACTCCCTTACCTTATGTCTTGAATCTCATCACACTCGTTCAAACCTCCTGAAAAACAAATTTTATTATAATTATATCATAGAAACATATTAATGTATGTAATATCTTATATGATTTACTTAATACTTTATATTCCCACTTTTTATTAACTCCATGTCGAAGTTACATTTTGGGTGACAACTGCCTTGTTGATCATACAAGATTTGACATGTTATTCTTGATTCTATCACATATATCATGATTTACTTATTTTCATAAATTAAAACATGTATAAATATCTTATATATTCTTTATTTATGTATTTAAAATAATATAAAAAGATAAATGAAATACACTATTCATAGACATGGTAGGTCGTACGTACCCATGAATTTTGTTTTCATTCTCTTGTCGGGTAAAAAGGAAGGAAATTGAATGATATATAATCATTAAAGACTAATTTTAATGACATATATAACATATATATTCATAATATTCATCCATATTACTATCCATGTGAAATATAGGTGAATAAAGAAACACATCGCATCGTGGAGATGGTAAGTCATACGTACGTATGAACGACATTATCTTTTTTTTAAATATTATATGGTAAAAATGAAAACATGATATTATCATTATATAAGTAAAATAATATTATAAATATCATATATAAATATTAATCCCATCATAACTCTCACTCATAAATTGTGTTAATGAAAAATAGATTACACTATGGTGTGGGGACGAGAGGTCATACGTAAACTCGTGTGGTGATTTTTTTCATAGGATGGATAAACGATGGAATGTGGTTTTAACTTATTCATAATAACATCATATCATATATATGATACTGGATTTTTTTACATTATTATGGAGAAAACAACGCAATTATGATTAGGATAAGAAAACAACTTGAATGAATTGTTAAAACTATTACTTATTCTTCAGTGGAATTCCTTTAGATCTCTTCTTAGAGACACTAGGGATGGTATTTTTGGAAGATCAAAAACTATATAAACCAATATTATAAAAGTTATGCTGATTAAAAATATGTGTATGACATTTTTAACCTATATTTAAATAAAGTATATTAAATGTCATATTCTCACCTAAGTGGATAAAAAATGATATAATTTTAACTGAAGATTAATTTTAGTCAAAACCAATTTATCTAATGAAATTAGGATTAGTTTTAGGGTAATTATATAATATTATAATATTATTTTTACCATTAATTATCCAATTTACCCATAACAGTGGTAAATAATAAATTTCTAAAGTTACTATTCATAATGTCCAAAATATTAACATTATCTTATTAGACTCTAAATATCATACTTATTACAACCATGTATGACCATTTTTATAAATTCAATTCACAGAAGTGGAAAAAATAAATTTAATTCTAATCCCATAGAAGTGTTGAGAATGACAATAAAAAGATTTTTAAAATTTTCAAAGGGTTTTTATATATAATTTAAATATAAAAATGATCATAATGACCTAAATTGGATTAATATATGTAAAATTTATCAATTTTTACATTAAAAATAAATTTAATATATAATAATTCTTTAAAAAAAATTAACTACAATGTAGTATTTTTTACTATTCATCAAAAAATGAAACTTCTCAGAAAAATATTAAATATTCACCCTATGTTAAATTTGACATTCCAAATTAAAAAATGATGTTTATTTTATCAAATTAAATTTCTAATAGTTTCTAAAATTAATTTTGTTATAGTTCAGAGAAGGAAAAAAATAGTTCCTTTTAGAAAACTGTATTTCTAAACATATAAAGACATTACCAAAAATTAAACATTTCATTATAAATATTCATTATTTGTGTAAAAACATCATAAATAACATTTAAATTTAGTTCTTACTATTCGTATTAAAATTTTAAATGGCTAGGTTATAACAATATCATTTATATAATTATAATAGTAATGTGTTGTTTTGTAGAAACTCAGGGTTGTGATTAACGAAAGCCAAGTGGGTGTTGTGTGTAGTGCAAGCTTAACATGGTGTTTCATATATTGTTATCAAATAAACTTTTTTATGATAAAAAAATCTATATTTAGTGTTTCTTCATTTGAAAAATATAAAAAAAATTGATTAACTTCAAAAAATTAAATCAAAAAATCTCAGGGTGTTATAGGGAATCTCATATATCCCCTTTGTAAGTACATATATGTGTTGTGAAGATATAATAGTACCTATTAAAGCAACTTTTTTCTAGGCATAAAGAAATATTTTACAGGGTTTTCTCTCGATGACTGACTTTTCCATAAGTAAAGGTTGAGAACAATGTTCCAGCATTTATAGCACAACACTATGAGGTACTAGAGTTGATGTGTGATGGGATATCTTGGCGGTGTTAGCATAAACATATTGAGGGCATGATTCCATATGGGTGATCATAGATTAACTCACAAGGTTATCCTAATTCCATGCTACTCAAGAATAGATTTCAGTAGAGATCTTGATGTTTTTTTACATGAAGATGGTAGTTCGGATCCATGGGGTTCCCTCAAAGATCATTTCAAACCATGATGACTGCTTCACAACATGATTGAGGTGAATATTTCATGAGGACTTTGGGACACAATTAAGTTTGAGCATAGTGTTTCACCCCCAAACTAACTGCTAGACTGAACGGACTATTCTAGTATTGGATTCCATGTTGGATTCTTGCATATTTGATTTTACTCATAGTTGAAAGGATCACTTACCCTTGATAGATTTTTTATTCAGAATGAGATTCCATTTTAGAATTGGTATGGAACCATTTGAGGCCTTGTATGGGTGACCCTATGGATCACCAATTTTTGGATTGATCATGGTTTGTTAGAACTCAAGGGCCTAGAGTTGGTGTGATCCATGATATAGATAGTGTATTTAATCCAATAGTGGATGAGGATGGAAAAGATCCATCAGAATTCCTATGTGGATGGACGACATTGTTCTTTGGTATTTGAGGTGGGAGATCATATTTTTCTGAGGGTCTTACATCTATGTGGATTAAAGAGATTTGGTATGGGTGACAAGCCATCTCCATAATTGATTGCACTTTTCTAGATACTTTATAGAGTTAGTGAGGTGTCATATTTCTTATCTCTCCCACCACAGTTAGACTGGGTAGATTACATATTTCATGTGTCACAACTAAGGAGGTACATGGAGGACCCATCACATATTTTAAACTAGGGGATATTTACATCGATAAAAGAAAAATTGTTAAGGAGTACTCATTAGAGATCGATGATATTCTTTAGAGGATACTTTATGGAAGAATTATTCTCATATTGTGTGTCTCATGAAGACATGTGAATCTTAAGGATAGTAACAAGGATTGGGAGACCCATAAGTGTTCTCTGTACCCACGTCTCTTTTGTAGTCATTTGTCTTAATCTATGAGATGTAAATCCACAAGGATTGTAGAATGTATTTTCTTTTATTTTTTTCTGATATTATATCAAATAATTATATTTATTATATTAATATCTAGGTGCTAAGACAACATGAGATTTTGGGTCCGAGTGAGCCTAAAATTAATATTTTAAAAATATTAAAAATATTGATATTATGTGCATGTTGCTTTGAAAAAAAAGTTTAATAACTATTAAATATTTACCAAAATCATAAAAATGCATTGTTTTAATTGGGTCTAGAGTGTGTGTTTTACCTAAGGAACAAAATTACATTATAGTGTGTCATGTACTTGGATTGGGCTCAGTCATGGATAAATTTTTTAATAAATTAATTGATTGAAATAAATTATTATTTTAAAAAAAATTAATGACCTAATACAGCTTATAAATATATGGTCATGATATGATCTCTGGGATATCCTCTTAAAAATGAAAATATAGATGACCATTAGAGGAAATGTTTCTTGGATAATGACATCAGATAAGATCGAAATCGAGGATCGTTGTGCTGTTAGAGTTCATGGATCTCCCCAATTAAGAAAAAACATGATTGTTCTTCATAAGTGATCGATCCATACTCCATGTAGGATGATTAATTTGTGTTTACATTAAATTAGTTATCCCAGTTTAACAGAGATCAATTCCATGAAAAATAATTGATTCACGCTTCAATAATTTATTTTATTTATGGTTTATTAAATTTTCATTGGTTATTTTTCTCCTCATTCGTCTAATTATTAAACAATGAATAGATGATGAAAAAGAAAAAAGTCTAAGTTTCCTTCCTCAAATTTTATTATATATGAATTTCTTCAATATTTCATTGAACGTTCATCATGGGTAATTACTTTTTCACATGGTTTGAATAAATTCTTAGTATCCAATCATTATGTGATAGATCTTCAAAACAATGGGTTGATACCACAGGTATGACTCATGATTGAGGGTGCACTCAAGGTGTCTATAGATTATTATTAGAGGTGGACCAGATCAGGCTAAGGTTTCTTTTTCTTCTTGGTTTTGATTCATGTCAATGATAGATGGATCAATTGAACTTATTTAGAAATAGATCAATGACTAGGTACTGATGATCAGTGACGGTAGGTGATAGGTAGACATAGATCTACAATTCTCTTCTGGAAGAGTGGTAGTGGTAGAATTTAAAACAATGTAGATAAAAACCCATGGGTTTTGGAAAATTCCAAGATAAGAAATGTGTAATCTGGAGACACACATCGTGTAGGGACCTCTTTGTGGTTTAGGGTTTCTGTGGGGATAAAGTATTATATTCCATGTGAAATCAACGCATGTTGTGTGAACTATGCTAGAGTCTCAGCATATACCACAGAATGTACATGGGAATAGGTAGGACATGGTACACGAACATGGAAAGATATAAACAGGAATAGCCCAGTGTAACTGGGCTGATACATAGGCATAACCAGCAGTACACGGGAATGGATAATTTGTATGGGAAGGGCCGGATAACCCCTAAAAGGTGGTTATAATTATTTAAATGATTTTTATTTATATGTTTACATTACACGTTAACTAGTGACACACAGGCTGACCAGAGGTTGGAAAGACACCTCATGTACTCATAAAAACACACTATGTACCACATTCTATATTGCTTTGAGTGCTTCATTTCATTATTTTTGACCAATATTAGTTGAGTTTCCTCCACTGGTCCTTCCCCTCAAAGATACAGTGTCTAATTACTCTCACATATCTGGATTGTGATCCCCTCTTGAGGATGTGTCTCTGATAGAGTTTTTTATATCCCTCTATGAGACTAGAGTCAGATCCTTTATCATTCCTTCTTATAACCAAGGTGGGGTTCATGTAATAGTCATGACCTCCATGCATGGATCATTGATCCTCCATCTAGATTTATATATTAGTAGGGTCCACAGTATCATTGGAATACGATACCCTACATAGTATTTTGATCTATATTAGGTTTTTGATGAACCCTAGCAGTCATGTCTATGATCCCTTATCTAAGTATTGTGGTCTTCAGAGATGAGTGAGTTTTAATGGGTAGAGACCCATGATCCTAACCTATTGAATGAGTGTCTCCAAACATAGAATTATGTGGTTTGTGGGTTCTCTTATAATGATAATTTCATATAACTATCTAGAAGAATCGTGTTGATGGAAGTTTTGTTGAGATTTCTAAAGGATTGGTTTACTTCCTGAGTATATTGGGGTTTTTATTTTAATTTAATTACACTACTACTGTTATGAGATAAATACTCTTGATTCTTTTTTATAGTTATTCTAGTTTTTTAAAGTGGGTATTTTTATACTCAACCCAACATGGGATCTTCCCTCACATGTCATGTCTTATATAGAATACCAATATTTTTATAGTTTCCCATGTGGATTAGGACCAAGTGGTGAATAGTAATCTAGATAGGCTAAGGTGTGTTCTGGTGGATCCATTGAGATAATTACCCTTTAACATTATAGTCTGGACATGTTTTTAGTTTCATTTTAGTGGGATTGTATTTTTTCCTTTCATTCCAGTACCTTTTTTCATACACTAATTTTTGGATTATATAAGTATGCATGCATGGTTATCAATTGTTTTAAATTTATATATTGTATTGTCTTGGAGATGTGCGAATATTTATAGGTACATTAGGATAATTCCTCCCACGTGTGTGATATCCCTACGTGGTGGTGAACACTGGCCTTTGGCCTATTAGAGATTTACATGGGGTAGTAATGGGTCCAACCCCATTCAACAAGGTCATGATATGTATTACTCACACCTCATATAAAAAGTAATTTTGAGGATATCCTCCTTTTCCTTTACTTGATAATATCCTAACCGAAGATGTATATTATAGAAATACTAGGCTTTTCATATCTAAACAAACAAATCATAAATCCATTATAGATGATACTTTTTATTTATCATGATCATGTTATGCTCATGATAATCGATGTAGATTCACATAATTCCGTATTTATTCAAGAAAAAGGGGATTTTTGTAGCCCGTGGGGAAGACATGGGCATATAAACCCACTATCTAGATTGTCCTATAGTTGTATTTTCATTTAATCGAATCTATAAAAGGGTTTTCTATATAGTGTATTAGATACAATTAGGGATACAAATGAAAGTGTGATTGAAAAATAAACTTCCATGGTATGAGGAAGACAATGAAATTATTCAAGAAACACATTAGTGAAAAACCTCACAATCACCATGCCGTATTGGATGATATTTTATTTAGTCTCAATAAATTGGGGTAGATACACTTTCTAGTAGTGAAAAAATATCCATTCCTGATTTTATTGTATCAAAGGCGATTCAATATTTTCCTTTAACTTCTATATAATAATAGGGAGATTCATAATACAGAGGTTTATTTCCTTCTCATGGAAATTTATGATTCCGAAATATAATAAAATCTAATCCATTCTAGAATATCACTAAATTTCACTAAAGGGAGTTTGGAATTTTTTTTGGGAATTTCAACCCACATGTGTGGACTAAGGAGGAGTTATATACATGGGATGAAATAAATCCCCCACATTCCATTTTCACCCATAACTCTAATTCCATGATTTATGGTGGTTTTTGAATGGCTTTAATAAACATGAAAAATATTGATGAATGTGTAGAACTATAGACAATAACACTACCTTTCACTATTTGATTCTATTTAGAACAATTTAATTCATCTATAATAGGCTTAAGGATGATAATATTTGAACTATTGAAAAAAAAAATGGGAATCCATGAACATTAAATGGATAACTCATAAGTGACATATGTTCATTATCCTATTAATTTTTTATATTTAATATAATTTATTCATGATATATTTTCTAATATAAAATCATAAGTTATTTTTATATTCCCTTATTAATGGATTATAATGCGATTGTAATTATACCAAAGAAAATCCCCTAGGATTGTCAAACCAGGTGTGAAATATGATACTTTTTCATGCATTAATTTTCAGTCATGTATATATCCATGTTGTTTTTTTCAATGTTATTACCCATAAGTAAATATGTTCCAAATCCACATCCTCTTATAGTATCAAGACATGGATTTATTTTCTTGGAAACCACTTAGTCAATACATTAAAAAATTCTAGGTATATTTTCATATGTTTATTCATTTCCCTAAGGCTTTTACTATAGAGTTCTTATCCTAATCCCAAAAAATAAAAATACTTTTCATAGATACCAACTATGAAAACCAAAAATTATAATACACATTAATTTAACATTTATTACACATTGGTGGAAATTATACAATTTCAAAAGATATTGAAGCCTGGTTTATTTGTGAAGTTAGGTATATAACATAACAACCTAATATATTTATATATTAATGATATTGAAAACATCATTAATATGGTCCTAAAATTCCATTTCTCTTAAATCTGCATTTGTTAACATGGGGATGTATATTAAAAATGGGTGTGATATAAATCCTTTCAAGGGAATAAAAAATTAATGAAATAGGGTAATGAAATAAAGTTATCCAATAGTAATATCAATATAGAATAAGTAGTTATAACAATAATAAAGAACAATGAGGCATGATATAACATTATATCATAAAGAAAACATGGAAATATAGCAACAACATAAAACATGGAATTATTAACATTGGTCAAGGATAACACCCAAGATAGAATAACATGGATTAAGAAGTACAATAATAGATAATTATTTCTCCCAAATCCTCTAAATAATGACTCGTTAAACTAAAACCATACACAATTCATTGTAGATCTATGTAATTCGGGATGCACCTGTCACATTTATATCATTTACATGCATATGTATTCCCCCAAGATAATTCAACATATGATTATATTTTATCACATTTCCTTCCATGATTAAGGAGTTTGGAATACATATATAGAGGTCCCCAATAAAAAACGATAGGTATGTCTGGGTGAATACCCATGTGTCTAGATGGTGATGGTATTCACATTACTATAGTTTGGAAAGAAAAAAATGCAACATAATTTCAACAAATTAATGGTGGTACATGATGAATATTAGGAGTGATTAATTAGAGTTAGAGGGGAATCCAATTAATTTGTAAATCATGAGGAAATTAATTGGGGTGGGTAAGAACTTAATAAAACTTTAATAACTAGAAAAAAGTAATAATATTAAGGAGGAGATTAAATAAATATGATAAGGATATTATCCCTTACCATGAGGGAGTGTTTCCAAAATCTTGGGAAGAGATTCCTGAGATCTTTGGGAAACCTTGGGAGGTCTCTTGAGTGTATTTATTAGAGTGATTTCATGATCCAAGTTTTTTAGTGAAGATAAATGGGATTATGGGTGAGTTTATATAGTAAAATAGAGGGGAGTAATTTATTATATTCTAAACATAGGTTTTGGATTCTATCAAATAATTTAATCAAAACCAAAAACATTACCCTCGTTTATAACCATGGTTTTATCTAAATAGGATTGGTTATAACTATTTTATTTGAGTATGAATCTAACTCGTTAAACTATTTCCATTGTTGATGTGGATATGAGTAATTTCCATAATGAATTGATTTTAAAACATTTGTATATAATATATGTATTATAGGGTTCATAAAGGCATTATAAAATTAACAAATAACTTCAAATAAAAATTATTTTAGTGGTTAAATATATATATATATATATATATTCATGGATAGGATGTGAAGAACATGGTAAATCATCTTTAGGTCGTTATAATGACGTAATACTTAAAGAATATTTATGATGCTTTTTATTTTTACCTTAAAATTTGACTATATATGAAAATTATAAGAAATTAAATGTTGGATTATTTTGATATATCAAATCCAAAAATTATATGTATTTTACCAAAAAAATATCTAAATATGAAAAATTACACTTTTAATAAATTTCCTCATTTGTTAAAAAATATTGGGTTTTTCACAATAACAGTTCCCCATCCCTTATAATAATTAAATTTTAACTTTGTAAAATTATATTACCATTCAAATTTAATATATAGTATTTAATAATAATATTTATTTTTAATATAACATATTTTTTAAATTAAAAAATACTTCAAAATGATTGTGTTAAATAAAATTTTATATTACCCAAAAATATAATTCTAGTTTTGTCATGTTGAAATATAATTTTTATCTTACTCATTATTTAATAATTTATAAATTGAAAAAATAAAGAATAAATACAATAATTATTTCATTTAAAATAAATTATATATATTCATATTGTTAGTGTTGAGATACTTATCCATTTATTACATCGGCGAACTCTTTAACAGTAAGGTGTGTGATTGTGAAATTTTTATGGGGTTGTTTAATGAACAAGGTTTGGATAGTGATCTCGATGAGCTTGAACTTGTATCATAAATGGTTTGTCTCTTTATTAGTTATTGAAATTAGGCTTCTTCTTTTTCGAGGTAAATGATAAGAGATGATGTATCCCTCAGAAGCTCTAATAAATGGGCTTCATCGGTATGATCAAATTGGTTGAGGTTATCACCTTTTTCATCTATATCAATGGAAATTATCATTTCCCTATATATTTAATAATTATATGATCACAATTTAATGGTTATATTATAAATGGTTTTGATCCTTAACAATAGTTTAAATATGAATGTATATAATATTAAAAAATAACAAAACTAGTGCATGGGTTTTATATGACATCTTTATCTCATAATTCATTTATTCAATCAAGGAGGACAAATTTCTTTTAAAAATGTTTA
This sequence comes from Viscum album, assembly GCA_963277665.1. NCBI lineage: Eukaryota > Viridiplantae > Streptophyta > Magnoliopsida > Santalales > Viscaceae > Viscum > Viscum album. The sequence goes on from OY728147.1 coordinate 448,890,850, forward strand.
GGTAATTACAGACAAGTTTTTTTATTACTTAAAAGGATAAATTTATTTCTTATAAATCAAGGTAGCTAAATACTCAAGAATAAAGATTTCCAAATCTTGACCATGAGTTGGAATCTATAATATTTTCTAGGAATATATGGATGTAATATCTAAATGGTGAAAGATGTAATTTATATACACATTATAAGATCCTAAAAAATTGAGCTAAAGTGCTCAATATGAGGAAAATTTGATGTCATGAGATTATTAAGGATTATTATTTATAAATACACTACCACACATGGAAGGAAAATGTGGTAGCAAATTCATTGAGCAAGAATGATCATGGATTCTTGATAAAAATGAGTATTTGTATGGATCGTGTTTTCATTGATTGAGTATATATGGATATGGAAATTAAAAATGACTCAAAAACATCACTCCTTTTTTAAATTATTTCCAAACTATATTTAATATAAAAGATAAAAATATTTAAGGATGATAATGGTAATTTTAAAAAGAAAATTTAAGAATTGAATGATGATAAATTTGAAGACATTATATATGTAGACAATGTCTAAAATATTTGAAAGTCTCTAGGTTTTTTATATAAAACTGAATGAAAAAGGGAATTATTTTACGACGATCGTTGATCAAACATATTTATAGACCATAGTAGAACCTAGATGTATAGATATTTTGTGGAACATTTTTTATGGGATAATATAATATGGGAAATATAAGATTATGTGTCAAAATTATTTGTTCATCAATAGGTGAATGATGAAAGATATCATCCTAGAGGTGTCATGGGATCTCCAATTATTCCTATGTGGAAATCAAATGACATTACTATGGAATTTATCACTAGATTATAGAGGAAAGATATAAATAATGATAAACTGTTTTTAATTGTTAATTGGCAGGAAAAATATACACATTTCCTCTATAAAAGAGAAGATTTAAAACAACATAACCTTGAAAGAAACTATATTAATAAATTTATAATACCTCATGGTCACCTATTTCAATTATGTCTGATCATAATAAATGATTAAAATAAAAATTTAGGAAAAAAATTTAAAGGTTCTAGATACTAAGATTAATATGAGAACTAAATATTAACCTCAAACCAATGGAAAATAAAAAAGTACTACTAAGACTTTAGAAGTCATTTATAGGTCCAGAAACATTAAATTCCAATGTGTGTGGAATCAATATTAACTATTGGTGGAGTTTTACTAAAAAAATAGATTCCAATAAATTATTCCAATAGTGTTTTATGAATCATTATATAGAAACAGATTTTATACATCAACATGTTGGGATGATTTTTTGGATATAAATATTTTAGAAATAGAATATATTGGGGATATAATAGTGAAGGTAAATACTATCAAACCTCATATTAAAAAATATCATAGCAGGAAAATGTGCTATGAAAATAACCAAAGTAATGATTTGTAATATCAAGAGGGGATCACATTTTATTGAATTTATTCACATAGAATATTTTTATAAGGGATTGTAAGAAAGAAAAATGTATACCCATGTATATTGGACCTTTTTAAATTCTAAAAAAAATTAAATATTTAGTGTCAAGTTTGGAAATTCTACCAAGCCTCTCAAATGTATATTATGTGTTATAGTTTTAATTATTGATGAAGTACACATAAAATAAAATTCATTTCCTCACATCTAAGTAAATATAACTGGATCAAGGTTGATCTTACTCGGAAGATCCTATCTATATTCCAGACATAAGCGAACAAGTGTTGAGGAATCAGATGAATCTACTAGTAATGGTAAATTGGAGAAATCATATGATGGGAAATGGAAACATAGAAACCAAAAAATTATGATGTTGAAATACCCAAATATGTTCATGAGGTTAAATTATATAAAATTCAAGGATAAAATTTTTAGAGGTAAGAATGTTACATCTAAGATTCGATGAGAGTAATCTTTTCTTTTTGAAGAAATTATAACACAACTAAAATAGTTTGATTTAAAAATGTGATTCAAACATAATTTCAAAATTTTAATAATGATTTGTAATAAATTAATTACATTTCTGAAATCAACATACCAAAATTAACATTGAGTTGAATTTTTCAGATCATTCTTAAATGATTGATTTTGTAGTGAATGGTGAAAAATATAAAAAATTTAAATACTGTCATTTGTTTTATTAAATAAAGTAATTTAAAAGTCCATTTATATTTTTTTAATTATAATTAATATTAAATATAATATATATTAGTTATAATATTCCAATTTATCACATGTACATTCTTACTTTCCATATCGTTTAAAATATGATGACATCGCTCGTGTGTACAACGGAATACCTCCTCGCAAAGTTATGTGATTCATTTTTTAATTTCAATTTACATAGAAGATAATAGGATTAAATTAAATAAATATTTTTGGTATATATGACATGATATTTATTTTTTAAAATTAAGATATCACCCACTATCTTAACCTTTCACCCATTAAGAAATGATATTTTCGCTCATGCGTACATATGGCTTACCATCTCCACGAAGCGATGCAATTCATTTTTTATGTCTAATTTTGAAGAATATTTTTAAAAATGTATCTAATGAGAAAATATTCTATTTATAAAATTATTACTATTATTTATGTGATGGATCTATGTCCTATGAAAAATAATCAAAACATTCATGATAAAACACGCATTATAAAATAAGGCAATTAACACCTGAAACAATGAAAATAAGGAAATATTATTAACAAACTAGTAGAAAAATGTTATAATAGGGTCATATATGATATTATAAATATGAATATATTTATTTTCAAAATTAATTACATAATTAAAACCATTATACAGGATGATAAATCATGGTCAACCAAAAGGAAGCATGAGGTAAGGGTTTCTCGTCTCCCACTTACTTTTGTGAGGCATATGTCATATTCATCACTTATTTATTTTTTGTAGTGTATGTAATTACCCTATTATATGTTATATGATGAATATATTTATTTTAATAGCACTTAAATTTTTATTTTATGTTATTTCTTTTATGGGGATTATGATTCATAAGTTACCAAAGTAAGAAGGGTCTATTTCACAATCTCATCTATTTTTGGGATTGTTTATTTTTAAGTCTCCCTTAGGGGGAATTATTTGATATTTTTATCTTAAACCTAATATATTTTCTTATACCTTGGTTATTCATGAACTTTTAAAGTAATATTATAATTTTCCCTCACTTTTTTATTTTAAATGATTGAAAAAATGTTTTTTAAGAAAAGTCGACTTCATTTCTCTTTTTTATTCCAAAACCATGTTTTATTAAAATGTTTCTAAAAAAATTCATAAAATTATAAAAATGATTTATTATATAAATTTTTACACAATTTTAAATCTAAAATAACATTTTTAATCTTATCTTTATGTCATTTTCCAATTAAGCCTCATTTTAATTTTACTGAAAATATGAAAGGAATCATTATTCTAATTTGTACGGCATGTACAGAATTTACTTCCACCATGAGCACTCAACGATTTAAATACTACTTTATAATCTTCAGAGTTTATTTCAAAAGAAAATTATTTTCAATATATTTTTTGAACTTTTAGTTTTAAAAAAATTAAAATAAAAAAGTCATTTTCCTCAAAAATATATTTAATGACGTTTTTACACTATTTATATTCATCAACAACATCAAACATTTATTTTAATTATGATAAAATGAGGATATGTTGTATTCATATCATCATTATTCTTTATTTGTATGGTTTATGATCATTTTGACTGAGGATATAAAATTTTATTACAATTATCCATATTACACTGAATGGTTTATGATTTTGATTGGGGTAAGAATTAACATTTCATATAATAGTTTTCAAATATGAATGTCTATATAGATTGTATTTCACCCCTACATATGAGAAATGCATTGGACTTAGTATTTGATGGTTCAGGCTCATTATATTACCTGAATTCATTGATAGGCCTCATGAGACAAATCAGTTGCTATCATTAAATCGGTTTCTACCAATAGTTTTAAAATGTTCCGTGAAAGATCTTGATAGTAGAGTTATTATGATGCCTAAGATCGTGATGTACAATAATTAATAATTTACTTCATTGAAAATTCATTCATTATTGTTATCCATAATATTTTCACATTGATATTACCTCTAGATGAATTGTTTTCTCGAGTTACTGATTAAATGGCATCTGTGTTAATTTATTTACCTTATAATATTAATTATTACTTATTTCTTATCGATAGATTCCATTATACTTAAATATTAATAAGAATTTGATATCACCATTATTTTTTTCATTTACCTAGGATATAAAGATAAATTCATTGAATGAGTTCAAGGACGCCTAATTTTTTCCATTACTATGCTTTATATTTTTATTAACAATGTAAAATGGGTATCATATAGGTATTTGGTTCTCCAAGATTACTAAAATGAACAATATTTAGCCATTTTATCCATTTTATATTATTCCAATGTAATTAAATTAACCACTGGCTCAAGGTTACTTGATTCAGGGTCGTTGCATACCCCACTAAAATATTTGAATATTTGTCCACCATCAAAACTTTTAAAATATTAGAGTTAATTAACTCTTTAGAATTTCAAAAATATAATCTTAAATCATGATCTTCCATTCATTGTTATTGAACCATTTAACATTCATATTTTCTTCTTAAAAATTAATAACTTTACAAAAAAATTATAAATAATCACAAAACTTCATCTGATTCATCTTTAGAGGAAATTATTGATCTAATAACCTTGTAAGGTTATTCTTTTTTTTCTTCCCTCTGTTTGGTGTAATTCATATTTTTTCTCTCCAGAAACCATTAAATATTAATTTTTATTAGTTCTCTTCAAGTTACTCTATTCAAAGTTACTTCTAAAAACCCTTTGTGTGGTGCCTCCACTCACTCTTCCTCTATTGAACTCTATCTAAAATCCTCTTCCTGATGGTTTCATTTGGAAACTTTTGTCTGACTACCTCATTCAGAGAACTCTATATATTACGTTCACTTGGAATCCTTTGTCTAAATCCTTATTAAATCTTCCTTTCATCAATATCTTCCATCGTAATTTATTTTTCTAATTTTATTCATATGTTTCCTCTATCCAATAACTTTTTTAGGAAACCTCTATCGAGTAACCTTAGCTTCACCAAGTAACACCAACTTCTTCCTTAAAATGCCTTGAGAAAGAATAATGAATACCTTAATATAAAAATGATGATTAATAATTTGAAGATAAAAAAAGAAAATCCTAATTTTACATTACTAATCATATTTTTCTGATAGAACAATGAAAATAAATGGGTAATTATTTGATTCATCCTCCCTCTATTCACTTTAGTCCATTGGACTCTGTCTGTTCACATTTGTATGGAAGCATCAACATTTTTAAGTGATTTTTGAATGAAAATAAAAGGAAACACTTGAGAAATACTTATTCCCTCAGAACCATATTATTCTTAAAATAACACCACAATTATTCTTAGTATCAACATTTATGGAGGTGAAATAATAAGTAAACTTAAAAGAATTTGATTAAGACTTTTACCACTTCCATGGAAATTTTACTTTGGATTGAACTTAAGGACATTGTAAGAGTGGTTTATGGTTACACCAAGGTCTTGGGAACATGGTATAAAATATTTGGAGACGTGTTTTGGAATAATATTTAGAGAAATATCAACTCATATGTGCCTCTTAAAAGGTAATATTAAGTCCCCCTTTTTAGGTAAATATCAATGGAGTTTTTACAAGTATTATGTTTTTAAAGGTCTTAAAATTAATTTTAAAACATGCCAGGTGTATCAAAAATCTACCATGGATGAAATTATAAGACATTAATCATCCCAATTGTCCTATTATAATATTTTAATGATTTTTAAATAAATTAATAAAGTATTTTTTTACATTAAATTTTCTTAAAGTCATTTTCGGGACTATTAACATAATTTGACTTTAAAACATCAAGATAAAAATGGATTTTTAATATACAAACTTACATCATCCTGAATTAATAAAAATATTTATAAAATTCATGGAACACCATAAATAATACAAAATGTATTAATTTTAATGTTTTTGAAATCATTTACTTTATTTTTATATTGCATGAAAAAGTGTTATTTCGACATTGCATAAGAATTATAAACAAATATAATATTATTTAAAATTGAAAATAAATTACCATAATAAATTTAATTTACTAATCCTAAATATTATGATCTTGAAACATTCATAAAGTATTTTTATCCTTATCATTATCATAACAAAGTATTAAGTGGGAACAGGTGACATTTTTTTCATATTAATTTTATAATATAAAAGTAATGTCATAATCAAAGAAAGTGGAACCAAATGAAAAAAAATAAATTATAGAATAACTGAGGGTATAAATTCAACCATAAAGTCATTTTTATACAATTTTTGTTAGTATTTGAGGTATTATCTCTTAGTTTAACCCCTTTGTTAAACCTTTTAATCATTACCATGGTGACAAACGCTTACTATGGTGAATATTCATTATAACCAAAAATGGGATGTACCTTATTAACAAATTTGAATATGATGATTCTTAATATAGAATCCATTTTCTAAGATTAAATATTCAGAAGTGGAAAAAAATAATTTTAATATAAGTTTGTAAATGTAATGAAAAACATTTTTTAGAAAAATTCTTTTTTTGAGAATAAAAATGATTTTACACCAAAATCAAGTGTAGAATTGATCCCCATGAATTTTTTTTTGGTTATGAAAAAAATAAAGTTTATTAGACCTTTAGATCAAGGAAAAACTAAATGTAACCTTCCAACTACCCAATTAAGTTCAATGATCCAAAAAATATTTTTTTTATTATATTAAAATATAAATTAGGTTTCAAAAAGTCAAGTATGGGTTTCAAAATTCAAAAAAAACTTTCAACTAATTTATTTAACTCCTTAAATAAATATTTTTTAAAGTCAAATATTTCAAATATTTTTATATCATTCTTATATCCTAATGATTTCAAAAAATTTATTGTATTTGTAAAATCAATATTTTTCACTATTAATCTAAAAATCAACATTTTTATAAAAATCCCAAAAATTGACTCTTAGATAATTTTGAAGTGGTTATTTCCAAAATTAATTTCATTTTATAAAAATAAATTTCTAAAATTTATAAATTTATATTTTAAATAAAAATAAAAAATATAAATAAAATCACTATTAAATAAAAAAGGAAAAATTTAAAGTTTAATTTTTTTAACCTTATATCATATTAATTTATAAAGAGTGTTAATTTTTTTGCAAATTTTACAATCATAATTTTTTTTTAATTTTTAACTTTCATTTTAATAAATTGTTATTCAATTTAGTTCTATATTGCATATATCACACGATATTTAGCATAGTATTTATTTAAATGGAAACATGTAATAAAGTCTTGGGGTGCTATATATATACATATTTATTTATTGTTAAATATGATTCACATAATAATAAGTATATATATTTATATAAATATGATTTATACAAAAATAAGTACATTTATAATAAAATATTATTATCAATCTCATTTTCATAATTTGTATATATAAATTATCAAATTTATATTAATCAATAAATATATTTAATGATATATTTAAAAACATTACAAATTGTATATGAAAATATTATATATTAAAATTTTATTTAAATAATTATATAAACGTATGAATGAATATATATTTATTTAAATATATTTATATGTAATAAATGTAAATATATATATATAATTTATATATTCATATTTCTATATTTTAAATATGGTTTATATGACATAAAATAGATATATTTATATAAATAAAATTTATAATTTTTTAATCCTTTAAAATTTTGTTTATTATTATATACTTATTATTTATTATATATATATATAGATATGCATGCATATATATATATATAATTTATATTAAAATATAGTGATATGAGCTATATAAATAAATATATAAACACATTAAATAATGTTAATTTATATATTTATATGCATATATAATAATTTAAAATATACACATATATTTACAATATACATATATATTTATAATTATTTGTGTGTGTTCACATATATTTATAGATATTATTATAATATATATATAATTTGATAAAATATTTTTATAATTTTGTTTATTCTTTTATAATTATTTATAATTATATATATTTTTATAATTACAGGTGTTTGTGTGTGTTTTTAAATATATATATGTATTATCCTATATTCCCCTCTTCCTACTTTCTTCTTCAAACGATTCATGCCCAAAATCATTGAATAAGTTTTTCAACGGTCGTTGAAGTGGAGTGGATCCTTTGATTTGGTTTTACCATGTGATTTGTAGTTGTATGAGTCTCCTTATACATTTCATCCCCACTTCCTTCTTTCCTCGTAATTGTTTAATTTAGGATAGTAGAAGCAGTGATTGTGTTTGATTTTGGTAAATGTTTTTTATGTCTTGGTGTTTTTTGGTTGATTTTTATAAACTATATGTGATGATTACATGTTTTTGGAATCTTCTGTCAAGTCATGGGTGATCAACTCTTTTATCATGGCTTAGAGTGGTTCTAGTAGTTAATGTATATGATTTAAAGGATTTACATTTATCTTATGGAATCAAATATTTATTTATAATATGTGGAATTATTTATTAACCCTTTTTGAACCTGAGTCCTTTCGATTGAAATCCTCTTGATTTGAATGAATCAATTTATCACTATTCTTTTTTATTATTAAGTCCCCTTTCATTTGAATTTTTGGTGTACTGCCATTCACTTATTTGAAACCCACCCAATGAGTCCCATGAGACAAATTCTTATGTTACTTAAGCCTTTAGTCACCCAAAATTACCTAAATCACCTCCAAATATGGTAAACCCTAGTCTTTCTTCGGTCTCGATGGGGAGTAATAGTTTAGGGAAATGGGTTTCCTTCTATCCTATACATTAAATTCTGCTACTCTTCTCTTGGACCTATTGAGTTGGAGATTTTTTCCAAGGGAACGGTTTCATGGTTTTATTTCATCATCCCATTATTGAAACCTTATATTTGGTCCAATGTGGTATAATTTAGCTCGGTGGGAAGGGAAATGTTGTATGCCTTCATCTTGTATTTCTTGTTTTGTGTTTCCTTTCCTAATTAATTCATTTCTTTAGTTTACCTTATTATGTTTTTATATATGGATGTTATGGAAGATAAATGGTAGGTGGAAAGATGTGTCTTTTAACCTAGTTATGGTGGAGTAATTGGTATGGATATACCTTTAAATTTTTTTGGAATATAATTATTCAATTATGTTCTTCATGCTACTATATAACTTGATAATTATGGGTAAATTATATGAGAAAATATAGGAAATGGATTGAGTATGAAAGTCTGGAATTATATTTATGTATTGGAAATTATTTTTATAAAAAGTATAAATTAAAGGTAATATAAATATCCGGTTTAATCATTGATATATTGAAAATTTACACTTTTAAATATATATAAGCTTTTGGTATGAGGTTTACCATGTTGATCTGAAATTGAATTGGATTAGATTAATGAACTATGGAAATGGATTTATGGGAATGGGATTATTATGAAAGTGGTATCATTGAAATATCATCCTTGATTTTTAAAGTATTAATTTTTAGTTCTTATAGCATGGGTTGTCATTAGGATTGAATAATTCCTTGCCATTTTGTATGTTTTTATCCTTTATAAGAGTTGTGGGGTTGCATTAAGTGGAAATATAGGTCATATCTTCATTATTTTTGGAATAATTTATGATTTTTTTAAGAAGATAGGTGCCTTCCATTTAGATTTTGTTCTTATAGATAGGTTTCTCCTTCTAGGTTTTTAGGTGTGGACCTGGCTGATTATAACTAGTAGATAGGATGGGAGTGTTGTTGGTCTATTTAGTATGCCCAATACCTAGTGTGTCTCCCCTTCCCTAGAGGATTCCCCTAAAATGTACTTTGGTTTTGGGACTAATAAAGCTAAAGGTATTATTAATGAGATTCTCTAAAGAGGGTAGCCTAGTTGGGGTATATGTATTGGTTTCTGAGTCATGGTCACATTCCAAATTTAATCTAATAATTTGTATGGCTAGGTTGTTTATAAATTTTTATAAGTAAATTAATTTTTAATCAGGATATGGATTAGAATATCAGAAACTATTTATATTGGTTTATATTAAGTTAATTAAATGGGATAATAGACTTCTTCACTTTATGATATGTTTTAATTAAAGATTCAATGAAGATAAATAAGGGTGAGGCTTAAAGATTAAGACAGTAATTTGTGATGGTTTCATGGTTTGAAATATATAAATATTAATGGTGAAAATTAAAGTTAATGGAATAAATCATGATTAAATAATAAAATGAATTCATGTTTAAGGAAAGAACAGACTTATTAATGATATTAGTGAAATGTACATATCTATTGAATGCCTAACCACTTTATAGTTTAAATGTTTCTTTAAAATGGTTGTGATGATTATTGATATAGCATTATTGGTGTATAATTTTCTATTATACTACCTAGTTAGGGAATGTTGTTTCTCATGGTTTGATAATTATATTTTTTATGGATTTATGTTTGATATGATGATATTCAAGGAATCTATGACTTGGTATTAATGAAAATGGGTGGGTAGGGATCATAGTGATGATGTTATGGGGATGATTTGGTGATGTTTATTATGATGAGGTTGGGATGCTATAGTTTCATAGGGTGTTTGTTAATGGTGTGGTTATAATGGTGACTGTAAATCCATGAATTCATGTTCAATTAGTGAGGGCCACTCATAATTACTATTTACTGGTTTGAGATGAAAGGGACTTGGTTGATAGGTAAAAGTGGATTAAATTATAATTTTGGTGCACCATTTCTATAAATATATAATTCTATTATCTTTCCATGATATTTGATGTTTATATTGTGTTATAAATAGGATGGTTGAAGTTAAGGTTGAAAATAGTGTAATTTTGGTAATATCAAGATGTGGGATTTCTCTCTTGTGATTATGAAAGTTTAGGTTATGGAATTTTCCTATTATATGGTAATATATTATGTTATGGTGACAACAATTTCCACTTATTGAAGTTTTGGAAGTACTAATATTTGGCTATGTTATTTTATCATGACCCCCCCCCCACTAGTACCAATCCTGGGTTTGTAGTAAAGGTAGGAAAGGACACTGAAAGCCTACCTCCAATAGGCCCTAGGGTAGTGACTAGCACCGACAGTATCCACACAATATGGGATTAATTACCCTCTTTTTATAACTTGTTATTATAGATAATATTTACTAATCAACTCCATAGAACCCAAATGAAATATTTATCATTACCCAATTCCCAAATGTTGCTACATTGATCAAATGAAAAGTAATATCAAAGTATTGAAACATCAAACTCATAATCTCCACTCAAACTAATATTCTTCATTTAAGCTACCCAAAAACATAGTGTTCTCATTCTCCCTTGAACTATCATATAAAACAACTCATGAAACACTAAAAATGGATGATTACTTATGATTACTTGGTAGGATCATATTTCAAAGATAAATAGTATCCATATAATATCAATGTTCTAGTACAAATAATTTTGTAAATACTAAATAATAAAATGTTAATAATAATAATAAGGGTAGTCAACCAAAGTTAAATACAAAAAATCCACCACTTTTAAAAGCATCACCTACAATTACAACATCACAAGGTATTCTCATATTATAAGAATATGTATACAACTTGTTCTATCATAATCATAGAAGAGATATCACACACCATGGAAAAACAACAATTCCATTATTTTTAATATTCCTTATAACCATCCCATTACTATCATAAAATAAACATAAATATTACAAAAAAAATAAAATTATATAATTAAATAAATGGGTCCCCATAATAATAAATACATCTACTCTTACTTATCAACTAGGTCCCTTCCATCTCGAATGGGTAGTTAGCCATTAAGAGTTCCCCTTACTAAGTGATTAGGAATTCATAGATTAATAGTCACTATCACAACCACACCATCACCCAGCATCTCATGAAACAATTATAACCACAACATCAACCTACACACCATGCATCCTTCATTCCATCATAGATCATTTTCCTTTTAACATTATTATATTTAAAACCATGAAATCAACATCAATTATACACTTGATTATAAAACTTCACCCATTTTTATCTTCTTCACTTCTATATTGTAAACTTATCACAAGGTGAAGAAGTCTATTCATCGATTTAATTAGATTTAAGTATCTCAATAAAATTATTTACCAATATTACAATATATATTCATGTTAAAAAATAATTTATTTATACCAAGTTATAAAAAACATATTCATCCAAAATATTGGATATTTTAGGCATCAAAACAAGATTTGTGAAAAAATAAATACTAAACTACCAGTCCTAAGGGTATTCAAGATTATCACAAGGTATGGTATTTATTAAAGAGACTAAAATCAATCCATGTCTCATCTATAACTTTTTACCAGCCCGAACTAACTCATTAGAGCCTAAGTTTAAAATATAACCTTCTCTCATTAACACATCCACAAACCGTACTAGAGGATAGAGGTATATTATGAGACAACTCCCAAAAAAATTCAGCAATTACCAATAATTATATAGTTTAAGTTGTGTTACTTATTTATTTATTTCTGAGTTTTACCCTTTTATATTCTATTACATGAATAATTTTTTTTCACATCAATTCCAAATTTAGACTAACATATTCAACCTCATTCCCATAATTTTTCATATATTTCAAAGAGGTAATCCTCACCAAGTTTTTGGATTACCTCATTTATATCATTTATCATAATAATTCCCAATACATATATTTAATTCTATATTTTTATGATCAACCTTTTCCCCATATTTCACATATAACTCATCCAAAATTATCAAGTTAAGATTAAATATTTTGAACATAATTAAGCTATTATATTCCATAAAATATGTGCTAAAAAATTACTTTCAATTCCTAGGTTCAAATTCATCTCTTTCTACCTCTCATTTAACTTCCATAACATCCATATATAATAAAATTAGAAGGTAAACAAAATAAATTAATTAAATAATAAAGGAAACACAAACCATGGAATAATAGTTGAAGGCATAAAACATAACCCTCCCCTAAGGATAAATTCCCACACATCAATCCTGATATAAGGGATATGATGATGGATAACATGCATGGACCCCTTCCCTTGGACCAAGACTCCCCCACACCAGGCCAAAGAGAAGAGTAATAGAATTTATTATATAAGTTATAAAGTTAACCCCATTATCCAGACTATACCTCACCACCAGGCTCGAGGAAAGCGTGGATCCTTCCATCTCTAAGGTAATTCTAGAAATCGGGGGTGACTAATGTCTGAAGTCACACAATAATTTCTGTCATTTAATTCATTAGGTGGGTTTCAAACAACTGAGAATATATATAGAAAAAATTCAAATAAATGGGCATAAAATTAAAAAGGAATGATGATGGTTTGAGTCATTCAAATAAAGAGGCTATCAATCGAATAAACCAGCCTCAATAGGGGTTAATCAGTACTTATATAGCATATCAAACATCATTTGATTTTATAAGATTAATGTAAAACTCAAAAATACCCTACCTCGACAATTTGAACCACTCTAATCCGAGAAAACCAATTCAAGCACTGATGAATCCACAAAATCTTTCACCAAACTATAATCATCACATAAAAGTTCCAAAAATCAACCATAAGAAACCATTATATAAAACATATTCACAAAAAACCAACAGTATCATTGATTCAACTATCCCAAACTACATAATTAAGAGGAATGACAGAAGAGAGGATAAAAATTATAGGGAGGCTTATAGTTAAAACTCACAAGGTAAAACCAAATTGAAGGATCTGATCTGATTTAATGTAACTTGTTAAGTCCTACTATCTCCTTAGATGTGCAGTGTTTTAAGAAGAAAATAAAAAAATATGGGGGATAAAAATAATAAGTATATATTTAAAATATACATAGACTATTTCAAAATTCTAGATTTTCACCCTTAAACCTGTCGCCTTTTCCTAGTTCAATTACAAAAAAGGATGTAAAAATTCACTCACTAATTAAATTACATTAATGAGGTTGATTTATCTTTATTTATTCTATGCATTTGATTTTAAGTGGTTATTGTTTATTTATTTATTTATTTATCTCAACATATCAGCATAAAAACTCTTCAAATTACATTAAATACTCAATTTAATCCATGTGTTTAGATTATTTAAAACACATCATTAATCAACCATGAATTGAAACATTAAATTTCATTGATTTTAAATCTATGAACCTAATTTATTTCACCCTATACTCAATCTATAGGTTTTTCATTTCATATTTAGTTTAAAAAAATGTATAGCACTACACCTTGTACTATGGCATGGTGAAAGGTGTTTCGGGTGCCCAGATGGCCACTACAAACTTCCCCATAGTGTAGGGAAAATACCTTCACCATTTTACTTTTCCACACAGAGTTTTACGGTATAGATACACCCCTTGAACATTTTTACCACTTATGTGTTCCTATCTATCATTACATAGAATTAACTTACCCACTGAAATGGGAATAATGATCCATGTTTCACAAAAATGTTGTCCCCTAAGAAAACAACCACCACCATGCCTACTACTATGGCATGTTGATAGAAGGATGTCAAGAACTATTTTAAGGCTCCGTAACACCATTGAATTCCCTCTTGAGGACCCTAGTCTATAGAAAATTCAAAATCAAGGATTCAAATATTTGGGTTATTTCCTTAGCTGGTCTAAAAAAATATCATCCTAAATAATTTAAAACCACCCCAGGGAAAGTAAATGAAGTGATATGAACAAAGAACCCATGTGATTCCTCTAAAATATCAATATAAAACAACTCATACACTTCATTATAGTAACATAGAAATGATTCATTAATCAACAACTGAAAAAAAAACTTTTGAGAGAAGATGCATCTCAAACAAGGAAAATGTACCATCAACACTGCTAAAATTGTCTCCATCATCCCACACCAATATTAACTACACATTGAATACTGAGAAACAAGTTGAACCTTAGGGAAGTCATATTGGAGATTCCCCTAAAGAATTATAATGAAAAAAGATCAACTTTCTTGATATGGGAAACCTTAAACTACTCATCCCCAAGTCCTAGCATGATAGACTCTAGCATCATGGTGTAAGAGAATAGTGCAATGAATATGGTGTAGTATGTTGTGGCATATAGATGGTGGTGTAGAACGATAAGGGGTATCCTAGAATGAAGGTTGATAGTGTGTCATGAAAAATTATATATTTCAATACATCATCATCAAGGGACTTCAGTCCATATATATATAATTCTTTAATTCCACTTGGCCTTTAAGTCATGTAATGTTTGGGCATATAGTTCATTTAATGGTTTCTCTCCCAACCCATTTAAAAAGAGGTTTCTTTCCTTAATAAAAAATTGGATTGACCCCATATGGTTTCAATATATATATAGTGGTATATACCATATAAAAAATATAAATACATTATAGATGGTTCATATTTACAATTATACATTTATATTTATATTATAAAATAAGTATGTGTGTGGATGCATGCATGTGTGTTTTTGTCTATGTATGTCCAAGTGTATATATTTATGCATGTGTTTGTGTATATGTATATTTTTTTGGGTATATTTATATATGTATGTATATGTTTGTATGTGAATATATGTTTTTTTATGTAAATGTATGTGTATTTATGTATATGTGTATGTATGTGTATGCTTATGTGTATGTATGTGTGTATGTGTCTATATGTATGTATGTATATGTATGTGTGTGTGTGTGTGTGTTTGTGTCCATCTATGTGGATGTGTATGTATTTATGGGTATGTGTATGTGTATCTGCATGTGCATGTGCATGTGTATGTGTATGTGTATGTGTATGTGTATGTGTATGTGTATGTGTATGTGTATGTGTATGTGTATGTGTATGTGTATGTGTATGTGTATGTGTATTGTATGTGTATGTGTATGTGTATGTGTATGTGTATGTGTATGTGTATGTGTATGTGTATGTGTATGTGTATGTGTATGTGTATGTGTATGTGTATGTGTATGTGTATGTGTATGTGTATGTGTATGTGTATGTGTATGTGTATGTGTATGTGTATGTGTATGTGTATGTGTATGTGTATGTGTATGTGTATGTGTATGTGTATGTGTATGTGTATGTGTATGTGTATGTGTATGTGTATGTGTATGTGTATGTGTATGTGTATGTGTATGTGTATGTGTATGTGTATGTGTATGTGTGTGTGTATGTGTGTGTGTGTGTGTGTGTGTATGTGTATGTGTATGTGTATGTGTATGTGTATGTGTCTATGTATGTGTATGTGTCTGTGTATGTGTATGTGTATGTGTATGTGTATGTGTATGTGTATGTGTATGTGTATGTGTATGTGTATGTGTATGTGTATGTGTATGTGTATGTGTATGTGTATGTGTATGTGTATGTGTATGTGTATGTGTATGTGTATGTGTATGTGTATGTGTATGTGTATGTGTATGTGTATGTGTATGTGTATATATAACAACTCTATTTTTTCCTTGTAAAACTTTGGAATATTTTAAAGATTAATTTCTGAGCTAGATATTGAGTCAACATACAATTCTAGGGCCTTGGTTGCCTCGGTGTTGATATAATAAAAATGTTATATATATTATATCATGGGAGAAACTATATTCTTAAATTAATGAAATAACTCTAAAAAAGAGTCCCATGTTGGAAATCTAAGGCCACCATTAAATATGGAATGTAGGTTTTAAATTAAGAAAGACATAAACTTTGTGCGCGTCGGGTGGTTGCCTTAAGTATAGTCATGGGCGGATTAATGAATGAATAGATTTATTTTTTTATTTGTTTTTATTAAATGGCCTGACCTAATTCTACTCAATATAAATTCTATTATGGAAAAAACCCTAGGATTTTCCATATAACCCTAGGGATTTTATGAGACATTGGAGGAGATCCTTAATGAATAGGGGGATTTTGGTTTGATGATCGATGTGTCGAGGAGCTCGTCTTAGAAAATGGAGTTTGTGAATCTTGCCAATGAAAATGACATAGAATAGTTCTTCATCAGAAATGGATCCAAACTCTTGGTAGATATTTTTTAGGTTGGTTTAATACCCATTTATTACTCTATTTTTAACTCAAATCAGTTCCACTAATAAATTTATTCATAGGTCGATCGTTGAATTGTGGGTATTGTTCTATCTTTCTAGATTTATGAATGGATAATGTTTTGATGATACTTAGTTATTTCATTCATTTGATCATTTATCCAAAAAATGTATTGATTCCAATCTAAACAAAGGATGTGTTTGTTCCTCGCATTTCTATTTTTTGATTTTCTCCCCTTTCCCATCATGCGTTCATCATCAAAATTTCCTTTTGTTTTAGGTTAAAAAATACCAAAAAACTTCTCATTTTTAAATTGATATTTGGCACAAAGAATCATTTGAAAATGTTTATATTTAGGATTATGATTGTTTTTTAAGTTTTATGTGGTATAATGGGAGATATAACATCAATTAGGGACCGGATTGGGTGTTATTCAATCACAAGTTTCACTATTCAATGATTTTGTGCACCAGTAATGATCCGTGTGTAGATTGGGTGGTCAGAATCTGGAAAATGTTGATGATTTGAGTTTATCCAATGTTGGATCTATGTTTTCAAGAGGTTTAGATATCTAGATTTATGGAGTAATTAGAGAAGTTAGAAAGGCATGGAGACTATGGGATTCTTAAAAATGTCAAGTTACACAGTGTATAGTTCATACGACCACATGTCATGTAGACCCTTAATGCAGTGGCTATGGTTTCATGAAAAATTAAATATCACATGTCGTGTGGAAAAACTATGTCCCATGTTACTTGGTATTGGATACTCAGCGTGTACCCCAGGGGTACACGTGCACAGACACATCCAGGTACGCAGACATGATCAGGGACATGCGCACGACCAAAGTACACCGGCATGGCCAAATACATAGACATGGCTAGAGTACACAGGCATATCTAAAGTACAAGAGCATGTCCAGAGTACATGATCATTGGATATAGTTCATATTCATAAGCCAAAATACATATGAATGGGCCAGAGTGTACTAGAAGAGCCAGGCTAGTGAATACATGGCGTGTATACCCTATACACACCATGTACTTTTCCCATGAAAGGTTGTGGCCCTTTTTCTTTTTAGTTCAAAACAGTATTTATAGGGTTTTTTCCCTTAGTTCATACCTATGAAAGTATATGAAGACTCTCTTAATGATCATAGGATGATTGATTCCCTATATTTTTTAGTCTCGGATAGATTCATGTATCCCTCCATTTAGATTAGGGTGAGATCCTCCATCATTCTTCCCTAGGTAGGGTCAGGAATATCGTTACTAACTTCCAGGGAATGTGATCCCCATCCTATAAGGTTTAATGAGGTTAGGTTCAAGTATTCCCTATATTCCATTGGAAATATATCATATATTTTTATCAACATATTATGAGTTCCAATGTGAACTTATTTATGAAAATTCCCAACAAGCATTACCTCTCGAACGAGAACCATTAGTGTTTGCAAGACTAAAGGAGTGTGATCTCCTTGAAGAGAATTAACTTGAAGCCTCAATTGGAATACTAGGATGGTAGTATGGTTTTGACATTACTTTTAGTATTGGTGTCTATCTTGAGTATATTTGGGTAGTTTTTCTATTTTCTCGTATTCTTAATGAAATACCTTCTTGATGATGATTTGAACTCTCTTTGATGCTTTATGATTAGTGATTTTGGGTTTCTTATTGGGTATGTATATACTCACCCATTCATAGACTATTCCCACACATATCATGTATTATACATAAGATAAGCCTTACGGCAAAGTCCTAGGTATTCTAGATGAAGACGGAGTAGATTTGATTTAGATAGACCGCTGTAGGTTCCAAATGTTTCATTTGACCACAGTTCCCTCCATACTAGTAGGTTGTACTCATTTATTATTTGGATGGGATTTTATTTTCCCCTTTATTCTTTCTCATACTTGTGTCATGATTTTACATGCGATATAGTGTATGCATTCATTTTATTTTAAGTTATTTTTTACCTTTAAGCATTGTATTGTTGGTTGGAGATGTGTGTATATGTATAGGTACCTTAGGCTTAGGAGACCCATGTGTGTGATATGAATACTCTATTCTTATCATCATCCCCTGGACAATTAGAGGTGGTTTTGGGGTGTCGTACTCGACTTAATACTGGACAGGTGAACCGTGGTGGGTTGATTCAAGACAGAGTGGTATCAGAGGAGGTTGTCTTAGGACTAGAGTTTGGATATTGTTTAGCTGTGAGGATTGGTTTTGGAACTAAGGAAACAGTTTTAATGTTTCTCAAGTTTGTCTATCAGGCCCGGGAACCAAATATTGGTGTGGTAGTTAATGTATCCATTCACCAAGACTCTGATAACCTTGTTTTTGAATCAGTATATATAGGCACTGGTTGTAGGGAAAAATCATTTCATGAAACATATTAGAATGGGTTGTGATTTTCATATCCTTCTTGAATCAGCTCCTAAGTTATACACTCTAAACATGGTATGTCATGAATTTTTTTAGGATGCATCTATGATGAAAAAAAATTAAGATTCTTCACCAAGATTTTGAGGATGGTCTTCCATGTCATGAGGATTTGGTATAAGGACCTATACAATAATTGGTACCTTATAGTTTATTTTTCAATCATAACTCCACATGTTGAGCAGTGGGTTTATCTAGGGATACCGAAATAGGATGTTCATAGGATGGTAATTCACTATTTATTTTAGAGATAAAGAACTCTTTGGTTTTGATTAGATTCAGATCTTCAGGCAGTAGAGGACTGGCTTGAGGGTGTTGCATGAGTATTTCTCATTGTTAGGGCACCCCCAATCATATGGTAGTCCTAGAATCAAGCCTTCTCAATGGATCCACAGATCGATACTGAAGTATAGTGAATCATATGCATGAATAGGTGACTCTCTCTTGAATAGAGTTCAAGTTCCACTTTATATAGGATTTATATACAGCTACATTGTGATCATTATACATCTAGGAGCTTCTAAATCTTTAGCAGGGAATCATGATAGTAGCAGAGTATGAATAGAGGTTCACTAACCTCCTGAAACACTCCAAGGATATGAATCGTGATGTGTTATGCTAATAATAGAGCTTTAATCATGGTCGTCAATGAGATATCTAGGTTAGAGTGATATCTCTTTTCATTCAGACTAATATTGTAGTGCTTGTATGGTCCATGATGGTAGAGGGATTCTTTGCGGAGCAATTACTAATAGTTAGTGATGGTATTAGGCACCATGGAGCTAACACGTTGGAAGATTGTATTCGATGATAGAATCAAATATATATAGGAGAGATTTAAATTTTTTAAGATAGTCTCAAGATAGAGAGTTTGCAGTTCAAGGTTCTTAGGATGGTTTCAATCAGCCGAGGGAGAGGCATTGTTACTCTTGTGACGGGTAGGGAAAACTCACATGGGATTTTCCGACCCACTATGTGGATAATAGTGGGATGATTGATGGAATTTCTAGGTATAGTTTGTTTCTAGAGTAGGTATGTATTTAGGGAATAGGGTGTGTAATAGGATCTATGAGAGCAGTAGGAGGTGGTAGAAAATTTGATATATTTCCACCCCACCCCTAATGGATCCTTCCAGGCTTAGGGATCTGGTGATCAGGGACGGGGGAAGGTAAAAGTAGTGGATTATAAAAACCTAGAGTCTCTAGGTATTATTATAGGTATTATATGTGTCTTATCTACTTTATCTTTTGTACTTATGTACTCTTTCATGATTATCTCTTTCCATTCCACATCCCTTGTTCAAAATACAATGATTCTAGTTGAGAATTTGGATTAACCCTTTCATTTAAAGACTCTTACTGGAGGATATTTAGAAATAAAAAAAACCTAAAATCAATATAATATATCACTTATAGGAGAGATATTCTGATGGGATCTTTTTGTGGCCACAATGATGCCTTGTGATTACATTCAATGTATGGACTGGATCTCTACAGTTCATTTGAAAATTGACTATTTTAGGTGGAGGATATGGTTCATATGAATTTATTTGACAAGTTTTTCCTTCATTAGTGAGAAGGAAACTTGGGAAGAGAAGGATGGGATCATTCATCGGAGGATAAAATTGATTACTCATTATTTGTCTGATATTACCATTGTAGTAATGAATTTTATGATCTTTCAGCTTCCTATAGTGGTGGAAAAGTATGAGGACGTCTTCCCTAAGGATGTAGAAGACTTACTTATCCACTGAGAGATTTAATTCTAGATATACTTTCAACCAAATAAGACCTCATTATTTGTACCAGAATATTGGATGGCTCCCATAGATATTTGATATCTAAAGTTACTGTCAGAAGATTTATAGATTAAGGTCTTTTTAAAACATAATGTGTCATCCTAGGAATTCCTAGTGTTGTTTCTCAAGAAGGTGACATCTATTTTGAGGTTATGTGTGGATTATCATCACAAAAATCTAGTACCCATTAAGAATAAGTATCCACTATCGAAAATCAATTACCTTGTTTGTCTAGTTCAAGGGTTGAAGTAATTCTTGAATATTGACCTCAGGTTGGGCTATCACCATATTTAAGTTCAAGATGGGGATATACTAAATATAGCATTATGATATTGTTATAACCACTATTATTACTTGGTGATTTATTTCATCATGAAACCCCCACCCCCCAAAAAGTTTCATGGGACTCATGAACCAACTCTTTCATCCCTTCTTGGACTTGTTTATGGTAGTGTTCATAATTGAAATCCTAGTATCCTCAACATTTGAGGAGGAGCATGAGAGACATTTGAGGATAGTCTTGAACATACTCTAAGAAAAAAACTTTATGAGAAACACTCGAAGTGTCATATCTAGATTTGATAGGTCCACTTCCTAGGATATTTTATCTCAAAAGAGGGTGTATTACTGGACCTAGTAAAGGTTGATTCAGTTCCATCTTGGGAGCCACCCAAGTTTGTGTTAAAGTTGTAGATATTCCTTTTATTAGTAGGATAATATATAATATTAATGCCTGATTTCTCTAGGATTTCATCACATTTGACTCCCTTAACTAGAAATTGGAATCCTTTCATGTGGACAGAGAAGTTCCAGAAGGATTTTTATGAGTTTTAGCAGTGGTTTATGAGCTCCCCCATATTGAGAATTCCAGAGGATGGTGTTGCATATGCGGTGTTCTATTATGCCTTTGGAATGGGGAATTGATGTGTTCTAATGTAGAGGTAGGTGGTGATTTCTTATAGGTCCTATCGTCTGAGACCCCATGAGAAAAACTATGTGACATGTAGTCTAGTGTTGATAGTGGTGGTCTTCGACCTAAATATGTGGCGACACTACCTTATGGGTGGGTGATTTATCATTTATTCTAACAATAAGAGTATAAATTATATCTTTTAATAGAAATATCCTAACTTGAGATAAAGGTGGTGGCTATATTTTTTCTAGGATTATGACTTTGAGATAGTCTATACTCGCTAGAAGGGGAACGTGGTGGAAGATTCCTGTAAAAAAAGGGTCTTGTTTTCATTTTATAAGTGATAAATTAGAGTATTTGGCCTCATTGAAGTTGTCCTTAGTGCATGGGGATGGTGTGACTTACCTCCATTCGATGGTATTTACCCATATACTTCTTCATCATGTTAGGGAGGTTTTGCTTTGAGATATCAACTATGAGACCATACGTGCTCATATATCCATTGGATATGCTCCTGATAGATTTTCTAAAGTTTGGGAGAACATCATCATTTTTTTAGGATGGATCATACCACTGGTGATTATAAGAGATAATTTTGGGATAGAGTTCAATAACCCCCACCCCCCAGAAGTACATCCATGATTTGAAATGATATACCAAGACCATCAGTATTAGTTTTGGTGCTCAAGGATGAAGATGTGTAAAGCTTAGTTTGTCTCTTGATGCCTCATTTTTTAGTAGGTAAATATCGAGAACTAGATTCTAATGAGTAAGATCAACCCCTTTAGGTATCAGAGTAGAAGTGGGGTGGTATATATGTATACATTGTGATAGGACGTCCAATAATATCTAGAGTTCATTATGCTCTCTAGGTGATTATAGACCAACTCACCAAGACGCCCCACTTTCTAATTATCCAAGAGAAAATTTCAATAGAGAGCCTGAGATACATTTACATGTAGGAGATAGTATGGATTCATGGAGATCCATTGATGGATTTTTTAGACCTTGATGTTCTCATCACATCATGATTATGGAGATGATTTCAGGAGTTCTTGGGGACTCAGTTATGGTTGAGCACGGTGTTTCACCCCCAGACATATGGCTAGACAGAGAAGATCATTAAGGTTCCAAAGGAAATGCTTATGGATTGCTTTTTGGACTTTTTCTATAGTTGGGAGGATCACCTAAAATTTGTGGATTCATGTTGGGAAAAAATCCCTCAATCTTTCATTGAAACATTTTTGAGGTGATTGTGTTTGTTGACAAAAGTGGGCATCTGTGTTGTGATTGTTGAAAAAGAAAACAATGACATACAATTTTGTTGATAATGTGGATTTTAGGGTGGAATGTCGAGTTCAAGAGCTATGGTCAATGATCCATGTTTGATTCAAGATCATCGACAAAGGAATGGATGATCTGGAGGTGGTACGAAAAGAGTAGATACAAGG
This sequence comes from Viscum album, assembly GCA_963277665.1. Classification (NCBI taxonomy): domain Eukaryota; kingdom Viridiplantae; phylum Streptophyta; class Magnoliopsida; order Santalales; family Viscaceae; genus Viscum; species Viscum album. Next base: position 448,914,690 of record OY728147.1, read on the forward strand.
TGGCGCCACTTTCCAGTGTTTGCCAAATTTTTGGGCCTGAAAATCGACAAATGAAGAAAAGTGGTTTTGGAAAAGAGACTTGTGAATCATGTACTTGAAGGATATGAAACTTGTGCACCTAATGTTTTTCAAGATAAGAAGGTCAAAATGTGTAAAAGGAAAGAGGGTCGTGCAGGTATTGGTGGTGTCGCGCAAGTGACTTGCGTGCCGTGAAAAGACTTGTATACCGGTGCCTAGGAGGATTGGAAAGTTGCACACCATATATTTTTCAAGATCAGATCTTTGAAATATGGAAATGGAAAGAGGGTCGCGCAAGCGAATTATAGGGGTAGAGACCTGTGCGCCGAGACTTGCGCGCTGAGAGGAGACTTGTGCGCTGCCGCGTAGGTTGACCAATTTCCTATAAATACAGGTCAACCCCTCCTCATTTGAAATGGAGTTCAACACTTAGAAAAATAAGATCTCCCGTCACGCTGGTGTGGTGGTCACGCAGGTGGTGTGTGGTCGTTCAGGTGGACTTGCACGCCAGTTTTTGAAGTTGCGTGTTGGTTGGTATTTGCACGCCAATATTGGTTTGGGTGTAAAAGGGGTTGAGTCTCACAGGTTTGGAGTTACAGAAGATTGTCCCGCACAGGTGGTTGAGGCAGACCTGTGTGCCAGTTGTGACATGCACGCCGATACTTGCGCGCCGGGTTAGACATGCATGCCAAGTAAGGTTGATTCACGATGGTTATTCAGGGCTGCGTGAAAGCTATAAGATTTCCTGATATGTGCTATGCAAAGTGAGATTCATCTACGAGTGAAAGTTGGGATTCAACAGAGCATCTGCATTAATAGAAATATGCATTCCTTCATGCAAATTAAGAGACCTACAGGTCTATAAATTTTGATTGGATCCTTTTCGAAGAAGTGATAAAAGGAAGAGGAAGAAGGTGATCCTCTCCACCAGTAGTGTGCCATAGAGAGAGAAATAGGGAGTGACCCTTGGGAAAGCAGTGAGCTAACCCTAAACCATGTAAAGGCAGTGAGCCTGGGACAGAGTGACTGTGTCCGAACCTTTGTATCCACATCTAGTGAAGAATAGTGGAATTTGGTATGACCGGAAACTTGTTGGCGTATGCTTCTTGGACATATCCCAGTGAGGGTGAACTATATAAAAATCTATGTGTCTACCTGCTTTCTTCCTTGAATTGCATTTAAATCATAATCATCAGATAAAGAAGAAATTAATTGATCATAATAAACACACAAGTGCAAAAAAAGTGACCCTTGTAATAAAGAGGTCAAGCTCCAGTGGGGCAGGAAGAATTTTGAAAAATAATATATATACCATGATTCACCCCCCCCCCCCCCCCCCTCATGGTATATAGGCCCTTATTGGTCCTAACAATTTCTTTTATAACAATAGTTACCAATCCACCATCGATATGAAACCATTTAAGGCCTTGTATGGGAGACCATGCAGACCACCACTATACTGGACTGATCCAATGGAGTCAGTAATCAAGGGACCAAAGTCGGTGCGAGAAATGATAGAGATGGTTCATATCATCTAGGAGTATATGAGGCCTTCCAAGATCTATCAAAATTATTATGTACACTGATGAAGGAGTTATTTGGAGTTTAATGAGGGATACCATGTCTTTCTAAAGATCTCACCTCAGCGAGGATGGTGGAGATTTATCTGATTGGCCATTTATCTCCAAGATCCATTGTACCTTTCTAGATACTACGCAGGGTTTACAAGGTGGTGTACTGCTTATCCCTAACACCATTATAATATTGGGTGCAAGATGTATTCCAAGTTTTGCAGATGAGGAGGTATGTGCATGACCCATAGAATGTTATCAATTATAGAGAGTTGGGCATTAAATATGGATCTACCTTCATGGAGAAACTAGTGGATATCAAAGATCGATAGGAAAACATATTTTATGGATAATTTATTCCCTTGGTTCATTTCTAGTGGAAGCAAAAGAATTTTTAGGAGGTCACCTGGGAGCAGAAGAACCACTTGTGAGCTGAGTACCCTCATCTTTTTTAGTAGGCTTTTGGATTTTCAGAACAAAAATCCCCATAGTGGGGAAAATATAATTAATGTTTTTTTCCTTTTAAAACATTGGAATATTTTAAATAATATTTTCAAGTATAATCCCTGATTCAACGTGGGATTTTAGGGTCTTTGAAGCCTCAGTGTCGATATAATAAAAATATTATATATATTATATCACACACATATAGTTTTCTTGAAATAATGGAATAACTCCCAATTTGAGTCTCTGATAGAAAATCTAAGACCACCATTAAATTCATAATGTGGGTATTTACCCTTGGCATGTCATAACATTAGTGCACATCAGGTGCTTGATTTAAGAATATTCATGGGAATATAAATGAATAAATAAATTTCTTTGTTTTTTTGTTTGTTATTAAATGACCTAAAATAATTTTTCTCTATATAAAAACTATTATGGAAAATCCCTAGGGTTATCCACATAACCCTAGGTATTTGATAAGAGCTATTATAGAAGATATTTGATGAACTATGAGATCATGGTTTGGAAATTAGTGTGTTGATGAGTTCATCTTCGAAAAAGGAGTTTGTGGATCTCATCAATAATAATGATGTAGAACTATTTTTCTTTAGTGGTCAATCCAAAATCAAGGTATGACTTTCTTATGTTGTTTTATTACCCATTTTTATTACTCCATGTTTAAAGTGAATCAATTCTAATAATAAGTTAATTTTTAGTTCAGTCATTGATTTTTAGGTATTGTTTTATCATCTTAGAATTATTAATGGATAATTTTTTGATGATCCTTGGTTATTTCCATCATTTTAAATTTTATCCAAAACATGATTTAGGACAATATGAACAATAGATGAGGTCCATTCCCCATGTTTGTGTTTTATTATTTTATCACCTTGCTCTTCATGCATTCTTCATTGTAATTTTATTTGGACAGTGGTTAAACAAATACCAAGAAAATGATCATTCAGGAATCAATATTTGAAGCATAGAATCATTTACATGAAATTAGATTTAGGATAGAGATAATTTTTGAGGCATGATGTAGTGTGATAGCATATTAGACATGGATTAGAGACTATATTGGGTGTTCTTCATTCATGGGTTTTAGTTTTTGGTGATACGGTCTAACAAGGATAAATTTTACATAGATTGGGTGGCTAGAATCTTGAAACAAGTGACGATTCAAGTTTATCCAACATCATATTTGATATTTTGAGTGGTTTTTCATAGTTGGATCAAAGGAGGATGTGGTGTGGATAGAAATTCAGGAGGAATATGAGATTTTTTAAAATTTTGATATGTACACCATGTAGTTGGTATAAAAACATTTCATGTAGACCCTTTCTACAGTTTCTAGGGTTTCATGATAAATTAAATATTACACACTATATGGCCAGACCACCCATTGTGTGCCTTGATGTTTGTGGCTTAATGTGTGCACAAGTGGTACACGGGCATAGAAACATCCAAGTACATGTGTACAGCCACGTATATGGGCACATCCAAAGTACATAGACACATACATGTACCTCTACACAATAAGAGTACACAAACAAAGCCATATTACATAGGCATGGTAAGAGTATGCAGGCACGGCCGAAGTATATGGGCATGGGATAGAGTACACGGGCTTGGGACAAAGTACATGGTCACGATATGGAGTACACAGGCATACCTAGGCTAGAGAAGACTCATCGTGTATACCTTATACACATTTTATACTTTTCCCATGGTAGATTGAGGCCCTCATTCTCTTTAGTTCTAGACAATATCAGCAGTGTGTATTCCCTTAGTTCACACCTTATGAGGGTTTATGAGGAATCTCTTTATGAGAATAGAATTAGTGATCCCATATACGGGTTAGTCTTGGATAGACTTAGGTATCCCTTCATATGGATTCAGGTGTGATCCTCTATCATTATTCCCCAGTTTGGGTTTGGAATCCTGTTAGTGACTTCCAGGGCATCTAATCCCCATCTTAGCGGTTTTTCTATGGGTAGGGTCAGGTATCCCTATAGTCCCTGGGTGAAATAACCTATATGTGTATTGACATATTCGGAGTTCTAATATATACTTTAGTATGTGTATGTGTATGTGTATGTTTATGTGTATTTGTATGTGTATGTGTATGTGTATGTGTCTGTGTATGTGTATGTGTATTGTATGTGTATGTGTATGTGTATGTGTATGTGTATGTGTATGTGTACGTGTATGTGTATGTGTATGTGTATGTGTATGTGTATGTGTATGTGTATGTGTATGTGTATGTGTATGTGTATGTGTATGTGTATGTGTATGTGTATGTGTATGTGTATGTGTATGTGTATGTGTATGTGTATGTGTATTTGTATGTGTATTCGTATCTGTATCTGTATGTTTATGTGTATGTGTATGTGTTTGTGTATGTGTCTGTGTATTTGTATGTGTATGTGTATGTTTATGTGTATGTTTATGTGTATGTATATGCCTGTGTGTGTGTGTGTGTTTATGTATGTTTATGTGTATATATTTTTATGCATGTGTGTGTCTGTGGATGTGTGTGTGTGCGCGCGCTCTTATATATGTGTATGTATGTGTATATATTTGTATGTATTTTTATGTGTGTGTATTTGTTTGTATTTGCGTATGTGTGTATGTGTATGTGCAAGTATATGTATAAAAGTGTACATGTATGTGTGTGTGTGTGTGTGCTTATGTGTAAGTGTATATATATATATATCTGCATGTTTATGTATGTTTATGTTTGTGTATTTCTGTGCATGTATGTGTATGTTATGTGTATGACTGTGTATGTGTATGTATGCATGTCTATGTATGTGTATGTGTGTGTCTTTGTATGTATGTGCATGTATATGTATTTGTGTGTATGTTTTTGTATCTTTTTGTATGTCTGTGTATGTATATGAATATATCATTATATAACATGAAAAGTCATTTGGTTTTTTAATTTCAAATATCTCATTGTAGTATACACACACACACATACATTTATATATATATATACATACACACAATCAAAGGAAAAATCATTTGGTTTTTCGTCTTTAATTAATAAAATTTTGTATGTGTGTATATATATATATATTAATCAAATATTTTTATAGTTTATTCATTTTTTAAAATTTATTTATACATATTTATTTACACATATTTAATTTTTTCAATATGATAATAATTTATATAATTAATATTTATTCATTTTTTTGTATTTAAATATTTATAAAATTATTATTTATTCACTTTTATTTATTATATTTTATTATAAGTCTTTTTTATTTAAGTGTAATTTTTAATATTTATACTTTTTTATTTAATATTCATTCATTTTTAATATTTTTTTAATTTCTGTAAAGAAAATTATTTATTTATTTATTTATATTTTTAGAGTTTATTCACATTTAATTATTAAATTTTATTTCATTTTTCATATTTATTCATTTAATATTATTAATTTATTTTTAATATTTATTCATTTTTAAAATTCATTCATTTTTATCATTTAATCATTTAATATTTTTGTAAATTATTCATTTATAATATAAATTTATACATATTTATTTATTATTATTTAATGTTTTTAATATGTTTGGGATTTATATAATTAATATTTCATCATTTCTATTTTTTATTTTTTATTTCAAATATTTTACAATTATTATTTATTCGTTTTTAATTAGTAATTTATTGTAAATATTTTTTATTTTAACATAATTTTTTATATTTTTTCATTTTAATTTTAATATTTATTCATTTGAAAAAAAAATTATATATTTAACATTATTTATTCATTTTTTAATATTTTTTCGGTTTATTCATTTTTAATTATTAATGTTTATTCATTTTTTATATTTTTTCATTTAATATTATTTATTAAATTTTAATATTTTAATAATTATTCATTTTTAATATTTATTCATTTAATATTTTTTAATTTATTCATTTTTAGAATGTACTCATTTAGTTTTTATTTAAAAATATTTAATACTTTTATTATTTGTTTTATTTTTATAAATAATATATGTTAATTTGATATCCCGATATATTAAAAGAAGGAAATTATGTACGATAACATGTATGACATGAAACACTAAGCCTAAACGAATCATAGAATATTTTTATTTAAATATGACCATTATAACTTATCCATTAAATTAGTAGATATGAATAGGATTAACAACTTTATGAAATATATATAAAGGTTCTAATCAATAAAAATGTATTGATTAATGCTTAGAAAATAGGCACCCAATTTTTAGTAAAGCCATTTTATTCTTCAAAAATGTGTTTCCTTCAAAAATGATTTTTATTTCTTTTGTGAGAAAATAATTATAATTAATTACTTGAACTTTTAGAAATTGTATTTAATAAAAATTATATCATTTTTGAAATCTGCATATCAAATTAATCTTTTGGTGAAATTTTGGTATTTTTTAAAAAGATTCATTTTTTAGTGAATGTTGAAAAATACAGATTTTTGTAAAACCGTCACTTTGCTTTCATCAAAAAGTATCATTATGATTTGAATTTGTTCTCAAAGTAACAAATGTATTATTTAATTTCATATAATCTAATTAACTTCATTTTAATCATTATTATACCTGATTTTGGTATAAGTATATATTTGGGCTTAAAATTGCATCTGTCAAAAAACTTTTTTTTGAATTTTATGAATTTCTATTAAAAGTAATTTCATCCAATTCGATAAATTGAGTCTTGAAAATGGATTTCATACTTTGAATCGTGTAACATTGGTAATTTTTGTTGTCACGGTAAAGGTTAAATTTGGTAATTAAGGATTAAAAATAATATAATAAGTACTAGAAAATGACCATAACTCCTACCTTAATTTTATTAGATGATTCTATTTCACCCAAGATTCAGTTATATGACCTTTTATTACCATTTGGTTGTGATTATGACCTTTATAATACATTATGTAAGGAAAAATTATAAACTTCAAAATCTTATTTTTAATAAATAAGATATTTTTAACATGGAGATAAACAAATGATATGTTCGGTTATAAATATTCATTTGAAATTTAAATGATTTATATTCATCATGGAATTTTATTTTTATGTTTTACTGAATAAATAATTACATTAAATTCTTACACAACATTGATGAAATAATTATTAAATTAATGGAAAAAAATAAATGATATTAAAAATATTATAAGTATTATAATTTGAAATAATTAATGGGATATATAAATTTTTTAGACAAATATAACATGTTATGGATGTATTAAAATATTTTATTCTAATTTCTTTGTTGTTTTGATGTTATTGAAGCTCAAGTAAATGAATAGTTCTATAATTGACATTATTGATATTTTATAAAAATAATATTTTGTTAAATGATTTAAAATTACTAAAAATATTATTATCAAGCAAGAGATTATTATATGGTTTAAAATACCAACTATGGTCCACTTATGGTATGTTTTTCTATTTATAGTAACTATCTTGGCCCTCAAAGAGTAAAAAACATTGTTGTCATGATAAGTGTGAAAAGGGTTAATGAAGGGTTAAAACAGAACAATAAGGATAAAAATGTGACCCAATATTATCCAAATTTTATTATATGAGATTATTTTGACTCATATTCATCTTATCTTAAAATAATATCAATTTGGATCCATTTTGACATCAAAATTAATTTCTATTAATTTAATATTTTAAGAAATTCCAAAAGTTCCCCTCCCCTCCCTTATAAGAGAGCATCTCTTCTTCTCATTTCTTTATACCTCAAAAACCATTTTTCCAGCCAATCCCTGGCCAAATACCTTCCTATAATCCATCCCCACATTTTTAGGTCTTATTTTAGGTATAATACCAACCTTTTATGGCCTTGTGTAATGTAAAGGAGGTTTTCTGAAGAAGATGTATGGTTCTTAAACGAGCGTTTTCATTTTATTTCTTCCTCCACCTCCTTAAATATTATCCAACCATGATGAGAAAATAACATCATCATATTACATATAATATGATTTTGTTATGTTAGTGGCGTAACTTATAACCATCTCTAACCTCCATCAAATGGAAAAGTGATTCATTTTTCGTGTATATGGAGGTCTACCGTCTGACGGACCGATGTAATTTGTTTTTTATCACCACCTATCATGGTTAGTTATAATGATGGAAATAATATTAATATATAATATTCATGATATATTCATCATTCCAAAATTTAAAAAAAACTCCTTTAACATTGCTTTTTTTATCTATCAATGTCAGTTTATAACTGATGTTAGTCCAGGAGACGTTGAAAATGGAACTTTCCACGTCAGTTTTCATAAACCATTATTGAAAACTCTTCTAAAGGGGGGTGATCTACATCATTTTTTATAAAATTGATGTGGATAGACTTCTATAAGGTCTTTTAATGTTTCTTTATAACAAGAAATGTTGAGATGCATCTTGGGAAGCTTTCAATGACGATTTTATAAAAAAAACAATGTAGAAAGCCTGGAAACATCCAAAATCCTTTCACCATCGTTTTTATAAAAAAACAACATTTAAAGTTGAAATTTTTAAAAAAAAATATTTTAAATTACAAAATCCCACACATGAAAACTCAAAAATTCAGAACTAAAAACAAAAAACAACCAACAGAAACATCCCACTACTAATAAAACTCATTGAGAAAAAAACAAAATATAAAAATTAGTCAAACTTATAGAATATTTTTAAAATTTATTTTGAAATTTTTTCAAAATCATTGGATGTATAAGAAGAAACATCATTAAAAAATTCAAAATAAAGTTTTTTGAATTTAAAAATTAACATATTTCTTTATATTATAAGTGTTATAATGAAACTAAACTTTTCAAAATATGTTTTTGTTATGGTCATGATTATATCATAAATTAATCATAAAACATAATATTCACATTCAAAATTCCATTGTCTATGATGAGACTTCATTAATGAAACAACATTTTAAAAATAAAAACATTAGATATATAAGAAAAACCAAGTATTCACAGATATAAAATTTATTTACCTGAACTTTCACGTAATAATTTTTTTTCCACTTTTGGATAGGGAGCCTAATTAAACTCATTCTATTACTTATTAAAATTTCAAATATTAATTATCAAAATCAATGTAAAATGATAAAATTAAGATTAATGAATCAAATTTTGGAATAAAACTAACTTCATTTACATTTTTTAAAATCTTCTTCAAAAACCACCCAATAAAGTGCATAACCAATATCCTCTACAATATTTTGGGGAAAATATGCATAAAACCCAATTTCAATTGAAAATAAAATATTAATAATTTATAATATTATAATGAATAGTTTTTCATAATTATATAACATCGTTCATGCGTACGTGTGGACTACCACCTCCACGAAGCGATGTGATTCATTTTTCAACACCACATTGCATATATGATATATATAATAATATTTAAATAATTAATATTAAATTTATGATATTATGATCATTATGAAAATAAAATATAATACTTATATTCTTTCCAAAATAACAATTGAAAATTTTAAATGTTACTCATTCACACGTTTGGCCTACCATATCTTGGATTGTAACATGGTTCATTTTTCATAACCATATATTTTTATGGGTTTTAAAATTATAAATGATGTATAAAAATGATAATTATGTCATGATTATTATTCTATAGATGATATAATAATGACCCATTTGACCGTGTTCAACACATTGACGTTTTTTCAAAATTATGAACCAAATTTCCTCAAAACACCTGATGTGGACTTAATTAATCAAGAAATTAAATATGTCATTCAAATAAATGGATTAAGGATAAGTGACTAAACCCAAAAAATGTTCTTAAAAAATAAAATAATTGATATTATTTTATTATACTTGTGTTAAATGAAATATATAGAAAGTATGGACTTGAGGTAAGGAATTCTATCTCATTTTCCCTTCATTAAGGCATATTTTAATGCTATACATCTAATTTATTTTATATAGTGTATATCATTCCACTTTTACAAGTTATGTCATGAATACTTAATAATTAATAGTATTTTATGTTTTAATTTGAATTAATTAATCCATGAGTATTTGATTTAAATGTACCCAAGTGGTAAAGGGTTTCTTAACTAATTTTCCTTTCATTTGGTTACAACTCTTCTTCATTGAAATTGTTATGACATGATTACATGTGAATCGATATCTAAATTGTTTTATTATGTATTTAAACTGTTTTGGATTTATATTTGTTACACATAATAACTTCTTTGTTTAATTCTCAATTGAATTATATGCTCTTTATAAGGGTAATTCGTTTCAAATTCTATTTCTTTGAGACATATGTTTATGGTATGAACCTATCTTATTTTATGAGGTGAATATATTAACACTTTGACATATTATATCATGAATATCATTATTTTCATTATATTTAAAGTTTCATTTGAAGTTATTTTTTACTGCGTCTTACGATTTACAAGTTACTAAAGTGGAAAATTCTTTATGTTATATTCTCCTTTCTTTTCGAGATTGTTTATGTTCAAAGTTTCTTTAAAGGAAATATTATGCTCTAATTTTATTGAACCACGTATATTCTACTGTTTTCTGGTTTGAAATTTTTTTACATGTTTAAATTCAATTTCATTTCTTATTTATTAAATAAAGATCAAGAATGTTTTTTGTAAGTGATAAAGATCTTGTATCTTCCTTTAGCCCGGGAATCTTTCTCTTTCATATCCATGTTTTCTAAAAAAATCAAAAAAATTATTTTATAATCAATAATTATTTCTTAAAGTTATTTTCCATTATATTTTACATTATTTTAAATGGATTTAAAAATAAAATTTCTCAACATTTTCCAAATGGTCCAATTTAGACTCATTTTACAAAATGTTTGAGAAAATGTTTATTTTTAACATTTACAACATGAACACATTTTCCTTCCTTAATGTCTAATATGTTTTTGAGGATTATTTTATAGGTTTCAATTTTTATTTTCAAATAAAATGGTTTTCACATTATTTTTTTTAATTTTTTGTTTTTAAAATATTTTTTCAGTGTGAAAAGGGTACTTTCTCAGGAATAGTTTTCATGATCTTTTAACGGTATTTCCATTTATTAACACTAAAAACTATTTATGTTATTTATGCTCCACTAGGTTTATTTTGTAATGATATCAGCCTAATTCTTTCTCTGGATAGATTATTATTATCTAAAATATATTTTTAAGGAACACGTTTCTTTTCCACAAGTTAATCAAGATATATAAGGATTAATGATTGTTTATTATGAGTTTTATAAAGAAATTAAAGATCTATATACTTTATTAATATTATGGTTCATGGATATAGTTTATGATGATGGGTGGTCAGCTTATAAACTGAGGAAGGGTGGTCCGGTTATATCTCTCCAATGCATTGGATAAAGGGATAGAGTTAACCAATTTGGTTTCTTCTAAGAGATTATGTGAATTTATCATGAAGGTTATTGTAAATATAATTGTGATGGTTATTTATATTTTAACTATAATTGTTACACCAAGATTAATTTTTATGGTTACTTCATGTATAACTCTTATGGTTATTCCATATGTAATAGTGATAATAAAATGATTCCCAAAGATATTTATATGTTTTATCTATGCTTATTATAGGCTTTTAATGATTCCTTTGATCAAGATTGACATCACATAGATCAAGATTATTGATTTCAATGAATCTTGATTTTTTAAAGCTTTATGAAATGTTTTAGGATTGATGGTATAAATATTTATGGGTATGAATTCCCTTATGTTATGCTCATGCACAATGATTATGGAATAATACTGTTATGCTCATCTTACTCTCACTGATGACATTTAATTGTTTATGCTTATGTTCACCCTTACTAAGAATTTGATCTCAACCTTATTATATTTAATTTTCACCAAGTTATGAAGAATGTTGATAAATGATTTTATTCTAGAATAGTTTCATATGGGAAGAAATTTTTGGGAGATGTTGAATATTTAATATGGAATATGAAAAGATGGGTACAGTGGAAAAAATGCTCTGTTGAGGTCATGAGTGTTTTTTATGTAATATTTTTTCATAATTATCTAAAACTATAAACCTAAAGTTACTTGGGTATGTAATTTATCTAATATTTACTTCTAATTTTGTAAGGTTTTGATGAAAAAAATTGGCCCACATTTATTAGGTTCAAATCCAAAAATATAAACTTTATGTTTTAGAACTAAATCCAAGAATATAGGTTCAGAGTCTTTATAGTTCATATTATAGAAATATTTAAATAACTTTAGATATTATAATGTTTTAATAAGAGGTTATCTTAAGAGTGATTATCACACCTAAATTTTTATTTATGAACTCTGATTCAGTTTATCCATTGGACTTGGGGTTATAGCTCAAGTACCGAGTGTGATGGTCTTAAATTTTAAGTTTTGGGGTGTTTTTATATTTTAACATGGGAAACACATATTTAAGTAAACCATGTGGCCTTATCCAGCTAACCGTGCAGATTAGATGTTGGTGGGAGAGACATGGCGCATAGCTTGCAGATGATTTTTCAAATCGTGCGGCAAGTGTGTAGGGAGATTCTTTCTTAGTACAGTGGTGTTTGGCACATTTGTTTCATGGTTTGGAAACCGGTAAGACAGCCCATGCGAGTTCCCAAGTGTGTCTAGTGAGGTTCATGTGGCCAGTGCACAGTTTGTAAAATTGTATATCTAAACCGTGTGAGCTGCCCAAATCCTAAAAATTATGAAATTCCTAGTCTAGCCTTATAGTATTTTAACCCAAAATCTATATATTTCTCCCCCAACCTAGTTCATACATATCTTGGGGAGTCTCTCCTTGGTTTTTAAAGCCTCTTCCTTCCTACCTTGGTGTGTATCTAAGATATATTTAAGGTTTTGGGCTTATAATTCTCAAGTTATTCTCCTCTCCTCTCCTGCCACTTCCTCTATATTTCATTTCCTCTTGAGATATCATTCCCCCTTAGTCATGTGGATCTAATTTTTATGTTTCCCATGGTTTATGTTGGGTTTTTTTTTATTTTAAGGTTTCTATTGGCCAATCTTGGATCTTGGGTTCTTCGTGAGGTTGTTTCGGGTGTGCATTGTTGAATCTTCATGAGATTGAGGTAGGTTTCTCTTTGCACTTGCCTTTTTAATTTAAGAATCCTTTGTTTCATAATTTTCACACCTTCTATGAATATGAAATAGTGATGTGTGATCTTTTTATTACTTTCTTAGTGTGAAAATTGGTGATTTCTTCCTTTGTGATAAATGGAATTTTTTTTGTTAAATGTAGCACACCAAGTGTTCAATGAAATGTCATGTTGGATTTTATGAGTAATTTGTGGTACTTAAAGCATGTTTTGTCTTTGTAAATGTGTGGTGTAAAATAAAATGGTGTTTTAGGTTTCTTGAATGGGTTTTCCAAGTGGTTATGAGTTGTAAATAATTTTGTGTTTGTATTTTAAAAACGGTTTGACATGTGTTAGTGATGCATGGCCCGTTTGGAATTTTAATGAAAGTGGATTTAGTTTAAAATTGTGACATGAGTGCCTAATTGAGATTTTATAAATTATTTTTGAAATGGAAAATGGTTTTTTTTCACCTCTTTCTGAAAAGTGTATTTTTTTCTTTTAAAATTGATGGTTATGTGAATTCTTCGTGAGGATCATTTGGAAAATTTGTTTAAAATGGTGAAAGTGTTTATCATGAAAACCCTCCTTGGATAATTCTCTTATCGAGTATATATTAAATGGATGAGATTTAATCACTATTAAATCCTCAAAATCCATTTATGTGAATGGGTGGTATGTCCTCATTATGGAGTCCTTGTGACCCATTTACTTAGTGTGGAAGTGGGAGGTCCTCAATGTGGACTCCTTGAGATCTATGCGTTGTAAGGAAAGTGATTGATCCTTGGGGTGATTCAATATGATGCATGTTTTGTGGATTATTGTATATGATATATGTGTATGTTATTGGATGATTGGTTGGCATCTGTTTGATCACCCCTCTTCTATACTCTCGACATGGGAAACCTGGCATAACTATTGAATCTTTTGAGAACGTTTTCTCCACTAATTAGGATTATTCTCTAACTAGTGGCTCAATCCAAGGATTGGATATTGTGTTTTATTTTATTACTATGGGATATTACACCTCAGTCTATACCAGGTAAGGGATGTATAAGCGTGTGGGTGTTATTTATGTCATCGAGTGAAGCATACTTTCTAGGATGACTCAATATGCATAGTATGTTCTATATTATGCATGATCTACTAGGATTTACCCATCTAAATTGGAACTTAGTTTCTTACAACGATGATTGACATGTATTTTTGGTCCGTTACACTTATGTTCTTATTTACAATTCCCATTTTATGTGATCACTATGATGTTTCCATATGTGTTGTATCTCTTTAGAAAGTTATGGGTTTGATTTCAAAGTTTTATGGAAAAAAAATTAAAGTGGAAATGTTTTGTACCCTCTCATTCATGTTTTTAAAAAAATGAAAGAATCACTTTCCCCTTGAAAATGTAATTGTTTCTATGTGGGAAAAGAGAATGGATTTATAATTAAAAAGGGTAAATGGACTGTATTTTTTTTAAATAAAAAATGTGTCGAAAATATTACTTTTATATATTGTATTTAAAACTTTAAGTTGATGTTTCTTTTATATTAAAGGATTTTTGTTAGGAATATATTTATTCAAGCACGCCTACTGATCTTTAATAATCACACCTATAGTTATTTCTTATGTTTAGCCTTTGGTATAGATTTCATCTTGGTTTCGATCGTCATGGGAGATATTTGGTTTTGGTATCGGATAGTAACCATCAGGGTCATATAAAGACATTTTGGTTTTCAAGTTCAGTTTGGTTTTATTGTTCAGCTTGTTGTATTTTCAATTTTTTTGTAAAATATGTTCGAATTGGATATTGTTATATATATATAGGGCTGATTTTTTTATCTTTCCAATGTTCATTTTATTTATTTATTATTAGATGAAATCATTCCCTTGGTTATTTTGATGATTCCCGACACTCGTTTCCAGCCCATGGGGATTGGAAATGCCCTTCAGTCCATGTTGCAGATTGGATTGTGTGATCAGTTCAGGTTTGAACAGGTCTAGTTCAAGAAAAAATAGTATCAGAGCATGGTTCCACATGGAGGAACTTTCTTTTAGAGCACCCTTCTTATTTGGTATGTCAAGGTACATGAAGTTCTATTGTAGAATCTTGGGTTGAAAGTCTGGGGGAGTTTCTGGATAAACTTTCTGGACCAAACCTTGAGTTTCCATGGGAATTTGGGTTGTGTTTATTTTTTTTTTGGTTTTTTGTGTATTTGGGATTTGAAAATATAGTAAGTCTAAATGTATCATTGATCTCGTAGGGCCTATAAATCCATGTGAAGCTAGGTACATAGTCCTAGAATACTCTTTGTGTTGGTGGTGTGATTGGCGTATGGTCTCCAAAAAAATGATCAAGTCACCCATCGACACTAGTTTCCATAGTTAGTTTCTTTAGGTATTATTTGATTCTAAATTTTTTTTGATAAATCATGTCTTATAACTATAGAAAGTCTGTTTTTAAAAGGTAATGGATTGGTTTTGAGAAGATAGGAATTGAATTTTTAGAATTATTTGAAACAATTCAATAGAAAATGGATTTTTTTTCATCTGGAATTTGAGTAAATGGGGATGAGTTTATCGATATTATATTTTTATAATAAAAAACTAGTGGTTTTCAAATTATTTTTTTGGGAAATCCAAAGTTTATTAGGATGAGGGTTTTTTGAAATTTGTTATAAATAAGAATAAATGAGCTTTTAGTCAAATTATTTCTAATAAAATGAGATTGGTTAAACTGATGAAAAATGTTTTTAATGGAATGAATTGAATTTTTGGATAAAATCCATGTAATTATATTTTGAGATAACATGAAAATGGATAGCTGTGTGGAGTTTAAAAATGTTTTTTTCTTGGTGGTGAGTGATCTTTCGAAGGGCTTTTTGAATTTTTAAACAGAAACGGATTGAAAATGTGAAAATGTGGGTTTAATTTTTTGTTATGGAAAGTGGAAATGTTTTTTTACATTTGGTTTTTTACTTGGGTTCTCACATACATAAATATGTGTGGGGAAAAGGATGGATGATGAGGTGGGTCGATCAGTTCCTGTTATGTCCTAAGTTGATGTATGCCTAGGGTGGCACGAGAATGGGCATGTGAGTGAGACTCAAAGAAATACCACGGTGAGTGTGTAGCCCACTAAGTTTATTTTCCTTCAAAAAAATTTTGGAGAGGAAAGTTATGATGTTTCTAAAAAACTAGTGGTTGTTTGGTGCTTCCTCTTATGATTTGGAGATATTTTTTATGTGGTGTTTTGAGTTTGAAATATTGTTGATGATTTGGATTTGAAGTGGTGTTTAGTGGATTTATGGAAAGATTTTTTTAATGTTTATTTGGATCCCTTATTTTTGTGATGGTGTTTGTCTGAGGTGAGTTTGGGTTTATGAGCTGGTTTTTATTTAGCTCATGGATTTCTTGTTTCCTAGTGTGTGCCTGCATAGAGATTTGATGGATGTATATGGTGAAGCTACAGGTGGTTCCCCATTATTAGGCTTCCCAATTGATCAATATAAAAACTTTATTCTTGAGTTTCAAAAGTTATATCCTCTTATATTTTAGGGTCAAGAGGATTCTCATTATACCGAAGAGTGGATGAGGAAAAAAGAAATGAACATTAGCCTCATTGAGTTTTCCAAGTTGTTAAAGGTTATGTTTTCTTCATTTATGCTTGAAGGACCAACCTGGAAGTGGCAGAAGTCGGTCTCTCAGAACAAGCCTTGTAAAGATATTAATTTGGAGTTCTTAAAGGCTTCTTTCATTCGGAATTATTTTTCTGATATGGTGAAGTTGAGGAAGGGAATGGATATGTGCAAGTTAGAGAAATGAAATGGAGTGTTGGAGTTCCTTAGTCTTTTATTGAGTCTAGTTTATTATCTTTTATAGTTATTTGTGGATTAATACATGAAGTCTTGACAATTTGATTATGGGATTCATTATAATTTTTAGTAAAAGGTTTCAGAGTTTGATCTAACTAATTTTGTTGATGTGGTGAGGAAAGTTGTTCAGATGGAAGTTGTGTTTATAAGAGTGTCTGAGGTGGCCAACCTTCTTCTAGTCTCTAGAAGCGGTTTAGTGAATTCTAGTAAGGATATGGGGATGTTTCTTGAATCTGGTGGTGTTTTTCATCATATGAAAAGACTTTTGGATCTTTCATATACTTCTTTTAAGTGCAGAACCATGATGTGTCCTTAATGTGGTAAGAATGGTCAAAAGAATTCATAATATCTATGTGCTCCAAATACCTACCATGAATGTGCATTCCTAGGTCATTTTTAGTGGTCATTTTGAGGTGTTTCCATGAAGTTTCCTGTACATAGGTCCACCTCTTTAAAAGTCACCTTAGCCTGGTTTTAGGATTAGGGTGTTGGTTAGGCTCAGTTTGAAGCCTCTTTATGTTGTAATGATTCTTTCTATTGTGTTCATTGTGCCCAGTGGTGTTCTATTTTGGTTTATATGTGAGGGGATTTTGTGGGTCTAATGAGAACTCCTATTTTAATGAAAGTCTATTTTCATTTTTGGAAATTCTGAGTTTTCTCATTCTATGTGGTCGTATTTTGTGATCTTCTGGTGCTTCTTGGGGTGTTTTGTGACTTCTTGTGGAACCAAAAGAAGGAGTTATAGTAGGGGATCAATGTTTCTTGGTTTTTTGTTATCAAATTCTTCAAACATCCTAGATTTAACCATAGTCCTTGGAGTGAATCCTTTCACACAGTTAGGAAATCATTGGAGGTGTGGGATACATTGTCTCAGATCTTGTCCCCAACGTTGGGGTGTGATAGTTTAAATTATCTTGTTAAATTTCCCTATGTTTTTTTGATTTACCCCTTTCCATATAAAGTTTGGTGGTCTTACCATCGTGCAATCCCAGTGGTTGTGTCTTTTTATATGTGAACCTCTAATTGTTTCTCCTTGTGTGGTTATCCATTTAGGTTGGTGTTTCTTTTATTTCCCTCCCTCTTACTTCCGCTTGTGAAGGGGGTTTGTTTTTGTCCAGTGTGGTAGGAAGTTTTTTGGTTGGTTCAATCAAGTTGGTTCTTAATGGTGGGAATAACCACCATGAATCTTGTTAATAATTTTCCTGTAATTGATTAGTTGTAGTTTTTTCTAAAGGTGTGGAGATCATTTCGGCCTATCGTGTTGAAATTTCAATTTGGTTTCGATTATGGTCTAGTAGAAAATGGTTTGTTTTAAATTTATCTACTTTTAAGTTTCCTTCTAGTTCAGTTTATCATTGGGATTAATTGGAGGGTTCCTAATGGTCTCATTTGAGGCATGGTTGTAAAGGTTGTGGCTCAAATTTACCATTGTTTCTCAAGAAGTGGTTTTAGTTCATCGTCTTATTTCTAGAAAGAGGCATAAGTTATGTTTGGTAGGGGTTGAGATGTTTTGTTCAAGAATTTGGAAAATGCGAAAGTGGAAACCCTTATTCATTTATCAATAAACTCAAAGATGTTATGTCTTTTTAGGGGAGGAAGTAATTAATTGTGTGGAGAATTGTCACACCCTGATTTTTATTTGTGACCTTTGATTCAGTTTATCTTTTATCCTTGATGTTATGGATCATTTTTTGGGTGTGATTGTCTCAAATTTTGAGTTTCAGGGTGTTTTTCTATTGGCACACAGTTAGTGCACAATTTGGTAAACTATGTGTCCTTCTCTAGGTAACCATGTGGCTTAGATGTTGGTGGAATAGGCATGGCATAAGACTTATGCACGGGTTTTCAAATAATGTGAAAAGTGTGTGGGGAAGTTCTGTCTCGAGACAATGACATTTGGAATGGTTGTCACATGGTTTGGGAACCATGAACCCATCATGTATGAGTCCCCAAGTGTGTCCAGTGAGGGACACATGGTTGGCACATGGTTTGTAAACCATACGACCAAACTTTATGAGCTCCCCATATCTTAAAAATTATGAAATTCTAAGTCTAACCTTATGGGATTTTAACCCCAAATCCACCCATTTATCCCCCTATCTAGTTCATACATCCCTAATGGAGCCTATACTTGGTTCTTCAAGCCTCATCTTTCATCTATTGGTGTGAATCTAATATTTCTTCAAGTTTTTGGGGCTAGATTTCTCAAGGTATTCTCCTCTTCTCTCATCCCTTTCCCTCTTTCTTTCATTTTATATTGATTTCCCCTTATCCCTTTGGTCATGTAGACCTAAGGTTTTTGTTTCCCTTGGTTTATTTTAGGGGTTTTATTGTTTAAGGTTTCTCTTTGTTTATCTTGGAACTTTGATCCTTTTCGAGGTTTTCTCAGGTGTGCGTTATTGAAGCATCATGAGATTGAGGTAGGTTTCCCTTTATGCGTGCCATTTTTTTTTTAATAATGATTGGTTTCTTTCTTTTCACACCTTCATTGAATATGAAATAGTGATGTGAGACCTTTGAATTAATTTTTTGGTGTGTAAAGTGGTGATTTTTTTCTTTCTGTGTGATAAATGGAATTGTTTTGTTAAATGGTTCACACAAAGTGTTCGATGAAATGCCCAGTTGGATTTTGTGAGTAATTTATGGTATGTAAAGCATGTTTTGGATTTTTAAATGTGTGTTGGAATATGGAATAATGGTTTGAATTTATTGAATGTGTTTTCCAATTAGTTATGATTTGGAAAGAAGTGTGTGTTTGGATTTTAAAAATGGTTTGGCATGTGTTGGTGATGTGTGGCCCGTTTGGAATTTTAATGAAAGTGGATTTGGTTTTAAAATATAGCATTAGTTCCTAAGTGGAAATTTATAAATTATTTTTAAATTTAAAATGCTGAGTTTGTTTATATTTTGTAAAGTAGGGTTTGTTTCTTTTAAAATTGATGGTTATGTGAAGTGTGATTGAGGTCTGTTTGGAAATTTTGTGAAAATGGTCAAAGTTTTTATCATGAAAAACCTCCTTGGATAATTTTCTTAACATGATTATCTTAAATGGATGGTATTTACTCATTTTTTAATTCTAATGATCAATTTGTGTGAATGGTTTTGTATTCCCCACTTTGGAGTCCTCGTGACCCATTTACTTAGTGCGGAATTGGGAAGTCCTTGGTGTGGAATCATTGTGATCTATGTGTTGTAAGGAAAGAGATTGATCCTTGGGGTGATTCTGGGTTATTCATTTTGTGTAGATTATTATATATTATATATATGTATGTGATTGGATACTCATTTGGAATCAGTTGGCTCACCCCTCTTCTATACTCTCGACATGGGAAACCTGGCACAATTATTGAATCTTCTAAGAACGTTTGTTTCACTAGTTAATATTACACTCTAACCAGTATCCCATAGAAATGATTGGATAGTGTGTGTTATTTTATTGCTATGGGATAGTTCCCCTCAATTTATACCAGGTAGGGAATGGTCGACTACGTGGGTGTTATTTATTTCATAGAGTGAGGAACACTTCCCAAGATGAGTAAAGATGTATAGTATGTTCTAGATTATTCATGATCTCTTAGGATTTTCCCATGTCTGTTGGAACTTAGTTTCTTGAAGTGATGATTGATATACAGTGTTTATTGGTTACACTTATGTGTTTATTTCTATTTCCCTTAGTATGTGATCATTGTGATGTTTCTATATGTGGTGTATATCATTGGAAAGTGATGTGTTGGCTTTAAAAGTTTTATTGAAAAATGTTTTAAAGTGGAAATATTTGGTACCCTCTTATTCTTGTTTTAAAAAATTATAGAATTAATTTCCCTTTAAAAATGTAATTGTGGATATGTTGGAAAATAATCGGGATTTGGAATGAAAAATGGGAAATGGACTGTGTTTTTATTTAAACTGAAAAAGTATGGAAAAGATTTATTTTATATGTTTTATTTAAAAATTGATGTTGATGTTTCTTTTATTTTAAAGGAATTACTTTGGGAATAGATTTTTTCAGGCACGCATAGTGAGTTTTAAAACTCACGCCTATTGTAGAGTGACCCTCAGGGTCACAAGGAGGTGTTTTGGTTGTTAGGGTCATTTTTATTTTATTGTTCAGCTTGTTATATTTTCAGTTTTTGTATAAAATATGTTCAAATTGGATATTTATATATATATATATATATATATTGGGTTACTTTTTTTATATTTATGTTGTTCATTTTATTTATTTATTATTGGGAGAAATCATTCCCTTGGTTGTTCTATTGATTCCTGGAAGTAGTTGCCAGCCCATGGGGATCGGAAACACCATTTGGTACATGTCATGGATCGGCTTTGGTGAAAAATTTGGGGTCGAACCCATATGGTTTGTGATAGTAATGGATACAATCATGGGTTTATAAATTTTTTTTTGATCAAAAGTACAATGTTTTAGACACCCCTTTTGTGGTTTTAAGTAATGTATTTTAAAGGTGAGTAAGGATATTTTGGGATGCGTTTTATTAAATTGAGTTATTTGTAAACCTTTTGTTTAACATGAAGTGTTATTTGGGTAGTAAAGGTTAGATAATCTTTTGGAAGCATATATGATCTTAATGTGTTTTATGGTGATTCGGGTTATTTAAGGAAATGATTATCTTTTCTTGAAGACTATATGACTATGTCATATAATTTTTTCTATATATGAATTTATGAGTGATAAGTGTTATCTAAAGAATGTGTGATAAAATACTTATGATTTATTGGTTTTATGCATGTTTAGAAATATTTTTGAAGGATTTTAAGGACATTTATTTATGGAATGATTAATTTTTAACTTTTGGTATTACTGTTGAATTCTATAGATTAATGCATTATTTCTTCATTTAAAGGATTATTCATTTTGGGATTTATCATACCTTGTTATAAAATTTTATTTTTGGTTAATTTTTAAATATAGGAGAAATATATTATTATCATTTTATGAAACTATATGATTTAATGGAAGTTGATTCTAGTACTTTAGGCATGAAAAAATCGTCTTGAATAATCATTGTTTGGAGAAATTAATGAGGTTGTGGTGGAAATTGATTAGAGGATGATTTTATACTAGTAAAGTAAGTATATTTCCTTATGTTCTTGTACTATATAGTAAAATAATTCCCCAACACCAAGAAAAAGGATCTTCAAACAAAAATGTTATCCTATTACCTTCATTTTTTATGAATTGATATTTTTTACACCTATTTGTGTTATGGTTTTGTAGCTGTTGAATTTTTCATTATCATTCACTTTCTTATGATCCATGTTCTATTTCACTCTCCATATTTTTCTGGACATTAAATGTTACTTCCATCTTCAAATATTCATTTCCCGCTAATGTTCTCCTATTTGGAAACCTAGTGTGTGTTATTTCAGATAACCTTCAACTTTTCTTTTCCCTCATTTCAATAGGAATTTTTATTGAATATTTTTAGGATTTTGGATTTTAAAAAAATTATTTTAAAAATTCAAACACATTATTAGTGAGCCCTAGTTAAAATTGATAGGACCCAATTTATTAAATGCGGACAGAATGTGATATTTTGAGATTCTGAAATCTATTTTTCATTTTGTTTTAAACATTTACATTAAAAGTAATTTTGGTCACTTGTAGAAATTGAATATTGAAAAATTGATTCAATATTTGGAATCAGTGTTTCCAAATTTGTTAAAAATGTCCCTTTTATTTTTTGTCATTATGAAAAGTGACATTGGTAATTTTTCTTGTCACAGTAACGGTTAAATCGAGTAACTAAGGGTTAAAAATGATATGATAAGGACTATTAAATGACCCTAAAAATTGTCTTAATTTTATTGGAAGATTATATTTAATCCATACACATCAGAGATTCTATTATATGACCTTTTTTCCATTTTTATGTTATTATGAGCATTGTAATATTTTATGTAAAGGAAAGTAAAAAAATTGTCACACTCATGTTTTTAGTAATTATATTATTTTTAACAAGGGGATAAAAATAGAATATTTTAAATTATATTTTTTTTATTTTAAATAAAAATTATTTATATTAATAATATTAATTTGTTTTTAATTCTTATTTATTAAATAATTACTTTAAATTATTACATAATGCTGATGTGTTAATTATTCAATAAATGGAAAAAATAAAATAAATGATATAAAAACAATTAAAAGTAATGTACTTTTATATAATTAATGAGATACAATAATTTTTTGGATAAATATAATATTCTAGGGATTTATTAAAATATTTTATTTGAATGTGTTTTTTTGTATTGGTGTAATGAAAGTCAAATTAAATGAATTATTCTAAAATTGACATTATTTATATTTTATGAAAATAATATTTTTTGAAAAGATTTAAAATTACAAAAAATAATATCTTCGGCCAAGTGAATTTTATATGGTTTAAAATATCATTAGTAGGCTATTTATGGGCCATTTTTTTGTTTATTATAACTATCTTGACCCTCATAGAGTAAAAAACATTATTGTTGTGATAAGTATGAAAATGGGTTGATAAAGGGTAAAAATGTGATCCAAACTTATCCAAAATTTATTATATGAGTGGATTTATATTAATTAAAATCTTATCTTCTAATATTATAAATTTTTTCCATTTAGAGATCAAAATTAATTTATATTAATTTAATATTTTAAGAATTTTCAAGAGTGACCCTCCCCTCTCTTATAAAAGGGCACCTCTTCTTCACATTTATTCACACCTCAAAGATCATTTTTTCAGAAATTACATAACTAAATATGTTTTTTAAATAACTCTACAAATTATAGATGTATTATTTATGGAATAATACAAACCTTATAGGGTTTTTTTTAAAGTAAAGTAGGTTGTTCGAATAAGAGTTATAGTTCTTAACAAAGCATTTTCATTTTATTTCTTCTTATGCCTCCTTAAAATATTATCCAACCACGATGATATAATAACATAATTATATTAAATATAATATTATTTTATTATGTTATTTGAATAACCTATATTCATCTCCAACCTCCATAAAATGGGAAAGGAATTAATCATTCGTGTGTTTGTTGAACTACTGCCTCACATACCGATGTAATTCATTTTCCGTCACCAACACTAATGGATAGTTATATTGAAGTAATTAATTTTTATATATGATATTAATGAAATGTTTATTACTATTAAAATATAATATGTTATTTAATTTATTATCTTTCAATTCAATGAAAATGATAATGTTGTTTGTGTGTACATGTGGACTACCACCTCTACAAAGCGATATGATTTGTTTTTCATCACCACATCACATGGATGATATATATAAGTATAATTAAAAAATTAAAATTATTCTTATGATATTATTATAAATATTTAAAGATAATTTAGTACATATATTCTTTCCATAAGGAATGTTGAAAAATGGAAATGTTACTAATGTGTACGTACGACCTACTGTCTCCATGATTGCAACACGGTTCATTTTCATAACCATATTTCTTGATTAGTTTTAAAATTATATTTGATTTATAAAAATGGTAATTATTTCATTATTACTATTTTTTAGATTATGTAACAAATACCCCTTTCACCATGGTCAACACATCGAATTTGTTTTTAAACTATGAACTGAACGTCCTCAAAACACCTGATGCGGACTTAATTAATCAAGTAATTAAATATGTAATTAAAATAAATGAAATAAATTGATTAATTATAATATATTAAACACAAATATTATTCTTAATAAATCAAAATAATTTATAGGAGTTTTTATACAGGTGTTAAAGGGCATATATAACAAGTCATGACTCGAGGTAAGGGATCATGTCTAAATTTTCATTCATTGAGGAATATTTTAATGTTATGAATATGATTTATTTTATATAGTGTATATAATGTAAATTTTAAATATTATATCATGAATCCTTCTTAATTAATTGTATTTTATGTTTACATTTGAATTACTTCATCAGCGGGGATTTGATTTTAATGTTACCAAGTAGTAAAGGGTTTCTTAACTCAATGACCTTTCATTAGGATACAACTCTTCTTCATTGAAATTCTTATGCAATGATTTTGTGGGAATAGATCTGTAAATTGTTTTATAATATATTTAAAAAATATATTTTTTTTACACATAATCTTATTTTTAGTTAATTCTTAATTCAATGATATGCTCTTTATAAGGGTAATTCTTCTCAAATTTTATTTCTTTGGGACATGAATTTATGAAATGAGCCTATCTTATTTTATGAGGTGTATGTACAACCCCATTGACATTTTATATCATGAATATACATATTTTCATGATATTTCATGTCTTATTTGAAATTATTCTTTCATGGGGATAATTATTGATAAGTTACCAGAGTGGAAGAGGCTTTATATTTCACTCTTATTTATTTTATGTTCAAAGTTACTTTGAAGGAAATCATGTGATCTTATTTTCTTGAAAAAAAAATAATTTATTCTCCTCTATTTAGGAATTTTTTACATTTTTAAATCCTATTTCAACTTTTATTTATTAAATAAATAGAAATACATGTTTTTGTAATGGATATTGATCTTGTATCATCATTTAGCTTAGGAATCTTTATCTTTCAAATCCATGTTTTCTAAAATGTTTTCAAAAATGTTATTTTCTAAAAATAAATAATTTATTAAAGTTAATTTATATTATATTTGACCTTATTTTAAAACATTTTAAAAAGTAAATTTCTCAACATTTTCTGAATAGGCCACTTTAGAATCCATTTATAATATATTTTACAGGAATGTTTATTTTTAAAATTTAAAACATGAATGGATTTTCCTACCATCATTGTAACGTCTCAGGTCTGTATACCACCTAACAGTTCCCCAAGCTAGGTTGAATACATGGACTCAAGACCATCTCCCTAAACACTAGAGGTTGTCGACTAGAATTGAGGGCCTAGGTGTGATAGTAGGGAGACTATACCCTCATTAGCAGAGTGTAACACAGTAGAAATAAGAAACAAATAGCAGAAGCAGTAATAACATACAATAGAAGTAAACATTAGAATACTGATAATATAAATGACCATGTTTCATATCATATAAAAAATGATGCATGTCACGTGTTTCTAAGAAAACAACCAAAAACGTCACATGGAAATCATATACAGTACAAGAACCAAAGGTACAACAAAAAAGTATACCAGCCGCATCACAAGCCTAGTATTAGTACCACGCTCTCCTACTCCTAAACAGCATAACATTTACCTGAAGGAGGGAGCCTTCCCTTATTGACACCTGCAATCATATAATCTGTTTGGGCCCAAATCATGACCCAAATAGGGTGTGATACTAAATCCCAGTAGTCAACCACCCAAGGTCTATTCCAATCTATCGGTGAATGTATATAAAAGTCAGTGTGAGATAGGGGAAAATAGTAATCTAAGAAATACTCAAAATTAAATAGTATTACAAGAACTAGTTTCCATTTACATTCCATTTATATTCAATTGAATATTCAATGACATTGATTGTATAAGTATCAATATCCATCCTAAGCCTAGTGATCCCCTGTATAGTAATAAGCACCAGAGATGCCATAAAAATCCATCTAGGCAAGTATAGGTAATGATTGAAATCAATCTTGTGCTTTGGCTTAGTAGAATGTTCATAAACCATTGAGTATCCAAATAACCATTAGCCCGTCCTTAACAATACAAAATTGGAATTCAAGAGTCACTCGAGGTGAAAATCCACCAACACCCTACAATCTCATCCCTAGAGAACCTCATAAAGGAAAATCTAGTATCACTCTAGGTGTGGTATAACCTATGTCACTGAGACCATCCTTGGTGGTCCTATAGGGATCCCAAGTATCACCCATGACATAATCCCTGCCTCTTGAGTTTTTCCTTAGAATCCTATAAGGATCCATGATTCACTCGGCATTTACAGATCCTCTGTGAGCCCATCCATGGCATTCATGGTTCACTAACGGCTTATCATTTAATTAATAAACCCATTAAGCTCATCCAATGAATTATAAAGAATCCAAGGTTCACTCAAGGGACCAAGGTAAAATAGAAATATAACTCTATCTATGGAATTCCATCAAAATCCATGATTCACTCAATGTTATTTACAATTCAACCATAATAGATTCATTGAACAATTTCATTAGACATGACAGGGTCAAAACCATAAGCAGTTAACAAATTTTCACTAAGGGTGTGTCATGCTAGGACCAACCTCAAATGCATGGCCTATCCTTAATCACATTTTCACAACTCATTTAATAATAAACACATGAAAATTAAACTAATACATGGTTTTAACATTAATTAACTCATCTAGGAATGTTCTTAGTTGGAACTAAATAGTACAATTATACTTTATCAAGCCTAGGAATAACATGGTTCAAATGGTAAAATCATCTATCTCATAACCAATACAATTATAAAACCATCTAACAACATGGAACAATCATCTAGATAAGAAATTCCATTTTAATTAACCCAAAAAATGGATTCAAGGCATACCACATAGGTATCCTAGGCGAAATGGCCCTAAACTGGTCAAAATGGGAACTCACCATAGGGGTGGCCCTAAATCCTGGTATAAAACTCAATACATGATTTGAAACACGTGATTAAACACCTAAAATTATAAGAAACAATAGGAATGATTTATAAATCAAAGAAACACCCCAAAAATGGGCATGACACTCCGGTAAATATAAAAAACTTGACAATTAGTGAAAGGCACAAGAGAACCTACCTTATTCTCGTGTGAGATAGGTCATCCAGTATCACGCTCTAGTTCTCCCTAGATTTGGAGAAATATGAACAATGTATTAAGAATGGGATATGAGGTCATATGAGATTATATCCAAATAGCACAATTGATAAGAATAAAATTTGAATATGGATAAAAAGAAGTTGAGGCATTATCGTTGTGGATCCAAGCATAAGAACGATGGTTGAAATGGAAAATAGAAATAGAAGGGATCTGAAATGGGATAATAGGCTTCACATGGAGCTCTCCCACAGTTTTCCTCTACTATGAAACAAAGTAGGAGAATAATTATAAAGATAAAAATATCTCAATGGAAAATGGTCATTTTACCCAAAATATATGGGTCACATGGTCTATCTGTATAGTTTGAAAAACTGTGTGGAAACCACGCATGAATTATTATAAAAGATGGGGGAATCATCACGGTTACTTCACATGTTATGTCTAACTATGTGGTAACTATGTGAAACTCTCTATCAAGAGCCTTCAGTTTTTCAGACTTTCTACACGAGCATGAAACTTCTACTGCATGGTTACCCAGAACTGAGTGAATGTTATTTCCTTCTAATCATGATTTTATTAACTGTGTGGCCTACCATGCATGGTTTCTCATAACCATATGTCAGGCCCAAAACTCTCCAAGATTTGGGTTCCAGGATTCCAACAAGCCTCGGACACCCCCGTGGCTTCCATGACTTCAACAAGCATCACCATTAGGTCATATTTAAGCAATTAAATGAGGAATAGATGGAAAAATCACGATCCATACCTCAAAGAAGAATCACTTTATTACAAACATTCCCCCTTAAAGTAATTTTTCCCTGAATTACCCTTCCAAGGGTGGTGTATAAGTATCTGAGAACAACTCCGGCCACTATGATCGAACAACAGCCACCCTTTCCCAAGTCTCATCCTACACTCGGCTATGCTACCATAGTTACCATACTATAAGAATAAACCGACCCTAGATAACCTTCATACTATGATCCAAAATTTTTATATGATGCCCCTCAAAGGACGCATCTACCTGTAACTCAACCTCCTTGGGCTAAAATGCATGAGAAGTGTATGAATAGTAACACCGCAACTGAAAAACACGGAAGACGTCATGAAAAGCCCCATACCTCTAAGGTAACTGTAACTGATAGGAAACCAGTCTGACCCTCTCTAGAATCTAAAATAGTCTGATGTATCTTGGTGAAAGCTTACCCTATCTGTTGGTCCTCTTATGTCCCAGCCTTGGTGGAACAGGTAGAAAAACCTGATCCCCAACCTTAAACTCCAAACGTCATCTGCGGTGATTAGAATATGATTTCTGACAATACTGCATAGTAACCATCAACTTAAAAATCAACTAAACCTATTCTATGGTCTCCTGGACAAGATAAGGTCCCAACATAGTTTCCTCTCCTGCCTCCAACCAACACAGGGGTGATTGGCATGGCCTACTGTATAAATCCTCATACAGAGCCATCTGAATATTAGCTTGAAATCTATTATTATAGGTGAACTCCACCAGGGGTATGTGTGTCTCCCAAGAAACCCCAAAATCTAGGACACTCTCCCTAGGAATGTCCTCAAGCACCTAAATCATGAGCTCTAACTAACCACTCGTTTGAGGGTTGTAAGCGTGTTCAGAAGTACCTGTGTACCCAGAGCCCTCTGTAGCTTTTCCCAGAAATGAGAAGTAAACTAAGTGTCCCTATCTGAAATTATATAATGTGGAACCCCATGTAAATTTACTATCTCCCAAATGTACAAATTCCCAACCTCATCAATACTGAAGGTTTCATTGATCAGCATGAAATGTGCAACCTTTGTGAGCCTATCAACGAAAACCCAAACAACATTGTTACCTCGAGCTGACCTTAGTAAACCTATCATGAAATCTATCGTGACATCGTTCCATGTCCACTTAGTAATGGGTAACTATTCTAGAATACCAGTTGGTATCTGGTGTTCTTCATTCACCTATTAATAGGCGTATCACATCAAGACAAAACCAGCTACATCTCTTTTCATACTTGGACACCAATACTGATGATGGAAATCTCGATACATCTTAGTGACACCAGGATGCATTGCCCATATAGATGTATGAAAATCCCACATCATATCCTCATGAATGTCTACAGAAACCTATACGCGGCCATGTAAACATAGAACATCATTATCACCTATGGTCTAACAATGATTAGGGTCCTCACCTGCCACACTCTCTCATAGAACAAGGCCTTCAAAGTCTGATAGTTGTCTCATACTCACTCTGTCTAGTAGGGAAGTGGTAAAGCTAAATATGAGAGAAAAATCTATCCTTGATTTTCATGCACCTCCAAATTCATATCATATAACAAAACCATAATTTTTCACTCACTACTGGCATGTTGAACTGCCTACAACTGAGTCCTCCTACTCAAGGCATCGGCCACTACATTGCTCTTCCTTGGCATGTAGGCAAGCCTGAAGTTGAAATACTAAAGGTATTCAACCCACCTTCACTGTCTTATATTTAGATCAAATTGTGTAAATATATTCATGAGGATTTTGTGTTTAGTGAACACCATGAAACACTCTCCCAGTATGTAATGTATCCAACAGCGTAAAGCCTGAACAACCGCAGTTAACTCGATATCATGTGTTAGGTAATTCCTCTCATGTGGTCTCAACTGCTAAGACCCATACATGATGAATTGATCCCCCTATATAAGAACTTCTCCTAACCCAATACTTGATGTGTCACAGTATATAATGTAACTCCTTCTTGGATCTAGAAGTATCAGTATCAGTGTTGAATCCAATCTCACTTTTAGCTCCTAAAGGCCTGTCTCATAAGAATCTATCCATACATACTTCACACCCTTTTTAGCCAAGCCCTTCAGTGGATCTAGTAAATATGAGAAGTTCTATATAAACCGTTTTTAGTAACCAGACACCCCTAAGAAACTCTGCACCTCAAATACATTCTTGGGAAACTCTTAGGAAACTACTACTCTCACCTTCTCTAGGTCCATTGATACTCCTATCTCTAAGATGATGTGACCCAAGAACTAAATCTAATCCATCCAGAAATGGAACTTCTCAATCTTATCATATAACTGATGCTCTTTCAATTTACTCAATATGATATGAAGATGTTTGGCATGGTCATACTTATTATGAGAATACACCAACACATCTTCCACAAAAACTATAAAAGGAGTCAAAATAAGGATGGAACACATGATTCATCAATTCCATGAAAACTACTAGCATGTTCATGGGACCGAATGTCATAAAAATATAATCATATAGACCATACTTTATCTGAAAAGTTGTGTGGGGTATGTCTAGTAATCTAACATGAACATGATGATAATAGGATCTTAGATCAAACTTTGAGAAGACCTGATATCCACAAATATGGTCAAAGATGTAATCTATTCCTGGTAGAGGATACCAGTTTTTAACTTTCAACTAGTTCAAATTCTGATAATCCATGCAAATCCTGAGGGTACCATCCACCTTTTTTTTGAAAAAAGGACTAGTGAACCCCATAGAGAAGTATTGGGTCAGATGAAACCCTTGGCCTCCAAGTCCTCTACCTACCTCTTGATCTCTTGCAACTCAATTGTAGACAATATATAATGAGGAATGGATATTGGTGCAGATCATAGAACTTGCTCAATAAAGAACTCTACCTCTCTCATTAGAGGTAAACTATAAAAGATGTCTAAGAATACATCCTTGAAATAATAAAACCCTGGAGGGAAATCCGTCTAATGTATCCCCAAGTCATCCAGATTAACACTCACAATCTAGGTTGTCATCCCGCCAAACCCACAATGCTCAGGTCCAGTTCGACTCGCCTGGACATCCCATTGACCTTTTCATAGAAACGATCCTCCCACTGGTGATGTGAAACTCACCTTATGGGGATATAAATTGAAAACATCCTAAAAATAAACTATTCATTCCATCCCTAGAATTACATCAAAACCTTTCATTTCAAGGACATAGAGATCCCATGAGAAGTGACACTCATCAACCTCTAGGGGGAACTCCTTGAATTAACTCACACCCACCATTATAATTCTTAACGGAGTGTCTAGAATCATGAAGTCATCATAAGTAAAGACATAGATCCCAAGGCACTCTATAATGGGTACAGATATGAAACTATGTGAAGCCCCTGTATCAAAAGTCATATAAGCTAAAACGGAGGCTACTAGAATAGTACCTCTGACAGTAGAAGGTATGGGGTCTTGCTCCTACTAGGGTTGTTCTACTACATAAGTTTGTCCTATACCATTACCCTAAGACACTATTTGTCTACCCTGAGTTGATCCACCATGTTGTCTCTACGAACCTGAGATCTGGCTACCATGTCTGCGAGCACCACCTCGGCCTGAACGAACCAATGCATTCTAGTTTCCTGGACGTTGAGAAGTTGAAAACCCCACCCCTAAATATGGATACTATTTATATTATCTCTCACTAACTATTGGAGGGAAGGTCCTAAAAAAGAGATGTGTATGTCCCATCTTACCACAAGATTGGCACTCAACTGGGTCCTACATACATTGTGGCTCAGTATGCCTTAATCGGACGCACTGGTAGCATATCCATTAGCTACAAGAAGAAACATTAGGACTACTCACATTGTTGAGGGAAAGCTCTAGATGACTCTTCCTACTACCTATCGAGACAGTACCTGATCTAGGTGTCGAATCTTCTAAGATCGCACCTTAGTTCTAGATCAAAACAAAGTCACAGCTCAAAAGTGTAGAAAAAAATTGGACAGGTTAACCCTTTCTCTAAGAAGACACCTCTCTAGATGCCCCATCGATCAGGTCGAGGTGTAAAACAATGAGAACCACTGCCGAGATCCCACTACTAAGGTCAGGTCTAGTCAATTTCTCTATTAAAATAAATTTCATTTCACTTTCATTTCACATTCATTTCAACTTTTAGGTTGATTCCACATTCAAAACTAGAATTGGCATTATTTAAAGCTTATCACATTACTTTATCAAATGGTAACCAATGGAATACTGAATTCTGACCCATGGGGATCCATACTCCCCATGAATCAAAGCTTGTAATCCAAGTGTAGAACATAGTATCATAGTTCAATATTAGGCAGAAACATGATCCACCAAATTCTGATCCAAGAGGGCCCATACACCTCAGGGACTAAAACTTAAAAACCATCCAAATAAAACCATATCATGTACAAATAAACCAATCATGACAGTAGGAATATTTATCACATTACCTATCGCAATGGCATGCAATCATTAATGCTCCTAAATGACATTATAAGAATGTATGGAATGTGATTTATAACAAGTACCTATATGATGCATGATATGTAATACCCTCATCTCATCAGGTTGCAACACAATATAACCCACAATAGTATCAATAATAATAGAATAATACATGTGTGTCACCCAATGGTGAAAATTAATCAAATGTAATAAATGAAAACCCAAAATTCAAAATTCAATTCAATGCAATTTAGTTTTTCACAATACGCAGGGTAGCTACTCCTGGGAACAGATTATTACCAAATCCCATTTCCTTCCTATCCCATTCTATAGGTTCAAAATAGTAAATCAAATTACAAAAACCAAACTACTCTAATACCACTTTGTAACATCCCAGGTCCAGACATTACCTAAAAGTACCTTGAGTCTGGTTGGCCTCATGGCCTCACGTGCATCTCCCCAAACACCAGAGGCTGCTGACTAGCAGCGAGGTCCTATGTGTGATAGTGGGGAGAGTATTCCCTCATTAGTAGAGTGTAACACAATGGAAATAAGAAATATATAGTGGAAGTAGTAATAACATACAATAGAAGTAAACAATGGAAGACTGATAATACAAATGACTAGGTGTCACAACATATACAAAATGATGTATGTCACATGTTTTTAAGAAAACATCCAAACATGTCCCAAGGCTATCATATATAGTACAAGATCCAAAGGTACAAATTGAACAAAATAATCCCAGCTACATCACAATCCTAGTATTGGTCCCTTTTTCTCCTGCTCCTAAACAGCATATCATGTACCTGAAGAAGGGTGTTATTCCTTATTGACACCTGCAGTCATATATTCTATTTGGGCCTAAATCATGACCCAAATAGGGTGTGAGACTAAATATAAGTAGGAAATCACCCAATTAATGTTTCAATATATCAGTGGATATATATAACAGGAAGTGTGAAATAGGTGAAAACAGTAGTCTAGGAAATACTCAAAAGTAAACGGTCCTACAAGCATTGGTTTCCATTTATATTCCATTTATATTCAACTAAAAATTCAATTACATTGATTTTATAATCCTCGATATACGGACTAATCTTGGTGATCCTCCGTATAGTAGTAAGCACTATATATGCCTTAAAATTCCATCTAGGAAATTATAGGAAATGAATGAAAGGAATATTGTGCCTTGGCTTTGCAGATGAGTCATAAACCATTCAGAATCCAAATAACCTAGAGACTTTCCTTGACATTCCTAAAGTGTATTTCAAGGTTCAATCCAGGTGAAAATCCACCAACACCCTATAATCTTGTCCTTGGATAACCTCATATAGGAAAATCCAAAATCACTCTAGGAGTGTTATAACCTATGTCACTGAGCCCATCCTTTGAGGTCCAATAGAGATCCCAAGTATCACACATGACATAATCCCTGCTTCTTGAGTTTGTCCATGGAATCCTATAAGGATCAATGATTCACTCATCATTTATAGAGCCTATGTGAGCTCGTCCATGGTTCACTCACGTCTTATCATTTAATTAATAAACCCATTGAGCTCGCCAAAGGAATTCCAAAGAATGCAAGTTTCACGCAAGGTTCCAAGGTAAAATAGACCTATAATACCATCCATGGAATTCCATCAAAATCCATGATTCACTCAATGTTATTTACCATTCAAATATAACAGATTCATTTAACAGTTTCATTATACATGCTAGGGTCAAAACCATAAACATTTAACAACTTTCCACTAAGGGTGTCTCAAGCTAGGACTAACCTCAAAGGCATGGCCTATCATTACTCACATGGGTGAAACTAATATAAAAAACAACTCATTCAAATTAAACTAATACTTGGATTTAACATTAATTAACTCACATGGGAAAGTTCTTAGTTGGAACTAAATAGAACAATTATGCTTTGTCAAGCATAGTCATAACATGGGTCAAAGGGGAAACTCATCCATCCCACACCCTAGATGATTAGAAAACCATAAAACAACATGGTACAAGAATATAGATAAGAAATTCCGTTTTAATAAACCCGCAAAATGGATTCAAGGCATACAACATAGGTATCCTAGTATAAATGGACATAAAGTGATCAAAATGGTAACTCACCCAAGGGGTCACTACTGGAATGGTGGGATATACCAACACATTCATGCCAAAGGTTTGAGAAAATCATTGGAAAAGTTTATTTTTTTCCAATGGTTTAAGGAAACAATTGGTAAATCTCCCATTATAACACTTTTTCCCAATGGTTTCCTTAAACCGTTGGTAAATATCCAATTAGAACACTTTTTCCCAATTGTTTCATTGAAACCATTGGTAAATGTCCAAATTTTACCAATGGTATATAGAAACCGTTGGTAAAAGTTAAAAAATAACATCCTTCACCAACGGTTATACAAAACTGTTGGTAAAGAATGCCTTTCCCAGTGGTTTTTTAAAACTGTTGGGAAAGTTTTCCTCCAAATACATAGAACCCCCAATTCCTTGTCCGCATGAGACTATAGCCCTAGCTCATTATCTCTTCCGAAGGTATCTCATTACCCACTTTCCGAAACTCCTTCCATCCTATTCAATCAACAGTTTTCTTGTTCTACACTGGAAATCAGTAAGTGTTATCTTTGTTTTGTTGTTATGATTCTATGATTTTTTGTTTTCTGTTTTGATTTGGATTTATGAATATATGACTTTTTTTATGTTTTGATTTGGATAAATTTATATTTTAATTTGGGGTGGGGGAGGGTGTGCAGATGGGGTGGGGGAGGATGTTGAGGTAGGGCTATCCAAGTGGGGTGGTGGAGGGGCTGTCTAGGTAGGGTGGGGGAGGGGGATGGGTTTTCTAAATGGGGTGGGGGTAGGTCTTTTTTTTGTTTTATGTTTACTGTTTTAATTTGGGGTGGGGGAGGGTGTGCAGGTGGGGTGGGGGAGGGTCTCCAGGCAGGGTTGTCCAAGTGGGGTGTGGGGTGTGCAGGTGGGGTGGGGGAGGGGCTGTCTAGGTAGGGTGGGGGGAAAGGTTGTCCAAGTGGGGTGATGGTAGGGTTGTCCAGGTGGGGTGGGGGGGTTGGGTTTTCCAAGTGGGGTGTGGGGGGTAGGGGTGTCTAGGTGGGGTGGGGGTGGGTTTTCCAAGTGGGGTGGGGGTAGAGCTATCCAAGTGGGGTTGGGGGGGGGGGCTGGGTTGTCCAAGTGGGGTGGGGGTAGGGCTGTCTAAGTGGGTTGGGGAGGGTGTACAGGTGGATGAAGCTCATAACTATAAACTCTCTATAAATTCTGGAAGTATGAAAATGTATAGGAACATTCATGATCATTTTTTGGTTGGATAACATAAAAAGTGTTTGGTGTTTTTAGTCCTTTTTTATTTGGAGTTTCTTTTAATGTTGATGTTTCTTATTGATACCTTTGATGGGAATTTATTTTAGTTTCTAAATCGGATGAGACTCGCCCACCATGCACAGTTTATGAAACCTATACCCTTATTTAATCATTCTGTTTACACAGCCTATGAAAACTCTACCCTCATTTAATCAGTGAACTCAAGTCATTAATTCAAGCCTTCATTCTCACTAGCATGTAAGAAATTGAATGATGTATACCCATCCTCACATGATTTCTTACCTTAAATAGTTTACAACATATGGAATATGAGCTTTTGAATTCATCAGTTAACCAGGATCATATATTCCATTTCCCTCAAGGTGATTGTACTAATATAACTTTAGGGTCAATTAAATATGGTTCTCATTGTACGTTGTATATTAGGTGTCCTTCTTGGCCAATACTCACTTTTATGAGGGTGGGGTGCTTTTCACAGCCATGCTGGCATGTGTAGACATCCATAAAAATGTTAGATAAGTCACAAGTTTAATTCAGTAATGTTTTTATCATTGACATACTTTATTATTAATCTCAAATTTAAAAATAAATGTTTTTTCTATACTTTATGAAATTAAATCTTTTTACAAGCCATGAACAACCTATTAGTGTAGAAGCCTAAAATTTATTCACCCATGGGGCGCGCTTGACTTGGAGAATTAATTCGGTAATGAATGGTATGGCCATAGAGGTGCCAATAATGAATTATTGAACAATAGTGAATTATTTGGGATTCCTATAACACATAATGGGGTCTGGGGCATGTGCCTCTTATAGACCTAATGAAAATGAATATAAATAAATTTTAATTTTAATTTTTGGTGAACATTACAACTTGCATAATTTATTAAATCCATTCAAGCTCTTCTAAAATAATTGATAGCTAAATTACAAATGAATCCCCCTATTCCCTCATATATTTAGTTTTTGGGTTACACATTAGTTTCCTTTTTCTAATTAATTACATTTTTTTTCAAAAGCAGGAAATGCAGCCAATTTAAGAGAGACGAAGGAAAAAAATGATGGAGAACAATCATCAAATGGTAGAGATGGGCATTCCACCATTAGTGCCTTCAGTGAGTACTTTATTTCAAATATATATATTTAAAGAATATATAATGTCATGTGATTAATTTTTTTGTAAACATTTTTGGAGGATCCACCTATACGTCGATAGTTATTCAACGAGGAGCCTAGTACCGGTCCTAGTACTCAGGACGGTGGTATGAGGGGGGTTCATACCAGAGGTAGAGGAGAAGCTCTGGGTACCCGACTAGACCCTGCCCCTCCCAGTGACATGTCATCCTTCCCACATTCTGATCATGGTGTTTCGTTAGGGACACACGGGATATTTTGGCCTCACATTTTTTCTCCACATTTTTCATCTTCTGCCTCTAGTCATACAGCTATCTCGTCTTCTTTTCCATCTACTTCTGTCTCTCCGAGCTTCTATATTCTATCGTCTTCGACTCCTGTTCCACCACAGGGTGTTCCATCTGTTTCTGTGGATCCAACGGCACTCAGCGATTAGACTGGCACATGTATATATATAGAACCCTAAAAAATTTTTATACCAATATTTATTTTCATTATAACATGTTTTGATAAAATATTTTTTTTTATTTCATGACAGATACATCTACTGACATGATTGGGGGGCGAGGGCATACACGCATGCATGCGGTGTGGAACCACCGCACACAGGTAATGGTGTATTACAATGAATACAACCAAATGGTTGAGAAAATAGGGTAGCAATGTCAGAGTGTTTTGGAAATTCTTTCCAAATACTCCAACATCATTCCCATCAGCACGCTATCATGGAGACAGTTTCTACATGAGGTGAAGGATAGAGCTTGGGCAGAGATATGGGTAAAAAATATGTTGTATTTAATGCCATGAATTATTTTTATATTTATATGAATTAATATTTTGGTGTTAGCTTCAATTTAAATTTCCTGATGGTGAGGGTGCACGACCGGCACATCTAAAGGATTTAGGTGAGCTTTGGAGAGCCTACAAGCATGAGTTGTATATTGGCCGGTGTGCTAGAGTTGGAACTGAGTTAGAGGCAGTACCAGTTGTGGATGATTGTCCTATAGAGCGGTATCAGCAGATGATTACTCATTGGACGACTACTCAATTTAAGGTATTAATTACATTTGATATATTTAAATAATAAATTTCATGTTTTCCATTAATATTATCCATTTCATTATCGAATTTTATTTATGAATCATCTAGAAAAAATAAAAAGAAACATTGATGCAAAAAAATACCTCCACACACTGGGACGTACTATGATGCCAAATCATTAGAGGAAGCTCGTATGACAATTGTTTATAAGTTTTATTTATGACTAATAGTTTCTTTTTTTCCTCAGTTGTTTAATCGTTTGATATAGTTTTCATATAACTTTAGTTTTCAATGTCATTATAGAGGCAAAAACTGAAAATTGAAGGATGTGTGCCTTGAGAAAAACTGTTTTGCTCGAGTAGACAGAAAAATGATGGAAGTGTCGTCAACGAACCGACTCAGCAGCAGATTGTAAGTTTTAATCTGTAGATTTTATATTTTAATATCTATTTTTTAACTTAATAATATATTTATATTTGTAATAGGCTGCTTTAGAGGCCCTCAATGCCTAAGAACCACACAATTTTGGGCCAACTGATCACTTACATCAGGTGTTGGGAGAGGAGCATTCTGGCAGAGTATGCCGCCAACCTAGGATAGCCCCAAAAAAGTATTGGCCCATCTTAGGTACAACTTTTAGTGCCACCGAGCTGCAACAAGTTAGGTCACAAGAAGAACAAGCTGAAAAAAGGGCTATAGAGATGGCAGAACAGCCTGATAGGGAAAATAGTGCATTTATGAAATTTATTGAAGTTCTACGTCCAACACTTCTACCAGAGTCTGGACTAGATTTTGATGAATATATGTCGTCGATACGTTCTATATATGGTGCAACAGGTGGCAGTTCTAGTGGTGGTCAACATGATGTCCAGCCTGACGATGATGATGGCGACAAGTTTCATGCGGAAGAGGAGGGAGAGGAGGAGGGCGAGGCGGAGGAGGAGGGCAAGGCGGAGGGCGAGGGCGAGGAGGAGGGCGTTGAGGAGGTCGGGGATGACGATGAGGACAATGATGACCACGAGGATGAGGTTTATGATGATGGTGATGATAGTGATAGTGATGTGGTACAAATTGATCTGTTACATTTTTGACTAATATTACTGAGATTTGATGTTTAATCTATTCTAGTTGTTGGTTTTATCTAGACCCGTAGTATAGTATTGGAGTTGATTTATTTTTATATATTGTCTGTTTTAAAGTATTTTGATTTCTTTTAGTTGTTGCGGTGTATCTTGATCATGTTTTTAGAGTTTTGTGTGTTTGGGAACTCCCCGGAAAGCCCCCCGGAAAACTCAAAGTGTCTCTCTTTTGTTTCAAAAGGATATCATTTTAAGTGAAAACATCAACTAGTATACGGAAAACCAACCAAACGCATTTGTATTGTGTTGATACTTTAGGAAAAGGATCCATGGGTCATTTAAGACGTGTACGTGTCAACCCCGTCTAAATTTTAGGTGAGGTGTGGCTGGTACCACTCTAACTGTGTCTTTTTTTTAAAATGGACAGTATTATAAGTGAAAAGAACAACTGGAATAAGAAAAACCAACCAAACGCATTCGTATTCTATTGATACTTTATCTCAATGATCCATGGGTCATATGTGATGTGTAAGAGCCAACCTGGGCTCAATCCGAGTCATGGTGTGGCTGTGATCACTCTAAGTGTCTCACTTTTTTTAAAAATGGACAACATTTTAAGTACATATGGAAAACAAACCAAATGCATCTGATTTCCATTGAAACTTTAGTAGAACAATCCATGGGTCATATGTGACGTTTATGAGTCAACCTTTCCTCAATCCGAGGTGCGGTGTGGCAGAAACCACTCAAAGTGTCTCTCTTTTGTTTAAAATGGACTTCATTTTAAGTGAAAACAACAACTAGCATATAGAAAACTGACCAAATGGATTTTGATTATATTGATACTTTATCACAACAATCCATGGGTCATATGTGATGTGTATAAGTCAACCCCTCCTAAATATGAGTTGTGGTGTGTCCGTCACCATTCATAGTGTCTCTCTTTTGTTTAAAATGGACATCATTTTAAGTGAAAACAACAACTGACATATGAAAAACTGACCAAACGCTTTCATAATGTGTTGATTATTTAGGAAAACGATCCATGGGTCATATGTGACATGTACGAGTCAACCCTGCCTCAATTTGAGGCACGGGGTGTCCAACACCATTCATAGTGTCTCTCTTTTGTTTAAAATGGACATCATTTTCAGTGAAAACAACAACTGACATACGAAAAACTGACCAAACGCATTCGGAATGTGTTGATGTTTTAGGCCAACGATAAATGGGTCATATGTGATGTGTATGAGTCAACCCTGCCTCAATATGAGGCACGGTGTGGCCGAGATCACTCTAAGTGTCTCTCTTTTGTTTAAAATGGACAACATTTTAAGTACATATGGAAAACTGACCAAAAGGATTTTTATTGTGTTGATACTTTATAAAAACGATCCATGGGTCATATGTGACTTGTAAAAATCAACCCGGACTCAATCTGAGGTGCGGTGTGGTTGTAACCACTCAAAGTGTCTCTCTTTGGATTCAAAAGGACATCATTTTAAGTAAAAACATCAACTGGCATACGGAAAACCGACCAAACACATTCGGATTGTGTTGACACTTTAGGAAAATTATCCATGGGTCATTTGAGATGTGTATGAGTCAACCCCATCTAAATCTGAGGTGCGGTGTGGATGGTACCACTCTAACTGTGTCTCTTTTATTTAAAATGGACAGGATTATAAGTGAAAAGAACAACTGGCATACGAAAAACCAACCAAACCATTCGGAATCTATTGAAACTTTAGGAAAACGATACATGGGTCATATGTGACATGTACGATTCAACCCCGCCTCAATCCGAGGCACGGTGTGGAAAGGATCACTCTAAGTGTCTCTCTTTTTTTTAAAATGGACAACATTTTAAGTACATACGGAAAACTGACCAAATGGATTCTGATTGTGTGTATACTTTATCAAAATGATCCATGGGTCATATATGACATGTACGAATCAACCTTGCCTCAATATGAGGTGTAGTGTGGCCGGAACCACTCAAAGTGTCTCTCTTTTGTTTCAAAAGGACATCATTTTAAGTAAAAACATCAACTGGCATACAAAAAAACAACCAAACGCATTAGGATTGTGTTGTTACTTTAGGAAAATGATCCATGGGTCATTTGAGACGTGTACGAGCAAACCCCATGTAAATATGAGGCGCGGTGTGGCCGGTACCACTCAAATTGTGTCGCTTTTGTTTAAAATTGACAGGATTATAAGTGAAAAGAACAACTGGCATACGAAAAACTGACCAAACACATTTGGAATCTATTTAAACTATAGGAAAAAGATTCATGGGTCATATGTGATGTGTACGAGTCAACCACACCTCAATCCGAGTTGCGTTGTGGCCGGAAGTACCCAAAGTGTCTCTCTTATGTTTAAAATGGACAACATTTTAAGTACATATGGATAACCGACCAAACGGATTATGATTGTGTTGATACTTTAGAACAACGATCCATGGGTCATTTGTGACATGTACGAGTCAACCCCGCCTCAATCCAAGGCACGGTGTGACTGGAACCACTCAAAGTGTCTCTCTTTTTTTAAAAAGCACTTCATTTTAAGTGAAAACAACAACTGATATGCGGAAAACCGACCAAACGCTTTCAGAATATTTTGATACTTTAGGACAAAGATCCATGGGTCATTTTAGATGTGTACGAGTCAACCACATCTAAATATGAGGCGTGTTGTGGTTGGTACCACTCTAATTGTGTCTCTTTTGTTTAAAATGGACAACATTTTAAGTACATACGGAAAACAGACCAAACGGATTTTGATTGTGTTGATTCTTAGAACAAAAATTCATGGTTCATATGTGACGTGTACGAATCAACCCCGCCACAATCTGATGTGCGGTGTGGTCAGTACCACTCAAAGTGTCTCTCTTTTGTTTTAAAAGGACATCATTTTAAGTAAAAACATCAACTGGCATACGGAAAACCAACCAAATGCATTCGGATTGTGTTGATACTTTAGGAAAATGATCCCTGGGTCATTTGAGACATGTACAAGTCAACCCAGTCTAAATCTGAGGCACGGTGTGGCTGGTACAACTCTAAGTTTGTCTCTTTTGTTTAAAATGGACATGATTATAAGTGAAAAGAACAACTGGCATACGAAAAACTGACCAAACGCATTCATAATCTATTGAAACTTTAGGAAAACGATCCATGGGTCAAATTTAACATGTACGAGTCAACCGTGCCTCAATCCGAGTCGTGGTGTGGCCGGAACCACCCAAAGTGCCTCTCTTATGTTTAAAATGGACAACATTTTAAGTACATAAAGAAAACTGACCAAACGGATTCTGATTGTGTTTATACTTTATCACAATGATCCATGGGTCATTTTTGACGTGTACGAGTCAACCCCGCCTCAATCCGAGGTGCGGTGTGGCCGGCACCACTCCAAGTGTGTCTCTTTTGTTTCAAAAGGACATCATTTTAAGTGAATACATCAACTGGCATATGGAAAACCGACCAAACACATTTGTATTGTGTTGATACTTTAGGAAAATGATCCATGGGTCATTTGAGACATGTAAGAGTCAACCCCTTCTAAATCTGAGGTGCGGTGTGGCCGGTACCACTCTAGCTTTGTCTCTTTTGTTTCAAATGGACAGGATTATAAGTGAAAAGAATAACTGGCATACAGAAAACCGACCAAACGCATTCGTATTTTGTTGATACTTTATCACAATGATCCATGGGTCATATGTGACGTCTACGATCCAACCCGGTCTCAATTCGAGTCGCGGTGTGGCCGAGATCACTCTAAGTGTCTCTCTTTTGATTAAAATTGACAACATTTTAAGTACATACATAAAACCGACCAAACACATATTGTTTCCATTTAAACTTTAAGAGAACGATCCATGGGTCATATTTTATGTGTACGAGTCAACCCCACCTCAA
Source organism: Viscum album (assembly GCA_963277665.1). Taxonomy (NCBI): domain Eukaryota; kingdom Viridiplantae; phylum Streptophyta; class Magnoliopsida; order Santalales; family Viscaceae; genus Viscum; species Viscum album. Next base: position 448,958,242 of record OY728147.1, read on the forward strand.
TCTGAGGCATGGTGTCACCGACACCACTCAAAGTGTCTCTCTTTTTTTTAAATGGACTTCATTTTAAGTGAAAACAACAACTAGTAGACGAAAAACCAACCAAACGGATTCTGATTGGGTTGATACCTTAGAACAATGATCCTTGACCCATATGTGACGTGTACGAGTCAACCCTAACTCAATCCGAGGCATAGTGTGGCCAGCACCATTCATAGTGTCTCTCTTTTGTTTAAAATAGACATCATTTTAAGTGAAAACAACAACTGACATACGAAAAACTGACCAAACACATTCAGAATGTATTGGTGCTTTAAGAAAATGATCTGTGGGTCATATGTGACATGTATGAGTCAACCCCGCCTCAATACGAGGCACGGTTTGGCCGAGATCACTCTAAGTGTCTCTCTTTTTTTTAAATGGACAACGTTTTAAGTATATACAGAAAACTGACCAAACGGATTCTAATTGTGTTGATACATTAGCACAATGATCCATGGGTCATATGTGACGCGTAAAAATTAACCCCACCAAAATCTGAGGTGTGTTGTGTCCATAACCACTCAAAGTTTCTCCCTTTTGTTTCAAAAGGACATCATTTTAAGTAAAAACATCAACAGACATACAAAAAACTGACCAAACGCATTCATATTGTGTTGATACTTTAGGAAAATGATCCATGGGTCATTTGAGATGTGTACGAGTCAACCCCGTCTAAATCCGAGGTGCGGTGTGGCCGGTACCACTCTAATGGTGCCTCTTTTGTTTAAAATGGACAGGACTATAAGTGAAAAGAACAACTGGAAGACGAAAAACCAACCAAACGCATTAAAAATCTATTGAAACTTTAGGACAATGATCCATGGGTCATATGTGACGTGTACGAGTCAACTGTGCCTCAATCCGAGTCGCGGTGTGGCCGGAACCACCCAAAGTGTCTCTCTTATGTTTAAAATGGACAACATTTTAAGTACATATGGAAAACCAACCAAACAGATTCTGATTGTGTTGATACTTTATTACAACGATCCATGGGTCATTCGTGATGTGTAAAAGTCAACCCCACCTCTATCTGAGGTGTGGTGTGCCTGAAACCACTCAAAGTGTCTCTCTTTTTTTTAAAAGCACTTCATTTTAAGTGAACACAACAACTAACATACGGAAAACTGACCAAACTCTTTTAGAATATGTTTATACTTTAGGACAACGATCCATGGGTCATTTGTGACGTTTAAGAGTTAACCTCGCCTCAATCCGAGGTACAGTGTGGCCGGTATCACTCCAGGTGTATGTATTTTGTTTAAAATGGACATCATTTCTAGTAAAAACATCTGGTATACGAAAAACCGATCAAACTCTGAATTGAATTCCGGATTCCACATATAATTGTCATCTAAATTTTAAATTGAATTCTAAATGAATTATGTATGTTTATAATTACATTATGAATTATGATTTAATTTTGGATGTGTATAGTTCTAGGATGCATTATATGTTAAATGTGTATGAATTTGTTCTGTATATGTATGTGTTTATTGGTTATTGAAGGTACAATAATTGTATATGTATGTTTTTTTTGATTATTGTAGGTACAATAATTGAAAATGATAGGGAATTGGAAAGGAGAGGGAATGGACACCCTGCTGTGAAAATTGCAGGCTGTTGTGCAATTTGCACAGCATAGGCTATGCCAATGGTTTCAAACTGTTGGCATAGGATTCCTAGTATTTTTTTTTTACCAATGGTTCTCTATAAAATGATGGTAAAAACCCTTTCCCAACGGTTTAGAAACCATTGGGATAAAAGTCATATGGTTGTTTTTCCCAACGGTTCAATGCAAACTATTGGGAAAAACTGTCCCAACGGTTGTACCAAAACGTTGGGATAGGTTCATTTTTATAAACTATCCCAACGGTTCTCTGTAAACTATTGGGAAAATATTTCCCAACGGCTTACTTACCAATGGTTTGCATAACCATTGGTATAAGATATACCAACGGTTCTGCAGGCTTTCCCAACGGTTCAGAACCGTTGGGAAATTGTCCATTTCTAGTAGTGGGTGGTCCTTAATCTAGGAATTCAACCTAATACATGATTTTAAACACCTGATTAAATAACTAAAATATGATAGGAAACAATAGGCTTGATTTATAAATCAAAGCTACACCCCCAAAAATGGGCATTCAACACTCCCGTATATATAAACAGCTTGACAATTAGCAAAAGGCATGAGATCACCAACCTTATGCTTTTTCCACATCGCTCATCTAGTATCAGGCTTTGATTCACCCTAGTTTGGGAGAAATATGAATAATGGATGAATAATTATATATTAGGGTCTACGATCCTAAATCCAAATAGCGCAATAGATAAGAAGAATAATTGAATATGGATAAAAAGGAATCGAGGTATTATTATTGCAGATCGAAGGAGATGAACGACAATCAAAACAGACAACGAACAAAGATGGGGTCTGAAATGGGAGAATATGCTTCACATGGAGCTATCCCATAGTTCTCCTCTTCTTTTCAATAAAGGAGGAGAATAATTTTAATGATAAAAACATTTCAAGGGAAAAATGATCATTTTACCCAAAACATCTTGGCCACACAATTTATCTACACGGATTCCTGTAACAGACAGGGGCACTCACATGGTTACTTTGCACAGTATGTCTAATTGTTCTAAACTCTCTGACAAGAGTCTGTTGGTTTCCAGACTTTCTGCATAGGTGTGAGGCTTCTACCACACAGTTTCCCAAAACCGTGCAGAAGCTACTGCCTCCTCTCACACAGTTTGATTCATTGTGCGGCCTGCCCCGCATGCTTTCCCTTAATCATGTTGCGGGCCCAAAACTCTCCAATAGTTGGGCTACAGGATTTTAATAATCCTTGGAAACCCCTGATCCTTCCATTACTTTAACAGGGAATCACCATTAGTTCATATTTAAGCAAATAAATGATAAATAGATGGAAAACTCGCGATCTATACCTCAAAGAAGAATTGAGTTCCTAAAATCATAACCACTATTTTATTTGAATATTCCATTATAGAATTCTAAGTTTACTTTAAAATAAAATGGTTTTCATATTATTTTATGGATTTATAGTTTTGAAAAGTGATTTTCAATGTGAAAAGGGTATTTTCCTTAAGAATGTTTTTCATAATCTTTTAATAGTATTTCAATTCATCAGCGCTAATAACCCTTTAGGTTACTTATGTTCCACTGAAGATATTTTTAAATGATAATAGCCTCATTATTTATCTGAATGGATTATGATTTTTTCAAATAGATTTTCAAGGAACGTGTTTCATTTCCATGGTTTAATCAAGTTATTAAAGGATTAATATATATTTATATGAGTTTTATGGTGAAATTAAATCTCTATATACTTTATTCATGTTATGTTTCTTGAAAATTGTTTATGATGATGGGTGGTTATTTTATAAACCATGGATAGGTGATCCCATTATAGCCCTCAAATTCATTTAGTAAATTGATGGAGTTATCCTATTTGGTTTCCCCTAAAAGATTATAGGAATTTACCATAAAGGCTCTTCCAAGTATAAATGTGATGGCTATTTAAAGTATAACTATGATAGTTACTGAAATTTTAACCATGATGGTTACTCCATGTATAATTGTGATGGTTATTTCATATGTAAGAGTGATATGAAAATGATGCCACAAGTTACCTATATATTTTGTATATGCTTGTTATGGGTTTTTTATGATTCCTTTGATCAAGATTGACACTACTAGATCATGATTATTTATTACAAGTACTCTTTCCTTTGTTAAAGGTTTATTCTATGTTTCATGATTGATGATCTAAATATTCATGGGTAAAAATTCCCTTATTTTATGTTCATGCACTATGATTATGTCACCATACCCTTATATTCATCTTACTCTCACTGATGACATTTAATTGTTTATGCTTATGTTTACCCAACTAAGAATTTTAGCTCACCCATATTATGTTTTCTTTTGGATAGGTTATGAATAATTATGGAAAACAATTTGATTCTATAAATGATTCATATGTGAAGAAATTTTTGGGTGATACTGATGATTTAATATAGAATATGAAAAGTGGTGTATAGTGGGAAAAATAATCTCTTGAATTCATGAGTATTGTTTATGTAAGATTTAATAATAATTCACTAAAACACTAAAACTAATAGTTCATTGGGTATGTAAGTGATCCAATATTTCCTTTCATTGTTAAGGTTTGGATGATAAAAAAACTAAGTCATGTTTATCAGTATTAAATCTAGAAATGTAAAGTTTATGTGTTTAGCATTGGATATGGGAGTACGGGTTCAGAATATTTACAATTTTTTTTTATTTTAGGATTTTTTTAATTAAATCATTATCATATTATTATTTATTCTTTTTAGATATTTATTAATTTAATATTATATATTAATTTTTAATATTTTTATTTATTTTTTTATTCATTTTTCATTTTTGTGGGTGTTTTTCAATGCTAACTTTATAGATGATAAATTATTCCTTTATCAATGCTAAAAATAGTGCAGATAAAATATTCCACTATCAATGGTTAAGGTTTTAGCACTGATTAAGTTGTGCATTTATCAATGCTAAATTTAGTGTTGATAAACACGTTATTTATCATCCCTTGTTGATTTCATGCTGATAAAAGTTTATTTTATCGGTGTTTTTTGGTTAGTACTGATAAAAACTTTTCCCCTCTTAAAATAACCCAAAAAGGTCATGCCATTTTCTCGTATAGTTATAAATCTCACAGAATCCAATCTTTTATGTGACTCTATGGAAGATTTTGGGTGAATTGAGGCCCAAAAAACTGAAGGTATTTTATTAAAATATTTGTTTTAAGTATTTTTCACCGATCATGAATTAGTTTCCATGTTTTCTATTATTACTATCAAAAAAAACATTGCATTAACCCCTTTTACTTCTTTTATTTTCTTTCTGAATAAGATAGTGTGTGTGGAACCCTTAGCTTCCAAGATTCCTGATTTTGATTTTGGGATCAAAGGAATTTAATGAACTAGAAAATATTTATTTCTACCTTATCATAGTTTATATATTAATTCTTCTATATAATAACATGATTGATCTATTCTATCTAACAATACTATTTAGTTTAATTTTAATGGTTGAATGGTAATGGTGTATTTCTTTAGTTCACTTTCATACTTCTCAAGTATTACCTTGAGTTTATCTTCACTATCTATCATCATCTAGATAGAGAACTTAACATGGAAATATTCATCAATTCACTATTCCGGATGTATTATTATCATTAACGTTGGTTGTTAACGGGTAACTCCATATATTTCATTCCACGAATTTGGATTTTGTATTATTTATGTTTAATATTAATAACATTAGTTTTCAAAATTAATAATTGTAAATGGGAATTATAACTTAATTTTAAGTTTAAAACAATTACAATTAATTGAATCATCGATAAAACATTTACCGTCAACATTCACATATCAATGTGAGTTTAAGGAGATTAAAAATAAAATAATCAATTGAATATCATGATAATTCCTTTACAATTTATTTTTTAATATTATTTTATACTTTTGGAGTGAAATTATGTTGTTATCTAATTTTATTTTAGAATTATATTGGGTATAAATTATTTTCATGCATTGAGTATATGTGTGTATATATAATAAAAAGCCTATTATGATTATAAGATCATAAATTTTATGTATTTATTTATTTATTATAAAATATGAATATTATTGTATGATGGATATGATTCAAAAATGGATTCATTTCAATCGTATGATTAAAGACTGTGTAGATGAGGTTAAATAGTTATCAAGCTTTCAATAGAGTGTGCATACAACCCTTCTCAAATCATTTTACTATTTTTACATTATTTTTGTTCAAGATGAATTTTTATAGTTAAGTTTTAATAACACTTGATCTATCAAGGAATATATCTAAGTTATAAATGTGGTACAAAACCTGGTGAATAACTAAATGTATCCAGTAACTATGATAACAATATAGTATATGGATCATCTAATATGATTACAATTGTAAACTATAACGGAGATTGCATTGAGTAAGTGGAAATGTAAATTGAAGATATCTTATGTGGTTATCTAAAGTTGTTTGATAAGTTAAGTAGTTATGAAAAGATGACATTGTATACCAGTTTTAATAAATATACTACATTTCCAGACATATTGAAGTTATTTAATTTCAAAATTAGAAATAGATGGTGTGATGAAAACATTATAGAACTAATTTTTCTTATTGAATGATATGGTTCAAGAAGATAATGAGATTCCTTTTCGATCATATGCCACTAAATATTAAATGGTTATTGTAAAGACTCGGAAATCCTGTGGAAATTTTTTTAAATACATGGGAATATTACGAGTCTGTAGTTTCTAACAGCGCCTGATTCCAAGGCCCGGTGTGCCCGGAATCAATTTCTGAAGTTTTGTTCGGGTACGTTCAGTAAACGTACGTGCGGGTTTTTCTATCATTTAAATTGGTGCTCATAATTAAATCTAAGGGAACTGATGAACTCGCAGAGCTGGTATTCACTTAAGGAGACCTTTACCGCAGTTGCATTTTATCAGGAGTGGAAGTTAATTTTTGGGGATTCTCAATAAATTAAAAAATTATGTGTGGCATAGTTTTTATTTAGGTGGTGGTTAATTTCTCCAAAGGGAAGTTGGAGGTGGGGCCCACTCCCCACATAACCTCCCATGGGAGGATATTATGTGGTGGGGCCCACAAGAGTATCAAACTCCTCAACTCCCCTTTAAACCCCCCTTTAACTCTTTAACTCCCAATTAATGGTGAAGCCTTTCCAACTTATCTCATTAAAGTGAAAACACCCATTAATTAATTAATTAAGCTCCCACAATTAATTGATTGATTTGTTTAGATTTGAATTATTTTGAATTCCTTTTAGAATGCATGGCATGGCATGGATAAAATAATATGTAGGGCTATTATTTTAGTTTGGGTGGGACACTTTATAGTATTGGGAGGAACTCTTGGAGAAATGACTTCTTCCAATTAAGAATGTCGTTTCCACCAAAAAATGATGACACGCCTCCTTCCTTTCCAACCGGGGCAAGCAGGGTAAGATTTCGCCCGTGAAGAACGCTGCCAACGACAATGACATTCCCTCCGACGTTGACGGGACGACTTCTGTCTTTCGCAACGTCCGTCTTCCGCTACTCCATCATTGATCACCGAAATTGAGGTAGGGGTTGGATTTTGAGTATGACTATATTCCCAAGTTATTATTTTTAAAAACAAAGAATGTGGATGTTTTATTTTGCGTGTTGGGAATAATCTCTGCAGGAGGTTAGGGTCTGATGATCTTATTTTAAGTTCTTGTTGATTCGTCTGTTGCGTTGGGTTCCTTATGATGAGACTGAACTATGGGATACATCAACTCAAGACTTCATGGTAGTTGATGTATCGACACTTGGATCAAGGAGCGAACCCTCCCAGAATCGAGTGTGTTGTGTGCGGGAACCTTAGGGTTGGCTGCGACTAAGATGACAAAATCCTCTGTGGGTTCGACTGTGATGAATACTGTACGGAATCCTCCATGGGTTCGACTGCGATGACTACTGTACAAGAATCCTCCATGGGTCTGAGAGGATAGCTGGTCCTATATCCAATGGGTCCGACAGCTTAGCTGGTCCTGTATCCTGTGTGGGTCGGACAACTTAGATGAAGAATAGATGGTCATGTATCCTGTATGGGTCCGAAAGCTTAGCTGGTCCTGTATCCTGTGTGGGTCTGATAGCTTAGATGAATCAGTGACTACATCTGATCATCTCTATCACTCTACTCAATATGTATACATTTGGGAGATGAGTCATGTCTTTCAACCAATATCATTGTGGTGATTGACTTTACTTCCTTTGTGGACTGGGTTGTGTTTGGGCTCGAGAGTTAGAGCAGGACTGTGACTGGTAACTTAGGTATATGTATGGGAATATACCTAAGTAAGGTTGGTTGATACTTTTTGATTGTATCTTTCTAATGTGGTTTATCCTTTGTGGATTCTGGGAGACTTTTGGGGGTCTCAGGGTCCCCTACTAAGTATTTTTATACTCACCCATGCACGGGCTTCACCCACACCATGTTGTGTTCTGTGCAGATGACGAACGGTGGTGATTGAGGCTAAGGGTGATGGATGGGAGGCTGATCAGAGCTGGACTAGATGGGACGTACTGTAGGGAAGAGTTGTTCGAGTTCTGTACCTACACATCAGGTAGGATTTCCCGGTGGATGATCTAGGAGTTGTTTTCCCTTTTTACTTGTATTTGTACTAGTTTTTCAGTTGGGTTTGTATACTGGCCCACTTACTCTCAACACACCATACTTTTCTATTTTAGTACTTATTGCCTCTAATTCTTGTGTTAAGAATGTGTGTGTGTTATAGTTTAAAAAGGAAATACCTTCCCTAGTTATCGATATTACGCCTTTGGTGATAGTCGCCAGCCCCTGGCCTATGGAAGGTGGGCTTGGGGTAGTCACGGCACGGGCCCTGAGGATGGGTCATGAAAAATTGGTATCATAGGAGTTGGTTCTACCACAGATGTTGGACTCTGATTCTTTTAAAGGAAATAGTGTTAAGTTTTTTGGGTGTGGTTATCATATTAGGGAAACCGGTGTTGGTGCGGTAGCCGACATATCCATACACTAGGAATCTGACTTCTGATATCCGACTCAGTGCACGAAAACACTAATTGCGTGTGGGATTCCTTGAAAAAGTTTTCTTCATGATTACTTTGTGTCATCTCATCAGGTATATTGTTTTAACCATGGCGCACCTGTTTCTTTTCAGGATGGACCCACGAAGGCATCCAGCTAGGGTTCCAAGTTTCATATGAGATGGAAGCCCACCGAGCGACAAGGCCTCGGTGCAGGGCCCCATCACAGTGGAGGTACCAGCGGTACCACTACCCACAGGTCAACTGATACCACCAACTCCAGCAGTAGAGAATGAAAACTGCCTGAGTGCGTTGCACGAGTTCCAAAACGAGAGGTTTCCCTGGTTTTGGGGAGAAACGAACCCACAGGCAGCTGAGGATTGGTTGGAGGTTGTCGTGAGAGTTTTCAGATTGGTAGGGACACCAGCCGACCCCATTGTGATCCTTTCCACGAGTCTCCTGCATGCAGTAGCAGGCAGATGGTGGAGCTTGATGGTCCAGGTACATGACGAGGCATCATTACTCTTAATGGACTTTGAGAGTCTCTTCTGCTCAGAGTTTGTTCCAGCCACTCTTCATGCGGTGTGGATTCAGGAGTTACTTCATATGCAGTAGGGTTTCATGACAGTTGCTCAATACTCAGCGAGGTTTACCAAAATCTCACGCTACTCCACAGATATGGTACGGGACCCGTTCTTCAGGGCCCAGACCTTTGAGAAGGGACTTGGGCATGAGATCAGGGCTTCGACGATTCCCTCAGCATTTCGACGCAGGCAGGGGTGCTGGAGCGAGCCCTTCTAGTAGAGAGTTTTCTCACTAAGCAGTCACCAGCGAAGAGACACACCACAGGGCGACACGTAGCGGAGTCTTCTCCAGCCGGTAGTAGACAGATGACGCAGAGGTCCAAGAGGACCAGGCCATTAGGTGGGCGACCCAAGGAAACGGGTTCTGTTGTGCGGGGCACAAGAGACAGAGCCAGCTATACGAGGAGCAGGCAGCGCTATGCATGCGGCGGGCAGGGCCAAATGGATTGAGACTGCCCGACTATCCATGCATATGAGCAGCAGACAGCAGAGGGACCTCCCAGGTAGAGTTAGAGGTTCATCTATGGTGGTCCCCTGGGAGCTGGTGGACATGGAAGAGGAGTTGGCCGAGCAACGGGTGGTGGACAACGTTTTGAGGCTCTACCACCACCACCACCAGGAGGTCCACCCCGACTACAGGGAGCTGGCGGATAGAGGCAGGCTCAGCTCCAGGTATTCGTGCCTACGACCACGGCGCACCTGAGATTATTTGAGGTTCAATATGTGTCTACTCCACCCTTTCTACAGTAATTATAGACACAGGTGCGAGTTATACTTTTATTACAACCGCCCTCGTTCTGAGTTTAGAGATTCCGACGGAGCCATTGGCTCAATCCTTACAGATAAATACTCTTATGGGATCATACTCAACAATTACTCACTTCTGACGGCAGTGTGAGATTACTCTAGGAGGAGAGAGCTTCGGCAGGGATCTTCTTGTAGTGGTGTCGAGTCCTTACGACGTCATCTTGGGTATGGACTGGTTATCCACAGTTCATGCTCAGATTGACTGTATTAGGCACAAAGTGTAGTGTATCCACACTGATGGGACCAGTTTCACCTTCACCGGTGAGAAGGGGGCCTTTGCAGTGCAGGATAGACTTACATAGAGGAGGGGGCAGCCGATCACACATCAGTTGGATAGTCTGATCCTTGGAGCGATTGATGTGTGGAGTCCGAGTTTTCCTATTATGGTGGATCAGTACGCGGATGTTTTCCCTGACGACGTTCCAGGACTACCTCCTTGCAGAGAGGTAGACTTTTACATTTACCGGTACCCTGGGACAGCACTGATATCTACTCCAGCATATCGGATGGCTCCCACCGAGCTTTGTGAGATATGGGTACAGCTGGAGGACTTACAGGGGAAGGGATTTATCTGACCTAGTGTTTCACCCTGGGTATCCCCGATTTTGTTCGCCAAGAAGGTGGATAGGAGCATGTGACTATGTGTCGACTACTGTCACCTGAATCAGGTGACCGTGAAGAACAAGTACCCACTCTCGAGGATTTATGACCTCTTTGATCAGCTCAAGGAAGCAAGATGGTTCTTGAAGATAGACCTCGGGTCAGGCTATCACCAGCTCAGAGTTTGAGATGAAGATATGTAGAAGATGGACTTCAGGTGTCGGTATTGCCACTATGATTTATTGGTTATGCCCTTCAGTGTAACCAATTCACCATTAGTGTTCTTGAGTCTCATAAATTGGATCTTAAAACCTTACCTCGATCCCTTTGTCGTAGTCTTCATCGATGACATACAGATTTACCCGACTACTAAGGGGAAGCATGCCTACCATTTTCAGGTAGTACTGGACACACTCTGAGATCACCAGCTTTATGGTAAGCTCTTGAAGTTCCAGTTCTGGATTCAAGAGGTTCACTTCTTGGGACAGGTCATCTCGGAGGCTGGAGTTGCAGTGGATCTAGCAAAGATTGAGGCAGTGCTTTCTTGGGATCCACCCAAGAGTGTGACAGAGGTATGGAGTTTCCTGGGACTGGCTGAGTACTATCGGAGATTTGTTCCGGACTTATCCATAGTTGCAGCACCTCTTTCAGCATTGACAAAGAAGGAGAAACCCTTTGTGTGGTCAGATAGATGCCAGCAGAGCTTTCAGGAGTTGAGGCAAAGGTTGACCAGTGGGCTCATATTAAAGCTACCGGAGGAGGGTGTAGGGTACATAGTTTACTAAGAAGCATCATGGACCGGACTCAGGTGTGTCCTGATGTTAGAGCGAGTAGTGATCGCATATGGTTCATGGCAGTTGAGACAGCACAAGCAGAACTACGCTACCCCTGACCTGGATTTAGCAGCAGTAGTCTTCGCCTTGAAGATGTGGCGGCACTATCTAACGGGTGAGTGTTTTACAGTTTACTCTGACCACCAGAGTCTCAGGTACATCTTCTCCCAGAAGGACATGAACCTGAGACAGCGACGATGACTCAAGTTCTTCCAGGACTATGACTTTGAGATAGTCTATACTCTTGGGAAGGGGAACGTTTTAGCAGATGCTCTCATCAGGAGATCAGGCATTCAGCTACTAGAAGAGGTGATAGAGAAGCTGGCCGCGTTGCAGATATCCTTTGTGGATATATATGGATCAACCTTTATACAGTCTCTCACAGTCACTCCTTTACTTCTATAGCGAGTTAGAGAGGCACAACGTGGGGATGTTGACTGTGAGACGCGACGTTCTTAGATATCCACAGGTCAGGAACCTGATGGATTTTTGGAAGGTGAGGAGCACGTCATTATCTTCAAAGGGCGTACCATGGTACCAGTTGAAATACAGAAGGAGGTGTTGAGGGAGTTCCACACTTCCCCTCAAGCGGTACATCCAGGAGTGGTGAAGATGTATCAGGACCTCAAACGACAACACTAGTGGCCGGGTATGAAGAAGGTGGTAGCAGAGTTTCTCTCATGATGCCTCACTTGTTAGCAAGTGAAGGCGGAGCATCGGGTTCCAGAAGGCTTTGTTCAGCCGTTAGACGTTCCAGAGTGGAAGTGGGATGGGATATCCATGGATTTCATGATGGGACTTCCACGTATATCCAGAGAACATGACTCTATATGGGTGATCGTCGACCGACTCACCAAGTTGGCCCACTTCCTACAGATCAGAGAGCAGGGCTCAGTAGAGAGATTGGGATGCCTATATGTACAAAATATTGTACAGCTTAATGGTGTTCCATCGATGATCTTCTCTGATCAAGATGCCCATTTCACTTCCCGGCTATAGAAGGGGTTGTAGGAGGCTTTCGGAATGCAGCTTCGCTTGAGCACCGCCTTCCACCCACAGATGGATGGCCAGACTGAGAGGACCATTCATACTCTCAAGGACATGCTCCGTGCATGCGTCCTCGACTTTGTTCATAGTAGGGAGGATCACTTACCCTTGGTGTAGTTTGCGTACAACAAAAACTACCACTCCACCATCGGGAAGACACCTTACGAGGAATTTTATGGCCGACCTTGAAGATCGCATCTGTGCTGGACTGGCCTAGGGGAGTCAGCACTTGTAGGACTAGAAATGGTGCAGGCTATGATGGAGAAGGTGCAGATCATCTAGGAGCGGATGAAGACTGCACAGAGCAGGTAGAATTCATATGCCGATATGAGACAGAGACCACTAGAGTTCGAGGATTGCGACCACGTCTTCCTACGGGTCTCACCTCGACGAGGTCTATGGATATTTGGCCGAGTTGGAAAGTTATATCCCCAATTAATCAGACCTTTTTAGGTCCTCAGCAGAGTAGGTGCGGTGTCTTACTTCCTATCCCTTCCACCTCAGTTACATCGGGTGCACGACGTCTTTTACGTATCTTAGCTGAGGAGATACGTTCATGACCCGTCCAACATTATCGACCATGGGGAGCTGGAAATCAATGACGGGGCGACATTCAAGGAGTTTCCAGTGGATATTGAGGATTGATAGGAGCGGGTCCTGCATGGATGGTCTATTCCTCTAGTGTGTGTTCGCTGGCAGCACGGGAACCTCTAGGAGAGCACATGGGAGCGGGAGGCTCAGATGCATGCTCAGTACCCCCATTTGTTCCCTTAGTGTGTGTTGTAGATTATGGGGATGTAAATCCCTAAGGTGGTGAGAATTTATAGACCTAAAAATCCTGTGAAATTTTTTTTTCAATACATGGGAATTTTACAAGTCCGCAGTTTCTGACGGTGCCTGATTCCGAGGCCCAGTGTGCCCGGAATCAATTTCTGAAGTTTTGTTTGGGTACATTCAGTAAACGTACATGCGGGTTTTCCTATATTTTGAACCGGTGCTCGGAATAGAAATCTTAGGGCACCTATGAACTCGTAGCACCGGTATTCTCTTAAGGAGACCTTTACCGCAGTTGCGTTTTATCAGGAGTGGAAGTTAATTTTTGGGGATTCTCAATAAATTAAAAAATTGTGTGTGACATAATTTTTATTTAGCTGGTGGTTAATTTCTACAAAGGGAAGTTAGAGGTGGGGCCCACCCCCCACATAACCTCCCATGGGAGGATATTATGTGGTGTGGCCTACACGAGTATCAAACTCCTCAACTCTCCTTTAAACCCCCCTTTAACTCTTTAACTCCCAATTAATGGTGGATCCATTCCACCTTCTCTCATTAAAGTGCCAACACCCATTAATTAATTAATTGAGGTCCCACAATTAATTGATTAATTTTTTTAGATTTTAATTCATTTGAATTTCTTTTAGAATGTATGGCATGGCATGGATAAAATAATAGGGAGGGCTATTATTTTAGTTTGGGTGGGAGATTTATAGTTTTGGGAGGAACTCTTGGAGAAACGACTTCTTCCAACGAAGAACACTGTTTCCACTGAAGAACGACGACGCGTATCCTTATATTCCAACTGGGGAAAGCAGGTGAAAACGCCGCCCGCGAAGAAATTAACCAACAATAATGAAATTACCTCCGATGTTGACGGAATGATGTCCGTCTTTCGCAATGTTCATCTTCCACGACTCCATCGTTGATCACCAAAATCGAGGTAGGGGTTAGATTTTGAGTGTGATTATACTCCCATGTTCTTATTTTTTTTTTTTTAAAGAACGTGGATGTTTTCTTTTGCGGGTTGGGAATAATATTTGTGGGAGGTTATGGTTTGATGATCTTATTTTAAGTTCTTGTTGAGCCATCTGTTGTGTTGGGTTCCTTATGATGAGACGGAACTATGGGATACATCAACTAGAGAATTCATGGTAGTTGATGTAATGAAACTTGGATCGAGGAGCGAACCCTCCTATAATAGAACGTGTTGTGTGTGGGAACCCTAGGGCTAGCTGCGACTGAGATGACAGAATCCTTCGTGGGTTCGACTGCGATGACTACTGTACCGGAATCCTCGTCGGGTTTGACTACGATGACTACTGTAACAAAATCCTCTGTGTGTCTGACATAATAGCTGGTCTTGTATCTTGTGTGGGTCCGACATCTTAGCTGGTCCTATATCCTATGTGGGTCCTACAGCTTAGATAAAGAATATCTGGTCATGTATCCTGTGTGGGTCTGACAGCTTAGATGAAGAATAGCTGGTCGTGTATCATGTGTGGGTCCGATAGCTTAGATGAATCAATGACTACATCTAATCATCTCTATCACTCTACAAAATATGTATACCTGTGTGAGCTGAGTCATGTCTTTCAACCAATATCATCGTGGTGATTGACTTTACTTCCTTTGTGGACTAGGTTGTGTTTGGGCTCGAGAGTTGGAGTCGGACTGTGACTGGTAACTTAGGTATATGTATGGGCATATACCTAAGTAAGATTGGTTGATACTTTGTGATTGTATCTTTATACTGTGGTTTATCCTTTTTGGATTTTGGGAGACCTTAGGGGGTCTTGGGGTCCCCTACTGAGTATTGTTATACTCACCCCTGCACAGGCTTCGCCCGCACTATGTTGTGTTCTGTGCAGATGACGAACGGTAGTGATCGAGGATGAGGGTGACGGACGGGAGGCTGATCAGAGCTGGACTAGACCGGATGTACTATAGGGACGAGTTGTTCGAGTTCTGTTCGTACCCTTCAGGTAGGATTTCCCGGTGGATGATCCAGGAGCTATTTTACCTTTTTACTTGTACTTGTACGAGTTATTCATTTGGGTTTGTATACTAGACAACTTACTTTCAGCACACCATACTTTTCTATTTTAGTACTTGTTGCCCCTACTACTTGTGTTCAGACTGTGTGTGTGTTACAGGTTAAAAAAAATGCCTTCCCTAGTTATCAGGATTACGCTTTCGGTGCTAGTCGTCATCCCCTGGCCTATGGAAGGCGGGCTTGGGGTAGTCACGGCACGGGCCCCGAGGACGGGTCGTGACAGTTATGATCTCTAAAAGAATACATGCATGTCGAAATGACTGTATATTTTTTCCCAAGGACCAAAGATCACTCAAAAAATTCTATAAGTGTGGTGTGGATTGATACAAAAAACATTAATCAAGTTTTTAAAAAAAATTATGATACTTTAAAATCATTCTACAGTTTTGAATCCTATATGGAAGTGAGGATACTGAAAAAAAAACTACATGGAATGTGGATACATAAATTTAATATGTAAAACTTCTTCACCCAACAGACTCTTCTCTATTGGGTTTCGATAGATCATACCATGATCCTTGGCAATGGACGTAAAACTAAAAAATAATGATCTATATTCAAGAAATAAACATGTTAATATTATTATAAAACTGATCATATGTGAAAATTAGCTTCAGTGACCCCCATATTTCTTCTATAATGGAGAATGATTGATGAAAATCACTAGAGGAGAAAACAAATAGTTCCTACCATTGATGGGTTTATATGATCATTTGGATCATAGGATATTTATTAAGGATCAAAAAACAAATAATGGGTGTTAATGCCTTTTTATCTAGTGGTAAGTTATGTTTAATGGAGAAGAGATCCTTAGTTTTCACATATGAAATAGTCACTCCCTAATTGGAGGGATCATATCCCTTATATATCCCATGTTTGATGATCCATATTAAATAGAGAACTTGTTTTTCATATGTAATGTATCACATATATGACTTCCTACTAGGTAAAATTCATTGAACCCATTAAATGTATATTCATCCTTAAAAATCCATTCATAATTGGTTATAACTAATGAAAACTAAGAAGGAGTTGATGAGGTAGTTTCATGCATTGTATGCATGAAAATGGTGTTGTTGGATGTTAATCAAGGAAACCTCAATAACTAACATGGCATGGTTATAACCATTTTATTTCACTTCCAACAATATCCCTCTAACACTAAAACCCCATAAGGACATTATAAACATCCTTAAAAAAATTTATAAATCCATACAAACTCTTTTGGGTGTAGTTTCATCAAACTCTCTTCATTTTGAAACAAACACTTTATCCAAAATATAACACTTATTTGGAGTCCTATGTAACCCTACAGGCCTTAGTATCATTGAAAACAAATATAAAATCCATATTTCTTGTATGTAGTCAAAAGCGGCCTCTAGAAAAGCATCGGTGTTACTCAATATATTTAGGGTTATAGTGTGATCTCCATCAAACATACTCTTATCTTTATATGAAAATTTCCACCACATGATGTGTCATATTCAACATATGCACACACATAAAATGAATTTCCTTAAGAAATTGAGTGGCCAATAGACATGGAACATGTCAATGTGTTAAATTACATATCATCTTTTATTGATTCTCTAAAAAATACTATCCAAGTTGATGAATACATCACGTTTCATTCATATAAAAGATGAGTACATCACATGTCCATCATCCAAGTAGTTGAACACGTGATATGTTACTCAAATAAGGTTTACCATACATTTACTCAAGCTAATTCAATAAAAGGAAAAATGTCTTAACTCTTCATACAAGTGTATAAGTATCATATTGGTTGTACTCTAAATGATGATATGGTCGGAAATATATCCAACCACCCCCTGATTAGCTAGGTCACTTTTAACTTTTGTAATAATGGTATAAAAGTATGAAGTTTCATGTTCTTTGTTTCTCAATAATATCATGTAAGAAGGACTGGTAATAAGCATACATCCCCTAGATATATCAATGACTCTATGAAATTATATATGATATAATTTGAGGGGTTATTCCAAGTAATAAGAATCCACTTATTACCTCATTAATATACTCTTAATATCTCATGTACAACCCTTTTTAACAAGTATAAGATGATATTCATTCTAACATTAACATATCATCACATCCCATAATACTCTGTAATGATCATCAGTTAGGGACAACTCAAAATTCTATTTTAAGGGTATATTATTATTCGATTGTTCATATGAAGTAAATTTTTTCACACAAGAATGAATGATAAATTGATATTTATTTTATTATAAATGCGTGATACATTTAAATCCATTACATAAATATCTCAAGAATCAAATTCCCAAATACCTAACATGGGCCCCAAGCTATTACTATGAAAATGGATTCATTAAAGGATCTAAAAAATATTTTTTATAGCTACCATATTAATCCTAACATCACCCCTATCAATTATCTATTATATGATATAGTATTTATGAATAATTTTTTTGGTCCTTTGGTGAGATCGGGGTTCCTTTTCATGAGTGATGGATTCATTGTTATCCTGGTTAATCCTGATTTCTCCCTCAATTCTAGAAACTACATAAAGTTCAAGGATAAACTACTTAATCCAAACCACTTCCTTCATAGAATATGATACGATGATATACTCTTCCTCTATTATCAATACTGTTATAGTGGATTTTTTGCAACATTTCCATGTGATAGCTTCACCATTTAGTAAAAAACGAGTCTATATTAAGATTTCATATCATCTTTTTTGGATTGAAAACACGCATCTATGTAACCTTTTATATAGTGTTCATCTTATCCTCTAAAGGCCAATAATATATCCTTATTTATTCCCAATTACTTTAGTATGTTCTTAAAAATAATCTAGTGACTCTCACAAACATTGTATTGGTAACAACTTGTTATGCTAAGATAATGTGTGATACCAGGTAAAATACATGGCATGGAATGCACGATAAATCCTATAGAACACTACCACAAAAACATTTTTTTCTCGGTGCCAACCTTTATGAGCGCTAACGAAAAAGCGCTGATAAAGGGTGGTACCTTTATCAGCGCTTTTTTTAGCCCTGATAATGGTACCCCCCCCCCCCTTTATCAGCACTTTTTTTTAGCGCTGATAAAGGGACCACCTTTATCAGTACTTTTTTTAGTAGTGCTGATAAAGGGTCGACTTCAAAAAAAATTAATTAAAAATAATATATTAATATATAAATATATTTATATAGTTATATTGATATAAATATAATATATAATTTTTAAATATATTTTAGATAAGTATAAATATACATCTACACTTAATATACTTAATATATAAGATATTTAGTGAAAATGTCTTATAAAAAAATTTAAAAAATATTTTTAATTAATAATTTTCTAATTATTACGGAGTAATAGTCATTTAATTACAATTTGAAAACTAAAAAAATAAAAAAAAATAAAAAAGATCCAAAATATGTTGAAAACCTAACTCGAACTTCAAACAGCCATAACTTTTGATTCGGGTGTCCGTTTGAGCTCTAAAACATATCAAATCGAAGCCTGCGATGAGCTCTATGCGCTAGTAACCTACGAAATCCTTTGTCACATTTTTCGAGGCCAAAAAAAAGCTCAAAAGGCCTCCAAAACTGAGTTTTTAGTCAGGATACCCTGATTTTTTAACATTTTGTGGATTTTCAGCCTCGTTTAAGGTGGTATTATTGGCTTTTTCAGTGGGTACTGAATTTATTTCAAGGTATTACATTCATATTGATATTATGTCTTTAAAATTTTATCATTTTTTATAATGAAATACTATTTATAATCAAATATATAACAATATATACATATTTTTTATATATTCACACATAAAAATTTAATTATAAATATAAATAATAAAATATATTTACATGTAAAATATATTAGCTTTATCTAAATAATAACTAATATCTATTTTATTTAAAATACCAATATATAAATATTTATATACCTATATATTAATCTAACTATATATATATATTAATCTAACTATATATATATATTAATATAACTACATATATATATTAATATTACTATAAATATATATATTAATATCATTATAAATATAAATATTAATATCACTATAAATATATATATTAATATAACTATATATATATATTAATATAACTATATATTACTATACGAATAAATATAACTATATATATATAAATAGAGATATATATTAATATAACTATATATATATTAATATAACTATATATATATATTAATATAACAATATATATATATTAATATAATTATATATTACTATAAGAATAAATGTAACTAAATATATATATATATATATATCATGAAATTCAAAACAAATCAAAATAGAGGAGTGGTAAGGGCTTAGGCGCGTAGGGGGGAGGTCTTGAGTTCAAAACCTAGTGGAGGCAAGGGCGCGAGCGCATGGGGAATATGGGAGCTAGCACTGATAAAGGGTGGAGGGAGTACGTGAGGGCACTGGAGGGAGGTGGAAAAGCACTGTAAAAGGGGGGGCTCAAGCGCTATAAAATCCCCCCCTGATTGGCAGGATTTTTTTTAATTTTTTTTTAATTTTTCTACCTTTTATCAGCGCTAAAACAAAGAACTGTTAAAGGAACCTTTTATCAGCACTTTTTTTAGCGCTGATAAAAGACCCCTTTTATCAGTGCTTTTTTTAGAGCTGATAAAAGGGGCCTTTATCAGCTCTTTTTGGAGCGCTGATAAAAGGGACCCCCATATCTTCACCGGCTTTAACAATGCTTTTCTAGCACTATTAAAGGCAATTTTTAGCGCTGATAAAAGGCGTATTTGTAGTAGTGGAAGTTGTTTAGTGAATTCTATCCATTTATAAATATTTATAAGGAACCCAATTCTTCTTAATATCTATTCTATGAAATACTGTTATAGACATATTCCTGGAGTTCTCCATGTTAAACTACTTTTACACTTTACCAATGTATTTGACTTGACTAATTATAAGTATCCTCTTAGATCTATATTTTTTGATCTTCATACCCATTATGTAAGCTACTTAAACCATTCCTTTAATAGGGAAGGATTTTACTATCTACATCTTCATGGAGTGAGGAGTTAGGATATCCTTTTCAATAAGGAGTATTTCATCCAACAACGATAACAGAAACACTAAAACACTCCCACTGATCAACTTTTTTACACAGGGGTCAATTATGTTCTTGAGGATACAAAGATTTCTTATTACATCATAAAACAAGATATTCCAACTCTGAGAATATTTGTTTAGTCTATAAATGGACTATTGCAACTTGTACACTTTGACAGACTCATTTGGCACTTCAAAAACTTTTCATTGTATCATATAGACATATTTTACTAAATTCCCATCAAGTTAATTGTTTCTTACATCCATTTGATATATATCATAATCATAATGAACCTATTATGGAGAGAATAATATGAATATACTTTATCATCACAACTAATGAAAATGTTTCTTCATAGTCAATACCATGAATTTGTTTGTAACCTTTTTCAACAAAGAGTGATTTATAGGTAGACACTCTACCATCTATATCTATTTTCTTATAAAAATTCACTTGTATACTATGGTTCTTAACCCATAAGGTGAATACACCAAGTTCCCTACTTGGGTAGTGTGCATGGAGTTCATTTCAGATTCAATGGATTTAAACCTTTCATAGAATTAGAAGTATCAATGGCCTCATGTTAGGAAGTTGGTTCATATAATATAAACATCACTTTAACATTGTTTTTTTAAGAAATAAATGTATATTGGATTCCTAATTAATCTTACTAGATCATCTAGGTTCTTATGTAACTTGATTTAGTTTCTCATCCATTAATCTTTAAGGAATTAGTGCAACTTACACCTCATTAACACTTCATGTTTTCTAGTCTTGGATGTTTCTAAGATACACTTACCTCCCATTGACAACTTAATACATGTGTCTTCTCTCAAGGAAAACATCATCTTAAGGACAAAAAAAATTTTTAATAGGGTTGTAGGATTGATATCCATTTATATCTTTAGAATAACCAACAAATAAGCTTCTATAACTTGGGAACTAAATTTTCAAATTTTCATCATAATCCATGTTCATAAAAACCTCAATTCCTCATAAAATACATAATGGGATGTTTCTTATACCATATATCATATGGTTTATTCATGATTTATTTAGGTGGAATGTGGTTGAGTAATAATGTACCAGTGTTTTGGGCATAACCTCAAAATGTAATATGCGTTAGGTCAAAATGGTTGATGGTAGTACTAGAGGAGATTGAATATACCTATATTAAAATTATCAAATTTATTAAAAATTAATTATATAATTTAGTGGTATGAAATTATTAAAAAAATTATTTCTTAAAAGAATAAGAATTTTGGATGTGTGAAGAGTGTATGCAGAAAACTAAAGAGAAGAACAAAAATAGTTTTATAGTAGTTCAGATCAAAGAGATCCTATATCTACTCTTCACACTCCAAAAAATAGAGTATGGAACCCAGTAAGAAAGATAGAGAGAGACACTATTATACATGAGAAATATAAACCCATACTTTTACATGGGATAAATGCTAACCTAATACTTTGTGAGGAGTATCCATACAATTACACACACAACCTTTTGAGGAGCATAAATAAACCTAGGCTTTCTATAGGAGTAAACCCAACCTAAGTGTTCTTATTTTTGTTCAGATGTTCATAACCAAAGAAATGCCTTTTGGTAATGTATAACAACTATAGAATAGTTTTTAGATGTGGTATAGGTTGTATGAGAAATGATTATGGGTAGAACTCTCCCCAGAAAAAAAATATTGAACCAATAATACCACTGGATAAAAGCAAAAAATATTTTTTGGTGATGAAATAGTTGATGAAGGACCTTAGAATGGATTTAAATGATGAATTTCAGGCATTCTAGAAAAGGTAAAATACATAAATTTAAATATAATGAAGTCAAATAATATTTTTTTTTTCCTTTCTTGAGAGTTCTTCACAGATGATGCAAACGGTTGACCATGGGATCACTTGATTGTTGTAAAAAATGAATGTATGAGATCGCTCTGTTCATGGTACATCATGTTCATGGTCATCGGTTATGAGAATCCTCAAGTACTTTAAATAAAAATATATTTTCATATGTTCTCCATGATAGAACATGTGTTAAGTAAGATTATCATGCCTTGCGGCCAGTATGATGATCATGTGCACTCGGTTCAAGTGTTCTTTTGGTCACCATAATTAGGCTGAGAACATGGCCATACAGTAAGTTGAAGAAGGATTTATGCAATAAGGTCGAAATGGAATCATGCGGTGAGGTGGAAACAAGTTTATGTTAGTTGGAATTGTTCTTACAGTAAGTATAATTCCTTCATATAGTATGTTGATCAAACTCATGATTTCTACCAGACTTAGCTCATGGTTCGGTGGAATAAAAGAGAGAGAAACCTGTAAAGGATTATAATTGAAAATTTGGGTAATTTGTAGCCGATCTAAACAACTTAATTAACTAAAGTTATATAATACTTAATTGAATAAAATATCTAGATATTTCTAAATAATTAAATAAAACATTAATATGACAAGTATATAAGGAGATATCATCAAAATATAGTGACTAAAAGTTTTGAAATTTTTTGAAAACTGCAGAATAAATGATAAAAACGGTTGTAGCTATTCAGTTGGATTTTTAGTTATCTAAACATCAATTTTATATTTTTATTCAGTTGAATGAAATTTAACTGAACTTTTTATCTTTCATATGAATTTTATTTATAAAAATATATTCAATATAACTTATCATATAATTAAAACATATTTATTTAGTAAAATTCATTTTCACATAAAATGAAAAGAGAGATTTGAAATATATATATATATAGAATATAAATATTTCATATAATAAAACTAAACATAAGATACATCCAAGAAAATTAAAAATAAATCTCCCCCCTTTTTTATTACAAAACCAAACAGTTGCAGCCAAAAAAATTCTTCCTTATTGTAAATAAACAAAAATATAACTATTAGTGCTATTTAAATAGATATTATCAAAAACTAATAAATTATCCCCCCTTTTACTTTACTAACATAAAAATTTTAATGAAAATATTAAATCTAAGAATATAGATATTAATAACATAAAATCCCCCTAAGCACATGCCATATGATAAAACATTAAAGAAAATATTAGAAATAATAAGTAAAATATAAATATTTCTTTTAATCAAACAAAACATAAAATAAAAAAAAGAACATGAAAAAACAGTATGAATGTTATGTAGACTCATCATTGATCAAATCATGTCTAACAGGGTATGATTATTTATCCCAAACACATCAATACATTTTGTTGTTCTAGGAGGAGTAAATTGTGAAAAAAATTTATAATCTCTCAGATGATCTATGAATTCTTGGACCAAGTATTCACCACCCCAATCAGATTGAATAATCTTAATAATTTTGAATTATAAAAAAATTGAACTTTTAAAAGTATTAGTACTTGTTTTTATAAGAAACACATAAACATATTGACTAAAATCATCGATAAAGGAAACAAAGTACCTATAACCAATAATTATTTGTATACTCATTAGTCCACACACATCATTATGTATGAGATTTGATATTTCACTATCCCTTTCATGTTTTCTCTCAAAATATGTCCCTTCAATTTTTTCTAATAAAAAGGATTTTTAATTCTCAAACAATTCATAATTTAATTAGTCCAACTTTAATAAACCAAACTCTAGAATCTCAAATATGGTAGTTTTATTACATTGTTTGTATAGAATATAAGAGTTTTTAAAGGAT
This sequence comes from Viscum album, assembly GCA_963277665.1. NCBI lineage: Eukaryota > Viridiplantae > Streptophyta > Magnoliopsida > Santalales > Viscaceae > Viscum > Viscum album. The sequence continues at coordinate 448,982,441 of OY728147.1, forward strand.
CTAGAAATATAGTAGGATTTGAAGACTGGATACATACATACATTACATTGAAAACATAATATAAAACTTGAAAAAACTATGATAAAATTATTATCATTTCCATCGTATCCCTAAAAATTACATGTAGTTATTCTCTAGGTTTCATGGGGAAAATAAAACAAATAAGGGTGAGCTCAGATGGTCAGTAAGAAGTAGTATACAAAATAAAAAATAAAACAAGTGATATATTAGTAATGAATAAACAACATAAATCCATAATTAACTAAAACATAGGGCATGATATATCCATAATAATAAATTAAAAGATGGATAAAAATAATCATTGATCTCATACCAAGGGAATGCATAATTTCTGATATTAAAACATATTGTAAAGGACTTGTGCCAAGACACAATACTAATATGGGGAGAGTTATACACAAAAAATAAGTTGTTTTGTCTCATTAGACTTGTTGATGAATCGATGGGATATATAATTCCAAGCCCAACATATCATCTGATTAAGTCTAATGCATTCACCATAAGATTCATCAATACATTTCATACAATTCTTAAAGGATCCTCTAGATTAATAGAAACATAGTTTTATATAAAATTAAAAAAAAATACTTCCCCATTTAATAGAATAATGTGGATGTCTAGGATAACATCTCTCAATCAACTTATACATTTTTGGGTATCATCAAAGTAACATGAAGTACCCTTATCAACAAAATATAGATGTGGTGCTACATTCAATGTGCAAGGTTATCCATGGTATTTGAAAATTGGGTTCAATATTTTTCAATGGTTGGAGATGAAGGAAATTTTAGGAAAAATTAGTCATCATGGTTCATAAACAACATGTTAATATTCCAAATAATTTCCCATGGAAATGTCTCGTTGGGTGTGCAGACTTAGGCCCACTCGATTGCATCTTAGTGGTGATTGAGTTAATGAAAAATCCAAAATTATTAGAGTGATTAAAACTAGGTGAATCTATTATACAGTCACATACACTTTCTATTGTCTATTAAGGGTCGTATATTATTGGAATCCACACACACTTTTACTTTACCAAAACTTAGGATGGTTTTTCTAAATTGAAAAGATTGAGTTTTACATTGGTTTTGGAAACTCTTGAAATCAAAATAATATGAGGGAAGGATAACTATATAGAATTTTATATCCCTTAAAATTAATGATTAATATGGTAAAAATTATTACATCAAAAAAATTTCACCAAAAAAAGGAAATAATTTGTGAATAAAGCATGAGTCTCAAATAAGGAAATTCGAGACAAAAAACAGCCTTATGAATTGGGTATAAATTCAACAAAAATTTCTTTAAAGTTAGGTATTTAATTTTATATTTAAATATCTTGATTAAATGGTATTTCATGTTATAAAATCTAAAATAGATAATATATACACTATATAATGTAAATTATATGCATAATACAAAACATGTCTCAATGAGAGAAATTTGAGAGGGAAAACCCTTACCTCATGTCCTGGCATCCATGAACTCACTTTAACCTCCTTTATCATAAACATAGTTATATTAATCACTTAACTCATAACCTTAATCATATCTATTTTAATTTATACACTTCATATATATTCATTCTCTATATGAATTATAGTTAGTTTTTAATACCTATTTTCCCACATCATGTGTTTATAGTATGGCCGTCTATACTAGTTTCATAATAGTAGTGTATATATTAATTATTCATAAAAATCACATCATTAATCAGTAATTAAATTTATTGTTAGGGATGATTTAAAATAATTTTTGATTTTTTAAATTCCTTTCATGTATTGAAACTGACCCCAAAAGCCCTAAGCGGTGCCTATTACCATTACATTGGCACATAATATATGGAAATCATGTCTCAACGAAATGAACGATTTAGTAGTCTTAGTAAACTAGATACATACATGAGTCCTATATTACAATTGAATATAAAAATTAAAATATAAATTTTTTCTGATAATAACTTTATTTCATCTAGTATATCCTTTCATACCATTCTTAGTACACTTTAGGGAATCCTAGGGAAAGGAAAAAAATAATGGTGAGATCAAATGCTTATTAATGGTTAAGTCTAGAGAAATCTATCAATAATTAATAATTATAATCAAAATTTAAAGGTAAAAAATTGAGCACACATTCCATTTAAATAACTGGATAAGGAATAATCAATATAGTAAGGTAAATAATTAAAACACATGTCATTTAATCAATAAAATAAGAATGAAATTCATCCATAGATAATTTTAAAGTGAAGATATCATGGATAAATAATAAGAATAATAATAATAACTCAATTCTTAATTAATTCAATGATTAATTATTGGACATCATGGGTGAGGTGCTTGAAATCCTATACCATTAAAACCTTTCACAAGGTGGTTTAAAACTACAGGTAGAAACCCATTTAATTGGGATAACTAATTTGTCTCATGAGAACTTGTCGATGTATTAAGGTATATATTAGGTTTGGTTCCCACCAATCACTACAATTCCAAAGCATTCCTTATATATAAAATAAGGGATTTAATTAATAAATAATGTTCCTTGTAATCAAATATCTATATTGAGTAAAGGATCTTTATTTATCAATATTTCTCCATTCAATCAAATAACATTAAAAGTAAAACATCATATATATAAATGAGATATGGTTTAAGAAATAATCATATCTATGATAAATGATATGGATAATTAGGGTAAATTTAATGTTTAGTGAATATTTCCAGGGGACTATAAAAAAGGAATCAAGTATATGAATATAAATACTATCCTTGGTCAAAATATTCATAAACAATACATAATAAGAATAAATAAGGATGGTATCAATAGGAATTATACCTATTAAAGTAAGAATAAGGGTTGTTTTTAGTGAAAAAATAAAAATATATTTAAAATATTATTGTGGAAAATATCCTTTTCCTTTTAAAAACATTTTTAAAATCAATTTATTTAAAAATAACAAGAAAAAAAATTTCATTAAAAATATATTTTTAAAACTTTAAATGAAGATTTAAAAAATGATAGTGGGTAATTCTGTAGGAGGTAAAAATAACATTTCTTTTGTGTTATAAAAAGGATAAGAAAGTTATTTATTCAGAAAGTGACTAGAAAATTCCATTGAAATAAATTTTTAATTTAAAAAGTGGGTAAAATTCTCTTTTAGTAAATCATTTTTAAATAGTTAAAGAAAATATTTTTGAAAACATTTTTATAAAACATTTTTTCGTAAGAAAACTGATTTCCAACCAAAGAGAAAAATGAAGACGGATTTTAAAAACATTTTAAGTGCCAAAGAGTATACAAATAGATATTTTACTTAAAAATAATTATGAATAACTCTAGGATAAGAAAAATAAATGGTTTATTAATCAATGATCAATTAATTTCATTTAATGGAAATTCAAGTGTAAACAATCCCGAATAAAATGAGATTGTAAAGTAAACCCTTTAAAAGACAATAATGTTGAAGTGGGAATCAACAATTTAATCAATTATGTGTATCAATTATAAATCCACATAAATTAAGTGTAAATAAAAAAAATAGATATTTAAAATTCATTATAAACATAATCATAGAATATTAACATCAACAAGTAATATAACTCAATGAAAATAAATTGAGTTATTAAATTATTTACCACTTTGTAACTCTTAATTAAAATTGTAGTACACCATGCTTCTGGTATGTAACCATTTATTTAATATTTTTTTGTATATAAAGTTTATGGGTGAAATTTGGGAGAGTTTGGGGATATTTCAAGGAGTTATTGAGGCTAATGGGAAGGTGTACGAGATTCCCTTGGTTTGTCTAAACCATGTGGAAATCCTAGGAGAAACCGTGCACAATAGTTGGTTTGAGGTAGTATATTTGACACAGTTGGCCCAAAATTTGGGACACCATGCGAGGTTGTTCTTAATGAAGTATCTAATGCATATTTAGTGCAAAGTTTGTCTAACTGTGCGACTAAACCATGCACGGGTTAAAAACCACCTCTTTAAAAAGTGGATCTAGTTCAGCCTTGGCTTTAATCCACTTGTTTTTTCCAAACTCGCTCTAACTCATGATTTTTCTTCTACTAAGTCCAAAAAAGGTTCTCCCATTGATCTAGAGGAAATATAAAGGCTTCCATTGGTTACTGGAAGCTAGATTCTTGAGGTTTGTCATCATTCTTCACTGTTTTTGTCATGTTTCCTAAGATCTACTTAGATCTACTTCTTTTATCTTCTAGAATTCTCATATCTATGCCTGTTATGGGTATATATAATATTTTGGAGCCCAAATATATTGATATTTGGTCTCTTTGTTGATAGGATAATATATCTAAGGTGGTTTTATAGAATTTTTACCCGGTTTTGTGAGCATTCTTTATCTGTTTTTGGTTATCATAAAAATGGTTGAGGTAAGTGGATTCACTATAATGCCCTGACCCCAGAATCCTAGAGCCGGTTAATTATTTTAATACATTTTCATTATTACAAGGAATAAATTCCCTAAGGACTAATCAGTTTATAAGTCTTGTAAAATAGATTACATACATGAACGTTACATTACATATTCAAACATAAAACTAACATAAATAATCCTTTGAGAACTCCATTATTCCCATAGATTAACCCTGCATATCAAACATAATACACTTCTTGTAATCCTGGGAAAACAAAACATAATAAAGGGGTGATCTTAGATGCTCAGTAAGGGTAAATAATTTATCAGAAGCTATAATCTTTTAAGGCAAGATGTTTAATAAAAACAACAGCCTTTTAAACATAAACATGAACATAATATAGAGAAAATAAATCAAAAATTACCATATAAACATGCACATAGATATTATACTTGTCTAATAATCACATGTAATAATTAATTTCATAACTAGGGAATGCTTAATGTCGGACATCATTACCACATAATCAAGACCTTATGCCAAGACTAAAAATAAAAAAAATTCAAGGCCTTCTTCTAAGACACTAGTTTGTCTCATTAGACCTACTGATTCATCTAGGGGATATAGCGGGCTCCACCTATCACTTACTAAGTCCACTACATTCCTCATATAAAAATGTTGAAACATAACATAAACATCAGGTATTAAAACTAGCATATAAAATGTCAATACTTTAACCACAAACAATGAATGGTATAAAAATAGCACATCCATAGTCAAACATATCATAACTCATTAAATACAATATAGAATATTGTATTATAATAAATTAAACTCAATCAAGAATAATATCCAATAAAGGATGTTGACATAGTTGAAAATGATCAGTAAAACTCTTAAAGAGAAATATCCCTTATTGTGTAATCATTTAAAATTCAGGCATTTATAAAGGAATTAATTTAAAATATATTTTTGAATCAAAGTTTCTCATAACACTTTGAAACTTTTTAATGGAATTAACATTTTAAAACAATCATGTCCATATAAATAAATCCTTAAAATCATTTTTAAAACATGGACATTAATTAAAAATATTTAGAAAAATAAATCATTAAAACACTTAAAATGACGATCTTGATAAATAGACCCTTCCAAAAAACCTTAAAATATTCATTTAAAAAACATATTTATGAAACATGTACATGGATGATAAAAAAGTCCCATTAAATACATATACATAAACAATCTCGGATAATAATGGGATTGAGGAATTAACCCTTACCTTGTACATTCCTTTGGTTGAGGGTACATTTAACCTTCTATATAATGACCATAGTATGTTATTAAATTATACCATAACTATATTCATACTTATTATATCATACATGATGCATTTATGACTTCATACAACCCATTTAATAATGATTTCTATGTTAAATTAATATTTCGGGTAATAATCGTTTTCTTTATCGAACGTGTTTAAACTTGTTATTCTTGATCATATAATTTAGATCATGATTTAAATAATTCCAGAATATAAAACATGATTTAAATATAATATATATTTAGAATATAAATACGTACAATAGATAGATATATGAAATGGAGAACACCATTTATGGATACAGTAGGTCGTACGTACGCATAAACGTTGTTTCCGTTTTCATATCATATTGAACTAATGTAAGTGAATAAGATATATGTAATTAAAAAATAGATATATATATATATAGTAACATTATTATTTTATATATTAAATACTTATTAATAATATATATTTTTATAATCATCATTGAATGGTGAACCTGGAAATGAATCTCATCGTATCGTGGAGACGGTAGGATGAACGTACACATTAGCGATGATATCATTTCCTTAATGATTAAAAGGTGTGGAATTGAATGTTTTATTAATTTTACAGAGAAATTAGCATGTCATTTTAATTATTTATATATATATATTACTCATCATTATACCCATCCAAATAATATAGTGTTAAATAGAAAATTACACCACGTTGTGGAGACGGTAAGTCGTACGTACGCATGCGTGGTGACATTATAATTCATAGAATGGATAGAAGAATGAGTATGGTTGTACCATATTTATAATAACATAATATTATATAGAAGGTACTTGATTTATTATTTTTTTATGGAAATAACAAAAAAAGAGAAAGTGGAAGAAGAAAATAACTTTGAAAGAGGTTATAAAATAATTACCTCTTCTTTGGGTGTTTCCTTTTGATTTGAACAAAAGGGATCCTTAGGTTTGATTTCTGCTCAAGGAAAGTACTCTTGGTTGAAGTGAGAGAAGTTGAGAAGATATTTGAGCAGGGGTTGGCTAAGCCAAATGGATTTGGAGGTATGATTTGAGAGAAGGGGAAGTACCCTTTTATAAGAGAGGTGAGGGTCACTTTAGGAAATGTTTGAAATATTATTTTATTATAAAATCAATTTCAGTTTCTAATGGATCAAAATTGATTTATTTCGAAGATAAGGTGGTTATGCGTCGAATTTATCTCAACCAATAGGTTTTAGACAATTTTAGGTCACCAATTAACCCTATATTTTAGATTTAACTCTTAGTTAAATAGTTTAACTTTTACCATGTCCTCATGTATTATTATAATAAATGGTTAATAAACATACTATAAAAATCCAAGCGAACCCCAAGTGGTTCATTATTGATATATATAACCTTATCTAATTCCTTTGGCCAAACCTTAGATTTTTAGAAAATTATATCAATTAATATTATTGTATTTGTTTTAAAAACTCATTTATGTCAATTTTGACACTATTTGGTGCTTTGTTTTTGTTAAAGTCATAACAACTTTATAACTTAAAACAAAATTTATTTAATAAACTCTAACATGTCATATTAACCTATAAAATTCTTGGATGTCATCAAAATCTTCAATTTAAATTTATTGTTATATTTATATTATCAATTATTTTAATCTTTCATAGATAAAGTAATTACTCCATCATCATTGTGTCATAAATAAATTTAATTATTTAATCTCTAAAAATTATAAATAAAATAATATTATGTATAAAATATTTTTATATTTTTAATAAATATTTATAGTCGAATTTATCTTATGTATAAACCTATATTAAAAATGGTTTAGTTATTAAACTTTGAATTTAACACTTTTAACTCTTCTTTAAATAAAATAATAATAAATGTCCTAATCTAGTCCAAATAGAATAAAAGGATAATATTTTATTCCTAAGGTTGGTTTTGGTTGAGATACACTTATCCAATATAATTAGGACATGTGTTAGGGTAATTATAATATCATTTTTACCTTTAATTAATCTATTTACTTTTAACCGTGGTAAATAAAAGTCAAAAGTTACTATTCACCAAAAATTATTTTCATTTTTATTGAACCAAATTTTACTTAATGATTTCAATTGTGTCTCTAGGATTTTTGAAATTCAATTCATAGAAGCGGTAAAATTACGTTTTATGCAAATGTGCCTAGAAGGTGGGTAAAAGACATTGAAAAGTTCAATAAAATTTTATACATCTAATTTTATTATAAAATTACTCCAATGAATTAAATTGAACTTATATAGGTATTAGATATCTATTTTTACTTAAAATAAATTTAAATAAAATAAATAATAATTTAAATAAAAAGTCGGTTTTAAACAATAACGCAGTGTTTTTCACTATTCATCAAAAATTGACATTTTTCAGAAAAATACCAAAAATTCACCCTAAGTTAATTTTTATATTCTGAATTCCAAAATTAGTTCTATTTTACCAAATTCAAAACATATAAGTTTCATTAATTAATTTAAAATTAATTCCCATTGTCAAAACCAAAAAATGGATTTTAAAAAGTAAAAACTATCAAAAGATTGACATGTGTTTTTGTCAGATTTAAATGTGAAATTACTTATAATTAACTAAATTGTATTAAATGATAAAAATATAATCTAATTATACTTACAAACCATTAAAATTCATAATTTAACACTGTAAATTATTTCAATTAAAAAAGTTTTTTTCAATTAAAATTTAGTAATTTTCACTATTCATCAATATATGAAAGTTATAAAAAAAGTATCAAAATTTTATCCAAACTAAATTTTCATGTCCCTATTCTAAAGAATAATTTAATTTCATTAAATTGAATATATAAAAGTGTTGAATATTTTTTTTACAAAGGGTTCTCCAGTAAAAGGCTGCAAAATTGCATTTTTTGATAAATACTTCTTTTATCTGAATAAAATGAATTTGTTCTTATATTATGTCTAAAAAACATATAATATGGATTCTAAAATTATATGGAGTATATAAAACTAGAAATTCAATTAACACTCTTCATAACCTCTTTTTGGATGGTTAGTTTGGTAAGTCGTGGTGCGCTCAAACTCGGTGTTGCATGTAATGAAAGTTATTGAATTACTTTGAAGAGATAACGTACTATAAAATATTGGGGTGTTACATTCTCCCCTCCTTCAATTAATTGTTTCCTCACAATTTGAAATTTTTCTTCAAAAACAAAAGGCTAAAAATAAAAAAAATTCCTTTGTGGAAAACCCACATCAAAAATTGGGTTAATAAAATTTAGCCTAAATAAGAGGGAAAGGGAAATGAAAAAGTCACCAACAAATTATGATCTCTATTAGAAGAACATTGGTGAAAATTAGATACACATAATTGGAGGGAAAACGTAAATATTTATAGGGAGTGATTGAGGTCATCAATCACAAACAAGTGTAAAATTAAGGGCCTCAAAGCCATCAATCTATGGTGATTTAAAATATAATCGGTTCAACAAAACATAAGGTATTAGGATAAAACAATTTTGGTTTTAAGATCCCTTCACTAAAGTTTAAGAATTAATTTATTCATAGAATAAGTGGAAAGAAATATACTTGACAAATAGTGTTTCATCCTTCAACTAATTCATACAATAAACTCATCTTTCACTCCAAAAGATAATAGAATTCAAAAATATTCTATTTTTCTTAATCATATAGGGTTCCAAAAATAATGAATTTATGATTCATTTGTCAGGATATTTAAAAAAACTACATTATACAAACCAGGACATCATGTAGGCTAGTTTTAGGTGATTCACCCTTGTCACCCTTCGGTTGCGGGTTCAAGTCTCATGGCCTTGTCGGGCGCGACGGGTTGGTGCCCGACCTCCGGGTTTTCCTTTTTATAACAATACAAAAATAATATTAAGAAATTCCTTAACCTTGAAAATGGTATCCAATTTCAAACTTAATCCATTCTAACCTTTAGACTTATCCAAAATACTTCAGTCCAAACTTACAGTCCAAAATTTATAAAGAAGGTAAACGCAATGAAGATCTTTTTTCCACGTAATAACATGTGAATACCTTCATCATATATTTTTTTAAAACAAAGTAACACACTAAATTACCATAAAACCTTATTGATTACATTCATGCTCCCTTATTCCTTATAGAATACTCGATATACTCCTTATATCCAAAAAAATTAAACTCGAACAATAATGGAATAAACAAATAATTAATTAGTTTCAAAGTAGTCAAGAATATCGAATATAATTTATCCAAGTCAATCATATCTTATTCAAAAAACACTAGCTCAGTATCAGAACCATATTAAGGTTTATATTTCCTTCAACCATAAATTTTCCAAAAAGTTTAACTTTCTATTGAGTCACTTTTCTTAAAACCATATAATCTCAAATACTCAATGAAATAGTACTACAGTACAATCCTTATTTATTTCTATAATTCATATGACCAGTACATCATTGATATAACACTCAAATTAAATAATTATTTAATAAAAACATAAGAACACTAGTCATTCATCTTTATCTGTGGAAGTATCATAAGTTAATTATTATCCAATAGCATCATTTGGGGCATACTCTGAAGATTTGGACATTAATTCTCATAGTGTCCCAACTCCTTATAGATAAAGCATTGTACGTTTGAAATCTTTTTTTTACCCTTGCAATCACGTACTTGGTGTCCTTTTTCTCCACAATTATAACAAACTCACATTCCCTTTAATCATTTACCAAGGTGATTCTTTCCATAGTTATCACATATGGGAAAATCATTTTTTCACTTCTTCCCTTTATCCATCTTTCTCTCTACCATCCTTTTCTTCTCTGGATTCCCTTCAAAGACATAGGACTCAAATAATTCTTTAATTATATTATTAATACATGATACTATTTCCTCATATGATGGGAATACATGGGAGGAGATTTCCCTTCTAAATGTTGGATTAAGACCATGAAATATATGATCCTTCATACTCTTTAGGACATGCATATTTCTGGAGTTCTCATTCCTTCTACTGGACTCCATTTCTAAATAATGTCATACACTAGGTTAGTTTATGAATCACAATGCATAATTCAAAACTTGTAAAATACCTATCATAATTGAAAAGATTATTCACATAATATATAATCTTAAAAAAATCTTTGATAAAGTATTTACTCCAAAATCCTTCATAATGGCTTGTAAATAAAATGTGAATTATCCTAAGCATATCCCCTGGGAGTGTCGTAACCAAGAGTTCAGCAAGGCCCGTTGTTGTGTACCAGGACACCCTAGGTCAAGCCCAAAACTTCTTGTCAGAGTTTTCACTCCTAGGTATATCTATGTTAGAGCTGCCTCTACCTGCTCGTATCCAGACAAGCATGTATTACTTGAAAAATACACAAAATATCTACATTACCAAAATTCGAGGAAGTTCTTCTATACTAATCCTCAAAGTCTATCTTAGGGTCATGTTCTATAATCAGAGTTTTTATAAATCTAGTATCCAATGTTTGTAATAAAATCCCTCTGATATCAACTGTAATTCCCCAACCCTAGAAGCCCAGAGCCGGTTCATTATTTTAATACATTGGCATGATTACAAGGAATCAATTCCCAAAGGACCGATCAGTTTAGTAGTCTTGGAAAATAGATTACATACATGAACGTTACATTACACATTCAAACATAAAACATAACATAAATAATCCATTGAGAACTCCATTATTCCCCTAGCATAACCTTTTATATCAAACATAATACACTTCTTGTAATCGGGGGAAAACAAAACATAATAAAGGGGTGAGATCAGATGCTCAGTAAGGGTAAATAATTTAGCGAAAGCTATAACTTTTAAGGAAAGATGTGTAATAAAAACAACAGCCTTTTAAACATAAACTTGAACATAATATAGAGAAAATAAATCAAAAATTACCATATAAACATGCACATGGATATTTAACTAGTCAAATAATCACATGTAATAATTAATTTCATAATGAGGGAATGCCTAACGCCGGACATCATTACCACATACTCAAGACCTCATGCCAAGACTACAATTAAAATATTTGTCATGGCCTTGTTTTGAGACACTAGTTTGTCTCATGAGACCTACCGATGCATCGAGGGGCTATAGTGGGCCCCTCCTGTCACTTACTAAGTCCACTGCATTCCTCATATGAAAATGTTGAAACATAACATAAACATTCATATTAAAACTAGCATAAGAAATGTCAATACTTTAACTATAAACTATGAATGGTATAAAAATTGCATATCTACAGTCAAACATATCATAAATCATTCAATACAATTTGGAATATTGTATAATAATAAATCAAACCTGATCAAGAATAATATCCAGTAAAGGATGTTGACATTATTGAAAATGATCAGTAAAACTCTTTGAGAAAAATATCCCTTGTTGTGTAATCATTTAAAAGTAATTCATTTATAAAATAATCCATTTAAAATGGAGTTTTAAATCAAAGTGTACCATGCCACTTTTAAACTTTTGAATGTAATTAACATTTTAAAACAATCATGTCCATATAAATAAATCCATAAATTCATTTTTAAAAAATGTACATTAATTAAAAAGAGTTAGAAAAATAAATCATAAAAACACTTAAAATGCTGATATTGATAAATATTCCCTTCCACAAAACCTTAAAATATTCATTTTGAAAACATTTTTATGAATCATTTACATGGATGATAAAAATTTCCCAGTAAATATTTACACATAAACAATCCCGAATAATAATGAGATTGAGGAATTAACCCTTACATTGTACTTTCCTTTGGCCAAGAGTACTTTTAACATCCTGTATAAAGACCATAGTATGTTATTAAATTATACCATAACCATATTCATATTTATTATATCATAAATGATGCGTTTATGACTTTATACAACCTATTTAATAATTATTTCCATGTTAAATTAACATTTCGAATAATAATCGCTTTCTTTATCGTATGTGTTTTAACTTGTTATTCTTGATCATATCATTTAGATCATGATTTAAATACTTCCAGAATATAAAACATGATTTATATATAATATATATTTATAATATAAATATCTATAGTAGATAGATATATGAAATTGAAAACACTGTTTATGGAGACGGTAGGTCGTACGTATGCATAAACGTTGTTTCTATTTTCATGTCGTATTGAACGTAGGTAAGTGAATAAAATATATGTAAGTACATACATACATACATACATACATATATATATATATATCCAGTAGAATTATTATTTTATATATTAAATACTTATTAATAATATATATTTTTATAATCATCATTGAATGGTGAACCTGGAAATGAATCTCATCGCGTCGTGGAGACGGTAAGTCATACGTACACACGAGCGAATATATCATTTACCTAATGATTAAAATGTGTGGAATTGGATGGTTTATTAATTTTAAATAGAAATTATAATGTTATTTTAATTATTTGTATACATATTACTTATCATTATATCCATCCAAATAACATATTATTAAATAACAAATTACACCACGACGTAGAGACGGTAAGCCGTGCGTATGCACGCATGGTGGAATTATCATTCATATGATGGATAGAATAATGATTTTGTTTGTACCATATTTATAATAAAATCACAGTATATAGAAGGTACTAGAGTTATTATTTTGGTATGGAAATAACAAAGAAAGAGAAAGTGGAAGAAGAAAAGAACTTTTAAAGAGATGATAAAATAATTACCTCTTCTTTGGGTGTTTCTTTTTTATTTGAACAAAATGGATCATTAGGTTGTCTTTTTGCTCAAGGGAAGGTATATATGTTGAAGTGATGGAATTTGGTAGGAGATTTTGGTAGGGGTAGGTCGATCCAAATGGATATGGATGTGTGATTTTGATGGAAGGGGAAGTACCCTTTTATAAGAGAGGTGAGGGTCACTTTAGGAAAAGTTTGAAATATTATTTTATTATAAAATCATTTTCGGTTTCAAATGGATCCAAATTAATTTATTTCAGATATAAGGTGGGTATTAATCGAAATAATATCAACCAATAGGTTTTAGACAAGTTTAGGACACCATATTAACCCTATATTTTAGATTTAACTCTTAGTTAAATAGTTTAACTTTAATCATGTCTGCATGTATTATTATAATAAATGTTTAATAAACTTACTATAAAAATCAAATAGAACCCAATGTGGTTCATTATTAATATATCTAACCTTATCTAAGTCCTTTGTACAAACCTTATATTTTTAGAAACATCATATCAGTTAATAATATAGTATTTTTTTTAAAAACTCATTTATGTCAATTTTGACTCTATTTGGTATTTTGTTTTTGTTAGTCATAAACACTTTATCACTTCCAAAAAAATTATTTAATCAACCCTAACATGTCATATTAAAATATAAAATTCTTTTATGGCATCAAAATCCTCAATTTACATTTATTGTTATATTTATAATATCAATTATTTTAATCTTTCATTGATAAAGTAATTTCTGCATCATCATTGTGTCATAAATAAATTTTATAATTTAATATCTAAAAATTATAAATAAAATAGCATTATTTAGGAAATATTTTTGTCTTTTTAATTAATATTTATAATCGAATTTATCTTTTGTATAACCCTATATTAAAAATGGTTTAGTTATTAAACTTTGAATTTAACACTTTTAACTCTTCTTTAAATAAAATAATAATAAATGTCATAATCTTGTCCAAGTGGACCAAAAGGAACATATTTTATTCCTAAGGTTGTTTTTGGTCGATATACACTTTTACAATAGAATTAGGACATGTTTTAGGGTAATTATAATATCATTTTTACCTTTAATTACCCTATTTACTTTTATCCGTGGTAAATAAAAGTCAAAAGTTAGTATTCACTAAAAATTATTTTCATCTTATTGAACCAAATTTTACTTACTGATTTCAATAGTGTGTATTAGATTTTTTAAATTCAATTCATAGAGGTGGTAAAATTACGTTTTATGCAATTTTGCAAATCTGTCTAGAAGGTGGGTAAAAGAGGTTAAAAGTTCAATAAAATTTTATAAATCTAATTTTATTATAAAATTACTCCAATTAATTAAATTTAACTTATATAGGTATTATATATCAATTTTGACTTAAAATAAACTTAAATAAAGTAAATAATTATTTAAATAAAAAGTCAGTTTTAAACAATAACGAAGTGTTTTTCACTATTCATCAAATATTGAATGTTTTCAGAAAAATACCAAAAATTCACCCTAAGATAATTTTGATATTATGAATTCAAAAATTAATTTTATTTTACCAAATTCAAAACATATAAGTTTCATTAATAAATTTAAAATTAATTCTCATTGTCAAACCCAAAAAACAGGTTTTTAAAAAGTAAAAACTATCAAAAGATTGACAGGTGTTTACGTAAAATTTAATTGTGAAATTAATTATAATGACCTAAATTGTATTAAATGATAAAAATATAATATAATTACACTTAAAAACCATTAAAATTCATAATTTAACACTAAAAATTATTTCAATTAAAAAAGTTTTTTTCAATTAAAATTGAGTATTTTTCACTATTCCTCAAAATATGAAAGTTATCAGAAAAGTACCAAAAAATTATCCAAACTAAATTTTTATGTCCCAATTCTAATGAAGAATCTAATTTCATTAAATTTAATATATAAAAGTTTCCAATATTTGTTTTAAAAAGGGTTCTCCATTAAAAGGTGGCAAAATTTCATTTTTTGAAAAATACATCTTTTATTTGAATAAAATGAATTTGTTCTTATATTATGTCTAAAAAACACATAATATGGATTCTAAAATTATATGGAGTATTTAAAATTCAAAATTCAGTTAATATTATTCATAACCTTTTTTTGAACGGTTAGTTTGGTAAGTCATGGTGTGCTCAAACTCGATGTTGCGTGTAACACAAGTTATTGAATTACTTTGAAGAGATAATGTATTATGAAATCTTGGGGTGTTACATTAACTCTTGACTCCTCTTAGTAGAACTGAATGACATGGTTTTTAATTGATTACTTTGTGTGGATTTGATTGTGAATTGGATTCTTTATGATCGATTGAAACCCTTTTTTGTGATGGTTGGGGAAATCTAGATAATTGGTGCTTGTGAATAAAGTGATTTATTATTGATTTTAAAATGATGTTTTGAAATGTGAATTTATTGGAATTATGAAAAATGGATTTGATCAAAGGGTTTTCTATTAAAGGAATGGTTTTATTGAAATGGAATGGTTGTTTGGAATTGGTTTTTTTAATGGTTTTCAATAAAATAATGGTTTTATTGAAATGATTTGAATTGGTATATTTAAATGGTTTTGAAATATATGGGTTATGTGAGTTCATGTTCGACATGCCTTGAATATGGGATGTGTACCATTGGGGTACACAGTTCATTACCCTAGATCGGTGGCGTGTATCATTGGGACACCAGGTGATTCGATAAGAGACTGCTTCTGAGTATGGAACTGTCAAATGAACCATTCATGGGTGTGTGTGTTGTGAACCATGGAATGGGTATGCCAAAATGATATTGAGAAATGGTTTTTAATGCCTTGTTTGGTAAATTTTATGGAAGTGGGGCTTTCTAGAAAATTGGTTCAAAATAGCACTTGTTTACTCTTGGTTACAAATGGTTTTGGAACTTGTTTATATTTAGTTATAAACTCTTTTCGGGAAATTGGTTTATATAAATTGTTTTCGACAAATGTTTCTAACCATTCTATTCTATTGGAATGAGTAGAGAATTCATTTGGGAAAACCTAAAAAGTTTTATAATCACCCCTGATTTGGTACTTTGGTTCTTTTTCAGATGTTATCTTCTGATACATGAGAAAAGGTAATGTATCACACATATTTAGCACCACCTCATGATACTTGGTCTGTTTGGTGATGTCGGAGCATGGATCTATGGATCATGGAGTCTCTTGGTCATCTTGCAGTCTTTATTTTTTATTATTATATTTACCTTCTTTTTGGTTGGGCTTAAATTGTATCATACTTTGGTATGGTTGTGTTATAAATATTATGGTTGAGTTGTCTTATTTTTACACGCATTATATAGTGGTTTTTTGGTTATGGTTGTTTGGTTAGTGGTTTATTTATTAAAGTGTAATTTATCCCCCACTTGCATTTGAAACCCTTTGGCATTTATTTACAACCATTGGAATCTTGGGGATGTCACTTAAGGACTAGTGATGATTCGTTCTGTTCTCAAGACAATGAGAATAAGTGGTTCATAACCAATGGTATCATTTTGTTCGACCCAAAAACTTGTTTGAGATAAGTGTTATCATCTTGTTACTTTCCTTGTGGAATAATTAGTCATCAGTTTTCATGGTCTTGGAGTTGAAATGCATTCTTGTCTATTCCTTGGTTATGATCTTATAAAGGAGTAGGATTTTTGGGACATGAAATGTAGAGTATAAAATGATGTAGCTAACCTTTTTATGTGGAAATTAATGTTACCAGGGAGTTGGGTACATAAGTGTTTTGGATACAATTATAGAATATTGGAATCTCATTTTCATGGGTTTATATAATGAGATGATCATGAAATGTATTTTAGAGGAATGACTTCCCACTAGGATTGAATATTTTATTTAGAGAAATGATTTATGATGTTCTGAATTATGTTCAATGTTGAAAAATGCAAAAAAAGTCAAATGAAAGACTTTGAAAACAGCATGAATAATGTATTTTGAAAATGGTTTGATTTTCAAAAGTAAGAAAAAAAATTTCAAAATCGGTTGAATGAGAAAAAAATTTATTTTTGGAAAATAATGGTGTGATAGTTTATGTGACAGAATTTTAAATTCTAAGCCATTAGTTTCTAGAGAGTGAGACTTACAGAGTTTGTTGTCTGTTTAGAAAATGGAACCTGGTAGATGTCATAGAAATCAACTTACCGAAGCTATGGAGAATTTGGTTTTACCTGAGTTATAGGTGAACTAAGTGCTGGTTCGGAGTGTCGTACAATCATTTCAAGTTGTGGACATAGAGAACTAGAGGGATGATCCATGGAAGGTGGATCATTCCATCCAGTTCATGAAGCAGAATCCACACATCTTTCGGGGTGATTTTGAACCCCAAAAGGCATAAGTGTAGATGAAGAGGATGAATCGTATCTTTGATTTCATTGGCACACCAATGGAGTTCAAGTTTAATCTAGTTAATTATATGCTAGAGGATCTTACATGCCAGTGGTGGGATATAGCGGTGCAGGATAAACTGGATCAAGTCTTAAGTTGGGAGGATTTTAAAGAATTGTTTGATAAACAATTTGATCCTCATACGTTTAGGATCCAGTGAAAAATGGAATTATTCAGGGTGAAACTGAAAAATCTCTCTGCCATAGAATATGAAGCTAAATTCATGAATTTAGTGTGCTTTTCACCAGAAGATGTGGTGAGTGTGGCCTTGAAGGAATGTATCTTCAAATCAGGGCTAATGAGGGAGATTCACTCAAAGATTGTGGTTGTCTGTATTATGAATTATATAGAGATAGTGAATAGAGTGACAGTGGATGAACGTGATATCTTAGGATCTATGGGAGGAGGAAGTATGATGATTCCTATAATAAATTGTGGGAAATCTAATGCTGGGAATAAGTGTAATAGGGACACATATTTCCAAGGTGGGAGCGGAATTCAAAATCATATGGATAGATCAATGAACCTTCCTCTAAAACCCAAGAGAAAAGAAGGCTGTTTTTAATGTGGTTTTCTTGACCAAAAAAATTGGTATTGTACAACACAACTTATGGCATGCCATACTGTAAGAAGATGGGGAATATTTAGCATTATTATCACAGTGCTCTGAGCTCAGGTGCTCAAGAGACTTCTCAGGTGTCACAAGAATCATAGGCTTTGATAATATGAGGCCAGAAGAATCAAACTCGTCAGTAGAACAGAGCTATCCATGGTGATTATAGGAACACCATGACTCCTTAGAAATGGAAATATCAGCAATGCAACAAGGATCATAGGGAAGCAACAAAACAGTTGTATGGAGTTGAGCAGATGATTATAGATGGTCATGATAAACCATCTATGGTGAGAGGTGGAATTCTACCCTTATTCAAGTCATGTTTTATACTGGTTAATTGAATTCCTTCATTACTTCTAGTGTTTTTTATTTTTTATGTTTAAAACTTGAGATGATTCCTTCTATATTAAAACTTCAAACCCCTCTCAGTGGAATAGAAGGTTGAGCCTTTGTTTTTAGAGCATGTTCTATAACCTTTGATGGAGTTGAACTAAAATGGGACTTCTCATTGTTAGAGATGGATGTATTTGATGTAATACTAGGTATTTATTAGTTGACAAAGTTCAAGGATCACATCAACTATTATAGAAGAATGGTTAGTTTCAAAACTAAGGATGGTTTCGAGCATCTCTTCAGAGTACAAAGGGATGAAAAGATAGGTGAAATAGGTTTTTTGGAACTAGAAGTGGGAACAATATATTACCAGTTGGTGGCATTGACTTTGGGGTTGATGGAAGATATTGAGGATATAATTTTTCTAGCTGTCATGGATAAATTTCCAAATGTCTTTCCCAATGACTTCTCAGGGTTACCACCTATAAGGTAAGTGGAGTTTATGATTGACATCCTTTTGAGGACCAGTCCTAATTTCCTTCCGTATTATATTATGGAACCAAAATAATTAAGGGAATTGAAATTGAAGTTTGAAGTGTTGGAAAGAAAAGGTTTCATTCGGCTGAGAACATCTTTGTGGGAAGCACCAGTTGTGTTCATGAATAAAGAAGATGTAACTCTAATGATGTGTTTTGATTATCGTAAGTTTAACCATGTTACGATCAAGAATAGGTATCCAGTTCCACGCATTGATGAACTATTTGATCAATTGAGGGGAGATAAGTGGTCATATAAAATTTAATTACGATGAAGATATCATCAATTGTGAGTTTAGAAGGAGTTTATTTTGAAGACACCTTCGAGAAGCAGATATTTCCACTATGAATATATATCCATGCCATTTGGTCTTACGAATTCACTATTAGTCTTTATGGAATTGATGAATTGGATATTTTAGAGATATATGGATTATTTTTTTCAGTGTTTTTGGATGACATATTAGTATATTCAAGGACAAGTTCTGGTCATAATAAACACTTGACTATAGTGTTGGAAATATTGAGAGATCATTTTTTTTTATTCCAAATTATCAAAGTGTGATTTTTAGATATAAGAGGTACACTTTCTTAGATATATAATTCCTAAAAAAGTGTTTTAGTGGATCCCAAAAAGATAAAAGATGTTATCTCTTGGAAACCACCAAAGAGTGTCTTTGAGATATGAATTTTTCTTGGTCCAGCTAGTTATTGATAACACTTTGTGTGTGACTTATCATGACTATATTTTCCTATCAAAACATGGACAAAGAATAATGTTCTATTCTGATGGAATGAGGAATGCTAGAAGTCTTTTCAAGAGTTGAAAGTTCATCATACATCTGCAACTATCTTGATTTTACCAGAATCGGGACATGGGTATGTGGTATACTGTGATGCTTTGGGATATAGGTTGGGATGTGTTCTCATGAAAGGATACCATGTGTTTTCTTATGGTTAAAGGCAGTTGAAAGTTCATGAGAAGAATTACCCAAGACATGATTTGGAGTTAGCGGCAGTTTTCCATTCATTGAACACTTGGTATCATTATCTCTTTGGTGATAAATTTATTATGTTTATATATTATAAGATCTTGAAACACATTTTCTCATAATAGGATTTGAATATGAGGAAAAAGAGATGTATAGAGTATCTTTAGATGTTTGACTTCAACTTGATGTATTTACCAAGAAAATGTAATTCAGTGGTTGATGCATTAAGCATAAATTCATATGCATAGTTGGTGAAATAAACTTCAGATGAGTGGTAGTTAATGCAGGTCCTAGCCAACATGCATGTGGAATGTGAAGACTAAGGTGGTGTTGTGGTTTTCTTTTCAATCTTTGTGGTTCCTGATTTGGTAAATATTTTCAAAGAGGCAAAAACATCCAATGTAAAATGTCTAGTTCTGAGTTCAAAACTCAATAATGGGGAGACCATTGGGGACTAAAACATGATGGGAGTTTGGTTTTATTGTTTCAAGATAAAATAGTTGTACCTATGCATTGTCATAAGAAAATTCTTCATGCTTACCACTATTCGATTTGGGTTGTTCATCCAAGAATATAGAAGATGTATAAGGAATTTAAATCACAGTTTTGGTATATTGGTATGAAACAGAAAGTGGATGAGTTCGTTTCAAGGTACTTAACCTGTCAGCAAGTTAAGGAAGAACATCAATGACCAGTAGTTATGTCACAGTATTTACCTATCCCAGGGTTTAAATGGGATCAGATAGCCATGGATTTTATTACAAGTCTCCCAAGAATGATCCGGGAACACTATGACATATGGGTGATAGTGGATCGGCTCACCAAGTCAACCCATTTCATTCCTATTCATAAAACTCACACAGTAGAGGATCTGTCCAAAATATATATCCAATATGTGATAAAGATACATGGAATACCAGTTTTGATAGTCTCAGACATAGATCTATGGTTCACATATCATTTCTATAAATCCTTATAGAAATCCCTTGGCACTCGGTTGACTATGAGTACTACGTATCATCCTCAGACAGATGGAAAATCTTAAAGGATGATAAAGACGTTGGAAGACATGTTGCAGGCTTGCGTAATAGATTTTGGTGGCTCATGGGAAGAGAATATACCCTTATTGGAGTTCTCTTATAATAACAGTTATCAGACCTCAATAAATATGGCTCCTTTTGAATCATTGTATGGTCGTCTGTGTCGTTCTCAACTTTGTTGGGTAGAAACAGGTGAGAATTCACTAGTTGGGCAGAACCTTTTCCAAGAAACAATAGGGAAGATTCAGTTGATCAATAAATGGATGGAGACAGCTCATATTCATCAAGAATTTTTATTTGGATCATCATAGAAGACCATTTTCATTCATGGTGAGTGGTTATGTGTTCTTGTGTATTTTTTCATGGCTTGGACATTATTATTTTGGGAAGAAGGGTAAGTTATATCATCAATACATTGGCCCTTTCGAGATATTGGAATGAGTTGGAGATGTGTCGTATCGGTTGGCATTACCACTATAGTTCAATTCAGTGCATAATGTGTTCCACGTATCTCAATTGAAAAAGTATTGGCATGATCCTAACCATGTGATCATATGGGATCACATTGACCTAGAGTTAGATGCTTCATTGGTACATATCTCAGTACAGATTGTGGATAGGTAGGATAAAGTATTGCATGGAAAAATTATCATTATAGTGTGAGTTTTATGGAAACATAGTGAGATTCAAGAAGATACTTGGGAATGCGAGAAGGAAATTAAAGAGAAATGAACGTAACTCTTTCAGGGAAATGATGGTTTTCTACTTTACAAGAACGGAAATACCAATGGTGGGGATAATGTAGCACCACTGGTTTTTGGTATGTAACCCTTTAATTATTCTTTTCTTGTATATAAAGTTTATGGGTGAAGGTTATGAGAGTTATGGGATCCATCCATCCAAATCAAATTTTTATTATTAAGGAAAAAATAAAGACAAAATGACACAGAAAAGTCTGGGGGTCCTAAAATAGTGAAATTCGAGGGCATCCCCTCTAATCAAATTAACACCCTATGGCCTCAAAGGGATAGGATTACGAAGAAAACTGTGAATGGAGCTCTGATCCGCAAAATAATAAAGGTAGACTACAATCTGATTTCCTTCCCTCCATGTATGGGTCAGCTGGATGTTATTGTGGATGAGGGTTCTGCATTTCTAGACAATGTAGGAAATTGACCAAGGGGTGGAGCCTTTACCATACAGGGAGTCGTGAAGGATAAAATACTCACTCTCTGCCTAGGAGATGTCAATATACTGTTGAATACAGAGAGTAAGCCCAGTAAGCATGGCTTTGGACGTGGCCAAAATAGAGCTCTCATTGTCGTTGAATGAAGAGAAGTCCAGAACCACATTCCCCTCATCCCCATGAACCACACCCCCACCTCTCATGTTTCCCAGTACATAGGAACCATTATTATTCAATTTGTAACCCATATTAGGAGGCCACCAACAAACCCATCTCTCCATCATTCTAGTCATGGGAGGTTAATTCGAAGGGTTAATAGCCTGTAAAAAAACCATAGATGGAGTGTCCCACCAATCCTGGATAAGTTGAACCATGTCCCCAATAGGATTCGGGTCCTCGAGATGATAGACCTCGCCGAGGTAGGAGACCCATTAAACCTTTCCTGGTTTCTACCTTTCCACAAGCACCAACACCCTATGCTGACAATCTCCGCCCTGGCCAACTGCTCAATGTTTGATTCCTGAGTGCCATGGAACCACCTCTCCAGGAAGGCCTCATCCTGCTGATCCTGAGAAGAGAAAGTAGTGAATCCGCCAAAGGAAGACCACATCGCAACAACCCATTTTCTTTCAAAGAACAAGTGACTGGTACTCTCCTCTCACCTGGTAGTGCAATAATGGAACCTCAAGGAAAAACTTATACCCACTCGCTTAACGTTATCATATGTAGAGATCGCTGAGTTCCCAATACACCAGGAAAGAAAATTATACTTATCATGGATCCTTCTACACCACACCACGTCGTTCCAATTATCCTGATAATACTGAGACTAAAACAACTTATGGAAATCCTTAGTATTGAAAGAGCTCAAGGAAGACACTGTGAATACACACCTATATGGCTCTGAGATAATCATAATGGAATCGATAAGATCCTGATTCTCCTTATCCAGAACAACCTTAGTAAACGCGAGATAACACTGAGACTCCTTTAAAGTAATCATAGGAGAAGTACATCCAGGAAACCCGATCAATGATCCTCCCTGGTTATAATGCTAGAAAAGGATTCTTCCTTCACCAATAATCCAATGGGAGTTCTGCTGAAGGGTTTGGAAGATCGGGAAGATCTTTAAACATAAGGTAGAATCACAGCTGCGCATAGCCTCCTCATTGTCCCCAAAGATAAAAGACATTAATTTACCCCATAAAATATTTTCCTCAACATCTTCCCATGAAACCTTTCCTTTCATTCAATGAAGAGTACTTTGGAGACTCGTTACATTAATCCCTCCCTTGTGGACAGGTCTCTCCATCCTCTCCCATGAGGCCCGGTGTCATTTCCCTACAGACAGGGAATCCCAGATGAAACCACTCAGGACCTTATCAATTGTGTTGATTACACCTTTCAGGACATTAGTGGAGGCTAAAACATGAATAGGTATGGAAGACAACACACTATTAACAAGTACAATTTGACCCCCAAAGGATAACTAGAAATTCTTCCAGTTAAGTACACGACTAGTAATTTTGTTTACAACATAGTCAAATTCACATACCCAAAGCCATACTGATGAAATTGGTGTGCCCAGATACTCCATGGTAAAGGATCCACATTGCATGTCTAGGCGGCTGCAGAGAGTGGCGACACGAATGGGATCACTTTTATAGTTTAAGAAGATATTGCTTTTCGAGATGTTGATTGCTTTCCCTATCCACATACAGTATTCACCAAGGATCCTATTAATCCCACTAATTGATACCCTACCAATATTAATAAATACAAGTGTATCATTCTCGAACATTAGGTGCGAGATAGAGGGATGATTCAGCTTCCTACAATACGAGAGAACAGATCCAGAGGACATCCCCTGATTGATGAGGTGGATGAGTGCATCCTGCACAAGGATGAAGATACTCAAAGACAGTGGATCCCTTTTTCGGAGACCTCTCATGGCCTTGAAGAATCCAAGAGACTTTCCCAAAAATGAAAGATCCAGCCAAGATGAGATGAAACAATGAAATATAATATCAACCGTCCTGGATGAGATCCCCATAGTAGAAAGAACTCGGTTAATAAAGCTCCATTAAATCTGATCATAAGCCTTGTTCATGTCAAGTTTTATTGATAAGTTGGAGTCGTGGGTTTTAAATTTTATGTCTCGGATCATCTCCTGTGCCAGATCAATAGCTCCCTGAATGGAGAAACCCCTAACAAAACTATGATTATCAAGTGAGATCCACTGGGGTAGACATCTAGACAACCTCAGATTAATAATACTCATAATAATATTATATGGGAAATTACACAAACTAAAATTCATGTAATGTGATAGAGAAGAGGGATCCTTGACCTTCGGTATGAGAACAAGGGCAGTAGCACAAGAAACCCGAGGGAGGATACCTTTTTGGAAAAATTCTTAGATAGCTCCCATGATGTCACCCTTAACCACATCTCACACTCCCCTATAAATCAATCCTAGAATTATTTCTGGTTTGGGTGCACTCTTAGGATCAAGATGAATCATTTCCATGTATATCTCTTCCTCATTCAGGATCTCCTACAGGAACTCATTATCTTGGACAGACAGCGAATTGGGAATCTCCGCCCATATATCTATATTACCACTTGGGTACCCACTGAGCATCATCTGGTTAGGACCAGCAAGAAGTTATTTAAATAATGAATTCACCGTGATCCCCATAGTGTTCCTTTCATTGGTGTAAGAGACTTCTTCAAGTAAAATGTTGGGCTGAATCAACTGTCTTCTCTCTCTAATACAAGTAGGAAAAATGCAGAGTTTCGGTCATGATCCTTCAACCATTTCACATGGGATAAATCTCATGCTATTATTTCCTATTTTAGGAACATCTCGACCCAACTTTCCTTCTTTGTACTCAACTCTTCAAACACTTTGCCATCACATCCCACCTCTAGCTGAGATTTCATGTTGTCAATGGACTGTTTCAGGTCCTCAAGGTTCTGGTCAAAGGGAGGTAAGGACCTCACCCACTCTTGAAGCCCCTTCTTTAACCTCCAGATCTTATTATGAAGAGTCACCCAATAGTACCCCAGAGATGGTCCCTCCCATAAACTATGAACCACGCTTTGGTAGCCTGGAAGATGAGCCCACTACTGGAAGAACCTGAAATTCTCTTGCAAGTCCAGACAGAGGAGCAAAGAAATAAGTAGTGGGGAATGATTAAAAATTCCACGAACCAGATTTTTGAACTTGTAATTTTTATACAAGTTGATATCATTACTATTAGTCGGACAACGATCAAGGTGTCTCCATCATCGCATGCCTCCTCTCTGGTTGTTGCACCATGTATAGTGATCGCCAGAATACCCCATATCAAGAATCCCCATGCTCACCGTGAACTAGACAAAATCTAAGCTATCTTTATGTAGTAAATCTCCCCTTCCCTTCCTTTCATTGGGGCCGAATACAACATTAAAATACTTTACCACAAGCCATGGAAGCTCCTCCTGGTTGAAGGATCCAAGCTCTTGTCATAGACGCTTCTTGACTTGAGCATCGTAACTACCATACACAAATGATATAAAAAACTCTCCATGAATTTTGAGACTTTCTCAGTAATAAAATGATCACTTTCTATGATTAGATCCATTGTAACCCCGTTATTCTAAAAAATCTAGATATTACTGTTCGTTTGGTCCGCATGAAGGAAACCATGCATCTTCACCTTACCACAAAAGTTATTCATTTTAGCCCGCTTCTATTTGTGTTCTAGGATATCCATAATAGAAACCTTGTTTTTCTTAACATTCGAAGCAAATAAGTTAGTATTCACCCAATCCCATAGGCCATGGGAATTCCAAATGAGCATTTATAACATTAAACTAGAAAAGGCTTGATTTTAACTCCAGGAATCTCAGTCTTTTTTCTTTGGGAGGAACGACCCTCCATAAGATGTCTCAAACTTGCATGTGTATGCACTCCAAGACTATGAATAGGAGAAATGGTAGCTAAGGGCATCTGAGGTGAGGATTTCTCATCACACACCCCTCCCTTTACCTCTGAGAAAGGTTGAGAAAGGGATTTCAAAGCCTTCATATCAATATGAGAAGAATAGACTGGACCATCCAGAACTGAGCTAAAGCCTTCATCCAATCCTACAACAATAGATAGAGGAAGGGGACATGAAATCTGCCACCACCAGATCCTTAGACACCGCATGAAGGGTCTCAGGTGAGGGAAGGAGTAGCACCTGGCTATCCTTAGAGGGAAAGAAGGAGGACCAAAGACTAATCCACAACGTCCCTAGTAAGAACAATTGATGCGTCCTCAGAAATCCAGCCACAAGGCTAGAAAGCCTTGAACTAAGAGCCTTCGGTCTAAGGGACACCAATATTGAATGCTGGAATAGATCATGATCATAAGGAGAAGAAGCCTATGGTAAAATATTTGGAGCCTCAGGATGAAAAACCACCATCTCAGCACCCTCTACCCAAGCAGGGACGGGCATGTTACCACCCCGCGCTAAAGGGGTGATGGCCTCAAATGAATGATCCCTTTGAAACTGGATGGGACCTCTAGACCTACATATCCTACAAACCTTCATTGAGTGACCCTAAAGTCAACAAGAAGAGAAAAACCTAGGGAGCACTGGGTAGGAGATTTCCTACTCCCAATACACAACATCCTGAACCCTCAATGAGATCTATTCCATAATCAGTAGAGAAAGATCCCTCTCTACACAAATCCTAGGAACCAGGATATCATCACAGGACAGGGTGTAGTCTGCCACACAAATAAAACCCTTAACAGAGTCTCTAATTTCCGTAAAGAACACGTTGTTTTGGAAAAGAAGAGGAAGTCCAGGGAGACCAACCCATACCACCACTCGGGAACACTCTTTCCCTTTGTGAGCCTCCATTGACCAGGGATACAAACTATAATGCTAGTGTACAAAGGATCTAGGAGCTTTTCACCAAGAAAAAATGAAATCTAACTCTGACTCCAGCACTAGATAGAAGGAGTTGTGATGGATCGAATAAATATTCACCTCACTAAGTAATCCCCATGAATCCACAAAGCATCTGAAAATCTCCAGGGGTGGCTTCTCTACCCCAAAACGAGCCGCAAGGGGCCACCTGAGGCAATCCACCACCTCTGAGAACGCCACAAGGGAACCTCCAATGAAACATGAGAACTGACTCACGACACCACTGGGTAAACCGGACTCATAGATGGAAAATAGATCCGATGAGAGCCACTGGATGAGCCTCACAAGGAATCTTGAAAGGACCTCCTGGGGGAGTGAGGATAGGGAGGAGGGTCGGGGAGCTCCAAAGACTGCTGAGCCTAAAAACGGCAGGAACACCAGGGTCAGAGGTCACCTGGGTCAGAACTGCCACCTGATCTTGGCCATCCGGTGGGACAATGGACGAAATTTTTTTAAAACCACCGAGCGCATGGGGATCATTCTTCTCCTCAGAATCCATGAGAGTTTGGGGATATTTCAAGTAGTTTTGGGGGCTAATGGTAAGGTACACAAGATTTTCTTGGTTTGTCTAAACCGTGTGAAAATCCTAGGATAAACTGTGCTTGGTAGCAGGTTTCAGGAAATAGCTTTGGCATGATTGGTGCACCATTAGGGATACCATGTGAGGAGGTTGTGCGAGGTTATTCTTGAGGCATTATCTAACACATGGTTAGAGCACTATTTGTCTAACCATGTGATTAAACCATGAGTGGGCTAAAAACCACCTCTTTAAAAAGTGGATCTAGGTCTTCCTTGTCTTTAATCCACTCATTTTTCCCAAACTAGATCTAACTCAGGGTTTTTTATCTCCTAAGGACAATTAAGTTTCTCCCATTGATCTAGATGTAATATGAAGGCTTCCCTTGGTGATTTGAAGTCAGGTTCTTGAGGTATGTCATAGTTCTTCACTATTATTGTCACATTTCCTTATATCTACTTAGAACTACTTCTCTTATCTTCTCAGATTCTCAGATATATAACTATTATGGGTAGATCTATGATTTCGGATGCCAAATATGTTTATATTTGGTATATTTGTTGATACGATAAGATATATAAGGTGGTTTTGTGGAATTCTTACCCAGTTTCATGAGCATTCTTCATCTATTTTTGGTATTTCATCAAAACGGTTGAGGTAGGTGGCTTCACTCTCAACTCCTCTTAGTAGAACTGAATGGAATGGTTTTGAATTTATTTCTTTGGGTGGATTTTTTTGGAATTGGATGATTTAGGATTGATTTAAATCCTTTTTTGTGAAGGTTGTCAAAATCTGGAAAATTGGTTCTTTTGAAAAAAGTGTTTTATTATTGATTTTAAAATGAAGTTTTGAAATGGGACTTTACTGGAATTATGAAAAATGGATTTAATGAAAGGGTTTTCAATGAAATTAATGGTTTTATTGAAATTTAATGGGTTTTTTTAATTGGTTTTTTAATGGTTTTCAATAAAATAACGGCTTTATTGAAATGGTATAAATTGGTTTATTTGAATGGATTTGGAATATATGGGTTGTGTGAGTTCATGTTCTACATGCCCCTAAATAAGGGGGGTGTACCATTGGGGTACAAGGTTCTTGACCCTTTATCAGGGGTTTGTGTCATTGGGACACAAGGTGATTGGATGAGAGACTGCACATGAGTATGGAACTGTCAAATGAAGCATGCATGAGTGTGTGTGTTGTGAACCATGGAATGGGTATGCCAAAATGATATTAAGAAATTGTTTTTAAAGCCTTGTTTTGTTAATTTTCTAAAAGTGTGAATTTCTAGAAAATTGGTTGAAAATAGAACTTGTTAACTCTTAGTGACAAATGGTTTTGGAACTTGTTTATATTTAGTTATAAACTCTTTCGGGGAAATTGTTTTATATAAAATATTTTCTATAAATGTTTCTAACCTTTCTATCCTAGTTGTGTAAGGAGGGAATTCATTGGGGAAAACCTACTGAGTTTTATACTCACCCCTTCTTTGGAACTTTGGTGCTTTTGCAAACTTTGTCTTCTGAGACATGGGAAAAGGTAAAGTGTCACATGTACTTAACACCACCTCATGATACATGGGTTTTTTGGTGATGTTGGATCATGGATCCATGAAGAATTTAATCTTATGGTTATATTGGAGTCTTTAGTTGTTCTTCTATTGTTTACCTTGTCTTTGGTTTGGCTTCCATTGTAGCATACTTTTTTGTGGTTTTGTTATAAAGATGATGGTTAAGTTATCTTTTTTTATCATGCATAATATAGTGGTTGTTTGTTTATGGTTGTTTGGTTAGTGGTTTATTTATTAAAGGTTAAATTTTCCCCCACTTGCATTTGAAACCCTTTGGAATTTATTTCCAGTCTTTAGCGTCTTAGGGATGTCTCTTAAGGCCTAGTAATGATTTGTTGTGTTCTCAAGACAATGAGAATAAGTGGGTAATTAAAAAATTCTTTTTTGATGAAACAATTTAGATTGAAATTAAAATACCATTAATAATAAATTATTAATGATATTTCATATCAAATTGGTAGTGTATACACCGTACAAAAATAAGTTAGGTGTATAACATTACAATATGCCTTAATGAAATGAAATTGAGACAAAATCCCTTACTACTTGAGTAACTTTTGAATCATGAGACCCCTGAAAGAATAAAATAAATTTAATGTTTTAATAAAATTAAATAAATTAAATTCATTATATAACATGTAATATATCATTATATACATCACACAAAATAAACGAGTGGTGAATATTATATAAGTCTCGCAGAAATAAAAGTGAGTCTAGAAATCCACTTACATAATGATACCTTTTGGTTGAACGCTCTTTAAAATATTTTATAATGGTTTTTATCATGTTATTAACTTATAAAAAAACCATAATCATATTTATAATATCATATATTATCCTTTTATTACATCTTATAACTCATATGTTACTAATCATTCATTATTTTTATTATTTTGGGTGCTAGTTGCCTTGTTTTTTGAGTATGTTTTAACATGTTATTTTTTTATCCTCTTATATAGATCATAATTTAATCATATCCAAATTTTAAACAATTATTTAATAATTATATTTATTTATTTATTTATTTATTTATATTAATCCATAAAATTTTGAGATAGTAAATGAAATATATAATTCATAGAGACGGTAGGTTGTACGTATGCATGAAAGTTGTTTCCATTTTATTGTTGTATTAAAAAAATTATATGTTATATATGTATATTATTATTCAAGTATCATATTTATTTCATATATGTCACATATTTTTTTAAACTAATATTTAATACATTCTATGTAATGTGTTAATGAACCTCAACGCTTTAAGGAGGTGGTAGTCCACACATCTACAAGTGATGTTATCATATTCCCGCAAAATTGAAATCATGAAGGTATGTGTTGTCTAAAAATTAAATAAAAATAAATAAATCAAAAATAAATTATATATCATATAAAAATTCTAATTAAATCATTATTCCCAACCTTTATATTTGGTAATAGAAGAACGAATGACATTGATTCGTGAGGCGATAGTACATCGTACGCACGAACGATGATTGTGTGTCCCATTTGATGGAAGTGTGTGTTGGTGTAGGTAGTAACTTAAATATACAAAAATATAATTATATTTATGATAATGAGTTTATTATATAATGAATATGTAATAATAATTAAATTGGTGTATAAAGAAATAAAACAAAATATGATCGTTGAAGAATGTTACCTCTTCTTCAGGTAACTCTTTTTGGTTTATACCAAAAGCCTTCATTGGTTTGCTTTATATAAAAATTTAGGCTTCTATGATGAGTTTATATATTTTAGTAGTTTATTTTTAGTTTTTTTCAATCCAAAAGGCTTTAGAGGTGTGAAGAAGTGAGGGGGTGAGTTCTCTTTTAAAGTAGAGGAGGAGTGGCATTCTTGTAAATATCAAAAGGTAAACACTATTGGGAGGTCTCCCTTACATAATGTGCCTAAAATAATTAACAAAATTATATAAAATATGATATATGTTCTAAATATTTCCATAAAATTTGTTTTGAATATTTTTCTTATTCATTTGGAATCTTAAGATTAAAGTTCAACCACTAAGTAAACTCATTTTTAGCTTAATCATTGTAATTAATTTTAATTGACTTCACTAATATTTTTTGAAAAAAACTAAGTTGAACTTAATATAAATTATAAATTATTACAATTCCAAATATGGAGTCCATTTTTTTCAAATTCAAATAAAATAAGTGGCAGAAAATAATTTAAAAATTATCCAGCAGATGTAATGACAAAGCTGGTTTTTAAAGTAAGAATGATCAAAAGATTGATATGTTTGTATATATAAATTCAATATCAAATTGATTCCAATGACCCAATTTGTATTAATATATGTATAATTGATCTATTTTGACCTTAAAAACAATTAAAAATACAATTCAACATTATAAATTATTTAGATGGAAAGTCATTTTTCAATTAAAATTCATTATTTTTCACTATTCATAAAAAAATGAAACTTCTCAAAAAAGAATTCCAAAAATTCACCTTAATATAATTTTTAAATTCTATTTTAAAAAATAAAGTTTATTTTTGTCAAATAGAATTTATAAAAATTTCAAAATTTATATTTAAAACAATTTTTCATTAAAAGCGGCAAAACTACCTTTAGAAAAATATAGTTTTTATGCGTAAATTTGGATTTGTTCTTATCTTATGTCTATAAAATATATCGAATGAATGTGAAAATTATTTTATTGAATGTATAATATATATATATATATATTAAATTAATATTATTCACTAATATTAATTAATTTAATATATTAAGCCAAAAATCCTTTGGAAGAATAAAAAATGTTCTTTATAAAAACGTTTCTTATATATTCAATTAGTTTTTATATTCATTTCTATTTAATTGGTAACTAATGAATTTTACCATATATTTTAATAATTTAGTTAATCCTTTTTATAGACTCCAATTTGATGGATAGGTTATATATTAATATATTAAATAATAATATTTTAATAATGTGATGTTGTTCGGTAAAATTTGGTCTTGCGTGTAATACAAGCTATCAAAGAAAGTCATTTTTTCATTTAACGAAATCTAACTCAGGGTTCTATATAGAAAAAAACTATATTATAAATTTATTTATTAAAAATAGAAAATATTTCATAAATTCTAGTCATTTTATATTCTATTATATGCGTAGTGTTGTGTGTCATACACACTATTGAATGAAATGTTATTCTTTTAGAATTTTTAGGGTGTTACATTCTCCCCACCTTAAATAAATTGAATACCCTCAATTTAACTCGGTATAGGAAATAAATATTTTGATATTTGAAAATTCTTTTTTTTGAAATCCCACATCATGAGAAGGATTGGTAAAACATCCTCTTGAAAAGAGATAATGGGAGGTACAAAGGTCACATGGAGTAACATATAATTAGGTTTCAATGTATGAGAAAATTAGTGGAAAGTGAAGATACGAACATGGAGGAAAAATGTAAATATTTATAGTGAGTGATTAAAGTCATTGATCAAAAACAACTAAATGATCAATATAAAGTTTAGGGCCTCAAAATCATAAATATGTAATGATTTAAAACACTATTATTTATACAAAAATTAATGTATTATGATAACATTTTTTTAACATCATTTTCCTAATGTTGTGTGATTCTCTTAATTCCTAAGTATATAAGAAAATATATCTACTTGAAATATTTCTATTTCATAAATGTAATATATTTCTTTTTTTTCCTCTCACTACCCCTATTTATGAAAAACCCTTGCGCATTGGACCTTCATTTGGGTTCGTGTGATGGTGCTTCAGATGGCTTGGGTCAGCACCAGTTTTGGTGTTCGGTTCTCTCCTCCTCTACCCTTGAAATCCAACCCATCAGGTTTGACTCTATCTTGGTTGGGATTGATGTAGGTCTCAGGTTATCTTAGGATGGTGCTGGAGGGGGACCGGTAGCAGTTTTTTCCTTGTTTCTATGTTGGCGTTTCTTTTCTTTCCTCCTTGGATTGGTCCTTGATTTTATTCTTATCCAGATTTTCTTTCTAATGGAGGGTTCCATCTTATATTTGGGTGTTTGTTCATAATTTATGTTTCTGTGTAGATGTCTAATGTTGTGATATTCTTTGAAATCATTATGGTATTGTTGGGTTTCTTTAATACAAATGACTTTAATCCTTGTAGAAGCTTAATATTCCCAACTCTGCCCTAGCCTCGAGTCCCACATCCCCTCTCCAGGTCGGTCTGGCATGGAATTTCTTCGGTACTTTGGGAATTGGTGTTCAGGTGGCCAACATCTTTCCAGGATGATGTTTTATGGGGTTAGATAATGAGGCAATAATGGAGTAATAAGGTCTGTGAGGTTGATAAAGGTATATTGGTGATATTTTCTACTGGTTTCTAGTTTTCGTTTCTTCATGGAGGCTATGGAGTGGCATTGATCGGCTCTGGTGGATAGTGGATTTTGTGCACTAGTGTCTTCATGAACGGTGAGGATGTTGGAAGTTAGGATAGTGTCATCATCTAGTGTGACTCATGATGGTGATGGCGGCTGAAAATGATGGTACAAGATTTGGT
This sequence comes from Viscum album, assembly GCA_963277665.1. Taxonomy (NCBI): domain Eukaryota; kingdom Viridiplantae; phylum Streptophyta; class Magnoliopsida; order Santalales; family Viscaceae; genus Viscum; species Viscum album. Next base: position 449,016,625 of record OY728147.1, read on the forward strand.
GGGCACGTGTTGTGGGTTAGTTCATGGCTCGAGATCAGTTATGATGTTTTTTTGTCTTTTGAAATTTGAATTTTGAAAAACTTCGTCTGTTGCATGGTTTTTTCTCTCCTTGAATTCTATAGTGGGTGGGTTGTGATGTTGTATTTCCTTGATGATTTTTATTTATTTTGAATTGTTTTAGGTATCACACTTAGCCTTTAATAGTGTCATTTGAAAATTTAAAAATATGGATTGTGTGTGTGTTATCCAGGACATCACGTAGGCCAGTGGTAGGCATGAAATCCTTTCACCCTTCAGTCATGGGGTCAAGCCCCGCCACCTCACCAAATTTGATGGGTTTTCCCCCTTCATGCGGGTTAAAATTTTTCTAAAATACATATTTCATATAAAGTTTACAAAAAATATGACGTATATCATAGAAATAAAATTAATCATTAAATAACCTTTTTACTACAGTTTTCAAAGCAACTTATTGTTTTACATTGTATAAATATCTTATTTTTATATCAATCCTAAATTTTATCAATGACTTTAAAGTTATGTCAATAAAATATAAATTCCTTATTCCTCAAATAATTTTTCCACTAAAACGTATACTTTCCATATATTCCTCCAAAACTTCCTTCATATTTTTAGAATCTCGTTAAATAAACCATAAAAAGATTTTTTTTAAGTTGTTGATCTTATTTTCAATATTAAACACATTAACCCATGTTGGTATCAATAACTCTATGTTATTGAATACACAATTGTTTATAAAATTTAACAAAATACTTAGATGTTTCATGATTCTTGTAACCAGAATACTATTGGTAAAACACTTCAACAATTTATTTATTAAATCACAATACATAAGTACTTCATCCATATTATTTCCACTTAGGTCCTTCTATGGTCTTAGGGTTACCCTTTATAAGAGGGAATTGGATTAGGTAATTCCTAGGTTCCCTAAATTTAAGGCACAAAACTATAAATGGATCATCATGATGATATTTATTTCCTTCTATTGTACTATTCAGTTTTCCTCGGAAATTATTTCCTTGATTTAATTCTTTTCCACACATAAATCATTTTCATGTTCTATTGAGACACTTTCCTAGGTGTATCCTTTCATATTTAATACATGATGGAAATAAAGCCTTATTTTCTCCATGGTTTCCACCACTCATGCTATTAGTAAACTCTATCCTTCTATTATTTATTGAGTCCAAGAGTTGGTTAAGGTATGTTTTTTTAATCACATTTTGGGAAAACTGATTAGGCATAAACATGAAACCTTTCACTTCTATCATCATCTCATTGGGATGTTCATTTTCACAACCTTGTCTTTATGATCAATGTTAACATGACTAATTTGGGTTCTAACCATTGACTAAATCCATAAAGAATAGTGTAAGTAACAATAATCATAATGAGAAAACCTTATAATCATTTATAGGACATCTATATCTTGACACCTTATTTTCAATCTAAAATAAAATAGGTTTGACCTAAGTTATTCACTGTCATAATCTATTCAAAACCTTTATAATGGTTTCTAAAGAAAATGTGAATTATCCTAAGCATATCCCCCATTAGTGTCAAACCATGTGCATAGTAAATCCCATTGTCATGTATGAGGTTACGCTCGAGTCAAGCCCGACGCACCATTTTGAGAGTTATTACCCCTAGATACATATGTGCTCAAACCACATCCACTTGTTGTATCTAGATAGAGATTTATTACTAGGAAGACTAACATAATATTTACCTTCCCAAAGTTCTATGATGTTTTTCTATACATATCCTCAAATTATATCTTAGAGGTATGTTCTCTAATCTATGATTTCCTAAATCTAGTTTCCCAAGTTGCTACTAAACTTTCTCTAAAATCAGCTATAGTGACCTTGATCCCAGAATCTTGGATCTGGTGCCTACTATCATTACATTGGTATAAGATTCAAGAAAAACATGTCCCAAAGGACCAAATAGTTTAGTAGTCTTGTTAAAATAGATACATACATGATTCTTGTATTACACATGAATACAAAAAATTACAACATAATTTGTTTCCAATAATAATTTATTCTATATAATATATCCTTGAATATATATCTTATAACACTTTAAGGAATCTTGGGTAAAGGAAACAAAATAAGGGTGATCTCAAATTCTTGGTAAGGGTTAAGTACTATGGAATCTATCATGAATCAATAAGAATAATCAACATGTAAAGGTAAATAACTGAGTACACATGCCATTTAAATATCTGGATAAGGCATAATAAATATAGAAAAGTAAATAACTGAAACACATTACACTTAATCTATGAAATAAAAATAAAATAAAACCATATAAAATTTCAAATTTAATATCTCAATGCTAAATAATAACAACAATAATTGAATTCTAAATGAATGCAATGCTTAATTATTTAATTCCATGTCTAAGGTAGAAGAAAACTTATAACATCAAGACTATTCACAAGATAGTATAAAAATATAGTTGGAAACCCATTTAATTTGGCCCACTAATTTTTCTCATGAGAACCTATCGATGCATCGAGGGGTGAAATAAATTTTGGGCCCCACCTATCCGTGTTATTCCAAATCATTTCTTATATATCAAATAATCGATTTAATTAATAAAAATTGTTTCTTATCATCAAAAAATTTGTATTGAGTAAAGGATATGGATTTATAAATATTTCCCTATTCAATAAAATAAATTTTAAAGTAAATAACCATATATAGAAAGGATATATGGTTTCATAAATAATCATATCCATTGTGAACGATATGGATATTTAGGGGAAATTTAATGTCTAGTGAATATTTCAAGGGGAATATAATAAATTAATCAAGGAGGTGAATATAAATACTATCCTTGGTAAAAATAGTCATAAACCATCCATAGTAAGAATAAGGATGGTATTAATATTATGTATACCCATTAGAGAAATAATAAGGGTTATCATTGCTGATGAAAAAAAATATGTTTAAAACATTATTGAAGAAAATATCCTTTTACTTTTAAAAAACATTTTTAAACTATTTTTCTTTGAAAATCAAATTTAAAAAAACTTATTTTAATATATATTTGTAAAAATTAAAATTAATCTAAAAAAATGATGATGGGTAATTCCATACGAGGTAAAAAGAACATTCCTTTGGCATTATAAAAAGGTTATGAAAGTGATTTGTTTAGAAAGCAATAAGAAGATTCCATTGAAATTTTTTTATAAAAGACAAAGTGGGTAAAAAATTATTTTAATAAATAGTTTTTAAAAGGATAAAGAAAAAAAATTGATTTTTTTTAGAAAACATGGTTTTTTAAGAAAATGTATTTTTGACCGAATAGCTAAATAATGTTTGATTTTAAAAACATTTTATAAAATATTTTAAGGACCAAAGAGTGGAAAATGGTAATTTTACTTTAAAATAATTATTAATAAACATAGGATAATAAAATTAAAGGGTTTATAAATCAATGGTAAAATAATTTCCTTTAATGTAAATTCAAGTGTAAACAATCCTAAATAAAATTATATTTTTAATTAAACCCTTGAAAAAGACCATAACATTGAAGTGAGAATCAAAAAATTAATCAATTTTGTGTATTAAATATAAATCCGCATAAAATAATTGTAAATAAAAAAATTGGTCCTCAAAATTCATTATAAACATAATCATAGAATATTAACAATAATGAGGAACCAATATAAATCAGTGAAAAAAAATGAGTTATGAAATTTTTTATCACTTGTTAACTATTAATTCAAATCCCCTTAGATAGAATAATTCAAATTTAACATTAAAATACCATTAATAATGAATTTTACATGATATTACATGTCAAATGGGCAGTGTATACACCATATAAAACAAGTTAGGTGTATAACATTACAATATTCATCAATGAAATGAAATTGAGACATAATCCATTACTACTTGAGAAACTTTTGAATCTTGAGATCCATGAAAGAATAAAATAAATTAAAAATGTTAATAACATTAAATAAATTAAATTCATGATATAACACGTAATAGGAAATTATATACACCACACAAAATAAATTATTGGTGAATATGGAATAAATATCACAAAATTAAAAGTGAAACAAGAAATCCACTTACATTACGCTCTCTCTTGGATGAACACTCTTCAACCTCATATATAATGGTTTTAATAATGTTATTAACTTACACCAGAACAATAATAATATTTATAATATCATATATGATCCTTTTGTAACATCTTATCACCCGTATGTAACTAATCATTCATTATTTTCATTATTTTGGGTGTCAATTGCCTTGTTTTTTTAGTATGTTTTAACATGTTATATTTGTTTACTCTTATATAGATCATGATTTCATAATCTTTAGAATATAAAAAATTATGTAAATATCATATATATTTATTATATATGTATTTATTTTAATCCATAAAATTTGTTGATAGGAAATGAAATACATCATTCCTCAAGACGGTAGGTCATACATACGCATGAAAGTTGTTTCCATTTTATAGTTGTACTAAAAGAAATAAAATTAAATGATATATATGTAAAATATTATTATAGTATCATATTTTTTTATTATATATCACATGTTTTTATTAAACTCGTCCTTAATACATTCCATGTAATTTGTGAACGAATCACATCATTTTGAGGAGGCAGTAGTCCACATGTACACAAACAATGATATCTTCTTCCAAAAAAATAGAAAGCATGAAGTTATGTGATATATATAAACAATAAAGAATCATAAATACATCATAAATATCATATTTATCATTTAAAAACATTAATTACATCATTATTCTCATCCTAGAGTGGTGATAATTGATGAACGAACGATATAGGTTCAAGAGGAGGTAGTCTATCGTACACAAAAAAATTATTGTGTATCCCATTTGATGGAAGTGTGTGTGGGTGTAGGTCATAAACTTAAGATAAAAAAATCTAAGTGTATTTATTTAATTATGTTACTATATAATCAATATATAATAATAATTTAATGGGTGTATAAATAAATAAATAAAAAAATTTCTCGTTGAATAATGTTACCTCTTCTTAGGGTAACTCCTTTGGGTTTATACCAAAATCCTTCATTGGTTTTAATTATAAAAAATGTGAGGATTATATAATTAGGTTAGGGATTATTGTATTTGATTTGGTCTGTGTTTTTTATCCAGACTCCTTGATAGGTGATAATAAGTGAGGGGGTGAGTTCCCTTTTATAAAGGAGGACAAGTGGCATTCTTGTAAATATAAAAAGGTAAACATTATTGAGAGGTATCCCTTACATCATGTGACTCCAATAATGAACCAAAATATATAAAATATATTATATGATCTAAATATGGCCATAAAATGATTTTTTTACAAATTTCTAGGTCATTTTCCCCCATATGATTACATTTTAACAACTAAGTAAACACATTTTTACCTTAATTGATGAAATTAATTTTAGTGGTTTCACTAATATTTTTGGTCAAAAACTAATTTTAACTTACTATAAATTATAACTTATTATGATTCAAAATATGTAATTCATATTTATGAATTTTAATCATAAAATTGGAAAAACTTTATTTAACATTTATCCCACATATGTAACGACAAAGCAGGTTTTTAAAGTAAAAAAATAATCAAAATCTTGAAATGATTTTATATAAAAATTCAATATGAAATTTATTTAAATTAAATTATTTGTATTAATATATGTATAATTGATATGTTTTTACATTTAAACCAATTCAAAATATAATTATATGTTATAAATTATTTAGATGAAAATTCATTTGTCGATTATAATTCAGTATTTGTCACTATTTATCGAAAAATAAAACTTCTTTTAAAAATACTAAAATTCACCCTAAACTAATTTTTGGCATTAATATTTCAAAAAATAATTGTATTTTTTCAAATATAATTTATAAATGTGTTAAAATTTAGATTTAAAACAAGTTCACTATTAAAAGGCGGTGAAACTATCTATAGAAAAATATAGCTTTATGTGTAAAATTGGATTTGTTCTTATCATATGCCTATAAAATATATTGGATGAATGAAAGAAATATTTGATTGAATATAATATATATATATATATCATTAATATCATTCACTAATAGTAATTAATTTGATTTATTAATCTAAAACTCTTTTGGAAGCATAAACATAGTTTTTTCTAAAAACATTTCCTATATATTCAATTGGTTTTTATATTAATTTCTATTTAATTGGTAACCAATTAATTTAACCATATATATTCATAAGTTATTTAATCTTATTCATAACCTCTAATTTAACAGCTATTTCATATCTTATTATATTAAATAATAATATTTTAATAATATATTTTTGTTCGGTAAAACTCGGTCTTACGTGTAACAAACGATATCGAAGAAAGTTACTATGTTTAACACAATATAACTCAGGAATCCATTTAGAGAAAGATATATAGTAAATATAATTTATTTAAAATAATAAATATATCATAAATTATATGAATTTTATATTCCCTTCTACACTTTATGTTTCACGTCATACATGCTATTGAACAAAATGTTATTCTTTTATAATTTTTAGGGTGTTACATTTCATGTATGTTTTAGTTTTTATCCTTGAAGTTGAAATTGATAAAATTTATGTTTCGGTGATTCATGGTAATCGAAGGGTGATTTCATAATTCATGAATTAAATATTTATTTAACATCTCATAAGAAAAAACAAATCATTATGTGAACATTTATATAATATTATATCATAAATTATGTTCCCATGGTCATTCATGATATAAATTCATAGTATTGTTCAAGTAGGTGGTTAAACCGACCCAAACATGAACAAACCCAGATTTAGTGAATGATTATGTGGTGTTTTAGTTGTAATATCATTATACCATAATAATAATGATCTAGTTTGGTGTCTATATTTGTGATATATTATAATTTAAAGGAATTATATAAATAAGTAATGGATATGAAAATATTACAAAACATGACTAAATGGTTTTCCTCTTAGTATGCTTGTTTAAGACAATTGAATTTATAATGATTGTTTATTATTTATATAATTTATATGTTTTTCAATTTGTATTTATAGAAAATTAATAGTGATATAAACATCATATTCATCCTTTAACTCTATTATTAATTCCATCCATGAAAGGTGGTAATGAAGAAAAATGGAATACACTATTTGGTGGAGGCGATAGTCTGCACGTACGTATAGATAATAATTTCATTTTCCATTAAATAGAAAAAATTATTAACATGGTTTATTATATAATAAAAATAACCATGTTATATATATCATAATTAATTTATAATTAACCATTTTGGACCAATCATGTTATGTGGTGAAGGAAAATGAAACATTTTTCCTTGTAGCGGCGATAGTCTGCACATACGCACGAATCGCATTTTCATTTTTATTAAGGAAAATGGGAAAGGTGGTTAATGATTATTAAATTAATATAATAAAATTTGTTAAATAAAAAATAATTATTATACCATATAAGGATGAGAAACTTATAATTTTAAAGGTAATATGGAAAGGGAAGAAGTTAAGTAAAAAAGGATTACTCTTGTTGAGCACTTTGAGATTTCCTTGGAGGATCCATTGTAAATGGAGGGATTTGGATAAAATATTGTGAACAAAAACTAATGTAATAAGTATAGGATTACATGTGAATTATAAGTATATAGGTTCTAGAGGAAACTAAATATCTGGATTGGTATTGAAGGAGTGGTGAGAGTCCCCTTTTATAAGTGAAAAAGGATATCATTTTTATAAATACCCATAATTTTTAATAATTGGAGGTCATTATCAAGTAAATTGGATCCAAAAATGAGAAATAGTGGATATAGGAAGAGATAATATTTAAAAATACTATACAATTCAATTGAAAACATGTTTTTAATTATTTTCCAATAGATTTTTTAGCTTTTACCATTTTTACTTTTATCTCATTAACTAGTTTTTACCTTAGTAATTTATCCTTTATGCCTAAAAATAAAAAAGTAATTTTTAAATAATTTGTAAATAATGTTTCCAAATTTGAAATAAATTTAATAGGATTAAATTTATAAAGTTTTAAAAGTTATTTTTAAAATAGTAAATGTATAATGCATTAAAATAATCTGGGTGAAAAATGTGACTTAAGTTTTAAAATATTAAATATATGTTTATAAATTAAAAATAATATTTTAAAATATATAATTTTACTTATAAAAACATAAAAAAATTAACATAAGGGTTTTTTGAGTTTTATTTTATTATAACATTCTAGAGATGTCATAAAATCCATAGTTTTAACAAAAAATGTATTTTCACTATTCACCTAAAAAATCAATCTTTTCAAAAAAAATAAAAAAGTTTCTTATTATAATATCATTATTTAGTGTAAAAAAATTAATTTTATTCTGTTAAAATAAAATTATGTGATTGATAAATTAAAATTTTAAATATACTCATGAATAAAGGCTCTTTAGAGTGTGCATTGTGTGGAAGTTTAGGATATGGTGTGTACCTACTACTATAGGATTTACGGTACTTCATCCCCCCTAAATAATGTCATCATAAAAAAAATTATATATATAGTATCCCACAAATTTGGATATTAATTCCCCATATCTTCTTCAGGCTCCTGGATTACCTCTCATAGTTTTTTATTTCTCTAAAGGAATTTCACCAATCGAGTTATCTAATTCCACAACACATTCCCTCTAGTGTTAAGAATATGGATGTGATATTAATTATATGGAAATTTAGGATAAAACTTAATTCCATCATATAGAACATTCATTTTATCTTTGATGTATTTCCACATTAATGAAACATGGAAGACTTATTTACTTTAGAATAGTTAGGTGTCATATCAAATTAGTAAGTTACATCTCCAATTATTTCTAGTATTCTAAAAGGCATAATATAACTAGGTACTACATCCCCTTTTACCATATATCATAACTCTATTACATTGGTAAAACATAAAGAATACATGATGACCCACTTGAAATTCCAATTATTTCCTTCAATTATCAATCTATCTCTTTTTGTATGCTCTGGGATGCTTTAATATAATCTTGAATAGTTCTTACTTTAACAGTAATATCCTATAAAAATCTTGGAAAATTAGCTTTATTTATCCAAATTATTCCCAATAGGTTTTATTATGACACGTATTCCTATAAAATACTTTATAGGGTGTCATATAGATTCCCAAATGGAAGCTATTATTATATAAAAATTACACCAAATGTAAATAATTATCCCACATAACTTAGAAGTCAACAGAGCCTGATCTTAGAATTTCTTCCAATGTCTAGATATTTCTTTCATATTTCCCATTATTCTAGGGATGATATATGGTACATAAATATATCTCAATGTCGAGAGCCCTTTGAATACAATAACAAAATTTTGATGTGAACTGAGAGTTATAATCTGATACAATTGATGGTGATTCCCCATGTGGCCTTATGATTTCATTTATATAGTACCAGTCAAGGTGATCATGGGGTAGATATTCTCTTATATCTAATAAATGAGTATACTTAGTAAGGAAACTAACAATAACCCATATATAATCTTTCTTCCTTGGAGTATTTGAAATTATAAGGACTCAATTGAAATATTATCCAACTTCTATATTGGTATAGGTATAGGTTTCATGACTCTCTTAGGTTGTTTTGATTTTTTCTTTAACTATTGGTATACTAATTATCTAGACACATATTCTGTAATTTCCCACTTTATACCATCCCGCTAGAAATTTTCTCTTAAACCCTTATACATATTTATGTTACCATGGTGTATAGAGAAATTTGAGTAATTAGATCTGTCTAACAGTTCCCTCTTCAACTCTGGTATGCATAGAAGACCTAACCTCTTTCCCAACTTCAACACTCTATTTCTATAGATGAATTATTTCAAATTCCCATAATTTAATTATTTAATATTTCTTTTTAAGTCCTCTTAATTCTACTAGGACTTTTTTATATTTTCTAGTAATGATGGTTTAGTAATTTCTTAGAAAATGAATTATGGATCTCTATTTCTAAAAATCTCTATATCCATTATTAAAATATCTCTATATATATAATCCTTATCAATCCTTTTCATGGTCATAATTCTATGGAACATGATACTCAGTTCATTAGCCACCTTTTTTTCCTTCCTAGAGTGGTATTATATCAAGAAATCATAGTCCATGAGTAGTTCCAACCATCTTCTTTTCCTGATATTGATATCCTTCTGAGAGAATATATACATAAAACTCTTAGGGTCCACATATATATCTCATCATTCACCATAGATGTAGTGTATCCATATTTTCAAAAAAAATATTATGGATACCAACTCAAGGTCATAATTTGGATAATTATTCTTGTGTAGTTTCAATTTCTTTGATGCATAGGAAACTACCCTATCATTTTGTATAAGTAAAAAACCAAGTCATTTCATTGATGCATCATGTTATATTAAAAATCATTCCTTACCTAATTATAAAATTAATATCGTTTCATTAATTATTCTCCTCTTCAGATATTAAAATATTTCCTCTCATTACCTTTAGCATTTGAATTTAATCCCTTTATGTGTTAACTTGGTTAATGGGTTGTCCAACCCAGATAAATATTGAACAAACCACTGATAGTAACCTAAAAAACAAGTAAACTACATATCTAGGTTATGTTTATTAGTATAATAAATTATTTAAATATCTTTTTATTTAAAGGATCAACAAATATTCTATACTTTTTTATAATTTATAAAAGAAAAGAAACTTCATTGAGCTACAGTTCACACTTACTATATTTTCCATATAATTGTTTTTTCTGAGGGTCTCCAAAATTATTTTCATATGAATCTCATTCACTTCATATGTATTAGAGTATATCAATATATTATTAATAAATATCACTAAAAATTTATCAAGGTAACCTTGAATACTCTATTAATCATATCTATAAATACGGAAGGTTCATTATTCAATCAAAAGGGCATGCCCTAAACTCAAAATGTTCATAGCTTGTTTGTAATGTTGTCTTCAATATTCATCCTTCTTAAACCTTATCTAATGATAACCAGTGTGAAGATAAATCTTTTAATATTATTGGGATCTTTTAATTTGATAAAATAAGCCATAAATTCATGGTAAAGTATACTTATTTTTTATATTTATGGAATTTACCTCTCCATAATTAAAGAACAATATCACAGACACATACATATTTTTTTATGAATAAAACATGGGCACCCCATGGTGAAGAATTAGGGTGTATAGATACCTTATCACACAAATCTTGTAGTTATTTCTTCAATTCCACTAACTCCACTGATTCTATTCTATCGGTATTTTTAGATATAGGTATTTCATCAGGAAGAAGTTCAATGGAGAATTCAACTTCATGCTCAGGTGCATGACTATATAATTTTTCTAGAAAAACATCAATCTATTTTTGTACCTTAAGTGAATCCTCTATTATTAGTATACATTAATTATCCATAGACCACGCTTTATTTTACTCTATTCCAAGAATTTCTTTGAGAAGAGATAATGGGGGAGAATCTAGAAATGATTTAGGTGATGAAGTATCCCCTCTAAATATAAGATATTCCTATTAACCTTCACAAATCATAAACCCCTTCTCTTGGAAATAAATTTTTCACTATAATTTGAAATAAAATCCATACCAAGGATCATATCAAAGTCAACCATAGGTATAATAACCAAGTTTTCAAATTGGTTATGTATGTGCATAATAATTGGAACTGACTAACATGTATCTATTGAAATAAAATTTCCACTACATGTCTTAATTCAAAACACCATAATAGGGTGATAGGGAAATATTTAATGTTTTTGGGAAAAATAAAAGATATAAAAGAGTGAAAAAATATAAAATAAAATAAAAAAATTATCCAAATTATTTTCTAAGATCAAAGTACTTTCCTCCATGTCATTAGGAAATTTTAATTAAGATATGGTAATTGCATAAGCTTAGACTTGATCCCTTATCCATTTTTGAGGTATATTTTTTTAATTTTCGGAAAATTAGTTCACATAATGACCCTTCTACTTACAGTTAAAGCATTGAACATCAAAATTTTTTTCCTTGCCTATATTTTTGTGAGCTTGATGGGATTTTTTCCATACTTATAATAAACTAATGTTTCCTTCATTAAATCCAAAAGTTGTTTCTTCCCATTATTATTACATGTGGTAAATCATATTCTTCCTATATTCCCATTTGCTACATTGTTCTTCCCATTATGTTCAATCGATATATTCTTCTCCTAAATTCCATTGAATAAATACATCCTAGAGAACTCCTTTTCAATCTTAATGGTGCTTGAGACTATATCCCCATATAATAAAAAGGTATGAGAGACCAAACCCCTTAAAATGATCACCTTTAACCCATCAAAGAAATGATTAATCTTTTTTTCTGGTCTAGATACATTATCTCCAACAGGTATGGCTAACCTTGTAAAGTTATCCTCATACTCAGAAACATTATCCTCCTCTTTTTTCTAATATTGAGGAACATTATTTCCATTTATAAGCTTTTCTCATGAGGAAATTATATTTTATAGAATACCTCGTTAAAAGTTATCTATTTCTTAGACTTTATATCATCTTCCTATTTAGTGTTTTGAATCAATGACAGCCATTGGTCTATATCTCCCTTCAGATGATAGACCGCCATGATGGATTTTTTATTTTTCAATACTTCCCAAAGAAAGAAAAATATTTTATAGGGACTTGATCCATTGTTTAAATACCAACGGATTATTAGTTCCATTGAATATTGGAGGTTGTTATCTCATGAAGTGGTCCAACATAGTTACACCATTTTTTGGATCAACAAGTCATGCTATAAAGGAAATATTATTTGTCATAACATGGGTTAATTTCCCTAATATGGTTATGATCTAATTAGCCTCAACTTCATCATTATTGACTTTATCAAGGTGAACTTCTCTATATTGACTATGGGTGTCTATATGGTTCACATTCTTCTTGTTAGTCTTCATCTCTCTACAGTGGCATACATATAATTATATCATGATATTTAATTATAAAATATAATTATTAATAAGTTTTCTAGACTATTCCTTAGAAATATTAAGTGTTTTTCATAGTAATTATGCTATCTAATGAGGTTCCTCAAAATCTAGTCTCCAAGGTTCCTAATAAACTTTATATGATACCAAAAGTAACAAGCCAAAGTCTAGGAACCAGGAGCTGATAGTTATATTACATTATTGGTACAGAATACCATAATTTTCATAGAATAAAATTGCTTAACAATCATGGAAGAAAAGATACATATATTACATTTGAAAATATAAGATATAATTTTAACACATTATGAGAACATTATTATCCCTTCCATCATATCCCTAAAAATTACACATAATTCTCTTATAGGTTTCCCTGGGAAAGGAAAAAAAATAAAAGTGGGATAATATTATCAGTAAAGAGTTTCATAAAATGGAGGTGTCATAACATAAACATGGAACACTTTATATGGTAGGAATGAATAAACAACAGGAAGTTGTAATCAACTGAAACTAAGGGAATGTTATATCCATGACAATAAATGAAAAATGGATAAAAATAATCGTTGGACTCATACTAATGGAATTTATAATTTCAAACATCAAAACATGTTTTAAATTACTTATGCCAAGTGACTATAAAGATATGGGGAGAGGTATACCCCAAAACCCAAGATGTTTTGTCTCATGATACCTTATGATGTATCAATAAACTATATAATTATAGGCCCCACCCATCACTTGATTTAGTATAATTCATTCACTATAAGAGTTAATAATACATTTCATACCATTATTTAAGGAACCTATGACTGAATAAAAACATGTTATATATAAAATTTAAAATATAGAAAGAAAATAATTCCCCATTAAATAGAATAATGTGGATTTATAGGAAAACATCCCTTAATTAACTTATAGGTTTTTGGTCATCTTGAAAGTGAAAATAAGTACCCTTATCAAAGAAATATAAAGGTGAGGATACTTTCAATGTTTCAGGTTATCCATGAAAGATAGTAACTAGGTTCAATATTTTCATTAGTAATAGAACAAGGTATTGTTAGGAAAAATCCTTAATCATGGTTCATAAATAGTGTGTCAATATTCCAAATCATATACCTTGGGAGTGCCTAGCCAGGTGTGCAGTCTTAGGCCCACTTGTTGTCCATCAGATTGATGATTGAGTCAATGCTCAACCAACTAGTTTTCAAGGTTATTTCCCCTAGGTGAATATATTCCACAGTCACATCCACTTTATAGTATCCAAACAAGGATTTATTTTCTAGGAAACTACACACACTTTTACTTTACCAAAAATTAGGATGGTTTTTCCACCGTGGAGAATATTAAGAATTAAAATGGTTTTGTTAACTCTTGAAATAAAAAGAATATGAGGGATGGATAAAAATTTAGACTTTTATATACATTAAAATTCAATATTAATATGGTAAAAACTATTACATGGAAATTTTTTACCCAAAAAAGAAAATAAGTGGTTAATATAGCAAGATTACCAAAGAATGAAAATTCGGATGGAAACCCCACTTATGGCTTAGGTAGCAATTCAATAAAAACCAATTAAAATATATGGATTAAAATTAATCATGTAATACCATGATTAAAGATAATTTCAAGATATAAAATCTAAAATAGGTACTATATGCACCACATAAAGGAAATTAGGTTTAAAATACAAAACATTTCTCAAAGAGAGGAATTTGAGATGGAAAACCCTTACCTCTTTTCCTTACTTCCATGAACGTAATTTCACCTCCCTTGTCACAAAAATAGCTATATTAATCACTTAATTATGAAAATAATTCATATAAATTTTCATTTATACTATTCATATATTTTTGTTCTCTATATTAATTCTAGTTAGTTTTTTTACCTATTTTCCTACATCGGGTGTTTACAGTTTGGTAATTTGTACTAGTTTTATAGTAGTGGTTTTGATAATTATTATTAATAATTTAGTCATTATTAGGAGATTGATGTTATTATTAGGTTTTATTTATAATAATTTATTATGTTACAAATTCCTTTCATGAATTTTTTAGACTTTTCCCCTGAAGATGAAATCGGTAATAAGAATGTTTTGATGATTATTGATGATCAAATAGTATTTTATTAAACAATGATTTTAATATTTATTTAACATATATAGACCCAAAAAAATAATCATTAATCTAAAATTTATATCATATTATACACATAATTATTTTCCTCATTCATGATATAAATTTATAGTATTTTTCAAGTAGGTGGTTAAACCGACCCAAATATGAACATACCATGATTTAATGAATCAATTTGAGGTGGTTTAGTGTTAATATCATTATACCAAAAGAATAATGATATTATTTAGTGTTTATTAGTTTTATATAATATAATTTTAATGAATTATAAGAATAATTATTGGATATGAAAATATTAAAAATATAAATAAAATATTTTCCTACTAGAATTCTTGTTTAAGACATTTAATTTTACAACGATTGTGTGTGTTTATATTGTAAATAGGTTACTAAATTAGTATTAAAAGAAAATTAATAGTGATATAAAAATATTATTTATACTTTAAACTTATTCTTAATTCCATCCATTAAAGTTGGTAATGAAAAAAATGGAATACACAATTCCATGGAGGTGGTAGTCTGCACATACGCATGGATGATGATTTTGTTTTCTTTGTAATGGAAGAAAGGTGTAACATGGTGTATTATATCAAAAACAATAAAAAAATATTATATATATCATAATTAATTACAAAATTCTATTTTTTATCTTCCATGTTAGGTAGTGATTAAAATGAAACATGTTTCTTTATAGAGGTGGTAGTCTGCACATATGCACGAATCACATTTTTATTTTTCTTAAAAAAAATGGGAAAGGTGGTTAATTATTATTACATTAACACAATAACATTAAGTATATAAAAAATAATTTTTTACCATATCGGTATGATAAAATATAATTTAATTGTAAAATATAACGGAATGAAGTTAAGTAAAAAAGGATTACTCACGTTGTGTACTTTGAGATTTCCTTGGAGGATCTCTTGGAAATGAAGGGATTAGGATAAATTTTGTGACTAGAAGATAAGCAAATAAATATAATATCCATGTGTATTGAAGTGGTGGTGAGAGACCCCTTTTATAGGTGAAAAGGGTTGGAATGTTCGTAAATATCCATAACATTGTAATAATTTGAGATCACTCTCATTGAAATTTTCTGCAAAATTAAGTAATAATGTAGTGGAGAAGATATGATATTGAAAAATTCTCTTCCATTATATTTTAAAAAAAATTATCTGATTTCAAATCTTTACAATTAGATTTTCTACTTTTACTATTTTAACTTTTACTATGGAAACTAGTTTTTACCTTAGTAATTTATCTTTTATTCCTATAACTAAAATGGTCCATTTTACTTAAATTGAACCTAAGTAGTCAAATTTTAAATCAATTTAATAAGATTAAATTTTGAAAATATATCTTAGTTAATTTTAAAATAGTAAATGTATGATCCATTAAAACAATTTTAGAGAGAAATTTGTCTTGTGTTTTACAATATCAAATTTTGGTTTGTAAATTAAAAATAATATTTTAACATTTATAAAGTCAATTATAAAAAATATATTTGATTAAAATAAGCGTTTTTTTAGTTTTTTTATGATTACATCCTAGTTATTTCATAAAATATGTGGTTTTAACAAAATTTATATTTTCACTATGCATCTAAAAATCAATATTTTCAAAAAAAAATAAAAAAAAAGTATATTATGATAATATCTTTATGATGAGTTCAAATTTTAATTTTATTCTGATTAAAAAAATTCTAAAGTTTATAAATTAAACATTTAAATATACTAATTTATAAAGGCTCTTTAGAGTGTGAATTTTGTAACATTTTAGGATATGGGGTTTACCTGCTATAGTAGGGTCTTAGGTATTACATCAACAATCCATTTCTATAGATTAATTTAATGTGTTTCTAATTTATATATCCAACGAAACAATTCCAATGGTAGGGGTTAGAATAAAACATGACCTTATTATTCTAAATGATATAAATAGGATTATCCATATCTAAAATGTATAAACCCTTTACTATATTCTCAATGTCCTAAAACATTTCATTATTATTTATATAAAACTGTTTCTATTAATATTTAATGAAAATACCATATTTTAAAAACAAGATATAGATATAAAATTTTTGTTTATGGTGGTAAAATAATAATAATTTTTCAATTATAAAACGAATCCTCTTCTTAAAGTTAGTGAGACTCCCCATACCCATACACCCGGATCCGATGCTAAAAATATATTCTTCACATATTGTCTTTGATACCAACCGAAGAGACCCAAATTTAACTATATATAATTATAATATTAACAAAAAAATTAGTCACTTACATACCCAAAACCTTTTTGGTTTTTATTTTTAATGAATTAGAAAAAATATTTATATAAAAAAACCTATATAATTATCATCAAGTGGTATTTTTTTCTACTAAACTAAGGATTAATTATGTTACCATAATTATTAAAAATATCCCAAAAACTCTATATATATGATAACCTTGTATACATATATTACATAACACCATTCTTCATAACATGATAAATGGAAACATAATAAGGGTGATCTCAAACTCTTAGTTAGGGTAAACATAAGCATTCATAATAAAATATAATAATTGAGAGTAAGATGAGGTTATGGGTATGAGATAATTATATAATAAAATCATACCCAATAGAAGATAGACCATAAATTTTTGATTGTGATATAAATATTTTGGAATAAAAAAGGCATTAATAATATTTCAGGAATAATTAAAAATTCAATTTGTCATATAACTGATAATATGAGTATGAAATATATCCATGGATAACAAATGACATATATATCACATTTAATATAATAACTAATTTCTAAATGATGTAAAGCATAATTTTGGATATATTAATCTTACCATCGTGACCTCGGCCAAGAAATTTTCAATAAATGGGTAGGCATAAATTATATGCCCAAAGAATAAGTAATGTATTTCAACTAGTTCGTCTCATGATACCAACCAGATGCATCAAGGGGGTGTACAATTCCATACCCCAAACATCACTAAATATGTCCAATGAATTCCTCATATATATAATGAATAATATAGTATATAATCAATATGCCTTAGTAATCAATAAATATTCATATTGAATCAAGTATATGGAATTCCAATATTCCTCCGCCAATAAAATAACATTCTTTGTAATCTTTCTTTATATAACACCATATATAGAAATGGTTATATATATTATAAAATATATAGATAATATTGAATATATATATTAATAAATAACATAAACATAAAAGTGACAAATAAAGTAAAAAATAAAGATGTAGACTGATAGAGAACATAACTCCAAGGAATGGTATGAATATAGAACAATCCTTGTGCACAAAATAAGGTAAAAAACAAAAATTAGTAAGGGATAAAATGAGACCATCAATATATTAGATATAAGTATTTTTAATAAATGTAATTCATTTCAGAAATATAGATTAAAATGGAAGTGAATCATTGAAAAGAACCTTCTTAAAGCTTTTGTAACATAGTTTCAAAATAAAGTTAAAAGTTTCTTCCAAAATTATTTTCATGAGGTATCAAAGAGAATTTTAAAACATTATTTTTAAAATAATAAAAAATAGTATAATATTGAAAATAAACCATTCTCGAGTAATAAAATGTGGATTGGAAGATAAAAATACACATAATTGAAATGAAATACCTTTTCAAAATGTTAAATAAAATAATATCCTTTTATTCATGAAATAAAAATGAAAAATTCATAGAATAATTGAAATATATATTAAATTAAAAAACTAAAAAACTAAAAAAGGTATCTAAATAATTTAAAAAAGTCATTATGTTGGGAAATTTTTTTTGGAAAACATTAAAAGGAGATTCTTTTCATACTTTTATAAAGAGAAGAGAAAATAAATTATGTAGAAAATATTAAAAAGATTAATTTTAAACATTTAATAAAAACTAAAAGAAAAAAATTTAATCTTATTAAATTATTAAAATATATAAAATAAAATTCTTGAAGAAAAATAAATAATATAGATACTGAGGAAAAATATTTCTAGTCAAAGGGGATAAATAAGGTCGTCTTTTATTATAAATATACTTTAGATAGATTAGAGTACCAAAGAGTGGGAAAATGAAAATAATATTTAAAACCCACAAAAATAACCAAAGGAGTAGAAAATAAATGGGTTTAAAGAGATAAAGAACATATAATTTCCCTAATGGGAAATAAAACATAAAAAATTCTGATAAAAAGTGAGATTGTAGAATAAACCCTTACAAAATTGATAAATTTTTAATCAGATCCCTTTGAAAGAGAAAAATTTAAATAGATCATTGATAACTATGAAAAAATATATATTTATGGAAAAATATTTCAAATGGGTAGTATATTCACCATATAAACTAAAATAGGTGCACAATGCAAAACATCCCTCAAAGAAGTGAATGTGAGACGAAAAGCCATTATGGATTTTTATCCTAATTGAATCAAAATGCATTGAAAAAAATAACTTTATTTGGATTTATAAATACCATTAATTAAATTAAAAATATAAATAAGTTAATCAAGGGTAAATTAATCAAAATAAAACCATATTAAATTGAACACGGTGCACAAAATAAAATATGTCTCAATGAATCGAAATTGAGGCCAAGAAACCCTTCAAAGATCATAACATTTGATGTAATAATCAACAAATGAAGTGATCCTGTGAAAAAAATTTATATCCACAAAAAAATATTTTAAATACAACATAAAACAATAAATAGTTGTAACACATATTATATTTTCATAACATAGTCAATGGGAAAGTAATATATCCAAGTGAAAGGAAATTGAATTAAGAATCCCCTTACCTTGGATTCCTGTTTAGTCGGACATGATCTAACATCATGTAGAACACACTTAAGTTTATTATTCACATAAATAAGAAAATTATTCGTATTTATTTTTATTTATAATATCCATTTATAATTCTTTATTACCCATATTTTAATTGTTTCCTGTTAAAATCACCATTTGGGTGTTAATCGTTTTGTTTCCCTTACCTGGTCCAGTTTGGAGGTTCAATTCCTTGAGTCATTTTCATGGGTTAATCATCTCCAAAATATTTATGATAAGTTAATTCATGTTTTTTATATATTTATGGAGTCAAAAAATCATTTTATGGAAATTATGGAAATAATTCTCATAAAACGATTAAAAATTCCATTTTTAGTGATTATTGAATTAACAAATGAATTAAATTAATATAGTAAATATAATTTTTTATATTAACACTAACTAATTATTTAATCATCTTAAATTAATTATTATTACATATTATTACCATTATTTCTATTTTAATATTCATTCATGAGATAAACATTATTCAAATGTTTGTGTTGTCAGTAAAACTGACCAAAACAAGGGCATATTATAACAGTTAAATGAGTAAGAATATGTTATTTTATAGTGATTATATCACTTTTAAATAAAATTAATTATTTAAAAACAACTTATTTAAGTGATAAATTAAATTAATGAAGTGTTGTATTAAGAAGAAAAATGGTAATAAGTTATTAATTACAAAGTTTCTCTGTATGCTTGTTTTTGCGGCTAAATTTCACAATGAACATTTATTTATAATGTCATTAATATAATGAAAAAATTACCTTTATAGAACCTTAATAATATTATAAATACAATTATTATTTAAAATATAATTTTATAACTATCCATGTAAGGTGCTGATGAAAAATTAAATACTTTGTTTTTGGAGGCGCTAGTCCACAGGTAACACGGGGGGACATTTTCATTTTATAATTAATTAGAGGACGGTAGATAATAGTTTTTATATCGAAATAATAACATTTTATTATAATAATTATATATATTTCATTATAATCTTATGGTTATAATATATTTGGATAAGTTGAAATAAGAAATTTTAAAGAACTCATTTAAGACAATTACCTATTCCTTTGATATCCTCTTTTAGGAGACTCCTTAAGCAACCTTAAAATGGTATTTTTGTGAGAAAAGAAAATATAAAACATGTATAAGAGTGTTTATGATATATTTGGGTAAATATTGATCAAACTAAGAGGCTTATGGTCAGAGGATAAGTGTGGAGGTGAAGGGATCCTTTTATAAGTGAGTGAGGTATCATTTTTGTAAACACTCATTACTTTATATTAAAGGCATGTCACTTTCAAAGGAAAGTGGTGCTAAAAGTAAAAAATAATAGAGATATTATTATTATTGTATGGTACACCTATAATAAACACAAATAAGGGATATTTTTTGAGATATTTTAGGTTGTTTCCCCTTGATTTAACTTTTTTTCATAATTTAATTTTATCATGGAAACTCATTTTTTAATCTCGGTGACTTATTTTTATTCCTAAATATAAAATTTAAATTATTACATAATTTTAACATTATTATTTCAAATATGATACCCTTTTTTCAATATTCATTTACTATAGGTGGTATAAATTAATTTTAATAAACTTTTGTTTAACTCAACAAAAATAGTTTTTTAGAAGAATTGCCTTATTGAGTATAAAAATGAATTTACATCAGAATAATTCATAGTATTAATTTATATGATATTTTTTGGTTTATTATTAAAAAAATAAGAGTTTTTTAAATTTAAAAGTAATCTAAAATTGAATGTAACCTTGTGCATACTTAATTAAAGGAAAAAAGAATAAATATTGTTGTTTATTAGAATAAAATATCATTTAGGTTCTAAAATGTAAAACATTGGTTTCTAAATTAAAAATAATATTATTAAATGATTTATTTTACTCTTTAAATTTATATTTGGTCAATATAAATGTTTTATAAATATTTAAGTCATTATTATATCATGATGATGTCATAAAAGTTACAGTATTTATAAAAACTATATTTTAACTATTCACTTAAAATTAATCTTTTTTAGAAAAATCCCAAAAAATAATTCTAATATCATTTTGAAATTATGAATCCAAAAATAAAGTTAATTTTTTAAAATTATAATTATAAAATTTTGGAACTAAATTTTAAATAAAACATAAAATATAATTAAATATATATATATATATGACTTTTTAAACATTAAATGTTCTTATTATTACTTCATATCAATTGCAAATTAAATGAGTGTCAATTTATTTTTTTTAAATTGACAAATTTTATTATAATAATCATTTTAAATTTTTAATGTAATTTAAGATAAATACACCACACTTTAAAAAAATTCTTTGAAAAATATCCCTTTTACCATTAAATAATTTTAATCACATTCAATTAATTGTTTAACTTCATACCATTATAATTAATCGATTAATTAGTATTAATAAACATCATTTATTCATTTAAAACAATAATAATATGTAATTAATTTGCACGTATGTTTATATAATGAATCATTTTATTATATTTTTATTTGCATGAGGTTTTATTCTTATTGAAGTTTTATTAATGATGTTTCACATTATAAATCACAATACATTTTAGTTAGATGTTTTTTGATAAACAAGATACTCAAAAAATTATTTACTTAAAAGAAATCACATCAAAAATCTCAATGTATTACATTCTACCCCCTTAAATAAATTGAATCCTCATGGGTTTTATTTCTTTCATAATTGAAAACATATTAGGGTTTCCTTAATATAGTAATAACTCATGATATAATTTCTAATGAGTTATCTACCTTATTATCATGGGTAAGAATCATATTTTACCTCATAATAGACATGTAACCATATTTTTCATTTTCACATCCATTTGTTCCAAATCTACTTCGTTAGTTATAAGACTAATGAGTTTATGGAAACATACCTTTCACATATTTATTTTCATGATCCTATTTTTAACAAATACTAAGACCAAATGGTTATGATAATAATAAATAAGAATATAAATATGAAAAATCATTCATAATATATCTTATTTAATACCACCTTCATTTCAAACCATGAAACATTCATTTTAATTTTGAAATTGTGACACTTTTTAAATTCAATTCATATTTCCTTAAGTTTAATCCTCTTGATATCAATAACCAAATCATCAAAAAAAACTATCCAAAAATTATCTTCATATTTCTTACCATATTTTAAAAATAAAAATCATAGAAACTTATGCTCCTAGATTTTAACATAACCATTTTCCTCAAACCACGTAAATTATATACTAATAAATATTAACTGTATCATAAATACTCTAAAAAATATATTAATATTTTCCCAAAATAACCTGAATCACCTTTTCTCCAAATAACTTTTCAACAACCAAGGTAATTTATAACGATCTACTTATATTCCCAAAATAAATCAACCCATTTTCCAAATTAACCATAATTAACTCAATATAAAATCATATATAAACACAAATGTAAATCTATAAAATAATCAATTATTCTTCTTAAAACCTAATAAACATCACCAAAATATCATTAATCACCTCAAAATCCAATCTCATAATACATAAAAGGGGGTATTTATACTTTTAAAATTATTATCGACCTTATAATTATGAACCCGTAATGGTATTTATAAATATTAACTTACTCTCATCTGTTTACATCCTGACCACTTAAGTTTTATAAACTCTTCTCTAATACCAGTTGTGATAACCTCAAACCCATACACCTAGATCTAATGCTAAAAAATACTATTTACATACTAGATTTAATACCAATTGAAGTAACCAAATTTTTTTTATCCGTAATTAAAATATCAATAACCAAGATTGAATCACCTAAATACCCATGACCTTTTACATTGAGAGTTTTACAGAATTTTGAAATTCCTTTACTTAACAAAACTCATGTGTTTCACCTATAATGATCTAAGAATTCCTTATTTTGATATAAATATTTAAAATCTCCCACATAATTATCTACACATGGTACCCTTCTAAAAATACTTTATAGAATATCATTCTTCATAACCTGGGGAAATATAACCATAAGAAGGGTTATCTCAAATGCTTAGTAAGGGTAAATATATACATTCACAATCGAAGATCATAAGTGAGAATAAGTTGATTATTGGGTATGATGACATAACATAATAAAATCATACCCAATATATATATAGACCATAAATTATATTCCACGACATAAAAGTTTTTACATAAATAAGGCATGGATAATATGGAAGGAATAATTCATAATAAAATATTCCATATAACTGATAACATGAGTATGAAATATATCCATGGATAACACAACAACATAAATAATCATATGTTAAATAATAATTGATTTATCAATACTAAAATTCATAATTCCATATAAATTAATCTTACCATCATGGCCTCGACTAGTACATTTTCAATAAACGGACTAGCATACACCATATGCTCAAATAATAAGTAATAAATTTCAACTAGTTTTTTTCATGATACCTACCTAATAATTAAATTTTATGTATAATTATGGGGTCCACCCATCACTAAACATTTCTAATGGTACTAGATAACATTAAAATGAAGGATAAAAATAAATTCAAAAGAAATATAGAGGGTAATATAAATGATAACTCTGAGTAAATGTTTGAATGGAGAATAATCCATGTGCACAAAAAAAGTTATATCCCATAGATTAGTAATTGATGAAAATTGGCCATAAATTCATTAAAAATGAAGATTTTTTATTAAGGGAATTTTTTTCAGAAATATAAATAAAATATAAGTAAAACATTGAAAATAACCTTCTTAAATCTTGTGTCACATAGTCACAAAATGAAGTTAAAAGTTAATTTTGAAACTCTTTTCATGAGGTTTCAAGAATAATTTCAAAACATTATTTGTAAAATAATTTATAATAATGAAATATTTAAAATAAAATATTATTAATTAAGTAAATGTGGATTGGAATATAAAAAAATTACATAATTAAGATGAAATATCTTTTCAAAAATTTAAAGAAAATAACATCCTTTTCTTCTTGGTATAAAAATGAAAAAATAAATTAAAAAATGGGAATACATAATACTTTTTATAACCATAAAAAACATATAAATGAATATAAATAAAAAATAATGGTTATGAATGCATGAAATGTCATTTAAATAGAAAATATTAAAAATATATTATTTTTACACTTTAGTAAAGAGAGTCAAAAATGAATTGTAAGGAAAATGCTAAAAAGATACCTTTTAAATTATTGAATAGAAATAGAATGGTAAAAAATGGATTTAATAAATCATTTAAGATTATAAAATAACATTTTTGAAGAAAAATAAAGAGTATGGATATGGATGAAAAAATTCCAGACCAAAAAAGAAGAAATAAGGTCAATTTTTCTTATAAACATTATTTTAGTTGATTTGAGTAACAAAGAGAGGTAAAATGGAAATAATACATAAAAAACCTTGAAATAACCTAATGAGAATAAAATATTTGTTTTTTATTATGAGAGAAAAAAATTCAATTTCCCTAATGGAAATTAAATCATAATCAATTTTGATAAAAAGTGAGATTGTAAAACAAACCCCTACAGCTTTGGTAACATTCAAATCCAAACCTTTTGAAAGAGAAAACCTGAAATAGAAAATTAAACACTTTAAATTAAAAATGTATTTATAAAAAAATATATCAAAGAATAATTATATACATAATATAAATTAAAATAGTTTCATAACATGAAATATGTATTAAAGAAGAAAATATGAGATGAAAAACATTTATGGTTTTCATAATAATTGAATCAAACTCCATTGAAGGAAATAAAATAATTGGGATTTTTATATCCCATGAATTACATGAAAAATATAATATACAATACTCATGGGTAAATGAATCAAAATAAAACCATATAAAAGAAAACATGATGCATAAAATGAAACATGTCTCAAGGAATTGAAATTGAGGAAAAGAAACTCATACAAAGGTCATAACAATTTAAGTAAGAATTAATCCGTGAAGTGATTTTGTGAAACAATTTTAGATCCACATAAAATGATTGGAAATAAAACGTAAAATAATATATTAATTTTATTTAATCTGTTTTTTTCTTGTAAATCTTTGAAATATATCTAATAATAATTTTGGAGCTTGGTGCTGAGACGGTGTGGGACTCCAAGGTCGAGGTGGCTTGGTATTAATATTATATAAATAATAAATATATTAATATCATATATGCATATTTTTTTGGAATAATGGAATAACTCCTAAATGGGGTCTTGAATCATAAAACGGGGATCATCATTGAGTCTGGAACGTGGTTATTACCCTAGGTGTGGCATAACCTTTTTCATTGTTGGGTTTTTGGCTTTTGTACCACCATGGGTGAAATAATTAAATAAATTAAATTAATTAATTTAATTTTTTAATTAAAAACCTAACCTAATTATCCTCTATAAATACATGGTTAAAGCTAATTCGTAGTGTTATCTGCATAACCCTTGGATTGAGAGAGGATCTGTTAGAGGATATATTAGCGAACGATGATGGATTGAGGATCTTTTTCATCAAGGGAATTTGAGGATCTCACCAATGAAAAAAAAGAAGGTTCCTTATTCAATATAAAGCGATCCTAAATTGAGTTAGGTCATTTAATTTTCATGTTTTATTTCCCCAATTATTTTCCCCATAATGAAAATGGATCAATTCTTATAACAGTTTGATTCATGGGTCGATCGTGTTGTTATAGGTTTGGGTTTACTCATATGGGATTTAGGAAATTATTATGGTTGTTTATATATTTCTCTTCATTCATAATTCTAATAGTAATTAATTGATTCAAACTCAAACAATGGTTGAATTAATTTCTTTATTTTTTGATTTTTTCATTTCTACCACATTTCTTCGCATTATCATCAACAAAAAATTCATTGGAAAATATTTCGACAAATAACTAATATTCAATTGTTATGTGACAATTATTTGGAACAAATGTTGATACTATGGGTGAAAGTTTGGGATAAAGGATTTGATTGAGGTGTGACGATGATTTTAGATTATTGGAGGTGGATCAGGATCGGACCAGTTATTCTTGATTCACAGTTTGATTCATAGAGACAACATGGTGCGATGGCTGTTCTGGTTTCAGAGGATTGAAGGTAAGATTCCAACCACCATCAATGGATCGGGTATAGTCAGTCGTAGATATATGATCTATGAGCATGATTCATTCCATAATTGGTTTCAATGGATGCACAAGGAGAAACTGTGCGAAAATTTTGGATTTCTAAAAAGTTTTATGTTACATGGAATGTAGTCTAAAGAACACATTCCATGTGGGACCCTATTGTGAAAGATGGTGTTCAAATGTGAAATAAAATATAATATGTTATGTGACACATGTCACATTCCATGTGACTCAGTGTTGGCAGATTAGCGTATATCCCAAAGGATACACGTCCATAGATAGATCCAGGCACATGGGCACGGGAAGAGTACACGGGCACGACCCAGTACTCAGACATGACCAAGTACATGGGCACTACTATAGTACATGATTATAGCTAGATGTATATGGGCATGGGTAGGTTGAAAGTCGAGTGTTGGCCTAATATCTACATGTTGTGTTCCCAAAATGACATGCCATGTTTATAGAGGATTATATGTCGTGTGATACGGTGAGACACAGGCATACCTGGGGAAAACAGGACACATTGTGTACCCCTAGTACACACTGTGTACTTATTTTAGGAAAAAGTGTGGTCATATATCTCTTTCTTATAGACCAGTTTCAGCTGAGTGTGGTCCCCTATCTGGGAAGTGTAATCTTCAAAGATCTATCGAGTAAAACGTCGGTGAGATCCAACAAGAATGAACTCTCGAATGAGCTCCAATAGTGATATCATGGCTCGTGGAGATAGTTCTCCCATATGAGAGTTAAATTGAATCCTTAAGAATAATCTTATGGCTAGTAATATTGTAGAGACCTATTTATACTAGTTTTTTATGAGTATATCTGGGTTTATTGTCATTATGTTTCATTTCTTGATTGACATACTTGTGTATTGATGAGATGACAACTCTTGATGCTTTATGTTTAGTGTTTTCAAGGTTTCCTTCTATGTATTGTTATACTCAACCCTGTATGGGATATACCCACACATGTAATGCCATATATAGATGGCAGGCCTTTTGATGGAGTCCTGGTAGGACCCAAAGTAGGTTGATCATAGTGATCTAGATAGACCAAGGATCATAACAGGTGTTTCATATAATAGTAGTCCCCTCATACTTATAAGGTTGAACTCTTTTGAACTTTTGGGTGAGATTGTATTTTTCCCTTTATTATATTCACCACTTTTTCATACTCTAATGTGGGATAGATATTATTCATGAATTATGGTATCATTTGTAGTAACCTTTCATCATTTTATAGATATTTTGGGATATGTGCATGTGTATAGGTACATTAGGATAATTCCTCCCATGTGTGTGATATGTCAACTCTACATTGGTTTCTAACCCCTATCCTATTAGAGGTGGTATTATGTTTTTCATTATCAGCTTACTATTGTCCATGTAGGCCCTAGTGGGTCGGATCTTGATAGAGTGGTATCGGAGTAGTCGGTTCTGACTTAGGATCAAATTTTGGAGTTTTATCTAGATTTGAAGTTTGGTTTGGGGTTTATGGAAATGGTGTTAAAGTATTTTAATATTTAATCTTATGAAAGGGACTCCATTTTAAGTTTTTGGGTTGATGTATCTATTCCTTAGGACTCTGATAACCTGCTTGTTGACTCAGTACATGTAGACACTAGTTTCAAGGAAAAATGTAGGTACATGCATCATAGATTAATGGTTTGTGGTTTCCATGTACTTCTTGATTCATCTCCTTGAATATACTCATTGAACATGGTGCATATTATCTATTTCAGGATGCCTCTATGAAGATATCTAGTCAAGATTTTACCACAAGATAACGAGGATGATATTCCAAGTAACAAGGCTTCGGTGTAGGGTCACGTATAGGAGGTGGTACCTCTAGGTGGTTATCCAATTATTCCAACACCCATTGATCAGCTGATCATGCTGATAGTACCGGATTAGGATGTTAATATTCTGATAACACTCCATTATTTTCAAAGGAAGTGACCTCCTAGGTTTTGGGGTGATCCAAACCACTAGGCAGTTGAGGACTAGCTAGTGGCGGTCTCTCGATTTTTTCGCTCAGTGAGGAAACCTCTGATTAGGTGGTGGTCCTAGTGGAGGGACTTCTTTAAGGGTTTTATAGGTGATTTTGGAGTCTTTTGACTCATTAAAATGATAATAAATATCTCTCCTAGTAAAATATTGAGCATCTATATAGGGAGGAGTTCTATCTGGACACATTCTGATCTATGTGCATCCATGAGCTTCTGCAATAGTAGTAGGGAAACATGACCATTGAAGAGAATTAAGTGAGGTTCATTGACCTCTCACAATACTATTTGGATGTGTTTTGAGATCTATTATTCAGATCATAAAACTTCAAGTGGGGATTATGCTGAGATATAATGGATGGATAGATATCTCTTTTCATTTCTACCTATGTTGGAGTGTTTGAGTGGGCCTTAGTGTTTGAGAGATTTCTGGATGAGAAGATGCTGAAAGTGGGTGTTGGTAGTGTAAACACATGATCTATGACATTGGTAGTTGGTATCCAAATATATTAACAAGGATCCAAGAAATTAAGGAATTTTAGGATATGATCCTTAGAAAGAGGGTTTGTAGTTTAGGGCTCTCTGGATGGATCGAGTCAGCCTAGGGAGAGGCGGTGTTTCTCTTGCGATGGTCAAAGACATCTCACTCAGTATAATCTAACCTGCCAATAAAATAACAGGGATACTGTGAATGGACCACCTAGTCATAGAAAGAGGAAATAATAGGGTGTTCTATAGGAAAGTGGATGTGTAAGAGGAGTAGGTAGAGCATTTGTAGGTGGAAGATGGTTTGACCTACTTCCACCACCACCACCACGTAGTCCACATGAGGCTCAGGGATCTCATGGTCAAGGACGAGTATAGCTTCAAGCTGTGTAGGTCTATGACTCGGTTTCCCAGAATTATTAGAGGTTTGATCTATATATTATATACTTTATCTATATTACTAGTATAAATACGTGTAATCCTCTCTTTTCTTATGAATTCTCTTGTCCAAGACATAGAGATTTCGATTGAGCCACTGGCTTGACCCTTATACTTGGAGACACCTATGAGAGTGGATTCTATGATTACACACTAATGCTGATAGTGTGGCCTGAATCTTGGAGGAGAGAGACTCTTATGTGATCTCTTTGTAGAAACGATGATATCTTACAACGTCGTCTTAGGTATGGACTGGCTATCTACAGTTCATTTCCAAATTGACTGTTGAAGAAGGGGGATATGGTGTTTCAATAGTTATGGGTTGAGTTTTTCCTTTATATATGAGAAGAAAACCTAGGAAAAGTAGGATAATCTCATATATATATGAGGATATAATCAATTACTTATCATATGTCTAGTATTAACCTTAGAATAGTGGATGTTATGGGATTTTAGCTTCCTGCAATGGTGGTGAGGTATGAGGACATCTTTCTTAAGGACATGTCAGGGTTACCTCCCCACTGAGTGATATAATATTTCATATAATTGAACATATGGAATACCCCAATATCTTCACTAGTATATCGGATGGCTCCTGTAGAGCTTCATGAGCTGAAGGTGAATTTGGAAGACCTGTAGTGGAAGGGATTTGTTGGACCGAGTGTTTCGCACTGGGAAGCCCCGATGTTGTTCTCCAAGAAGGTGAACGAAAGTTTGAGGTTATGTATTGATCATAAACACATAAACCAATTGAATGTGAAGAATAATTATCCATTATTTAGAATTGATGAACTTTTCAAAAAATTGATATTGGAAAATGATTCTCAAAAATCGACCACATATCAGGCCATCACCAAATTCAAGTACGAGTTGAGGATATATAGAAGATGATATTCAGATGTTTCTATGGTCACTATGAGTACATGGTAATGCATTTTTGGTATGTAGAACACCCTGTAAGTGTTCATGGGACTTATGAACTGGATATTTCTTATTTATTAGACTAGTTTGTGGTGGTCACAATTGATGAAATCCTAGTGTACTTAGCATCTGAGGAGGAGAATGCTAGACACTTGAAGATCGTCCTAGACATACTCTGAGAGAACCAGATTTATTGAAAGCTCCTGAAGTGTCAATTCTATATTTATAAGTCTAATTTTTGGGACATTTCATATAATCATAGGTTGTCGCAGTAGATTTTATTAAGGATGAGTCAGTGTTAGCTTGAAATCCACCAAATATCATGACCAAGGTTTAGAGATTCCTTGGGTTGGAAAGCCACTATATGAGATTTTTACTCAATTTCTCTAGGATATCAGTGCCTTTTCTTACTTTAACCTGGATGGAAAAACCTTTTATTTAGATAAATAGGTTCTATCAGGATTTTCAATTTTTTTGGTAGAGGTTGACGAGTACCACTATCTTGAGATTTCTAGAGGAGGGTGTCAAGTATGTAGTGTTTTTCAATGCATTGGGGACTGGACTTGGTTGTGTTCTAGTGTAGAGGAAGTAATTTATTTCCTATGGGTATCAATATTTGATACCTCATTAGAAAAATTATGTGTCCCATGATCTAGATCAAGTTTTGGTGGTCATCGCCCAAAAAATGTGGTGAAACAACCTTATGGGAGAGCTGGTTTTCATCTATTCTAGCCACAAGAGTCTCAAGCCTATCTTCTTACAAAAGGATCTCAACTTGAGATATAGGATATCAATATATTTCCTCTAGGATTATGACTTTGATATAGTATATACTTCTGGTAATAGAAACGTAGTGGTAGATTCTCTCATCATGAGATCCTCCTCAAAGTTGTTTTCTGAGGTGTCGGGGTAGTTATCCTCATCAAATTTGTTCATTGTAAAAGAAGATATTACAACATATCAATAGTTTATGGTTATTACCCAAATTCTCCTACAATGTATTAGGGGGTCTCATCATGGAGATACAAATTGTTAAACCTTTTATACTTGGATAACCAATGGACATGCTCCTAATGGATTCTATGGAGGTGGGGATCACTTCATCTTTTTTCAAGGATGGATGATGGAACCAGTGACATTGTGTGAGGAGTTTCTGAGAGAGTTTCATACATACCCCTTGGTGGTACAACTAGGTATGTTGAATATGTACCAAGAACTTTTGTGTCAGTTATAGTGACCAGGGATGAAGAATTGTGTATAAAAGTTTATCTATCAATGCCTTATGTATCATTAGGTAAAGGCTAGTTACTAGATTCCAGTAGTTTTTCTCAACCCCTAGAGGTGAAAGAGTGGTAGTGGGATGGTATATATATGGAATTTATCACTACTAGAAATGGTGGTTTTCCCAATGGATATATACAAATAGTTTGAAGAAACTGTTGGTATACTGTAAAAAAGCCACATTTTCCAATGGTTTTCTCAAACCATTGGAAAATGTGTTAAAATAGTTAATATTTCACAATGGTTTGATAGAATCGTTGAAAAATATTCAATTCATCTAACATATACCAATGGTTTTAATAAACCATTGGTAAAGAGAGGCTTTCGCAACAGTTTTTAAAAACTGTTGGGAAAGTTTTCCTCCAAATACACCCAGTGCCCCAGCTCCCAGTATACCCGACTGCATACCTAATCCACACCTACTCCCGAAGTTTTCTCGGCCTCGAAATTCCTTCCATCCAAAGATCCATCTTCAATCAAACAAATTTTTATTTCTACACTTCAAATTAGTAAGTTAGTTTTACTGTTCTTCCTGTTTTTATTTTATGTTTGATGTTTTGATTTCGGATAAATTAGAATGAGTGTTGTTGTAGTACTAAACCCTTTGTTTGTTTTATGTTTTTTTTGCTCTACACTTCATACATCCTAAATGTTCTGTTTAGTGGGGTTTGTTTAGTGGAAGGGTAAAGCGTTTGTTTTAGGTTTTTGTTTAGTGGGGTAAAGGGTATGTTTTATGTTTTTTTATGTTTGTTTTATGTTTGTTTTATGTTTTTTTTATGTTTGTTTTATGTTTGTTTTATGTTTGTTTTATGTTTTTTGTTTAGTGGGGTTTTATGTATTATGTTTAGTGGCGTTTCATGTTTTTTGTATAGTGAAATGTATAATGCATGATAGTTTGGCTTTCTTAATGAATAAAATTCTTTTAAATAAAAATACCCTAAGGGGGTGCAGGTAGGGGTTGTCCAAGTGTGGGGTGTTGTCCAGGTGTGGAGGGGTGTCCAGGTGGGGGTGAGTTTTTCAGGGGTAGGGGCCTCTAGGGGGGGCTATAGGGGTGTGGCGGAGGGGGTATGGGTTGCCCTAAGGAGGGGTGTGGGATGTCCAGGGGGTCAGAGTGGGGTGTCCAGGTGGGGGAGGGACTTGTGGGGTGTCAAGGGAGGGCGGTGGACTGTCCAGGTGGGGGTGGCTGTCCAGGTGGGGGGGATGTCTAGGTGGGGGGCAGTAGGGGAGGGGGTGTGGGTTGTTCAGGGAGGGTTGGGCTGTCCTGGGTGGGCTATCCAGGTGGGGGAGGGGTATGGGTTGTCCAGGGGGCTGTCCAGTGGGGGGGCTATCCAGTGGGGGGTGGGCTGTCTAAGGGGGGTGGGGGTGGGTTGTCCTAGACACCTTGAACCCCCTGGACTCCCCCCCACCCCACCCCTAGAAATCCCCCCCACCCCACACCCCCTAGACCCCCCCCCCCCACCCCCACCCCCACCCCCTGGACAGCCACGCCACTCTCGTGGACAGTCCGCCCACCCCCCCTGGACACCTCGTACCACCTGGAAACCCCCCCACCCTCGTGGACAGCCCGCCCATCCCCCTGGACACCCCATACCCCCCTGGACAGCCCTACCACCCCGTGGACAGTCCTCCCACCCACCTCGTACCCCATGGATAGCCCCTCCCACCCCCTAGACAACCCCTCCCCTCGTGGATATCCCCCCACCCTTGTGGACAGCCCGCCCACCCCCCTGGACACCCTGTACCCCCTTGGACAGCCCTGCCTCCCCCTGGATATCCCTCCCACCCTCTGGACACCTTGTACCCCTGGACAACCCCCCCCCCCCCCCCCACCACCACCACCACCCCCCTGGACACCCCCGACCCCCCTGGACATCCCCTCCACCCCCGTGGACAGCCCGCCCACCCCCTGGACACCCCACACCCCCTGGACATCCCGCCACCCCCTGGACAGCCTTCCCACCCCCTGGACACCTCGTACCCCCTGGACAACCCCCCACCCGCCCCCTAGAAAGCCCCTTACCCCCCTGGACAACCTCAACCCCCATAGACAGCCCTACCACCCCCGTGGATAGCCCGCCCACCCCATTGGACACCCCCCCCCCCAAACACCCTCGGAGACAGCCCCCCCCCCCCCCCGGACACTCGACCACCACCCCCGGACACCCTCTATCCCCCCAAACACCCCCAACCCCTAGCAATCCCCCCCACCCCCTTGACACCCCGACCCCACTAGACAGCCCCACCACCCCAGTGGATAGCCCGACCACCCCCCATGGAAAGCCCGCCCACCCCCCTGGACCCCTCGTACCCCCTAAAAAGCCCCACCACCCCCATGGACATCCCGCCCACCCCCTGGACACCCCATACCCCCCTAGATAGCCCTGTCCACCCCCTGGACACCCTTCTCACACCCTTGGGCAGCTCCCCCACAACCCTAGACACCCCCTACCCCCTGGACACCCCCTACCCCCTTGGATAGCCCGACCACCCCCATTGACAGCCCACCCACCTGGACACCTCGACCCCCCTAGACAGCCCCCCACCCCCTGGACACCTCCGACTGCCCATGACAACCCCTCCACCCCCCTGGACCCGATGTACCCCCCTGGACACTTCCTCCCCCTTGGGAAATGTATGTTATCACTCAAATTATCTACTAAAATATAAAATTTCTTCGATCTAAAATTTAGTCAACTTCTGAATAATTATCCTCCACAAGTGTACATGATCTTGTACACTCATGTATGCTTCTTCAAAGATTTTTTGTTATAAATATAGTGTTTTTTTGTCTTTTATATTATGATTCTCATATAGAGTAGTGTGTCAGTTATGGTTTCATATAAAGTGAACTGTTCTAGTTTAATTAAATATATTTTCGATGAAACTTCAATATTATTGAATTTATTTTGACGAAATGACTTATAGTAATTATTTTTTTATAGAATAGATAGAAGTTGGATGTATGAAATCGATCGGATCTCAAGCAATTTTTAAAACAATTTGGAGATTTTTTTAAATTTTGCATTTCACAATGCTTCAGATAGTGGTTGCATACACTTCCCATGTTCCAATTGTCTTGGAAGACCTTGGTTGAGCCATGAAGAAGTAAGCTACCACATAACCAAATATGGTTTTCAAGCAAACTACTATGTGTGGTATCACAATGCGGAGAAAATGAAATCTCAAATTGCTGATGATTCAAATGAGAGGACTGGAGTAAAGAATTTGTTATATGACCGGTTTCCATTTATTCATCATCATGAAAAAGAAAGGATTACAACCCAAGAAGACTTTTATATGAGTACACATGATACATATAATGAAAATGATAATATTTTAAGGGTGAAAAAATTGAATGATGCTGCCACGACTCTAGTATATCGATAGTGCGATAAAATGAAAAATCTGGAATTTTTAATCCGATCGTTTCATGGGAAAACTATGTATGGTATTTGTAATACAGCAGTCGATTACATTCTTACCTTCTTGAAGGATTTACTTCTATATGATGTAGATATTTCCTCAAACCACTATATTTCCTGGAAGTTAGTTGAGGAACTTAAATTTTCAAGAAACAAAATTCATGCTTTCCAGAAAGATTTCAGTTTATTCTGGGATGAAACTGCTGAACGAAATGATTGTATAAAATTTGGCACATCACACTGGAAGTCAAAATCTGATGGAACACTATTCCGCGTGCCACATAAAGTAATTTGGAACTTTTCATTGATCCCCAGACTCCAGAATCTTTTTATGTCTGATGAAATATCAATAAAAATGAGATGGCATGATACCGAGAGAAAGAAGACTAATAATGAGTTGGTTCACCCTACAGATAGATTTTCTTGGAATATATTTGATGCTAGATATCTTGATTTTGCAGCTGACGTGCGTAATGTGAGGATGGGTCTTTAATATGATAGTTTTAATCCATTTGGGCATATTCTTACTTCACACAGCACAAGGCCAGTTTTTATACACATTTATAATCTTCCCCCATGGTTGTGTATGAAAAAACTGTTCACTTTCATGAGTATACTCATATATGGACCTTCTGATCCCAGTATTGATATTTACATATACATGAAACCCTTAATAAAAGAGTTGAAACATCTTTGGGATGTGGGTGTGCACACATATGATGCATGTTCGAAAGACATATTTCAGATGTGTGTTGTGCTTATGTGGACAATCAATGATTTTCTAGCTTATGCAATGATGTCTGGATGGAGCACGAAGTAAAAAATGTCATGTCATGTTTGTATGAAGAATACACAATCCAAAATACTGAAACATCATTTTATTTTCAGTTTTATGGGACATCGACTATTCTTGTTAATGGACCATCCATATAGAAATAATCATCGAAGATTTGATAATACCACAGAGACCAATGATCCACCTCAGCATATTTTTGAAACTGATGTGCTTAATGAATTGAAAGATTTTTGTTTTTCATTTGGGAAGGGTTAAATGAAATCTGGAAAGAGAAATAATGTTTCCACTGAAAACTGTTACAATTGGAGGAAGATGAGTATATTTTTTGATTTTCCTATTGGTCAACCAATTTGTTACGTCATTTCTTAGACGTAATGAACATTGAAAAGAATATATGTGAAATGTTGCTTTAGATACTTCTAAATGTTAAGGGAAAGACAAAAGATGATTTACGGTCTCGGCATGACTTGGTGGATTGGGGCATCAGACCAGAATTGCATCATATGCGTATCAGTGAAAATAAATGGCAAGTTCCATGTGCTTCTTATGTGATGAAACCTATAGAAAAAAAATTCTAAAAGTATTATAGACTATTAGAGTTCCAGATGGCTATTCAAGCAACATATCTAAATTGGTAAACAGAAGAGAGTTGAAGCTAAAATCATTGAAGATTCATGATTATAACTTTATTCTGTATGAGTTTATTCAAATAGAAATTCGTCATCATTTTTTCAATAATTTAAGGGTGAATTTTATTCGGTTGTTCCATTTTTTTAGATATATTTGTGCTAAGAAGTTTTCCAAGTCATTCTTTTAAAAACTGTTGACAGATGCCCATTTAATTTTGTGTGAGTTGGAGAAAATATTTCCTCCATCATTCTTCACATGCATGCTACATCTGACTCTCCATATTCCCACTGAAATACTTCTTGGTGGACCTGTTTCTTTTCGTTGGATGTATCCAACTGAAAGAAATATGTACAAATTAAAGCCTTATGTCCGAAACAGGAATCATCCTGAAGGTTCTATCGTGAACGGTTACTTGGCTCAAGAATGTATGGATTTATGCTCAATATATTTTTCTGATCTTACTATAATAATGAACAGACCAATGAGAAATGAATAAGAATAGTATGAGAAAATTGAACCCAGTTTTCCATCACTTCCTTAAACAGGAGGAATTATTAGATCATATACATTTAATATATTAAGCCTTGAAGAGCGGGAGATGTCACATCGCACGGTTTTGTTCAACTGTGATTTGTTCGATGACTACATCAGGTAACTAAATTGAATATGTATGTGTTACATATATATCTGCTAAACTATTCATATTTTCTATCTATAGGGAACATAAAATAATGATAAATAGAAAGCATCGTTCTTTATCTTTGAGATGGAGGGAGACTTTTCATAGCAAAGAGTTTTCTGGTTGGTTAAAATTGAAGGTAAAAATAATACTATTTAAAATAATTAAATCAATGTTTAATTAAGATTAATATTCATTTATATTGTAGGTATTGAGTTTTCCTGCTGACTCTGTCTCTGAGGAAATAAGATCTTTGGGTTTTGGTCTAAATACTGTGGTTCGTGACTGTAAATCAATTGTTATCAATGGGTACAAATTTATTGTCACTGAACGAGAAAAGAACATGAGAACACAACATGATGGTGTTATGGTTACTGCCACAACAGATTATTATGCCAGTGCATCAGATAGTAGACCACAATTTGAAAATGTGGGTTATTATGGAGTCATTGAAAAAATAATAATGTTCGATTATTACTCTCATGGATGAGTCACGATGATGAAATGTCGTTGGTTTGATTTGATGACGAGATAGGGCACATTTATTGATGATTGTGGATTTTGAGTAATTAATATGACTCACACTCTTGCTATGGAAGAACCATATGTATTGGAATCAATGGATAAACAAGTTTTTTATGTCAAAGACCAACTTTGACCTGAATTTGGTGTCACAGTTGGAGTAATTCAAATACATATTTTTGATGATGGTGATGATGGAATTGACACCATCCCTACTACCATTGGAACCAATCCATTTATTTCTTTTGATGACTCCAATAGCTCAATTGTCAGAGTTGACTGTGAACCTGAAGTTGTGGTGAGAAATATATAAAAATCATCCATTCATGTCCTCAATTCTTTTGGTTTACCTAGAGTTGGGTTGTTAAGGTTGGTTCTATTCAAATTGATTTAATATTGAAACATTCATAATCTAACTGAACTAATGAAATTAAATTTTTCCTTAATTTTGACAATTGGTTTTCCACTTATGAATCTGGTAGAATCAATGTTCCATGATTTTAATAGACTGATGAAACTTAGTAAATAATCATCCTACTAAAAATTAAATTTCTTTATTACATCTTTTACATTTTATTGACTTCATTATATATTTGTTCAAGCTCACCTAAAACAATGGTTAGTTAAATTATCCATGAATCCCCTTATTCCCTCTCATTTATTTTGTTTTTTGGGTTACACATTAGTTATCCTTTTTTATTTACTTCCATATTTGTTTTCAAATGCAGGAAATGAAACCAATTGAAGTGAGGCGACGAAAATAGATTATGGACAACAATCGTCGCATGACCGAGCTGAGCATTCCACCACTAGTGCCTACAGTGAGTATTTTAATTCAAATATATTTATTTAAATTATATATAATGTCATGTGATTAATTTTTTTAACATTTTTTCAGGATCCATCTATCAGGTGAAAGTTACTATAGGAGTAGCTGAGTAGTGGTCCTAGTACTGGAGGTGTTCGTACGAGGGGGTGGTATGGGAGCTAGACGGTCTAGTCGGCATACCCGATTAGACCATGTCCCTCCCACTCACATACCATCCATCCCACATTCTGATCTTGGTGTGATGTTAGGGACACACGGGATATTTTGGCCTCCGATGTTTTAACCACCATATACATCTGACCCTCCTCGCTCGTCTGTATCATATCCGATGATGATTCCCACCCCTCATCTAGCATTTGGCCAATCATCCCTATCATCTTCTTTTACTACTATTTCGATATCTCCGAGATTTTATATTCTATCTTC